>OX465284.1:110425779-111762622 GCA_949987705.1 Thereva unica
ACCTCACTTATTCATACTGTATGATACAGAATCAGTTTGTTAGGGAAAATAAACAATACAGATCTTGTCTTTTGCGACCAGGGGAATAGCAGTGAAATACATCATCGAAGTTACAATACGTTTACTTGAAAAGTTATATGTACTAAAAAACGATGAAATTTGAAAAATAATTATTTATTCAATATGAATCGAGCTTCCAAATGATATGGTCATCCTAAAACGATTGATTCTTACTTAAATCGTTATTAACAACAAAATTCTAGATCCTAGGTGAATTTAAGCAATCCCCAAACAATTCCCAATAGATGGCGCTGGCAGTAAAATCCGGCCCAAGTGTTTTCCTGCCGGCGCCATCTCTTGGAAAACTGTTTGGGAACTAACTAGAAAATCTCTGCACATGGCAGCACCTTTTTAGATTAAGACTGTAAGAAGAACCAACTTTTAAAAGTCGTTGTCTGCAGCCTGTAACAAAGGATAGGATAGCATAGCATAGGATCATCGTTCGTCTTTCTGTTATGTTTTTTTTTCACCTGCGAACAGCTGCTCATCCGACGGCAAAGAGAAAAGGGTTTTTTGCATCGAACTAGATCGAACTAGTCACAGGCGATAAAAAGTAGACCCGTTACGATAATTCAAACTGAAAAACCAAGCCGAGCGTATGCTGGGTATTTAGTAGGAACAAGTTCGGCGTGGAGTATAAACCGGGTGAAACTATCATAGGAACCCAACTAATATGTTTGGGCGTGGCATTGAAAAACAAATAGTCCAATTCGAGCAAGGACATGACAAGGCAGTACGACAACGCTTGGCCGTATGTTGCTAATGTCATTGCTAATGTTGAAATCTTCTTTCGACTACGACCGATCATGGCTTGCCTAAGCATCATTTCCATTCTTACGAAGGTCAAAAAATTGGGTCGATTTATGGATCGCTTTAAGAGACGACCAGTTTTTGTCGGCGCGGAATCCGTCAAGTTTCGTCGTCCTCTCTCACCCACTTCTTCATAAACCACTTTTGCAACCGACTCTTGTCGTGTCGTGTGTGCGCTCGTGTGAAACCAAGCTATGCTATCACAAAGGTACAAAAATGGCTGGATGGACACGACAGAAAGCCTAAAGGCAAGAGAAAGGAAGGGACTTTTTTTGTAAAGAGAGGAGAGATAAAAATGAGGATAAAATGGGAATACGAAGGACCGCGACAAGGAATCGAACCACTGACCTTTGGAATGGTAGTCGGACGCCTTTTGTTCCTAGGCTTTTTTCTACCACGGACTTTTTTGTGAGTTGAGCAAAACCAAGCCTCTCCACCTGTAAGCCAAGTACTAGAACCAAATTATTCTTGACTTTAGATTGATAATTGGCTAAAACGTGATCGTGCTAAGTGATCATCTTTTGAACTATTTTTTTCTTAAAAAATAAAAGACTCATAAATCAGTCTAGGTGCAGATTATCACAGATTAATGTGGCTGACTGTCCGATTTTTTTTTTTTCATCATAAACAAAATCAAATAAGCATAACCTTCATAATTTTTTTGTGGTTGAATTTTGCAAGCATCTGATCTTCATTTTTCACTGAATTTCAGACGTAATCCTCCCACGTTTTTGCTAATTTAGAAAAGAAAAGACCAAGCAAACAACGACGACGCCAATAAGCTTTGATAAAAGTAAATAAAACACAAATACGAAAGCGAATAGAGTCTTACCAAGCATTTTCTTAGGACTAGAAGGCGCAGTGCCTCCCTCAAATCCCGAATCATTGCTGCAGGTACTCATGCGTATCAGCCCATCCTTCGTTGGATTCAATTCATCACTGGATTCATCCGAAGTGGAACACTCACTATCACTATCCGATTCATCGCTTTCACTATCCGAATAGACGACTTTCTCCCGTTTCCATAGCGGTCGCGGCGTTGCATATAAAGGATACTTTGGTGCCTCCGGCTTAACATAGCACTTGGCCTTATGATTTAGCTTAACAACTTGATTCGGATTGAATTTGCCATCGTCTTTATTGTGGCGATTCTTCTTCTTCATGCTATCGTCCGTGGAATCGTCCTCGTACGAGCTGTCTGTATCTGGCGCGTCCGATGGTATATAGTCGGACAGTTCAGCGTCTACGTCTGCTAAACAGCGATTAAGTTGCGAAACTGCTGGGAACTTTGATAAGCTTTGAACGCCCGACCCAAGAACTTTGCTCGTAGACAATTCATCTTTCGGCTTATCGATGATGATCGGTTTGGCGGCGTCATTACTGATCTTTTCGACAACAACGGTTGGTGGTTGTCGTGACTGCTGCTTATCGTTGTCGGTAACGGATTGGGGAAGCTTTATTTCGGGTTGTGGTTCGGGTTTTGTGATGATGACGTCGACTTTTGCAGGTGCAGACGCTGGTGCGGCTTGTATTGGTTCGGTTGACCTTTTAGCAGGCTCTTTCGACCCAGTTTTGGTTTTGTTGTCGTCTTGCGACGACCTAGTTTCTATTGATCTAATTTTATCGGTGTTAGCTTGCTCGACAGCAGCTGTCGAAGCTGCCAGAGGCTTGGCTTTCGGCTGTTTGGCGTCCTCTGAAGTTGGTCTTCCTAATTCTTTCGATGCGGAAACCTTTACGTCAGCTTTCTTTGCTGGCGTTGTTGCTGCTGCTGCTGGTATCGATTGTTTCGCCGCTAGATCTGCTGCAGTCTTGTTTCCTGCTTTTGTTTTGGGCGATTTTTGTTGCCTATCTTCTGTCACTGCAATCGGCGCAGATGGCTTAGCAGAATCTGCGCGAACATTCTCTTCCGCTGTTGGGAGTTGCAAGTCTTTTACGTTCTTCTTTTCTTGCTCATTGATTTTTATTTCAGGTGACTTGGCTTTTAGCCCGGCATTTATTTTTGTACTCGATGCATCTGTATTGGAGATATTTGTACCTGATGGTGTTTTTGGTGGTGGAGATGATTGTTGATTGTCTACCGTTGGTGTCTTTGCTGGTGGCTGTACTGTTGTTGTTGCTATCGCTGCCGATATCGCTTGTGTTGTTATTGTTGTAGCTGCTGCGATTATTGGTGAACTCTCCTTTGTACTTTTTATTTGTGACGTCGCAGTCAATTTTTGCAATGGCAGCTGATCAGCTTTTGATGCTGCTGTTACACCTAAGTTCGTCTCGTCCAATTTGTTTTCAGTGATCGATTTTTTCGTATCTGCCGACTTCTTCTCTAAAGTGATGGCTTTGACATCATTAGTGGGCGGTTTTGTCTGCGTTTTTTCGCTGCTCTGATTAGCTTGACCTAGTTTTGTAGTTTTTGGTAATTGAATTGGTGCTTTTTTCGCTGACAGAGCATCCTTCTTGTCCTTGATTGATGACTTAAGCTTTTCTTCGTGCAGTGTCGAATCTGTTGATTCACCTCTTTTAAAAAGCGCTGATTTCGGTTTGGCGTTTTCAGCTCGTTGAAGATCTTCAGTTTTTTGTGTTTCTAGCTTTTCTTTTATTTCGTCTAAGTGATGAACACCGGTGTAGGACAGTTCATCATCCTCCAGAAGACTTTCTCGACGGGCCCATTGCTTTTCAATAACGTTCTTCTTTCTGTTTGTCATATAGATGGTTTCACGGTGACCGATTTGGGCCCAGAAATCTTCTCCACTGTCGGATTTTTGTAGCTTTGCTGGTTGTTTGGGTTTTGCCTCTTCCGGTTTTGATTTTTGCAAAATTTGTGTTTTCGGAGAATTTGGTGCGGATTTTTTTGGTGTTGAAGTTGTTTTTGGTGTTTTTGGTGTTCCAGGCTTTTCTGGTGATGAATGTGCAGTTATGGTATCCATGTCAAATGTAAAATGCTCTGGAGCTGTTGATTTTTTGAAGTTTGTTTCTAAAATACTTTTTTGGAGTGGTGTTTTTGGTGTTGATTCCGGGAGTTTTGTTGGTGTTTTGGGTGTAGCTTCAGAAAGTTTTGGTGGAGTTTTTGGTGTAGTTTCAGCAGGTTTGGGTGGAGTTTTTGGTGTTGTTTCGGGGAGTTTTGTTGGTGTTTTTGGTGTTGCTTCAGAAACTTTCGTAGGTGTTTTTGGTGTTGCTTCAGAAATTTTTGTTGGTGTTTTTGGTGTAGTATCGGAGAGTTTTAATGGAGTTTTCAGTGGAGTTTTAACATCATCTTTCTTAACAATTTTAGGTGTTATCACAGGTGTTTTTACATCTTCTTTCTTATCAATTTTCGTGGTTATCTTTGTTGGTGATTTTGGCTCTTCTTGACCGATCGTTTTTAATGGTGTTATTGGTGTTTTTAACTCGCCTTTCTTATCGATTTTCGAAATAGAAGGAGTCGAAGGTTTAACCTCCTCCTTCTTATCAAGAGTTGCAGCTGGTTTGGAGTCTTCTTTCTTTTCAATTTTAGCCTGCTTGTCACCATCTTTCTTATCTAGCTTGTCCGTTGATATCTTAGATCCTTCTTTCTTTTCTGGACTTTTTGTGCTTGCATCGCCTTTAGCATCCTCTTTCTTATCAATTTTCAAATTCGGCGGCTTCATATCCTTTTTCGCTTCCAATTTTTTCGCTGTAGACACCAAATCATCACTTTTAGGTGATTTCTCGATTTTATTCTCTTTTCTACTCTCATCAATCTTCGCTGTTGTAATTTTTGTCTTAACCAAATTCTCCTCAGACTTTTTCTTCGGCAACTTAAATATTTTATGAACAGTATGATCTTCTTCAACCTCTTCAACATTAACCTTTAACTTCTTCTCAACTGGTGATCGAATATCATCAACAATAATCGGTGTTAATGGTGTAACCGGTGTTGCTGCTGGTGAATTTTCAACAGCAACCGTTGCTGTAATTTTTGTCCGTATCTTCTTAGGCTTTTTAGATTTTCTCTTGACCGATTTCCTTTCTTCTTCAATCGGTGGTGGATGCTCGATAATATACTGCTGTATAGTACCAGAGCTTGATTTTTGTAACTGATTTATAATCTCAATTTCTTGTTCCTGTATTAATGATGCACGTCGTCTTAGATCGCCAGCATTAAGATCATCATCTAGCTTATCAGATGATATATCTTCACATATATCCTGAAAGCTTGGGCATTTTGATAGACTGAATCTTCGTATCGCATCTTCGTCCAAACCATCAATATGCATGATCGTGTCTTTGACTTGATCCTCGGGTACACCTAGAGTTTTGGATAAATCAACGAATTTACTATCGTTATCTTTATCCTTATCTGGAATTAAGAATCGTTCTAGTAGGAGTTCACCTGGTGATTTTTTGGGGGGTTCTTTGAATTTTAGTGAAAGATCATCACGGAAACGATCACGCCATGATTGTTTTTCTGATTGATCTACACTTTGATCTGCACTGTCTGTTGGTTTTGTTTTCTTAACACTAGGCACACGATCTTTCTTTTCCTCCTTCCGGCTACCTTTTGAGCCTTTTGAGCCTTTTTGGATATTACGCGGACGTATTGTTGATAGACGAACAACAGCACGATCACGCTTTATTGTACAGCGTGTTGTTGATGGATCTACACCATCAACTCTCGGCATAAATGGTGAATTTTGTTTTGAGTTATTGTTGTTATTGTTATAGTCAGATTTTTTCCTTGAAGGTTCACTTGTTTGTTCCTCTTCACTTTCTGACGCCTTATCACGTTTCTTATATCGTCCAGCTGATACATCAATATCAGCCGTGTTAATCGGTATCGGTCGTGGCGGTTGAAATTTCGGTGATGTATGATATGAAACTTTTGGTGAACTAATACGTGTTAATGGACTCATACCGGTTGATTTTCGTGTTACCATACCAGTTTCGGAGATTGTTGTTAATTTTGGCTTGTATTTCGCGGAGATATGGGATCGGGTTGATGGCGGAATATATCCTGTTGGAAGATTTCGGCTGTATGAGCTGCCATATGATGAATATGCAGAATTTGGTGAATAGTATGATGATCCTGATGAATATGATGGATAACCAGAGGTTGTCGGATACCAACTTCCTGAATATCCGCTGCCATACCCGGAATAGCTACTGCCTGTGTAGCTGGATCCAGAATATCCTCCTCCACCTGAATATCCACTACTACCGTAGTAGTAGCCAGGATCGGAATAATAAGGCATTATTTATTTATTAATTTATACACTTATCACTTTGTCAATAATTATTAGAGTATTATTTTATAAAATAAAATCCTTTCCTTATTTCTTTTTTTTTTTAAACAATTAATTCTCAAAATTATTAAAATATTATTTCTTTCATTAAATCTCACATATTCACTGATACACAAAGGATAGGAAAAATATTGACTTATGTAACAATTGTGAAAATAATAAATAACAAAAAAGAAACATTTTTTATATCACATTTGTAGACATCAGAATTTTTTTTAGAACTCATTTAAATTTAGCACTTTTTGTGTGTATGTATGTGTGTGTTGTTATCTAGGCACTTTTTGTTTTATTTTTTTACTTTATTTTTTTATTTATTAATTTTTCCTGAACAAAAACGGCGTCGCAAAAAAAACGTTTATTTGTCATAAAATAATTTTAAAAATTGTTTTATTTTTTTATTTTTTTTAAATATTATTTATTTCCTAAGTTAATCACTTTATTTATCAAAGCTCGTTCGTGTTCCACCCCCAAAAAGCTAAACACAATATTTTTTTAAAATCCCGACGATCAAAATTATTTTTTTTTTAGTTTTTCAGATTATTTTCGAAAATAATTTTTTTATTACGGAACTTTTACCTTTCGCCGATTTTCACAGACTGAGAGAAAATTATTATATTCGATGAAAAGTCATCTAGGAAGGAAAAGTTGGCGTTGGGAGTATCTTTAGGCCAAACATTTTTTGAGCACAAAAGTATTTTCGCAAAAATATTTGTATTTCGCTCTCTAAGCTAAGCTCTTTTGGTCTGGTCTGGTCTAGACTGTGACCTGTCGTGAGATTGCTCAAGAATTTTCTATCTGAGAACAGGAATTCTTCATGCAAAATATTTTATTCTCTCAATCTCTCCTTTCTCTGGTTTTAAAGTTTTGTGTGTGGTAAAGATAAAAATATTTTTTTTTTGGTTTTTCAAAATCCAATTTCCCCTCCCCTCTTCTGATGTCTTTTTGGCCGAACCCCTAAAAAAATTTCCCTTACAAAAATTTTCACTTGAACTCCGGCAAATTCTGTTCTCGGCTAATCCGGATATTTCTGGTATCAAGTAGGAAAATTCTGTTCTTGTGGTCCTGCTTACGTCGTCGCGACGTCCAGCGTGAGACAGACTACATACGGACGACGCTCAATAGGACAGAACAGATAGAACATACAGAAGACGATCAAGAAGGCATCGACGCGATCACCACTATACTATATATCTACTATCTCTCCCCACCATTTTTAAAAAAAATATTAACTTGGCCGAGTATTGCCACCAAGAATTCTCGCTCTGAAGAAGTTTTGCAACACACCATTCAACTCAGTGAAAGTCGCACAGAACCACCGCCGCGCGAATTACACGCACGACCATGGATCGCGATCAAGCTGCGCGCGCACATTTTAACAAAAAAGTCATCAAGTCTCTCACGAAAATTGCACATCGCATAAAAAGGGCAAAAATATGGCTTTTATGATTCCGCGGCGCAGCCGCATTAGAATTTCGCTTTTAGCGGCTGTTGAACTTACTACACTTATTTATTTATTTTTTGTTATTATTATTATTACATATTTATTTCCGCATGCGTATTTCCACAAAAAGTGCTGAAAAAATGTTATTCTTGGAACATTATTTGTGTCAGGAATGCAATTTTATGCTTTAAGAAGTTTAATTTATGTTTTGAGAGAATTATTTTTACCCTCTGTGCGACTCGCGCGCGGCGCAATGAATCAAGTTAATGTTGGTTTAGATGAAGCATTATTTTTGGTGCGCCATCATCGCACTAACTAAGAATATCTTGTTTGCCCTGGGGGTTTTATAATAAAGTTGAAAGTTATTGAGGTATACCGCAAGAAATTATCCTGAATTTCTTAATGAACCATTGCAGTGAGGTTTTTGGCGGAGGTATTTTATTGAAGATAAATTTTTGGATGGAATTTTATTTGGTGTTAAGTATTTGAAAGAGGAATATTATGGGATTTAAAATAATTTAGTTTAGATGGAAAATGTTGTTAAATTATAATTAAAATATTTTATTAATACCATATAAATTGCAATAATATTCAGCAATAGTTCTTGTAGCTCAGTCCAATTTAAGACTTCGAAAGAGTTAGCAAACGCTTGTTTATGGGGTAGATAGAGCTTTGTGAGTAAGGAAGAAATGAGTTAATAAGACTATTCTCTTAATACCTCATATTAATTTTTCAAGACCTTCCTCTTAAACAACATTTTTAATATTTCTTTCTGGTTGGAGAATAACCAGGCTGTCAAGTATACCATTTGAGAAGCAGTCACTACTCAAATCCACACCAGGCGCGGATCCAAGGGTGGGGTCACGGGGGTCATGACCCCCCCCCCCCAAACAGCCCGCATTTCAAAAAATAGAGCTGAAACAATATTTTGCAAACCGAAAAACAAAAAAAAACAAACGAACAAAACCTAGTTTTTGCAAACATAAAAACCTGAAACCAACCAAACGAATTTTCTTTTGTTGACTTGTTTTTTATTCATTGAAAAATTCGGCTAGCTTTGTTTATTTGGTTATTTTTGTTATTTTTTTCTATCCTGTGACCCCCCCCCCCCCGGAAAAAAATTCTAGATCCGCGCCTGATCCACACCAACCACTTTCAAGCTCTGTCTCTGTGCCCTATTGAAGGTCATGGCCTAGCAAACCTTAATGGAAAATTGCAAAACTTTTGAAGTCAAAATGATAGTGTGGTGGGATCAGAAGAATTTGGGGAATGAAGACGGTTTCTCCCTGATTGACGCCTGTGAAAATCGTGGCTTCAATTACGGGTTGGTACAGAATTTTGACCTGAACCGTGGTACCATTGCACCGTTTCGGAGGGCATAAATTTCGCAACAGCATCATTGGATCGCCAACCAGAGGACGTGAGCTGCTATACCTGGTGGGTTAAGAGGGTGTAAGAATTCTACTAATGTAATGTACAGGACTCGACCTCGATTACCGAATCCACAAATTCATACTTTATAAGCTCAGTCGGCAGCTTTGGTGTTGGTGCTGTTTGACTAGTCATTTGTTGGAGTAAGAATAGCTCTTTCCCTCAGTCATGAAACGGTTACTCAAAAATTGATTCTATCTACCTCTTTCCATCACAAGTAATAAATGTATAAATGCTTTTCTAGTACGAACGTGGAACCAGACAGAAAGAAATACATACAAATTTCTGTGCGATAAAAGAGTTCCAATTTGCGTTTGGGATGTAAACGGGCTTTTATAGATTTGAATTTGGATCCCATCTCGAGTTTATACTCACTCATTTTCGTTCTTAGCCTAAAACAGGCATACCCATCGTCAAAATGCCTACTTGGCACTCGAAACAGCCACGGTACGTCTGAATAAAAATTCTAACTCTTTACAGACACGAGCCGAATAGTCCAAATGAAGCACGGTACGCTCACACCTTTTTTTTTTTTTTAATTAAAAGAGCAAAATTGATGCTTCAAAAAATAATAAAGGATGCCGTTAAGCATATTCAGTAGACCGGTTCTTGTTCGATTGCGTAGGTGAAGCAGCATTGGATGTGGTTTGTACTTAGTTGGCGGACCACTTAGTAAAGCGACACCCGCGTTTAGAATGGTCACTTACGAATACATTTATATCTGTAACAGGGGCGTGCATACCTCTAACGGGCGCATTTTTAGAATTTCTTGCCTGGAGCGAGAGCGTGCAAACCCGTGCGGCAAGCGAATTTTTTCACAATGCGTACTTATACACGAAATGCCGCAGCCGAAAATCGAATAATGCATACGCTAAGACAGTTCAGATCCTTTTTTCAGTAAGGATTTTAAAACAGATTACACGAGAGCTGTGTCAAACTATCATGGTATTTTTGTTCAGAATTGTTTGACATTTCATCACACATACAGACTTAGTCCGGCACAGCGTCTACAAATTATTCAGGTGTATTACGAAAATCGATCCACTGTGTTCGACCAGAATTTTTTAAGCGATAATGGCTGCGTCAATTTGTAGAGTTGTATTTGGACTGAAGAGCAACCCAAACAGATTAAAGAGCTGCCATTACAACCAGAAAGAACAACGGGTTTATGCGGCTTTTGGGCTGGTAGATTCATCGGTTCATATTTCTTCAAAAATGAAGCCAGCCGGCACGTAACTATGTGGCGATCGTTATTGCCCCATAACAATGGATTATTTGCTGCCTGAAATTAAAGCCCGTGATCTCGACGACACTGCGTTCCAACAAGACGGCGCTATTTGCCACACAGTTCGTGAAATCATAGATTTACTGCGACAACAATTCGTTGAGCAGCTAATTTTAAGCGATTTTTAAACAAACGAAATTGAATCCGCCCAAACCCGATCAAATGCTCTTGTATCCTTTCATTGTAATCTTTAAAATGGAAAACTTATGCTACGGAAACCACTTTGACAGATCAATTCGATACTGTCCCGCTTGACCAATCCCAAATATTTTATCGTTCTATCTTCCTCTATGCTTCTAATTTCTCAGCGGGAAAAATTGGAAGCGCTGCTCAGTGGAGCTAATTTAGCGCGCTGCCAAATATGCTTCGAAGGAAGCAATACCATGAAATTTCAAGAAATTTTTTTTCTGTGTGTCTACAAGATGAATTCTGCTCTTCCAATCCTATAAAGATGATAATTTAGGGCGCTGTGTCCTATGAGCAGTTCAACTAATGTCCGAACATCCATTCTACGGAGCACTAGTAATTCTTTGACAACACAGCGAGATGTCGCAAGAAGAGAGCCTGGCTTATCAAGGTGTTCAACTTTTCATTACCCACGAAGCCCTGAGCTCAAAATTAAGCAAGATTCAATTGATGCTTTCCATCATCGAGGGGAATATCGCTGCACTGACGCTGAGATCGTATGGGAATAGGAAAAGTGGGGAGAGATCAACTTCATCAGCCATCATCATCATCTCAAAGGTTGGAGTACTTCCATCGCCAGATCAGATTAAAACGATCATTGATCTTGCACCCTCAATTTCTGTAATTCGGTAAGCCTCGATTCCTTGCCTCGATTTTCTTACTACCAGTCTTTCATGTCGTTGGTTGCGGCATCGTGCAATGTCTAGTAGTATTACTTAGTTCAATCGAGAGATTAGGTTTCAGGTTATTTAGTAGTCAGGACAGTATTGAAAGAGTTAACGATGATCCCAACGGCTCGATCGAAGAGAACAAGATGTCGTCTCCAATAAGTGATCATTACTTTGCAGATCGAACCAGAAATGTATACCCAATATGCTAGAAGATGGGTTAACCGTTACATTCACATCGTCCAAAGGAAGATCGGTGGAGGTTTTATTAGAAATGGGACAGAACTTCGTGTTGAAATTTCAGCGCCTCGTTGTGTATCTTTTAAGTTTTTGCTGCATAATTTGGATATAAGTGACTCAAATTGATGAATAAGCAGTCGCTATTGTATTTTGCATTCAAGTTATTAATTTAATGACAAATATTACAAAAAAAAATCATTTCAAAGAAACCACAACACCCCTAGAAAATGCCCATTGCCACTTGAATCCTGCAGTCATTCGTTTTCGTATACGCAATGCGGCAGAATTATGTAAAATTTGATTCATCTTTGCACCAACGCCGAAGAATGAGTCTCCACGACCAAAAAAACAATTCACGATAGACGAAAACAAAAATATCAAAACGAAGAAGAAGCCGCCGCCGCATATTAGTATTTTACAAGAAGACTTGACACCCCCTCAAAACCAAGCCGGACAAGCTGCCACCGTCCTCTATCTAGACACGCTAGGGAGATACAGCATGACCAGCAAGCAGCCTGTCTATTGATGTGGTGATGTCAAAGCCGACATCTCTCGGTCTATTCTTAGCAGCCAAAACTTACAAAGGCACGTGTTCGCCATTGGCTTTATAGAAAAAGCGAAAATCCCCAAAAATTGCAATTTTCTTTTTGAATTTATTATTTGGAAAAAAAATTATAAATTTTTCATCTTCTTGCATTAATTCGCGAAAAACCATTGGAGCCGCGAAAACAAAGGAATTTCATCGGCTTTTTGGAAGAATGTGTCTTCACTCTCGCCTCAGGTGAGTCTTCTTAATTATGCGCCAACGTGAGGTGAGTTCGCCAAGCAGCAAAAATAAAATTATCCGAAAAACGAAGACGTTTTTAGATTTCTTCGCGTTCGTACGAAAATTTTTCGTGTGAATACGGGCGGCGGCAACAACACTGGCAATGGACGAATTCGTGGAGCCGTGAGAAAAGCCCATTGGAGCAATATCGCGCGGCGTTTTCTATTTAATAATGCGGGGAGGTCTGTGGGAGGAAATTAGTGGAAAACATGCTTTTATGTTTGTTTGTTTTCTGCTTCCAGGATGTTTAAGTGGCTGTTACAGCAATTAGTCGATTCCAATTCAGTTCGACATGCCAATGGAAGTAGCGAAGCGTGTTTTGATCAGCGTGACTTTAGGGATTCGTAATGCATAGAACGTAAATAAAGCTAATATTAGACATTATGTAGTTTGAATTAAAATTCTATGGAAGTTTATTGTTTTTTTTTAATGGAATTTTAAAGTAGACATGGGGTTTTGCATTACTTAGCATAGCAACAATGACCCATAGGAACAACTCAATCCACGCAAAAGTTTTCTTCGGTTTTCTTTTATCGCCGGTCTTGGTAACCTGGGAGTTGAAGCGATCAATCACTATCCCAGAGATCAGTCGCTCGAATCCACTCCACGCCATCCTGACATCTTTCCTACTACGCTCCTCATTGCCCTGCAAGAGAAATAAATACTCTAATTTCACCCCAAGTCACATAATCGTCAATGGTCGTTCTTAGTCTAGTCAAGTCTTGGGCTAAAGGCCACGGTCCTGACAATCTACCTCCTTGTTTTTGAAATTGTGCTCAAAACCCTTATCCATCACCACATTATTTTCAATAAAACACTGTCGCAAGGAAAGTTCCCTACAATGTGGAAGAGATTCTATCTCATAGTGTCTTCGTTTTTCCAATCCACAAGTCAAGTGAAAAGCACAGAGGCATTGCCATCCTATCACCAATCTCTAAACTCTTCGAAAAACTTGTATTTGATAAGATGGTCCCACTAATCGACCCATGCCTTCTTCTTCTTTGATCCGTTAGCTGCCGGTCCGAGTGGGACGTCCGCGCAACAGATACGCTGGTGTCGGTGCCGCTGGGTCTCGAACTCTATTCATGATTCGTTTCCATTCTTGACTATTTTTGGCGACGTCTCGAGCCTCGGTAACTGATAATCGTTGATTCTTTAGGTCGCCCTCGCTACTCTTTAACCAGATTTTCTTCGGTGCTGATCGCTGAATTCTCCAGTCTGTGGGACGGTCTCACCAGAAAAGTTTACGAGGAAAACCGTTATCATCAATTCGGCAAACATGTCCAAACCACCGTAGTCAATATTTTTGTATTTCTTTTTCGATCAGTGTCTGCTGATCGCATCTTTGTCTAACTGTCTCGTTTCGAAGGCGATCGCGGAGTGAGATACCGAGAATCTGCCTCAAGCATCGCATTTGGAAGACCTCGACCTTCTTGACGTCCGGTTTGTACTGTGTCCACGTTTCCGATCCACTAAGAAGAATCGGAAGGATCAACGTTCGGTAAAGGCGTATACTTTCGTTTTGATGGTAATATTTGTTCGTTCCTATATACACCACTTGAGCGAGGCGATTGTTGCTGTTGCCTGGCCGATGCGTCTGCAAAAGTCGGCCGTTGATGCCATTTTCTTTTCCTCAACCATTGATCCCAAATATTTGATCATCGTAGCATGTTCGATTTGGGTTCCATCGAGGTGAACACTGGCCCTCGATCCGTCCGTTTGCACACTTTGATTTTTTCCACCTTGATTTTTAATCCGTATGACCAGCCGATGCGGGAAATGAGATGTCCGTTGCTTGGGCATCCGTGTCGACGAAGACGGCGCAATCGTCAGCGAACAATAACTCGGTTACAAAGTTGTCGTCGTCCATCACAACGTTGAAGAGAAGTGGCGAAACGACGTCTCCCCGTCGTACACTCTTTTGAATCGGGACGAACGCTGCTGGTTGAGCCAACGTACGACGCTTGCAGAAGTTGGATGATTTTCAATGGCCCATGTTCGATTTTCAAGGCTCTCCACAAGCGGTTCCGATCGATGCAATCGAAAGCGGATTTGAAGTAGATGAAAACGACGACGACAGTTCGTTTGACGCAACGAATTCTTTCTTCCATTAGCTGACGGACGCCTTAACAAACATCAGCATGGTTTCAAAAAGGGACGTTCGACCACCACAAACCTAATCTAATCTCCGAACTACTATGTAATATCGACAACGGTTATCAAATTGATGCTTGTTGATCGTGTCAACCACCATATTTTAATTATATGTATGTAAAGCTATCAAAATTCGGAATATCTGGGCCCAGTTCACGCAAATCGACGTCGACTGAAAACGACACGAAGCGACTTCAAAAACCTTACTATAGTTAACTATGGTAAACTTTTGTCGTTCAAAAACACCGTGGTTAACTACAACTTAACTACTAGCATAACTTTTTGGCCTTCAAAAAGTCCCCTGGTTAACCGTAGTAAGTTTTTTGAACTCACTTCGCGTCGTCGAATTGCGTGAACTGGCGCCAGGCCCTGCACTTGCATGGATTAAATCATATTTGAATGAAAGAATACAGGTTGACAGATCTCAAGGATGTTTGTCAAAAGAAATCGATGTTCCTTCTGGTGTTCCACAGGGTAGTCTTCTAGGTCCGCTTTTATTTAATATATTTATCTTCGATCTGTCTGTTAAACTATACAATGTCATAAGGTCCCAAGTTGACGTAGCCTTCTTTTCGTCGAAACTGAATGCAATAAATTGCAAATTTACACCAGCTAATGTCACGCAACTACCTTCACCCGTAGTATTAATGCAGAACCCCAGTGCTATTATCTCAACGACAAAGCACTGGATCATGTCGATCAAATGAGAGATCTACGTATCGTTACAAAAAGACAAAAAGTTCATTTTAATTTGCAATACGACTTTATTACTGCTGAAACCAACAAGCTTCTAGGCTTTATAAAGAGACGGGCTAATGAATTCAACAATATTTGGTTGACAAAGACACTTTTCTGTTCGCCCGCCTACGGCTACGGTGCGGCACTTCATATTTGGTTCAGGCTTAAGTGCTCGAAGTCTGTTCGAAGATGTTTCCATAGAGGCCTGAGAATATCGGTCTGGAATTATCCTATGACTATACCCAGCATCTAGGGTTTGGAGAATAGACCCTGGAACTTTCTTTCAGCAAAAGTCTTACATACGCATGCGCAACTGGTTAATCTACTGGAAAACTGATTTTCACAAAATTCTGGAGGTAAAAATCTTTCTGTTTCTAACAAATTTCAAAATAGGCCCTAGGTTAGGTTAGGTTAGATATGGCTGAGCTGCTGGTGCACAGACCAAAAACTTAGGCCAAAGGGATAGGCCCGTTTTGATGCCATAATGATCCCACTTTAAACCCAATGTTAAAGTGTCGTTTCTTCGCTAAACCACCTCGAGGACGTAATGAATCTTCTTAGTTGCGAGGTGGCCCTAACAAAAGATAACTCTTTAGCTCTCATCTAAAATCTCCAGTTTCATATTTTATACTCCTAAAAAGAACACAATCTATTGAAAATATTTTTCAAATTTGTATTGCACACTTTCCTCCTATAAACACCAGCCCTTTACATCTTAAACTGTTTAAAAAAAACCCAACTTTGTTTATGTTTATTACAAATAAATCCCCAAACTCCATAAACAAATTACGATTTGTATAGCACCTCATAAACCAGACTCCATTGAATCTCGCGGCCAGTGATGATTGATCGGTATTTTAAATGCTCAAAAATTGCCCCCCAATAAATTTCCCAATGCCATCTTAAGAATCATAAATTTTCGGAGTAAAAGGTGAGAAAAGCTCTATTCAAAACTCGGAACAACAAACAAATGTTGTTAGCGGGAGAAATGCCTGCAATTAAGTTATCGTTGATCGAACGAAGGTATTGTCGAAGTGTCGCATTTCCGCCCACAACTTAGTCATTAGCAACTTCTGAAGTTGGCCGTTATCTGTTTGTTTACACGGCATGAGAAAGAAAACTATAAACACACCTAACAAGAAAGTTTAGATGGCACCTGTCCGTTGGATGAGTTGTTTGGAGTTGTTTGCAAGAAGTTGGGGATTGGAAGAAATCTATATTTAATCAGTGTTCTTAGTTGGTCCAAATAAATCTATAGAACAAGTTTACTCTACTACTCCGAATTTTCGGAGTGAAGGCTATATCAAATCTATAAATGGAAAAAGAATTATGATTTATGACATTTATTTATTTATTATTTAAAAAAAGAGAGAAAACATTCAAACTAATCTGAATTTGAATAGTTTTATCAAATGTTAAGAAATTTATAAAATTCCATCAAAGTTTGAAAGCAAAATTTTAATTTATGCCAGAAAATCTCCAGCTGGGGTTTGGTGTTAGGTGTTAATATTATTTTCTAACAATAGCACAATTCATTTTTATTAAATTTTGCTAAAAATAAAAATGTTATATGGTCATGGATTTAGTTACATTGAAGTGAAAGTGCCGAAAAATGTGAGATATTTAGTCCATGGGAGACTTGACAAGAGCGCTATGGTCGAATTAGGCTTTTCACAGCGTTTGGGATTTCAGCGAACAACAATTCATTCATGACAAGCCTCAATTATGTGTAGCAATTCAAGGCTCATAAAATTAAAAAATAAGTAAAGTTTAAAAAGATAAGTCGTCTCAGAAGCAGGGATTGAGAAAAATGCACTTGCAGCAAATAAATAACCAAATTCTACCTCAGTTCGTAATGCCTGCCTCAGTTAAGTTCCGGTAATTTGGAGAAAATCGCGAGTGCCTTATATCCTTCGTCGATGAGCCTTATATCCTTCGTGCTCAAGACACTGATCGAATCACTTACATCCAGCAATCTGTAGTTGTGACCTTGTGTCCTCAGCTCAACATGCTTATATGAGAGGTAGGCTAACTAAACAGGTATGCAGGAGGTGGTGTAAGCTCTCAAAAGGACCTTACATTACAAATAATATACCGTGGCAGCTTTTTTAGATATAGAAGGTGCCTTTAGCAATGTACGATTGAATCGATTCAAGCTCTCATAGCTCTGAAAGTAGAAGCAGCAGCAATAAAATCATGCATGGATACCTAAACAGAGTTAGCAGCTGGGCAACCGACTGCGGTCTGACAGTCAATTCAAGCAAAACTGAGCTAATGCTATACAATAGGAAAACGAAAATCCCATTTGCAACCTCCCAAGGTTGGATAGGCATACCTTCACTCTATCCTCCAGGATGAAATTTCTGTATGCTAACCTAGACCTCCATAGCTCTCTTCATTCGTAAAAAGACCTTTGGCAAGAGATGGGCTCTCAATCCAAAGATGGTCAGGTGATATACATCAACCGTGGTACGCCCAATCCTGACCTACAGCTGATATGGCTAGCGCTGAGCAAGACCAATAATATCATTAAGTTGGAAAGGTCCTATACAGGGCAGTAGCAATAGAGACAGGAGCCACTAGAACATGTCCAACGTACAATCTTGCTGTTTTATGAACCTGGTCCATCCCGACCACCACATCAAACATCTAGCCTCGTACAGCGCCGTTAGATTGAAGAAACCTGGGACCTAGGCCTCAAAACCCTACTGTTATACTAAATTTTGGATTTACTATCCGAAAGGATGGTCGCCCCAACCACACCACTGAATACTTTCCCCTAGATTGACCTTCAGAGAGAACTTCTTCGTCGAAATACCCTCCAGAAGAGAATAGTGAAACGAGATGCCCTAAAAAATTTTGATCACGGATATTCACCGCCGGCTCCTAGACGTCAGAGAGAGTCCGGGCAGAGGTATATTTTACCCTAACTAACAGTTTACTAGCCCCCCACCTACAGGTGCATATTAGTATCTTTAAAGCGAAAGTGCTGGTGATCCTGTAGGCCTACCAGACCATGAACTTTGAACATACACAAAAGTGCAGCATTGGAATTTTCATAGATAGCTTAACTTCTATAAAAGTCCTTGGAACGATGCATAACTGAGCTGGATAGACTCAGGAAACAGCCGAAAGCCGACTACTTAGCCTGGCAGGAATCCAATCTGAATCTCCTCTAGATCATAATGGCTGATGAAGTGTTGAGGCTTCTCCGTCCAAAACGAGCGCTTGCAACCGGATTCATGGACAACATATTTGGGTAGTATTCGTAAAACGGGTCCTTGTTAGCAAGGGCGAGATCATATGGGAGATAAAAGCGCGAGTCAGAAGCGCTTATATGATATGCTTTAAGGTTAATGTACAAGAACACATAATATAAGATATTTGAGGGTGCTGATCAATCCGAGGCTTAATTTTAAAGCACATTTAGAAAACGCAACGCATCAAGTTTCCGCATCGCCAGGCAGTGGTTTTAGACAGCACGTCTAACACTAGGAAATGGACTATTGTTTAAAGGCTAAGTGGGTATGCTAAGACCACGTCCACGGGGCACACATGCAGGTATGACCCTTAAGCATTCTAGCGAAGGAACGACCCAGATTACATTAGAAAAAAACTAAAAACCATGCGACCACAGATAGGAAGCAATGAGTCCGCAATGGAATAGCAGAAGAGGTAGTATGAGCCTACCGAATGGTCGTTGGACCCTTAGACTTATTCCATATGTGGAACGTGGAACCATGGCGTTTGGGAAACTTATTGAAATTGTAGAGTGGACATAGATGATATAGATATAGATTACCTTCATCGTTTTGGAACGACTAAAAGTTGTGGCCGGCATGCCCAGTTGTTCGAAAGAGCGCTAAGCCTATCCTTTCCAAATGTCCAAAATCCTTTGAAGAAAGGCCAAGCTGAAAGCAATTGACGAAGCACGGCTAATCTCAGAGAACATCATAGGTGCCACATGTTGAGATGCGAGGATATACGTGGAACGAGAATTAGTAGCTTCATAAAAACTGATCCAGCCTAGCGATGAATTGCTGCGAATTGGACTGGGGAATTCCAGGACGTGGTTTAGTGTGTAAGATTCCTACCTAACCGCACAAATCTGGTAATGGTAGTGTTGATGTAACTGAAGATGCCGACATAGTTTCGACGTTCATCTCAGACTAATAACAAAGAAATATTGGCGCTGTTTGAAAATGATAACCAATGAACAAGCCGATTAGAAAACTGTCTAATTGAGAGCAGATGTTTTTGAGTAGATACAGCGGTTCAAGGAGGGCTCGAAATAGCTAAAGGTTCATCAGCACTCCTGCAAAAATTGAAGTTCGAAAGGTCAGTAAAGAAAATAATAGCTACAGTTTTAAGGGATTCCGAAGGAGCCTATCCTCGTAAACTTTTTGGAGCAAAAGAAAGGAAAAACATCAACTTATGTTGTGGTACAAAAATTTAAAACTGCAGTTATCATATAAAGGTGTCTTGTCATACCAGTATAATGCATCAGCTCTTTCCTCAAGACAAGTGGCCTTTTAAGGGAATTTGGCTCGGAAATCCTATCTCATCTACCCTACAGTTCACATTAGACCCCACCTTATTACTTTTCGTTCCTAAAATTAAAAGGAACCATTAAAGATGTAAGGAGGAACTCATTATATTGCGCGGTTTAGTCCAAAGAACGTAAAGATCACCAAGGCTTTTAAAAGGTAGGAAAAGTGTTTCGATAAGGATGGTTCGTAAGTTACTTTTAAAATTGATCCTAACACAAAAAATGTATACACTAACGCTTTGTATTACTCGTCTACATCTTATTTTAAACTCGATCCAATTATTTTTCTCACCGATCATAAATAGTTTCCATAACTTTATCTACCA
This sequence comes from Thereva unica, assembly GCA_949987705.1. Taxonomy (NCBI): domain Eukaryota; kingdom Metazoa; phylum Arthropoda; class Insecta; order Diptera; family Therevidae; genus Thereva; species Thereva unica. The sequence goes on from OX465284.1 coordinate 110,445,749, forward strand.
ACAAAAAATTTAATTACTAAAATTACTTTTATATTCAATAAATCCTTAATTTTAATCCAGCGCCTTCATTGAATGATTTTTCTAATCACAAAATTTAAATAATCAAAAAATAATATAATTTCAAAAAAAATAAACACTACATACCATCACACTTAAGTCCTTGCCGAAAAAGTCCATAAAGCAGCGATCCACAATGATCGCAAAATGTTGGTGACATAAATGTGTGCACCTTGAACCGATGCGGTACGTCAATCTTGAATCTCTCCCGAAGGTACTAAAATTTGAGAATTGATCCTTTTATTTGTTTCGATACTGATTTTCATACTGAACTAATTTTTCTTACTATTGTGCTTTCGGAATTGAAGCTCGATTCAGAACAGGTACCCAGTAACTTTTCATGGCATTTCTTATGTACAGCTGTTTGGCAGGCTAAAATAGAAGAATGATGTGGATTAATTTTTTAATAGTAGTAGATAGTAGTAAATTTAATGCTATTTTAAACGAGATTTATTTCATGCAGATGGCGGGCAAAAGTTTGAACTGGGTTTTGGATGAGTGGATGTATCATCGAATTGATCTTAAAGTGGAAGCTAAACTCTGGAAGGAAATCCAACTCTGGACCATGTAAAACATGTGCGATATAAAATATGGATCAATCGATTTTTCTAGAAGAGCAAAGACCAAACGAAATTCATGAAAGGATGTTAGCTGCATTGCGTAGGCCATAAGCTTATAATGAAACTGTTAGACTTTCTATATAGGACCCTAAACTCAAGCGTGGGCCAAAGAGCAAGTAATAGGCATCGAATTGTTTGACAAGGAAGTCAGCTTTGACACTCGTAATCATCGATAGAGTTCTTAATATGATTTCAGACAACCGAGGAGTAAAACTAACGTATGGGATGTCTGATGAAACGTGTTTCAAGAAGAGGATCCATTTCTCATCTTTTGAACCGCTCGTTTATGAAGGGTGTCTTTAAGCTATCTCGGAAGTAGTCCAGCACCACGTGCTTTTTTCTTGGTATTATGATCCGAAAATGCACTAACAACACAGAAAAGCCTCTTTGCGCTCCTCTAAACAGTGGTTGCAAAAGACAAATTAAATTTCCCAAGCGGTCCCCCATCTAAGTACATACCGAGCTCAATACTACTGGACTTCAACTGCTGACTTCATCTTAGGCAAAAATCATTGAGATGAGAATGCTTGGTTCGAATGATGACAGCAAACTAGGGTGCTAGAGTCACGGGCACGCGAAGACATTATATATATACAGAGCTTAGGAGAGAAAAAGAATAAAAGGTCCATGCACATCACATTTGAGATCTTAAAACAGTGTACACCAGGAGCGGAAACTCTACAGCGAAGAGTCAGTGCTCTGCATGCAATTCAAACTACCTTGCTTATGCTGTAGAGACAAAGAAGGTAATCTGTTCACCGATCCTAAAAGCATCTTGGAGCGAAGAACACTTAATTTCTGTAAAGTGAAAGCTCACTGAATGCTGCTACGGCAGACTGTCGTCTTCGTCTTGGTGTATGTAGGGAATCAAGTCAACTGCAGTCAACGGCCTGTCAGGCGGATGCCTCAAGTCCTTATCCTTCAGTCAGACGGAGTAATGTATGGCCTTCATCGGGTGGTATTTGTCGACCTGGCCTCAAAGGCAGTAGCCTGCCGACGGCCTCTATGTAAATGGTCTTAAGGGGCTCATATATAACGCCAGCTTCACTGAACAATTGGGTGCAGTCAATTAGGTGGATCCCAGGTCATCAAAGCTAAGAAGGCACTGAAAAATTGTACACGCAAAAAGGGATCTGGCACTCTTTTCTTCGGTCCGGTCGAGGTGAAAAATGCTCTAGATGATCGGACTCTGATGAAATACAAGCTCATATCTGGTTTGGTGAACTTCGAGCGCTTTATTGTTGAGTCGGCTGGCAACACTGCCTGAAAATTACTATGGCGCTGCAAGAAGGATGACAGGACATTAGTTGGAATGGTTACCCCGTACACTAGGTCCTAAATAACAACCTATAAAAGATCGGAAGGGCGAAGGATTGCACCTGCATGCTATGTCTCGAGAAGAGTAAATCTGTTCTCTGAGTCACTTTGCCGTCATAGTGAAAAGCAGGGTATCCTTGGTCAGTTCGATCTTGCCTAACCTAAGGCACAAATCTTTAGACACACGTTTTAAATCTGATCTAGTGGGACCACTTATGGCGCGCAACCGCGGAGTACTCTTTTGGCTAAAATCTCACTAAAACAATAAACAAAAAAAGATGAACTCTTAACAAAATCAATATACTCACTTATACATTGATATCCTTGCTTTCCAAAGCCCCACAAGAACTCCTTACAAAATGCACAAAATGTCGGCTGTCGAAAGAATTTTGCAACAAATTTATGTCCATTTATTTCATGTGTCCTAAAAATAACCTCATATAAGCACAAATTAAACATATTTTAACACCAACTCAGTTTGAATTCACCAAGAAATTGGTGAGCATTTCCTTTTCAATCTGAAAATTATTAACAAACGAAAAGTCTCAGTGTATTCAAACCTGTTCACAATGGCAATCACAAATTTGTTTACACTAACTTTTGATGTTTGATGGCACCACGACGATTTGTGATGCTTCTAGTTCGTAAATTTTGGGTGGTTTGGGCCAATGCTGGGACATCCTCCTTTGATTTCTGCCGGAATACTCCGGATGATTGCGTTGAATGTCCGTAGGATTCGGTGTAGTAGCCGCTTGACGTTGACCCGTTCCAATTTGTTGTTATCAGGGATTGTCGACTGGAACTGGATGATTTGTGACGACCCTGGAAAGTTTTTAGATTTAGACTATTAAATGAAAATTATGTTTAGTACTAGGTTTACCTCGTGCGATAGAGTTCGCTGATTTCGAGATCTTTGCTGACTTGTTGAATGGCCGTTTCCAGCCCGTTTGCGGCCATGGGCCCCCGTAAACATCATTTTTGTTTTCGGATTTTATTTTTTGTTTAGTTTATCGAATGTTATGTACAATCGATCAATTTGTAGCTATGCTTTGTTTTATATGAAAAATAGTTGAATACTTTCGCCATTTTTAGATAATTTTAAAAACCTAAAAAAAAACAAATGTTCAATTAGCTATTGTGATTAACAAAGTAAATTAAATAAAATTATTATTTAAATTATTAATTTAAACGAAAGTTTTAAATTGTGACAAGTCATAAGTCACAAGCTTTTAAGACTATTAGAGTTGTGACTGTCAGCTGTTTTGGTATTCTAAGCACATGCTTGCGGTTTGTCTAAATCGTGACTGCCAAATTGGAATTACTAAATTGCCTCAAGTTGCCCACACTTGTGATTTCTTTGTGACTTGTGACTGCTACTAGAATAAGGGTATTAGTCAGTGCTATATCCATGGATAAAAATGCTACATAAAGCAGCAGTGACCTTGCTCAGATATCATCAACCTCGTAAGATGAGACGACGGCTTCATCTGAATTAACCGACCAATGAAAGATAAGAGAAAAAATCTAGCATTAACACGTTTGTTGTACGGACGCGTTGCCTGTCGTTAAAGATGAGTCTTTGGAAACAGAAACTGTCTGCAGTTTCAACAGATAGATCGTGACAAATCTGGGTTTGTCAAGCGCTGGTCTGCTCAAAACCTACAACCGCACCGCAAAACGGATGAGGAGTAACGCCCCCATGGCAAAAGTGCTCTGGATATAACTCTAGTGGAAGAAGGAAACTTCCCTCACACTCATGTGATGCGAAGATAGCTCCCAGAGTGTTACTATCATCAAACGACTATCGCCGCGTAAAACTTGCTTGCCGCCGACAAGTTGAAAGTCCAGTCCAACCCAGAGGTGTGTAAATGACAATATACTTCACTCGGACAGATCGCGGTCTATCGATTTGCACATATCAGTCTGATCCTTAACGACACTCCCAAGCGGCAGTGATTATTACAGAGATCGTTGAGTAACGGGCAGACCTCAAGGACTAAAACGGCACATGGTAGTGCTTCCTTAAGTGCCGAGAACTGCAGTTATGCTGGCAGATCGGCAAAGGGATCATCGCAGCAGCCCCGGGACCATCATCTGGTGATGTTCCAAATCCGGCCACGGCAGCTGTACCAAAGGTCAAACGACAGCGTGGAGAAGCGTCTTACCCTTGCACTTATTCAAAATCCTTGGTTAACTGATAGCAAAGTCAGAGTCTAGCTAGAATATGATCGAAGTAAGCTAGTGTATGATCGGAAATTCATTAAGCCTTGCGCTGTCCTTATAATTGACAATCGTCTTACTGATCTTCCAACCACTAACTTTATTTCTAAAGATCTAGCGGCGATCTCTGTGCGATTCCCACCATCAGCGTCTCGAATTCCGATTGTATAATCATCGGCCGGCAACTTTAGGAGATCCAATGGAGCACGCTTTTGCTGTACCCTGTACTAGGGAGTGAAGAACATTCGAAGACATGGCTTCAAATTGTATTTAAAGATCAACACCTTTAAGTTTGGCACTCGCTAGAATGCTAAACAAAGTGGGGGATCTCAGATCAAGTTGTCATCTTCTCGTTATATGCAGCACCAGAGCGAACAACGGTATTGGTCAGAGTGGCGAACGAGAACAAAATTAAGGACCACATTCGGACGATCATGGGCCAACCAATTTCGATAGCGAGTCGTTAGGGCTTCGAAGGCAATAAAAAGATCACCTATTTCGGACGATTGGAGTCCAATGAAGCATACCGAACACTGAAGATCAGCGTCTTGTTTAATCAACTCCTGAAGAGCTACATGCACACAGTCATGGGTACGCCAATTACGATCGCGAGTCACTCGAGGCTTCCAAAGTAATGAAAGGATCTCCTATTGAGGATGATCGGAGTCTAATGATACATGTCGAACGCTGAAGATCAGCGCCTAGTCGGATCAAGGTCCCCACAATCTCGATCGTGAGTCGTTAGGGCTTCGAATGAGATGAAAAAGTCAAGTATCCCTGACGATCAGAGTTTAATGAAACATACCATATCCTGGAACACAAAGCCTGGTCTGGCTAACTCCAAAGCCATACCGATAATCCGCACTAATTACCATCTGTTGAGGCATTGAAAATCATAGAACCCCATCTGCTCGATTTTCCTCATAGACGATGAATCTGTTCATCTTTTTCTCTTTCTTCTATTGAATTTATATCGAACAATAATAACCATAATTGTATATAACCTTTAATAATCTTAGCAGAGTAAACGACATGACGCAACATAAACTGCTCTGCCCAAAATAAAAACATTCCCAATTCACGTTTCATTGAGAAAACTACAAAAATCAATCAGACGTACTTTTCAATACAAACAGCAATTAAACGCATAAATAAAAATGATCTCCATAGCTCTCTCTCTCATTATTCTGAGATCACTGACGTCATTCTATACCATTTTTGACCGATCATCACGATCGCGCGATCATATCTTCCAGCTCAACTTGCGCATACCACTGCGCACTCAACTACGTCGTGGACTACGCACTGAAATAAAAAACAAGCTTGTTAACAGCTCTGGCATTCCTTCGCCGATATAATAGGATAAACTTAAAAGATATAAAAAAATATAGAGATAGCGATCATCCACAATTAGGGTGAACCAAAACTATGTACTGCCGCGCTGCGGCTTTTAACGAGGTCAAAGCACGTGAATTTGATAAGCGCTATCCGCATCGCCGTGTAGCTGAGTCCCTTCCTCCCCCTCCAGAAAAAAATATTGTTTACTTTCTCAATTTTCTCGGATTCTCTTTCCAAAACGCGGCGATCATTGTTGATGATCTATTTTTGGGCCTCGATCTTAAATTATAAAAATTCCAAATTTCGAATTTTCGGTTAGCAATACTTCTATCGCACCAATACACGCGCACACAAACAACCCATACATGTGCATATAAATGAAGATTGGCCCAGAGCAGGGAAGATGTCCGTTTCGGGTGTTTATAATTAAATTTTTCTTAAAAATTTCTTTCAGGTTTGTTTAGAAGTTGAAATATTTTCAACGCTGCACTCACACTGACCTCGGCACTGGCTGCTGCCTTTTCACTATTTTTAAAGGTTGAGGTAAGAATTGTTCGGACACCTTGTTTCGATGCCAAATATACATTTTTTTCTCTTATTGTGCAGAATAGCTGAGCTTCTTCCTTGGTGTACTTTGATTTGTGACAAAATAATTTTGTTAAATTTTTTTCGATGCAGAGATGATGCTCTAGTGCACTTAATGCACATGTAAACAACGAAATAGTGCAGGCATGTAAACAACGAATAGAGTGACCACAGCTTTTACTATTTTTAGATAGTTTTGAAATTGTTTTAATTATTTTGTTGAATGTGATGCTTAATAGTAGAGAGATATTGAAATTAATAAATTTTGTTTATATTAGGAAAAGGGTGCCTACATCACCATAAATAAATTCTCGACAGACCAACATGCCGACTCCCCATGGAGCACACCCTTCAAAGCTTACGTTATCATATCGAGAGCAGCATACCTATTCTTTCGGTTCTTTCCAGTGCCGTTTCTTACGCGGCTAAGGAATTGTTAGGGCGCAGTAGAAAGGACACTGATCTCGGAGCACTTGTTGAGTTGATTACTGGAAACTTCGCCCTGATTCACCACTTATGGAGGATAGCTGGGAATGCCCCTCTATAACTCGAACACTCAAATCTAGACAGACTGCTAAACCGATTCAAGGGGTCTGGCCTACAAGTATTAGGTACTAATTTGTATACAATATTCCAAGTGAAGTATGACCGCGGTACTTTTGAACCCAATATCCCACCCAACAACAACAAGAAAAACTTAGATATTGAAGAGATGAGGGAAAAGTTGTTCACAAAGGGATCTGATCTCCTTCCGCACCAAGCTGCAGCGAGTTGACAATTTAGCATTTTTCTGGTATTTAGCCTACATCTACATAGCAGCAGGTGCAAATTCATAACTTTACTAAAACTACACATTAACCTAAAAGCAGGAGTTAAGACAACCATCCCAGTAGTAGGGCTATGGCCCTCCGAGCACAGTGACGCCATCGGTTGTGGTCTCAGATGGGAAATATGTCCGGGGATGAGTGAGCGCCACCTGTGTGCCATTAGTTTAACTTCGCAATGTCTGGGATGAGCTTTCGCGCCAGATGATCTTCTGCATTTTCGTGTTGGATCTTGTTGCGGGTTTGATTTCGCTGGGTCTTGGGTGGAATCTTGTGGGAAATCTCATCCAGGTTCCGAAAATTAAGCCTGCGAGAGTGCCACTACGATTTAAATTAAGCTCTGTGGGATTTGGTAATTTGGAATCTTTGGCTAAGCCTGCTGCATCTCTCGATAGTGCTCCAACAGCCGAAAGACCTGCAAAATATTGACGAATGTTAAGCGGCTCCTTCTTTAGGCCCTGGAATCACTAGTGATTGATTTTTTCTTTCTCTTGAACATCTTTTGTATGACTCTTTATGTCTTACAACAAGTCTTTTAGCTTTTTTAGTAATAAAATATTCCAAGCATTGCAGACAACTCCACGAAATCATAGACAAAATATATTCTTCTTCTTCTTCTTAGGGTGATGTGACGGAATGTGACTCAAAAGCGGCTGTGGAGTTGCACCGCTCTTACAGTGAACGACAAATTTTTTTCCACTGCCTCTTTTTGGTCCTGGCTCTCTGTTGTAGAGGCTTTAAAGAAGAAGAAGACTAAGTTACGGACAGCCAGAGGCGACGAGCCAGCCCATCAAATTTATTAGTGGCCTATACCTTACACAAGCAACCGATTCCTGATTGGCACCGGATATGAGATTAAGGTTGTTCCTAAACAAGAGGGGAAGGCAAACGCGACACAAGAAAGGAAAAGACATTCACAGAACGACTGTTGTAAGCAGCCATCGGAATGAAACCACCAACGTATTGACAGAGTTTGGTCTAACTCAATTTGGCGTTCCATAGGTCATACACCTGGTATTTTATTGTCGTTCGATTGGTTTAACAGATCTCGTAGCAGTATATAGCTGAGCATCATAAACGGCCGCAATACACTACATTTCGAGGAAATTCGGGACATCACAAAACCCATCCCAGGTTAAGCACGGTGCGGTTCAATACATTCAGACCAACGATCCGGTTGTTTATCCAAGGCCCAGACGAATTTCACCGTAACAGCTAAAGATTATAAAAATTACAATGTTGTTGTCAAATACATCTCCTCCTCCAAAACTGTTATTTGGTAACAAGTTTTTCTAAAAAGGAAAGAGGGTGGTAGGTCACTTCGTTGTAAATCACAAGATGGCCGATGGTATACAAAACTACATGCGGTGTCTTGAGACCTCTCCTGTGGATCACAATGTATAATGATGTACGCCTCGATGAGATCGAATTATGCTCACTCACAGCTCGCGTTAAAGTACCTGGGGGTGATGATCGACCAGAGGCTTAATTTTATAACACACTTAAAAGGTATGGCGGATAAAGTTTCCGCTTTTGTGCATCATTTCCAAGTATCCTGCCCAAAGTGGGGGTTCAAACCGTTCCGTGGCCTCCTCCTCCTCCAGTGTGACCAGCAGCGTTGAGCAAGATAACTAACAACAGAAAATGGAGGACGAAAAAAGCTGCGTGCGTGCGTACAGTGTGTGCGGTATATGCGGCGATTTTTTTCAGACAGACTCTTGCGTGCTTGGGCTCCGTCTGGTCTTCTACAAATAACCGAAATATCTAAACGACGAGTGCATGTGTCTGTTGTGTGTTCTTGTGTTTAAGTATTTGAGACTATGGCGAATGCGGCAATACGGAAAAGTTGGATGTAGATCTACTTTTGCGTTAAGTGCGTTCCATTTACGTAACTATATGTCAGTTTGCATTAGAATGCATCCGCTAAGTCACCGCAGGACCAGTGGTGTTGTGCTAATTTTTTTTTACCGGAACGCGTATACATACATATATAATTATATAAACAGGGCCGTTCCTGGATAGGCAGCCGCTCTGTGCGTTCTCATGTCCCAAATTTAACGACGGGGGGGGGGGTGATTTTCTATGATAATCCTGGCGGCGAGGTTTTTTTTAGGTCTCATGTCCTAAATTTGACGACGCACAGTGGGGTCCGCTCATACAAGGTTCTGCTCAAAACTCAATTTTCAAAATGTAGAAATTTTTCAAAAAAATTGTATCATCGTAGTTGTAATAGTGTATCAGATCACGTGTAAAAATATTAATTCGCTGACTGCTATGAGTCAGCGAGCGCATGAGCATAAAGTTCATAGTTTAGGCAAAATAATACTTCTGCGAAAAAGGAATACCAGTTTATGCGCGATATAAAAACATTAATTTCTAACGTTTAACGATGAAATCTGCGGAAGTGTGTTATGTCGGTGATCAAGCAAGGTATTTTGATTCTTCTATAATTTTGTATTATATTATAAGTTCATTGGTTTATGATAAAGGGCTTAAAAGTTATGGTAGTGTGTATTTTTTTGTAGGGGATTTTTTAAATGACATTTTCTCGAAAACGCGCAAAGTTCTATTGCAAATTTTTTCGATTAACTAATGTACAAAGCCTTCCGTTTATAATAAAAAAAGATTCAAAAATAGAACTTTGCGCGTTTTCGAGAAAATGTCATTTAAAAAATCCCCTACAAAAAAATACACACTACCATAACTTTTAAGCCCTTTATCATAAACCAATGAACTTATAATATAATACAAAATTATAGAAGAATCAAAATACCTTGCTTGATCACCGACATAACACACTTCCGCAGATTTCATCGTTAAACGTTAGAAATTAATGTTTTTATATCGCGCATAAACTGGTATTCCTTTTTCGCAGAAGTATTATTTTGCCTAAACTATGAACTTTATGCCCATGCGCTCGCTGACTCATAGCAGTCAGCGAATTAATATTTTTACACGTGATCTGATACATTATTACAACTACGATGATACAATTTTTTTGAAAAATTTCTACATTTTGAAAATTGAGTTTTGAGCAGAACCTTGTATGAGCGGACCCCACTGTGCGACGGGGGGAGATTTCCCCCAATTTTCAATAGGAAAGCTCTTTCATCAGGAAAGTGCACACTTTTCTTATTTGAAATGGAACATTTTTCCTTTTATTTGTCTATGATAATACATATAAAAACTCGTCAAAAATTAGAAAAAAAATCAGCAATTCTTTTTAATTTTTTTTTTCAATACGTCAGCCAATTCTCGTTATCAGAAATCATCTTTAGTTCCGGAACACGTTCCGGTCCAAAAAGGAAGTACCGGAACGACGTTCCGGAGCGTTCCGGCTCGACAACACCACTGCCGCAGACACATGCGTACGTGATGTATATGGCTGCAGCTTAAGCGCCTTTCGCCGGTATTGCGCATAGAGAACCATATCCAAGATGCGGCGTGCCTGGTAGTGGGAATTATACCCATAGAGATATTCGCGAGAGGAGGCATCCGTCATTAAGATCCAGAATATGTTAGAGGGAAGACAAATTCAGTGCGCCGGCAGTTGACGCGATGCTAGTCTATAAATTAATGGCAAGACAAATGAAACAAGTGTGTTAGGAGTCGGTGGACCCTCAAACTTATCCCAAAAGTAGATTGGTTACGAGGGAGTGTGGAAAAGCAAGTTACGACCTCACTCAGTTCTTGATTAAAAATGGAGAATATAGAAAACATCTCCATCGTTTCGAGCACGATGACTTAGCGCTGTGACTGATATGGCTAGGTATCCAGGATAACACAAAGCAAGTCTTCTTTTATTGCCTGAGTTTCGGCGAATATGGAACGGAACCAGAGACATTCTTCATATCACACTCTCAGTTACTCTCAAATTATCCAGGTAGGAACTGCTACCCACCATACCCACATTATCCGCCGGCTATGGTTCGTGCATGTGCGTTTATAAATCGATAGGGCGACTATTGGATTCTCTTCCGCAGCTGTAGAATATCCTTTAGGTATCAAGGTCAACTGTCTCGTCTCGTATCCATCATAATCTCTTGAATCACTAGTATTTTAACTTTGTATCTGTTCACCTAGCCATATCACACTCTAAATGAAATATGAAATTTTAATATTAAATCTTTTGAATACAGCCTTTTTCACATACAGAGTGGTTTTTTTCTCAAAATTGCGCCTTATTAATCTTACCCCTTGTTCCTTAATTTATATTCCCTAAAATAAGCCAATCATATTTGCCAAAAACCACACCCATACGTCATGTGTCACATACAGAGAGAAATTCGTCACACATTCACAAGCCAGTCTGGATTCGTTTTTGAACTGAAAGCATATCAGGAAAAATCAGTAGTAGTAGCTAGTCCTACAAAGCGAAAACTAACTTCTTTTTACATGCTACTCGCTAGACTACTAAAATACTTAAAAAAAACACTGAAACGTCTAGTATTTATGAACTAGATCTGACTAAAACTATTAGATTTTACAAACATAATGCTATGAGATGAAATCTTTCCTTCAACAAACACCCAAACTCAGCATTTGTTATTAAAAACTGCTTTATTTTAGTTATGTAACAATATAAAATTTCGCATTTACTGCATTAAAATCATTATTATTGAAGCCGAAAACTGCAAACAACATTTTAAATGGTAGATAAACACAGAAGAAAATAAAAGAATTAATAACTACTACAACAATAGCCTCATAAATCTTGCACTTGTTTTCTTTTATTATATTCTCTCCGACACAAAATAACAAAAAAAAATATTTCTTCAAAATATCCAAAGATCTCGACTTTCAGTCTACACAACCACAAAAAAAAATTTATATTGAAATAAAATAAGAAAAGAAAAACATGATAAATTTGAGAACTGGCAAAAAACATCACAGTGAAAAAATTTCTTAATTTTGCAATTTCAAAAAAAACAAACCAAAAAATTAAAATAAATAATTCGTGAACAATTTTTATACGTATATATATTATTAATACCTAAAAATAGGAGTTTTAAATAATTCTGTATATACCTTTCTAATTGACGTCCATAAGCCTGGAAACGTGGCCATACACAAAATCAAAAATCATTGCGCATCCGCAAAAGACTTCCACCAAACAAAAAAAAACTCCGCTTAAGTACGATTTGGACTTCCACAAAGGCCCGCAAAAAATCGACGAATCCACCACACACACAATATGTTTGCAATAACTTTTTCTTTTATTTATTTTTTATTTTTTTGTTAGCAATACAACTGCATTAATTTAATATTAATACAGATAAACATTTCCACGATTTTTAAATTAAAAAAAAAATAAAAATTAAATTTTTCTTTTTCAAAACAATATTTCTCTTCAATAATATAGTTCACACATGCTAATATTTATGAGAATGGGTGTTTTCGATTTAAACACTTTCAAACACTCGTGTGTTTTTTGTTGTTGTAGGCTGCTTTAAACAAATGAAAATTGCTGTATTTTCTTCTTTAATTTTTTCAAAAAAAATAAATATATATTAAGCGATTGTCGATTGTATTATTTTCTTCACATTGGAATTTATTTTTATTATAAATATCACAAATACACGAGCGCAATCCCAGTGTGTAAGCAGGACTTAAACACTCGCGCACACACGTTGCGAAATTTTTGTGAGGAGAAATTTTTTTCTTTTTATAAACATTTCACTTCGTTTTCTTGCGTATTTTGCACCGCACGAAAGAAAAAATATTTTTCTTTGCCTCCGTGTGTACCTTGAATCCGATTTTTTTTTTCGAAATTTTCAAATATTCCCCAAAATTTTTACCACACAATATTTTTAATATTAAAATAAAGCAACAAAATACGAGTTTGTTACTCTAACAAAAATAAAAACAATGTTTTACGGGCAGCGCAGCAACCACAAATCAATTTTCAAAATCACTCAACAACACAAAAGCAACAACCCAGAAAATCCCCAAATTAAATTTCAAATTGAGTTTTTGAGTTAAAAACTTCGGCATCCATGTTTGATCGATTTTCTGCGGTTTTTGATGCAAAAATACAAAATTTCATTAAAATCCGAACTCTGTGTTTGGCCAACCAAAAAAAAAATTCCCGAGACTCTCACTGCAATGGGGGAAGACACTTTTAAGCGTAACTCCTTGGCGCTGACAGAATGATCTTCCGCTCAAGAATTTTCATCACGATCTCAACCAAGTAGTTTTTCCTCTCTCTCGTCCGTTCGTTCATATAATGAAAATCTTCTCTCGATTTTCCTTCTTCAATTCGCTGCTGAGAACAGTTTTCTTGAGTATTTTCCTTTTGGTACAATTCGCCCGTTTACTTTTAGTGGAATAAATAGATGGAGGGGTTTCATTGAATTTTCCGGAAAATTGTTTGCGGGAAAATGTTCGTCAATGATCTAAAAAAAGATGTTTTGAATGGAAAATAAATTTTTTTAATGTCTAAATTGAATCCCTTAAAACTCATACTCGCCGGAAAGTTTAAGCAATCGTAATTCCTGATGAAGTGTTAAGTTGGCAACACTGTATTATGCTCAGTGACATGCTCAGAGTAGCCCTGGTAGTCTTTTGGTCACAGCTTTTTGGCTAGCAGCAGAATTAACTTGTTTCAAAAAGAATAACACTCCGATGAGGCTATCTTTCGCTAACCCTTTGACTTTGCAAAATCGAAACCCCGTTACAGAAATTGTTTGTTTGAATTTTGGTACATCTGCGTGCTTCGTTCAAATTTGTTCTCATTGGTGTGAACTCCTTCGTCATCCAGCGGTTTGAATGCAAACTCCATCGCCTTCACCTTCATCACCCTCCATATTCTTATCAGCCGACTCTCTCCTTCATTCCTTTTCCTTCGAACCAAGCTTACTACTAGACAATACATCATAACGATTATGACATGACGGACTGGTAGTATAAGCCTCCTTCTTCACTACTAGATAGAGCGAAGGGGGGTTCAGTTGGGCCTCTGTAGACGCAGTCGGCCGGCATGATAACGAGACAGGCCAGCATTTGGACCCCGGATAGCTTAATCGCTGAACCATTTTTTGGTCTTTATCCAGCACGGGGGGTCTTGATCACCATATGGGTGAACAGTTCAGTCCAGTTCAATATCACTACAACGTAAATCGAGCCTTGGCCTCCTTCAGCTTCCCCCTCCAATCTGCTCGCTCAATTTCTTAGGTCCAACAAGTGTGCAGCGTCTGATTGTACAGCTGCAAATCATCTTTTCCTCGGTCGTCCTGGTATGCTATCACCGATTATGATTGCCTTATATATCTTCTTCACTGTTCTGCTTTCAGGAAACTTCGATCGCCCTGTTGTATTCTGCTTTTTACTTCCTCCAGCTCTTCATTTGTTGAAGACAAACTCAAACAAAGCGGTGAACATCGCGGCCAATTTAGTCTACTATGTACTTACCCTACTAACTCAAAAGAACGTCAGCCCTCTGTGCGTAGGCAAAAAGTCCTTTAGTTGGAAGAAAACCGCTCATAAGCTCACTGACGTTCTTCTTTTAAGCCAGAGCAGAGCCCAGAACCCCTGAAGCAGTCCTAGGATGGTGAAATGATACCACAGCCCTTCATGGCTATTCAGATATCCCACCCACCAGCCTAGATATCTGCAGTGTTTAAAGTGATAGCCCAGCTAAAAGCAAAGAGTCTCATTAAGTATTAGTTTGTTTTTTAGTAGAGGTTTCTCGGATCCCAAGGTAGAATGAGTTGATCCCATTCAATATAACCGCCCTGAATTCCATTTGGAACCTAACGGGACGGGTTCTATACACTAGATCCTTCTCAGACCAGGTATATCATCTTTGATATAAATCTAGGGAGAAGCAAGACAGAGCCTTAAGAAACCCCAAGAGAACGAAATGGGAGCAATTCAGAAAGATCTAAAGGGCGTATTTGACAAAAGGGAAAGAAAATTTGAACGCCTCATACGGGGAAAGTTTTCCATCGTGCTGGAGCGACAAACTATTAGATCTTAAACAGAGTAAAAATTAGACTGGCCCGCTCTTAGCACTAAATAGGCACGGTCTGAAAAAATTCTACTTTTTCAAATGCACGTATCAATAAAAGACACACCGAATAATCCATACAAAGCACGGTACACCAACACTTTTTAGACTAAAGGGAGCAAAATTGGGACTTTTCAAAATTTTATAGGTTGAAGAAAACGGGCTATTACCTTGATAGCCATAAGGGGTACCATTAGCCTAATCAGTACACCGGCTCTCGTTCAATTTCTTAGGTCAAGCAGTATCGGAAGTAATTAGTACTTAGTTGGAGGACCGCTTGATACATTCTATTGCAAATTTATTCATATCTGAAGCCACAGCTCGATACTTCAGGTTTGGGGTTGTTTGATCAACTATGGGGAATGTTTAAGGCCATTCTGTGGAAGAAAACTAATTATACTCCTAGGAAAATCTATTTTGTTTTATGTTGCAGATTACCTTTATACAGCCGAAGAATTCAATGTTGAACAGGAAACTATAGCAAACTATTGCACTACTCAACTACTGAACTCGCGTCTATATACATAATTTCAAATCAACCCAGGTAGCAGAGCTGAGTCGAGTTCAGCCGACCCTAACTGAACTACCTGTAGTTGGACTCGGATTCAACCTGAGTTTAACACATCATGTTTACGTACTAACTGTCGTACGCTTGCTTGAAATCGACGGAAAGTTGATACGTATCGATGTGGTATTCCCAGCATTTTCGAAGGACCTACCTTTCTGAAAATAGTTAGTCCGTAGTAAATCTATTTATTTTTAAGCTAGATATGCACCAATTCCTGCTTCTGTATACTTCCATGTTTCCATTGAAAGACGCTTTATCTTAAACCAATCGCCACGAAAATGTATCATTAGAATAATTTCTTTCTGTTGCATCGTGGAAACACTCTTTATGAACAACAGTTCGATAATATTATGTACTTGCACCTTACTTCAATGCTGGGAAAAAGAGATTGAAGCAAACTCGTACGCCTACGGAAACTACAATTTGTCTACTTTTTTTTATGTGACAGACTAGAGGCTTAGGGAAAGTCCCTTTGTACTGTCGACAATCTATTTTTTCCGTATACACTGTCGAACAGCAGCTCTACTTACCATTCTTCGAACAACCTTCATCTAATTTTAAGGGCTGACACTATTACTCCCACCCGATCCTTTTCAATACTCAGCATAAAGTGCATCGTAGTATCCAAAAACTTCGATAGTTCCCATGTTGTTTTGGCTTTTCATGCAACAAATTAATCTTTCAAGATCAATTCCTCATCCATTGAAGACTTAAACTCCATGACTTCAGACAGAAAACAATTTTCCCACCAAAAATATTTGAAATTCTAAAAATAGAGAATTTTCCTTCTCGAGAACATTGAGAAAAAGAAAAATCTTGTTTTTTTTTGTATTTTTACTTTCAACAAAGAAAGAAACAAGAGAAGATGAAAATTTTCATTAAGAAAAATTTTTGTTCTCACCGAAGACAACCGGGAAAACCCAAAAATCGTTTTTACGAAAACCTCCTCCAAGGTGTGTGATCAGCTTCAGATCATCTTAATTCTAGTAACCGATCAAGAATGTCACCATCTGTCATCTGAATTACGAAGAAACGGCGACCTTTACACCACGACCAATCAAAAGAGCATGACTCAAATGGATGTAGATACAGTGAAAAGCGCGTTTTGTGAATTATTTGGGTTTGAGTTTGGCCATTTGGAGGAAGGCACGGAGTTTTTCGTTGTGCGCGCGCCGATCAAAATGGGCCTATTTTTGTGCGATACTCACATTTTGGTATGGAAGTATATAGAGACGTCATGTGTGAATGACGTCCTTGAGAATATGACATCACTTACACATTTTGGAGTTGAATTAGATGAGTCACAAGATGTATACGTGTGAATGGATCCCGGGGGTATATGGGGTGGCCCCATTCGGGCGTTATGTTCTACATGGAATGTGGAATGCGCAGAGGGCCTATCTCAACTATACGTAACAGATCTGATATTTATGATGTTTCCTGTTGTACAAGCAAACAAATATTTCGTAATTAGATGAAAAAAGCTTTTTCTTCTTTTTATTTTAAGAAACAAAAAAAAATCCAAAACAGCAGCTTATCACACCTGCTCTGAATGGAGTTACCTCAAGAGATAATTAGCACACTCGAATCATATCTAATCTAACAGCTTTATCATCTCGAGTTTTCCGCTCATTAGCGCTGCTAAAACGATCGCCAGCAGTGCGAGTAACCAAGCCCGAGCGGGATAGGTGTGCAAAATCGAAAGTAACACTGTAACTGCAAAAAAAGTGAAAATGGCCAGAATTTTTGAGAAGTTCTGCGACCGATCCATTCAGCTAGGACCGCGTCTAGTTGGTTTGTAGCTGAAATATCCTAAAACACCTAAATGCTAAAAAATACTGTATATTTTAAGTGGCATTCACCTTCCTGCCATGTGGCCTCGTGATGGGATACACTTTCGCTGCCTTTGTTCTCGAGAGAGACAATAATTGTGACGCCATTAGATATGGACCATTGATACTGGCGATTGCTGTTGCACTAGCGACATCTATAGGACTGCTGATTATCAAGCGAATCAAGCAGAAAATCATCTTCTGTCATCTTGACATTCTGCTGGCGGCTGGATGTTTTCATTTACTTGGTAGTGGATTTTATTTCGCAGAAAAATTTGGTAAGAATTTTATTTCACAGAAGTGGTGGGGGTGGGGGGTGATAAGATAACTGAGGAAATTTCGCGGCATTTGATTGTATTTTGTTGTTGTTTTTGATTACTAGAAAAATTTCGTGATTAGAGTCGGACCTTGCAGTGAAACGCTAGTGAAGTATAAAGACTCGTTTTCAATGGTGATTTACCAATGTTTGCTTAAGAAATAAGTGTTTTTGTATTTAATCAGGTGCTTTTATGGGTTAATTTGTTTTTGTTTTGTTTCGAGGGAGTTTTTCGTGAATAATGATTATTACTTGAATAGGTGTGATAGAAGATATTACATACGACCTTCAGAATTAGTTATAGAATAAAATTTCAAACAGAGACGATATTGTGAAATATGTATTTAACAGCAATTCGTTAATTAATTGTGAAACACTTCGAAATGCGATTACTTTAGTTCTTCAGAGTTTGTCCTACTTTCGTACTTTCGTACTTTCCTACAAACTTTTGGTAGACTTTATTTATTTTATTTATTTCATGATGACTCCATCATATTGGTTAAGGGACAAGAAAATCTATAACCCGACATTTTTTAATTTTATTTTAAGTAATAGTTTGTACTAGCCTCTGCACTGCACAGAGAAAAATAATATAACAGATTGGGCATTAGGGATGGCTAATCTTTGTGAACAATTTTTTAACATCAGGGTGGCTTTCTCATAGGTTTAAGTAGAACAAACTATAGGATCAGTTCTGGCTTGGTCTGGTGGCGATCTGGTGTCAGTCAAATAAAATCGCATACCTATCGTATCGATTCGCTCTCCATATAGTCTCAAACCATCTTAGTAAGTGAAACATGTACCGTACCTTAGTAATTGAAACAAGTACCCAAGTCCTATAATATTAGCAAGAGTTAACCCTTCTAGCACAAAAGGCGCACTTTTCAGCTAAGCATGAAAATCTATATATGCATACACATACATACATATATATATATACATATATTATTGTGAAAGTTAAAAAGAAATAATTAAAGGCAAAAAGAAAGAAACGCACCCGTTGACAGTTCGACAAGAAGTAACTTTATTCACGTATATATAAACAGTATGTGTGTGTGTATAAGCGTGAGATGAGCATGATACATTTCCAACACCCTCACTCATTAAATCTTCAAAACAATTTTTGCTAACAACTCTTAAGAAAAACAAATTTTACAACTTAACAATTTTTTACAGAATTGCTAAAAGGTATATAAAGTACAAAAAATGTTTTTAATTTTTAATGCTCTTTAGGCCCATCTCACTTGAACAAAACTTGGTCTTCATTCCATTTACCGCCTTTGTTAGACTATCAGCAACCATCTCTTCTGTCGGAACAAACTTGATGTTGATGACTTTTTCCTTCAACTTTTGACGTATGAAATGATGACGTATGTCAATGTGTTTGGTTCTTGGTCTGAAACCATCCGCCTCAGCCAAATTGATAGCACTTTGGTTGTCACATCCAATTGTGATCGGTCTCCTCTTCATCTCGGGATCTAGATCTTCTCTAAGATGTTTCAACCAGATTGCCTCTTGAACAGCACAAGACAAAGCCATATATTCGGAGTCCGTACTAGATAAAGCTACAGAATTTTGACGTTTACTGGCCCAAGAAATTGCCCCACCACAGAGTTTAAACACATAACCAGAGCACGACCTTCGTTTATCTAAGTCGGTAGCCCAGTCTGCATCTGAGAATCCACTGATATTTAATTCTCCAGCCTTTGAGTAATGAAGTTTATAATCAGCTGTGCCTTTCAAGTAACGAAAAATTCTCTTCACAGCTACCCAATGAGCTTTGCCGAAATTGGAGTTGTATCTACTGACATCGTGTACGGCGAATGCTATGTCTGGTCTGGTACCTTGTACGAGATAAAGCAGACTACCTACTGCTTCTTGATATGGTATACTCGAGAGCGCTTGACGCTCTTCATCAGTCTTGGGACACATACTCAATGATAACTTTTGACTAATATCACATGGAGTTACTGCCGATTTACAGTTACTCATCTTGAACCTTTCCAGAATGTCTCCGATATATTTAGTTTGATCTATGGAAATTCCATCCTTATTGTAGGTGATATGTAGTCCAATACAATTTGTAGCTCGTCCCATATCTTTCATCTTGAATGCTGAACTCAACTCAGTCTTCAGCTTCTTCTTCATTGTTTCATCTTTCCAAAAGAGCAAAATGTCATCGACATAAATCGCTACGATGAGAGTCAAGTCATTTGAAAAATAGATGCACGGATCTGCAATAGATTTCCTTAGTCCAAATGATTTGAGACAACCTTCCAACTTCTTGTTCCATTCGCGACTACTTTGTTTCAAGCCATAAATGGTTTTCTTCAATTTGCACACTTTACCACTACTATCATTAAATCCTTCAGGTAGGTTCATGTAGATTTCTTCCGAAAGGTCACCTTGTAGAAAAGCAGTCACGGCATCCATTTGATCAATTTTCAAATTCAACTTTACAGCCAAGGCAAGAAGATAGCGAATGGAGGTGTATCTCACCACTGGTGAATAAGTTTCCTCGTAATCAATGCCATACTGTTGTGAACAGCCCTTCGCTACCAAACGAGCTTTGTTGCGAATGATTTTTCCATCTGAATCACGCTTTGTTTTAAAGATCCATTTTGATTTTATGCACTTTCTCTCAGGTGGCAAATCAACCAACTCCCATGTAGAGTTCTCAATTAAAGATTGAAGCTCTTCATTCATAGCAGCTTTCCATTTAGCGCTATCGCCACAGCTCATAGCTTCCTCCACTGAAGATGGATCACCATCGGTTCCACCACAAGATACGGTATACGTCACGTAGTTATCAAAGTTCCTTGGTTTTGAAGCTCTTGCTGAACGTCGCAGCTCTGGTGGAGCTTCAATATTTGGTTGTGCATCATTATTTTCTTCTGAACGCGAAGAGTCTTTTCTTTCGGGAATCTCTGCAATTTCATCTTTAGCGACTGTAACGTTGGGAGCATTATCTTCTTTGACTTTCAGATTATCCCTCACTGAAACTGAACTGTCTTCAAAGCTTACTTTAACAGTTGGGATTGGTTCCTTTTCCAGAAATTTCACATCACGACTGATAATTAATTTCTTCGTATTTGGATCGATGCATCGGTATCCTTTCGTCGTCTCACTATATCCAATGAAAAGTAGTTTTTGCGACTTTCGATCCCACTTGCGTCGTTTCACTTTTGGTATATGAACCATGACTTCTGAACCAAAGATCCTGAGATTACTCACATCAACCTTTTTACCAGTCCAAATCTCTTCAGGAGTCTTTCCATCAAGTGTAGCGTTTGAAGAACGATTAGCAACATATGCTGCAGCGTTGACTGCTTCAGCCCAATACATCTTATCGAGCTTTGCATCAAATAACATACACCTACCTTTTTCCTCAAGTGTACGGTTTTTTCTCTCGGCAATGCCATTCTGCTGAGGAGTATAAGGTACTGACGTTTGATGTTCAATGCCATGTTTCCTGAAGAAGGCATTAAACTCCTTATTACAAAACTCAGTGCCCTCGTCACTTCTTACTGATTTAATTTTATTTTTGGTTTGATTTTCCACAAATTGTTTAAAATCTATGAAGCTTGATAGAGTTTCCGTTTTTGACTTTAAAAAGTACACAAAGACTTTTCGCGAGTAATCATCTGTCAAAGTCATGAAATACTTAGCTCCACCAATCGATGATCGCTCCATTGGTCCACACAAGTCCGTATGGATTCGATCTAAAACATTGGATGTACGTGTCCCAGTATGACTGAATGGTAATCTACTTTGCTTACCTTCCATGCACACCTCGCAATTCTTGATGTTGTCTGCTCCTCCACTAAAATTCATGCCGTTAACAATGCCGTTCTTCATTTTACACATATCACTATAGTTCATGTGTCCTAATCGCCGATGCCATATCATTGCGTCACTGCTTGAAGTTGTACTCAGCATGCACAAAGTATTTTCACCTCGAAGCTTGTAAACGCCGTTGACCGGTTTCACTGTTACTAAACGTTCATTGTCCTTGTTGAATATCGTACATCCTTCTTTGTTGAACAGAACTGAGTTACCCAAATCAATTGTTTGTGACACTGATAATAAATTTGCCGACAACTGAGGTACATGTAGAATATTTTTGATGTCTATTACTTTCTTGTCCATGACGATAGTTGAATTACCTGCTCCAAATATGTCCATTTTATCAGCATTAGCAGTTTCTACTTTGCCCAAAACTTTCTTCTTGTCAGTCAACAATTCTTCAGATGGAGTCATGTGCCGTGAGGCACCACTGTCAATGTACCAATCTTTGCTGTCGTGATCAAGATTCCGTTCTTTGGATAAAAGCACCGCACATAAGGTTTTTTCAGTTCCTTTTTTGCTCGCTTTGTTCGCTTTGCAGACGTTTGAGAAATGTCCCTTTTTACCGCAATTGTAGCACTTTCTATTTTTACCGGGATTTTTATTTTTCGCGTAAGTTTTGCCGAAAAACGCATTTTCAGTACCTTTTTCATACGCGCAATCAACTAGTTTTGACTTAACTGAATCACCTGTGATTTTTGTACCACTACTTTCCAGTCCCATTATCATTGGTTTAAAATCGTCCGTAAGACCAGCCAACAGAATAGCTCCAATCCATTCATCACTGATTTCGAAACCAATTCCCACCAGTTTGTTTGCCGTTCCGATGATTTGGTTCACATAGTCTGTCATTGAATCACAATTCTCAAGTTGTGTGGTAATTAGTTTCCGTAATAACCCAATTTTTCTCGTAAGACCTTTGTCTTCATACAATGTCTTCAAAGTCTCCCAAATTTCAAGCGCACTTGAAGACTTTTGTATGTGTACATAAATTGACTGATCAACACTGAGAACTAATCTTGCTTTCGCTTTGCGGCACATGTTTGCATCGTTTAGTGCGTCATCATCAGCAATTATGCATCCACCAAGACCGTTTAACTCGAGCACATTTTCCATGGCAAAGGCCCACGTATGATAATTTTCATTGCCTTTTAGTTTTTCAATTGATGCCCATGATTCACCCGTAGCCATCTTGTTGATAATTTTTATTTTTTTTATTTTTTTTTAACACACAAGCAAAAAAAAAAAATGCTCTCATAAAAGATGGAGTACCCACGACACGCTTGCTCTAACACAACCTTTTTTGCTTTTCTTTCAAGCAACAAAACTTGAACCAATTCACAAAGAATCACTGTTTAAGCAATAATAGTAGATTGTTGTTTTAATATTTTTAATATTTCAGAATAGTTCACTCAGCGCAGAATTACACCACCGCGACTCCCGGCTTGCACACAGCAGCTCTTTTTGTGGTCTTTTTCTTTTTCTTTTAATTCGCGACACACGCTACCCGATATCAACTAAAATTAAATTATATTTTTTTTTGGACAAAGGCACTGGGCCCATAACCTGTGAAAGTTAAAAAGAAATAATTAAAGGCAAAAAGAAAGAAACGCACCCGTTGACAGTTCGACAAGAAGTAACTTTATTCACGTATATATAAACAGTATGTGTGTGTGTATAAGCGTGAGATGAGCATGATACATTTCCAACAATTATATATACATATATAGAGTTTCCCTTCTAACACAGAAGGCACACTTCCCAGCAGGGCTGAGAAATATTTACCACTGCCGTGGCTCAGCTGAGACATGCAAACATAAAATATTAGTAAATATTAGTAGAGATTGAACATAGATTAAAATTAAAAGTAAGGGCATCCAACATGTAACCCACCAGACAACATAAAATGTACGCAATCACGTCAGATTGAAAAGACTCCTTTTAAGGGCATCTTTACCAATACTCACGTCAAACACATGAATATTGTTGTTCACGTTAATGAACATGCGATTGACAGGTTCGAATCTGCCGTAATTCGTATTAGAAGAGTTGATTTGTAAGAGAGGTGGTCCTCTTAGATTGTAACGACTCACTCTAAACGATGCACGGTGATCTAGAAAACCTGAGTCAACCTTTCCATTAAGGAGCTGATGAACAAAAACAACATCGGCCACCTCACGGCGCTTGTGTAGAGAGCTTAAGTTAAGTAACTTAAGCCGAGATTCATAAGATGGAAGAACTAATGGGTTTTCCCAAGGAAGATGATTCAGTGCGAATCGAACGAACCTTCGTTGGACCGATTCAATAGTTCTAACATGCACAGAGTAGTGAGGAGACCAAACCTGGGACGCATATTCGAGTAATGGTCTGACAAGAGAAATATAAAGGTGTTTAGTAATCAAGGGGTTGTTAAATTCTTTGGACCACCTTTTTATAAAACCCAGGACTAAATACCCAACCCTTTCTATTTCAGCCTTTGACTCAAGCTTTAACCTACAGGTCTTACTCTCGTCTCCATCTTTAATACAATATCTATGCTGGTGCTTCAAATATCACCGACCGAATACCAAAACTGCGCTTTTTAACGTATCGTAGATGGCACCATTTAACTGCTCTATACACTCGAATTCGGATTTAAATTCAGCTCTTTTATCCAGGATGTGTTCTAAAAAAACTACACTAGCTTGACTGAAAAAGTTGCAAAACCGCACTTTCAAACTAAGTACTCGTGTTCACGCTTCTTCGCGCGTGTTCACAGCGTGAGTCTGGTGTCATCTTTTTCTGCTATCTTAAGTAAAAAATTCAATTTCACGCTCGAAATCAGTTTCGATAGTTGAACACTCTAGACCACGGTACGAAATGACTCTCAGATCAGTGTGAAATATTGTTGGCTGAAGATATTTTGCATCGAGTGCGTACAACAACAGCGAATCCCGAACTTGAATTTAGCACGAAGATAAACAAGGAAGCGTTGAATTCTATAGAGAATATTGTACCTGCCCGGCAAGATATTGCACGAATTACTCGACTAAAAACTAAAAATGGCCTTACAACGGGCGAACATCGGCCGCTTGGGACTTTAAGGGACATAATATGATGACAATAGAGTTTTTATCCATTTTCAACGAAAGCACATACGGCCCCAGGATGGCCAAACTTGACCAAAAGATCTAAATAGGCTGAGTACTGAGCTGTACACACGGGCATATAAAGGCCAAGTGTAAAGCATTTGCATTTTGTACAATCAGCTTTCGGATTATCATACTTAAAAACTAAAGGCTATTTTGCCTCGCACACCATAGAATTACACACTGCTGTTTGTAGGTGGAGCTCAACCAAAAGTTTCCATGCTCTAGCCAGCTACATAGCCTCAAGTGCCCAGAAACGGGTGTGCAACAAAAGTGCGCGTGAAGCGAATTCTTTGTTTTATCCCTGGCGAAAAAGGGCCAATCGTATCTAAAGAAATTAGCACTTCAAAAATTAAAAAAATTATTTCAGTGTTATATCATCATCTCCCACCGAAAGAAGTGGGTCAAATCACCCAGTCTCCGTCCTCCGCCGTTGACGGCGAAGGAACGCCTGAAATTTTGATATCCTCTTCGGATAAGAAACGAAGGTCTTTTGGACCCAGGGCTGCTGGGTGAGTACCCTCAGTCACCTTAGGATGGACTACTTCCGTTCCTGTGTTACCCTCGATACCAGGCACATGAGGTTCAGCTACTTGGTATCAAGGAACGCGCTCTCGGTCGACTTGGAATCTCCTCACTCATAAAGACCTTGAGTTTAGCGCCTGACCATGCTTCCCCGATTATGGATATGGCTATTTTATAGAGATCTGCAGATCTCTGATCGGCACATGCGAAGAGCTTCACGTGGTCCTGATGTCATCCGCCAACGCGACAGTAAAGATATGTGCCAGGATACTGCTGAAGAATTGGGAGGAAAATCGTCGCGAGGCTGACCTCAATTTTCCTCCATTTATCAAGCAAAATTTTCACGATCTGATCTTTTAGCACTTCGCTATAGGTTTTAGTAGTAGATTGCTACTTTTCCTACTACGCTTAGCCTCATGGTGATTTGGTTCCTCAAGAGACCTCTGACGCTTTGGTATTGGGTTGCTAGTTTGCGAAGTGTACCCCTGACAACCTCCGTCGTCCACCTTATTAAAGCTCGTTGCTTCTTGGTGTTCTCAGCCTTCGCAACTCCCTCGAATCGAGCAAGGATTCTTAAGCCGCTGCGCTTGGTACTTCACTTTTGATGGTAGAGCACCTTTAGAGCCGGAAGTAATTTTGTTAGCCTCCTTAAAGGCGCTGGTTATCTGCACGAGTGCAGTTGAGGGGTTTGCTTCTGTCTAGTAGAGTAATTGAGGGCTTCGAATTAGATTCTAAAGCCCCCTTTTTCTTTTACCAACCTTACTGCCCTTAAAAACATCAGGTTTGGTTTTCTGAGCCTGAGGAGGGAAGTTTTTTATTCTGGGATTTATAAAAGATCCCACGATTAGTGCGGAAAATATAATCCATCCTGCCACAGCCGCTTACCAGGAAAAGGTACTTGTATACTCCGACCTTGCCGGGCATAGGAGGTAATAGTTTGCGACCACCACTCTTTAACTACTGACTGTCCACGCTTGGCTTAAAAGTGGGGAAAAAGAGAAAGGGGAAGAGAAGAGGATGTACCTAGGTTTGCCTGGCCTCTTCGCAATTAGCCTGTTCGGCATGGTTGTCCCTACCGGTGGCTTGCTGGCTCCCTACTAACCAATGCCGACATTGCCTAATGCTACCACGAAGCACGCAGGCCTCACCACCACAACAAGGTGTAGGTAGCACCTTTCATATCCGATAGAGTCGTTCACCTGCAATTATTTGTATCAATGTCATTCATCTACCCCACACAAAACATTTCTATTATATTCCACACCACTAAATCAAACAATTTTACTTACAGATGCTGTTGGAGCATTCATCTCCTTCCTCGGACACGCCTTAACCTTTGTAGCAGCCCTAAGCTACCTGCACGTTATATCACCAAAAAACACCCGAGCAACCATCCTATCGCTGTGCTTCACCTGGTACCTGCTTGGAATTGCAGCGGCCCTATCAATAATTTCACATTCCTACAACAAAAACAAAGAGTCCGCCGAAAAAGAATGGCTGTACCTATCCTTCGCTTGGCTCCTACTGCCCATTTCACTACTATCTTTAATCTTCCTAATACTAACACGAGTCTTCTACCTGCTCGGCAACATTGACTACAAAACATGCTTCGACAATGACATCCGCATTGCCAACTCAAATGGATCACTGTTCGACAGCCGAGAAGAAGTTATTAAACGCGTCCATTTCTTCTACGTCACCAAGGGGAAACAGTGGCTAGTCTCGTTCATTCTGATCTTCGTTGATGCCATCCATTACTCGCTGTTTGTTTACTTCATGTTCTGGTTCGCCCTAAACGATGCCGTACGGATATCAAACGACAACAGCGCCCTAACCGTGATGACATGGACCGTCGTCCTGGGAGCGATTGTTGGAAATGTTGGAATCTTCTTCTTCAGCATAAAAGTGATCTTCGTGACATCCGCAATAGCACAAATCTCACTGACAATAATTGGAATGATTTGCTACTCAGCCGCGGGGACACTGATCCCGTTCTGGCTGCTGTGCTTCCTGTTCGGTGTTACCATATGCAATATCAAAATTTCAATCCTGGAAACTTCGAATTTTGTCTTCACCGAAATCCTAACCTTCTTCTCGTACATGCTGAAACTTCTGTCGATTGGAATTATTTACTTCTATTTCGTCGACGATCGAACAAATTCGTTCTTCTACAGTGTTGATCAGTCAACGTTGATGGCACATGGATGTGTGTTCTTGATCGTGACGGCATTGATAACGATTATTGTGAGTCTGGAAATTCCAAGGACGTATAATCGGTCGTTGTTCGAGATCCAGTATCGATTGTTGGGGATCGTTTTCGAGAAGCACCAACTTGAGCAACTGAATGTTCGATACTTGAATGATGGAACGATACCAACGGTGACGCGAAATGGTGATGTGTAACTGTTTAGTTTTAGGATTTTATTTTGTTAATTGTAAATAAATTATTTTTGTTTAATTTAATAATAAATGGAAATTTTTGTTAGTTTTGTGTAATCAATATATCTTCTTAGTGTGTGTCAGTACTACTAACAGCTGGTAACATTTTCCATTTTTCTTTTCAGTACAAAAAACTGAGTTGATTGATGGAAAAAGGAACCTCAGGATCACGTTCCAGCGATCTAGACGACATACCTAAACGATCAGTGAAGATCGCAGCCAATTCTGTATCAAGCGAATTTATTAATGTGTTTACGGCGTTCTTAAAGTAGGATTATTCCATGATCGAACCTGGACCATCTCCTGAGGATCATGGTCTACGTCTACGATGTTGTACTAAAGCTATGCCTCCAGAGACAAACGATCGCTATCAGTTTCATGGTAGGACGCATCGGGTGGCCGATTATGGTGTCCAATATCATCCATCCAACATCCTTGTTTTGAATCGTTCCCACTGTTGTCGAGTTGATTGATCGAGCAAAATCTCGTCTCCACTAGGAGGTCGTAGTAGGAGATTGGGAGTAAGAGCTTGGAGGCGTTATATACGCTGATCCGCGATCAGGTTGCACATCACTCTCCAGTCGACGCCAATGTAGACAACAGCACTACGATGGACGTCTTAACAGGAGCAAAACGAGAGCTACATGTGAATTAAATTCCTGCCGAATCAAATCTGGTCGATATTCTGATCAACGAAGAATCTCTAAGCCTCTGCGTCCGCAAGTCTGGGGGCTAGAACCATGTGGAACGACTGGCGTGCTTGTTATCTCTCATGGGGTAGCAAAAGAGATGGAATAAGTCTATTAAGGATCACTGTATTCACAGACTTATATCGAAATTGAAAATTTGGATCACGAGGTATCATGAGAAATGAGTTATGATCCCTCGCATTCGTTAGTAAGGTAGGGGAATACAGGGCATAGATTCGTTATTTCTGGTATGATATTTGCCTGGAATACACAAATTAGAAAAAAAAGCATGAGCCATGTCCTTTTCAATAGCCCAAACTTCATTCATCAAACGATACAATTAGAGGAGGAGGCCGAGATGCGACTGGCATTGCAGATAGCTTGCTTGACCAAAGAAAGAGGTCGACAGAAGCAAGACTAGCAAATGATCAAAACTATTCAAAACAGTTTGAGACAGGAAAAAACCGAAATGGAACGGACTTAAGAGCAAAATTCCAAAGGGAGTAACAATTTAGATACCTCATCAGGAACCTCTACACCAGAGGTTCCCAAACTCTTTTGTGTCGTAGACCCCTTCCAATGCTTTTCGGTTTTGGGTAGACCCTCTGCTTACCTGATCAATATAAATTTTTTGCAAATTTCTAACTGTAGTGAAGTTTAGTGTTAAAAACTTAAAGTAAAAACACATGTTAAGTTTTAGACTTTCTGAGTCTGTTTTTTCATTATTAATATGTTTTTGGGGGCCATTCTGAGCATTGTAAGCATTTTTAATCGACTTTTTTTTACTTTTACATAATAGTACAATCTTTGAAGAAAATTTTAAACTTTTGAACGTTGATCCATCGAAATCCATGCATCATGAGGAACGTTTTTACAAGAACGCCTTTTTTTACAAAACAGAAATTTCAAGGAAACTGTTCAATATTTCGCAACAAAAATAACACCATTATTTCAGCCATTAAGAAGCGATATTTGTACCAAATAACAAATATGTAAGTGGCGTTAAACAAAAGTTATTAACAAATTAAAAAAACCTGATTTTCGACAGTTTTTCCCATTTTTCTCTAAGTTTTGTGCCCTTAGCTCTCAGCGGGAAAAATTGGGAACGCTGCGCAGGGGAGGTTATTTGGAGCGTTGTTCAATATGCTTTCGAGGGAGCTTTATTGGAGTTTTCCTAAATTTTATAGAAAAAAAGGAAACAGGCAATTATTTTCGTCACCATAAAATTTGCCATTGGCATTACTCAATAGCCGGACTTTCGTTCGATTCGATTCGATTTTTCAGCTTTGGAATTTGTTTGAATTTAGTTGAGGGACTGCTTTGGTAAAGCCACTCGCGGGCATGGAAAGAAAAGGGCAATTGCAAAAGATGAACAAAATAAAAGCTTTTCGATACCGAATGATCACATATCCACAGGCGTCTATGAATATTTCCTTTTTAAAAAGTTTTTTTTATAGTGCTCCTTGAACGCTTTTGAGGAGCATAAAAACGTATGCTCCCCTGCAAGGACATGCAATGTTAAAAAGTATATGGAACTGGTATGGGAACGGGAGCGCTGCAAGCTTTTTAAGGATTGCTCCAACATGGCTATTGGAGCACTCCATTTCCCGCTGGGCTATAACTCAATAAACATCAATCGAAAGATAATTTGAACAGATACAACTTTATAATTTGATTTTTTTCGATCCGAGATCACGCTTTTCTTTTATTCGCTAAAAAGCGTTTTTTATACTTTTTAGGTTAGGTTTGCCATTCCAAATTCAAAAAAAGAAAACGCTATCTTTATTAGATTTTGTTTTCCTATATGACCATATTTTTTGTTTCCTGTTGGCAAAAATTACATGGAGTCATTTTAGATTGATTGGACTAAATGTAAGTAAATAGGTACTATCAGTGTATGTTGAGACCCACTATCGTGGACTCCCATTTTCATTTCATGGACCCCCAAATTTTTTTTTCGCTGACGTAGACCCTTTGCCGGTTGTCATAGACCCCTGGGGGTCTATATAGACCACTTTGGGAACCACTGCTCTACACCTTACCGTGATGGTGAGGCTTGCATGCCTCGAGGTAGCACTACGCTATGTCGGTGATGGTAAATTTGAAAATTATCAAGTTCCGGTAGGTACACCCATGCTGTACAGGCCAATTGCGAAGAGGCTAGACAAAGCTAGGTACATCCCCTCTCCTCCCTCTTACTGAAAGAATGAATGCTAGTTGCAAAAGGCTCCCTCCGATAGCCGGACAAGGTCAAAGCGTATAATTGTCTTACCAAAAAAAAATTGCTTGCCTCTAGTGTGAAGACAACCGTCAGCTGTGCAGCAAGTACCAGCCATAGTACACCTGCACAAATACTACCCTCAAACTCGTCAGAGGAAAAGTTGCTCCCATCTAGCCTGGGGAGAGTAATTGAAACGACTACCAATTCGGTCAGCCAGCCTGCCAGCTAACCATAGCACACGCATTTTAGATTGGCCGGGCAAACCGAATTCTGGAAAGCTCAGATCAGACGGTATGCGCATGCAGATCCAATACCGTACAGATCAGTCTGAAAAACAGTCGAACGCTGCGAAATACAACAAACGGCAGGCACTAAATCAAGCCAACCTTCGCGAATCGCACAAGAGTCAGAAAAGACCTCGATCCTCTTCTAAAGAGAAAACTGAGGTAGAAGCCAAAAAAGCCCAAGTTCGCCCACAGAGGAAGAGTCTCCCAATTTGGATGAACTGGTGAAGGGTTTGGGTTTGGGTTTATTAAAAGACGCCGAGTTTAGAGAGAAACAAGTACAGCCTCAGAACGCAATGCTGTGAAAGATTGACTCAATGAAGTGAGATTTTAGTTAGGGTTAGAGTTCAATGTAACCGACCGGCAGGGTCTTTGAGTTCGCTATAGATCGCAATATGGCAACCTAGTCAATACCAAACTCAATTGAAATTTTCGTAAGAGACTCCCATTCATTATTGCCACGATTACGAAAGACGCCAACTTCTGCGATCGAACAAAACCCGATGTCTCATACCTCAGAAGGATAGTAGGCGACGGTTCATCGCGAGTAAAAAGGATTAAGTTAGTTAATTATGCGTATGCAAGCTGTTACAGGATATGAATGAATTCGTAATCGACCATTCCAAGCGCAACTACCGTTTTACCAAGCGGTCCCCCAACTAAGTACTAACCCCATCCAATGCTGCTTGACCTACAGAATCGAACGAGAACCGGTTTATGGGTATGCTAATGGCACCCTTTATGGTCATCAACATAATTCCCCATTTTCTTCGTCCTGTACAATTTCTTAAAGCTCTAATTTTGCTCCTGTTAGTCTGTGGGAACTTTGATTGAAAAAATACACAATAAAATAACATAGTTTTTATTTACAAAACACAAAGCAACACTAACAATTA
The DNA here is from genome assembly GCA_949987705.1 of Thereva unica. Classification (NCBI taxonomy): domain Eukaryota; kingdom Metazoa; phylum Arthropoda; class Insecta; order Diptera; family Therevidae; genus Thereva; species Thereva unica. The sequence goes on from OX465284.1 coordinate 110,477,462, forward strand.
ATCCTAGGAATACTATAAACTTGCAAATTTCTCGGACCATAATTGTACAACTCATCACTCTCCGCCCTATTCGGCAGCTTTATCCGCTCAAATCGCTTATGACTATCAAACTTAAACCGCACATTATACTGGCTAGTAGCGGGTGTACCGCCACCTCTCGACCGGCGAACGCCCATCAGCTCGTTTCGAACACTTATCAAACTTTTGGACGATGGCAAATTGAGCTGAATCAGAACAATACAAACAACAGTCACAATGCAGTAAGTGATTCCGAATCCTAGGACTAAGCTCTGTGAGCTCTTCGCTTCCCGCTTCAGTTCGTATCGCATTACTTCGACCAAAAACAATTCGAAGATGTATCCAGCTGCAAAGATGACTTCGGTGTACTTAAACGGTGCTACTTCGAGGATGCCGTGTAGGGGTATGCTGGCGAAGACTCCGGAAGCTGTGAAGTATATTCCAAAGAATATAGCTGTATTTTCTAGTCTGTCCGGATTGAAGACTCCTAGAACTGCTATCAGAGCGGCTATTTTTATTAAAGCGAACACTAAATAGATCAGCTTTGGCTTTCGAAAGGTCTGAAGTATTGCTCCGACAATGGTACCAGTTGCGCACAGAAACAGCGGAAGATTGACGAAGTTAACGTCTTTTGTGAAAACGAACAACGAAAATCCGGCCAAGGATATCATTAACAAACTATACAAAATCGCCGTTCCGGAAAGTGTGAAAAACAGAAAGAAAAGCGCGATTTTATGGCGTGTCTTCAGCAGGAATATATGAACATCATTCTGTTTTCGATAAGCGTGCTGATATTGAAGCAGCACTTGATTTCGACTCAAGAACAAACTCCCTTGGATGTTGTACTTGTTCCATTCATAATCTAGACTCTTTTTGTAGTTGTAGAAGCAGATCAGGTGGAAAAATTCGTTTACAACGAATCCCAAGATCGCTACTCCGCTGCTTATCACGATGATCCAGCCGATGTCGATTGAGGTTATGTAGGTGGGCGGTCCGGTAAATTTCATAAATCCAACTGCAACGCCAATGAAGTAGCAGGAAAATGCTATGGAAATGCGAAGTGGACGATTTCCATCGTGCGATGATCGTATACTGATGTATGTGTAGGCTGGAATGTGAGCGGCGGCATGACCCATAAAGCCGAAGTAGAAGGCAACTCCTGGAATGAGGTTTTAAGTGTAAAGTTAGTTATTAATTAAATTAAGACTGCTTAAATAGAAAACATTAAGTGAAAACTAGCCAAACAAGCCCTTGATTGGAATTCGCAAGGATCCCGTAGAATCGGAAGACCTCGAACAACGTGGAGGAGAACCCTACTAGCAGAGACCACAGCAACTGGGAGATCCTGATCATAGCTGAGAGCTGTCACGCAAGACAGAGTCTGCTGGAGGGCAACTGTTTCCGTGCTATGTCCCATGAAGGATTAAAGCTTGTGATTGTCCATGAAGTTCAAGGTGGGGAAACAAATGACTCACTCACAGCCTGCAACCAGATACCCGGGAGTGATGATCGACCACAGGCTAAATTTTAAGACCCACTTGGAGGGTATGGCGGTTGAAACGCTTGCTAGTCCTGGAGCCCTTGCAAGAATGCTGACTAACGTGGGTCGCCCTAGACTGTGTCGTCACCTCTTGATGGCGAGGGCGGTTAGCTTAGTCCTACTCCACTGGCGTCAGTGTGAGCAGTTGCGTTTAACAGGACGTCTAACAGCAAAAAGTGAAGGGGCGCATATAGACATAAGGTAGTCCACGCGAGATCCGCATACATGACTTCGTCCGACAATATTGCCTGAGTCATAGTGGGCAATAGATGTCATACATCTCTATGGTCCCAAAAACGATGCGGCGGCAGATGGCGCGCTGTGAGTCCGTAACGCAATGACAGGCAAGGGTAGTGGGACGAGTATGGGTCGATGGGCGAAGAGAAATGTACGAGGGAGCGAGGAGAAGTGAGTTACGACCAATGACTCACCGCTGTACCCGCCAAGCAGAAGTTCAAGTAGGAAGAAGCCGAGGGAACTAGAGAAAGGCATAGGAACGCCTGGAGTATTAGCAGATAGATAAAAGCCGATCCATCCCCAGGGTGCAATGCTAAAAAAGTGAGTCTTGCGATTGAAGTTCTCTGTAGTTTAGTGACCTAAAGTCTCCGCGGTAAGATCTGTGGGGTACGGCAGCGAGGCAGACCCAAAGTCCACAAACGAACGCTCAGAGCTTAGGAAAGCCAAACATGATCAGAATCAGGGCGGGTTGAGAGAGCAGTTACGAGAGGCTAGGACGAGCTCCCGCTTGTAAAGCCATCAAAAAACAAGAAGAAGAAGTCCGCCATAACCGACATGCAGGAGCGTCGGTAGTCATAGTCTTTTCAGAAGAAACAATGTGAAATCGCAAGAAAACTGGGTTAAAGTAAGTTAAACATGTCTCTCCAATAAAGACCCCCATTCACTTACAGGCCGCCGGCAGGCCGTAGCCTTTCAATCCAGGTTGGCAGGCTCGGCCCGTTGAAGGCCACACTTTACTCAGTCTGACTGAGGGATGAGGACTTCAGGTAACCGCCGGCAAAAATGTTCATGGACTCAACGAAAACTTCAAGCCGGCTCTAGACTCATGCCGTGAACACCCGCGAACGCCTAGTTTATGCCTTACTTTCCGCTCCGAGTGGATACGGCGTGAATTTTTACCGTAAATTCACGGCTTGAGACTGGCTGATGATCTTCAGGCACGAACTGACGATAAATGCCGACACACCTAAAGATTTTTGTCAGTTTTCGTGGATTGCAGACAGGTTTGACTACTGTGATTGTAGTGTGTGAGTGTGAAGTGACACTTGGCTTCAAAGCGAAAACTTTCAGGCCGGCCACGACATCTCACGAAGAGGGGAGGGGGTCACCAAATCGCATGGACAACCCCTAAATTTCATCCCAAATGAAGAAATTTGCAATTAGTGTCTCCTAAATTCTACATTTGTTTACCGATTTGGAATATATACAAGTGTTCACTCCATCGCAGATCATCGGTTAACATCGCCCTCAGGGGAATGTTCAGATATGAGTTAGCGCACTAGAATACTAATACTAGTAGATCGTTATTTTATGTCTAAAGACATACTTGGTGCTATCATTTCAAGATATTTTGATGTTCTAGATAACAACATTGACAGCATTATAGTAAACACTAGTAAATGTTCGAGCTCTGTTCCCTTGAAACTGCGATGCGTACTTTCTAGTAAACACAACAAAAACCCGCCGACTTTAAACGCCACAACAAAATGTTTTCCACTCAAATATGAACATTTTTCACAGTCATTACCCCAGAAAATTATCGGTTTTTAGCGAAACAAAATCGCAATTATCATAATAATTTGTAATTACTACAAACAAATGCGTTTTACCTGAATATTCATTAGTGAGAAACAGCCCACATATTAGCATACACAGTCCGGCAAAGAAGAGTACGTAGAAGTGATCGAAGGAGTACTTCTTCCGTCGCGCCTTCTTCACAGTTAAAAATATCGAAACTGCCGTAATGCAAACCACTCCCGTGAAGCCTGGCCAGTGGGTGATGTTCTCGAGTCCTGATGCGACAATCAGCCTCAAGTAAAATCCATAGATCAGTCCGCAAGGAAACAGAAAGTATCCAGCTAGAAGCAAAATTGTAATTTAATATTCCAGCCTAAAACCCCAAGTTCAAAAATTACCAAGTACGTCCGGAAATAGCTTCAACAACATCTCCACTCCGTGGAGCTCCACTACGGTGGCAGAAAACTTTCAACTGAAAATTCTGAAAGCACCTGAAGCAAGAATTCTTCAACGTTCTTGATTTTTGCAGGCAGGTGAGTGTATGTTAAAAATTACCTGCATTAGATAAGATAGCCGTGATTTTAACAACCTTATGTGCGTTGACTTTAATTTGGGTCTGGGTTTATATTAGAGGAAAATCATTCGCCCAACTTCGATGATGGCTGGTAGTGAGTCACATTATCAGCGAAATTAATCAAAATATTTTGTGTAAAATGTAATTAAAGTGTGTTATCTGTTTGCTCGGCTTGTTGGACTTACATGTGGGTTCGATGCATATGGGGGGAGGTGGTAATTGATAATCTCGAAGGAATTTTAAGTATATTTTTTATTAAGGAATTGATTCTAGGAGATTTTTGGTGTTCGAATATTCTTTGGTGGTAACAGCGGCCTCTGTCGACTAAGAGTAAAAACAGCCGACTACCATCCCAGAGGTCAGTGGTTCTAACTCACTGCTCTGTATGGTCCTTCGTCTTTGCACTTCTCCGACCTAGATCAGTTTCCTTCTTTCTTGGCTGCCTACTGGCATAATAACCGAGTACCACTGTAAGCATAATAACCGAAGAAGCCATCTCCTGTTCGATAGACGAAGTCAGCATTCAGTCGCAGTTGGGATCCAATGAAATGAAATCGCATGATGCCAGTTATAACATTCATATCTCTACTACCTTCCCATTTATAGCTTTATATTTGAGATTTTCCTCGGGTCCGATTTCGCAAAGTCGATATTCTCAATAGCAGCCAGCTCAGCCCTAGTCGCAACCGTAGAGGTTAGTTGAAAACAGCTTCGTCGCTGACTACCTAGCATCAAGGAATTCCCGTCCGGGACTTGGAGATTGAAATGGTTAGCAACCCAATAGGTGGAATAAAAACGCTATTTTTAAGTACAAGCTTCATTCGGCCATCCAAATGTAAGGCATGGATACAAGCATTATCTTCAGCTCCAAGGCGCCTTGGCCTACTTATAACCAAGGAAGAAGAAAGACTTCCTAAACCGACACCTGGAAAACTACAGGGGTATTGCCTTTTTGTCTTCAATTCCGAAACTCTTCGAAAAACTCATCTTCGACAAGATAGCCCCCTTTATTGACCATCTTCTTAAGGAAGATCAGCATGGATTCAGAAAAGAGCGTTCTACAACTTCAAACCTTGTGAGCTGAACTGTTCTGTGGTATGGAGAACGGTCATCATTGATCGTGTTGACCTCCATACTTTAATAACAATAATAACAATATTTGGAATGGATAAAATCATATCTTAACGGTAGAACTCAAGTAGTTAGATTCCAAAGATTTTTATCAAAGGAAATCGACGTTACTTCCAGTATGCCTCAGGGCAATCATTTAGGCCCGCTCCTGTTCAACATATTTATCTTCGATTTAAGCGAAAAACTAAAAGATATTCCACACCTCTTTTATTCAGACGATTTAAAAATTTACAGGGTCATAAGGTGCCAAACAGATGTATCCTTCTTTCTGTCGAAACGTATTGCAAGACTGGTGCATCAAGACTAATCTAAAACTCAACATCAATAAATGCCTTGCAAATATCTTTTCACGCAAAAGAAATAAACAGCTGCAGTACTATTATTTTAACCACAAGGTTTTAGGCCATGTCGATCATATTGTTACGATTTTAGGGCTTAACGGGTTCATAGGATTAATTAAGGAATACATTTTTTAAATATTCACACAAAAACATTCACTATTTAATCATTACTTTCGCTTTAGGCCAATTTTATCACTTCAGAACGCTTTCATCGCTTTTCAAATCAAACTGACTGAAAATGCCGTTTCCACCGCATATCCAAGCTCCCCGTTTGTCTAACTTCTAGAACTTTCGACCATTTTTTAGATCGTGATGGTGAAATATTCTTTCCTTCCTGAAAGTTTGAGAAGCTTTATCTTCAATTACCGTTCATTCTCATTCTAATCTGTTAGTTTATTTTACATGAATCGTTTAATTCAAATTCTAACAGATGGCGCATAAATCATCAAAATATTAAGGATTTTGATGTTGTCTTAGACTACAAGTTAACTTTAATTTGCATTATGATCAAATCAATTTACTGCTACAGCCAACAAGCCTTTAGGTTTTATTAAGAGAAAAAGGCTAAAGATTTCGGCAATGTATGGGCTACTAAAACCCTTTTCTTTTCGCTGGTTCGACCAATCTTGAAACACGCTTGCCCAACCTGGGATCCAATATTCCCAGTAAGTAGTAATAAGATTGGATCAGTTCAAAAACAATTTCTTTACTTTGCAACACCATGACCCGCACGATTATCACAGGCTAAATTGGAATTCTAGGTGAAATATGCTAATCTCTTGCCTTACCTTAGACGTTTTAAAGGCAAATCTCAAAGTTCAATTTCTAACAGATAAAATTAAGTTCAATGAAGATGTCCGACAGACGAGGCTCGTAAAACTGCTAAAATAATATCCACATCGCACCGACTACGCTAAGATCGAGCCTGTTAACAGATGTTGTGTATAGTCCACTGACATATAGAATGGACTGCTTATGAGAAATTGTTCATGGCACCAATTTGTTCCATATGCTAAAAACCTTTTTTCACTCCATGTAAACACCGGAATCACTTTTGAAATTTATATTTTTTTAAATACGTACGTAAAACATTAAAACAACACAAATATTTTGTTTAAAAAAATTAATAAACACTATTTTCACTTTTTCACCTTTTAAAATGCCTTTTTTTCATTAATTTGCAAATTTTATGTGTATCTGATTTAGGTTCTTAACGCCTGTCTTAGCAACTGACATTCTGTCCGGGGGCTTATGGGGAAAAGAGCAAAAGATATAAACATCACTATACCCGTCTACTTTTTTCTAATTGATTTAACGCAAAAGGTATAAACATCACTATACCCGTCTATTTTTTTCTAATTGATTTTATTTCTGAGTGCTTCTGTCAGTTTGGGGGCTTATGGATGAGCGAGCGACTATACCTTTTTGGTGCCATCGGTTTGTATGGGAATAATTGCTGATGAGCAGTCCATTATTATATGTCAGTGGTATAGTCCTCAATACTCACAGCTCCTGTTTTTCCGCATCCCCAGTTTTTTTAAACTATATATTATTTATTTTCTACTTTTTATTCTAGTCTTCCGCCATTTTGTGGTGGCCACCATAGGTCTGTTTATTAGATTTCAAAACATGACAGACCAGAACAGAATGAAAAAGCAAGTTAAAAAAAGAAAAACGACTGAACACTTTTTTGCTCTACATTTTCTGTTGTCATTATTTCATATACACATCTGTCAAAACTAAAAAAAACAACAACAAAATCATCTTTCCGAAAGTGTTCTGAAAAAATCTAGAAGAAAAAAGTAGGTTTCGGGCAAAAACAACAAGTATTAAAATTAATGAGAGCCAATACCTAGAATGGCAGCACAGAAGTCGTTTCAAGTCATCTGTTTCGAGTTTTCCATTGAATTTTTCCATTTAATAAATGAGTTGAAACGGCTTCTGTTCTTTTCTGTTCTAGGGTGTTCTAAAGTCGTTCTAGGACTGACTACCAAACTTCATATCAGATTTAAAATGGCGTCACACAGCTTGCTGTATTCCACTTGTCATACCCTTTTATTTGTTACCCAAACCGATGGTGTTGAAAAGAAAAGTCTATCCGCCATTTTGAATTTAGAATGAAGCCACACAGCTAATGCTACTTAGTTTGGGCCGGTGGAACCATAGAAATATAAGTTTAGTTTATATTTCTATGGGTGGAACACAATACATATTGCGAAATTCGGCCGCCATCTTGATTTTTTTACAAAATTTCGATTTGAAGTTTATCGATTACATGAAAGTGGATCAAAATCAAGTTTCGAAATTCAGGTATGTTTGTAAACAACATTCAGGTTAAGCTAAATATAAAGCGTACAAAAAAACCAATATTTTTTTTATATCAAGAAAATATTTTTTTATTTGTTAAATTTTGCATAAATTTTATCAGTCGTTGCCTTGGGTCCTAATTAAATAGCCTACTTCTTGCGCCTCCTCTTAACACCTTCAATGAAGACGATTTCTTCTCCACCATGTGAAGAGTGTCCACCACCGCCTCCTACAACAGTGAAGGTATGAGATCCTCCATGTCCGCCTCCATGGCCACCTCCATGACCACCGCCGTGTCCGCCTCCAATGACACGAATGGTTTCAACTCCGCCACCGTGTCCACCGCCTCCATGTCCGCCGCTTTCTTCAATCACACGAACAGTTTCAACATGTGATGGCGCCGACTCGACAACCCTGATAGTCTCAACCTTGGGTTGGGATTGTTCTAAGATGATAATTTCACCACCACCACCATGTCCACCGCCACCGCCGCCGCTACCGCCATGCAAGAACCCGGCCTGGGTGTAGGCAAAAAGAGCCACTAGGCAAATGAAGAACTGCAAGTGGAAAATAAAATTCTAATTATTTAATATTATTTATTTAATTTCGAACTCACCTTCATTTTGTATCACTGATTTAATTGCTGTTGTTTGCTATCAAGTAAACCACTTGAACTGATGATTCTGTCCCGCTGTGAGCTCCTTTTATACCCAAAACAAACAGAAAATCTCTTCTTGATGCACCTACAACAAAATTTCCAGAACTGGATCATTTTAAAAATTCAAGCAAAATTCGCCAATCGTTTTCCGGGTTTCTTCCAGAGTTTTCATCTTATGCAAATTCTTATCCAACAGCAAAAAAAAAATCATTATAACCTGATACTGCCGATTTGTTTTTGAGGAAAACGGGATTTTTTAATCAGGTAAGTTTTATGGAGCATAAATAATTCATAGCATTAACTTTTATAATGAACTCTAAAAATAATTTTGACACACCTCTTTTTTACTGAACAAATGTTTTGCATAGTAAATATACTAGATGTTCTTTTGTCCAGTTAAGTAATAAGTCGAGAAAAAACGAGAAAACTAGTGTGAATCTCGGGAAGATGAAGAGTGATTTTGCATAATTGCTCGAAAATAATCAGTTTTTTTTTCATTAATGTTTGTCCTTCCTTCCGTCGCAGCGCAATAATTTTCGATTTGACAAATTTCATCGAAATTGGTTCGGTATTTCGCTTCTTATCTAATAACTTACTGCTGGTTGTAGGAATTATCAACAAAATATAAATATTGAATAACCATATCCACGTAGATCTAGAGCAGCTGACCATATCAGGTTGGCCAAACGAAGCTGGTTTTAACAGGTTTCATTTTATTTGATTTTAATAGATTAATTTGATGTTACTTAGAAGAGATTGAACGAACATTATGCTACCATATAAATAACAAAAAGGGGCACAGCACTCTTCTGTTCTCAAGTTCGTCCTATCCTGGAATATACGTGTCCAATCTGGAATTCTATATTTCGTTAGTAGCAACAGGATTAGCCCAAAATCGAGCCTAGATCTCCACTAGGGTACTTCTCCAATTTTGACGGTCCCTTGCAGCATGTCTCTAGTTCCGAATTTTGAACATTACCTCTGCGTCAGCCGTCAAAGAGCCTGTCTATCTCCTCCTGAGTCTGCCTACTGTCCTATTTCCCGAAATTTCTGATATCATATCAGTGCAGTATTTGTTCTTGTACATAAAAGGCTCTATTAGACAGTAGTATTCGTCTAGTTATTTCTTCTTTTCTTTTTGTAATTTCAGACCCAAGGTAGACTGTTTTATCGACTACTTCTAGATTGTGCTCTTCGATAGTTATATTTCTTCCGATTCTAAATCTTCCAGCTGTGGATTGTAGCTCACTTTTGTTTTCTCCTCGTTGATGTTCAGGCCTATGACCTTTGCCACTTTTTTTAGTACGACATAATATTCTTTTGCTGCCAAAAAGGACCTTCCCACGTTGTTCACGTCGTCCCTCTAGTAGTTGTAAAGATTAGGTTGCTATTGATGGACTTCTCTGTACTTATAGGAGGCCTAGGGCCAGTTTATCCCATTCCCAAGACGTTGTCGCACTTCGAACTCTTCTGTTTGAATCCTTACTTTCGTCAGTGACCTATTCGTTGCGCATTTGATCAGTCATATAAGCTTTGAGGGAACGATAAACTGCGTGAACTGTGCAGATCTGCACTACTATCTGAGACCTCATGAGACCGCAGAACATACAAACTATTAGTTCAGTTCTCTCACTTCTGTCTATTCTTTGCCATTATTAAAATGACGCACTCAAATCAACAAAATGACCAAAAAACCATACAACGTACTGACAAATCCATACACTTTCAGTTCATTTGATCGTATAGTTTTTTTTACGCAGTTCAACTACGCAGCTAAAATTGAGTGTGTGAGCTGCTTAAGAGTTGTGGTCCTCCTTCCTTTAGCAGCTCAGTTACTATTCCATCGATGCCTGGCGATTTGTTCCTTCTAGTGCTGATATTAGAGATATTATCTTGAGGAATTACAAATGTCTCCGTTTATGGATCCTCGTCGGATTCAAAAAGTTTTGAAAACATTCTCTCCACCTTTTTTTATCCTATCAGGATCTGCTCGTAGGTTCCCATCTATGTCTTTGCTGCTACCCATTCTTGGCTTAAACTTATTGCTGAGTTGGCGAGTTCCTTTGTACTGCTGGTCTGACTCTACATTCTCTTCTTCTTTCTGTAAAGCTTATCTGCGGTTCTTCTATTTTGCTTGAAGACCTCCATCCTTGTTCTTGTGAACCTTGCAATGTGCTCCCGGTAGCTCTGGTGTTGTTCTTCTATTGCGGCTCTAGAGCCCTGGTCAAACCAGTCAATTGTAGTCTGTCTGGGGGTCCAGCTTAGTGCCTCTTCTGCGGCTCTCTATACGCTGCTTTAATTTGTTGGGTAATTCTTCTATTTCTCTCAAGTTTTCTTCGAAAGCACTCTGGTAGGCATATCTTTTTTCTTCCAGTTTTAGCGTATCTGTGTCGTATAGTTATTTGTTCGCCCTTAGTTAAGTTGGTCTTAACGATGGGGGGGGGGCTATTAGTATACCTCGCCTTTGTGAAGATTGGTCATATCTCTGACCAACTGTCGTCATAACTGCATTCACCATTTTATCATAAACCGTGTGAACTGTGCCGTTAGTGAGAGGCTCCCTAACAGTACCAGATATGGGGGACGACCTACTGACAGTTTTCTGTTTTTCCGACTAATTTATCCTTCTGTAAGGCTATATTGCAACCGAAAAGGTGATGTATTAAATGGACACAATGACGAACTCTGATTCTCCTTCCTTTTTCTTTGTACAAGGACCAGTTTCTCTGGCTCTCTGACTAAAAAACTGGTGGAATCTTCGCCAATGGTATTTCTTCTAGGGCTCAGTCTTTTTCTTGGGACTCCGAGTTGCAGCAAATCCTGTACTTATTCTCCCAGTTCTTCTTGCACAAACTGCCAGAACTTTTAAACAAAAATTTCTTAGATTTCTTGAAGAATACTTACTTCCTCAATGACTCCCAAAACACAACGATTTTATTTCCTTATTTCTCGGTCACTTCTCTTAAGAAAAAAAATGAATGGTCTTGGATGTGAAGTATCACGTCCGTATTTTAACGTGACAACGTCTATTAAAGGCCGGGACACACATATCCGCACCGCGTCCGCACCGCATCCGGACGACACACGGAGAGAAAGTAAACAAGTAAAATTTTACCAGTCAGTCCCACATTTCCGTGTCCGCACCGAGTCAAATTGCGTGAGTTTTGTTTTTGCCCGGACACGGTGCGGATATGTGTGTCCCGGCCTTAATTTGAACGTGACAACGTCTGTTATTACGTTTTGTATTATTTTCTCAATTAATAATTTATATATTTCGAAGCAAATTTTTTTTTGTGTGCGGGACATTTTCACACGCGCGTTATATCTTAAACCGATTTAATAGACGTTGTCACGTCAATAAGGTGAATTTTTCCCGTGTAGAGGATAAATTAACGAAAATTTTGAGCCATTAACCACCCCCCTAACATGTATGGGGGCGGAGATATGATTTTTTTTGTGTGCGGGACATTGTGCGGGACATTTTCACACGCGCGTCCTATCTTAAACCGATTTAATAGACGTTGTCACGTCAAAAAACAAAACTTTTCGATGTAATACTTATCGAGATACTCGGATAAGACCTTGTCAGCCTGGTTGCTTGGTCTAGGCCGCTCAGGGAGTATTTCTGAGAGGGAGAGGGCTTGCTGTTACAAGTTCAATTTCAACGAAAATTTTCGACATGCAAGAAATTGAGGAATACCCACATTAGACCAAATATAAGCAAGAAAAGAGCCCATCAACAGATTCTGTATGGTCTTAAGCAACTGTAGATCATGTTTTTTCTCTTCAATAAATAAAACATAAAAAAAATCACTTCTGACATCGTAATATTAGTATTTTATCAATAAATTAATGCATACCAGTACTGTTCCTTGTTATTTTATACTTACACGGTAATTTGTTTTATTCGTTCTTATACATATAGCTTAAGTGTGCCTCATATTGTTAAATAAATAAACAAATAAATCCATTTGCTTCTGGCATAACATAATCATCTAAAAAGAAGCTCTTCCTTACTTCACTTGAAATTCCAATGGAGTTTTTACTTGTGGACAAGGATCAGTTTCAAAGCAACATCGCATAATCATTGCAGTAGAAACGCAGAGAAGCCTTGACAATTATGTCGTTACTCCAGTAGAAATCTGCCAAACTGTTCACGAAGCTCTCGAAGAGAATACTAGACTAAACACCAAAACATATACGAGAAAATCTACATCGTTCGAACAGTTGCGGGTGGATAATAGACGATTCTGAAGTGTTCGAGCGTAATTTGAAGAAGCGGTCGCAGCCAAAGTAGACACTCGCATAGCATTTACGTGCTTCGATTGTTTTAACGAATTCGCAAAACTAGCATCCAGTGTCACCTAGTAAGCACCGAACTTTAATTAACTCAACAAACACCAAAATCAACATGAACTTTACTATACCCGAAAAACAATACCGAAACGCAGATAAGATAAAGCTGAGCACCACAGAAAACCCGCACAAAAATATCAACTGCGCAAGTACAAATAAAGGCGGCGAGATGCTAATTTTCCCGTGAACAAGGGGAAGAAAATCGGAGAAAATTTCCACTCCCTAAAAGCGAACTTTTGACAGATCTGAAAATTCTCAAGCGATTCGCGACAGTTCAAAGGTGTTCGTCTTACGTGTGAAAAATGTAGCCAGAAGCCAGGTGAAAACCGATAAAATGTTCACCAATTGGTACGCGAACTTGAGTAATCGCACGATAGCGATCACGATAACGATGTGCATATTCATGCTGTACTTCTCCTACTCGTTCAACTCCTGCTTGATATCGAGCATCCACAAAACATTCAGGAAGGTGAGAAATTTTGAATTTTTTTTCTTGTTCACATCTGTGAAATTTGACTTGATTCTGTAACGTTTTAGAATCCCATAAGGAACATACTATCACCAGTGGTAACTACCGAACCGCCAGAGATAAAGATACTGGGCTCCATAGTCCGGATTGTACCTTTAACCTACAACTATAGCGAAACAGATGGTTCACCAAAGTACAGATTCCTGAGGCAGCAGGGGCTTCGCCCTTCGAGGCATTTGCCCGATGCGCTAATAATAGGTGTTAAGAAAAGTGGAACTCGTGCTCTGCTAGAATTTATTCGCCTGCATCCGGACGTTCGAGCGGCGGGCTGCGAGGTGCATTTTTTCGATAGGCATTATGCAAAGGGATTGCACTGGTATCGCCACCATATGCCATACACTATTGAGGGGCAAATCACTATGGAAAAGTCTCCCAGCTACTTTGTCACGAAGGAGGTGCCGCAGCGAGTGCATCACATGAATCCGGGAACAAAGTGAGTACAAAGTTGTGTGGAATGCGTTGAAAATGTTTTAAAATGTCGGGGAATTTGAGATTTATTGTCGAACGCGAAAATCGATATCGAATCAAATCCAATTGAAATGGTGTAAATTTATTAATTGCAAAGGAGCACAGGTGGCGCGCTCATTTTGGACTATTTTGGGGTGAAGTAGTTTTGTAGTGTTATCTAAAATTAGTTCATAGGGGTGAGAGTGTGAGAGCTGAAATAAATTCAATTCAAGTTAGCGCTGGAAGGACAAAACAAGACTTTTTGACCACCATATTGTAAAACATTACAAAAAATATGGATAGTCCTGAAATTAAATTTAAAACATTTTTCTTGATCAAAACTGTAACTTAATTGCGTCCATTATATTAGAATTAAATTTCGGTCACTTGTTTGATTATCGACCTGAATTAGTTCGATTTCACGCAGCGGCAAGGGCCCTTAACTCCACCAGCCTAGATAACATTCCTTCTGGGCAACAATTCTCTGTCCCCTCTACATAATAAGCATCTTTTACACTAAACTTAAAAGCTCCCTCCATACTAAAATTCTCTTCTCCATGGAGGCTTAATATCTAGGCATACTCCTGGAAGAAGAAGAAGAATAATCCTGGATCAAAACCTTTCCTAGAAACCCCAGATTTGAGAGATTAACTGCCAACTGAATTAAGCACCTGCCCGGCTGCGGCTATGAAAGCTCTACTGAACCTCCCATCGCTCCACCTATAAGAAGGCTCTGGCAAGATCGTTACGTCGAGGGGCTAGGGGCGGAGTCAATATCATATTTCGTTCGCGTGATAGCGGCCAGGACAAAGAACTTGATGAAAGTCTTTCAGATCATATTTCCATTAATACGCTTCGAACTCCATTTCAGCGAAGACGATATCTTTTTAGGTTCGTCCAGGAAAAAAGACCATACGCACACACACACATACTTCTTCTCAAATTTTGGCTTAAAATGCTATTGGGATGGGCTTTTGAAAAAAGCCAATACGATTACGATTTCGATTTTCGGACCGATTGCAATAACTTCCCTATAAACCGGGAAGTTAAAAAGTTAGCGCACTTACAAGCTTGTAATGTACATCTGCAAACTGCTGATTCGCGGTTCGTTTATTGCAAAGCCGGGTAAGGCCGGCCGTATACCAAAGCTGCATATGCACGTTTTCGTCTTTTTATATATGTAACAAATCGTCGCATGTCGATGTGACTTTGCTACATAAGTCTCCAAGCAAAAAAGTTGCATATGCACCGTACGGCCGACCTAATAGTCGAATCTTTCAGAGCGTAGGTTTTGCTTTAGTACAATGGACCCTTCCAAGTAGGCCCCCATTCTAGTTGTGAGATTGAGTGAGCGAAACTGGAAACTGGAGGCAATCGATACAAAAGTATAATAAAGCGCCCGTACCAACTGTCTTTTACGCATTTTGAAACATAAGCTTTGTTTATTTCCTGTGCACATCCGGCATTATGCCTTGTATTGTAGAGGCGAACAAATGAACGCATTACTGAATATCGATGGTAGTGGCTGCGTCTTCTGGTACCTGGCGCCCTCGGGCGGTCGTCCGCGTTCGCCCAGCCCTAAAGCCGGTACTGCTTTCAAGCTGAGGTACTTGCCATTCATGTTTATACTCAAACTTGTATTAACAGAGCTCCAAATAGCTCTAACATCGTAATTTTCTCGGACAACCAAGCTGCTTTGTTGGCTATTAAACACTACATAATGGGACTGGTAGTTCATTGCAGCTATCGGTTCTGAAGAGCAACTCCCAAAACACCGGAGCACCTGAAGACGATTGTGCGCCTACTGCGAGGAGGAAATTGCGTATCCTCCATCGCGGCTTCCCTGTTCCAAGGGGAGATTTGGGATATGAAAAATAAATCAATTTTAAGCTACAACAAGAGCCTTTACCTAAGGGATTTTAGTGACGGAGATGGCACAATAGATCAAATAAGTCGCAGTGGCTGCAAAGTTTCCCTCAAAGAATTTAACGTAATGGAACAATCTTTCATTCCTTGCTCTTGCAAAAACTCTCCTTCTAAGTCTCATTTTTCTCAACGGCTCTTAAACTTTTGCATAGCTCTTTAACAAACCGCTCACAAAAAGTTAAACTCGGCGACTCTAGTTCCCCAATTCCTTTCTTAACTCTGGGGTTCCTCAAAGTTCTATTCTTGGGCCACTTTTGTTTAGCGTTTTTATTAATTATCTTCCTTTAGTAATAAAACACTGGAAGGATCTCATGTATGCTGATGAAGGGCAGCTATATATCTCTGAGGCTAAAGACCAAATGCATAGTTGTGTCGAGAATATTCCGGTTGATTTGCACCCTGTTTCAAGCTGGTCAACACTGAACTTACTACAGCTAAATCCACCGAAGTCACATTCTAACTCTCCCATTTCTCAATCTGACCTCCCAGTAATTTCCTTAAATGGGACTCCTCTTGTTCGCGTTTTTAAAGTGTGAAATCTTGGAGTAGTCCTGGATAGTAATATGAACCGCTGCAACCACGTGAATTTCATTATTGGTAAAACATATGGGCTTCTTTCGATACTTAGATTTCACTGTGATTTATCTTTTAATGCAGGGCGCGTCCATTTTCCCTTCTCTTGATTCTTCTTGCGCTCGAAAGCTCGAAGTAGCGTTTAACGATTGTGTACGCTTTATTTATAACTTACGCCAGTTCGATCACATTTCGCTCTATTCGAACTCCGTCTTGTGCTGCTTTGTGATTATTGTGAGCTTAGGCCTTTGCTCCTATTTCACGATATACTACACCAATGCAAACCTGCCTACCTTAATTAGTTTGTTCAGTTATCACAATCGCTCAGAAACGACAATTTGATTACTCCAGGTTTCCGTTCTAAAAAGCAGTATTTTCGAACTCGTACAACATCTTCGAGTTCAAATGTAAGGTAGATCGACTCATTACCCACAAACCCCGTCTAACCTTTGCAATTTTCTTCTATCCTTCAAACTAAGCACGACTTGAACGACATGACAGACTCTGGTGGTACGAAGGGTGACTCCTAGGCTTGGCTTTTACACATATATACGAACTAAGCACTCGTACTTATCAAACCATCTTCGCAAGAATACCGTATTAGAGCAAAGTTAATAATACTTGAAACATCCCGCCCTATATACATCCTATTACCAATATAGTCTTTATTTCTTATCATCAAAGCGAGCACATACTTTCTTCACATTAACCATTTCTATCCTTTCAGACTTCTAGTTGTAGTACGAGACCCTGTAACTCGTGCAATATCCGACTACACACAAGCAGCTAGCAAAAAATCCGACATGAAAAAGTTCGAAGAGCTGGCATTCGTAAATGGATCATATGAAGTAGTCGATACATCTTGGGGACCAGTAAAAATCGGTGTATACGCTAGACATTTAGAGAAATGGCTCCAATACTTTCCACTATCCCAGCTACTCTTCATTAGCGGTGAACGATTAATCGTCGATCCAGCATTTGAAATTGGGAGAGTTCAGGTAATCAAAATATAAATTCTTTATAATCAATTTTATACTCTTTAATATAAATCAATTTAAATTTTAGGATTTCTTGGGCCTAAAACGTGTTGTAACTGAAAAACACTTTTATTTCAACTCAACAAAAGGTTTTCCATGTCTATTTAAGTCTGAAGCACGCTCAACGCCGCACTGTTTAGGCAAAACCAAGGGACGAAATCATCCACATATTGATCCAGCTGCAATTGATCGATTAAGAGAATTTTATCGACCATTTAATAGTAAATTTTATCAAATGACTGGCATAAATTTTGGATGGCCATAGTGAACACTTAAAAACCAAAAAAACTAAAAAAAATATCAGTATTATAACTATACTTAAAAAAAAACTAAAATTTATAAGCTAAGTTCCCTCCCGCACTGATAGTATAATTAGCCAAAAAAAACTAGTTTTAGAACAACGCCTACAACAAAAGGGGGCGCAAAAAATGAAACTTTTTAAGAGAAAAAGAAAATTTTATGAAAATGTAAAACTTCACTTTTTACAAAGAAAATGCCACAACGTGTGATTCAAAAAGCACGTTTAAATTAAAACCAAAAACAAAAAAGACTCAATCTAATTTCTATAATTGAAGAAATATTGCTAGTACAGTTAAAATAGTAAAAATAGCGGAAATGATTGGGTACAGGCTGAAAATTAGCACAGAGCTTCCTTTTAGGGTTCTTAATAAGGGGTTATAAAGTCTACCGATTTTGTACCCCGGGAAACTCGCCTTTTAGGGGGGTTTAGGGTCAAAATATCAGTTTTTTTGCAAATACAACTTAAAACGTAAGTCCTATCATAAAGTAACGTTCACAAAGTTTGTAGATCATATGATTCTCTATAAAAAAATGTTACAAGCGCATTCAAAACTCAGCCTGACAAATTTATTAACCAAAATTGCCAGCCAGACAAGCTTTAATAGACAGAAGAGATCTTAAACATTATTCAAAACAAATCTCAAGGAGGTGTTATGAAGTGCATTTTTATAAAAATTTATAACATAAGGTCTGTCAGAAGCTAGTCAACAAAAATTGTCAGAAAGACCAATTTTTTCAAAAATGGTTCATTATTTACTACAAATTGTATAAATTTCCAAAAGGTGTTTTGGAAAAAAAAATCATTGTTTTTTAACAAAATTCAAGAATTCATAAAAAATAGCAATTAACAAATTTTTACTAGTCTGGCGGGCGTTACATGTTTTTTTACATGTTTTTCAGCCAATCTCACTTTATTGTTTTGAGGTGTTCGATGGGGTACCTTTGACTATTTGCGATAACTAGTCTTGGAGTTATTAAACTCCAAGGGAACTAAAAAAACATACATTGTTTTTCGTAAACCCCCTGTGTATCTTAATGGATAGCCCCATGCTTAGAACAAATTTCTCCGTCAAATACATCCAGGAATCATCCCTAAAAAAATTAACAATGTAGTCCAACTTGAACGTCTGATAATCTATACCAGTGGTTCCCAAACTTTATTCCGTACGGAACCTTTCTACAATGTATAAAATTTGGCGGAACCCAACGATGAAAAAATAAAATGTATATATTTATCCTTTAATATATTTTAAAACGTTTTTATTAGCTCGCTTCCTTGTCTGTCTGTTTGTCCGGTACATATCTTGCAATCGATTTTTTTAATACTTGCGGTTACCCGCGATCACCCTGAAATTTTGCACACAACTTCAGCTCCGATGACAATGCTACTCATTATACCGTTAGATCCATGGCGGCCGTCTCAAGAGGACGGATTACTGTTTTCTTCGCGGAACAAATTTTGCAATCAATTTTTCAAATACTTCCGGATATCCTATCATGCTGAAATTTTGCATACAGCTTTAGCTCCGATGACAATGCAATATGGTATACTCAATATACCTTTAGATCTATGGCGGCAGTCTCAGGAGGGCGGATTGAAATATTCTTTACAACCCCTTCGTCATGGGTATCAAATGAAAGGGTATGATAAGTAGAACACCATAAACAATATAGTATACTCAATATATCGTTTGGCCCATGGCGGCCATCTCCAGAGGGCGGATTACCATTTTCTTCACAACCCCCTCGATATGGGAATATGGAATGGCGGCCAAAATGTTACGCGGCGTGACGTAGACCAAATTTCAAGGAAGAAGGGCCACTCGCACTTTCTGATTAGCAAGAACACGTTAAACGGCCGGCGCAGCGCCAGTGAGTCTGCGAATGTATTTGCGCTGGTGACACGGAACCCTAAAATTTTTTCGTGGAACCGTAAGTTTCCGCGGAACCCACTTTCGGAATCACTGATCTATACCACTCGCATGAGTATTTTAAATCTTTAAAACGGTGATATCTCATGAATGGCTATTCGTACAGGAAAATGTATAATAACATTTTTTGTAGAGAATCGTATGATCTACAAACTTTGTGAACATTATTTTATGATAGGACTTACGGTATAAGATGTAGTTGCAAAAAACTGACATTTTGACCCTAAAACCCCCTAAAAAGTAAGCTTCCCGGGGTAGAAAATCGGTAGACTTTATAACCCCTTGTTAAGAACCCTAAAAGGAAACTCTATGCTAATTTTCAGCCTGTACCCAATCATTTCCGCTATTTTTACTATTTTAACTGTACTATTGCGTTAATAATAAATAAATAAAATAATAATAATAATAAAAAAAATACAATTAAATAATATTACAAGATGAAACGAAACAAGGACGAAAGTACTTTTTTACAAAAAAAAAAAAACAAAAAACAAAAAAATAAATAAAAATTATTATGCATAATATATGTGAATATACTAAAGCTACGACAGGTTTTACTGTCGGTTTGTACTTAAAAAACAAAAAAACAAAAAAATTATGAAATTTTAAGATACAAAACTTTTTTTTTATTATAGAAAATATAATTCTTGTAAATTATATTCATTTTTTGATTTATATATGTATATGTTATTTATACTAAAGATAAAAAACAACTTTGTTAATTGTAAGCTATTAGATGTTTAAATTAGCTTGCTCTAATGTGTTCCAAAAATGTTGAAGAAAAAAACGTTATAAACTGGATTTACATATATGTTCATATCAATGCGCTACAAATCAAGCACAAAAAAACAAAATTTTTTTAGAGAAAAGTAGAATTTATTAATAAAATAAAAATAAAAAAAATAAGAAGAGAAACCAAAACAAAAAACAAGCAAAAATATTTCTGCACGTTTATAAGTAGATATTAGAATTTTTTGAAATTTTCAAAACAAAAATGTTTTTAAGTAGAGTGTAAATTTTTTGGTAAATTTGTTATTTATAGAAAGACTATTTATTACTTACTTTTTTTTTAATGTAAATCCAATCAAAGGCAAAAGATAACAAAAAAAATATTGTTTTCCATAGAAGCAAACACTTTGAGATAGAAGATGAGTTATAAAAAACAATCCTTTATGATTTTAAATATACACAAATGTCACAAAACAATTGAACCAACGTCATAAAAAAGTAGCTCCAAGCACACAGGTTAAAAAAATTTAGAAACTACAAACTTTGGACTCTTGGTCAGCATTAATAAACGCTCAAGTACTTTTTTCGTCAGAATATCTAAGAAAGCAGCCCTGACTAACTATTCCACTATAACTATTCCACTGTCCTGTCAGCACAACAATAGTTTTCGTGCAATATAAGACATCTTTTAGTTTGCTTTACAAAACACCTCAACCGAAGTCTGCATGGATTTAGTGAGCCTAGTCTGGTTGCTCTAGATACATATCTCCAAGGCTTTCCATATAGTTTTCCACTCAGCCCTGTTAGCTAAACTCAAAGCTATTGGAGTCGACTCTCTTCTACAGAAGTGGATTGAGAGTTTCCTTTCCGACCGTTCAATCAAAGTAGTTTTGGATTGCGTCAAATCCGAATCCACACGATCTCTGCGGAGGTCCCCAGGGGTCAATTTTATCACCTGCTCTATTTCTTATTTTTTATAAATGATCTACTTTCAATCCCCTTCAACCCACTTCTCAGTTTCGCTGATGACGGCACCCTGCGTGACTCTTACAACTTCGTCAATGCAAGACAAGCACGTTCCAGATGCTGTCTTGATGACCGTGAACTAATGTCCAACTCTATAAATAAAGACATTGAACTGGTTCTACTTTGTGGAAGCAAGACTCGTATCGAAGTAAACCCCACCAGAACTAAGTACTGTCTTACTTGCAATAAAAAGTGCAACACCTATCCATCCGTGCTAGTGGATCATGTTGAACTAATGGCCGACGCATCTCTTAACATCTTAGGCAAATAGAACAACTCGACTGGGGAATAATCTTTCGAAATCAGTATTTTCGAGCTCCTGCAACACCCAAGAGTTGAAACGCAGAGTTCATCGCCACCTTCTTCAACACTCCCCGGAACCCTCATAACTCTTAACCTATTCTCCCCGTAGACATTGCACCATGCCGTGACAAACAACACGACGGTAGTACAAAGGGTGATTCCTGAGCTTAGCACTGCCACATAAAAAAAGCCTGCTCACTGGACTAATCCCAAAACTCTGCAGTTCGCCTTTTTGCGCACCCTTGGGTATGGAACAATCCTCTACTGAATAACCTCCAGGCCACATTGCCCATTCTCTCTTTTTTATCCTTTAAACCGCCTTAGCGTGGCTGGACAAGGTACAACACCACGCTCTCATATACATACGTTGCTGTCGGTGACGCTGGGTCACGAACTCCATTCGCGGTTTGTTTCCATTCTTGACGATTTTTGACGACGTCTCGAGCCCCGATAACTGATATAATCGTTGATTCTTTAAATCGTCCTCGATATTCTTTAACCAGGTTTTCTTCAGTGCCGATCGCGGACGGTTTCGCCAGAGAAGTTTACGTGACAAGCAATTATTATCCATTCGGCAAACATATCCAAACCACCGTAGTCGACGAGTTTGTATTTCTTCTTTGATCAGGTCGATTAATCGCATATTTGTCTAACTGCCTCGTTTCGAAGGCGATCGCGGAGTGAGACACCGAGAATCACTCTGATGGTTGTACAACTAGTGGAAGAATTCTACCCACTGCTGCAGGCGCCCATAGGTAGAGGTCACGAAAGTTCCGTCCGATTTTTTTATGTTGTCGTTGGTTGATGTTATTTTGCCACCTAACGGCCGGATTGTTTGGTACAGCATCGGTCGCAACATTAGTTCAGTACGCTTCTCGTTCCGATTTCATTTTCTCTAGAGCTTCTTTGTTCAACCGTCGGTATCGAAATCGACCGTGTTTCATTCGTTTCCGCCGATCGACGAGGTCCAGACAGCTGTCCGAGATCCATGGCTGCGTCCGTTTACGGATAGGTGGGCACAACTCCATTGCACACCCCATAATGGACTCCGATAACTGCCTTTCTTCTATGTCGATATGGTCCGGTATTAGAGTGCCGCGAATTTGTTGGATAATGCCATTTGAAACTCTCGCCCGATGATCGGGTCCCGTAGGCATGCCCAACTCTTCTTGGCTGGTAATGGTGCCGTTTTCTTCGCTTTTTGTAATCGCATCTGTAATTACGCCCGTACAGGATAGTGGTCCGATCCGCAATTGGGCCCACGCTTTACACGTACGTCTTTGAGCGTCAATCGGAATCTTGCGTTTATCAAAACGTAGTCTAATATGCCGAGTCGTTGTCATGGCTGGTCTCAGTTTGCGCATAAACGGATCTTGACCGTTCTATCGATGGTTATAACCGCCAAAGGCTCGGATATCGATTGGAATGCGATAACGCTGCTCGCAGCCCGTTGATCGATCTTAAACTCAACGCCGACCTCTCGTTTCTCACCACCGGAGCAGTAAAGCGTCATCGTTTCGTCCATTGTTGGCGGGACTATCGTCAATGTCCCGGATCCGATGTCATAACAACTGATATTTTGCATTTCGATAATTTCATTGCAATGATCTCCTTTTGACCGACGTGATGTCCTGTTCATACATTCCACGCGGCGAATTGAATTTCCATTTTCGGTGTGACTAATGAAACGAATGATGAATAGAGTTCGAGACCCAGCGGCACCGACAGCAGCGTATCCATTGCGGAGACGTCCCGCTCGGACCGCCAGCTAACGGATCAAAGAAGAAAAGAAGAAAAATTTGAGTCTTCGGCCAGTAACACACTTCTCACTAGCATCTCTGGTCCCCAGCTCTGGCGCATCGACTGCCTCGGATTCAGTAGCATTATTTCGTAAATAGTTAATTCGTACATCCATGCCGTAGCCTAGTTTCTTCGGTTTCCCGATTCTAGTCAATTCGGCAGATCGACCAGCCTCCCCCTTTCACACGTTGGACTTGGGATTAGGCGACGACAGAGTATGAGCTTAGAAAAAGACAATTATTTTGAAATCACAGACAGACACTCCAATTATATGTATATAGATGCACCATGATGTGACAAACAGCATGACCAAAGGGTGATTTTTGAGCTTAGATCACCCATATAAAAAACATAATACTTTCGCCACCACCTTGTTGGACTTTTTTTTAAATTTGCTCATCAAACGTTTTTTACCAATAATTCCTAGTTTCAAAGTTTGACTTTTTCAGAGTTTAAAGATTGTAGACTGCTTGCCAGCCAATAGAAGTACAATTACTTTAAAAGTTGTTAGCTAAAGTAACCTTGGCTGGTATAATGAGTCAATACCAGTCGTCAATACCAACGATGTAAAAAGCCACTAGTAATTTAGTAGTGTTTTCACAATAATTGCAAATCTAGTTTTCAAATTAAAAACGATTGGTATAGATCTCATGTTGCATACCACTCATGTCGCTATACACTCTTAAGAACACGTTAATCTAAGGTCAATATCTGATTGAGGAAAGCAAAACCATTTGAAATTAGAAGATATCATTATTACGAAATAGATTTGATGATTCTAAGACGCACAAATAACCGTTAAATCTCTAGAGATCTAAGGTTGTAAAATGAAGCATACACCAACCATACTTATCTGACCACCCGAAAATTCTAGTCTAGAGCTGTTATGTAGAATTACTTAATCTAACTCTGAAAAATTGTCGATGTCTTCCTGTAAAAGTACTCGAATATTACACTGAAACCTATATATTGATTATTAACTTTATTTACTTACTTACTAACTTTATTAATAATCATTACGGAATCCATCTTACAGTAATAACTATACAATGTAGGCTTTGTTATATTAAATTAGAACACTTTTCCAATCAAATCCTACTTACATCCGACAAGCCACAGGATGAAATAACCCTTCTTGGAATAGTCCCACCATTCTTAAATAGACTCAATACTCGAAACAGAAAACTAGATTCGAAAATTCATTTAAATCATCCATGATTTACGACCCACAAATAAATCCCACAATTCCCACTTCCAACTAATCGCATTCACCACCCATCAAACACGTCCATTAATAGTTTTATTGCACGCCTAATAATAATACTCAAAATACATCATAAAGGCAAATTTATCTTCACACCTTGATCCCGCCGCGACCGCCGGCAACCTGCTGCATAACGACGCAGCTTGCGTAAACGCATCGCCGCCGCGCATTAAGATAAATTTTGTGTTCAAAATCCCGAAATTGGTTTTGCTACTCTATTCAAATTTGTGGGCACACCTGCACCTGTTAATAGGAAGTAGTCGTCAGCAAGCACAACACTACAAGAGACACGCCGTGTGACGAACAAGATTTATACCTTGTGAGAAAATTTTATTACTTCCATCGAAATTGCTCAATTTTTGTATTTATAGGTGAAACATTTTTTTTATTGAGAATTTTTAATAAATATACGATTTTAATTGTAAATTAAATTTAAAAGAAAAAAACTGAAAAAAGTAGATAATAACCGAAAACAAAAATATATCTTTGCCATACCTATCAGGGGAAATAGATTTTATCAGAAAATGTTTTTGAAATTGCCAAATGAACAACTCACCAAAAAAAGTAAAATTTAGAAAGCGCACACAACCATTGTATTTACTACAAATTATAATGACAAGAAATAAAGCCAGCAATATTTTAAAATTATACCAGAGTTTCTTTTTAGTCCTTCGGTCAAAGCCAAACTATATGTCCGCAACCCTTTGAGGATAAAACTATACTTTCTAACAATGGCGCCTGTGTTGAAAGTCGGGTCGTGTTTCGTGACAAGTCGTTTGAGCTGAAGAAAGTGACGTTTCAGTCGAATTACGACTTTAAGCACAGGGGCCTGGAGTCCAACGTTAAGTTGAATTTAGGCCCCTGTGCTGAAAGTCGTGATTCGACTGAGAAGTCACTTTCTTCAACTCAAATGGCTTGTTGTGTCGTGACGACTCGACTCTCAGCACAGGGGCCAATAACAAAGCAAAGCTGAATGAAGTAGTGCATACCATCGAATACCCCCCAGTATACAAGCAGTTTGGTAGCCTTCCTGGACATACTACGGCTACAAACTAGAGTCGGGTTTGGTAGCCTTCCTGGACATACTACTTCTGGAAACTAGAGTCGGGTGACTCAGCAACCGAGATGCAACTAACTCCTGAGAACATCCTGAACCAGAGGATGAGGTCGGAGGATGTTGGGAAAAAAGATGTAAGTGACGCTGAAGGCCATCTACCACAACCTTAAGCAATGCGAGGCTTTAAAGAGTTAGAGAAAGGCAAAGACATGCCAGGAGAGATAGCGGCAAGATAACTGATCCAACCCCAAGCCGTTGCAGTAAGGAGATGGGGTCGCAAACTACAGAACCGATAGCAATAGCACATACGGGCTTAGCAGCCAGTAAATTCGTTAGCCAGCTTCGTCTGAGTCACTTTTCTTTATCATAAAAAAAGCAGAGATAGAAGGTTGCTGATCCGTCTGACACACCGTTCTGGTCTGATAAGCAGGAACTCTTTTAACGGTGACGCCAAGCCGAAATAATGCTCTAAGTCTTGTGCTGTGGTTGGTAGTAAGTTTAGATTAGGTTTGGTTAAAATGGCTGCTCCCCTCTAGGCACTTAGGCACACCATTGGACTCATTGTGATACCATACTATGTATTGATTGAGCAGAAATTTCAGGCCATTTGGAGCTTTTAATAAATCGAACGAGATCACAAACACTAGTATTTTGCAGCTCACCCAATTTATCAACGAAAAATGAGCCAATGAAGGTCCCTCATCTTCTCGCGAGGGCCGGGCATGTACAGAGGGACAGTTTCTTCCTCGTCTTCGTTGCCACAACTTTTACAGAAGTAATTGTGAGGAAGTCCCAGTCTTCCGGCGTGCTGGCCAAATGAACCGGTCAGCACTACATAGCTCAACAAGGGATTTTGAACGCCTTGCGTCTAAAGTTGACCAAATTTCTTGAAGAGTGCAGCAGACCGTTACTGTGGTCCATTTCAACGCAGCTCGAGCTAAGGTAATTTTTCTTACATCCAGTTTATAGGTGGCTAAAGGCATCCTCATCTGGGTTAAGTGAGGTTTCCTTTCCCTCTCGGTTTCATGTCTAACAAGCTCATCTACCATGCAGCTTTCCATAATTCCTCTGTGTGCAGGAATCCAATAAATTGGTATATCAAACTGAGTGGCAGTCTCACACAGAGATCTATGGCAGTTCAAAACCGTCGTGGATGTTGTAACGACAGAATTAAGAGCTGAGGGCCACCTGGCTATCTGATATACATACATATTTCTTATGAGACATTATTTATCTTCAGCCATTCGTGAGCCCCTAGATCGCAGTGACTTCCGTGTCTGGAGGATCCTGCAATGGTCGGGTAGACGAAGAGAGGTATCTATATTCAAAGCCTCGGAAAAGATATCACAACCTACGTTGTTCCCATTTTTAGAGCTATCTGTATAGCGCCATCACGATAGCGAGGGAGACCCAACCTCGGCTGAAAGGATGGCGTAGACCAGGACGCGTAGGGCTTAAGGATGCCAAACTGGATGACATCGGCTCAGAATCGGGACCGGTGGAGAGAACAGTTGCGAGAGGTCAGGACCGGATCCCGGTTGTAGAGCCGTTAAAGAAGAAGAAGATTATAAATACATAATGATTCAGTCAGGATAGCACCATCTGTCCAGTTATCTCTGGCCGGAATGATGGTATTTAAACCCTCGACTTTCAGCACAGGGACCTATATCTCCCTCTTATGGTAGATAGGCAGATCCAATCAACGTAGCCTTGCCGCCCTTTCTACTGTCCAAGCAGGCCACCCCAGTGTCAGCATTGCTATACTTAGCCAATATAAAGGGTGTGGGCGTTAAGGTGATTATTAACAATAAAACAGCTTCCGCATACAAGGCCCCAGACAATCCAAGGCTCCTGTACCAGGACGACATCTAAATCAGAGGCCGGTTCGTGTATGGCGAACGACGATAATCGTACGAAAAAAAATTGAAGTCAAAAAATGTTGCCGACGAAAATTTTAGCGTTCGCATAGGTCGAAAGAAAATTGTTCGTGTCCTAATGCAAAAACTCGATAACTCAAGACCTTTCGAGTGCCTTTCGTCGGCTTCAGACGAAAATTTTGAATTTTTCGACCTACGCGAACCCGAGACGAAAAAAAATGTTCGTTTTCGACATACACGAACTGGCCCCAGCCTTCGAAAGGCGAGACTAGCGGATGAAGTCTTGCTGCGTTGGAGATTTATCTGCGCTTCTCTTAACATCGTGGTTGCAGGATCAACCTCGATCACTATTATGTCAGCCCTCCTCCGGTGTGAAAGTAATATCATCATCTCCCACCGAAAAAAGTTGGACAAGGTCCCCGTTCGTCCTCCGTCGTCGAATTCAGAAACTTTGGGCAAAGCAGCGGGGATGTTTGTCTGCTTCTTGGCTTCCCTGGTTCCTGGTGGCCATCCTGCCTTTGGTCTGTAAGGAAGGACACGTAAGCGGGCCTCTAGTGTGCTTTGTGGGCTCCATATTTCACTTCGGCCCTCATTCCTTTGCTGCTGTCCACCATGATTGGTTCACAAAAGTCCCATGTATATGGTAGTAAAGGGAAGGTCATCTTGACAGAGCCTATATATCAAGATATATAGGCTCTACAACCGCAGGATCGGGCCACCACATGGCAGAGTCGTATGTCAGCAGTGGTCCGTATTTTTATATTATACTGCGATGTGCAGAGCCGAAGTAAGGATCTGGAAGAGCCCAAGGCTGAACCAGAGCTCCTCTCTCTTCGAAGCTGATCCACCGCGAAAAACAAACTAAATTTACTAAATATTCCATTATCAATACGTTATTTTTATTAATTTCCTAAATTATGTAAATATATGACAATATCCTTAAATAAACATAGTTACAGAGAAGCATCCTACAACACTATTTGGTCCACGAAACTTTCGGAATATCAAAGTGCTCTGTTAGACTGTCGAGATGTTCATTGAACTTCTCCACCCTTTGTTTATGTGTCATTGAAGCCTTCTCCAGAATCCGTTTCTTTTGCTAAAATATACACGCTTTAGAACCAAATCTACATTATTAACTGCACAAACTTACCATTTTCTCCTGCATTTGCTTAAAGGCCAATTCTGCATTTGTTAGCTTTCGTCCGACTTGCTTAACTTTCATAGTTTCCGGGGCTTCCTCCATGGCCTTCTGTATCTTCTCCTTTTCTTTATCCTTCTTTTTCTTTTTCTTCTTTTTCATTTCTGAATCACTTTTTAATTGTAATTTACCTTTAGCAACGACTTCGTACTCGTCAGACATATTTTTATGTGATTTGTGATGAATCAAAATATTTTCCTCAGAATTTTAAAAGAATATTTGACGTTTTGCAATCTTCGTCTTTCGGCTTTCTTCTTCGAGTGTGGGTTTACAGCATTTCCTTTAAAGCATGTAGTATGGGTAGTATTTTATAGGAGAAATGAATTTTTAATTTTTTTACGTTAAATGTAATTTTATTAGTTAATTTTAATTAAAGCTTTTAATAAAACTAAATAAAAACCACTGAATATACTGAAGTAAATAACGATGTTAGCACAAACAAAAAATAAACAAAAAATATATTTGGTTTGCTGCAATGTATTCTTTTTATCTTTTATATTCTTATATTCAAATGTAATTAATTTTTAGCTGCATTTTAATATTCTTTTCTCCCAAAATTAATATCTTAACAACTAACGAA
This sequence comes from Thereva unica, assembly GCA_949987705.1. NCBI lineage: Eukaryota > Metazoa > Arthropoda > Insecta > Diptera > Therevidae > Thereva > Thereva unica. The sequence goes on from OX465284.1 coordinate 110,506,722, forward strand.
CTTTTATAAATCGATACTTTTATAACACACCAAAAAACTATATCAATATTTCCTATAAAAATGAACTCTTTTACACAAAACATGGCAATGCCAAAAATGCTTGCAGATATCAAAATTAGTAAAAAAAATATAAAATTCAGACAAAATAACAATGGCGGATAAACGTCAATCGAAAAAGTAATGACAGAAGTCAATCTAAAATGACAGATTTTTTAAAATGTGCAAATAATTTATCCCTTTATAAAAATTATATCTAAAAGAGGCTTAAGTTTAGTGTGAAAAGTGTTTTAAATTTGATCTAAATATTGTTTAAATCCAAAAAAGTGACGCATTTATCATAAAATGGCCACCAGTTGGCGAATAGGGAAAAGGGGCTTTCGTCCCAAAGGTAAACAAAATATTTGCTGTAAATTAAATTAAGATTTAATCATTATCAATTATTTAATAATAAAATTATTATTATCCGATTAGATATTATATAAAATTGATGAAAATAATTCTGTTCAAATTTGTTTTGAAAATGAAAAATTTGGAAATTGTTTGCATTTTTATAGGTCTATGAAAATTTTTTGTAAACAAACTTAATTTCTCTTATTTTCAAGATGAATCTATTATTTCTGACTATCTTCAACTATTTTTAGATGTTACACGGCGTAAATATAGCATGTCTCTCTATCTGAGTGACAAAAGTATTTTTTTTTTCATATACAATCAGGGTAAATGGCCTAGAGCTGTCCATGCGTTAAAGATTTAAAGAGTCTTCCCGCAGAAAGGGTGGAAAAATGCTTTCTAGCAGCATTTTCCCATGTGATTTATTTACATATAGAATAATCTATGTTTTTTATGCTCATTTCAACATTTCAAACTATTTTCAAAAGAGAAATTTTTATGTTGCGTCACATGAATGACTAACGTGGAACATGAGACTTCCTTAAATGTTTTAAAAGAACGTTGTTGTCTGAAAAAAAAACAAATCTTCGCGTATTCTCAATTTTAGTACAACGTGGTAGTTAATTAGATTTATTAATGCTATCAGAAAAATACAAACGATTTTCACAAATGGAATTTCAACTGGGAAAAATGCTCGCTGTAAAATTCTCAAATTTTGGTAGCTTATAAAGCACAGATGCTAAGTGCGCAATATTGTCTTGAGCATATATAAAGGGGAGGTTCGATAAAATTTAACTACCGCACGTGCCAAAAAGTGTCCAAAAAAGAGCACTATGCAAGCCTCGTATGTTTTGGGAAAAGCAATGGTGTTTAGGCGAAAATTTACTTGACCTAATTAAGAGAACATGTGAAGTTTGTTTTTTTCGCAAGCTTAATGAATTTATGTAACACTATCTAAAGTTAAAAGAGTAATAAGATCTGTACAATATCAAAGACGAACTTATCGTTTGTTAACATTGGAAAATTTGTGGAGACTTGCTGGATATGATGGTGTATTTGCACCTTGGACAGATTTTTGACGATATAAAATAAGATTTTTTGTTGGAAGATTTTTTTTTGTGTTTGATGCGTAATAATATAGATTTGAGAGTATTTTTTGGTAGTTTGGCAACATTTGTATTTATAAGGGTTTATACAATTCAAGTTTGTATGAAATTTGTATTTTCAGTGTGCAAAATTTTGGAAAATGGGAAATAAGAGAAACTTATTTTTTCTTAGTGTACTGCACCCCTTTACCTCATGTTTGTTGACCAGACCCCTTGAATAGCTTCACCAGACTACCTAGGGTACTCATGAAGAACAGAAGCATCTTCCTCAAGGAAAAGCCTACAGGTGAGGTCCTGCGTCCTTCCTATCTTCATAAGTGGTAAAACAGGGCGCATTGTCCCTTAACCAAGCCAAAAAGTATCCTGACATAATTCCTAATGCCGTTAGACAATTCCGAGGCGGAGGTACAAGACGGTACGGAAAAAAGCAGCTTCGTTTTGGCCAACCCAAGCGCAGATCTCCAGCGTTCGGTGTGTGTAGTCAAATTCTCTTCAGCAAGGTCCTCTTCACGAAAGGATGTCCCAGACTTTTCATTACTTTACCAACATGGGCCTCGGTAGTCTAGGGGTAAGTCGCCTGGCTACCATCCCAGAGGTCCCGGATTCGAATCCCGGCCGGACCACGGTCCTTCGCCTTTCCCGTTTTGCCCATCTACATAAATTTTCTTCTTTTTCTTTCCTTTTTACATTCTTGATTCCTTCTGTCATTGGGTGGTGCTACACGGGAGTCTAAGACGCACGGTGAAACCGGTTTTAAAGGCGAGAAACGAGGAAGGGAAAAGAGAAGTTCGACGCACCTGACGAAACTTTAACGATTTTATCCAAAAATTTGGTGGGTGAAAACTAACACATATGCATATTTCTTTCTCTTCTTCTTTTTCGGTCCGGAAATTTTCTAACACATTTACAAAGTTTCATATACGATACAGAATTACTCAACGAAGGCGACCACCGCGTGTAGCACTGAAAAAGGAGGAAAAAACCGGTTTCACCAGTGCGTCTTAGTCTCCTGTGTGGCATCCCCCATTACCTTCAACCTAGCCTAGTTGTTCAACTCGTTTCAGGAGGCATAACACTCCAGTCAGTTGTTTCTCGATGCCCCAATGTTAGAGTCGCGGTAATAATGATTGGGAGTAGGTGTAATAAAAATATCGCGGCTGGTTGTGGCAGTTCCTTTTTTTTCGACTAGAGCTGCTGTTCGACATTGCACTCTATATGAAAAAAAAAAATAGATTCTTCGGCTTCGTTGTCCTGGCCTGAAATCGTAGGAGGGCCAAGTCCTTTTGGCCAAGGTGCATTTGTTAAGATCCCTCCAATGCTTCTCTGCTTGTTGCATTGAGTGCTGTTTGCATCGGTAGTCGGAAGGAGACATTAATCGCAAGTTCTGGGGAAAAGACTCCTCCTCCCAACCCGACCGTCAAGTTTAGAGACATCAGTAAAGAAGTTTGTGCACTCCGTAGTTCCTCGTGAAGGTAATCTCGGGTATGCAGAAGTCTGGTTTTGTTGGGATGGTAACAGAGTTCAGCACCTTCGTGTGTCCTCCCCTGAGTCCAGTCCAAAAAACTAGATTCTTTTATTCTAAGGGCTGTGATGGTTACAATTTCCTTGCCACAAGATCCAGAGGAGGGAGGTATAACATAAAAGTTAGGGCGTCTGTAGGTCTTATTGCGCTTTTCTGTGTTTTCATTCCCCAGGAGTTTCTTGTCCAGGATATTTGGCACTGTTGCTAAATTTGAGCCTAACATTGTTAAGTCAGGAGGATGGTTGGAAAGGGAGGGATTATATACCTCCTTGTTAAGAGGATCAGTTCCGTTTTTACTGAGTTAACGCCGAGTCCGCGGGTGGCAGTCCAGCATGAAAGGGTTTGTAACGCCGCCTCTATTTACGGCTCTTCGAGCCCACCATGCTGCCAGTAAACATTTGGTCGATGAGAGACGCCAGCAAGGCTTCGATCCTCTATATCAAAGAATGCTTCTAATGTATACTCTTTGAACTCGAGTGATTTTTAAATGGTTGAAACCAATGAGTGAAGGAGCAGTATCAGTAGATTTGCCCTTTGTATAAGCATGTTGTGCGCCAGAGAGTTCCGAGGTTAATATGGTCTGCCTCAGATATATTTCGATTAGCCTGAGTCTTCAGAAGAAAGGAGGATAGGCTAATTGGCCTGACGCCCTTGGTTATTGCGTGGTGAGGCTTTTATTGCCTTCGGCATAACACCCACTTTGACCTCTTTCCAACTAGAGCGAATGCAATTATTTTGAAGGCACGCGAGACCATCATGAGGGTTTGAAGGCCTCTTTGTTCGGACTATTAATGGTTTGAGTGCATTGTTCTGTGAAAGCGTCCACAATGCTGTCGTGGTGTGCCTCGTTTTTGGTAATACAGGGAAGCTTAGGGGCAAGGCCTAGTATATTTAGTAACCCCAGTGTGTCTTTTTGAGGTTTTTTTTATTTTAGAAAGGGAGGTTGGGCTAGAATCTTGCAGTTAGAACTCTATAAACCTCTGTGTTAGTCAAGCATGCGCCAGACCTTGTCTGCATCTGAACTTATGTTCAATTCAAACAACAGGGACATCGAACTAACTCTTGATTGGGGCCTCAAGAACCGTGTCGCACCGTGTTTTACTGCATTAAAAACGAAGTACTGTCTCAACTCCAATAAAACTTGCACCGACTCTCCTTCTATTTCAGCGGGCAACAAGAAGCTAACTGTCTGATCTCCTCTAAATATCCTAGGCATAACGTTACCCGAAGATCTGCGCTGAAATAACCATATATATATTACAAATCGCCAAGCCAGCTTCAGAGTGCCTGGGATTCCTTATAAGGTGCAAATTTCTCCTCATAATCTCATGCCTCCACGGCAAAATTTGTCCCGCAACACAAAACTTGCCTGCTCGGCTCACCCTCGGAGTTTACAGCCCTCATCTTCGCGCTTCGATGTAGAAATTCGTTTATAACAAGAACAACTCAACTGTGGAACAACCCTCCACGGTCAGTATTCCCAAACTCATACAAGAACTCAAACGCAAGACTCATCGCCATCTCCTCCAACACTCCCCTGACACCTCCTATCCCATGGTTTCTCAACCCTTTTAGTGTCGCGACCCCCTGAAGAGCCAAAAAATGAAAGAAAAAATCTTGCGACCCCTCACTATAATATTGGTTGGAAGTAAAATTGAGCCGGACTTACACGAGGCAGTACAATTGTACCTTTCACAATGGTTAATTGTACTGGAACCTCAATTTTTTAAATGTCCCGGTTCATAAATAATGTGCTACTGGTATATGAGCGTGTATCGAGATGTTAATAATTGTTAATACGAACTGGAACTTGCAACTTGAAATGAGGCGAAAATATAAATATACTTCGTTGAGGTATATGTTTGTTCTTACTCTTACTCTGAGGCAGTTTAATGCATATTAGAATTAAACTCGTAAAAAAAAGCTTTTCATTGGTATTTATATGCTTTCGTTCTTTAGTTTGTTTGTTTTTGCCATTTTGGTATTACAATGGCACCTGGCCTCTTTTGAAGTATAACATTGTACTGGCTCATAAAAAAAGGGGGGCACCTCTTACAAACTCATTTTATAAACGTGTCCTATCCAACACTACTTGAAAAATAAAAAAAACCAAGCTCCTTCCTTCCAGCTAAACTTACTACCATCTCGCTTTCCTTTCAGCTAAGCTTACTGCCAGACATTGCACCATGACTTGTACCACATGAAGAACTGGTAGTACAAAGTATGACACCTGAGCTTAGACTAACACATAAAAAATCTTACCTTAGGCTGGCCTTCGATCTTTGCCAGTCGCGTTTTCCGCGTATGTAGTACAGAGAAGCTGGAAGCAGTCTGTGAAAATTGACTATAACATTACAATGGTTGGAGATTCTGGCTTTGGACCTTTGGAATATGAGCCTAAACCTTTACAAAACCTAGTAAATCTTGATCCACATGACTAGGGCCGCTTTTCAGATACACCCTGGAAACATTTAAGATGAAAAAAAATTATCTCTTATTGTTATTCGTTTTTTTTAAATATTAACAACACCTGAAAACATAAAGAATTCATAAAAATCTTCATTTACAGGTCCGCCCCAATTCTCGCAAAAATATCGTTTAAAGCAATCAAGACGCAAGTTATTCAAATGTAATTGTGTAGATTTTATTATACTATCCCGTAGAAGTTTGTTCTTTGACCAACATCACCAACATTCACCATATATTATACCAATCAAATTAGACCTACATTATTTGGAAAAAATTTATACCAAATTGATTTTTACTTTTGGATATTAGAGTTACAACATTTATTTCAGTAAAAAAAGATCAAAAAAAGACACCCAAAAAAAATAATGTTCATAATTCCCCCATATTCGAGCTAATTTCCTGTCTCAACTAATTTGTAAACAAAATACGCTTATTTTTTTGTTAATTATCAGCAAGTACAAGTATTTGGTTTATTTTGAAGTCTTATAGAATGCCCTGTTTTTTTTTTAATAGCATATATTTTTTAGCCAATCAATTGCTGAAATATGATTTTTATTTTGTAGTATCAACAGCTCCAGAAGACTATTTTCGATTGGATATTAAGAAAACCCCAACAGGAAGTGCGATTGAGGTTTATTCAAATCTCTGTCTGCAGAATATCACAGAAAGTAAGAGACTTAGTCTGCTCAATGCATTTGCAAGTTTGTTCCAACAAAACCGAGATGTTAATCTTGGTTTTACTACCGAAGAATTTTTATACTGGTAAGAAAGAATTTAAGTTCGTCTATGAAAATTATTAACATGATTTTGTTTCTATCAAATAACAGCATAAGCACATCCCTAGTACATCCATTTACTCAAGTACGAGCAGCAGCACTTCGAGCCATTCGATATTTATTTGTCACATCAAAAGATATCCAAATATTTAATGCATTGCAGCTACCATATTTAGTTTGTAGAAGTATTGATGTTCTCCTTAAAAACGAAGATGAGCGCGTTCAAGCGCTTAAATTGGTAATTTTATAATCAGCCTTATTCTCGTTGTCGGGTGACGTGACATATGTGTCCCTTCGACTTGAAATTGATCAATTGACTGAATTCGTATTTAATTGTCGCAAGGTAGCGCGTGAAGCGACATTTTCTTCGATGCGCGTGAATGCATCGATAGTTTCATTCCACCGGGTCCCTCATAGTCACGTCACTCGCCAACGATAATACCACCTCATAAACCGTTATTTCGATTTTTCTCAAATCCCCATATTTTTTTTACAGATTCGTAAAATGCTCGCTATAGCACCAGAAGCTATTAGTCCAGTACTAGTCCGGTGTCTTGTTTCCTTAGGTGAAAGTGGTATAGAAGATGGTGATCGAATGTTACGCGCATGTTTGGCAACATTATGTGAATTTGGGGTCCTTAATCCAACACTTTTGATTATTTGTGGTGGTGTTAATGCCATTACACATAATGTATTGGAATGTCACAGTCCAAGAATAGCAGAAAGTTTAGTTGGAGTCCTATTGCATTTATTAGAATGGCCTCATACTCGAAACATTGCCGGTGTACGCCTTGATTGCCTGGCAGCTCCTTACTGTGATTTTACTTATCGTCTAGGAATAATGGACAAAAATAAGTATGATAATCACCAAAACATAAGAATTATCTTATTATTAAAATTTTATTCTTAAAGAGATGCTAGAGAATTACGTTATACAAGCAGTCGCTTAGCCTTACTTTCTGTTCTACGAAGTTGGGCTGGAATACTCGAATTCTGTGATCCCAATAAACCATCAGGACTGAAAGCAGTAGTCGATATACTTTACCTTAACCAGTTAGAAGTTAGAGTAAGAAATTTGTGAAATAATTCGAAAACAACATCGTAATTTTGTTTCTTCTTATCATTACAGAAAGCCATTATAGATCTTCTCTATGAATTACTAGGTCTTCCACAGCCAATATGGACAGATGAATACTCAGTGGCATTAGCATCACTAGATCCATCTGATTTCCAAGATTCATGGCTATTAGCAAATGGCTTTGTTGCTATGGAAGGTCGTTGTATACTTCCTGGATGCCCAAGCAGAGTGCCAAATTCATGTGAACATCATACCGCCTTATTACTATACTGTTTCTTAGAAGCTGGACTATTAAATGCCTTGGCTGAAGTTATAGCTTCTAGTGATACATTTATATCGGTTCGTGCAGCTATATTACTTGGTAAATTTCATTTTAAATAAATTATTTATTTATAAATAATATGATTTTTTAAATTTTAGGAAAACTATTATTTATGATGCATACATTATTGCCACCGGATATATGTAATATATGTCCAGCAATGCCAACTCTTATTGCATATGCTGCTAAGGGTAATCATCAAGCGACTGCGGCTATTTCAGCACTACAATCAATGCATACTATGTTAAAAAATCGACCAGCATCGTGTAGTTTATTTCTCGATAACATCATTCAAAGTGGCTGTAAGTAATAATGTTGGGGAAAATTAATTCAGTTTTAATTCTGTATGTATATAAGGGTGGTCCTTAAAATCTAACTTTCAAAATTTAACTTTGGCACCTTTTAACTTTGCTCTATGATGTTAAAAAATTATCTCTATCAAAAATCATGCCGTAAAGAGTGCGGATGGAAGGCAACTCCAAAGATGGAGAGATTCTTCGCCGCCTTGAATGGTTCAGTTGCACAGAAAACTCAACAAAGCAGCAACAATGCCCAGCCAATAAGAATCACCACTCGTGCCCCATCCAAGACAGAAAAAGTAACCGCAATTCATGCAATGGCCAACGGTAAAGCAGCTGGAAAAGAAAGAACCCCGCCAGAATTGTTGAAAGCCGACTCAAGCCTCATAGCAGATGCGCTACAGCCAATCCTGGGGAAAGCATGGAACACCCGTACTTTTCCGCAGGATTGAACGGAAGGTATCATAGTCAAAATACCAAAAAATGGGGACCTAACAATATGTGACAACTGAAGAGGCATCCGTCTATTGTCTACAGTGGGCAAGATCTTGTCCCATTTATTACTATCTTGGATAAGAGCGGCAGTAGACCGAACACTTAGAAGACAGCAGGCTGGATTCAGAAAGGGCCGCTACTGCATAGATCATATTAACACCTTGAGAATCATAGTGGAGTCTACTCTATTACAATCCCTCCTATACCCTGCTTTCGTAGACTATGAGAAAGCATTCGACTCGGTTAATAGGAGCTTTATATGGCGGGCACTAAGGCAACGTGGATTGCCTGATAAAATAATAGCATTGAAAAAAGCTCTATAAAAACAATTTGAAATACAGAGTTCAATGCAGTTCTTATCCGACAGCTTTGAAGTGAGCTCAGGAGTACGACAAGGATCCTTACTTTCGCCATTACTATTTCTTATAGTAATAAACCACATCCTTGTCAGCGCTCTCTATAGTAGAATAGGCGGCATACAATAAGGATTGCTAGACCTCCTTAAGGATCTCGCCTACACGGATGATATCTGTTGTCTGGCCCACAGACATCAGGACCTCAAAACATATTAAATAATTTGGCAGCAGAAAGTAGCTCAGCGGGCTTGAGGCTAAATCCGAATAAAACCAAAGAAATACGGATAAATGCAAATACGCTTGAACGCACAGCGCTGAATAATCGTGACGTGGAATTGGTAGATAAATTCCGCTACCTCGGTAGTACCGAAAATGGCGGTACAGAAAAAGACGTCAGTTCCAGAATAAGTAGTCAGCGGTAGAGAAGTCATCGCAGAGTTTTGCACGAAGGTCCATGATGCACCTGGAAGCCCGATTTTCGAAATTCAAAATGGCCGCCGAAATATAACCGAAATTCAATATGGCCACCCAAATATGAATTTGCCAATTGTGTTCCGATTCCAATGAAAATCGCTATCTAGGGGTTTTTAAGGAAGCAAATTCGATTGGTAAGAATGGAACCTGGAGGAAACTGTGTTAAAGGCGACCACTAAGCAAGAAGAGAGAGACCAAAAGGGAACACGAAACAATGTCATGAAACTGAAGCAACTTTGCACCAAACAGTTTTGACAGCTTTGGGTTTGTTGTTGTTGTTTCTCTGATTTTTCTGGTTTCTTCTTTCGTACTGGCCACTCGGGTATACAAAAAGTACAAAAGAGAAATGAGCAATAAATTTTGACGTGAATACCCGTGACGACACCGATGCAATTTTTGAAGAATCACCAAAATGGAATCAACGTTTGCAGGGAACTTTGTTTCGTTGCGTGTTTCATTGTGAAAAATGTGCCTGTCATGGACACAGAAATGGGACCGGTGGAAAGAACCATTGCAAGAGGCCACGAGGGGCTACAGGTTGTAGAGCCATTTAATAATAACATTGCTCTTCTTGTCCCCAATAAAAGATACCATACATTTACAAGTAGTTTAAAATAAACAATTTATCCTTTTAAGCTTTACCCAAACAATAACTTCTAAATTTCTTCTTTCCAGCTTTAATTCAATCCAAATTTTTCCGAAGAGAAATAAATAGTCACGATTATAGCCTTCTTCCGCCACTATTAGGTACACTAGAAAGAAAGCGTCACGATTCAGTTTCTTCTAGTGTAAGCGGTGGAGATGACTCGTCAATACCATCATCAGCATCGAAACGATCTAGCTTACGTATGAAAAAGAAGAAAATCACACAATTCTTCGAGAGCTGGAAAGAATTCGATCGTTTAATTAAAGATTCAAATGTATTAGTTCATGCCGATGGTAATACATGGGATTGGGATATAGTGATCGCTATTCTAAGGGTATTTTTTATAAATTATATTTTATTTGAAATTAATCATTAATAATAATATTTAATTCTAGTCCGATGCCATTGGCAAACTTGATGATACGAAAGTCAGATTTTTACGTCGCATAGTTCATTATTTTAAGCCGAGCAGTAATCGCTTTTCACACCAAGACCTATCTCACGGTAGAAATGTTCCTTCATTTGTTATAGCTGGATTGGACCTGATCGATTGGCTCTTGCATAGTCAAGAGGTATAAATTTATTTATAAATTGTTTACTCATTATAATTCTGTTTCGTTTGTAGCTGGAATGTATGCGTTTATTAACCGATATGTTTTCTGATATCGGTAATCAACTATTAGCCATCACAACATCAAGTCGTGCACACGACTGTCTATTTAGTCCACAGCATATGAGCAGTACACAATGTCAACAGTATTTTCTTTTCATTGGACGAATGTGTCGCAATGAAAAGGGTCTCGGGATATTAACTAATACAGCTGTGTTTAAACAGTATATAAATAATATTTAATTCTGATTCAAAAGTTAATTTTATCCTTACTATTTTAGACTTGAATTATTAGTTATAAACACCGACCACGTCTGCTATGTTAAACTTATTGTCTCAGGGTTAGATTATTCCCTTGACGCATTTCCGAGAAAAATTTTAGGTAATAATTAATTCTTACACTAAATAATAATTATTAAATAAATTATAATCATAAAACTAGATCAAGCTTTAACGTCATCAAAAACGAAAAGTGGACGATTGTATGCAACCCAATTAATGTTGGTTTTAATGCGTGCAAAAGTTCCAAACTTCGAAATTTGGGGTATCCCAATGTTAATTAATCAAGTCCGAGATTCCGAACGCTGCGTTATACTGGCAGCTATTGAAATACTTGATGAAGCATGTCATGACAGAGTAATAACGATTAATGATATCCCAAAAAAAGATTTATATAAAAATTCATACCTTTCTAGACATACTTAGAAGAAATTGTCAGCATATGGCCTGATTTTAAATTTCTAGGAGATTCAGGAAGATTGCTTATGTCACGATACTATTCAATCTATCGAGGACTGAATCACCAGAATGCAATTGTAGAGGATGAAATTGAATTTTGGAAATATGGATTTAACAAAAGGTTTATTTTTCAAAATAAGAACTAAAATATCATTCAAAATTTTATTTTTTTATTACAAAATTTCAGATATGTTCTCATACTCGAGGCTGATATACATGCAAGCTTAACGTTACATATTAAGAATGAAGATGGTCTTTATAGCCGGCGAAATTGTTCATCAAGACCAACTATTTTTCCGCCAAATATTCCTCCGCATTTATATGGTCAACTTGTTCAAACTGATAAGGGGGCCAGAGAATTACAGAAATATGGAGATATTCCGCGTCTTATTGAAATATTAACAATTGCCAAATGTACAGATGAATCTGAAAGTTTAGAGCTAAAGTCAGCTATTTGGGCGCTTGGTCATGTTTCGACCAATTCGGCTGGTGTTGATATGTTAAATGAAGTTGCTGCTCTAAGGTAAGTTTTTTTTTTTGGTACAAGATTTTTAGTTACTGAGATTGGGAAGCTAATTCTATAGTTTTATAAGTATCTAAAACAAGATTCCCATACAATACCGATATAGTTGTGGGGGTTATTTAGGATTTGGTTAAATTCTAGATAGCCTGGACCTCAAACCCTACGGACATGGCAATATCTCTACAGTAAAAAGCCAGAAGTGCTCAAGAGCGACCATTTTAGTTGGCTCTAAAGAGACAGACCAGGTTGTCGGGAATCAGATCGAGGTACTTCTGAAAGAGTGCCGGAGAAATTCCATCACTTCCCGCGGACTTATAGGTTTTAAAAAGGCCACTGCCCGCCCCGTTAACCTTGACACGGTCGAAGATGTTCCCGGTCTGGGATGGTCCTATGACACCCAGCATCCAATGGATAAGCGGTCTGAAGATTTGACCCTAGAAAGTGCTCGCTGAACAGGTAGCTAAAGGTTTCTTCATGGTGGTGTAGGAGCCATCCTCCCTTTTGAGACGACCCACCCCGTTGAAGGAGTCTTTGGAAAGTTGCCTTTAGAGTCTAGTCGCCTCTGGTACAGTCTGAAGGCTCTCACATTGTTTCCTCCAGGCAATCCTCTTGGAAAGTCTCAACTCCTTGTTGTAGGCTGTAAGGATGAACCTAGATTCATCCCAATGCCCGGTATTTTTTGCCCTATTGAACAATCTCCTAACATCTCGACCCATTACAGCTAGCCTGTCGTTCCACTAGGGCACTTTACGCGATGGCTGAAAGGCAGAGACAGTGTTGCTGGTAGGAAGAGATCAGCACATCAGTGCCCGCATTCTCCAGTTCACACACTGAAGTAATAGAAGCGGCAAGCAGGTCTAATATCGAGGGCACAGGCTAAGAAATCAAAAAAGAGGCGCGAATATGTGGGAGTCCCACAATATCGAGATGATCCGACAGTGAGGCCTCGACCAGAACACTCAAGTTTTCTATCCTGACCGAGAGAAGCTAGTGAACGTGACGTACAGTATCTTCTTTCTACTAGCAGTGACAAAAGTGGGTTTGCATCCTCTATTTGCAATATCCATGTTATTCATTACAAGAAACGAATTGTCGGTTCCTCTTGCGACAGAGCTCAATCAACTCTTGAACTTTCTGGGGTGGCACTACAGCACCTTACTGTTGCCTTTTTTCCGGGTTAAAGTTATACAGCTTTCCCATAGCTGGTCCAACAAATAAGCTGCATCTATCCTGACCATTTTCTTATTTTCTTATAGTTTTCTGATAACAATTTAAAATTTCATGTTTTACTTATTGCAGAGTATTTGAAAAAATAATATTTTTGGCCAAATATTGCGAAGTGTATTCCATTCGAAGAACTGCATTTAGCGCTTTAGGTTTAGTCGCGAGCACTCACGCCGGAGCAAATCTTCTTTTTAAATTGGGTAAGTTCTTCTATCCACTCGTATATGTTTAATAAAATACTCTAAATACATTAATTTCCATAGATTGGTTTTGTGTTCGACACGATCGCAATACAATATGGCCTGTATGTGAGCCAGAAGATTGGGTATCTAACAACCCAACACCCGCACGTCATCATTACGAAGAAGTTCCACCATATAACTACTCTGGAATTGATGAAAATATAAATGGATTCAATACGAGCAGCGAATCAAATTCATTTTATTTAGAAGAGAATGGTGAAAGTAAAGAGAGCAGCAAAGATGAGGTTTGTGACGTGTGAAAAGTGTTTTACGGTTTTTTGTTATGAATTTTTGTTATTTTTTTTAGAGCGATGGACAAATTGGTCCAGCTGCAAGATCAAGAACACTGCCAGAAAGTAATACAGGTCGAATGGGTACACATAAGAGATCATTATCAGAATCGAAGACAACTGATGTAATAAGTCTTATTACAAGTGGTCAACATCATAGAACACGTTTCAATTCTGGGACAGATTCTAATACATCAGGTGTTAGCAGCTGTGAATCTGTAATTGGACGTAATATTATTGGGTAAAGAGATTGATTGAAATTTAAAGTGTATTTCCTTATATTAATTTCAATTACAGAGAGCTACAACAAACTCCTTTAAGTCCTATTCCCAGTACATCAAATTTACTAGATTTACCATCGATAAAAGGACGAGTTAGACGTGTGTCCTTAGTTGGTACATCATTACGAGAAACATCTATGAGCCCTCTAGATATTCAAGGTTATGCAACCTTACGCTCTCTTCGTCGACACTGTAGACCAGTGCTATCCGAATCGGCTGCAAGTGAGCTTGCAGATATAATTGAGCGGGAATCAGAAGTTGCAACATTGCGACCTAGAAAGCATTCAATACACGAATCGCAGCGAAAAATGAAAGTCAGAAGTTTAGATCGACATTCGACACAGTTAATTCCGTGAGTATTGATTTTTAATGATTTAATTTGTTCCTAGAATGTGTTCTGTATTCTTTTATAGACGATTAGAAGAATTCCAAGTTCCTTTACCAACACTTACAACTCCAAAGTTCCTTTCACAAAATGACTCAAAAGGGCCATGCTACTCAGGTAAGATGACGATTACTTTTATCAATTTATAAGCATGTTTAAATCAATTTCTATAGGTATTTGTCTTCCTAAAAATTTAATGGATTTATTTCCGCAACGTAACCTCGCCCGTACCTATGTATCGCGTGATATCCAAGACTTAGATGTAATGGACTATAATTTGCTCACCGCTAAGCAGCAATTTTTGAATGATTCCCTCAATGAGGGAGATGAAAGTTCCGTTAGTAGCTTATCAGATGTCTCATCCGTAAGCAAACGGACAAAATGGATCGGTAAACATAATCGTGCAAGTTGTTTACACTGTTCACGGTCACGTGTAAATCGTTTACATCCACCTGCTGACAGCGATATAAATATATTTAAGCGGAAATCAAATTATTCATCATCAGTTCAATTATCCGATACATCATTTAATTCACCAGAAAGTATTCTTAGTGATGAAAGTATGCAGGATCGTGTTACAGCAAATATTCTACATCATGTACAACGAATGGCGAACCCAGTATGCAGTAAGCAATCGAAGGTGGCACTTCTTGAATTAAAACAGAAGCATCCGTCATCCTTCCAAGATATATGCCTTTATTCTGAAGTGTCTAAAGCACTCGGACGCAATACGTATCGAATGAACGCCCGAAGATTCCTTCAAGAATTATTTTTAGATTTAAATTTCGATAGTTTTTATGTTGAACCAAATGAAATTTTATGTCGTAAAGACAAAGAAACTAGCATTAATATTTGCTCGAATAACGAGGATGATATACGAATCCCCGATACATTATCATCATCAGCATCAGCATCAACCTCATCAGCAATTGGACACTCACCAAATGACATACATCCAGCTAATTATCCAATATTAAAATCACATCTTAAATCACCGCAATTAGAAAGTGTATATGAAACTAGTTCGGAAAATTTAAGCGATTCATTTAATTCGAAAACAAATAAAATTTTACCAACTAGCAGTAGTAGCTGTAGTACAAGTCAAAATACTAAAAATAAGCAAACTAGTAATATAATCGAATGTTTAGATGGCAGTAAACCAATTGAAAATGAAAATAAGAAATATACACGAGGCCGATTTTACACCCTCGAATTAGATTTAAGCTGTACAAAGAACAAATTTCCAATAACCGATCGAAGGAAAAAAGACTATTCACCAACAACTTCAAATACTTCATCATACTTCCCGCAAATAACATTCACAAAGAGTCTTTCATCGTCAGTGGCAGCGCCAGTCGGAAGTCTGTTTTGTGAGAAACGTTTGCAATCATCTAAATCAGAGGCTGTTCTTTCAAAGACTAAAGAAAACTAAACAAATAAAAACAAACAAACAAAACAAAAATATTAATAATAAATTATACATAAACTTCGGTCTTTGCCCCCCCCCCCCACGATTTTTTACGGATATAAGTTCCATAGACTTGTTTTTTTTCCATATTTAATTGTTTTTCATCATAATTTTGCACCATAAGATTTTTTACTTTTTATCGGCCTTCGAAATTATGTATTTTTTTTCAGTTTTTTTTTTTTATAAATGTACGTTCTTTATGATAAAAGTTGATTTTAGAATTGTAGCTTTGGCACGATTAAATTTTTTAAAGTTAGTTTTCACCATGTAATAAAGAAAGGTATTCTTGAAATTTGTCTTTAATAAAACTTGTTTCATTTTTCTACTTTATATAAGTCACATTACTGGTCTTGTAAGGTTTTTAACTAAGCAATAGACAAGGATTTTGGACATTTGTAATTGGAAGCGACCCTAAGGAAATCTATGAGTACACTAATTTCAGTACATTGCCTTTACTACAGTGCCAAAGCGCTGCATTGTTTCTAGGAAATGGTACTTATCTTTTTACACACTTTACTACTCGAGTTCCTGTCATTATTGGTCAAGCAGGACTCTTTCGTGAGCACCAAGGCCTCTAGCGATGAATCAGAAAACATGGAAACCGATGGCGAAATCGAAGCTTGAAGTTGACGCATCGACAGACTCCAAGCTGGGCAAACCCGTCGATAACCTGTATACGGAGCACCAACTCCACAGCTCAGACATCGACGAGGTCATATCCTGTGATGAAGAAGCAGAGGTGACTGTCGTCGAAGTAAACCCTACGGAAAATGGTGCAGGTGATTTAGATAAGGGTGTGTTTCAAGTTCCACCACAATTATTAATCAGAAGTCAGTGAAGCAAATTAATCCTAGTTATTGATGGACAATTCGAATCCGACAAAAAATGATGGGATATGGGTCCTAGGTGACAGCTCGGTCCGAAGGGCTGCAAATAGAGGCATTCCGCAAGGAGGAGTACTTCGCCGCTCCTATGGGTTGTAACTATAAACCAGTTGGACGCACGGAAGCAGAGGGACATCACGTCCTGGCGTACGCGGATGACGTTATCATCACAAAATGAAAATTTCCTAAAGTCCTCTGTGATCTCATGGAGACGTCGTTACAAACCCTTTCAAGCTGGACTGCCACCCGCGGACTCAGTGTTAATCCAGTAAAAATGGAACTAATCTTCTTCACATGAAGGTATAAAATCCCTCCCTTTTTTTATGTGATAACGTTAAGCTTAGGAATCACCCTTTGTACTACGAGTCGGTCATGTCGTTCAAGTCATGGTCAGTGTCTAGTAGTAAGCTTGATTTGAAGGATAGAGGAGAAAGGATAGGTTAGGGGTCTGGAGGTTGCGTGAGTAGATGTCGATAACCCTTGCGTTTGAACTCTGAGATGTTATTATATGAGTTCGGAAACACCGGCTGCGGAAGACAGTTCCACAACCGAGTTGTTCTATTTATAAACGAACTACTAAAACGTAATGTGCGCGAAGAGGAGGGCTGTAGCGTGTGGGGGTGAGCCAAATTGGCTAGTCTTGTGTTGCGGGAAAAAAATTGCCGTGTCGGCAGAAGGTTTCTAATTTCAGTGGAACAATCGCTATGGTAATATCGGTAAAATTTGCTATGGGCTGCTACATTCCTACGGTGGCTTAAAGGGTCGATGGAGGAGCAAAGGGTGCTATCGCCAATGAGTTTGATGACGTGGTTTTGAACCTTGTCCAGGCAAACCTTTAACAGCGATATCTGTAGTGTATACCAAGCGGAGGTTCTAGCCATACGTGAAGTTGTTCTACTAATTAACCAGCAAGGTGACAGGAATCGGACTGTATACGTCTACGGATCTGAACGCCCTGCGCTCTTGAGAAAACAGCTCTAGAACTATCTCTGAATGTCGCAGATCTCTTAGATGACTCAGCAAATCAAAACTTCCCCCGTATGAGTCACCGAAATATAGAAGGAAATTGTATAGCTGACAAACTGGCTAGGAGAGGTACGACCGCCACTCTCCTTCCAGGAAAGGTAAGGGGTTAGTATTTCTTGGGCCACTATCAAATTCCGATGCAAATAGCAACAAGCGAAGAAGCATTAGAGGGATCATAATAAATGCACCTTGGCCGAATTAACCTGGCCCCCGGCCGAATTAACCTGGCGGACCACTTCGGGCATTTTCGAGAATTCACCATGGTAGCTACCAGTCGAACCAGAAGTTAATCTACCATCGATTACTTACCCTCTTATCCTGTTGGTGAGACCCTGGTTACCTTGCCGGTGAATAGTAGAACATGTTGAGTGGTGACTTATGGCAAGTATCAATTTTTGAGCGTGGTAGATTAACTTCTGGTTCGACTGGTAACTACCATGGTGAATTCTCGAAAATGTCCTTCACTACTGAGCCTCGGGAAACAAGACTCTTCAGCTATAGTGGGAGTGCTGTCGGACACTACCACCCGCTGAGGCCTTGAGAACTACGATTTTTGCCCAGCCCTAAGCAGAAGAAAACTAACTGTTTTTGGTGTACCCTTGCGGAAATCTCAAAGATTGGGATTCATTACTAGCTGGAGATGGTTTAGCGAAAAAACGACGTTTTCACATCAGGTTTAAAGTAGGATCACTATGGCATCACAATGGGCCTATCCTTTTTGCTTAATTGTAAGAGCGCAAACTAAGAGCTCAATCATATCTAACCTAACCTTGCGTAGGATCCACCTCAGCGCCGCAGGATTTTAGAGAAAACCTTGATTGTCCGGAAATAAGTTAGAGCTGGTTGGAATTCCATTAATACCATCCGTATACCAAAAGGCCGTGTTTTCGTTAAGGGGGACCCTGCCATTCTGATCGACGAAGTTCGGATAACGCGAGCATTGGCTTGAAGTTTTATTCGAGAACAACTCCTATAGAAGCAGCCCCCCGCTAGAGCCTTCTTCATACTGTTCAGTAGTGACGAGAGAGGTTCAGTTCAGTAGGGCTTCCATACCCTCAGCCGGGCAGGTTTTTCTTACCTCCACTTATACCGAGAGAGGCCAACCATTGAACCATAGCCAGACCAATCAACGCCCCTTGTGTTTAATCGACCCACCATGCAATGTATGCTCTGTCTACAAAATGACATGGGCAAATTGGCCGCTAATTGTTATGAGGATAGCATCTGTATAGAATGTTCAAGGCAAAAAGTTCAACGATTACGATTGACCATAGGGAAGGCAATAGGACGCCCCTTGAGGAGGGACTTTTGCAGCCATTATCGTGACCGTTTCGCCATTCATCTCAGCAGCTATCAATCTACTCCTGATAAATAACGTAATCAATCTCGCGTAGAGGGGGCTGCTGCTTCATTAAATCTCGTCGAAGGTAACGTTCTCAAACGTCGGCGAAAGCTTATTTCGCTTATTCTTTCAAACCTTGGTGTAATATTGACCGAAAATGCCAGGGTAACTAGCCTAGCAATTGTTACTAAAAGACAAACTTTTTCAAATTGTTTTATTTCAAAATCTTCAACAATATTCACAGAAAAACTAAAAAAAAACCCTAACATATAAAATTCTGAATGAAAGAATGCTCATATACACAGAGTGTTTAATTTTCCTTAAAAGTAACATACACAAATCCTAGTTCAAAAAAGAGAACTTAAAATACAATATTTACATGTAATCCTCATCATATTTATACATTTCCTCAATATTTGCCTTCTTTTCACTCTGGAAATCGAACCATTTCTTTTCATATCCATTCGATCGATCAACTCCATCCCATCGATATCCTGGTCTAATTTGAAACCGATTTTCTGGTGCTATACCTTTATAGGATGGAAATTCCAGAACTTTATCCTGTTTTCGTTTCTCACGCTGCTTCTCTCTCATATATTCCAGCATTGGATCACCGATTCTTTCTTGTTGCTTTAGCATAGAATCCAAATCTTCATCGTTTGCATACCGTGCCAATGGCTTATCGGCCTCTTTTCTATCATCAGCCGCTTTAGTCTTGTAGTCTTCTATTTGTCGCAAGCCACGATTCCATTTGCTGTATAATTCTTTCTTTTCCTGTTCTCTTTTTTGTTTTTCTTCTCGGGCCTTTTCTTTTACTTCATCTGGCACTCTTCTTCTGTTTCTGGTCATCAATTCTTGATCTTTATCGGGTATATCTTCATGGTAATCTTTTGAGAATGGATTTTGCCTCTTCTTATTGTCATCTTGGCCGCCTTTTCTTAAGCCAAAACTAGCTTTGTTGGGTTCTGTGTTAGTATTACTGTGAGAGCTGGTTTCTCCGCCTTCTAATCGTTCGGTGCTACGTCGTCTTGGAGATCTATCTCTGCTTCGACGTTTTGGAGATCTGTCTTTGCTTCGCCGTTTCGGTGATCTATCTCTACTTCGCCGCTTTGGAGATCTATCTCCACCTTGCTGTCTCGGAGATCTATCTCTACTTTGTCGACTTGGAGACTTATCTCTACTCCCCCACCTTGATGATTTATTTCGACTTCCACGCACTATATTACTTCGACTTTCTGAAGGATTTTTTTGAGATCTTCTCGGTGGTGAATAGTCCGAACTTTTCGATTGTTTAACACCTGCTTTCCTTGGAGGTGACAGATCTCCATGATTAGAATCGTTATTTTTCCTTGGTGGTGAATAATCACTGCTTTCAGATCTTCGCCCTTTTTCTAAACTCTTATTTTTGGCGGACTTTCGTGGAGGAGAGTAATCATCATTAGACTGGTCTTTATTTGGTCGTCGTTTCGGGGAATAATCACTATTTTTATCTTGAAATTTTGACGTGCTTCTTTTAGGTGAGTAGTCGCTGTCTGAATTGTGGTGCTGTTTATTAGCAACAGCTTCGTACTTCTTAGCCGTCTTATCACTCTTCCTAGGTGGAGAATAATCATCACTTGATCTACGTTTGGGCGGAGTATTTCTCGGAGATGATTGGTACCTAGATGGAGATTGCCTTAACTTACCAGAATTGTTTTTTCGCGGTGGAGAATAGTCACTATCATCAGAATGTTTCGCCGAAGGCTTTCTGGGCGGTGAGTTATCACTATCACCTTTAGAAGTACTTGTACTATTTTTTTCATTCTTAGATCTCTTACTAATATCAGTCTTGTGACTTCTACCACCGCTCATATTACCATCATGAAATAGCTTTAATTTTTCACTAATCTTCTTACTAAACATAGATTTTTCCGTTAATGTATCTTTAGAATCACTCTCATTATTTCCAGATAAATTTTTCCATTTACCACTATAACGGAAATTATCTACTGCCCTTGGTACTGGCGATCCAGCACTAGTTACACCAACTATTTGCGGAGCCTCATCACCAGATAAAATGAGCTCGTCGTCATTCTCAACTTGAATTTTTCTAATATCAACATCATCGTCGATGATTTTCACTCGTGTGCTGCCTATTGGAGCCGTATGTTTGCGTTTTTTCACTTTATCCTCTTTGGACATATATTTTTTTAGATATTTCTTTTGTGTTATTTGTGCAGACATTTTTTTAAACTTATAAAAAATTGTTTAAATTAAAATGTATGTTTACAAATCTTACAAACTGGCAGGTACTCCCTTGATGAAAATGAGGTTATGTTTTGGTTGATTTCGAGTTAAGTTAGTGGCGAGTGTAGTGTTTGAAGAATACCAGAATATTAAATATTTCTAGTTTATTTAAGTTTTTATTAGATAAATTTATTAAATATAAATAAAAAACAATAGAATATTAATAACCTGAATTCCCTCCGATTTATTTATTTATCTCAAAACAAATCTGTGAAAATCGAAAACAAATAATCCGAACACTACCACGAAAAGACGTCGAATTGACAGATAAAAGTTTTTGTATTTTTTAGTGTGGAATGTTTTTTCACAAAGAATTCAATATTTTGCATTTTACAAGCGTCGCGCGGAATTTTAGTTCAATTAATTATCTTGAAATAATATAATTAAAATTAATGCATTAAACAGAATGTGTGCGGCACAAACAAAATACGAGTTATTAGGTAACCAAATTGAACCTAGGTCAGGCCAATATAATTACCTTAAAATCGCAAATTAGTTATTAATTTAAATATTTATCATATTCAGGGCTAACTTTCTTTGGTTGCGGGTATCAATACTATTAGCAATATGCGCTGCAGCAAGCATAGCAGTATATGCGACATGGAATTCAATATATCGACATCCCATAAGCATTCCACCAAAATTTGCAGGTAATAAAATTGTGAATTTATTGGCATGTAAGGTGATAACATTTCACCTCCTTGGTTTATCATTAAGATAAAATAAATTATAAATAACGTTCACAGATATTCCCGTTTGGTGGTATAAGCGTGCACAATTATATTCCGAATATTTTCAAAATAAAACAATGTACACAAGAGCGCATTTTGAAGATTCAAAAAGGGAATATCAAATGAAGGAGAACTTCATCCCATTACCAGAAACTGATGAGATGAAGCTAGTTTGCTACTATGCAGCCCCTGATCCATCGAATAAGGCAACTGATCTACACCCAACTAAAATAGATCCCCACCTGTGTACTCACATAAATGTAGGAATTGCGAGTATCGTTAATAGTACATTAGTAGTAGATAACCTTCATGATTTACTGCTAGAAATGAAGGACTTGAAAGTACAAAATAAAAATCTAAAAATTCTTCTTTGGGTTGGTGGTGCAGGCGCTTCTGGATTTCCTGACATGATTCAGAAACATAAAACCCGAAAAATATTTATAAAATCTCTAAAGTCTGCTTTTAAAAAGTATCAATTAGATGGTGTTGATTTAGATTGGGAATTTCCAAGCGCCTATAAGAGAGAACGGCAACGCTTCTCACAGCTACTGCAAGAAATTCATACTGAATATCAGCGGGGGCACAAGATGTATCTACTAAGTGTTGCTGTTGCAGCACCGGAAGGTATTGCGTATTTCGCCTATAATATCCGAGAGATAAATGCTTATGTTAACTACATCAATGTGATGACTTACGATTATCATTTTTATTTTAAAGGTGCACCATTTACTGGTAAGTTAAAAGAAAACGATATTTCCGGTGGTATTGACATAATTGTATTAAAATTCTAGGTTTAAATGCACCACTGTATGCACGTCATAATGAACGTTCAATTTTGGGAACTTTAAATATAAACTACACAATTAACTATTGGCACATGCATGGAATGGATAAGAGTAAAATAGTAATTGGTTTGCCAACTTATGCACATTCGTTCAAGTAAGTATTTTTGCTTAAATATATTAATTTCGAAAGACACCGACCAAAAGGTGCAAAATGAAGTCATTTTGGTTCTCATATATGGAAGTTATCACTACTGAACTCAGGCAACAATGTATTCACCAATATCCTAAAAGATAAAATAGAACCTATTGCTGAGGAAATACTGGGTGAATACCAAGCGGGTTTCCGTAAGAAAATGTCCACCACAGACCAACTATTCTGCCTAAAACAGCTTTTAGAGACGTGTTGGGAGAAAAATGTAAACGAATATCACAGATCTTTCGTAGATTGTAAACAGGTGTATTACTCAATATCTAGGGAGGGACTTATTGACAACCTTATAGACTTAAGAGTGGCTGCAATTAGTGTGGATTATAAAAGTAACCATTACAGATACAATAGCTTAGGTAAGGGTTCACAACTCGTTAACTGGAGGCTTTCACGTCGACAAAACTAAAGCAATGCTGGCGTCTAGATCAGAAATGACACGCCTAAGGACCAACTTCACGATAGACACCTACAATATAGAGGTAGTGAAGAGCTTTAAATATTTAGGGCCAATAGTGTCGTCAACAAATGAACAGCTGGAGGAAGTTAAAAGCAAAATACTACAGGGCAATCGAAGTTTCTATTCACTGCGTAAAGTACTTCAATCAAGAGCGCTATACAGGAAAACTAAATTTGAACTATACAAATTTCTTATAAGGCCTGTGGCTTGCTATGGCTGGGAGGTGTGGGCCATGATCCAAAAAGTCGAGAATTTATTAGGCGCTTTTGAGAAAAAAATCATAAAACATAAACGATATCTGGAGAATCAGATACAATGACGACTGGACCGAATCTATAAAGAGATAGACATCGTCAACTATATCAAAATAAATAGACTACGATGGGCAGGTCATGTAAAGTGAATGCCCGAAAGCAGAGCAGTGAAGAAAATATATAAGAGAATCTTAATCGGTGACAGACCAGCAGGGTGACCGAGGAAGAGATGGTTTGAAGTTGTAGAAGCAGACGCTGCACACTTGTTGGGCGTACGAAATTAGAGGACTCTAGCCAGTGAGCGAGATTAGAGAAAAAACAGAAGGAGGCCAAGGTTCGATGTGCCACTAGAAGGTGGTCCATCACTATTTCCCGTTGATTGTTGGACTCCTGAAGTAGAGCCTTCCCCGACTATGATTGGTCTTGAGGGTTTTTTCATTTTTGTTCATTATTTGAAGGTGCTGAGCTTCGTTCTGGAGCGCTTTTCACTCCTCAACGACTGTTTGAAATTTTGCTTTGTTGTTCTGTCCTCGTCCGAGATGGTACCGGCGACCTCATTCTCTGCAATTTCGCCGAGAACAAAGATGGCGCGATTGTACCTTCTCTTGCGAATGGACGCTCGTGATCTCTGCTGTGCATTTGAATTACTGTGGTTGGTACTCGCTGGCGACCGTTTGCCGTTACCGTTTGGGAGCAGCTTGTTTATGCCCTCAGTTTGGCTATTCATACTCCGGCATGGTACCTTTACACCTTGGCTTAAAAGTCGTGGCACGGAGGACGGGTACTCGTTGCCAACCGCACCGCTTTTGCTGCTTGTAGTAATGGCTTCCAAAGTGAAGCGTTGTGTAGTGAACGCAGATTGTAGTTTCGGGGATTGAGAAAGGTATGTTGAGATTGTTTAGACACATACAGAGGATGAACGAAAAGTTGGATGGGGTCAATCTCAGCGTACATAACTCAATTATAGATTGAGCACGTTTTTAGCAAAGGCGAGCTTGGGAATACAGTTGGCTCTGTTGACTAATGAGTTTGCCGACCACTGTACTATGGCATAGCTACGATGATTGTATTTAGTTTTTTTTTAATAGATAAGAAATGTGATTACAGTTTATCATTAAGGCATATAAATATGCTGATATTTAAGCATATCTATGAATTGTGTGTGGTAAAAGGCATTTTGGTATTTTTCTTAAAGGTTAGTAAATCCATTCAACAACGGCATTGGAAGTCCAGCTGAAGGTTTCGGAGATGTTGGCACACTGGGATTTGCTTCATTCGCTGAAGTTTGTTGGTTTAAGCAAAACAATTATTACGTTACGACAATTTATGATACAGAAACCTGTTCACCATATCTATATGCTGGCCTAGAATGGCTATCATACGACGATGAAAGAAGTCTTGAATGTAAAACAAAATATATAAAAGACAACGGCTATGGCGGTGCTATGGTATATTCATTAAATACAGATGATTTTGATTCTCACTGCCAAGTTAGTAAATATAGAGAAAATAAAAAAGTAAATAAAGAAAATCATAATTTTCCGTTAATAAGGAAAGTTTATTCAGTATTATATGGCACAAACTAACTAAAAAAAAACTATTAAAGGCATTTTGAAACGATTATTTAAATATATAGAAGTATTTTAATCATTCCGAAAACGTTTTTAAATAAATGAAGAATTAAACAAAACTAAATTCCGATATCTTTTCTACAGTTATCGTAATGCTTCATATAATAATAATATTAGTAATTCTTGCCCTAAGATTAAAATCTAGTTACTATAATGGCACCATTTAAGAAACACCTTATATCTTTATTCACCAAAGATTTTAAATTTAATAAGATCTAAAGTAACAAAACAAAGATTGTGTATTACTTACTGGAATTTATATAGTTACAAAACAAAATAAAACAAAAATGAATTTATGTAATATGGAAAGAATTTGTTGGTGAAAATTTGTGGCCTTAACTTCTAATTAAAAAAAAGAAAGGTACATTTTTAGAAGTAAGTTTGTTTTTTCTATCAATATAACTATATTGCCAATTAGTTTAATCGGAAAACGAAATTAAATTTTGTGGGGAAAACATTTTAAATATTATAATATTATTAATGGCGATATTCGTCTTTATCAAGATATAGTGAAGAAATAATACACAAGATTTAAATCTATAGTTCGATCATCAAATTCTGCGAAAGTTATTATAAATTGGTTGAAAGCAGATGGATTGGAGAAGATATATACAAGGGCGTCGCCAGAACCAACGGGCCATATGGGGACAAAATGATAAGAGGTTGGAAGAAATATGAATGTACAATAAATAAAATGCGTGAAGAAATATTTTTATTACAAGAAAACTTAATTAAAACATAACAGGTCTATTCTGAACTCCGCTGGAGTAAGAAAATTTCAGCGAAGATGAGAATAAGCTTGTTACAAGGTCACCAACTCGTAAAATTAGAACTGATCAAAATTCCTCTAAAATCATTGTGGTCCCAGGGGCGGCGGTGAGCGTGGGGGTTGAAGGAAAAGGGCACACGCACTTACGCTTTGGGTAGATAAATGCACACCCAAAATATTTCATGTACACCTAATAACCCAGAAGGTTGGAGGGCCGTCTTGGTCGCTAGCGATGATGGATGGTGGTGAAAGTTCCGTACTCAAGCAACCCACTCATCTTCTTCTTCTTCTTTAACGGCTATACAACCGGGATCCGGTCCTGACCTCTCGCAACTGTTCTCTCCACCGGTACCGATTCTGAGCCGATGTCATCCAGTTTGGCATCCCTAAGCTCTGAGCGTCCTGGTCTACGCCACCCTTTCAGTGAAGCTGGGTCTCCCTCGCTGTCGCACCCCATTGGTCTTACCGCAGAGAACTTTCCGAGCAGGCTCGTCTTCACTCATACGAGCTAGATGCCCTGCCCACCGGAGCCTACCGAGCTTTATTTTCTTCACAAAATCTTTGTCGCGATAACGCTCCTAGATCTCGTCATAATAGAGTCTCCGGAATCGTCCTTTCTCACATACGGGGCCTCCGAAGTATTTTCCTCTCGAACACGGCTAAGAGGTTTGAGTGCTTTTTGCTAAGCACCCACATTTCAGATGCATATGTGAGAACCGGTAAGACCATCGTCTTATATAGTAGAAGTTTAGACGTTATGGTTAGATGCTTGGATTTAAAGAGCCTTGACAGACTATAGTATGCTTTGTTGGCTTTTAGCAGTCATGCGCGTATTTCTGGTTCCATGCTATTGTCGGCTGCTACTATTGACCCAAGGTAGGTAAATGATTTTACTACTTCAAACTCGTGTTCCTCTACCTTGATTGTGAGAGCAATGTTAGGTGTTCTTGTAGGCGAGGCAACCATGTACTTTGTTTTGCTTTCGTTTATGTGCAATCCCAGATTTCCTGCCGCCTGTTCAATCTGAGTGAAAGCTTCGTGTGCAGCTGTAGTTCTTCCAATGATGTCAATGTCGCCTGCATAAGCCAGTAATATGGTGGACTTGTGGAGGATTGTGCCCCTTGATATCACGCCCGAATCTCGGATCACTTTCTCCAACGCCAGGTTGAAAAGGAGGCAGGCCAAACCGTCTCCTTGTGGGAGTGCATGATAGATGTTGATTGGTCTGGACAGTGTTCCGGATACCTTTACTTGGCTTGTCACATTGGTCATGGTTAACCTACATAGTCTTGTCAGTTTGTTCTGGATAATATATTAGAACTACAGAAACAGAACTCATACAGCGTGTGAGCTCCATTTGGCTAATGAGGGGCATGCCGAAAGAGGGCCTTGCCTGCCCTACTTTTTAAAAAGCTTTAAAGTAATACCCTTAAGCTTTAGATTTAGTCATACAAAGCAATTTCATGCAATTATGTTGGGGACTTTGAAGGGTGCCATTTATATACTCAATAGACTGGTTCTGGTTCAATTACAGCGGTCAAGCAGCATTTGAAGTAATTAGTATTCCTCCTATTAGACCGCATTGGTAAAACGACACTCGCGTTTAAAAATATAAAGCTTTCGGCATTGGCGCAGGATCAGGTAGCAATGATTTTTCAATCCACATGGATTCTACATGATGCAGTAGGGTCTTATCTTTCGATGGCCGGAAAAGCTTTCCGTGCACAACCGAGATCATGTGCATACCACGTTATTCAAGTTGCCGCCAAAGAATTCAAAAACCAATCAGAATTCGAGGGTATTCTGCTATTCATTTTCTGCTGGTATTTTTTACAACACTATCTTCGCCGGGTACCTCGTTCGACAGACCAATCCGTTGTAGTCTACTTAACAACATCGCCTACAAACACGACTTTACTTCAAACTGAACAGTATGAAAAGCTTGCAGTGGACAACCCTGTAGCGTGTTGCCCGCGTTCTCAAGGCCGCTTGTAGCCGCCTGTAGCTATTTATGTAGCCGAAGCGCGTAGCCGCTCGAATACGCTTCCAGTGGACGACCAGCCTACTGCTAAACTCAACACTGCAGAATTCAGCAATTAGAAGTCTGTAGCTGAATTTTGCAGTGTTGCGGTAGTGTTGAATTTTTGAATGCACCCAAAACTTTAAAATATAATTTTGTGTAAAATTTCTTCACCATATCTTGATAATCAAAAAAACAAAAGTTCTTAATTAATTTTCTTAAAAGCTTTTAACATTTCACTAATTGCATTTTTAAATTTATTGTGTATTTTATTATATTAAATTATCCAATGGATTTTGACTGGGGAATTTCTATATAAAAAAATTGAAATAATTTTACTTTTAAATAAGTTAAGTTTACTTTATGGCTGTGCATTAAAAACAAGTACACATTTTATAAAGAAATACAAAAGAACATGAATTTGTTTTTGTTCTGGAAAATTTAATCCTGAAAAGAAAACTGTTTTTTGTTTTTAAATTTAGCTTCTTAAATATAAATTCTGTATTTATAATTATATTTTATGAAGTGCAGAGTACAGCGAATTGAGGCAATCTTTTGTTTTATGTTTTTTTAAATCAATTAATTCATTACGTTTACAAGTTACCTGATAACTATAAACGTTATTTTCTTAAGCACTTGAGTATAATAATTAATGTAATTATTAAAAAAAAAAAAGAAAAATTTATAAAAAAAAAAATTCATATGTTAGCAGTACTTTTATATTTAAATGAAATCTTAAGAGTTTTTTTATTTAGTTTATATTATTCTTTTTATTTATAATCTAAAAACCAAATGTCCAATTAAAAATGGCTGTAATTAAAATATATTGTAAATGCAGGAAAAATCAAATTAAGATTTAATTTTCTTGGATTTATTATAGAAGGTTGAGTTAAACAATAGAATATGTGGAATTTAAATAAGTTTGTACTTAGTAAATTGTAGCTATACATTTCACGATTTTATGCTATGAGTGAGTGCTTAGTTGTACTTCGTTCTGGAGTCTGTAATCAAGGACAATGCCGGTCGGTGACAGAGTCAATCAAGGAGTCTACCTCAGAATTGGTGAGTCTCTTTCTTTCCGAAAGCAAGATATTATTTATACCTAACCAACGTCTTTTTATGATCTAAAATTGACCAAAAGCAACGTTAGGCGTTAAGTTAATGTAGTTTGAATTTTAGTTCTGTGATGTAGTGGTCCGGGAAGTAGGGGCTAGTATCGCAGACTCCATTTGTACTTAAGCTTAGCACGTTGTTTCATATAGGTGTAGCCGGACTGTTTGGGTTTACTATTTTTGGCTTTAGTTTAGGGACTATTAAGGTCGATCTACACATATCCGTGACGTGACTTCAGTTCAGTACGTAACAATGAAAAAAATACTGGAATGATCCACGGAAATAAATTGGGAAAGGCGTGATATGTTCCCCCACATCCGACATAATGGGGCACCGACGTTCTCAGTACCCACCCTTCAGGCGTCTGTGAAAAACACAATATTTAGCCAATTTTGGATTCATCGTAGACACCTTTTATCCAATCTCCCAATTTGTCAAGCGTTTCTTTTTCATTTTTCGCGTAAGCAGAGGCTTCTGCACCTTCCGCTACCCACTCCATCGTGTCAAGTGCTAGTTCACTGCCATAGTAGCTCCCTCCGAAGTTGCATGACTAACCTAGCCTAATAGAAACAGTATGTACGCTTGTTGCCTCCAGTGTGAAAGCCGTCTTACTTTGTTTAACTGAATGAGTCAGTTCGTTTCACATACAATACAGAGGGTAATCCCTGGACCCTCCTATGCACGTGCTTAATCCCCTGTCATGTTTCCATGAACCGAGGTAGAGTATTCGTTGAGTTTGTGGGTTCTGGGTTGAAGTTACAGATAAATAATTTTACGTCGTGTCTCCTTTAGTACACGTGTAGTAAACGCACTTAAACAAACACATATGCAAAACCTGGCTAAACCCGACGTTTTCTTGGATTTAACGAAACTTTACTCAACCCGTATTTCCATGGGCGCTTACTCTGAGTTAACCCAGGTAAACTCTGAATGGAAACTCAGTATTTGATCACTATCGGATACACACACACATAAGTACATACTGAGTTTCCATGCAGAGTTTACTCAGATTAAGCGCCCATGGAAACGGGGGTTGAGCAAAGTTTCGATAAATCCAAGAAAACTTTACGAAACCAGTCCAGTTAGGCTGGGTTTCGCATATGTGCGTATTTGAGTATCCTTTACTGCACTTATACCAACGGCAACGCAATGTAAAATTGATTATCTGTCACTTTAACCCAGAACCGTTATGGAAACAGGATCAAGTTAACATGAGGGAAAAAGCTTTTTGTTTACTCAACGAAAACTTTAACCCGACTCATGGAAACACAGTACACAACTGCAACCACGCAACTGAAATCGCTTCCGACCTGCAAGAACAATCGCACGCGAGCAGTTCAATTTAGTTTCTGTCGATCCGCGTTTGGATCCCACTTCCGTACACGGGCAAGATCACGAAACAGTTGCGTGTGTAACTGAAATTGCAAATTAGTCAACTCGTGTTCGGAGGGCCTTAATCTATTTTTATTAATTCTTTGCAATATTGTTAGTTCTCTATTAAGTCCCGGTTCTTATGACAGGCGATTCTACTGCCCAAATTCCGCGAGTACCTCGGATCCCGCAGAACTAGTCCCGCATTACCGATCCCGCGCGTTCGCGCTTTGGATTCACGAATTAGTCTATGGAAATGGTACTTTAACATTGCAAAAATGCAGGACAAGGTTTTTTTTTTGGGTTGTGTAGGGGGTCGGTGTAAGTTTAAATTTGAGTTTTTGTGCTCGGCGGCCCTCTTTTTGGCCGCCATCTTGGAAAAGGTGTGCAAATGGGTTTTCCACTACATCTCCGTAACAGTACATCTTACAGAAACTTTGTAAAGGGATCTTTTTGTAATTTTAAAAACGTTACTTTGCTCTTTTTCCTATTCCTTGTAGTTATTTTTAAAGGTTTCTTCTGAGAGAAAAAAGGTATTTGGAGGGGTATCTAGCAAAAATCATGAAATAAGCAACGAAAGCAATTTATCTTATTTGTAATATGCAGCAAAAATAATAACAGATGTGTGCATTTATACTATGGTATGAATAATGTTTGTAAGTTTTCTTTATGGCTGTAATTGGGCAGTATTTGAATGTTTTTGTTTAAGTTTTATACTTCACCACAGTGTGATTATCTTGTTAAATTTGTAGTGTTTTCTTTTTGTAATAATAATTTCTTAACTAATAAATTATTATGTTAGTTGCGACTACGTTACAAATAAAGGATTAATTATAAAAAAAGGCGTGTTTCTTTTAATGTCAGTACTTTTTTTAGGATATCAAATAAGGGAGACATTTTCACGAATAGTAGTTGATATTTGTTTAATTTAGGGTTCACCCATCGTTCTATTCTAACAGAAAGTTAATTCTGTATTAAGGTAAATAATAAAACAAAATATTTTTATTTAAAAATAATTTTATTACTAAAAAAACAAAAACAATAAATACTTATTGTTAAGACATTAAGCATTACATATTATCTGTAACATCAACAGTTTGTTTCAATTTATTTTATTTTTCTGTATTGAAGGAAATTATTGTAAGTAATGGAAAGTTAAAGAGGATTTAAGATTCTGACTACTCTATATGATATTTGGTCTTATATAATATTATTATTTTTCATCTTTGTTTCTGATCTCTTTTGTTTTTTGTCTGGTATTGTTTGTTTGTATTTTATATAATAATTCAGTATTTTGTGGGTTTAAATGTGGGTGTGTGTATGCGTGTGAGTGTTTGTTTTTAAATCTTAATTGAAAGAAATAAAATAAAATTAAGAAATAAGGAATATTTTAAATATGTGTTTTATTTATAATTATGTAAAATTTGTTTGTTTTATTTTTTTTTAGTCAATTTAGCGAAGGTATCCGCATATCGTGCCAATTCACTTCAATATTTGGCCACTTCGTTTGAAGACACGTTAGCATTGGATTGGAAGCACTACACATTGACTTTAGGTCACTTTCAAGGAGTATTGCTGATCCTTTGTTATATTTGATCTATTCCATAACAAGTAAAAACAATATTAATATTCTTTTATTCATTCAAATTTTTATATTAAATAATTTCTCGTTATAATATACCTTACTGGATGCGTTCGAGCCTGGTATTCCATTGTAATGCATTAAATCAAAAGTATCTGGCATCGATCGCTTATCTTCTGGGAAAAATTCATCCATAAATGCATTTAGTAAAATAATACCAAGATTTTCTGGATCAAGTTTTTTTCTCATTATGTCAACGCTGCAATTAAAATTAATTGGTGAATAATTTTTAGATAAGAATTATGATTTTGTCTTACTATTCAGGATCGCTAACCAAGTCTAACGTACATAGTACATCTTGTAGAACAGCGCTTGGTATAAAATTGTTTCCTTCTGGATCATAAGATTTGAATACCCTTCGGGCTATTTCGCATGGGGTTTCTGGGGACACAAGCCTTTTCTCATTGCTAAACAAAACTAAAAATTTTATACACATATTTTTTTAAAAGTATTTTGCTATAAAAATCGCACATAAAGACTGTAAAAAGTTAATAATCAAAGAGAAAACGTCTACAATAGCTACAGAACAGAATATAATCAAGTCAATATAAGTGAACCCATATGGTGAACACTACGGTCAAGTCAGGCCTATTGTGTATGTACCCCACTAACGGAACAGATAGCAGCCTTGCGGACGAAGGCGAGAAGATCTTTAATTGAAAGAGACCGGACTTGAGCAGGGCGCATATCTAGAGATCTTCCCCAGGAGTTGCAGACTGGCGGGGCTTTTTATCTCAAAGATAGGGAGAAAACGTCACGAACTCGCGAAGAACTATAGGCCGATTAGCCTGACGTCCTTCGTGCTCAAGACACTAGAAAGATTCAACGACTCCCACATCCGCCAATCGGTAAATGTGACTTTACTGTTACCACCTCAACATGCCTAATTTAGTGGTAGATAATGACGACTCGCAAGCCTAAAGGTCTAATTTACTACGAATTTAAAAAGCTATCACCAATTTACCTGTCAAATGTGTTTCTGATCCCATTACCCAAACGGGGTTCTTTGGGTTCTTATAAAACGAACCAACTGTACAATATCTCATTTGTTCCATTAATGTGATAAATCCCACGTCAGCTTGCTGATTGATGCCACGAAGTTCTGAAAATTTACAAATACAAATTAAATGAATTGAAAAAAAAAATAATAATGCGAAACATACTAAGGCCACCAACATCTTGGTCATTGTCCCAAACATGCGCAACTGCTCTTCCAGTTAGCATCAAATTAATAAGAGCTTGAGATCCATATCCATATGTATTATGTATAAGGGGTTCTGATGTGTCTGATAACTCCATTGTAACATTTTCTATACCCTGTAAAAAAATAATTAGTTGTTGTAAATTAAACATTTCATATTTAATAAAAATTACTTTTGTTAATAGTACTGTATACATAAATAACAGAACACCATAGTTCCCGGCTAAGGTACTAAAGTTTTCTGTATAATATTTTTCTACTTGTTCTATTGTTTCTATATTAATAACTGATATACGATCGTGGAATTCTTCTGGTGTCCACTCTGGCTGTTCGTTGTGTACCTGTAAATAAAATTTTGTATTTTCCAAACATTCTAGTGTATGTGTCAAGAATATACTTACTGCTTCACCAACATTATTTACAAGCGGTACATCATGTGGAGGATTTATATTCCCCTCAATATCTTCATTAGTTTCTTCTTTGGCTTCCAAACATATTTCGGGTAATGTTACAATTCGATAATATGAAATTTTACATTTCATTAAAATATTACAAAGTGCCTGTATTAATAAGCGTTTGCACTTATCTGAGGTAAGCTGGAGATAGAAAAATGCCAATTAATAATGTTTTATTAATAAAATATCTGATTGTTTGTAGTTACATCATTAAAACTATGACCAGGGGTTTCCATTAGGAGAATTTTCAGAAGAAATGCTTGTACAGGAGCTATCACAGCACAGGGGCCACCTTGTTTTTGCACCAACGCGGAAGGTTCAACATCACTGAATTCAAATCCTAGACACCGAAAATAATAATTATTTTATTTATTTAAAAAATATTTAAAAGCACGATTTTTTATATCTATGTATTTAGAATAGTGCTGGGCAATAGTTGAGTTTTCCAGGGCACCCGGAAAGATACTTTAGTGTGTGCCCTATTCTAACTTGTCATGCTGAATGAGGGAGGTATAGGTTTATTTACGCTACGATATATATACAATCGGTTATATATAGACGAAGATCTTATATCTAGCCTTGGCCTTCTCTAAGACATGCAGCACGTCTCCAGTTCCTCCTAGACCCTAACTACTGGCCTTTTTCCCGAAATTTCTAATGCCATAAGCCGTTTTGGGATACGATTGCCCTCCATCCTGGGGTGGTAGCACCACCCATGATTACGTGATCGCCTAGTCTTTGTCTTTTAATTGTTTTATCTACTTCGCCTCTTCTATCCTCTCTGGTCGAGCCTATTATGCATATAAGAACTTTTCTCTCAAACTTGTTAACTCGTTCCTGTATTTCCGGAGTCAAGTCTCGCTACCTTAACCCAGTATTGGTCGGATTACCCTACAGTAAGTGAGTAGTATTACCCCGCAGTATTCGTCTTGTTACTTCTTCCTTTTCTTCGTTTCTTTTTGTAATTGTAGACCAAAGGTAGACAGTTTGGGTGTCTTCGAAAATGCATCACTGCGGTATTACTGCAATATTCAGCAATTAGAACTCTGTGGCTGAATATTGCAGTGATACCGCAGTGATGCATTTTCGAAGACACCCTTTTATCGACTTCTTCTAGGTTATGTTCGTGGATGGTTCAATTCTCCAAGCACCATTTTAATATAATTTGACAGTATTAACCTGATGGCGTTTGTTAGCTCTTGGTGGAATTCCTGTTTTTGTCTTCATCCGCCGTGTCTTCGGTGGGAGCATGGACATTTATGAGACTAATGTTATGCAGCCTTGCTTTAATGCGAAGCGTGTATATGCTATTGCTTACTGGCTTGAAGTCCAGAATCAGTTTCAATCCAGGTTTTGCCACAATTTTCGATTTCTTTCATTACTGTTCTTCTACAGATGTTTCTCCTTTGCATGTCTTCTCTGGAAGGAGATAGAGTGCAACATCTTCTATGTAACTATTTGAGATTTTCTACGTGTTATACATTTCCCATCTGAGTTCTCTTGCTTCTTTGCTGTCTCTTGATAATTTTGTCATGTACCGTAATGGGAGCTAAGCCGTCCTCTTGCTTCAATCCCTGCGGCAACAAATTCATCCATAAGTGAGTTTTGTATTTTTTTTACTATAAGTTCGTATCAATCTGCAGCTCTGTGCAACCCCGCCACATAACTTTGTGGGGCGTGGCGCTTACATTTTGGTTTCAACCTCTTTCCGGGTCCCTCTCTGACCTCTTTGTGGCGGGCTTGCTTCTGTGTATAGAGTTGTAGGCTTTCCTCCTTTCTGCAAACAAAGCTACCTAATTAATAATATTTCAGTGAATGCAGTCCATTTTGAAAATTCCAGTTTTTTTCCCTCCCACTTATTACGTATGCATGAAGTATTTATTGTTTAATTGTTTATTATCGAATTCATACTAAACGACGAAAAGGAAGCAATTTATCTAATTCTATGGAACAAGAGTACTCATACCGGAACTTGAAGCTCTACAGTAACCAAAGTTTCTGCGTCATTCAATCATTTAAAGTAATTGATTCTTTTCAATTGTCTAAAACAGATCTAAATATTAAAACTAAATCTATAAGCTGTAGTTACTGTAGTGATACCAAGATTTTATGATAGCTCCCACTGTTTACATACGCAATAAAATAGAATTTTACTGAAATAGATGATCAAGGTCACTTCATTACGAATTCATAATGATCTGTACGACTGAAAGTGAATGATTTTTTTTTCTATAAGAACTAAATGCATTCAATTTGTTTAGTACCATTTTCAGGTATGAACCAGAACTACCTGAAAGGTATAGTTGGTTGGCGCCTTTATTATGCCATATTAAGCCATGATGTGTCGCTGTAATTACGCAACAATGCATCGCATTGCATTTTTTTGAGTCAATAGGCCCCCATCCACGGTCACACATGTGTGACGAACATCTTTCGAAGAAGAACTGCCATTTACACACACTGTAGAAGTTTTGACATTTCTAGGCCATCAACGAGCAAAAATTGCTTCACACTTGTGTGAGCGACAATAATAATAAAAATCTATATATCTCTATATTGATATTTTTAAATGAAAAAAATTTCTTGAGTGTTACAAAAAACCAAAACAAATCGTGTTTTACGTATTTTACACTCTCATTCGCAAAAATTCACCCATATAATGAAGCAGGTGTGAAGGAAAAATCAAACCCGACGAATATTAGCTTCATACGGCGGCCAACTTCGAAAATTTGTAGTTTACACACGCATACTATGAAATAATTTCGATGTTGGCCGTATGTCGCACACTTGTGTGACCGTGGATGGGGGCCTATTGAAAGGAGCTGTTTGGGAGGTTTAGTGTGATTTCTGATGATCTAAGATTAAAGTAGCATTAACTAGGGATTTACAGGCAAACAGCAACCTATTAAAAACGCTTAAAGCAACTTAACTAAATCAATTTCCTAGTGTAAAATAATAAATGGCCAATTTCTCTACAGTATCCTACCCAAAATTTGCGTGACACAAATAGCGAAGCCTGACATCATTATGATATCAGTGGATTTATATTTCTGTTATATCCCTTTAATAAATTACATTTTATATATATATAATTTTTCGACTGTAAACAAAAAAGACGCTTGCCTCATCAAGAGTGACGCAATAAACAATAAACAAATCCACACACAGCTAAAGTAATATTGGAATAAGAAAATAATTTTTTGACAAGACACAAACCCTGCGACCACCTTCTAAATACATCCAGCCTAATATTTGGACCCCACAGTAAATTTCTGATTTCTCTTAGCTCATATTCATCATTTGACGTTGAGGCACTGGAATTGTCACCCATTTTAATTAATTTAAAATTTAAAAAACACAACACTTAATTAATAATAGTAGACTTTTTGGCTACTGTGAAAAAATCAAAACTTTAGAAAAGACTTTTTGAGGTTATTTTGTAACAAACTGAAGCTTGTCACATTTTTGTTTAACATTTAATCCAAAAGAATTGGTGTTTGTTTACAGTGGTTTTATAATTGTTTTTGACAAAACGTTAAAAAAATGTGGGAAAAAGTGTGTGATATTTTTGAATGGACTTTAAAATTAAGTTAGTAAATAAATTTGATTTAATAGCTTTAATATTTTAAACTTGGTCAAACCATACAGAAGCCAGAAACGCCTTTTTTGCAGATCTGAAACCAAGAAAGCGGAAAACATTCATTTAAACAACAGACCCAGATATACATATTTGAACAGCTTCGAGTGGATGGATGCAAATTATACTATTAATAAGTAGTTACATCATTTATTATTATATTCAGTTGAATAACTTTTTTGATACTAGATAAATAGTTTCAAAATTCCCTCTTTCAATATCCACATTACCAAATTTACCGCCAAAAAAGTATGTATGTATACTAAACGTCAATTTATTACAACTAGCCATCCTTGGGATATAAAATTGAGGACAACATACAATTAAGAGAAAAATTAAAGGTAAAAACAATTAAATAATATAAATTTATAAATTTTCTATCCACACCTTGAATGCGCGAGTTTAATCGGTAGCAAATACTCTTCGTAAAACTTGGCCTGTAATAGATCTATTGTGTATCCCCTACTTCTTCTTCGATGACTCTAAAGCCCAATTGGAGCCTTGGCCTTTTTTAGCTTCTTTATCCTTTTAATTCTGTGGCAGTAGTGATGTTCTATTTGCAGCGTTTAATCTTCTTTTCACGTCTATCGTTTTATCGGCTCTGGACGGCAGGTAGTTAAATTGGTTCACACGTTCTGTTCTTGGTCGGTCCTTCGCTTTCCTCCGGTTATCCGTCGGTGCTCTTTTCATCTATATGCTGATATGATCTCCAACTATATATCTCTAAAGACACGGAATCGTTGGAAGTACTCGAGTAAATACTCATGAGTAGAATCGAAAACAATTATTCAGTGAATACTACTTACTCGTTTAAAAGTACTCGATTACTTGAGAATCGACGAATACTTGTTTTGAGATTACTGCAACTTGCCTTGGTGTAAGAATTACTCGGTTTCATCAGTGTCTTAGAGCGGCATTTAATGGGTTTCGTCACATGGTGCATATTTATGGGGAGTTAAACTAGTTTTGTAGATGAGAGAGGGGAAGGTTGTCTCGTACATGAGTACGAATCCACTAGGGAGACAAGCCCCTTTTTCCTCATACCTGAAGAATTTCTTTTTTACAACTGCTGAATATCCCACAGAAAGGATTTAGACAAATAAATAAGGTGCAGGTACCGTGCCTGCTAGTTTTCTACTAAAATTCGTCACCCCTTGATATCCATTTCAGGCAGATAATTCTCCTAATGGTTGCGTGGGCCTTCAAGGAATAGATGCATGCCATTATAAGCTTTGATTTCACTATACATGAACCAATGGAACGGCACAGCAAAATAGTTCTGGATTGTGCCGTTTGACTTTCGTTTTAGACATTTACGGACATAGGTCTCTACAGCTTATGCCTCCGGTTGAAATTATGAAGGACATTAGCCTAGTGGCTAGCTAAACACCAGTTCCGGCTGTTCCTCGTTAGATTTTGGATCCATCTATGTACAATATATTACGATTATGTTTACGTTTACCTGTTAAAGTTCGGAGTCTCAGTTTTGACTGTGCTATATGTGCCATAGATCTTGAAGAGTATAACTGAGACATGATCGCAGCAGGATAGTTTGTCACTAATAATAATGCCAAGATTATTGACATATTCAACAGAGGGAAGAGGAATATTATCAAGGACGATACTTGGAATATTCCTCAGGGACTGATTGGGACGTTTAAGGATGAGGAAATTGGAAGAATTCCATTCCATTTCGAAAAGAAAATTATTAAGTTTAGAGATGCAAGATCTGATTTTACTATGAGGACAAAAGGTATACAACTGCAGAACATCAGCATTCAGATGAAATGAACAGCGTTAAATAACGGAGGTAACATCATTGGCATAGAAAAAAAGGAGGGGACCGAGAATTTAACCTTGTGGAACCCCTACAAGTCGATAATCTGTTAAAACTACTAGAGAGGATTATTTTTGATAATGGAATCACAATATACTTTTCCCAAATCAGGGTTACTTAAGAAGTAGCAGTAACTGAAGATATGCATGATAGTTTCTAGATTTAGTGGAGAGTGTAACTTAAGAAATCGCGGAGAGACTTCATCATAACCGATACAGTTAGACGAGATGACCGGCAATGTTTCAAGAACTGTCCTGAGTGAACTAGATTGTTGAGAGTACGAAGAAGTGGAGAGCGTGGGACTAGGAGGAGATTGATTAAAAGAAGCATTAAGAAGATTTACATCAACATCAAAAGGGTGGATACAGAAGTATTAATACCTAAAGAACGAATACTGGACCATAGATCATTGGAATTTAGAGCGGAATCAAGCTTGTGGGAGTTTAACTCACGTTTAGCAAATTTGACTTTAAAAATGAGGTTGCGTAGTTATTAGTAAGCACTAAGGTACCTAGGAATCCTTGCCTTGTGATAGCACCTTTTTTTTATACGTGATACACTAGAGGCTTAGGGAAAGCCCCTTTGTACTGTTCGACAATCGATGCATAAACTCACGTTGTTTAATCAGATCGAGGATCTCACGGGAATTCCAAGGACAGGAGCGAGATACCCGACCCTTTCTCGTTACTGTAGGGACGCACTGATCGAAAAGGTGATGAATGAACGTAGTTAATAGATCAACTTATTGTCAATACAGGTGGTGTAATAGATATCATCCCACGGTATGGGCGCAGGGGATATTGATAGCTAATCTATAGTTGCGATATGAAACAGAAGAAGATGAAGAGGGCGGGAGAAACTTAGTTGAGAGAAATAGTAGGTGATGATCAAGAAAACTAGGCGGGGGATTTGACTGTGTTTTATTACAACATCTGAGGCGGTGGTAGCTAGAATATCAAGTATTGAGGGATTCCGATAGTTCAAAAATGTTGATTCAAAATATGTAAATCCAGCAATGCAAGGAATTTCCTAAGTGAAGTTGCACGATTATTGGCTTTCAGAAGATTAACATTAAAATCATATTAGAAAGGTAAAGCGTCTGCGCCGTGACATTTTACTCTGGCTCGCTTATACCTGAGCAGAATAAGAAAACTAAAAAATTGACTTACAAATACTGATAGTGTCTTGTAGTTAAATAAAATTATTGTAAAAGCCTTGAAGTGTCAACAAACATGATCGATATCTGACTGTCAATCAAATGATATACAAGAGGGCTACCTTGAGATTATATTTTCAATATTTTTTTTATTTAAGATTGCAGTTTCTCTAGCTAACAAAAGTTCAACGAACGTTAGGTGCCGTCTGTCCTCTTTACCTTTTTATTTATTCAATGGTCTATCAATATCCAATTCTAGACTAAGAGGAAGTTCCTTTTTAGAAAGAGTAACCAAAAGAGTAAGGACGCTGATTATTCAACTCTTTTGAAGTGTTTTCGGTTGTTGAAAATTTATTTTAAATGTTCCCTTTAGGAAATATATTTCTGCGGTATTACTTGATTGTGTATTGGTACTTTTCGTACTTAATATTATTGTATTAGGTTAGGCTAAGCTTAGTCCATTCTATTGCCGGTAAATTTCCGCAATTCGGATCGAGATAATGAAAGTATTTTGGAATTGAAGCTATTTCAAGAGATCCGTGGACTGTAATTATTGTAATAATATATTGTGATGCTTTATTATTTATTAATTGATCAAAAATAGCGATAAATTAAATTATTCTAGACAAAAGTTACGAAATTCCAAACTCGTGCAAGTAATTAGACGTCAACGTAAAAACCATTCATGAAACCCCAACCGCAATTGAATTATTTTGTGAGCTTCTGGAACTCTTCGAGGTCGATTAAAGATTTTCATGGCATCCCATACACGTTAGTATGCCACATTTTATTTTAAGGTATGTTTTTCGCCATATTTTTTTGCGAAACTGCAATACTATTATGCAGTATTGACGTGCATAATAAATTGAGGTCTTGTAACTGCCGAAAGACGTGCATAAGTCAAACAACTTGTTGATAGTTGGTGATTCATTCATTCGATCTCTCGCCTTTAGGCACAGTTCAGCCTGACACAGCTTACGAAAGCCTATCGAGTATAAATATCGGTGTTTGCAAAACCAGCCCGGACTTAAAACTGGATTAATTCGTGACGTATTTGTGCATGGATCTCTCTTTCAATTTTATCTCCCATGAAATCTTTTCAACAGTAACTAGCGAATTGTTGTAGGTCGTGTGGTATTTTTATAAACTGGAATTGAACCGGGTTCCGAAGAGGATTTTTATTTCGAATGACCGGAAATTGATAGAACCGCGTTGTCGTACAGTAGCCAAAAAAAAAAAACAGAAATTAATTACATTTTTATCATGGTCGGCTACACAGGTGCGCGTACGTGTTTTCATTTTCATTTACTGCAGCACGAGATAAAATATTTTCAAGCTCTGCAACGTTCTAGCTAAAAGTTTGTTTACTGTTTTATTTTTTTTTTAATTTTGTTATTTTTTATACGGTCTGTGTCCGTCAATGCTGGTGTGGTATGTATTAGCACGACAATGAGCTTTTCAACAACAATACCAACATTTTATTTAATTCACCTGTTGTCCGGCAACGATTTAGTTCAAAACTATATAACTTAACTAAGACGTGATAATTGCGCGCTCCAGGTATACACAGGTGTGTTTCTCGATGTATGCATGTAGAGCTGATAAACAACTTTAAAAGCACACGAATCAAGAGAAAAATACAAAATCAACTTTTCTGCGCCTACGATCGTATCACATATATACGAATATCCCCCGGGATAACACAATGCTTGATATGATCATCGAGAAAGACTTCTCTCTCTTAACAGTAAAGCCAATATTCAACCAACAGTCTACCTTTACTTCTCCTCGCGATTAGTTCTTTAAGGTAAGTTCGAGCTACGGTCAGGTGTTTTGCCCTCCGCCCGTCTTGTTACACATTATCTACCGATAAATCTCGATCAGTAAAAATATTCAGGTGTGATTTTGTACCTGGGGTTT
The DNA here is from genome assembly GCA_949987705.1 of Thereva unica. Lineage (NCBI taxonomy): Eukaryota > Metazoa > Arthropoda > Insecta > Diptera > Therevidae > Thereva > Thereva unica. Next base: position 110,549,141 of record OX465284.1, read on the forward strand.
TGCAAACTTGTTTTCATAAATATCATTGCATTTTAAATAAAAGCAAAAATATCTGGAATGTTGGTTCAACATTCAGGTATTCTGTTTTCTAGATTTTTAGTAAAAATAGTAAAAAAAAATAAATGAATACTGCGCATTGTTAGTATTGTGATTATTTCAGTGATATTATAAAGAGGAAAAAAGGTGCTCATCTTAAAAAAAGTAAATGATAAAAATAAAGTGAGAGTGACTGGAAACTTTATGATTGTTCAAATAAAATAAGTATTAGTGGCGATACTCTTTTGTTGGTTTTATTATTATTATTTTTTTCATTACTTTGTGATTATAGAATGAAAAAGTTATAACAGAAAGTTTCACGTAATCAGTGAGTGATATAAGGAAGTAAAATTAATAAAATAAGTGAGAATTTAACAATTTTTAATACCTTCGAATTTTTCATACTCGTCTGTTGACATATTTTTATTTTAATTGTGTTTACTTTGTTATGAAAGGTGGATACTTGTTTGGGAATAACCTTTTTGCTGCTTAACCGTCGTTGATTATTATCTCTTGCTTCATTTTTTTAGTAGTAATAAAGCGACTTTGAGGTTTTTCATGAAAATAATTTTTGATATAATTTATTAAAAATTAAAATATTTTTCCCTTGTAATAAAAAAATACCTGTAACCGGTCCTGTAGTCGTGCGTTGCGTTGGTTTGCTTCTTCAGTCACCAATTAACAAGTCCTTGATAGAGTGTTAATTTTTAACTTACATTCCATATATATTGTTGTGACGTCTGAAAATGCATGAACTGACTATAGAACCTTAATAATATTTGAATTCTTTTACTGTTTCGGATATGCGATACGAGGCATTAACCTGTCGTGATACTCGTATTTAGTAAATAATTCAGTTATGTCTTATTTTATGTGGTGAGCTTAACTCAGAAGCGGAGTTTAAAATGCAATTTAATCACGTATAACCCATCAACTTATGACTTATAAGTTCGCATTGTGAAACTATAAGTTATAACTTCGCTGCAACTTTAGTGCATCTTCGCAAGTCTAGCGGGGACTTTAACAGCCTTCAATTTTTTTTGCAGTTTGACTACCAAACAGTTAATCTGTATACATTTTTGTGATTTTAATGATGCAATCATATCAGGGATTACATTGTCTTTTCTTCTTCTTAAATGGCGTTAGATTCTTTGTACGAATGAGGCCTCTTGAAGTCTCTTCTTCCAGCCGTCTCTAGGTTAGGATTAGATATGGCTGAGCTGTTGGTATGAGCGCTTTCACTTACGCCGTGTTTTCCGCAACCGAGCTTAGAAAGGGTTCACCAAATGCGGTTAGTCTTCTTCTGCTTAGGGCTGGGCAGTGACATTGAAGATATAGTAGATTTTCCTCCTCGTCCGGATTCTTACAGTTTCTGCAAAAATCGTAGGTCTCAAGACCTAAGCGGGTCGAATGCGTCCCAATCAGACAGTATCCGGTCAGCACTCCCACTATAACTGAGAGGTCTTGTCTCCCGAAGCTCAGTAGTGAATTGGTTCGTCTGAGATCGTAAGAGGGCCAGGTTAATTTGGTGCATTTATTAAGACCCCTGCTTTTTCGCTTGTTGCATTGTGCGCTGTTTGCATCGGAGTTTGAAAGTAGCCCAAGGCATACCAACCCTTTCCTTTACTTGAAGGAGAGTAGCGGTCTTACCTCTCCTAGCCGGTTCGTCGCTCGCTATACAATTTTCTTCTATATTTTGGTGGCCGGGCTCCCATATTAGGAGGGTCGTGAATTGTTGAGCCTGGTTTGGTCTGCCTCAGACATATTTCAATTAGCCTTTCTAGCGTCTTTAATAGAAAGGATGATAGGCTGATTGGTCTGAAGTCTTTGGGTGTTGCGTGGGAGGCTTTTCCTGTCTTAACCTCTGCACCCAGTAAATATGGCCTTCAACCAGGGCATAATGCAACTAAGGGTGCGCTACAGAGCACTTCAGAGCTGGAAGGTGTTAACAGCCCATTCAATTCTTGTTGCTTACGCTAGGTGGTGGTGAGGCTGAAGGGTTTATCGTGATAGCTGTCTCAGCCGTAGTATTACTCGGGAGGTGAGTATCCATAAGTAAGCAAACTATTTTACGTAGCCTTGAGGCTTCGGACAAGGACTCGATATTGCTGCAAAAGGTACGTTTGGTCTTCCTAATTACCATATTTTATCTATTCAGCTTCGAGCGGTTGCGCTGTTGCTGCGTCTATCTGAATTAAATTCCTTTGTACAAAAAGTTCACGAGACCACCATGGAGGTTTGGAAGCTTCTTTATGCGGTCCGTTCGGATAAGTTTTATTATTGGTCTAAGTGCATTGTTCTGTAAAAATGTCCACTATGTTGTCAAGTTGTTCCCGGTTTTTGGAAGTACCTGTCGTGGCCTGGTCGTTTCTACGTTTTGCTAGTTTCTCTCCATAGAAATCAACACGAACTACACACTTCACTTACAACAAACCGACGACTGGCGACCTCGTTTCTCTTGTGCATCGATAATCTTTAAGTAGGATAAATCGAAAGGACCACTGTACATAGCGAAGATGATGAAGCTCCTATAAAACACATACAACAATAAATTTGATGCAGATTCTTTTTTGGCTCAAATTTGCCGTCGAATGCCCGTGTGTAGTTGCTCAGTTTTTGGCCATTTAAATCTTCTGATCCTGATTCGGGGTTTGTGAGCCTATATGTGCTCCGAATAAAAATGGTTAAAAACCCTACGGCCATCATATTACCTTTAAAAAAGCCCAGCGGCCGGAATTCGCCCGTTGTAAGCCCGTTTTTTGGTTTTTACTCGTATTTGGCTTACGAATTTACGCTATATATGTTAGCACGTCATCCATCTACCTATTTATTGGTCGTCCTACACTCTTTTTCCGGATTGTCTACCGTTTAAAATCCCAGATAGCATTCTTTCTTTCGAAACTCTTCTTTTTTCTTACAAGATCAAATATTCTTCTCAGGAATCTGGTCGCTTACACAAAAGATTGCTAAGATAAAAGCACTATCATTCTAAATCTTCCAAGCGTTAATAATATCTCTAATAATATAATCGTGATTCACTCTGAATCTAATCTAATTACAACACAACATCGCTGTTATTGTGTTGTACATTATTTCATATCCAAATAATCAACCCGATTACGACCATGTAAACACAATAACCAATAAAAAATCACACCACAATTCTCAAGGCCCTCCTGCGCCGACCTACTTAAGCCTTTTAAGCTTGAGCAATATACAATAACATTCAAGAGCATCCAATGTTTGGAAAAAAACCTATGAGAAAATATGTAATTCATTTTCAATTAAATTCACACCGCCGATAACAGAACGGTGTGTGTGCTCTTAACCTTTATCGGTGAAAATGTACTTTATTTGTTCTTTGATATGATTAAAAAAAACTCACCACTAACGTCACCAGCCTCTTTTCTATTTACTTATAATTTTTATTTACCCAGTGGAATACCTTTGTAACATTTTCAGATAAATTAGGATACACCAGCAGCACCCGAAACCAGTAGTAGAAAGTAAACAGTTTAGTGGAAAAATAAGATAAATAAAAAGTTCTGTGATAATGAATCCCGCAGTGTCAGTATTAATTGTCGTCCTCATTACAAGTGAGACCTACACACAAATTAGCCCCAAGTTCCAGTATTCAACTGGCACTAGATACCAACATGATGATACCATAGCATTCCCGGATTCGGTGGAGGATGAAACGCCCAAGACACGAGTTAGGAGTCAAGGAAATGCGGTAAGTTGTTTCTTGATACTTTTATCTATTTTGCAATCATTTAATACTATTTTGGGAACATAAGAACATTTTTTTCAATTAACGCAATTTTTTTAAACATGATTCACCGGCGCCCGTTGGGGTGCTGATAATTGCTAGAATATGTTGATAAGATTGTAAGAGCTGGGGAATATAGAAGTACCTGGTGAATCATGAAACAAATAGTGTCATACTTTTATGTTGGATGATGCTTGATTGTACACATTTTTTAGGAATTTTCGGAAAGTGTTTCATGTTGGGAAAAATTATTGGTAACAGTCGTTGCTGAAAGTTCCCCTTTTATCTATCTGACTATCTCCTATCGGCTTGATGATGCAAAACTTCGCCCGCTTTTTGATATCATTATATTATAATAGTTGTATGCCGATCTGAACGATGGCCGTTCTCCATTTCTCCTGTAAGGTCACAAACCTACCCACAAAGAGGCTATGATATGTTTAAATAACGAACTGATCAAGGCTGATTTCAGCAGTCTTTCATGAAAGTAAAGTTTTTACCACATAAGTTCTTTTGAAACATTCATTTATGTGAAAGAGTAGAGCTCAGAGTTAAGGTCCCTTTGTACTGTTGATAAGTCTACTCCCGCAGATTGTAATGTCGGACAGGAAGCTATAATTGAGGAAAAACAGGAGTGAGAAGATAAACACATACCATTTTCGCCCGTTGACATCCATCCAATATTTTCATGAACAAACTATGCCTTTAGTGATCGGACATGAGACGATTTCTTCGTTATGCTGATTTCGAAGCTATGCTACCTAGAAGAGAGCAAGCAAACGAATTTCTTTAGGGAGAGAAGATAAATAAGAGCGAAAGGAAGGCTTCTGAAATGGTAGACAAGCGTCTAACCTTCTAGACTACCAACTGATTGTCCCGTAATATTAAAAAAAGTTCTTGCAAAACTTTGTGCTTTATGTTCAACGGGAGTTTGTTCTGTTGTTTTGCGTAAAACTTGCAAATTAAGTTTCATAAGCAGTCACCATATACTCCGCTCAACGTCGCGTTAACGGAACGATGTCACTTTGGACAGCTTGGCTTTGGCTTGCTGATCAATTGTTTACTTGATATAGGCCCTCATATGGTGGTTCGAGAGGGTTTCACTTTTCACACATTTTCGGCTCGTAAAAAAGCACAGTCGGCGTCTTCCAGGGCTGCTGAATCTTAGACATTCTTTTGAACGGATTGTCGACGATGTATTACCTTTATGTCCTGCATATGACAGTGAATGCGAGAGATGAATTCTGATTCTTCAATTGGATTGATTAGGTGATCGAATTGGGAAGTCTCAGGTTTTGACCGTAAACGAGCTCGACTGGTGAGTATTGTAAAGTCGAACTTGATGGCAGTGCGAATGTTTAACACCACAAAAGGCAAATCTTAATTCACAATGACTAGTGCTGTCCCTTGCTATAAAGGCTGCTTTTCGAACCGTTCGACCATCCCATTTGCTCGCGGATGATAAGCGGTTGTCCGGATTCGATGAGTGCCGAGTAATTTGGCTACTTCAATAAATAGTTTCGATTCGAACTGTGTACGTTGATCGCTTGTAATCTCAAGAAGTACGATGAATTTGACGAATCACGAATCTTTTTGCCAATGTTAAAGCGGAGGTGGCTCTAGGTGGAATTGCTTCTGGCCATCTCATGAATCTATCGACTATGGTTAAGATATAAGAGTAATAAGTTCGACTACATCCATATGAGTATGGTCAAATCAATTATTTGGAAGCTTGAAAGCTACAAATGAAGATTTGGTATGCTTTCGAATCTTTGGACTTTTGTTACGATTGAAACCATGATTCATCATTTATTGATCAATGGTTAAAAGTATTTCTTGATAACGACGTCTTAGGAAGGGAATATACTCGTATAAGGCCTAGGAATGTCTGGGCTAGTTTTGCACCGGATTCTTGCATCTTACATGATGATCGAGTTGCGAAAAATGCATCTATAGTTATGCATGCTATTACTTCGATTATTTAATTTTGAATATGTGGACTGGAATGTGTTTAGATGATGCAATCTCTTAATGTTCTCTTAAAGACACACCCTGGGGCATAAGCTTTTCGTGGATGATAAAATAATTTTACGAGGAATGGTATTGAATCTTCAAAATAAAAGAAAGAGTTAAAAAGAGTATATTTCTTCAATACTGTCGGTTTTTCAAGGATGGGCAATGGGTTTTGTAGGATGGGTACCCTACCCAGCTGCGCTACAACTAATCATAAAAAATTTCCATCTAGGCCCACATTTATAGATTCTACAATGTAAAATGTCATCATGTCTTTCTTCAGTCCTGGCCTATCGCAACTGTTCTCTCCACCGGTATCGATTCTGAGCGGACGTCATCCAGTTTGGCATCCCTAAGCTCTGAGCGTCCTGGTCTTCGCTACCCTTCCAGCGGAGGCTGGGTCTTCCTCGCTGTCGCACCCCATAGGTTTTACTGCTTAACATTATAATACAAAGGTTCCTTCTCCCTTCTCCTACATAAAAAAATAATAGCCAAGACTAATGATAGACTCAAATTTGTCCATAATAATTTGCGCTTAAACAAACAAGCGCAAGATAAGTAGATATTAATTTGCACTTCTATTCTGCAGTTCGCACATTTATAGAAAGCTACTTTTAAATGCAGCTAAATTCCACTATTTAATCAATTAATATTCCAGTAGTAGCACAGCGATAGTATTTATATAAAATTACGTGAAATAATAAGAAGTTTCATTCAAATAAAACAACATACAAATTGGAAAATTACGCTAGTTAAGCCCGACTTCACTTTTTTCGCTAGATTCGTTCTATTAATATTTATTACTCAACATTATAGAATGCATAATTTTCCCGCGAAGCTAGCACTGAGTTAAAAATGCATCACTGTTTAGTAATCGTTTTACTGCAAATCAATTACAAGATTTTATCACTGTTTTTTTCGTGGTACTTCTTATCACATATTTATCCAGATCCAGATTGACCTAGTAATAACTGGCCCAAATGCATTTTATATCTTCGCTTTTCTCTCGAATCACAAAAAAGAAAGGGCTACCGAAAATCCGAGAATTTATGACAATCTCTTGAGGGACTTTCCAATATTACACTACAAAATAGGTCAAGATGCGCATAGGGAACGCACAGTTCTGTTGACCTATGAGAATATAACCGGTCTAGACTGTGAAACCGTTTGCGCATAATTATTAAGTCACTGGTCCAATATTGTGTCTCTCTAGTATATAAAGGGAAAAGGGTCACCGCCGCCGCGACGATCATAATTTATGATCAAAAACAACCTAGAATAAGACTTCGGAAGTTTCCTAAGACGGTGTTTTTTTGGAAATTTAACCCGCGTTTATGATAGTGGATCAGTATCAATTTGGGCGGCTCCTTTCTGTGGTAGAATTGATCCTTTTTGAAAGGAATTCCTTTCATATTTTCTAATATTTTGAATAAATTTCAAAAGAAATTCTTAGAAATATTTCAAATATCTTTTTTTTTAGATTTCTAGGAAGTATCAAAGTAACAAATGTGGGAAACAAAATGGATTTTTCGACAATTTATAGTTTGTCATCTAGTTTAAATTAAAGGTGGGAAATTGTGATATTTCTTATGGTGTATTAGGTGTCGGAGGTTTTTTTGGACAGACAAATCGTATTGAGGTGGTGCATTTTTTAAAGAACTTATTATTGATTGGTAGGTATCTACCGAAAAAGTGAAGGAAATTGTCTGCTACAAAAGAAATCTATTGTAATGCGGCAGTTATTATTGCGTAATAACCATATATTCATAATTGCTTAACTCCATTCGTCCAATGGCGCATCCTAGGAGATTTCGATCTCACCCGCAGGGAGCATCCTGTCTGCCAGGACTTCTTTCCTATTGTAGGATTGATGGACAGAAACTACCTCCAATCCAGAGTTAAGTTTTAAGACCATTCCAGGGTCAGTTACTATAGAACCCGTGGAATGAACGCTCATTAGTCTTCATCGCTAGAGAAGCTTACGTGGTAAGCGGTTATCATCCATTCGGCAAACATGCCCAAACCACTGTAGACGACGTTTTTGTATTTCCTCTTCGATCAGAGTCCGTTGATCACTTCTTTGTCTAACTGTCTCGTTTCGAAGGCGATCGCGGAGACACCGAGAATCTGCCCCAAGATCGAATTTGGAAAACCTCAAGCTTGTTGTCGTCCGGCTTCAGCAGTGGCCACGTGTACGATCCATAAAGAAGAATCGGAAGGATCAACATTCATAAAGGCGTACTTTCGTTTTGATGGTAATATTTGTTAGTTTCCTTATGCGCCAATTGAGCTAGGCGAATGTTGTTGTTGCCTGTCCGATGCAGCCGTAGACGTCGGCCGTCGATGTCACTTTCTTTTCTTCAATGATCCCAAATATTGGAACTTGTCGATTTGGGTTCCTTCGAGGTGAACACTGGCCCTCGATCCATCCGTTGTGAGCACTTTGATATTTTCCGTATTGATTTTTAACCCGTATGACCGGGCGATGCGGGAAATGTCGTATATGTCCGTTGCTTCAGCATCCGTGTCGGCACTGTCGTCAGCGAACAACAAGTCAATTACGAAGTTGTCGTTGTATCGAACTCTGCGTCGGCCATCGAATGCTTCACGCATAATCGCCTCGATCATAACATTGAAGAGAAGTGGCGGTGCGAGGTTTACCTGTCGGACACCCGCTTCAATCAGGAACTCTTCGGATAAGTCGCTTCGTATACGAACGCTGCTGGTTGAGCCATCGTACGACGCTTGGAGAAGTTGGATGATTTACAATGGCACGTGTTCGGTTTCCAAGGTTCTCCACAAGCTGTTCCAGTTGATGCAATCGAAAGCGGATTTGAAATCGATGACAACGACGACATTTCGTTTGCCGCAACGAATTCTTTCTTCCATTAGCTGACGGAGAGCGAACGTTTGATCAATACATCCTCGATGTGGTCTAAATCCCGCTCTAAATCGAAAGGAGGCTAATACCGCGATAATTCTTGTATTCCCGACTGTCGCCTTTCTTCAAAATTGGCACAACGATCGCGTGTTATGTGTGTGTTATGATGACGTGGAGTTGTTGTGATTAGACAACACCTCCGGCTTTGATCATCTCGGCGGTTACTTGATATATTCCCGGCGCAGCGGCATTTTTCACCGATTTTATTGCCGTCTTCACCTCGATAATTGTCGGTTCGGTATCGAGAAACTGATTTGTCGGCTGTTCGATAAACTGCGGTTTGGGTGCTGGAAGATACTAGTATCTCGACGCCGCTTTTCCCTTGACAGCCGCAACGTTATTCCAGTACGCTTCTCGTTTCGATCTCATTTTTTGTCGAACTTTGTTCAACCGTCGGTATTGCTCGAAATCGACGTGTTTCATTCGTTTCCGCTGATCGACGAGATCCACAGACAGCTGTCCGAGATCCATGGCTGCATCCGTTTACGGATAGGTGGACACAACTCCGTTGCTTACTCCACAATGGACTTCGTTAATTGCCTTCCTTCTACATCGATATCGTCTGGTATTGCGAGCGCCGCGAATTTGTTGGATAATGCCATTTGAAATTCTCGCCCGATGATCGGGTCCTTTAGGCACGACCAATTCTTCTTGGCTCGATCGGAATCTTGCGTTGATCAAAACGTAGTCTAACATCGCCGAGTCGTTGCCGGATGGATTTCGCCAGGTGAGTTGGAGTTTGAGTGGATGGCGGAAGATACTGTTGACAACGATCAAATTGTTTCTGCGAATGAAAGGAGGCGTAAACTGTTGTCTTTAATTGCTCCGTGTCAGAATTCGCCCATCGTTCCTTCCCAGTCGGTTCGATCTGCACCTGAATGTGCATATTAAAGTCCCCCGGGACTATGATTAATTCGATTCGAGGTATCGTATATCCAGGGTCTATTGAAGCTGATCATAAAATTCGTTCTTGTACGCATCCGGGCTGGTCTCAATTGGCGAATAAATTAATACGATTTAGATCTTAATCGTTCCACCAATGGTTACAACCGCCAAACGCTCGGATATCGGTTGAAATGTCGATCGACCATAAACCCAACGCCCGCCTCTCGTTTCTCACCACCCGAATAGTGAAGCGCCATCGGTTCGTCGATTTTCAATGTCCCGGATTCGGTAAGTCGTAGTTCCGATAGTGCAGCAACTGATATTTTGCATTTCGTTAATTCCATTGCAATGATTTCCTTTGGACCTTTGTCCTGTTCGTACATTTCACTTGGCGAAATTCCATTTCCGGTGAGTTTGAATCTTCGGCCAGTAACCTCCTTTTCCACCAGCATCCCTGGTACTCAGCGCTGTCGCATCGGATGCAGTAGTATTCTTTCATAAATAGTTAGTTCGTAAAGCCATTCGGTTTCTTGCCTAATTTCTTCGGTTTCCCGATTCTAGTCAATTCGGCAGGTCGACCACCCTCATCCTCATTTCACATCCTGGACTTGGGACCAGACGATGGCGGAATTGATTGAAGTATAGCCTTTAGAATAAGAAAAAAATGGATTATCAACGAAAATTTAAAATCATTTTACGTACAACTCAAATCTCATAATCATGTCTGGTAGTGTCTTCCCTTCTCATCACAAAGCATTAAACCAGATAAATGTTAAGTTATCAATTCTATTATCATCAAACTAAGGACGTTATTTCAAATTATATTGAAATACTACTGATTAGCTGTACAAACGTTACCAACACCTAAAAAAGATAAAAGGTGTTTATATATAGTCCTAGTCTCAAAGAAGTAAGGAAAAACCAATGGAAGAAAAAATTACCAACTTACAAGGGCGACAAACAACCACATATATTAATCTTAAGAGTAAAAATAACGTTCGGATATTCCTAATTAACGCATTTAAACCAACAGTCACCAGAACAAAAAATACCAAAGAATCAACATTAAAGTCTCATGTAAATTTCAGTTCAACATTCTACAAATTGCAAACTACATATAAAATTTTACATAATCCAATCACCATTCCCTCCTTTTGAATAAAAGTACTTAGTATTAATTTATACAGTAAAAACACGTCCAATTACGACTATACAACTACCACGCACGCGCCAATGTCTTACGTACATCATTTCCTTTAAATATTTAACAAAATTCTACTAAACGGAGAAATGGCACCTGTTCAATCAATTTAATCTTTATTGAAGATCGCCTTTTTTGTGTTAAATAAAATGAATTGCAAAACGTCACACAAATATTTACTCATTTGCGATCGATTCAATTCCAAGAAATCTCATTAATTGGAAATTAAGTCGAGTTGACACGCGGTAACAGGTAGATTGACTCGTTTCGAATTTCCCCGGTAACTCCAGAAATCCATGCTGTGAAGAAGGCGGTATATATGTAGCTATCAACGTTGATCCCAGTCTTTTTCAAACTGTCCCAAGACATACCTAAGCACGGTGCGCATGCACTGAAAATGCAAATTCCCATACGAATCGCCTAAAGGTCAATAGCTCGCCTAAAGTTCGTTCCATTGTTTTCAATATGTTTTGTCGTGATTAATTACAGACGCGACGAGATTTCATCTCACGATTCGCTTGGAGGCAATTTTATTTAAAAAACAGTTTTAATACCGGCGCCAAAATACCTGACACAATACAACTCGCGGATTCAGGTGAAACGACTCTGATTCATCATCGCCATTGATCGGAATGAAGATCTTTGCATGCATGTTCGTCAACCCACCAAGTTCCGTTCGCAAAGGTCGTTCGATTATGTCACCGTGAAAACTGAAACAGAAGCGGTGCCATTCACAGCTTTGAGGTATGCCAATTGGAAAAGTAAAATTTATAATCAAATTGGATTAATTACAAATGTGACTTTATGTGACAAAGATTGCAATTGAAATTCCGGTTGTAACGGAACTGTGTATTTTAAGGAAGTCGACAAATGGTGGCGGGGTTTTCTGTTTGTTTGCAGACACTCACTCTTCAAACCAAAACAATAGAGGCAAATGCTGCTGAGTTAGCTGGAAGCAGTTTTATGGGCTTCTTCAGTGTGGTATAAAGCGCAAGTGCTGCGGTCTATCTATGTTTACTGTCGTATTTCTCTATTTGCTCAGGTATTAGCTGTAGGCGACGAATGTCTTTTTTTGTATTCCAGCAGCGGTGAGTTTTGTTGTCTCAAAGAGGCGTGCGTTTACCTTTGGAATTCAAATCGAAAACTTTAGTTTACTTTCCTTAATTTCTTAGCTATAATTTACTTAAACAAAAAAGAGGTCTATTAAGTAGGTACTTACTGGCAAATTTTATTATCAGTTCACTTTTTTTTAATCAGTTTGCTTGAAAACTAGATCAACTCAAGGTTAGGAATATGCCAATGACTCGTCTGTCTTGTGCTACTAGAGTATCTCAAAAGATAGATAGATACTTGCACATATGCCTTACCTCTCAGTATATTTATCATAAATATCTAGGGTAAACTTTTATCCATATGGAATGTTAGAAAGCAAGGTGACGCATTCTTTAACTTTTCACTTTGCCTTCTTGTTAATTTTCATTATGTCAACGCGGATTGGCTATTTACTACGAAGAAACTAAAAAGTTTGATTATGAAAAGAAACGAATCGATCGCCATTTGGACCAGTTACTTACTACTGTTTATTTACTTTCAAAACTTTCGTCTAGTTCAGTCAGGATGGAGTCATAAATTGAAGAGGATTCCTCCCATGTTAATTTGTCTTCGGCGAAGTTGTCCGGGACCACTTACATGATGATCCCGGCCATTTTATCCCGGTATAAAGATCCTTGTGGCTCTCTCTTTTCTTCTTTTGGTTTCCCTGCTCCCTGGAGAATTCTTCGACCGCTTCCACATAGTCAGTACATTAGACGGGTCAAGTATGGGACTTTGCCCTAGAAGTTATAGGTCCTAGTGAGATGCCCATTACTGCCCGCTTTAGAGGCCGATGCCAGTTTTAAGTTGTTGAATCGTTTTTCTTATTTTCTCTATAAACTTTAAAATAATTTTATCAATTTATATAAACACCTATTAACATTTCATTTCATTTCTATTTTAGATACCGTTGGAATTATTAGAGAAGATTAATAGCGTCTCCAACATCACACAATTTTTCGATGAAATTATCTCAGAGGATACAATGGACACGAGAGAGGTTATTTCAAGTAAGTAAATTGTTTTGTTTCTATATCAAGGACTTTTAAGGAAATTTGAATTTTGATAGAATCAAATGCATGAAAAATTATTTCTTTCAAATTACCGCGAGGTTTTTATCAACCTCAAAGAGACAGAAGCCCCTGTGCTGAAAGTCGAGTCGTGTTTCGCAACAAGCCGTTTCAGTTGAAGAAATTGACTTTTAAGTCTAATTACGACTTTCAACACAACGGCCTAGAGTAGAAATGCTAAGTTGAGTTTAGGCCTCTGTACTGGGTGGTAGCACGTAAGTTGTTTCTTCATAAATAAATTCAAGATTTTTGTATAAAGAGGTCGATTGGAACAACTTACGTTTCTTTCTTCAACTAAAGCGACTTGTCGTATCGTGATGATTCGACTTTCAGCACAAAGGCCAGAACATGTAACAATCTTTTTATTGTCCCTGATATAATTTCTCATATACTTTATCTTCCAAATAACTTAAAAATCCGGAGAGTACTGGAGTACGGAGTGCTGCAACCGTTAATCCTTACATTTGTAGGCAGGTTCAGCAGTTTGTCAATTGGTTCGTCTCTCATACTACACTGTTCGACACAGGTTGCTCTAAACAACGAAATGTACCCATTCCAGCGAACAATCCAGGTTCAGTGACTGGATTGACAGTCTACTTTTTCATTGTAGTTTGCCCATTCCAGCGCCACTGGAATAGTGTAGACTAACAATCCCGTGGGATTAAACGTTGAACAGTTGTTGTTGTTGTTTTTTGTGAACACGCATTGTTTTAGTTCCATAGCTCCTAGTAATGATAAAGTTAGCTGGTTTGCCCCGTCATGGTACAACGTCTAGCAGTAAGCTTGGTACGGGAGAGGGATAGGTTATGGGTTATGAGGGTTCAGAGGTGTATTGAAGAAGGTGGCGATGAGCCCTGCGTTTGAAATCTTGGATGTTGTAGGAGCTCGGAAATACTGACGAATTGTTATCTTGCTGAGTACGCGAGAGGACAGGTGGTGATTGAGACGAATGGGTTAATCTGGTATTGCGGGTATAAAATTGCCGTGGATGTGGTCAGCGTTTATTTCGATGGAACAGTCGCAGTCGATGATCGAGCAAGGCTGAAGGAGGAACTTATGCCTCTTAAGAAATCCCAAGCACTGGGATGCTTGTTTGGCGATTTGGAACATGTGGTCATTCCATCGCAAGTCTTTGGCTAATGTCACGCCCAAGATGTGTTGGAGATGTATTGCACTTTTTATTGGAATTAAGACAGTAACACTATTCTTGCTTCCCCAATATCTAAACAGAGCGATTCACTCGGGAAGCTCTTGAACCCTAGGAAGGCGGCTTCTTTAGATTTGATTGCATTCCTAGACTGCCGATTAAACCGTCTGTTGGGCCTACAAAGAGCACGACGTCCTTGCCAGAAACACTGGTGCCATGAAATGATTTCACACTCAGGATTGGACGACAAAAATCCCGAGATTTGTTCAGATGTGGCATCAAATGATGAAGTTGAGGCTTCGTTACTTATATTAGGACTTGTGTGTAGGAAGCAGGAGAATATGACGTGGCGTCGGAAGATGATTTTAATCCAAAGATAGTTAAAATCTGAACGCGTGCTTTTATATATTTTATAATAAGCCACGTCATCCTGAACATAGATGGCAGTACCCCTATGGGGGGAGATATTGTGCACTAAAGTGCACCGTGACATCTGGTAATGACTTAAAGTCAGTATGGAGTGAAATTTGGGTTTGACTAAGTGCGAGGATTGTAGGTTTGAATTTAGATAAGTGGCACTCAAAGAAACCAAAAATTCGCATGAAGTGCACGAATATTACAGAAGTCAATAACAAAGCCTGATTTATAACGGGACTTCGGTTGCGCGAATTCAGTAGCCACATTCTCAGGGATCTTCCCCGGCCTTGAATTTGCCGCAACCATCAAAGTCAGTAAAATTTGTCCTCTTCAAAGTGTTATGCCTTTTAAGACGGGGCAAATATCACCGACCGACAGATTTTGGACGCGTCTGCTTAGATAATAACTGAGCGAACAGTGGCCTGTCAATAGTTCTGTTATTCTTTAAGGTCCAACCTATTGGAATTTAAAAGTTTGCCCGATTTACCTATGTATATCGATTGGAATGAATCGTTTAGCTTTATGACCACCTTGAGTCTTTGTCCATCTAGCAAGCCATCGGTCGACCCAATCCATTTAATTATAAATACAATTTCTATATAAAAATATCAATTTATTCAAAAAAAATTTAAACCTACATAAAATAAATTGTATTCAAAAAATTTAAAATACAACAACCACTTCTCTTTGAGTTTTTTTTCTAGGCATCAAAACTAAAATACAATGAAAAAAAAAGGAGGAAATCGATCACATTTTAAAACATTGCAAAAATGTTCTAATTCAAAAGAGTCTCATATTTTTCTTAAATGGTGTTTTACGCTTAATCTCTGGAGGTTCAGGCTTCCTTGCCGGTGTTTTCACATCATCAACATTATCATCTTGAAATTCTAGTAAAAGATTTCTTCTTGTTGATATCTTTTTAGTTAAATGCTCGTAAATAATTAAAAAGAATTGAATTTGTTGATCTTCCAGACGTATTCTATATGAAATACGAATTTTAGTCCCTCTATCCCAATAGGATTGCGGCGATTCGAGGCCAGTACTGCAACCGCTTTGACTCTCGGTTGAGGAATAGTGTTGTATTCCAGTAACACCGCGATGTTTTGTTTTATTCAGTGCTCTAAGGCTGCCTGTAGTTTCGATATACATGAGATCGGAATATTTATGACTTATATTTGAGCATTGTTGATTTATGGTATCGTTATTATTTTTTGTACTAGAATCTGCTTCTAAATTAGTGTAATTGTGATCTTTTTTGCCAGTGATATGCGTTTCGTCGTTACTTATACATTTTTCAGAATGTCGAACTATTGACTCTCTAGAGTAATCTGTATTGTCAAGATCTTCACAGCCAGAATCGTTAGTAAATTTCAATTTTTTGGGCAACGGTTCGCCAAAATTTGATGGAAATGATGTTTTTGATGGAGGTGTTACTGCCTCATTGATTTTCGACAGTCCCAAATCTTCAAGATCATCGCTATTTGTCGAAAGAAATGATCTACCTTGAATCAATGATGGTAATGTTGGTGTTTCATGCAATCGTGTCGGTGTTGTAAGCTCAGCAGTGGAATCACAATTTTTTTCATATTTTTTCGCTACGCCGCATTCCAGTTGATTGCAATCTGTAATTGGGAGTTGTTTGCTGTTATTGAAAAGGTGGTAAATCACTGTAAACAAATTATTTTCACTACTTACGTCTGAGAATGCGAAGGTTTGCTTTCTATAGGGTCGCATTGTTTTGCAGTAGCAAATTGATGTTCGTACTGGTGACAGAGGTCATATCTGTTCAAAAAAATTAAATTTCAATTATTAGTATGCGAGGCAACAACCCTTGTCCATATAAAAATATTAAAATTGATTGCTGACAAATTCATGATAATGTTGAATATTAATTGGGGTATTTCCCCCCGTCAATGCTAATTTTCGAAATAGTGACGAAATAGATTCTTAATTGTCTTAGTGGTTTTTACCTGTAGTACTGGTAAATCTTGTGTTTACCGCGAATCGTGCTGCCGAACCATTCTAGAACCGTGTTTGGTGCTAAGTTGTATTGTGAAAAGCCTGATGGATTATTGCATAAATCCATAAACTGTTGCAAAACTTCATTTGGATCCATTCTCGACTATCTGGAATATGTTTTTTATTTGCTATTAACAATTTCGTTACTTTTTTGTGTCTATAATCAAAAAAACTACAATTTCACAGGTCGTTTCGGAGACGATAATATCGAAAGAAGTGTCGGCATTGTGCCAAAACCAGCTAATTGTATACCAGAAGATACAATTGTGCCCCTAGAACCAATAAATATGTCAAAAGATCCTACTATAATTTATTTTCCATCATGTACAAGAGTTAAGAGATGCGGTGGATGCTGTTCATCGCCGGTGCTTTCTTGTCAGGCAATAGAAAGTGAAACTAAAACATTTTCGGTAAGACTAATTTTAAGATTTGCTTTTGTTGAAACAATTTTTTTAATTTACATTTTTTTTAGATCTTCAAATCACAATTTGTTGGCGGAAGTAAGATGGCTTATAGAGGGAAGGAGAATGTTTTAGTAGACGAGCATACAAAATGTGCTTGCGATTGCCGTGTTAAAAAATCCGTAAGTGATTGTTGTTGTTATTTTAAATATTTTTTAATAGATTTTGTAGGAATAGTTGAGTTGGCTTTAATGTAATAAAGGTTCGAAAAACTTGGTTATTCCCCTTGAACAGAGTCAACAGTCTGGCCCCAGTGCTGAAATTTCAGTCGCGGCTTGTGACAAGTCGTTTCAGCATAGGGGCCTAAAACCGAAATGCTAGTTGAGTTTAAGTCTCTGTATTGAAAGTCTGATTGGACGGAAACGTCACTTTCTTCAACTCAAACGACTAGTCGTGTCATGACGAGTCGACTTTCTGCACAGAGGCCTCTGTCTAGTGGCTTGTCGCTTAGGATTGACTGATCGAGCAGGTTCTCGTTTAACGATACCCTGTTCCTCACTATTGTGCGGCACTTCAGAGAACATGGCGTGGTCCTCCGCCGTTCTTATCTTCCTTAAAGGTTAATTGATAGCGCATTGTCCTGTAATCAAGCCAACGAATGTCCCGACATTTTTCCTACTACGCCCCAAACTATTCCTTGGCCGCCTTAAGAGGCGGCATAGGAAGGATCCGCTTAAATCCAGGCTTGCACCTTCAGTATTCGGTGGGTTTGATCAAAGTCCGTTCGGCTAGGGCTCTTTTCACCAAACTAGTGGATGCCCTAATAGCCGGTTCTGTTTTGCCGTACACAAAGTCGAGTTCACGAGTCCTGGACTGTGAAAGCAATGTTAAAGCCCTGTTTAACCAAAACACCCACCTTTTCAATGTCTTTAAAGCCCCGATGACGCGTGACCCCAAACAAAAATAATTTGAGAATACCCAGCTAACCAAGGGTACGTTGGCAGTACCAGACTAATTTTGACTTGGCCCTACCGGACATAATCGCTCTGATTTCAGCTTTGCTATCCAAGAGGATAAAGATCCGTCTGTTATCTTAAGTTTTCATGAGTGCATGCCGGTATGACCTACACCTTTGCTTGAAAGACAGTTCTCAAGTACTTGGCTTAAATCGCCCTAGAGATAGTGTAGATCTCCAGTGGTCTACACTTTTTGCTGGCTAGCAGCAGATGGTAGTCAAAAATAGCGTTTTTGACTCCACCTATTGGGCTGCCGATCATCTCGGGCTCCGAGCCCCAGACAGAGAGAGATTCCCTGCTTGGCTAGATAGTCGTCTTTCTCGTTCCCCTCTATGTTCCTATCACCGGGAACCCAGACGAGAGTCACGTTGAGCTTTCTACCTAGCCCTCAGCTATACATCGCTCCAATAACTTCGAGCGCATCGATTACTGAATCCAGAGCTTTTATAGAGGCTGTCTATGTAAATTCCAACACTACATCCTTGTGTAGGTTCAAGTTCATTGTATGACATTGCCAGCGCTTCCGCTTGAAAGACGCTATCTTAGACCGGGAAGTGCCAAGACAGTGAACTGTTAGTGGTCTCTAGATAGACCCCGGCTCCTAATCCCTCTAACGTTTTGGATTCATCGGTGAACATTTGAACACATCGAACTTTTGCAGGACATCTCCGTTTCTTCACTCTCTTCTTGAGGGTAGTTCGACGGAGAAGTCCTTGCTAAAGGTAAATCCAGGGGAACGCAGTCTGTGGTTTAGCGGCCATATCCTCAGATAGCAAATTCAAAATATACTCCAGGTAGACTCCATGTGGATCCACAAAATCTGAGATGTGTGTCTTGCTCATCTGAATTCATGCGATGGTTCCAGTAGAGATTGACATATTTGGCTTCATGTGAAAAGCCCATAGTTTTACCTGTGAGAGACAGTTCAGCCTGTCTTGGCAATATTCGGCTCCAATAACGCCCTTTTCCATAATATTCTTTACACAAAATACTAAATAAACAACTTTTCCTCCTTGCAGGATTGCAACAATTATCAAATTTATGATGCATCACAATGTAAATGTATATGTTCAAATTATGATGAACAACAAAAGTGTTTAGGGGTAAGTTAAGAAATTATATATATGTATTCAAAAATTGAATATTATTATTTACAATTTAAATAATAGTACAACTAATATTTTATAGAATGTAGAAAAAGTATGGGATTCAGAAAATTGCACATGTAGATGTCGAGAAACAAAAGATTGCACAACAGGAACATACTTTGATGAGCATCAATGTAAATGCTATGAGGTAAATGAGTCTGAACAATTAGAATAGTTTTGTTTTATATTTGAATATATAAACTCTTGTAATTGTCCCTTTTTTATTATTATTATTTTAAATGACACATAAAACGTTAAAATAAATATTATTCCGTAACTACAACAAAAATATAAGTATTTATTTGAAACAATGTGAATGGATTGATCGAGGTGCACTGGTTTATAGGTGCAAAACTTTGTATAGTAACTTGTATGTTAATATATTGAAAAATAAAAGTATTTCCACAAAACTCCTAACTATTACAAGAAGCAAAAAGTTTATTTCAATAATTTTTTTAACGTCTAAATAGAAATTAAGCACTTTTTTGCACTACTGATGCTTATGGGCTTTTGGCAATTAAGACACACAACTCGATTTAATAACAACCATATTTTACTTACTAATATATATTTCACTTTACTGTATTCAATTTCAATGAGTTTCACCTGGGCATATTTTATCGAATCTCTTTGACTAAACAAAATTTTCATATTTCATGGTCTCTCAATAATATTTAAGGTACAATGCATCAAAATGTCTTATACGACAAAGTTCTTTCTCGTACGCCTGCATTCCAATTGCAATTTGCAAGGCCACAAAAAAAGACTTGCTTGTTAATCTAGCCATCATCCTGCTGGTAAATAATGACGATAAAGTACTCTTAGTCTTAAACTACAGAAAAATCTTATAATCTCATCAACATTACGTAGATTTTGATATCCCAATAGTAACGCGTCCGTTGGCCATCCAGAAATCTTGAATTCAAATCCCACTTCGAAATATAATCCATTAGCCCATTACTTTTTCACGTTTCCCAACCACAGAGACTTCCCGTTTACTCACTGACTTTATAAATTCCTCACGTAAAACTAATTTCTCGTTCTTCTCTTTTAGAATAATTTTATATACTATGTACGAATGTTGCATGAATTAATGGCCTTATGGGTTATAGCCTCATAAAAAGTGTTCACTACCTCGTCATAATTGTCTATTGGTGGTAGACCCCAAAACGGAAAGTCAGTCTCGATAAGCCTTGAGGGAAATTCATCCGGCTGCTGAATCAGAGAAGAATAGAGGTCTGGAGAATTCAGCCTTGGTTAAAGAATATCGAAGGCGACTCAAAGAATCAACGATTATCGGTTATCGAGGCTCGAGACATCGCCAAAAATCGTTGAGAATGGAAACGAAACGTGGATGGAGTTCGAGACCCAGCGGCAGTGACAGCAGCGTATCCATTGCGGGGACGTCCCGCTCGGTCCGCCAGCTAACGGATCCAAGAGGAAGAAGATCTCAGAGATCATAGGTTCAAGTAATTTCTTTCTTCTTCTTCTTTGATCAACGGATTCACTGCTGTCGGTGTAAAAAATGCGGTTTTTTGCCTAGTTTCTTCGGTTCTGATCAATTCGGCAGATCAACCACCCTCCTCCTTTCACATCCTGGACTTGGAACCAGACGACGGCGAAGTTCGAGTCACTGAGTGGATGTTTTTTCGCTTTCCACGCCCAATTAAGATTCCATCGGTCATTTGAACTTCCTGGGCTTTCTGATTTCTTATTTTTCAGCTTACCCATTGCTTCTTTCACTTTTCGCAACGTTGACGGATTTATATTAAATGATTCCTCCGTCCACATTGATTGCCATTCACTGATCTCTCTGTGGGGTTCGTTGTGTATATTATTGACGCTATCTTCGCTTTCTGGTCTTCTCGTCCTTCTGGTCTAAACGTCCTTCTGTGTGACAAAGGCTGTCTTCGCCTCAATCCTTTATTTGCTAATTTCCTGACCCTTTATTTGCTAAGATCCTATAGTTGATACATATTGGTACAGTTTGCTACTACTTGTTCTTCTAGCAATATCAATGTGGTTCTATATTTTGCAACTGTCTATAAAATATTGAAAGAAGTCGACTTCTCTAGCTGCTTCATTAGACTACATAGATCTTATTGTCAGAGATACACAGGGCGTTTAGTGTCGATGGTACTTTGTCACCGTGCTTTTTCTGACTTCCGCGTTAGATCTCGAGCCAGGAAACGATGAATTTTGCTGACCTAGGTCTATGATGGCTCTGACAATGCGTACGAAGTGAACTACCAGCAGTCGTGACAAACGCACAAGCGAAACAAACTTTGCATGCGAACAAAGCAGCTTTTGTGTAACTACTATTGAGTAAATACACTAACGATTTAATAGTAACGATCTCCGGACTAGTTCGGTCTCGAAACTGGAGATGAAGGGCTTCAAGTCTCGTCAACATTCGACTTTTGTATTTTTGTAGTGCGTCGATTATAGCAATCCGTGCTGAACTTTTTCCTTGTTCTTGGTATAGTCTTGTCCATCGTTTTTATGATATCTTTGAGATATGGATCAATCTCGTTGTCAGTTAGATTCCTGGCCGTTAGAGGTAGGAGTCTTGACCCCATCCGAGAGTCTAGCAAGTACAAATCCAGAAGTCTGTTTGGTTTCCCCATGCCGGATAGTGTGCGTTTAAATCTCCAGCCAATAAGTAAAAATTTTGCTCTAATTTCAATTGAAGCGTTTGAAAGAACAAGTTCAGTTGTACGACACGAAGCACAATCGGTAAAATTATCAATTATATGTTACAATCGGGTCTTATTTGAGAAAGTACAATCGAACAGAAAAACTCAACTAGCCACTGTCCGAGCCTCAGCTTCAAGATTTTTTGTATTCCCACTTCACATTGTCTTGATTTGAGATTTCTTGGTTATTTAGCATCATGACTAGTACGAAATAGGTTTTATTTACGATCACGAATGTCGTCCTTTATCTTAATTTCTACGGTAAGCATTGTCGCTAAATATAAAAAATTGTCTACCCAGAAAAATACCAATTGATAGTTCATACAATTTTTTTTGAAAATACAATATTAATTTAACACATACCTGAGAAATTAATTAAAAGTATAAAGGTGCTTAACTTTATATATTATTTGTAATCTTTTTGTAGACAGAATATTAACGAATCTGATGAAACATGGGGTTGTAAAAGAGAATAACTATTGTGAGTATGTACATTAAATCTTATTTCGCTGTATATAGAAATTCTGCTTGATATATTAACATCTAAAGCTTTCTCAACATATTATTTTTTTGTTTATTTAAATTAATTCGATTTATTCTTTGTGAAAATTTGGAAGAGGGAAATGAAACCATTTGTTTATAATAACCATCATTAGTACTTCAAAAAGGTGTAAATAATTGCGATTTTATGGTTTAAATGGTTCTTTAATGTAACTAACAAACGAAGTGTATTCTGGACCGACCAGAACATGTTCAAATCAATAAGGATTATTAACAAAAATGTAAAACTAATTTGATAGTCTTGAATGTAAAGAAATAAATCTAAATATTTGTTTGCCTGACGTCGTGTCATAGATTTAAATTATTTCCATGTATTTTTGTTGACTTACTTAAATAACTACGCGTTGCTTATTACAGCCATTGTACGGAGTATGCTGCTGTTGCCGAGCTTCTAGGGCGAGGTAGCAAAGCATTGGGTCCATCCTCTTGTCTAAGGCCTTGCCGTACTTCAAACTCTTCTGTTACTACATTTTAGATGTTTACTTTCGTCGGAGAATTATTCGCTGCGCTTTTGATCCGTCGTACCAACTTTGCGGGAACTTATATTCCGAGGCAGGCTTTTTATTTTTATATAGTCATATAGCTGCTGTTGAAAGGTTTTCTCCAGGACTTGGTTTAAGGTCAGAAGTTGGTTGTTTCAGAAAAATTTTAAAGATTTTGTAGCTGGTGTTGAAGAGTGAGATCTGGGACGGTCTGTGCAGTACTTTCTCGGTTGCCGCCGCGCTAATTTATCCTCTATTGTTTCGCTCGGTTTAGGGCCAGCTCTGAGAAGTACTTCTTTCAGGCGGCGAAGGCAGTCGACCGAAGGCGGGGAAGAGAGGCCATATTCGAGCCGATGTTCGCTTCTTCACCAAAAAAATCCTGAACACTGAACCTCCGGCCCGCCGGCAGACTGGCCCTTCGAGCATTTACTCAAATGGTCCATGGGCCAATCCGGCCTGAGTGAGATACCTCTGTAGTGTTTGCAGATTAAATGATCTCTAGTCTTGCATATTGAACATAAAATCGCTTTCTTCCAGTCATCCCATATAACTTCGGACTCCCAGATGTTTCATTTAAGTTCATGTACGGTTCTTAAGAGTTGCTGCCTATCGACGCCTGGAAATTTGTTGATTTTTTGCCTTTTTATAACTTAACGCACCTCACCCAGTGTCGGTGGTCCTATTGTAACATTATCTTAACGAATTACAAATGTTTTCGTCAGTGATTCTCTGCGTTGTATTCAATAAGTTCATGCCTGTTCTTGTCTGAAACTTATTGCTGCTGGTGCGTTCCTTTGTACGATTGGCTAATTCCCCCTTCAACGAAATCTTCCTATATTTCTAGCATCTTCCTGTTTAAATATTCGCTTTTCTTCTTTCTGCACAGCTTATCTGCATTTTCTTCTGTCTAGCTTAAACACTTCTATCCTTGCCTTGCGATGTGGTTTCTTTCTTTAATTGCGGACCTACCGTCGTGATCGAACCAGTCAACTCTAGTCTGTCAGAGTCCAACCTAGTGTCTCTGCTCCTGCCCGATATACGATAAAAATTAAATAACAAAATGTTCTATTCGATCACTTTGACATTACTTTCTACAACGCAGCAAATGTTATAAAGACACATGATATGTAAAATGTTCAACTCCCAAACCAAAAATTAACTTAAACCTGCACGAAGCTTTACTGCAATATTTAATTATCCCTTTTGCAAAATAAAATCATTTATTACTGAATAAATATTTCTACATAAAGTATGCACGTAGCTTAAAATACTAATTATAAACATTATTAACAAAAACTCTTTACAGACACCACAATCAACAAATAACGATCCGAATAGGGTGTTCGATCGGAAAAAGTTCATCATAAAAGCAATCCCTGTTATACCAGACAACAACACGCAATACCAAACAGGAGAATAAGATTATATTAATTTTTTTAAATAGTTATTTATGTGTTTAGTATTAATAAAGCTAATTTAAAAAAGAATGGGTTATTTGTATGTTATATACGTGCATCTATAGATCTTAGGCATAACTTATCCAAGGATCTGCGATGGAATGACCAAATGTTCCAAAAGGGCAAGGGTTTATAGCTTAGTCAAAAATTACCTACAAGTAGTACTACTTTTATTCCCGTCTTGACTCTACGAGGTAAGAACCGGACCATAAAATTCATCAGTAATGGTAAGTATTAGACCTGCATTGAACCATCGAAGTAATGCAGGACTGTTCCATTACAACATAATCCTCCGACCTGAAGAATTGGTAGTACTCTTGTAAGCTGATTCCAAACCTCGTTCTAAATTTTAAAAAGAGACCAATTGCCTTGTTTACATATTACACCTGTAATAGGCAAGGGAAGTTCTGCAAAGAGACATGACAAAGCACCTTGTGGCAAGATCCCGAACTTGTGACTTCTATAGGAGACCACTGGATATCTCAACCCTTGTCTGTCCATTTCTACGGTGGTGTAATGAATGGATAGTGCCCTTTTTATGTCAATGAGAGTCAACCAAATGAACGAGTTATGTTAAGGCAAAGATCTGTAGATGTGTAGCTCGTACTTATAGCAACAAAAGAAATTTGCTTCACAGGAGACTTATAGCGAGAATCAAACCTATCGAGTTGTTAGCCAGAACCCTTATAACTAGGCTAGCACGACCAAGTCAAAGCAACAAGCATAACTATAAGCGTTTTGTAGTGTCATCAACCTTTACTACTAAACCTAACTTTATTAAATATACAATTATTTTAAATAAATACAAAAACATTTACCTTTATTCATTTAACTATGAATTAATTATATTTATATCAATTGAAAATAAATACGACGCGCACTGAAATAATTGACAATTGCCTCCTTTTGTAAATCACTTGACGTTTTCGCCATTTTTCGCCGTAAAGCAAAAAAAAAATTCGCTTGGCTTGAACCTTAGAATATAGATCTACAAGAAGGACCCTCGCCGAGTTATATCGTAGCGAGATTCATGTTGGCCAAGTACGTTTTATACAAGCAAGCGGTAAAAAAGAGTTAAATAGACTATAGGGAATGGGCAAGAAGGAGCAAAAACTATCATATAAAATAAACTCCTGTTCCTGCAAATGAACTTTATCATATTATTAGTAAAACTCCTATTTTTAAATAAAAAAAATAAATCAATAAATTTATTTGCCTTCCAATCTATTACATTTAAGATCTTGCGATCCACTCATAGCTAGTATAAACGGGAACTTAACACACTTTCGTCCAATTAAGTTCAGTGGATTATAGCTTTCTCACTCTGCTTTGTAACTGTAATGGCAGTAATACAATTTTGAAAATGAGCCGCTTATTTTGTCTTGAATTCAAGTAATTCGAAGGAGAAAAGCGTCTTCTCCAAATACGATTTAATTTTTATATTCTATAGAATTGCTAGAAGTTTTTATAGTTTTATTTTGTTAGTTTATTCGTGCTTTGTTTTCTTTTATAAGTTTGAAACTTATTTTTTTAGTTAAAGGTAAAAGTTTGTTTAAAATACAATTTTATGTGTTTAAGTTTTTATTTATTTATTAGATGGCTAGTGATGGGGACTGCGTTAAAGTGGCAGTAAGAATTCGTCCACTGGTCAAGTCAGAAATAGACAGGGGCTGCCAAAGCGTCATAGAAAAGGTTCCAGGGGAGCCCCAGATAGTTGCACAAACGAAAGATGCCTACACATTTAATTTTGTATATAGTCCCGATGATACCCAGAAACAGTTGTATGAAACATCTGTTGCTGGCGTTTTACAAAAATTATTTGAAGGTATTCCTTAAAGAATTTTGGTGACAAAAGTAGTTTAAAATGTATTAATGTCCTTTGCAGGTTATAATGTCACAATTTTGGCTTATGGGCAAACAGGGTCCGGCAAAACGCACACAATGGGCACGACATTTGACGGGAATTTCGATGAGAATATGGGCGTAATTCCCCGAGCAGTCCAGGATATATTCGACAGGGCAAAGGAAATGTCTAGGGAATTCAAAATAACCATTACTTGCTCATTTATGGAGCTCTACCAAGAACAGTTATATGATCTACTTTCGGATTGTTCGCGAGAGCACTCAGTGGTAGACATAAGAGAGGATGCCAATCGTGGTATTGTTATACCCGGATTAACCGAGCAAAAGGTAACTACCATTGCTGAAGCAACAGACTTCTTAATAAAGGGCTCTTCTGGACGCGCAGTTGGTGCCACTGCTATGAACTCTCAATCAAGTCGGTCGCATGCTATATTTACGTTAAATATACACATGATCAAGGATGGTAACACGTAGGTGACCTTTTTTCCTGTTTGAACAAACATCAAACTTATCATATATTATAGAAATACCTCTACATCATCCAAATTTCACTTAGTCGATCTAGCTGGATCAGAACGAGCGCAAAAAACCAAGGCCACAGGTGATCGGTTTAAAGAAGGTGTAAAAATAAATCAAGGTCTCTTAGCTTTGGGAAATGTAATCTCTGCTTTGGGAAGTAAGTAATAAGACCCTATTAAGTACTGAAGTAGAATTTTTTACAGTCAGTGAATAAATATAAACTATATATTTCTTTACAGCTGGCCAAAATACTGGATATGTTGGCTATCGTGACTCAAAGTTGACCAGATTACTGCAGGATTCCTTAGGCGGAAACTCGGTAACATTAATGATTGCCTGTGTCAGTCCAGCTGACTACAATATGGATGAGACAATCAGCACCTTAAGATACGCTGATCGCGCCCGAAAAATTAAAAATAAACCAGTAGTCAATCAGGATCCAAAAGCAGCCGAGATAAACAGGTTGAATGCCATCATCCAAAAACTAAACTTAGAACTGTTGGGCAAGGGAGGAGGTACTGGGGATCCCCTTCTGTCAGAGAAAGAAATGGAATCGATGCGAAGTCATATTGATAAATTGGTTGAGAAGAATAGAAGCTTACAGCAGCAGCTGCAAAACACACTCAGCGATGTCGCAGAGATCGAAATGCGCGCGATTGTTGCAGAAACTGCCTATGACCAGCTGCAAGCCAAGCTGGCCGAGACTAAGGAACTATTTGCGGACTTAAGTAAAGATTTAATCGAAGAAACCTGTCCGAATGAGCTGCTCGGGTGCGCTAAGAAACTAACGGCAATTCGTCAACTATTTGGTGACATCGATGGTGTTGTTGAGAAGAGTCGAGAAGAGCTACTAGATAATAAGAAATCGTTTTCTCTACCAAACGGTAGTCTTACACAAATGAGCGATGTCGGGACGGAAGTAGTCCAGCAAAAATTAGAAGCATTCACATCCAAACAGCTCGATTTCACCAATGAGCTGCGCCGAATAAATAGGGAATTGTGCCTGAAAGAAGAACTTCACCAAAAGATGGCCGGCAACCACAGCAAGTTCTGCAATTATGAGGCCGATGGTGCTGAAGCGAAAATGAAGGAGTATGAGAGTATGATAAATATCCTTGAGGCGGAAAAGACCGAGTTATCACAACAGCTGAAGTGTGTTAAGGAAAACGTATCAGCTAAGATAGCTGAAGACAGGCGACTGCGCCTGCAGCAACTTGAACGCGACATTGCTGATTTTCGAAAGAAGAATTTACAACAAGCTAAGCTACTTAAGATGCGGGAAAAGGAAACGGAGAAGATCGAGAATTTGAACAAACAAATACAAGAAATGAAAGCTTCGAAGGTTAGCTTGCTGCGTGCCATGAAGGCGGAAAGCGCAAACTTCAGACAATGGAAGCTGAACAGGGAAAAGGAACTGATTCAGTTGAAGGAGAAGGACAAGAAGAGGCAAAATGAAATGGTCAAAATGGAATCTCTTCATAACAAACAGAAGACTGTGCTTAAGAGGAAGGTGGAGGAGGCCATGGCTGTGAATAAGAGGTACGTTGACCACTTCTGTATGTTTTTGCTTCAATTTTGTTGGTTCACGACTTGTTTTGTTGAATTTCAAATAGTTATTGCAATCGTGAACCGTCGTAAGAATAATACTTCTTAAAAGGGGCTCTTCTCTACGTCTCCTCCCCAATCGTCTCTACGTCGGGCTAGCTCTCTCCACTTTTAGCATAGCATAGGACTGGGCGGACTAATGTATCATATGTATATTCTGACTGTATCGTCTTGAAATGGATGTCGGATCGATGAAGATGGCCCAAAACTGTTTTGAACCCATTCCACGCAATTAAACGCTAAATAGAACTCTCTAAAACAGAACACTCTTAAACTAGAAGAGAATAGTTTATGGCTAGACGCAATAAATCTACTTTACGTATCGTGACAGAATCACGTTGCAGCATGCCTTGACAATCGGACTGTATTTGTTGATCAGGTTACGTTGTTTTGTTAGCGATGTCGTTTATATTCAAAGCTTTGAAGTTTATGTTTCTTAAGTTCATCAGGTAAACTAGTAAATGGGTTTTATTTTCAGGGAGGAACTTGATGAAGAAAATAATGAATTTTAGTTGATGAGTTCAAGCGAGAACTGTAACTGTAGTGGTTGTAAACTGAGTTCAGTGTCTGCACCATTCTGTTCGTCGCTACTCTCCTCGTTTTTAAAGTTTTACCAATTCTCTAGTGGAGTAGGGTGGCACCTATGCATGATTTCCAAGTGAGAGCTTTACTTAATTAAAATAAATCGAAAAGAGTGTTTCAAGGGTGCAGGAGCTCGTCAGATTAAATGCGTGTTGCTGTACTAGTGGCTTTGACAAATAAAGACGTTGGGAACAAATATGCGCTTGCAAGTAAAAGAACACGCCAGCAAAATCTTTTTTAGTTTGGAATTTGTATTGTGTATGTTATTCATTGTATGAAAATTTAGAAGCGAACTGCAGGCAATAAAAATGTTGGTAGCGAACAAGTTTTCGTATAAAAATCCGTTTCGACACAACACATCACACATTTATGGATGAGGCTATTGAGAACGTTTTCCATGTACTCCAGTCTAGTAAATTTCCCACTGTCGGATTTGATTTGACTGTTTTTTAATTGGTCCCTATTATAATAAATTCGCAGTGAAAACCAACGAGTGTGTCTTTATTTGTGTCGACCTCGACCTGGAACACAAGGATGATGGAACACAGCTCCTATGTTATTGATATGCCAAGGGGGAGATCGCAAGTGATCAAGCATTGAGCTAAGGTCTGAACGGCCACGTTGTTATATGAGCAACTTTGCAATATTCCCGGTTTTGTCTTACTATTGGAACCCTTGACCTTGTTTAGTTATCATTGGCAAGAGCTTTGTTCGGTTTCGTTTTATGCAAGATTTGCGCTTTTCCTAGTCGTTCCTTTTTCTCGCATCTTTCAACATCTACCGTCGATCAATCTTGGCCGTGTGTAAAACGCTGTGTTGTTACTTTAAGAAATACACCATCATTTCTTTTCTATACCATTAATTAAAATTCCAGGTTAAAAGATGCTTTGGAAAAACAAAAATCGGCCCAAGCCTACAGGAAACAAAACAACCCCGGAAAAGTAGAGCACATCGTCTCTTGGGTGAACCAAGAATTGGAAGTGATAATGTCCGTTATTGACGCTGAGCACTCACTAGAACAACTGATGGAGGACCGCGCAACGATAACAGCTAGATACAACGAAATGAAGTCAAGTGATGCGAGGGACTCGAAAGAAATCAGTGGCATCGAAAAAGAACTGCAAATGCGAAACGCGCAAATAAACGATTTGCAGCAGAAGATTGTCGCATCTGACGTCGAGTCAAAACTGAAATCCATTTGCGAAGGCTTGCAAAGTATGCCAGAAGCTAGAGCTGCGCTGAAGAGACTCTTCACGGCCATCATGGACTTGAAGAGAGAGTACGCAACCATGGAGAATAAAATTAGCGAATACAAATCAGCGTACGACACGGCAGACGAGAAAGTGGTGAGCCTGCAGCAAGAAATGGAAATTATCAAGGAGAAATATAAGGAGGAGAGGTCTTGTATTGAGAAGAGCTACGAGGACAAAATCTCGGTTTTGTTGCGGGAACTTAACACAGTTCCGCAAGTAACCACTGGCGAGATAACGCCAGAAATGGACGAGAGAATTAGAATCCAGCAAGAGACTCTCGACAAAATCGATGCCTTGAGGGAGGAGGTAGAAGACTATAAAAAGAAGTGCAGTGAGTTGCAAATTGAACTGTTGCATAAGAAGGAGCGAAACGCAAAGTATTTATTAAGACCAAAGTATGAAGAGGTAAGGAGCGACAGACGATAAGTCAATTTGGATCATGGCTTTAATTACATTTTGTTTTTATAGGATGAATGGGATTTGTATGGGGACGAGGACCATTTAGATGATGATGCCGAGGATGATCCGCTTCTTGATCCAGATTGGAGGAAAACGCCGAATGTTCGCGCCACCAGGAACAGCAATGTAAGTGGATGAAGTTTATGTTTTAATTAGTAAAGCTGTTTATCCGTTGACCTAACGAGAAATACTTGTTACCCGCTGAACAGCTGACATGGGTCTAAGTGTAGAATATTTTATGATCATCTATCTTTTATCAACAATTTCCCTTGCTGAATGAAACTTGATCTTTGCAGAATTCCTCTCGAGAGGAAGCCAGGAAATTGAAGAAGCGTTCAGCTGACCCCTCCATCCGCTGTAACTGCACGCTGCCCTGTGCGACAAAAAGGTGTAAATGCCGAAAGAACAGCGCAAGATGCTCGGAAAATTGCAAGTGCTCCGAGAGTTGCACTAACAAGCCGAAAGACGAGGACGACAGCACTGCGGAAAACCACAATTCTCTGCAACTAACAGAAGAAGAGGATGTGTCCACCCCTACAAAAATAGCCAGGTATATGTTTGAATGCTTTTGTGCTTTATAGTTTACTAATTCCTGTTCTTCTTTTGATAGAATCTCGAACGAGGCAGAGGACAAGTTTGATATTACAACTCCCCGATACCCGTATGCTGAGAAAAGGAGAAAACCGTTCTTTGATAATGCCGCGAATTGAGAACTTTAGTAAGAGCTACTGACTGACACTCGATCCCCGCCGTGTTTAAAATGGTGTTTTAAATGTGATATAGGATGATTATTTTAGTTTTAACATTTTAATTTATTTCTTAGTTTGTATGTAAATATTGATTTAATTGTTGTTTTTAGTTTATAAACAATTATTTATGTACAAATACAGGCGAGACTCCGCCCTTTAGTATTTTATTCCTTCCCTTTCTACTGTACATGATTTACAAAAAATGCTTAGTTGTTTGTAACAAGTATCGCAATTTTAAAATTAGCATTTTCAATAAGATCAACCGATTTTCAATAAGAAGCGCCGCAGTTTGTATTTACATTGGGCCTAAATAAATTTCAATTTATACGATTGTCTTTCAAATTTTCCATCCCAACCGAACCAGCTAGGAGAGTGTATGGCATTTGGGTAGGCCAATTGGCTCGGGCTTTCTACCAAATACGCAAGAACAGGGGTGACAGCACGTAACTTGTTTCACAGCTTGTGTTTCGACTTTACCAAAGGTCGAAACAAGTGTCGATTGGTAGCACGTAATGTGAAACGACTAGAAGATATACGAGAATTCGCCTACTTGTGTTTCACATGGGAAGAAATCAGCTGTTTTTGTTTGGTTTGACATTTTAATTTTACTTGTGCGGTGTGATTAAAGAAGAGAGTTTGTTTGAGTTAAAAAAGAAAATGATTTTTTTTCATAAATTTATGTTAGAAGAAAATAAAAAAGTGGCAAAGGTCCAACGTCGTCGTATAAGAGATTCCAGCAATCCATTGGAACTATCCAGAGAAGAGTTAGTGTCTATAATTTATAAACACAATATTCATGCTTTTAATTTACAGATTTAAGCAAAATTTTCGAGTCTCAAAAGAAGCATTCGTAATGATTATGGAGGCAGTAAATTTAGAAGAAGGACTTCGTGAAACAGCAACACCTGCAATTTTGCAACTTGCTGTTACTATGCATTTCCTTGCAAATGGAGGGTACCAAGTAAACATTGGTAGTAACAAATTACTGGGAATGGCACAAACAACAGTGTCAAAACTTGTGAGGAAAATTTTGAAAAAAAAATAGAGGATAAATTGTGTCCACTATGGATAAAAATGGATCGAAATCATTTTGAGGCTTGTAGGCGATATTTCTATGAAAATTTTAAGATTCCTGGCGTTGTCGGATGCATCGATGGGACTCATGTAAAAATACTTAAACCTAAAGAAGACGAGCACATGTTTTTTAATAGAAAGGGCTACCATAGCTTAAATGTTATGGTCGTAAGTAATTATATTCTGTAAAGGTTTTATAATTATTGTAATTTATTTATATTTTAAAGATTTGTGACCATAATAAATATATTATGGCAGTAGACAGTTCCAATGGAGGAGCATCGCATGATTCCAGCGTGTTTAAAACTAGTAAGGAGAATGAATATTTTAAACAGACATACTGCGAGGGGTACACAAATGTTCGACTTTTAGGTAATTATCTAATGCAATACATATTTATAACTTTTCCGGTATATATTTATCTACTTATAGGTGACAGTGGTTACTCTTTGCAACCTTGGCTTTTGACACCATATAGAGATCCTGCAGACATGAGCCGTGAGATGCATTTCAATGGGGTTCATGCCAAAGCACGTAGCATCATTGAAAGAACAATTGGGATATTGAAGGGGCGATGGAGGTGCTTGAATAGTGACAGACAATTGCGTTTTTCACCACAGTTCGTAGCGACTGTAGTAAATGTATGCGTTGCTTTGCATAATATTTGCATAAAACAAGTAATTTTACCTGAATCTCTAAATGTGGATGAAGTCGCAACAAGAGATATAAATATAAGATTTACTGACAATTACATAAGAAGGTCCGCCGAGTCTTTAAGGAACAGTATAAGGGACTCGATGAATTAAAAAATAAGTTCGAATGGATTATGTCACAAAAAATAATTAGAATAAAAGAAAATTATAAAGTACTTTGGAATTTTATTTCATTTTGTATAGAATTTATAGGAACTTCTTCACCTCTGTTTCCGATGGTTCTATTATTTCAGATATGTATATAAAATGAAATGGATTTTAAAAGACCACGTTTGATTTGTGTATTGCAATTTTAATCAAAAACTAAAAAACGCATTATTATTATTTTCGCATTATTAAATTCACACAATAGATAAAATATAAATAAATTACACAGCCTCCCTTCTTGGATTATTACATTAACAATGTAAAAAAAATAAATAAAGTACACATATATCCTTCTTGGATTATTAAATGAAAACAATGTAAAAAAATAAATAAAATTCACATACATATATATCCTTCTACTATTATTAAATGAAAAAATAAAAATAATTCACAGCCATCCTTCATGGATTATTAATATTAATACAACGAAGTAAGTATCACCTAAAACTATAAAATTAACACATAAGAATTCCATGCATGAGTATTTACATGAGTCAATTACCTGCTGAGAAAGTTTATTCAAAAATTTTTTGTTTCTCAAGACTTAACGCTCTTAATCTATTTTCCTCTTGTTTTATTTGTAACGACAATTGTTTTAATTCAAGGTTGCTCTTATTTGCTTCGCATAATTTTTCAAATTTCCGTTCTCTTAATCTATATGTTTTGCCTTGTAGGGTGAACATTTCCTGCAGGATTTCATTATTTTGATGTACTTTCTGCAGTAATTTATTTATGTTGTTATTTATATTCTCTGTGGCTTCAACATATTTTGCCATCAGCTCATCGTTTTTATTACGATACCTGCTACTACTAGTGTTAGGAATATTTTGATTATTTTCAACATTTTCAGAGTCATCACTTTCAATTGAAAGATTTGGAGGTGGCGGAGTTGTGCTTAGATTTATGCTACTTGCTGCTACATCTTCATTTGTCAATGTTGTACTCTGGCTTATCTGCTGACTAGCTCCAAAGGTTTGTACATTTGCTATCCCCTTCACGGCAGCTTCTAAGCCAGCACATTGAATAACAATTTCTTCAAGATCTGTTATTTTTAATTGTTTAAACGGTCCGCCTCCAGTTTTATTCCTAATTTGTCGATTTCGCGTTAATTTTGACTTTATTTTATATTTTATATCGCTCCATGTCTAAAATTAGACATAAATAACTAAATTTTGTTTTATTTCGTTGTATAATTTACCTTTTGCCACTCATGCCTTTCTTTAGTTGGAGGCCCATTTTCGTTTAAGACTTCCGTCAAATGTTTCCACATGGACACGCTTTTTGTTCTTCCCTGTAGGGTTTTGAGCCTTCCCCTAGCAAAATCTTCGTGATTTTGCATGTAGTTAATTAAAACTTGGTACTGGGATTTACTAATGCCTAATTTCAATTTTTCTTTTTCCCTGTGTAATAAATAAAATATTTATTCAAAATAAAACATTTTCCACTTGTATACTTACATATTTTGATATATTAATCCACACAATTCCACAAAAATAAAACAACGCGTCGCTAGCTTCTTTTACGGCTGAATCTTATTGCTTCAGATGTCAAAAAACTTTGAATCACTGTTTACGTGCTGCCACTTCAGTCGAAACAAGTTTCAATTCCGTTGAAACAAATTTCATTCCGGTCGTAACAACTTATGTGCTACCATATTACAATAAAGTCGAAACACAAGCTATGAAACAAGTTACGTGCTGTCACCCCAGCTCTCGAACTTTCAGCGAGGACTCCTCAGATGTCTTTTGGGCGGTTCGCCTTTTCGCTCCTGGGCATTTCCTAAGTCCAATCGTTCCTAAGGTCCTAAGGAGTCCAATCGTTTTTATAAGAGGTGGAACCAACGGAACGAGAACCTATAACCAAAAATTATTTTTCCATATCTGATGTCATGTCTGCTCAAGTTGCGGGTGGAATGAAAGAAAAATGGAACACTAAAAGCACTATTCCCAATAAGACTGCAAGCCGCCGGTGACGCTACGGATTTTTTAAGATATGTAGCAGGAACTTGGTGATTTTAACTAGTAGCGTCGTCCGCGGTTTGCAGTCTGCCGCCTTGTTCGGAATCGTACCTAAAGCCTTTAGGCTGAAAGTCGATTCGACACGACGCGTGGTCGTTGGAGTTGAAGAAAATGACGTTTCAGTCGAATCACGACTTTTAGTACAGGGGCCTAATCTTAGCTCGAAGCCACTGTAGTCTAGGAGGGAATAAGGCGCCTGGCTACCATCCCAAAGGTCGACGGTTCGAATCCAGGTAGCACTCAACTCTCTCACCCTCTTTTCCCTAAACTACCTTTGCAGCCGACTCTTGTCGTGACGTGTGTACACTCGTGTGGAATCACCCATTGCGGTGTACAGCTGATACCACCACCTGCAGCATATTGCTTTGTTGCTGCTACAACCTGCATATTTTTATGTTCTGGCACTCTCTTCTGACACAGCCTTGTTTCTATTAGCAGAGGCTGATTAAATGGCAATTAAAGGCACGAAAAGTTGTGGCGGAGGCCGCCTGCGAGAGAAATTAAATGTATGGGAAATTCTCTCGCGGGCGAACTCCGCGCCAATCTGTTTGTGCCTAAGGAGGAGAAAGCTTCAAGCTGCTGATACGGACTGTAGCACGCTAGTTTGCTGCTGCACAAAGGCCTCCGCACTTTTTCTATGAAAAACGACTTTCTTGAAATTTTGCAGGTTGATAGATCTCAACATGTACATAGATCAAAAGTCTCAATGGGCACAAAGCCTAATCAACCCTCCTGAATGTAATACAATTTATTCTTGTAGTCCAGCCAACGGCTACCCCAAAAAACCCCTCCTTTGAAACTTCAAACGCCGACAATCCCTCCCCTTCCACGTCCCCCACCACCACCACGACCCTTCATATGGCCTTTTCTGTTTACTGACTTATGACGTTGGCAACCAATAACACTTCAACCTCTTACTCTCATGTAGATCAAGTCTCCCCTCTCTGAATTCTCTTCCCCCACACCCGACCTACAAACCCCAACACTGCTCCGAAGATTGGCGATGGATGTAACTGATCATAGGTACTTCTTGAATTTTTATATGAAGAGGTCGATTGAAACAACTTACGTGCTACCACCAATTGTACAGAACCAACCTTTGTAATACTGAAAAAAAATTCTATATCACAGAGCCAGTTTCAAGTTTTCCGATGACAACGAGCAATCATATGGAAGCTGCCCTAGCCCCAGCCAATTGGCCTTCCCAAATGCCAAACATTTCTGCTAGCTGGTTCGGTTGGGATGGAAAATTTGAAAGACATTCGTATAAATTGAAATTTATTTAGGCCCAATGTAAATACAAACTGCGGCGCTTCTTATTGAAAATCGGTTGATCTTATTGAAAATGCTAATTTTAAAATTGCGATACTTGTTACAAACAACTAAGCATTTTTTGTAAATCATGTACAGTAGAAAGGGAAGGAATAAAATACTAAAGGGCGGAGTCTCGCCTGTATTTGTACATAAATAATTGTTTATAAACTAAAAACAACAATTAAATCAATATTTACATACAAACTAAGAAATAAATTAAAATGTTAAAACTAAAATAATCATCCTATATCACATTTAAAACACCATTTTAAACACGGCGGGGATCGAGTGTCAGTCAGTAGCTCTTACTAAAGTTCTCAATTCGCGGCATTATCAAAGAACGGTTTTCTCCTTTTCTCAGCATACGGGTATCGGGGAGTTGTAATATCAAACTTGTCCTCTGCCTCGTTCGAGATTCTATCAAAAGAAGAACAGGAATTAGTAAACTATAAAGCACAAAAGCATTCAAACATATACCTGGCTATTTTTGTAGGGGTGGACACATCCTCTTCTTCTGTTAGTTGCAGAGAATTGTGGTTTTCCGCAGTGCTGTCGTCCTCGTCTTTCGGCTTGTTAGTGCAACTCTCGGAGCACTTGCAATTTTCCGAGCATCTTGCGCTGTTCTTTCGGCATTTACACCTTTTTGTCGCACAGGGCAGCGTGCAGTTACAGCGGATGGAGGGGTCAGCTGAACGCTTCTTCAATTTCCTGGCTTCCTCTCGAGAGGAATTCTGCAAAGATCAAGTTTCATTCAGCAAGGGAAATTGTTGATAAAAGATAGATGATCATAAAATATTCTACACTTAGACCCATGTCAGCTGTTCAGCGGGTAACAAGTATTTCTCGTTAGGTCAACGGATAAACAGCTTTACTAATTAAAACATAAACTTCATCCACTTACATTGCTGTTCCTGGTGGCGCGAACATTCGGCGTTTTCCTCCAATCTGGATCAAGAAGCGGATCATCCTCGGCATCATCATCTAAATGGTCCTCGTCCCCATACAAATCCCATTCATCCTATAAAAACAAAATGTAATTAAAGCCATGATCCAAATTGACTTATCGTCTGTCGCTCCTTACCTCTTCATACTTTGGTCTTAATAAATACTTTGCGTTTCGCTCCTTCTTATGCAACAGTTCAATTTGCAACTCACTGCACTTCTTTTTATAGTCTTCTACCTCCTCCCTCAAGGCATCGATTTTGTCGAGAGTCTCTTGCTGGATTCTAATTCTCTCGTCCATTTCTGGCGTTATCTCGCCAGTGGTTACTTGCGGAACTGTGTTAAGTTCCCGCAACAAAACCGAGATTTTGTCCTCGTAGCTCTTCTCAATGCAAGACCTCTCCTCCTTATATTTCTCCTTGATAATTTCCATTTCTTGCTGCAGGCTCACCACTTTCTCGTCTGCCGTGTCGTACGCTGATTTGTATTCGCTAATTTTATTCTCCATGGTTGCGTACTCTCTCTTCAAGTCCATGATGGCCGTGAAGAGTCTCTTCAGCGCAGCTCTAGCTTCTGGCATACTTTGCAAGCCTTCGCAAATGGATTTCAGTTTTGACTCGACGTCAGATGCGACAATCTTCTGCTGCAAATCGTTTATTTGCGCGTTTCGCATTTGCAGTTCTTTTTCGATGCCACTGATTTCTTTCGAGTCCCTCGCATCACCTGACTTCATTTCGTTGTATCTAGCTGTTATTGTTGCTCGGTCCTCCATCAGTTGTTCTAGTGAGTGCTCAGCGTCAATAACCGACATTATCACCTCCAATTCTTGGTTCACCCAAGAGACGACGTGTTCCACTTTTCCGGAGTTGTTTTGCTTTCTGTAGGCCTGGGCCGATTTTTGTTTTTCCAATGCATCTTTTAACCTGGAATGTTAATTAATGGTATAGAGAAGATGTGATGGTGAGTCTCTTAAAGTAATAATACAGCATTTGACATACGGCAAATATTGATAGACTGTAGATGTTGAAAGATACGATGAAAGATCCAAGAAAAAGGAACGACTAGGAAAAGAGCAAATCTTGCATAGAACGAAACTGCACAAAGCTCTTGCCAATGATAACTAAATAAGGTCAAGGGTTCCAATCGTAAGACACAGCAGGAAATAATACAAAGTTGCTCATATAACATTAGGACACCTGTGCCTGGAGCACAAGGGTGATGATACATAGGTCAATGCTTGGGAACAGAGTCCAAGGGCAAGGGTTTCATTCTGATCGCTCCCCTGGCATATCTGGGTGGGTGGGAAATTTACCAGACCCTAGTACATGAAAAAAAAATTCACAATAGTCTCGTCCATAAAATGTGTGATGTGTTGTGTTGGAACTGATGTTTAGACGAAAACTTGTTCGCTACCAACATTTTTATTGCCTGCAGTTCGCTTTTAAATTTTCATACAATGAATAACAAACAAAATACAAATTCCAAACCAAAAATTATTTTGATGCCTTATTCCTTCATTTGCAAGCGCGTATTTTGTTCCCAACTTCTTTGTTTGTCAAAGCGACTAATGTAACACCACGCATTTGAACTGATGAGCTCCTGCTCCACTTGAAACACTCTTTTCGATTTTATTTAACAAGTAAAGGTTCTCATTTTGAAATCATCACCCTTTATCCACTAGAGAATTTCTAAAATTTTAAAAACGAGGAGAGTAGTGACGAATGGAATGGCGCAGAAGCTGAACCAAGTTTTCAACCCTAGAGTTACAGTTTTGCCTTGAACTCATCTACTAAAAATTCGTTTTTTCTTCATCAAGTTCCTCCCTGAAAATAAAACCCATTTACTAGTTTTACCTGATGAACTTCAGAAACATAAACTTCAAAGCTTTAAATATAAACGACATCGCTAAAAACACAAAGTAACCTAATCAACAAGTATAGTCTGGTTGTCAAGGCTTGCTGCAACATGGTTTTGTCACACTGCGTAAAAGTAGATTAATTGCGTTAAGCCACAATTATTCTTTTCTAGTTTAAGAGTGTCGTTTACAGTCAGGAGATTGCCACCTTGGGTGTTTTGCACCTCTGTTAAGCTAGAGATCGGTGCGGAATGGATTCAAAATAGTTTTGGGACATTTTGGGACATCTTCATCAACCTTTTACTTTGCTTTTGAGGTCTCTGAAACATATGACAAAGATGCTTTTTACAAATCTTGAGTAGAAACGACTGGGGAGACTTTGCGAGGACTACAGCGCCATTTAAGAAGAAGATATATTCTTACGACGACTCAACATTGCAATAAATATTTAAAATTCAACAAAACATGTGGAGAATCAATTATATTGAAGCAAAACATAAATAGGTGGTTAACGTACCTCTTATTTACAGCCATGGCCTCCTCCACCTTCCTCTTAAGTACAGTCTTCTGTTTATTATGAAGAGATTCCATCTTGACCATTTCATTCTGTCTCTTCTTGTCCTTCTCCTTCAACTGAATCAGTTCCTTTTCCCGGTTCAGCTTCCACTGTCTGAAGTTTGCGCTTTCCGCCTTCATGGCACGCAGCAGGCTAACCTTCGAAGCTTTCATTTCTTGTATTTGTTTGTTCAAATTCTCGATCTTCTCTGTTTCCTTTTCTCGCATCTTAAGCAGCTTAGCTTGTTGTAAATTCTTCTTTCGAAAATCAGCAATGTCGCGTTCAAGTTGCTGCAGGCGCAATCGCCTATCTTCAGCTATCTTAGCTGAAACATTCTCCTTAACGCATCTCAGCTGTTGTGATAACTCTGTCTTTTCCGCCTCGAGAATATTTATCATATTCTCGTATTCTTTCATTTTAGCTTCAGCACCATCGGCTTCATAATTGCAGAACTTACTGTGGTTACCGGCCATCTTCTGGTGCAGTTCTTCTTTCAGGCACAATTCCCTATTTATTCGGCGCAGCTCATTGGTGAAATCGAGCTGTTTAGAGGTAAATGCTTCTAGTTTTTGCTGAACTACTTCCGTGCCGACATCGCTCATTTGTGTAAGACTACCGTTTGGTAGTGAAAATGATTTCTTATTATCTAGTAGCTCTTCTCGACTCCTTTCCACAACACCATCAATATCACCAAATAGGTTACGGATTGCCGTTAGTTTCTTAGCGCACCCGAGCAGCTCATTCGGACAGGTTTCTTCGATTAAATCTTTACTTAAGTCCGCAAATAGCTCCTTTGTCTCGGCCAGCTTGGTTTGCAGCTGGTCGTAGGCAGTTTCTGCAACAATCGCGCGCATTTCAATCTCCGCGACATCGCTAAGTGTGTTTTGAAGCTGCTGCTGTAAGCTTCTATTCTTCTCAACTAATTTATCAATATGACTTCGCATTGATTCCAGTTCTTTCTCTGATAGAAGGGGATCCCCAGTACCCACTCCCTTGCCCAACAGTTCCAAGTTTAGTTTTTGGATGATGGCATTTAGTCTGTTTATCTCTGCTGCTTTCGGATCCTGATTAACTACAGGTTTATTTTTAATTTTTCGGGCGCGATCAGCGTATCTCAAGGTGCTGATGGTTTCATCCATATTGTAGTCAGCTGGACTGACACAGGCAATCATTAATGTTACAGAGTTTCCGCCTAAGGAGTCCTGCAGTAATCTGGTTAACTTTGAGTCACGATAGCCAACATATCCAGTATTTTGGCCAGCTGTTAAAAAATATATAGTTTTAGAAATTAAAGATTTTA
This sequence comes from Thereva unica, assembly GCA_949987705.1. Lineage (NCBI taxonomy): Eukaryota > Metazoa > Arthropoda > Insecta > Diptera > Therevidae > Thereva > Thereva unica. The sequence goes on from OX465284.1 coordinate 110,590,441, forward strand.
GGCGAATTTAACCGTGTTTTACATAAGAGCAAAGTGTCTTATTACTTACTTCCCAAAGCAGATATTACATTTCCCAAAGCTAAGAGACCTTGATTTATTTTCACACCTTCCTTAAAGCGATCACCTGTTGCCTTAGTTTTTTGCGCTCGTTCTGATCCAGCCAGATCGACCAAGTGAAATTTGGATGTTGTAGAGGAATTTCTATAATATGTAAATGTTGATAAGTTAACTCAAACAGGAAAAAGTGCTCCTACGTGTCTCCACCCTTGATCATGTGTATATTCAACGTAAATATAGCATGCGACCGACTCGATTGAGCATTCATAGCAGTGGCACCAACTGCGCGTCCAGAAGAGCCCTTCATTAGGAAGTCGGTTGCTTCAGCAACGCAGGTTACCTGTTGCTCGGTTAGTCCGGGTATAACAATACCACGATTGGCATCCTCTCTTATGTCTACCACCGAGTGCTCTCGCGAACAATCCGAGAGTAGATCATATAGTTGTTCTTGGTAGAGCTCCATAAATGAGCAAGTAATGGTTATTTTAAACTCCCCCGACATATCCTTTGCCCTGTCGAATATGTCATGGACTGCCCTGGGAATTACACCCATATTCTCATCGAAAATCCCGTTAAAGGTGGTGCCCATTGTGTGCGTCTTGCCGGACCCTGTTTGGCCGTATGCCAAAATTGTGACATTATAGCCTGTAAAGGATATTAATACATCATTTTGCCGCCAAAAATATTTTAAGGTATACCTGCAAATAATTTCTGTAGCACGCCAGCAACAGATGTTTCATAAAACTGCTTCTGCGTATCATCGGGACTATATACAAAATTAAATGTGTAGGCTTCTTTCGTTTGTGCAACAATCTGGGGCTCCCCTGGAACCTTCTCTATAATGCTCTGGCAGCCCCTGTCTATTTCTGACTTAACCAACGGACGAATTCTTACTGCCACTTTGACGCAGTCCCCATCACTAGCCATCTACCAAAATATCAAAATTCAAACACATAAAATCGTTTTTTAGTCTAATTTCTACCTTTAACTAAAAAATTAAGTTTCAAACTTATAAAAAAAAACAACGCACTACACACAAAGCACGAATAAACTAACAAAATAAAACTATAAAAACTTCTAGCAATTCGATAGAATGTAAAAATTAAATCGGATTTGGAGAAGACGCCTTTTTCCTTCGAATTATTTCAATTCAAGACAAAATGGGGTGGCATACACGGATCATAACGTCAAGACTAAAAAACCGGTTTCTAGGACAGAGGGGCAAAAGGAAGAGAGAAAGTTGTTGCAACTTTTTGAACAGAAATTTTTGACGTGAAAACTAACGCATGCACAAATGTTTCTTCTTATCTTCTTCTTCTTTGGGTCTGATATTGACATATCTCTTTGTTATTTGCGTTCGGGTTGTGCACACATAGATATTCCGTGTAGAGATAATAAAGTTACTTTCGGTAAAATAAATACCCATGTACGCCGAGAGTGTCATAAAAAACCGGTTTTTTGGTGTTGATATTGCGATCCGTGTACGCCAGCCCAATAAGCGGCTCATTTTCAAAACCGTATGTACTGCCATTACAGTTACGGGACAGAGTGAGATAGCTAGAGTCCATTGAACTAAATTGGACGAAAGTGTGTTAAGTTGACGTTTATACTGGCTATGAAAACGCAAGATCTTAAATGTAATAGATTTTTAAACCGAATAAATGATTTGAAATTGAAATCCCGTTTATACTGGATAATTTATTCGCCCTGGATTTAAAATTGTTTTAATTTCTTTTTCTGTTTAAAGATAGACAGTTCAGTTCTCATCGCCCTCTCGGACCTTCTTCTATTTAAACCACCTTTTCTGCGACTTTTGTTGTGACATGTGAACTTCCTTGTGGAATCACCCCATCTGGTATCAACTAAGCAGTCTTTATCCTGCACAGGACTTGGATGTAATCTTGGATTAAGTATGGAATAATTATGTGAGGATTCAAATTAATACTTTAATTTACTAATATAATTTGTATTCTAAATTTAATAAATATTATGTAAAGCCTAGTATCCTGTTCATGCGGAATTCCGCTCTGTAGAGAATCCATATAACTAGTCTGAATTCCGCTTAGCTGGGAGACTTATGTAGACAATGTTGACCTGACAGTTGGACAATTTCAAATTAATTATTGCACTGTCCTTTATTGCGCTTCTGCGGTATTAAAACAAAATAAATAAGTTCAGAAAATTGCCTGCATATCGAGTAATTCTATTATTTGGAAAAAAGTAAATTGATAGAGAATTTTATCAAAAATGCATGTTCTGTACATATATCCTCGTACTTATAAATTGGACAAGCATTTTAAACTAAAAGAAAGTAAAATAAATCAAGAGAAGATTTTATGTAAAAAACATAAATTATAATAAAATTATTTGTATTTGACGTGTTCATTTACTAATGTTGCACTTTTCAATCTCGTATGCCTTCGAAAAATAATAGTAAACGTCAAAATTTCCGCTCATGAAAATAGAAAATATATTTCTTGGGCTAAGTGTCCTGCGGAAAATGAAACGTGAAGTCTCCACTCAGAGAAAACGCCATCTTTCTTCTAGAGTACAAAGTTCATTTACGGGTCTGGATTCCGCACGAACAGGATACTAAACTTTATGGACGGAATTCAGACCGGCCTCTAACCTGAATTCCGCACACTTTTTTTACATGCATTTTAAAGGGGAGTCTGAATTCCGCACGAACAGGATACTAGGCTTAACACTGGAAGTACATAGGGACGCGACGTGACGCTACGCGAAGTTAATAATGTCAAAAAAATATTGAATTATACGATATCCTATGTAGTGAGTACAATGTAACGCGACGCGACGCAACGCCAAGCTTTCGACGCGAAAAGTTGACCAACTTTGAACTTTTGCCGCGACGCGACGCGAAAATAGCGTTAGCAAGAGATCATATATCGGCCTCGTCATTCTAGTATGCTTAAAAAAATCCTCCGGATCATTATTTTTAATATGAGGGAAACTGGTTGTAAAGTATCCGTTAACATCTCGGGACAAATTCACCTCCCGGACCCACCAGCGCCTTATATTTCGATTGTATAAATTTTTATATTGTTTATACAATATGAATAGCATTGTTAACAACATTAATTCTTCCATGGTTTTTTTTTTTGACAAATACGAAATACTTTCAATAATAACAATGCATTAAGCCTAGTTTGACCGATTTAAAATTTTAACGCCAAGAAAATCCGGCTTCAATGTGTTTGGTTGAAAAGCTTCGGCGTCGCGTCTCTCAGCGTCTCGTTCACGTCGCGTCGCGTCGCGTCCCTATGTACTTCCACTATAAGGGAAAATCAGCCGAATATCCTGAAATTCTCCTGCAAGTCATTTCATCTTGAACGTCCAGATGTCCCTGCAATAGTATCTGCTACAACAAAACTGTTGTGTAGTTGCACTTCTTGTACTCACAAAAAAAAGCTGTCAAACGTCAACGCAATAAAAGAAATCGTTCGCTAGGCAGCTGTTTATTTTGTTATTGTAAATAAAGATCCAATTATCGCAAAATTAATTTGATTAGAAGTTCCTAATTAGTAAATTTTAAGTGATGCTATGAATAAAAAGTGAACAATTTTATATATCTGGCTCATAATAATTGAAGATAATGAGCGACACTGACCCCATATCGCTGTCAACATCTTCCGAAGAGATGATTACACCAACCAGTTCTGATCTTCCAGAAGTGCTCGAAAATTTAGAAATCGAAGAATCATATTATTCTGATATTTTAATAAATCAATACGCTCAAGATGTTCCAGATTTTAGTTCACAGTATGGTAGTGATTATAGTATATCGTATACAGCGCTTAATATAACAGGAAGACCATCAAAATATCCCGATTATGGTGACTTCCCGGAAACATTTGCTATGGTAAGTTTTATTAATTAATTAAGGGGAATTCTTTTGTTAATATTCATTTAAATTGTGTGTTACATATAACTTTCATTGTAAAATATGAAGGAAGGTTCTGATTCCCAGCAGATTGCATTTTTTCTGTCGTAAACAAAGACGACCAATATCTGTATAAGTATTCAATGGCTCTCTAATCTTGTTTAGGACATGACGACCTTACCAGAATTGAACTATTCTATAAACTTTTATGCTTTACTTAAGTAGGAATAGTACAATGCACTTTCTTTCATTAGCAACCAAAGCCACTTCGTTTGGGTTGAAGCTTTTGTCTGATTTCATGATCAGCACACACAAAAGTCGAAAGGAAGCGTAAAATTTAAATTGCGTTTTATATATGAGACTTTTTACTTTTATAGCTTTCTGACAAAGACCAATAGCATTGCTCGTTAATTTAGGGATGTTTGGCGCCGTACAAGATAATTCGCTTTTTATTGTTTTTTTTTTTGTAGTTTTCAATATTTCCGAAGAGATTCCGCTACATGTGGGCCTTGGTAGTCTAGGGAGCAGGCGCCTGACTACCATCCGAGAGGTTCTGGGTTACAATCCCGGTCCTCCATCCTTCGCCTTTCCCACTTTTCCTACTTTCTTCTTCCCTCTATAAAATCCTGATTCCTCCTGTGATAACCTTCGTTAGCTCTTCCCGTTCCAGGAAGCGCATGTCACCGGTTGGTTGAAGAGATTCATCTCGTTTCAGGAGTCATAACACACCAGCGAGTTGTTTCTCGATGCCCCGATGTTAGAGTCGCGATAGTAATAGTTGGGAGTAGGTGGAATAAACTATTGCGGCTTGGTTGTGGCAGTTCCTTCCTTCACTTCTCTCTCTGCACTATCTTCCAACTAGAGCTTGCTGTTCGACAATGCACTCTATACAAAATAAAAATAGATTGTCTACAGTACAAAGGGGCCCCTGAGCTACTAGTCTTTCACATAAAAAAATGCATGCCCGTTAGGATCTCAAAATTTGAGCAACCTTCCTTGAACATACAATATAGTTTAACCTGGACTTCTCTTAAAGTACCGCAGCATGGACTAGTGTGGCACCCGATTGGCCCCAAAACAGACAGGCGTGGGCGCTAGAATATGGAATTAAATCTCCAGAATCAATAGAGCGATAACCCGAGGGATCCTATCTTAAGAAGAACTTAAGAAGGCCATCTATGATATTCGCCGGGTCGCGCGTTTGTCCGGCCGGTGGCGCTAAACAAACGAGGAGCTACTATGGTACTTTCTGGAGTTCGCATAACCACGTAAAAATATTTGTGCCATATCCTAAGGCCCCGGGTATACACAGGTCGCCGTGGCCTAATTGTTTCGTTTTCGCCTTGAGGCCAAGTATCACCACACACTAAACGACCGCCAACTGTATGTGGCCTGCAGTCCAAGAAAACTAACAAAAATGTTTATGTGTTTTGGCATTTATCGTCAGTTCGTGCCTGAAGATCTGAACTTCTATTCATTCTCAAGCAGTGAATTTACCGCAAGAATTTACGCCGTATCCACTCGGAATGGAAAACAAGGTGCGAAACTCATCCACACTCCATTCGCGCTTGTTGTCGGGTGTTCATGGCGTGAGTCCGGAGTCGCCTTGAAGTTTTCGTTGAGGCAATGAACATTTTTGCATATGAACTAACAAGCTGCTAGGCCAAGCTGTCGTCTTCGCCTGTGAGCGTGTGTCGGGAATCATAACTTCACCTGCATGCCACGGCCTGTCAGACGGATGCCTGCGGATGCCTGTGGCCTTTGTCGACCCGTGCCGGTCGACCTGGTCTGAAAGGCCACTGTCTATCGGTGGCCTGTAAGTGAATGGGGGTCTTTAGTGGAGAAACATGTTTTACTTAATTTACACGTAATTAATGGACGACCCCTTATTGGGGTTTCAATGGCAATCAAAAGGCGGATGCCCTGGTTAGACATTCATCGGTCCGAAACCGGCTAACCACTAGTTTGGTGAAGAGCGCTCCTGCCGATTTTCAAGCGACCTGGCCTACAAATATGAGGTGTAGTGGTGTAGTACAAATAGGCCTAGCGAAGTGGTCGCGGTACTTTTGCACCCAAAACCTCACCAAAAGAAGAAGAAGAAGCTAACTAGTAGTCGAAAGTTATATGTATAAGGCAGGAATAGTTTACAGATTTTGGTGGGATCATTAAGTTACGTAGACTGCAATAGGATGAATAATTAACTTTAAGTATTTAGTCCACTACATCATCTCCTACGTTTTAAATTTTTTTTAACGCAGAGAACATATGGCCTATGGTGGGAGTTGGCACCATCAAAGCTTCCAGAAATAAAACCTCAAAACCTTCAAAAGATTCCTGCTCAGGATTTTATAGGTTTGTTGGCAGAACATTTTTTTTAACATTCAACAAAATATCATAGATTAAAAAAAACCATTTCAGTGATAAGCTTTGAACAATATGTGATACCTGAGGAGGTGACTGTGTTCGAAACATATAATCCTGGTGCTATCGTAAGAATTTGGGCCTTTACAGTAACTGAAAAATGGATTTGCCTATGGGAAGGCTTCCCACAGAAAACATCATGCCGAGCGCGTAAATTTAGCCCACCGTTGAAGAAGATCTTATTTCCTACCAAGTAATTACACAAAAAATATTGCTGTAATGTTTTGAAATTAATAACAATTAATCTTTTTCCAGCATTATAAGACTGGAATTTAATCATTCACATTTAGATTATTTTACTGAAATCGATGGCATCACGTTAGTTGGAAGGAAATGCAATTTTTATAATCCTGCTGATTTTTTATCAAAGTGTAAGCGGAGACATAGAAAAGGTTCAACAATTACCTCATACACTAAAAAACCCCACTATAACTCTTTAAATATTCCAGGTCCTATTTTAAGAAAACTAGAAAGTATTAGATTTCGTCCTTGTTTTAAAGACAACAATCAAGATTACATAAAAGACTTCCTTGTAAATGATCTAGAAAAATTCATTCAAGAATCTGTAATTTTACCCGATGATAATGATAAAGAAAATACTCAATTAACACTTAAGGATATGCCTGTAAGGATGACAGTGTTTCAATTTTAATACAATATTAACAAATTAAATTTCTTTTCTAGTTTGAAATTTTATTAAATATATTTTCATACCTCGATATGATTTCGTTATTTCGCGTGGGAAAGGTTTGTAAGTTGATGTATGAGGTATCCACACATCCGCTGCTGTACAGTGAGATAAACTTGAAGCCTTATTGGTATTTAACAACATCGGAGCTTCTGTGCACTTTGGCTAGAAGGTAAATTATAATTTTTCGAAATCCATACAATAATAATGTTTGTTGAAAACAGATCAACGCTGATGAAGAAGCTGGACTTATCATGGTGCGGCCTTTGTGGTGCCATATCTCCAACAGAATTTAAGAAGTAAGTTGAAGAAATAAAACCGTGTGTGTGTGGTGTTATAGCTGTTATTTTACTTTTTTAAAGGTTCATTCAGCAAAGAGGAGATAATTTAACACATCTAAGACTAAATTCGTGTAAATTCTTAAATCCATCTTGTATGGAAACTGTTGGAATTGTCTGTGATAACCTTAAAGGTATGAAACTATAATTGTTTCTTTATTTTTCAGATTTATATTGTATATTGGGGCGCCCTGAGGGGCTTGGATATGTGGATGGATGTTCACTGACGGTTCCAAGACCGCAGAGGCTGTCGAGGCAGGGGTTTATCTAGAGACCAACAACAAATACTGTCCTGGCATCTTTCTGGGCACGAGATTCACAGAGACCTGGTGATGGAGATATTTGGGCCCATTGTGATGACATAGTGGTCCCACTTTAAACCTGATGTTAAAGTGTCCATTCTTCGCTAAACCACCTCGAGGACTAATAAATCTTCTTAGTTGCGAGATTTCCGCAGCGTGCTTAGCAAGGGTTCACCGAATGTGGCTAGTCTCATTTTCCCTAGGGCTGGTCAATGACAGAAAAGGTGGGTCCCTATCAGTCTCCCGAGGCTCAGAAGTGAAGTGGTCCGCCTGAGATGGTAAGAGGACCAGTCTAAAAGTGGCCCAAGGCATCCTTTCCAGGAAGGAGAGTAGCGGTCGTACCTCTCCTAGCCAGTTCGTCAGCTGTAAACTTTTCGTCCATTTTGGGTGACCGGACACCCATACGAGGAGGGTCCTGAACTGCTGCGCCATCTCGTTAAGAAATCGGCAGCATTCAGAGATAGTTCTAGAGGTATTGTGGAAGAGCGTGGGGCCTTCAGAGCCTGACTATCTGAAAAGATGTAGACGTCCGGTTCCTATCGCCTTGCTGGTTGGTTTGCCTCTTGTATGGCTAGAACCTCCGCTTGGTGCAGTAGTGATCGGGTAGTCGGAAGAAGACTTCAATCCCAAACTCTGTGGAAAAGATTCCTCCTACTCAACCCTCCAGCTTGGAGCTATTAGTGAAGAAGTATATGGCGTCCCGAAAACTTTGTGGTCTATATCTCCATTTACGACGTGAAGTGATGTGGACCCGTTGTTCTTTGTGAAGGTAGCCTCGAGCATGCAAAAATGGTTTTTTGTGGGTATGTTGACGGAGTTCAGCACCTTCATGTGTCCTCTACCGATTCCGGTCCAAGATCCAGATTCTCTTATTCTGAAGGATGTGATTGTTGAGGTTTCCCTTGTCAAAAGATTCAAAGGAGGGAGGTATAACATAACATTTAGGACATCTGTGGGTGTGGAGCGAAGTGCCCCTGTTATGCAGAACTCCGTACATCTTTGAACTTTCTGTAATTTGTTCAGCACGGTGGACCCACTCAAGGTTGGCCGCCATACTGACGCCGTATAGGAATATTGGGCGGACAATCGCTATCACAGAGGACGAGGAAATTTTCCTTTTGTGATGATAGCAATGACAGCTCACGGCGATCATCTAGTGCAGCAGACTGCAGCGGCTTGCTTGCCACTCCATTCCTGGACCTAAGTCGACCTCTCCTACAGAGGCAATCTTTGAACGCTGAGCCGCTGGTCCAGGGCCCCGAACTTTCCAGTGTCATCTCATGGTCCACTTCCAAGTCCTGATAGAGGCCTGGGTTAAAGAAATGAACTTAACTTATTGCGAACCGGTCTCAGGTCTTATGGGGCCCCTAGACCATCAATAATATTGTGCAATAAAGAATTGTGGAAGATTGTCAGGGGCAAAGTAGGAAACCGTCAATATTTTGTCAATATTATTGCACAATATTATTGATTGTGTAGGGGCCACTTTAGACAGGTTACAGAGCTTTGCCGTAAGGGGCGTTATCACTGTAAAGATGGCTGACTGTTGGTGGGATATCTCATTGGCCGTGTATGACGGGTAGGAGGCTTCCACACATGTTTTCTATGAATGTCCTGGCGTGATCTAGCTTAGCAAAAGAGCGATTACCAGAGCCCTTCTGGACTCCAGCTTCTGCCTTCTTCAATTGCATTCACAAGAGGCCTAAATTGGCCGGGGTGACCACCATATGGATTTTGTCCGTACTTATAGAAAAAGAAACTCTTAACATTTTGGTATTATTAGGAATTTATGTTGCTACTTTCTTGCATTACAGAACTATCATTAAGAAACTACACGGAACCGCCGGCGATTTTAAATTTCTCATGCTTGGCAAACCTGAAAAATTTGGAAAGACTTGATTTATTTCGAACATTTATGGAAACTGATCTCTTGTTAACGATGCTGGAAAATAACCAGAAGTTGAAACATTTAAATTTAGGTAAAAAATTAATTTTTTAATTTTTATTTTTTGTAATTCAAAATTTATGATCACTCGCTAGCGTTTTGTGGTATTGGTGTAAATATGGACGATATCGCAAAGCAAATATCAAAATATAATAAATCTCTAATTTCAATTGATATGTGGAAATCTCACTCACTTTCATCGATTGGCCTACAAGCTCTATCTGTTTGCCATTATCTCGAGGAAGTTGATTTTGGCTGGTGGTATGCGTTATAATTATGTTTAAAATAAAAATATAAAAATGTTGTTTTTTTGTTTTAGCTTAAGAGAAGAAGCCTCACCAGGCGAAAGTCTCAAGTGTTTACTTAAAGGTTGTCCAAATTTAAAGAAGTTGTTCTTGGCAGCTATACGCGGTATTACTGATCGGGATGTGGAGAATATTGCTAACTTATGCCCAAATCTGGAACAATTAGATCTCATGGGGGTGCTTGGAATATCTACAGAAAGATGCTATGAGTAGGTTTTTTTAACATGAGTAGCATTTTGTTTAAATATAATTTTATAATTCTTTCAGAATTTTATTAAAGTGTAAAAGGTTAAAACTTTTGGATCTAAGCTTTTGTGATAATATAGATGAATCGCAGGTAAACATATTCACTCGGCATTCTAGAATTTCTTGTACAAAACCCTTTCATTATTTCAGATTAATTTATGGAGAGACAAATTTAATATTAGTATTAAAAGAAGTGTGCCTTCCGATTTTCTTGTTTGAACAATTTTTTTAGTATAAAAAATACCAAAAAAAGAGAAATAAAACAAAAATTCCATCGACGATGCGTTTTTTAGGTAAAATTTCACTAGATTCAAGTTAAATGCGAGTGAATTTTTGTATTTTAAAGTAGTTTTATAAACAGAAACAAAAACAATATGTAAATATAATTTAATTCTATTTTTCTCAAATTAAATACTATTATTCCTTGATAGTTTATTCTTAGATATTAAGTGAGTTTTTAATGATTATTTTATTATTCCTAGTTTTATCTATATTTACTTAAGTTTGGCACAAGTTTGGTACAAGTATTGGCATACGCTGAGGACATCGTAATACTAGCCAGATCCACCGTAGCAATGAAAGAAGCTAGAAGGAGCAGCAAAGATATTCGGACTAGCAATCAATGAAGAGAAAACGAAATATATGTGCATCTCTAAAAGACGGAGTGATCGCCAGAATATGACAATTGATACATACAACATCGAAGGAGTCAAAGAATTTATATTCATAGGGACGCTAATTTTACAGGATAAGGATACGACAGCAGAAATCGAAAGAAGATTGACGCTGGGAAATAGAAGCTACTTTGGGCTACGTAAACATTTCTTAACAAGTAGCATTTCGAGAACGACTAAAGTTTAACTGTACAGAACTCTTATAAGGCCAATACTACTGTATGGATCCGACGCCTGAACATTCAAAGTAACGGAGAATACCTCCTAGGATGCTTTGAAAGAAAAAAATTCGCACTATATATGGAGAAGTGTGAGAGTCTCGCCTCTCCTTAAGACGGTCGCGGGCTCCCAGAGTTCTTATTGCCTCCTCCGACCGCTTTGCAACCATCGTTACGTCCCCTTTAGGGCATACCGAAAGAGGGCTTTCCCTGTTGTTGCCTTGCTTCATATATCATACAATTATGATGCTGGCTTTGCAGAGTGCCATTTAGCATACCCGATTGAATAAAGCTTTCGACGCCGGCGCAGTTATTGCTCACATATCCACGCTGAAATTCTTAAATTTTCCGGTTTATTTTTCCACTCAGAATCGGCATTCCTTAAAACGAGGCGGAAATGAGGCAAGGTGTTAGATGCTCTGAGAGATCCTTAAAAGGCAATCCACATGCGCTTGTGGTGTTTCTTTACTGCTTAACTTTTTAAGCTCGCTCATATTGCGTCACCGTCAGCGGGGCTTGTGCGGTGCCGTCCGAGGCCGCTCGTATAAACACGGACGAACATGCCAAAACCAAAGTCTAGAAATAACCGTCTTATCTCCATACAAAATCAGAGGACAGTACCGTAGGAGGAGGCTCCACAAAAAACGGGCTCCTCGGTGGGGTCCGAGGTCGTCTGCGGAGTCGGCCGAAGTTACCGACTCGTGGCGGACCCCACGGACCACTACAGACATGCCTACGCCTTCACAGATGCCACTCCTCCCACTGTGCGTCGTCCGTGTCTGTCCGTAATATCGCGCACCGTGTGAAGCCAGCTTAACAGTTCCCTGCCATGGCACCGTTCGGTGCAGACTACTAGATTATGAAGGCCTGCCACTGCCAGACAATGAACCTCGAACCTACAGAAGGGTGTACCATTGGAATTAACATGTAACCTTAAATATAAATCCTTGTACTAAAAGACGAGTCGTGACGACACGACAAGTCGTTTGAGTTGAAGAAAGTGACGTTTCAGTCGAATCACAACTATGAGTACTGGGGCCTAAACTCAACTTAGCACATCCACTCCTGGCTCCTTTGCTGAAAGTCGTATTTCGACTGAAACGTCACTTTTACCAACTCAAACAACTTGTCACGAAACACGACACCACTTTTAGCACAGGGGTCGTGAACTACTTGTAACCGTCGTTAACGGACATCATAGAACTTTCAATTTTTTTTATAAAAATTCTACATAAGCTGGAAAATAAATTGATCCTTTTATTCTTATTACCTATCAATTAAAGAATTATATTATTTAAAAAATCTATTTTCCACAAATTGTCTGCTCAATACAATTGTTAGAAATTCCCTACTCCAAGCAAGATGTCGCCTCTATCACACAATATTAACATTATCCACATAAAAATAATTCGCTTCACCGACCTTGAGATCATCAACACTGGTCGTGTATGCCTGTGTGTGTAGATATCTTCACTGTATGCGCATCTGGCATCCAGTTTTCCATCTTCTTCACAGCGCGCGACCTAGAAGAAGGGTGTCGAGACGGTGAAAACTTGCGGAAAAGAAAACTTTCCCAATTAATTATAACAAAAAAATCAATCTTAAACAATACACAAAGTGAAATTCAATCAACTAAACAATTGCACAACAGAAATTATTTACAGTTTTTCTTATAAAAATTGCGCAGTCAAAATATATTTCTCGAGAACGGAATGGAAATGGGCTAAATAAGGTGTCTTCTGTCGTGTCCGTGCCTGCTCTGTTCACGGGTGGAGAATTTATTTTTCTGCATTAATTTTTTTTGGAGTAAAGAAAGCAAAAAAACTTGCGCATTTTGTATTTAATCGAGAATTTAGATAGAAAAAAATTAATCGCAGTCTACTTTGCATTTTTATCTTGATGAAATTCTGAACAAGATCATTTTTTTTTTAATAAGGCAACAAATTGGGGTTATCCCTACTTCAGGAAAATGTAAAAAAATGTGTGTTAAACCTTGATAACCAGTCTGGATTTTGATTAGTCATAAATTTTCTTGTTCAGAATTTATTTTATACTCGATTTTGTTGTAAATTTTCACTGTTTTTCATCAAAGAAAAAAAAACGAAAATTTTTCGTGTGAAAAGTTTGGTTAAAAAGGAATTTTCTTCTTGTGCCAAGTGTGTGTATGTGTTTTTGATTTGTGTATTTATTCGCCTGGAACGTGCCGTCGTGTGCGTGTGTCACTTTCTGACGTGCTTGTCATTTTTATACTTAACCAAGAGTGTGGGGTTCGAATCCCAGGTTTATTAATAAATAAAAAAAATTGTTTTCATTCTTTACTAATTTTCTTTATATATCCTTATTTAAAAAACAAAAAAGGTGTGGGATATTAATTAAAATAAAATATTAAACAATAATAAAAAAAATGCTCACAATTAAGTTTTTATACCTTAAATGCCAGTAACAGTGTGGACAGATTACAGTGAAAAATATAAACGAAGCGGAAAAATTGTCGTGTTTAAAAAAGTGTGCACAGAACAAAAAGCATAAAAAAATAAAAAATATATATAATAACAAAAAAACCCCCCAACAAGCATCTTCACCTGTTGTGTGTGCTACGTGTGTGAAGTTTGCAATTGAGATAATAAAATGTATTCAGGGAACGATGGTGGAGGCTCCTCCACCGCTGACAATAGTGGTCGTGAGGAATCAGTAGCATCTGTGGCCCAGCGAATAATGATGAGGGGCAAAAAGGATGCCAGTTCATACATAAATGCAGAATGCTGTCAGGGTGGACCCACACCAGAGCTGGATAAGCTGATGGACTATCTTTTTGATCCTGATTTGAACATTGACAACACAGACAGCATTGAATGGGTCAGGTGGCTGATAGCAGGTGGCAGAACACCAGAGGAATTTGCAACTATAGGTAAGTAGGGATTCTCTTCAATCAATCTCGAGATAGCAGCAGCATCATCATTTCCTTAAATATACTTTTTTCTCTTTTGATCTCACTCACTCAACATCCGCTGCATTTTCTGATACGTCACTTAGCAGCGCTTACGAGATAGATCTCTCCTCCTGGTGGTGTTCCAAATACAGTCGTGTAGTGCACGTGCTTCATGCTTCCCCAGTTGCCAGTTATAAAGTTTAGGGCAATGAACTTTTGAAAACTTCTTACCGGTCTCTTATATAGAAATTAGCTCTTCTGGAAGTGCACGTTGTTTTGTTTGATCATGGCCCTGGTTTTCATGTGGACGACGGGACTGTATCCGATATACTGGATTGAAATTGTTCGTTTTTATTTTATTTTATTTTTTCTTATTTCGGTCAATGAGAGTATTTTGAATGTTTTATTTATTGAATGCAAATTTTTTGATTATTCCGAACAGAATATCTGGTTTAGTCTTGGCTTGGTTATACGTTGCAATGTGCTACAGATTCTTTATCTATTTTTATCACGAAAAGGCATTCTTTCACGTGGAATTTATTATAGGTAACAAAAAATTACTTGTGTAGGGGGTTTTTTTTATATACATATAGTTAGTATAAAATGATTTGGTAAATATATACCTTAAGAACTAAATGTGCTTAATCTCGAAATCACCTTTGTACATACTACGAGTTCGTCATGTCGTTGCTCATATCACAGTGCAAAATCTAGTAGTATGCTTAGTTCGGGGGGTTTAATAAGTTATGGGGTGTTTGGAGGATGTTGAAAGAAATGGTAAAGAACCCTGCGGTTGGGCTCTTGGATGTTGTAGGAGTTCGGAAATATTGATTGCGAAAGATTGCTCCGCAGTGGAGTAGTTCTTTGTACGAACAAACTGTTGTTTGTATCCTGCGAGAAAACAGCAATTTTAGGCTGTAAGTAGGGGAATCAATCCGAGCGGGGTCCATTCTGGCGTTGCAGGTGCCGCGGAAGCGGGAGAATGTTTTTTCGGAGCAATCGGTGATACACCGGTGATCAATCATTTCCCCTATCATAGCACCGTTTACCGTGGACCATGCACGGCGCACGTTCGTCAAGCAAGCCCCCTGGCAGAAATCCCCGTGTACCGTGTACCGTCCTTCAGAAATTTCCCTAGCGGGGTAGCCGTGCACCGTGTACCGTGCACCGTCCTTCAGAAATTTCCATAGCGGGGTAGCCGTGTACCGTGTACCGTCCTTCAGAAATTTCCCTAGCGGGGTAGCCGTGTACCGTGTACCGTCCTTCAGAAATTTCCCTAGCGGGGTAGCCGTGTACCGTGCACCGTGTACCGTCCTTCAGAAATTTCCCTAGCGGGGTAGCCGTGTACCGTGCACCGTGTACCGTCCTTCAGAAATTTCCCTAGCGGGGTAGCCGTGTACCGTGTACCGTCCTTCAGAAATTTCCCTAGCGGGGTAGCCGTGCACCGTGTACCGTGCACCGTCCTTCAGAAATTTCCCTAGCGGGGTAGCCGTGTACCGTGTACCGTCCTTCAGAAATTTCCCTAGCGGGGTAGCCGTGTACCGTGTACCGTCCTTCAGAAATTTCCCTAGCGGGGTAGCCGTGTACCGTGCACCGTGTACCGTCCTTCAGAAATTTCCCTAGCGGGGTAGCCGTGTACCGTGTACCGTGCACGGTCCACGGTTGGTGGCCCCTATACACTGCCATTCTTTTTCTTCTTTGATCCGTTAACTGGCGGTCCGAGCGGGACGTCCCCGCAACGGATACGCTGTTATTCACGATTGGTTTCCTTTCTTGCCGATTTTTGGCGACGTTTCCAGTCTCCGTAACTGATAATCCTTCATTCTTTAGGTCGCCCTCGATATTCTTTAGCCAGGTTTTCCTCGGTTCCGTTAGGTAATTTCTCCAGGACGGCCTCGTCAGAAAAGCTTACGTGGCAAGCAGTTATCATTCATTCGGCAAAAATGTCCAAACCACCGTAATCGACGTCATGGGGGCCTGTGGGTATGTGATCCGGTAACGGAAAGCTTTTATTTTGTTCATCTTTTGCAATTGCCTTTTGCTTTTCAAGCCCGAGAGTGGCTTTACCAAAACAGTCCCCCAACTTAATTCTAATCACTTCCAAAGCTGCTTGTCCTCCGTATCGAACGAGAGCTCGGCTATTGAGTATGCTAATGTCACATTTTATGGTCACGAAAATAATTGCCCATTTTCATTTAGAAAAAAAAATTTATGAAACCTCCAGCAAAGCTCCTTTGAGAGTGCTCTAAATAAGCTCCCCTGTGCATCGCTCCCAATTTTTCCCACTGGAATCGTTCTCGGGGATCTAGAAAAACTATGAGAAATTCCCTTTCTTATACACGTCCCTGAAGGTAGCGGTGCCGGATGAGCAAAAAAGTTTATAAAATATATCAAAATTAAGGGCTCAATATAGGCTAATTAAATGCCATAATATTGAATTTTAGGCTCTTTTGATTTTTTTTAAAACAAAGGATCCGCTAGCTAAAGCTTTACTTAGCGGTGTCTCATACCAATCTTCATGTAAAAAAATGTATTTCGTACTAAATGCACTTCAAAAATTATAGGCTAATTAAAGGCTACTAAACAAATACCCCACCAGCCATTCCACCCCGCCCAAAAAATACCCCTGGGATAATTTATTAATAGTTTATTAGAATATATTAAGACAGGAAATTTTTTTATTAACGTTACCCCTAATTAATTATTAACAAATTGCCCAGCTTCAACTTGAAGCTACACCGCCCGGGAAAAAAACATTCTTAATATTTAGGAAACATTAATTAAAATCATATGCCGGGCGGGAAAAATTTATTAACACCGTTCATCTTGAGTTTTAGCCCAAACAAACCCCAGATTACTCGGAACCTACACCGTATAGTCCAGTCAAATTAGAGGGGAAGATAATTCGGAAGTTGCTGAAAATTGGAACAGCCCTTAAAAACATTATTATACATAAGCTGTAGAGACTGCCACGCGATTGGACGACTGCAAACTTTTTTATTCAAGGTCAAAGGGTCAAAATATCAGTTTTTTGCAAATATATGCTAAACCGTACGTCTTATCAGAAAATTGTGTTTACAACGTTTGTAGATTAGGCGATTATCTACAAAAAAATATATTATACATTTTCTCGTAGGAATTGCCATTTCTGAGATATTGTCGTTTTAATAAGTTAAAATACTCATATTCTATCATTCCCAACTTGTAAAGGTCATCAGAAATTTAATAAATCCTTTGTGGGAGTACGCGGCTAATATTTTCAGGGGTGATTCCTGGATGTCTTTGGAGAAAAAAATTGTTCTACAGAGGGCGGCTATCTCCACTACCAAACTACCCAAAATAAACACTTATTGTGTATGGAAATATTGTAGGTAATAGTTTGGTGCATCAGAAAAGCAAAAAAAATGTACAGTTAGTAACGAAAGAAATCTGCCAAGTCTAGATGCAAGCATTGGTTTGAGCCTATATATTTTTTGAACGGAGTCACTCAGGTTGCTGTGCTTTATACCAAATAAAAGAATACACATTTACCTAAAAGAAAGAAATTGTTAAATCCATTTTTTATAGCAAAAATGTTATTTGTTTAGTAGCCTTTAATTAGCCTATAATTTTTGAAGTGCATTTAGTACGAAATACATTTTTTTACATGAAGATTGGTATGAGACACCGCTAAGTAAAGCTTTAGCTAGCGGATCCTTTGTTTTAAAAAAAATCAAAAGAGCCTAAAATTCAATATTATGGCATTTAATTAGCCTATATTGAGCCCTTAATTTTGATATATTTTATAAACTTTTTTGCTCATCCGGCACCGCTACCTTCAGGGACGTTTCTTATACGCATTTATTGTACAACCACATAGACATCACAGTCGTTACAGGAAAAAGAGAGAACGAAAAATGAATGCTGTAATATGTACATCATACACAAACCGGTTCGAGTTAAGGACCAATGGATAGCGTGATTTACCTATTAACTTTAATAACTTCTCTTCAAATGCACACTAAAAATTTAGTGTCGGGTGGGATACGATTGTAAAATTAGTTTGTAAGACGTGCCTTTCCTTTGAGCTAGTATCATAGTATTAGACAGTATCATACCTCTAATTAGGCGAGGTGCCAAAGTAACCTATGCCTCCACATTGAATATTTATATTGTACAATCTCACCTCACCTTAAGTGGTATACGGCAAAAGTTTCAAAAAATGTTTCTCAAATTCGTATTTACAATATAACTTCGCCTCAGCTCAAATTGTATATTTTACTGCTGCAAAAGAAGTAAGAAAGAAGAAACCCTTGTCACTCCATTACGTATTCGCCTTTTGAATCGCAAAATTTCAATATATCGAGGCCTCAGTACAATTTACCATATTGTAAGGAACAGATGTACTGCCTCGTACTGTACTGGCTCAACTTTATACAAATTACAGGTCACAAAAAGGTGTCAATTGACTACTTCGGTCCGCGGAAAAAAGTAACATTTATTCTGGCTCATTATAAATAGGTTGCCCACCATTTCTCTATAGGAATCTCTTTTGTAATATTTCAGTTTTTATAAAAATAATTAGGCTTGTTTGAAGATTTTGTTTTGTGGAGTCTTGCAAATAGGAGATTCTGCAAACTACCCTAGTAAGAATTGCATCACGAAACAATGTTTAATGTCTTCGTGAGCTTATTTAAGGATACCATGCTTAGATCGTATCGAACTCCATTTCATTCCAGTTATTCATTCGTAAAAATTAGCATAGTTAATTACAAAAGTTAATCGAACTGTTAATACATGCAACTATATAAATAGCCGCGTGCCTTTTTGTTTATTTATAATAATATGAGTCGTTTTCTGAACAATTTAAATTAATTAATGATAGGTATATAAAAAGAACTCTAATGAATAATGCAAATTGTAGTACAGATGACGTCTATCAAGGTTCTTGTTAATAATAGTCTACTATATGTTACTGGTGCACTTCGCTTTTTTGCTAAGGGTAAATGCAACTTTATAAAATGCAAAATCATAATTTTAAAAATAACATAAAATATAACACAAGATTGAGCATCGTAAGCTTCTTATTCATACTATATAATATAATCTATGAATAATATTGTTTTGTTTTAATCATAGATATAGTTGTATCGTAAAAAATCTCTGAGTTTTATTCTAACAATTATAAATAAAAAATTAAACAAAGCACAAGGTATATAATGAAACTGCAGATGTAGGGAACTCTCTCTCAAATACGAAATAAACAAGAATAGCGTTCTAGCTATCAAGAATTATAAATAGACACACGAGGCTCATTGTTTAGGGAATCGATTTTTTCATGCAAAAAAAAACAGAGCAAGAAGTTTTAGTGATACACAAATGAATGAATATAATCGATCCTACGTTTGTTTAGACCTTTATGTTTGCTAGCT
The DNA here is from genome assembly GCA_949987705.1 of Thereva unica. Classification (NCBI taxonomy): domain Eukaryota; kingdom Metazoa; phylum Arthropoda; class Insecta; order Diptera; family Therevidae; genus Thereva; species Thereva unica. Next base: position 110,609,876 of record OX465284.1, read on the forward strand.
TAATTTTGTTTAAATGTCTGTGACCTGATTATTTCACGAAAATGTCTGTTTATGTTCTTTTATGTGGTTTTTTACTGCTTGCGGCGGCAAATGGTACCAACGGGTGACAATAATATGTGCACTTATGTAGGCATGATAAACCTTGTTATATTTTGCTGAGTATCATTGGAATTGTCAGTTAGTGCTGCGTTCTTAAGAATTAGCCCAGCGGGAAATGGAGTGCGCTGGCATCTTGGAGCACTGCTGACAAAGTGTACAGCGGTCCCATCCTTATATCAGTTCCATATAATGTATGTACTTTTTAATATTGCATGTCCATTGCAGGGGAGTATACATTTTAATGCTTCTTTAAAAGCGTTGTGAAAGCATTATAAAAAAGCTTTTTAAAAGAATATTCATGAAGGTCTGTGGATATGTGAATAGCCTCCGGTGCCTAAAAGCTTTTATTTTTGTTAATCAATTGCAATTAACCTAACCGTTGCAAGCGCAAGTCTGGTTTTACCAAAGCGGTCCCCAACTGGGTATACTAACCACGTCCAGAACCGATCTTGCTAATTTCACCCTTTATGGTTCTATAAAATATCTGAAAACTTCTGTAATGCTTCCTTAGGAGCATATTTAGCAGTGCTCAATTAGGTAATTAAAATAAAATCTAGACCTCGATTCTCTCCTCGTCCTAAGGTGAGGTTAGGTTGAAATGGCTGCTCCTCCACTATGGAGCTCATTTAGGCACACCATTTGGCTCATTCTGATGGCATTCTAGTATTGGTACAAAATTCAGGCCATATTTTAGCCATTTGGAGCTTTGTATAAAGCGACAGACGTCAGGAACCCCAGTGTTTTGCAGCTCATTCAATTCATCAAGGAAAGGTGAGCCGAGGAAGGTCCCTCTTTTCCTCGCGAGGGGCGGAGATGTACAGAGAAGATGGGAGACAGTTTCTTCCTCATCTTTATTACCACAACTTCTGCATAAGTCGTTGTGGGGAAGTCACAATCTTTCGGCGTGCGGGCCGAAGGGACAGTAATCAGTCAGCATCGTCACTAGATTGCTTATCTCTTTTTCGTTCAACGGAAAAAGAGATTTTGAACACTTCACCTCCATAGTCGGCCATATTATGTGAAGAGTGCGGTATAGAGTGCTAAGGCTAAGGCCATCCCATCTAGTTTAAGTGGGGTGTTCTTTCCACTTTGGCTCCCTGTCTAGCAAGCTCATCTCAGGGCCCCACCCTGCGGTGTGCCTCTTCCAACCCGTCTCCTTCTTCCGAAAACCCCGGACCAAACTTTGTGACCCTTGGTACATTAGAGAGAACAAAAGGTCTTCCAGGATTCCCTCTTTGACTCGCTCAATTTGTCTTGAACTCCCTGAGCCGCCCTATATAATTGTCCCAGTCCGAATCCAAGTTAGAACGTTTGGCCTTATTGAACGCCTTTCTACTTTCAGACCATAGTTTGAGACGCTTGCTATTCCGGTTTTGCCGGTGTACTTCCTAATGTGACAGGCTGCTTCCAATGCATTATTTAGGAGGTTGCTGAGATTCCTCACCCGATGCTCGAGATCTTCAGCGTTCCAAAAATCCTCGGGGAGTGATCTTTCCACCACTAGTCTATATATGGCCCAATCTGTGTTTTGGACAATCCGATGACCAGGGGTCTTCTTCACAATTGCGCTTGCTCCATCATCGACCCCCTGAGCTACCGTAGGAATGTAGCAGCACTGACAAAATTTTATCGCTACTATGATAGTGACTGTTCCTCCGCGATAAACGCTCTTCTGCCTCCACGGCAATCATATACCAGCAACACCAGATTAGCCCACTCGTCTCATTCCCTCCACCTGCAACTCCCCCTTTTACGCACTCAACCAGATCTTGAAGCTCTCGGGTGGTTCGGCGCTCTCGGTCGACTCGGTATCTCCTCCCTCATAACGACCTTGAGTTTAGCGCCTGCCAATGCTTCCCCGATTCTGGATATGACTATTTTATAGAGACCGATAGATCTCTGATCGGCACATGCGATGATCTTCGCCTTGATGCCGTCCGCCGTCGCGATAGTAAGGGGCAGTGATAGGATGTTCCTGAAAAAATCGTCGCGAGTCTGACCTCAATGTTCCACCATTTATCAGGCAGAATGGTGCCGTCTGAATGGCTTTCGTCGATAACGGCGATCTTATTCTCCTTCGATGGCTCTACAGCCCAATTCGAGCCTTGGTCTTCTTCAGATTCTTCCTCCAGACGTCTCTCTGCTCCGCAGCTTGTCTCCAATTTCTTGTATTGAGCAGTTTTGCTGCATCGGCCTTAACATTGTCTTCCCATGTTGACCGTGGTTTGCCAACTGGTCTTTTACCAGCTGGTAGTAGGTACAGGTTTTTTTTGGTATCCTTTAGTCATCCATTCATTGAACATGACCGGCCCAACGTAAACGCAGTACCTTGGCATGAGTCGAGAGTTTACACTCTTTGTATAGATCGTAAAATTCGTGATTGTAGCGTATTCTCCATGCATTGTCTTTATTGATTGGGTCGTGTATCCTTCGGAGAACCTTTCTCTCAAATATGTTCATCTTGTCGCTGTCTTGGCTGAACGATAACTGCGATCACTTGGCTATATGTAAGTCTTAGTAATAGGAGAAACTAGATTGTTACTTTTCCTACTACGCTTAGCCTCAGGATGAGGTTCCACAAGGGGCCTCTGACGCTTTACTTAGTCTTGATTTGCGAAGTGTGCTCGCTGACAACCTGCGTCGCCTACCTTATTGAAGCTCGTTTCTTCTCAATGATCTCACCTTTCGCAACTCCCTCTAAAGATTCTTAGGGGGATGCGTTGCGCTTGGTACTTAACTTTTGATGGTGGAGCGCCTTTAGAGCCATATTGAAGTCTAGTTTAGCATAGCACCTATTTGACTTACTGCTTTAATGGAGAGCCTCTTACCAAATTTTACCTACCAAGCTTACGAAAAGAATTATACAATTTGTAAATATTTTTCTCAAAATTGAAACCACTCTTTTGCATTATCTTTTCGACAATCAGCCTTATTCTCGTTGTCGAGTGACGTGACAAATGTATCACTTCGATCTTAAATTGGTGTTCTGAATGCCAATCTAACAGACTTCTGGCAAGTAAATCGACAAAATCCGTTTTTAATTGTCGAAAAGTGTCGTGCGAAGTGACATTTTCCTCGAATCGTGTGTAGGAATCGACAGTTTCATTTCACCGTGTGCCTCGTAGTCGCGTCACTCGCCAACGAGAAAACCACAAAATATATCCCATCGAATCTGTTCATTCCAAAATACTTTTGTCATGCTCTTCATCACACATACAAAAAAACCGCTCTATTGATGACCATTAACGTCAATGACATCACAGAAGTCCAAATAAAGTTGATGACTGTGATTAATTTACCAGGATGAATCAGAGGTTGCAATTTATATTAATCTTGTTAAGTCAGTTTTTTTGTTGTTGTACTATATATATTTTGTGAAGAGTTTATTTCTAATTTGGAAGCATTCACCGACCTTTGCTGGTTAATTTCTGGAACATACACAATTTCATAGGCAAAACATCAGTGACATTTAAGTGTTTTTTTCTGATTGATGAAAAATATGGACAGGTACACAACTATTCGTCAATGTGGAGTCAATTATCTAAAAATTGCGATTTATTTCTGTCATTTATAATATTTGAAATTGTTGAAGCGAAATCTTTAGACTAGACTTTTTTATGCGAACTAAAAGAGATCTCTATAAAATAAGTAGAACGTCGTAGATTAATAGTTTATGCTCCGAAAACATTTACGGAAATAAGTTTTTGGTGTTCGCACGTCACAACTGGATCAAGATTTCATATTTTTTCCCCCCTTCCGAATCGGGTTTAATAATCGCCCACCTTTTGTTCGTAACTTTGCATAGGTGTATAAGAAACGATATTTTTGTTGTTGTTGTTGTTGTGCTGCTGTTTGAACACACATTTCAATCATCTCTCTGAGAAGACTCCCTTTTTGATTATAAAGGTGAATAATAAAAACGCAGCAGGTGCGGTAATACTGACACTTCTTCATCACCAATTTACAATGATGAAATCTCTCGATCTTCTTATTCACGGTCAATAAACTTTTGACTTGAGGCAGTTCGTCGCTGCTGGTTGTTGCTGGTGCTGCTGCTGCTATGTCTGGCCATATGATTTCCTCTGCCGATCTACTTTGTGCGGAATTCTTCATCTTCATGCTCAATACCACATCACACAGTCAGAGTCAGCTCTCTATATCCCAGATACCATCCCAGATTTGGTTAAGCTTCTTGTTTCTCTCATTTGTTTTTATAACACAAAAATTTTCGTCTTTATATTTGCAAAAGTTCGTCATTTTCTTAAGATGATGTATTTTTTTTTGCTTCATCGTCGTTTCTTTTATTATTATTCTGCAGTCGTCATTTTTATCTATACAACTTAACTACGATAAGTGCTAATTGATCTGTTGGTCTTGGATATTGGCTCTTTCTGTATAGAGATAGATATAAAAAGGTCTACACCCATGTTGACCAGTATATATGTTTCCGGTTAAGTGAATTCCTTTAGAAAATTATTAAACAATGAAGGTCATTTTATATATACATAGTAAGATTGTGATTAATGTCACGTTACAAGGTCACAAACTATATATATACTATACTGGAATCTGTGCTAGTTTAAACGCCTCTCATGATTTGAATTTCGAACACAATAACTTTATATGGCAAACTCTACATTTTTTCGGTCGATCGGTGTGTGATGTCAGCGCTACTACGACTGCGCGGATTATTTATCCCGGGCAAAAACAAAATGGTCAGTACACACCACAGGTGAGAAGGAGTGACAGAGATTTCGATTTAGAAAAGAAGTAGCGCCAGCTGTGTGGTGTAAGGCCGTTCGTTTATAAAAACTTGTTATAGACCAACGAAATTTCGGTGATGTTAGGTCAATGCTCATTAGTCCCACTTTGATACCACGTGCGCTTGTGAATCTTGGAATTTTTGAATTTGAATCTTCGAGTCCAGAATTGTATATTCTATATAACTATAAACCTGCATGCTAATCAATTTGGCTGATAATATTTGGCTGATAATATTTATTTATATAAAATAGAAGGGCATATACAATATATACTTGAAAGCACATATATATTTATATATTTAACAATTTGTATAAAATCTTCTCACAGTTAACTTTATATGCATAAATGCTCAGTGGCCATTTGGTTTTTATATTTTTCGTGGTTTTTGTATTGATGTTCATATAATAAATATTAAAAAAAAACTGGTTTTTGCTTTATCGGAAACAAGTAGAAAAAACGGGAAACGTTTTGTTACGTCTCATCTTTTTATAAATATATTTGTATATAATAAAAGATGTCGCGATTTTTTCGGAAATTATATTGATAAAACATCATAACATCGGATATGAAGTAATTTTTTTTCTGGATTCATGATGACTAAAAATTCTTGTTTATTTAATTTAAAGTATAAAAACCGGATTGATTTGCAGTTTTTAAAACTATTTTTGAATTAATGGTTAAGTAGCTCTTGAGGAGTTATAATGAATGGTTTGGTAGCTGGAATGTTAGCCAAGATGTAAAATGCTTAATTTAAATATTCGTGCGATATTTTTTTTTGAAACTTTCTTGTAATCTGTCTTAATCCCTAAGCAAAATTACAAAAAAAAACTGAATGATTAGGGAAAGTTGCGATGTTTAGCAAAAATTTGACACAAAATTAAATCTTCTTTATTAAAAATAAAATTTCCGAACTTTTGGCTTACATATCACATTACATTCTTCGAGGGAGTGCCTTTGCAGGCACTGTGACCTACATACTTGGCTTTTGATATAGCCTAAATTATACAAGGAGAATTGACGGAGTCCTTCCCAGTCAAGCAAGGCTTAAAGCAGAGTGATGGGCTGGCACCCATGCTATTTAATTCTGTCTAGGAATAATTCGCAAAGTAAACATTGATGCGAACGCAACCCTGCTTAAAAAATCAAAACAATTGGCAGGATATGCCGACGACATAAACTACATTTCCAGATTACTGTCATACCTTAGAGAACTATTCATAGAATTAGAAGTTGGAGGAAAAAAGAGTAAGATTCTAATTCAGTCTAGGGTGGAAAGAAGAAGAAGAAACCACAACACCACCTGAGGGGAATATAACTTCGAACGGGTAAACCAATTAAACTACCTGGGCTTCACAGAATAAACGCCGCAAACAGAACATACTTTTCACTACTGTCAGTGATGAAATCCAGAGACATCCGCAGAAAAACAAAAATAAGAATCTACAAAAGGATTGGTATGCCTTGGGCCACTTTCAAACTCCAATGGAAACAGCGAAGCGAAGCGAAGGAGGGATCTTAATAAATTCACTTTAGCCAAAATAACCTGGCCCACTTATGATATCAGGCGGACTACCTCACTACTAAACCTCGGGAGACAAGCCATCTCAGCTATAGTGGGAGTGCTAACCGGACACTGTCTGATACGCATGCGACCCGCTTAAGTCTTGAGAGCTACGAATAGGGCTGTAGAGCCATCGAAGAAAAAGATAACCTAAATTTGATGTAGGATTCATATCCCAAATCTCTCTGGGAACAGTGAAGCCGCGAAGGAATTGTAGCGTCATAGTAATTGGGTCAACATTGATCCGAAAGTAACTTTGTTGTTCTTTTTAGCTTCCACCTGTTAAAATTTAAAAGTTTTGCTTTAGCTTTGTCGATTTGAATGTTTTTTAGCATGATGAGGTACCCTGGGCCTTAGTCCAGCTATGCTATTAAGAAAAACGGCAACAATTTGGATGGTCGATCTTACACGGCCACTGGCTATATTGCAGAAAGGTTCCGGATTAATAAGTGATGAGTTTGTCAATATCGGGCCAGGCCATCGGCAATTTCATTAGGGTTGTGCGAAGTGGCCTTCGTGGGTGGCCCCACATTAGTTGTTTCTTCTGAGGGATTTTTAAAATAGGAGACAATCCAGGACAGTCTTTGATGACATTCTGTGGGTTTAAAATATTACAGAAGAGCTTGTTGCCCCTCTAACGATGTTAGAGCAGTTTGGAGCTCTATTCCTAAAGGTGTTTGCAAACACCTAAATGTGGAATACCTCAGCTTGAAAAAGAGTTGGCATGCTTGCAGGAGAAGACCAACATTTGAACCTTGTGGCACCCCGAATGACACTGATAGGAAGAATGATACAACGCTGTTGTATCGAACACATTGGAGTCTAATAGAAAGAATAGATAGGAAGAATGATACAACGCTGTCGAGTAGCGAAAGACAAAAGGTGGTGGAGTTGGCTAAGTTTGGATAGCAGATGCGAGTGCACCACAGAATCGAATGATTTCTTAGAGAAATCAAAAAGAATTAAAATGCCAGTGTCACCGTGGTCGAACGCAACACGCAGATCAGTCTTCTGACTTTAGTAGCTACAGCAGTGTCACAACTGGGATTGGAATTTAGAAAGGAAGCTAGCTATTAAATTTGAGATATCGCGGATAAAAAATTGGTTTTGGCAAGGAAAGGAAGAGGGTTGGTAAGGGAATCACTATGATTTTTTTTTTTTTTCAGAGAAATGGAACTTGCGAAGTTTTCAGGCAGTAATTGAAAATATGCGTGATAGCTACCATGATTAGGGTAGAGAGAAGCTTGAGAAAACTGGGACAAATTTCATCATAGCCAATCCTGCTGTTAGAGGAAATGGACAGGAAGTCTTATGCAGTATGAGGTCGTAGTATCAGGTCGGGACCGGTGGAGCGAACAGTCGCGAGAAGCCAGGACCTGATCCGGTTGTAGAGACGTTAAAGAAGAAGAAGATGAGCAAAATGTTTAGATTGATAAAGATTGAATTAAATTGTGACAATCGGAAGCCACAGAATCTCGTTCTTCTATGTCCTGAGTCATAGTCCAAGTCTCGCTGCTATTACCCAGTACTGGTCGTATTACTGTTTTGTATAGTGAAAGTTTCGTTTTTCTGTGCACAAATCTTGAGTGCATTGTTGAGGATTTGGGGCATAAAAGGCTCTATTAGCCAGTAATATTCGTCTAGTTATTTCTTCCTGTTCATTCTTTCTTTTTGTTCTTGTAGACCTAAGGTACACTGCTTTATCGACCACTTGTATAGAGTTGTATTTCTTCCCATTCTAAACCTTCCAGATTTGAAATATTGCATCACCTTTGTTTTCTCTTCGTTGATGTTCAGCGCTATGTCCTTTGCCGCCTCTCTTAATTCGACATAGACTTCTTTTGCTGCCAAGAAGGACCTTCCCACGATGTTCACGTCATCCGCATATCCAAGTAGTTGTACAGACTGCGTTGCTATGGATGTACTTCTCTGTACTGACGTTTTTCTTATCAGCCTTTCTAGGGCCAGGTTGAAAAGCATGGGAGCTAGTCGATCTCCTTGTTTAATACCTTGTTGGACTTCAAACTCTACTTTACTGCATTTTGGATCTTTACTTTCGCCATGGAGCTATTCGTTGCGCATTTGATCAGTTGTACCAGATTTAAGGGTGTCTCTCTGTTTATCGAGTCAAATTAGTTGTTTGCAAATGGCCAAACTACCAACGTTTAAAACTCAATTAATAAAAATTACTTTCATTTTAATTCTTCAATGTAATATAGAGTTCTAAAATATCATCAAACAACATGACAGAAAAATGAACTAGAATATCACTCTATCGATTACCTATCAAAGCAAAAAAGAACTCTTCCTTTCAAAATCCTCAACCGTAATACTAGGCAACTATAAAATTCCTACCTGTAATTTTCTTGTTCACTTCTATAAATGCAAAATTCCCATCAAAACCTTCGCTCGGCATTCTTCTGTTAGCGGAGCTCTAGTAGCTCTTAAGTATGCAATTCTAATTTGTCAACAAAGCAACCTATTTACCCGTCAATACACAAACCATTACCTCGAACATAGAAGTGTTTATTTCTAGAAGGGTGTCCATAGCAAATGAGGAAAGCAAAATACTGAATGACGGAAACATGAAAAATTCCCGTTTCATGTAATTTCGCCATTTCGCACACACATTTTGCACAAAGTTCATGCATAGGCATTTGAAGCGACTGCTCCAGCTCTTCATCTGTTATCGCGTGCCAAACAGCAATCTCGTTACTGTTGCTGCACGCGAATGATCAAAAAATAAAACAGAGACTAAAGCTTTAACTTCTTTAATACCTACCTGTGATGTTATATTTGAACAAACTAAATATATTTGAATGAAGCCCTGTTCACTAGAATTGTTCTTGTATATTTATATATATTTTTTTCTCTCTCACTAATTTCAGTTCGTAGCTATGATAACCACGCAAAATGCGGTCTCGTCTGGGTGCCCCATGTCGTAGCATACCGGTGTCGCACCTGTGGCATATCGCCATGCATGTCGATTTGTCGTGATTGCTTCAAAAAGGGTGACCATACTAATCATGACTTCAATATGTTTTTATCACAAGCGGGAGGAGCCTGTGACTGTGGTGATACATCGGTCATGAAATCAGAGGGATTCTGCAGCGACCATGGAATTAATAATCGCGCCAACAAGGATCCAGTTCCAAATAATTTTCTAGCCGTAGCCGAGGCTATTATGCCAAAACTTCTATTTCGTCTGCTGCATCATTTTCGGGAGTACAGCATCATGAGGACTCATACACATTCACATTCATTCGGCATGGCAGTTTATAAATGCGAAGAATTTGGAAATATGTTGATGGATTTAAATAATATGGGCGAGCTGATGCGACGTGTGATGACTAGAGCACTCATAAATCCAGATGTAAGTTCTCTTCAAACATTTACTAATTTCATGCTCAATAATCGCAATTTTATTTCTTAATTACAGCTTTACAGTAAATTTGTAGAACCATTCCCGAACACAAAACATGGGAGATTTTTAAAGAAAAGTAGAAAACTATATGAGGAGGCCGTTAATAATTTTCCAAGGTAAGTTATTCGTAAATAAAGAGCGATATCGCAAAATCTACAAGGTAGATTACAAGCTACTTAATGTAACTACTTAATTTTACAATTAACATACATTTATGGAATATAAATGTATTCAAAATACGCACATCGCTCCATCCTTGTGGTGGCGGTAGCGATGGTTCAATCTGATCGTTTACTAGGTAGAGTCGACTACCACCTTCTTGTTCTACTCCTTAGGTCACTCATGGTTATGCATACTGTTATAAAAATACCAGACGTTGTTCATTTTAAAAGCCCACTCAAAATGTATGAATTGTCACGTAGAGTTTTGGTGCCCTGTGCTGGAAGTCGAGTCGTGTGACAGTCGCATGTAGTTGTCGGAGTCGTCTCGTTTATTAGTTGGTGTGCTGAAAGTCGTGTGGCATGACAAGTCGTTGGAGTTGAAGAAAGTGACGTTTCAGTCAAGCTACGACTTTCAGTACAGCATCTTTCTCACTAAAGCACTGCACGCCGACTAAAAATTCAAATAAAACGACAATAAAAACGGCGCCAAAAAAGTTGTCATTTATGCCAGCTGATTTTAAACGACACAGACCCGACAAGAATCGACTATCAGCACACCGCTCTATTAGCTTCAGTTCATATGATAGAAAATACGACATTCAACACAGGGGCCGTCTGCTGCGGCTATTACGAAATTTCTAGTGCTTATTGCATATTTTCGTAGGCTTACAATTTTTTGATAAAGCTGTAAATCATTCCTACCAAGCGCATATAGCATTCCAAGACCTTTCCAGAAGCCCCCATGCTGCCCGGTTTCTTATTTTAGCTCGGATGTCACTTGGAATTATTCTTTTCAGTCAACAAGCATCATGTGGCCGTTCTGATGTGATGGTATAAAACAAGATCTTTCATGTCATATTCCTTAAACTAACAATGAAAGAGACCAATAAAAAAAAAGATGTCGACTAAGAGGTTCACAGCAGATAGTCTTAGTCTGTATTTCCACAAAAATACGGGCAGAAATGTGTTTGTTCACTCCTCATTCTACCAACTCTATAAAACCTAGTCCAAATAGATGATTAAATAGGGAGTGTATGAACACAATTAAAGCTAAGGAAGCCGCCTAGAGAGCGTGCAAATATTGCCCAAACGAGTTACTTGAGCGTGAGTAGATGAAATCGAGAAACTCGTGTAATTCCATCATCAGGAAGGTCAAAGCATCATTTGGGCACAAGTTGAGAAGTAAGCTACTCAGAACACGCGTAGACAGCAAAAACTTCTGGCCCTTGGTAACTTCCATCTTAACAGGGAGGATACAAAATAGTTATCACTATTGGACGAAGTGAGCAGATACAAAATAAGAGATAGGTCAACAATGGACCAAATTTTTTTCATAAGGCAAAGGAAGAAGCTGATGGAGGCCAAGGCTCGAGTTGACATCGAAGAAGGTACTCAAGAAATGTACCTCACCTGGCTCAGCAAAAATGTGAAGCCAGCGACCCTTTAAATTACCGCCCAATAGCAATTACTTCTGTTCTCTCCAAAATCATGAAGACAATAATCTATAGAAGGCTGAAAATAGATGAAATATCTAAAATATATCCAAATTATGTACGACAGGCATTATGGATTTAGACCAAAAAGGTCTACTGGCGACCTTTTTATGTGTATGACCGAGCATCTCAACTAAAGCATCCATCGCTTCGATGAGTCTGGTCTGGTTGCTCTAGATATTTCCAAGTGTGGCATCCCGCTCTGCTGTCTAAATTCTGCTGTCTATTGGTATCGACTCAGTTCTAACAAACTGGATCGAGACCTTTCCTTTTTTGGACGTTCAATTATGGAAGTATTAGATGGCATCGAATCCAACCCTCATTCCCCCAAGGGTCAATTCTCTCACCAACCTTCTTTCGAATATTCATTAACGATCTGTTGTTCTCAATCTCCTCCAACCCACTTCACAGTTTCGCCAATGACGGTACTCTGTGTTACTCCTACGCCTTCGTCAATATAAGACAAGTACTTGCCAGACCTTGTCTCTTAGACCGTGAACTCATATCCAACTTTCTCAACGGGGACATTGAACTCATTCATGATTGGAGCCTCAAGAACCGTGTCGAATTCAACGCAACCAAAGCAAAGTGCTGTCTTATCTCTACAAAAACTTGCACTGCCCGTACCTCTATCTCAGTGGGCAACAAGAATCGAATGTCTGACCTATCTCTTTGCATTCTAGGCGTAACCTTATACTGAGATCTGCGATTGATTAATCACATATTCCAAATCGCCAAACAAGCTTGCCAATGCCTGGAACTCCTCCTAAGGTGCTAGTTCTTCCTTCAGCCAACTGCCCTAGCTACAATCTAGTAGCTAGTTTCATATTGTTAGAAGAGGGTTGAACTTCACTAATATTGCATCAATGTACACACTTATAATCCAGATAACAAACCATAAAGAGTCGGTTTAAAAAGGGAAAATAATAATTACACGCGTCGGTCGAAGCGTTTCAAAGTAAGTAACACAATGAACTGCCCTCTAGTATTATTGTAGTTACTGGTAAAGTTGAATTATCAGGCTTTGAACTTTATTAATTTATTTATAAAAAATTGTTGCCGCACTAATAATAATAATTATTCATATTTTATTCAAAATATTTCCAGACCTGAACCTCCCGACGAATATAAACATCTACCAGCTTTAGGACAAACCTTATACCATGAAACTCTGCTAGAAGAATTTATATTTTGGACATTTATGTTTGAGTTTCCACAAAATTTGGTTTGTTTCCTGCTGAACATGCTGCCGGATCAAGATTATAAAGTAAACATACAAATATTTGAAATATTACGAACTTAATATAAAATAAAATATTTTAATTTCCAGGAACATCTTACTAGAACGTTTGTAATGCACTACAGCCGAATACCAAGTGTTCTAGAAATGTCACAAGATCCCGATACTCTTAGCAACAGAGTGGTACACATGAGTGTGCAGCTATTTTCAAATGAGAGTCTAGCCTTGAAAATGGTTGAAGAATTAAGTCTCTTACACGTAATGATCATAAGTTTAAAATTAATGATGTCGAAAATTTTAATACAAAATACTCTACATAGTAAGTTACATTATATACCTAATTGTTGTTTAGGTAAATATTAAAAAAAATCTTTTCAGTTCCGGATAAAAATTTCCACTTTGTTATCGATTGCGCCAAACGAGTAATGAAGGAGCATTGTTACTGGCCTTTGGTGTCAGATTTTAATAATGTTTTATCACATGAGTCGGTTGCTTTAGTGTTTTTACGTGATGATAACCTAATCGATATGTGGTTTCAATTCCTGTCAATGTTACAAGGAATGAATGTCAATATACGAGAGACTGCTAGCCATGTTGAATTTGAACCTAGCTCATACTATGCGGCATTCTCTTGTGAGCTAGAAGCCAGCGCCTATCCTATGTGGTCAATAATTTCACATCTCAAGGATGGAACTCATGCAGAATTGGCTAAGAAGATTCTAACATTTTGTATTAATTCTCTGCAGGAATGGTTTGATGCGATATTTTTTGAGGAACCAAAGCTAGAAAAGGTTAGAGAATGCTTGCTCTTTTTGGAATTGTTTACATTTTTGAAATTTCTTAAATTACAGCGTGAGATGATGCATGCATCGTTCCATTTTCCGCTTCATCGATATTTAGCTGCTTTTACGTGTCAAGCTGTAACAACAATGGGAATGTCTCTTAGTGATATTTTGCCAGCACAGTATCTTCTAGCGCTTTTAATGATTCATCCTTTAAGAGTTCAGGTAAGTGTTGTTTGTTTAATAGTTTATGTGAATAGAAAATGTAGTAGTGAACGGTATTTCACTGGTTTCGGAATCAAGTTATAAATTCAGGATTCAGGGGGAGTTACGTAGACGCACTATACGCCACGACTTCAGCGAAGCTTTCTTCGACATGGGGGTTCATGAAATCTTGCTAAGTCTGTTTGGTGTAAGATCTAAAGCCCTCAAATCGTTCCGCTCGTAACTTTGGAACAGACGACTTTGGATGCGAGCAATGGTCACCTATCTAATGAAATTGATGCTACATACAGTGTACCTCAGGGTTCGCATTTGGGTCCAACCCTTTTCAATATTTTTTTTAATTGACATTAGGTCAGAATATCAATTATACACGGATGATATAAAGCTAGAGAGAGATTAATGAACTACATCTAAATATCCTCCAGCTGTTCATCTGTGGCATTGTAAACTGTTGTGTGAAAATAAGTTGTCATTAAACATAAAAAAGTGTGCAGTGGTAATTTTGTCGAAATCTCACAAGCAACTGCCAGCAATTTATCTATCTATCTGCGGACAAATTATCCCAACAGCTAGAACGGTGACCTTGGAGTGATTTTTGGTGAAAAGTTAACCTTCTACGAGCATTATACTTCATGCTTATCGTAACCTAGGTTAGCAAAGAGTTTAGGGATGTCGAAACACTGATAGCTCTTTTTTCAGCGTTATCAAGGCCTTTGCAATATGGATCTGTGGTCTGTTCTCAGTTTACTAAACACATCAATTGTATTGAAGAAGCCCAATTTAAGTTCTGTATATGCTTACGCTGTGTTAAGGGTTCTGAGGACATTGTTCAACAATATAAGCATTGTAGTCTAACTTATCGTCTGGTTGATTCGCCAGAAATTGTGCCAGGCTTTGGATTTATTTGCTTGAGGGTAGAGCTAAGAACTTTACATACATACACAACGCTCCTTTAATCCCTCATCGGACATAGGGCGAAAACAATTGCCCTCCAGTGGACTTTGTTTTGTCCGACAGCTCTCAGGTCTGACCAGGATCTCCTAGTTGTTGCGGCCTCTGCTAATATGGTTCTCCTTCACTTTGTTCTAGGTCTTCCGACTGGATGGGCTCCTTGCGGGTTCCAGTCAAGGGCCTGTTTGGCTAGATACTAGTGCCTGCCATATAAAGCTCCTATTAACCGAGCCGAACGCTTTCTCCTAGTCTATGATAGCAAGGTATAAGGGGGAGGGTCGTAATTCCGTAGACTGCTCCACTATGATTCTCAAGGTGTTAATATGGTCTATGCAGGAGAGACTCTTTCTGAACCCAGCCTGCTGTCGGCTTTCAACAATTCTGGCGGGATGCCAGTTTTTCCAGCTGCTTTACCATTGGCCATTGCGTGAATTGCGGTTACTATTTCTGTCTTAGATGGGGTACTAGTAGTGATTCTTATTGGCTGTGCATTTTGTTGTGCTCTTCAGGTTCGTGTGAAAAAGAACCATTCAAGGCGGCCAGTCAATCCGGGAAAAACTGAGGTGATGCTTTTTACAGAGAAAACGAAAATTCCCATCTTCAATCTCCCCAGGTTGGATGGGGGTACTCTCACCTTATCCTCCAGAGTGAAATTTCTGGGTTTAATACTGGATCCTAAACTCAACTGGAAGTCGAATATCGAGAAATGAGTAAAGAAAGCCTGTACAGCCTTCTATGCCTGTAAAAATACTTTTGGCAAAAAATGGTGTCTCAATCCAAAGATGGTCCTGTAGAAGTACACAGCTATGGTACGCCCAAGCCTCACGTGTGGGTCACTAGTATGGTGGCCTGCGCTGAGCAGGGCCTATAGGGTCATAAAGTTGGGAAGGGTCCAGAGAACGGCACTAGTAGGGGCAACCCATGTGGACATACCCCACGAAAGCTCTGGACGTTCTCTTGCACCTACCTACTCCCCCCGACCTTCAGATCAAAAATCTTTCCTGGTGTAGTACCCTCAGACAGGGAATCCGAGGCCTGGACCTCAAAACCTTACGTTCATAGTAATATTTTGAATTTCCTACGTCAGGGTATGCTCGCTACAATCACAGACTACCTTCCCCTTTGGCCTTTAGGAAGGAATTCTCCGTCGAAGTGCCCTCAAGAACAGAGTGGAGAAACGGGGTTGTCCTACGAAAGTGCGATATACGCATATTCACCGATGGCTCCAAAACGTCAGACGGCGTCGGAGCAGAGGTTTATCTAGAGACCACTAATCGTTCATTGTCTTGGCACCTCCCGCTGCCCCCTTGTGTCTTTCAAGCTGAAGTGCTGGTGATCCTGAAAGCCTGCCAGACAATGAACTTAAAACCTACATAAGGATGCTGTGTTGGAATTTTCATAGGCAAGTCTCTATAAAAGCTCTGGATTCAGTAATGCTCTCTCCGGGGATCGGCAGTGCTATTTTTGACTACCATCTGCTTCTAGCCAGCAAAAAGTGGAGAGCATTGGAGGCCTGCACTATCTATAGAGCGACTTGGCCGACTTACAACAAAGCAAAAACAAGGGGCCTTTTAAAGAAATCCCGACGATATAGCCAGAATCACGGCAATCATCACGAGGCATTGGCCCATAGGAGACTACGCTGCCAAGTTGGGCATCCCGTTCAACGTCTGTTGTCGTAGCTGCGGGGAGACGAACGAGAGAGACACACTAGTTCACTTCCTGTGTAGGTGCCCGGCTTTAGCTAAAGACATGCAGCGCACTCTAGGCAGTTAGGACAAAATGTACTTGGTTGGTAGTTTAGTGTCATTTCGGACAGGTTATTTCCTCGTAATTTTTTTTACTTTTTAAAATCGCCATAAAATATATAAAAAAAACTCACGGGAAACGCCAAATTCTTTATTAAGTAAAATTTTCCTTGAATATTTTTGTTTTGTTTTTTAGGGATAAAACTAAATTACAATTACTTTCTTATAATATACATTGTTTTTTCTTCTTATTTATTTTCTACAATTTGGAATAAATTTTGTTTTTGTTGTTTTGTAGCAATTTTATAAAAAAAGCTATTTCTTATTATCACTTGATATTGGTGACATCACGTGTGGCGAAAAATCATAAGTAATTAATTTTGGCGCCACAAATCCGCCATATCCATCTCTTCCTTTATGATAAATTCCAACTCCGGACAGTGGTACTGGTGGGCTTGATTCCACGTTTTGTACATCGACAAATGGTACAGTACTTTGCGCAGCATCCTTGTACATGTCAGAGTTAGTAAATTCTATGAATTGATTGTGTCTGGATGTTGGTAGGGATTTTCCTTCACTTCTTGACGGGTCGTCTGGTCTTCGTAGTTGGACAGCCATTCTAGAAAGTTTTATGTTTTTTTATTTTTTGTTAATAGTAGTTTTGAATTTGTTTACCTTCGATCACCACTAACATCGGTATTATCGTTTGATTTCCAAAAGCTATTCACTTCTGGTGATATTAGTTTACCAGTTTCAAAATCAAATTCGGTCATGCGAGCTTCTAGATTAAGATGTGCTCCAACTACTCGGAATCGTACACCAGTTACAACATGCATTGGATCATCACCAGATATATCATCCAGATCAATAGCACGCTTATCCCAAGCCAATGCGTGATAGTCTCTTCCAGAGCGGACATCACGATCGAAGATTTGATAGTTGTCGATTGGTTTCCAGATGGGAGTAGATGTGTTAATGTTACCACGTGGTAGAAGCTCACCTTCTTGAATTTGAAGATGGAAGACGCGCTTGTGCTTGACAAAACGTAATCCTATTACAACTCTAGAAGAAAATTAAGAAAGTGTTTAAGGGTGTGAGATTTTTTAATTATATTTTAGGGGGTACCTGTTTTCATTAACGTTAGAAACGGCCTCGCGTAAATTGAAATATCTATCAGACTTGCTACCTTGTTCGTCGCATAGACAGAAACAGTAGCTGCAGTGCCAGAATAGCCATCTCCACCACGAATCGACTTTTGTTGTTCCTCGAGGGCAGCTTTTCTTCTTCCCTAAAAGACTTCCGTTTTCATATTCGATGTATTCATATCTTCTTGTGCTATTCAGACTCTAAAATTGAATTTTTGTTGTAAATTTAGTTTAAATTGTTAAGAAAAATCAACATACAGCTGGACAAATCCACATATCCGAATCCAGATATTCACAATTTAGTAATCTTCCAGTACATCTTGGCTGTCTAGCGCAGTACAAGTCCTTGAAGCATCCATGACTTCTTGTTAACGAATAATACCCACAATTCTCTCGACAAGTTTGATCCGGGTTCATATCAACTTCATTCTCGACATAACCTTGCAGTAATCTTGTTATCTCGTCATAGGTAACGCCTTTTACATGATGCATTGGATCACAGCGCCAAACTGTTCGATCGGCTCTCTTCATAACTTCGCGCAGTAATTTTTGTGTCTTATCAGTTCTCTTCTCGAAGTCATCTCGCATTAGATTCGCTTCGTGGGTAAAGTTTCCTTTAAAATAATAAAAATTTTAAGTAAATAAACAAATTTTTCTATTTTTAAGTTATTTTCTTATCTTTTTATGTGAGAGAACAAAAAAAATTAAATTTTTCGTAATCTTTTGGACGTTTTTGGAAAATCCGTTTTTGTTCAACAGAAAAAATCTTGGGAATTATAAAAATAAAAATCGAAATTCTTAAGAAATTTGCAGATCAATTTGATTTCTTGCTAAAACTGTGACAACAAAATTGAGATCTTTCTTTGAATAAGTTCATTAACATTCAAATAACAATTTTTTTCTGAAAGGATTTTACAACGATGATCGAAGGTGGAGAGAAGCCGCCGGTGTCATGTAGTTTATTTTTTTGTATGAACATTGATAGTTGGTTTTACTCCTACGCAATAATTTAATAACATTCCTCTCTTCAAACCGATAGTAGTTATTATTTTGATCGATATATACCCACGATGATGATTATATTTAACCACAAAAACTGTCATTATGACGATTACCATAGCAACAAGGTGTTTGCGCGCTCTGTTTTCAAATTAGTAACACCTAACAAATATTTGAAGATGGGGGTGAGTAATTTCTCCGATAATGTTCTTATTTATAGATTTTTCCAATTTTACGGATGAAGTTGATCTATGGTAATCGATTACCACCACACTGGGTGTTGTTTTTTTTATTTATTAAGCTGAATATATATGTATATAATTGTTAGTATTTATCTCGGTGTATTTTTCACTGAATTATTTATGATTTTGTTCCGCTAGCTCTAGACTACATTGATTATAACCTTCATGGTTGGTACTTTTTAACGATCTCTGTCAGAAAAATTATTCGAAATTTTTTTTTTAAGTAGAATAAAACTCGATTTTTAGTATGTACTAGATCTAATGGAATATTTTTAAATCTTAATTTACTAAACCAATAATCTGCTTTTGGGATTGTTTTTTAAAACATGAGCGGACAACCCATATGCTAAACCCCGCGGCCAAGCTATGCCTATTGCGGATGAAGTTGATCTATGGTAATCGATTACCACCACACTGGGTGTTGTTTTTTTTATTTATTAAGCTGAATATATATGTATATAATTGTTAGTATTTATCTCGGTGTATTTTTCACTGAATTATTTATGATTTTGTTCCGCTAGCTCTAGACTACATTGATTATAACCTTCATGGTTGGTACTTTTTAACGATCTCTGTCAGAAAAATTATTCGAAATTTTTTTTTTAAGTAGAATAAAACTCGATTTTTAGTATGTACTAGATCTAATGGAATATTTTTAAATCTTAATTTACTAAACCAATAATCTGCTTTTGGGATTGTTTTTTAAAACATGAGCGGACAACCCATATGCTAAACCCCGCGGCCAAGCTATGCCTATTGTGTGTATTGCATTCAAGATGGGGTAGCTTAATATGAGTTTTGAATTCTTTCATATTTCTACTTCGTCAGTCTTCATCGATTCGTAATCGCTCTGTTTTTCAGTTCAACTTCAGTTCAGTTTCAATGTTCAACTTGTTTTTGGGCGCAAAAGATCTTTAATGTAGATAAGACTCTTACTCCCAAATTCTCGGGCAACAATGTTACCAAAACAGAACATATCTGAGACTACAAGTTGCTCAACAATAGTATCCGCCACGCATTTTAAAAAAAATAATGCCGGGCCATCTTTTTCAGAATATTACCGGCAATGTTCATTTTTTGTTGCTTGTTTACAGGCACCTTTAGAATTTTTCCTTCGGTGACATGGACTGTGTTTTCGTTAAGTAAACAAAACGCTTTTTCTCTCAAGATCACTCAATGCCGTTACCCGTTTTCGCATTCCTGGGTTGAATTGACAGATGAATAATTTCACACTGTATCCCCTCAGTACATTGCGATAAAGGATACTGAAACACTCATATGCAAAACTCGGCTTAACCGGACTGGCTTCGTTGAGTTTACTTGGATTTAACGAAACTTTACTCAATCCCCGATTCCATGGGTGCTTAATCTGAGTAAACTCAGGGTAAACTCTGCATGGAAACTCAGTAACCAAGGTATTTTGCTAGTTTTGTAAGTAATAGCCTAACTATTCGATGCTCAGTTTGCATTCTCATGGCAGCAATCTCAGATTAAGATGAAGGATTTAAGGTTTTGAAACACAGTCTGTATGGTCTAACTCAGGTATTTTGGCGATGTTTCTTTCAAATTCATGTTTGAACTGTCTAAGGGGGCGATAATGAATAGCTTTTTGAATAAAAAGTTGTGTTGATCCGTTGATCCATAAGAAATCATTGGAGAGAGTACATGTAATTGTTACATATTGCCATACATACCTTTTCCATAAATACGAAGCATCATCCAAGAAAACTGCATCATTGTGTATCCTTTCAGTTCTGTTAGTGCAATATCACTGTATAGTGAATAAAGAAATTGTTGAGCTGATTGCTTAGTAACACAAAGTTGTTCTTTGGCATCCTAGAATTAAAAAAAATATATATATAAGAGCTGGAATAGTACAATTAATTAATCTATATTAATTAGAAAAAAATTCTAAATGTTATGTATGTAGGTGTGGATGTATTTCGGTATGTGTGTTGGTACCAGTCATCGCAGAGATTTGAAATTTTGCACGAAGGTCTGTGGGGGTCTCCTATGATGCAGTTCGAAGGCTGACTTTCGAAATTCAAAATGGCCGCCGAAATATAACCGTAATTCTAAATGGCCACCCAAATTTGAATTTACCAATTGTGTTCCGATTTCTAGGAAAATCGGTATCTGGGATTTTTTAAGGTGGCAAATAACGAATTTGTGATCAAAACTTAAAAATTCAAAATGGCCCCGCCAATATGGCGGACGAATCTTTCCAATTGTGTTCCGTTTCCAGTGAATGTGGATATCTAGAGGTTTTAAGGTAGCAAATAACGAATGTAGGATCAAAACTTATACATTTAAGATTTCGGTGCCAATATAGCAGACGAATTTTGTCAAATTAGTGTCATTTGCCGGTCAGTAGTATGTAGCTCGTTTAAAAGTTGGGACAACTGGAAACCTTTTCATACTAGCTCCAAATGGAAGAACATTAACCATAGCGTATCCTGAGCATTGCCCCTATTGTCGTGAAGTTTGCCACATTCTGAAACGTAGGAAATTTCTTAACAGTAAAAGCGGTAGAAATAGTTTTTTAAAGTCTAATGGCGATCGCTAAGAGCGGGTCCTGGAGGAAGCATACCGAAGGATTTCCTAGTAGATTCCTCATGAGAACTCCATGTGACAAATGATTCATGCTTTATACTTCAGACAATTATGTTGGTAAACGCGAAGGGTGTCATTTAGCATACTCGATAGAACGATTCTGGTTCGATTCTAGGTCAAGCAGCATTGGATGTGATTAGTACTCAGTTGGGGGCCGGTTTGGTAAAACGACACACTCGCGTTTAAAAATATAAATCTTGCGACACATAAACTTGCTAGTATTGAATCATTCATTTTTGGTAACTGAAATACATAGTATGGGAGATTTTTATTAATGATTAATATTTAAACAAAGTTATCTTTAGTACATATTTAATAAGTATGATGAAACACATATAACAACTTTTTACACCATATGTGTTTAAAACAGTTGACGATTATTTAGAGGTCGTCTTCTAGATTGGTTAATATTTTTATTGTATTTTTCCAATATATAAAGATAGCAAAAAAAAAATAACTTAAGCCAGACATTCAAAATTGATACTCGCTCGCGTTATCTTAATCTATAAATCTATGTGTATATATTTATTAATCTCTTGTTGCACCATAATTGTGTAACCATAAATTTATGTATTTATTTCCTAGGAAATTTTTATAACTCAAGTACCACGCGATGCTTGTCTTTTATCTCACACAATCATCAATTGTTATAAAGTAATTGGTGTGCGCAGGAGCCTTTTATTTTTATCGATTTATTTATTTTGAAAATTAAAAAAAGTACAAATGGAAAAATCATATCGGTTATTTATCTTCTCGGAAGCTCGGTTGTTTGTTTTTATTATTAATAAAATTGTTATTTACTTGTATAGTAGTGAATTTCGTAGTAAAAAATTGTATTTTATTTGAGGATGAAATCGATTTATTTCGAAATGGACTTTGTTTAAGTACACTTTTGCTGTGAACAAGATTAATAAGTATTTGATAACAAGAATTAAGAGAGGTATTTCGATTACTATAATAAATTAGATAAAAGCGATCTTTTTTTTGTGGAAATTGTAATCGAATATAAGAATCGGTTTCAATTTTTAAGTAATTACTTATCTTTTTGTTCCTTAGAAAACTCGTTAAGTAGATATTGCTAAGTAGATCTGATTTATCTTCTATAACTGCGAGTTTATCACGTGTAACGTCATGTCCGAGCGATAAACTGTGTGAACTGTGCAGCTTTGAACTATTTTCGCTCAGTCCTGAGCTTTAGGACCCTCTTTTGCTCCGCGTTGAATAAGGATAATGTCTAAAGCATCAAGCAACTCTACGGCAATCTGTCTATGTTGGCAAACTGTATGGAGGGCTATTAACCGTAATCCTAACATTCAGCGTACAATTTGGCGAACTAATTTTAAAATAAACTCAGTTCGCATACAATTTACACATATTCAACTGAGGATAAAACAAACCAACTGGACTCGAACTGAAGTTGAAAGTAAAAGCTCGCTAAAAAGAGAGCAAATCAACTAGAATAGTGAAATGCCATTCCAGTCGGCTTTTGCATTTCTGACTTTTAGCAAAAAAGTTGAAACAATTTCAAGCTATAACTGCACATGAACTGGACTTTAGCCGGTGAAATCACTTATTGAACTGAACATAATTTGGTAAATACAGTGGAGGAAATAATTATAAAATCGTTTCCAATATCTTCTTATCCATATCCACAAAAGTTCCTGGGCTTCAGTTTTATTTTGGGAAATTCTTGGAATTATTTCCCCATTTAGACCCTTCATGATAAGTACCGTTACATGTCTTCAAATTCCCTTATGGAAGTTATAGTCTCAGAATAGTCTCATTTGTGTTATAGATTTTATATTTATTTCCCTTACAACCTGACTCAATTTATATTTTTAAACCCATATTTCAATAAAATTCAATTAATACATATGTACATATATCACCCTTTTCTGATTTCTTTAAAATGAAAGGTGATACTAACTCATATGTTTTCAAAGTTTTTAATAATAAGTTGAAACATGCATTTTAAAAGAAAAAGCGTTAACGATTTTATAATTATTTCCTCCACTGTATAATAGTTCGGCACGAACAATTTCAAACTTTTCTCTTAGTTTTTGAAAGTTTCAGTCTGTTTTAAATATTTTCTTTTTAGTATTTCAAAAAGGACCTGGTGTTCCCCATAATTGAGCATAATGTTTTACCGTTTTAGTTTATGTGGTGAAGGTATATATTTTGAAACGAAATCCAAATCCCAAACTTAATCAAATGTTTGGAATGGAATTCAAAATACCCTCATAAGAGCAATTAGTAAAATCATTTTCGCAGTAGTCCTCGATGTTAAAAGTTCTTTTCTAATTTATCACTACGATTCCACAATCAGTAAAAAAAATAATTAAATTCTAGACGTGCAAAGGTAAATATCAAAACATTTCTACATTGTATTTAAAGAATATTCCAAGAAAGTAAATGTATCGGAAACATATTTATCGTGTCAACAAGAGTAACATCGAGTGTATTTTTCAGTACAACAGTATTTTTCAATATACAATAAAGCGTATTTTGATAAACAATATTATCGCGGTGGCTTATTGATTCGTGGTAAAAATATATTATGTATCAAAGAATATAAAATTTTTGGCCATTATTATATAGTAGTAATATATTTTGTTATATAATTAAATTTATTACTATTTGGTGCTAATATTTTGAGGCAAGTTGGGAAGTTATGGTATGTTCACATGACACAGACTTTTGTTCGTACAAATATCTGTACAGACATGTCGATGAAATGTTGGTGCGGATTTTTCATTCCCAGCGGCGAATTGAAGCGCTTTTGAACAAATTCTGAAGCGCTGCAAAGGAATGCCAATGTGCTTCTCATTTATATCCCAATTTCTTTCCTTTTAACACAGCCATGCCATCAGAGCGAAGCGCTTATATTTAGTTGTTGAAGAAGCGCAATCGGAGCTGGGAATTGGAATAGCTGTATGTATGAATTTAGAGAATTTAGTTTCATCATTAGTTTTAATTTCCTTTTGCAGGACAGGTTGTTAGTGGGACGGATAAAGCATTGACTATGATCATTGAGATCTATCTATTAATGGGCTCATTCCATGCGTACTCGGTGCGATAAGAGTATTCCTTAAGCAGTATCGTATGCCTTTTGCGTCGAACTCATTGAATATAATCTTACCTGACAAGAACATCACCTTGAGAATGTCCAAGGTAAGAGGCATGAGATAAGCATTTTTCTCTTGCAAGACAGAGGATTCAAAGCTTTGAGCTTGTTCATATAGTGTGAAAGGCTTCAATAATCAGCCGGGTTATATAGATATCTTAGTGCAAACAGGAGAAATTGTTTTTGAATGGATTCATTCCTGTAGCTACTGGGGTGAAATATATTGGGGGGATCAGTGAGTAGAGAAGTTAGCACGAATGCAGATATTAGGTGCGTTCCTTTTCTGCTAATTTTTACTATTTTTTACTCGTGAGTATTCGCAACTACTCTTGATCTAGCATACGAGTCGATAACACGTCTATTGTGAATTATTTTTCATGTACTAAAGAGCCTTTATACCCCGGCTTCACCGGCTAAACTGCGCAAGTTCGAGCAAATTGGTGAACTGATCTTCCGTACGTTCCTCATAAGGACATCTTGTGGCAAATGAGGGACCTGCCCAAAGAGAACTTTCCCCTAAGTTTCCACATTCACAACACACAATAAAAACAGCGATCCTGAAGGGAGTTATGCCTTATTGGCCTTAAGTTTACTCATACAAAGCCTTAGGTTTTATTGTTGCATTTCTTTATATTTCAAACAATTAAGTTGGTGACCGTGAAGGGTATCAATAGACCGATTCCTGTTCGTTTACAGAGGTCCTATAGGGCTATCTATGCTGGGTCTACATGTCTACATGATCCAGTAAGGCTAGCCTCATAGGAATCTTATCTGAGAGTAGGAGGGGACGATGGGTTGGCAGATTTTTTGAACTTGTGAACTCTTTCACTGAATTTTTGAATCAACTTTTTGGCAGTTGTGCGGTTGTTGTTGTTTTTTTTATCTCCCTTTTGCTAGGAAAAGAAAAGGGAGAATTAAGATTAAAAACAACAACAACAAGCTAAAGCATTCTAACGTAATGTTCGTTGGTAAAGCTGGCTTTTGTGAAAACCCATGCGAATCTTCATCAAATTTCAAAAGGGAATAGATGAGTACAGCAAATTTTTGTTGGTTGGCCAGTGTTGAACTGACCATATTAATTTCTTAAACAGTATAGGTGCCATCCAGAGACTACTGGATAGATGGTGTTATCCCGACTGGATCATTGAGCTGGCTCAAAAATGGGAACAGGGTAGGTTGTTGTATCTTTTCCAAGGTATTGAATATAGATACATCTCTTCGTCTAACCGACCATTGAAGCGTCTTCTAGGCGGAAGTCATCTCTGGAAACTACCTGCACGAGCAGAATTAAAATTTCCTAGGCATGAGAAAATACAGAATTCAAAGACAGAAATTGGGTAAATTTGTGTAATTTCTTGCACCCGTGATAATACTTTTAATTTTTTTTTTACTTTTCTTAAATCCTTATTTCTGAAATTGCGCCCGGTGCCAATGCACCATTCGCACATATGAAAGCGCGCCCCTGCTTGCATCAACCGTAACATATCTAAAAATACAGCTCGTTACAAAGTTATCCAGATACAACAACAAGGTATTCATTTTTTTATTAGAATCTAGAAATTCATATAATTATTTTGTGGTTAAAAAAAAGGAATCAAAATTGTTTTTAAAACAGCAAAATTTTTTCCAAATTTGTTGTGCTTGTTCCGTGTTTAGTCAGTATTTAACGTCAATACTTTTTCTTTGTTTTACTATGATTCTCCTATCTGAAAGTATCACCTTAAAACGTCCCCTTTTTTAATCATGACATTTAAGAATTAGATAAAAACTTCGCATGTGATAAACTATTATTACCGCGAATTCCGCGAAAAAAAAAGAAAAGTTTTGTTATCATGAAGATTTGAAAAAATTGTTTGTTGTTTAGCTAGAAATGTATAAAATGAAAATGTTCGAGTGTATAATTATAGTTAAAATCAAAAAAAGAAAATTAAAGAGTATAATTTTAAAAACAAAATATTAAATAATATATCACAAACCATCATAGCACGATAGTATAGTGTCTGCTTAATCATAACATTCTCGATCATCCTAAATACATCCGGTATTGATATATCATCTTTCAATATTGTTTCAATTAAATCCAACGATGCCCGCTCGTTATAATCACCATTATTATATTTATCTAAAAATGGCCTAAAGCTATCGTATAGTGTTGTAACACTCAACAAATCCTTCTCTAGCAATGACCATTCATAGTATCGCTCTAATATCGTATAATCGCCTTGTTTCAGATCACGTCGCATATTATCATATGCAAAATTTCTATGACTATCAAATACTTTTTTCAGCAATAAATTTCTATCTGATCTTTCATTCAAGTAATTCCATAGTGCCTTCTCCAAGCTGATATAGTGGGCACGGATTTCATCTACATCAGTAACACCACGAGGTTTAGCCGATGTTGCGCTAAATAATACTGAAGTGCTGATGAAGATTATTAATAGAATTGTTGTTGTTGTGACGGTTTGGTGGAGTTGATGAAATATTTTGATTATCATTTTTTAGCAGGTTTATTATTTATTAAGCAGAAAAATTATTTATTTATTTTTTTTTTGTATTATATTTAATTCTATTCTTTCGGGGAGTAGTTTAGTAACTTAACTCGTGTTCCCATTTTCTTTTTTGTTGTTTTAAATTATATTAAATTCGTTTTGCGATATCTGCTATCTTTTGCAAGCCGTGAAACAGAAAGATTATGCAAAAAAATAAAATAAAAAATATTAAAACGTCGCCAAAAACTAGTGGTGACCTCTGCAAAACCTCCTTTTTTTATTATATCTTTCTTAAAAGTGTGCGAAAAAAATCGATTCTTTTTCACTTTCTCTTTGTTCTTATAAGTTGGGCTAGAAATACATAAGTTTAAGAATAAAAACACTTTTTTATATGTACGTTCAGAAGTTTACATTATGAACAAAATTAACGCATAAAAATCACAGTTTATAACTCTTTATGTCACACTGTCTCTAATAAAATCACAAATCAAGGTTATCCATCGAATTCAATTCACAATCACATCACAGTTGTTGTTGTTTTATATTTCTCTTAATCGTTTCCGAAATGATTTTTTTCGCTACTTTTAATTATAATTGATCCCCCCAGAGAATCACAACTCGACGAACAACGAACGTTTAGCGCTGACTAAAATCTTGTAAGCTTTGCGGGTAGACAACTCAATATAACTGGTGTTATGATATCTATATATATTGTGTGGGGACTGTGATGACTATAGAGCTCTACAAGTACTTTGCTTATCCTCTCTTTGGGTATTTTGTATATATGGGGGATGTATAGATGGTTGTGTATAAAAAGTGCGCTCTTGTAGGTGGTTGTTTTCATTTGTTCTTGATAGCGTTTTTACCGCTCATGTGATTCGATGATAATACATAAAACAGTAATCCCCCTTTTTCTTGTTTTGTTATCCGTTCGAATGTGTATGGGGGAGTGTTGTCGAGTGTGTATAGGATGAATAGGGAGATATGTAGCAGAAATAGTAGTAAAAAATAGTCGAAAAGTAGTAGATGAAAGTTCTAAAAGTTATAGTCATATTAAACAAAAATGTTTACATGCAGTTTACATGTTTACATACAATTGTTTACATGGTAATTTTTGTTTTTAAACATTGTTATTTTAGAAATTATATCCCTCCTCGTATTTCAGATATCCTAAAATGGTTTGTGCATATTGTTTACATATATTATAGTCGATGGGTGACGCTTATTCGATTGTTTACATGTAGTCGAGCTTGCGAGTTTGGCTATTGAAGTATCCTTTGTTGAGATATCGACGATCCATTAATATGTAACAACAATATTGAAGACATTGTGTAACCAAATTTCAATATAACACTTCTTTTGAGCTTCAATCGAGTGTTTACATGATTAAGTTTACATGAACTGGCGAAACATTTTCTTTGTAAAACGTTCATTTTTGCCATTTGAAATTATTTTTATAAATATTTTACCAGACCAGTTCAAACGTTTTAACAAATACTGATTTGACGTCGGCCTACTTGAAGTCAAGATCAGTTTACATATGTACATGCTTGAGTACTTGATAGATAGGTTTTATGTAAGCATGTGAAGGGGCTAATTGTGTAAACAAAGCTCAATACAATGTCTTTAGAACTTCAATGTGAACGATAATATCTATATCGATCCGTTTCATCTTCATTGTCTGGGGAAAATTTGGTACTCTTTTTCTTCTTTGATCCGTTAGCTGGCGGTCCGAGCTGGACGTCCCCGCAACAGATACGCTTGTCTCCACTCACGGTTTGTTTCGATTCTTGACGATTTTTGGCGACGTCTCTATAACTTATAATCGTTGATTCTTTAAATCATCCTCGATATTCTTCAGCCAGGTTTTCTTCGGTGTCAATCGCCAGTCTGCCGGACAGTCTGGCCAGAGAAGTTTACTTGGCAAACGGATATCGTCCATTCGGCAAACATGTCCAAACTATCGTAGTCGGCGTTTTTGTATTCTTCTTCGATCAGTGTCTGTTGATCGCATCCTTGACTAACTGTCTCGTTTCGAATGCGATCGCCCGTTCCATAAAGAAGCTCGGAAGGATCAACGTTTGGGAAAGGCGTACTTTTATTTTGATCTTAATATTTGTTCGTTTCCAAATGCACCACTTGACCAAGGCGAAGGTTGCTGTTGCCTGGCCGATGCGGCTGTGAACGTCGGACGTCGATGCCACTTTGATATCCTCAACCAATGATCCTAAATATTTGAACATCGGAATCTGTTCGATTTGGGTTCCATTGAGATGAACGCTGGCTTTCGATCCATTCGTTGTGAGCACTTTTCTCTTTTTCGCATTGATTTTTAACCCGTAAGACCGGGCGATGCGGGAAATGTCGTATAAGATGTCCGGTGTTTCGGCATTCGTATTGGCGCTATCGTCAGCGCACATCAAGTTACAAAGTTGTTGTTGTCGTATCGAAATCCACGCCGGCAGCTTTGAAAAGAAGTGGGGAAGCTACGTCTCCTTATCGGACACCTGTTTGAATCGGGAATTCCTCGGATAAGTCGATTGCTGTCTTCACCTCCATAATTGTCGGCTCGGTATCGAGAAACTGATTCGTCGGCTGTTCGATAATCTTCAGTTCGGGTGCTGAACCACGTGGCGGATCGTGGTTGTACCGCTGGTAAAAGAACTCTCCACTGCTGCAGGCGTCCATGGAGAGAGGCCACAAAAACTCCACCCGATTTTTTGATATTGCCGTTTGTTGACGTTGTTTTGTCGCCTAACCGCCGGATTGTCTGGTACAGCGTCCGGTACTCGTACCTCGACACCGTTTCATTACATGTCGGCCGCAACGTTATTCCAGTACGCTTCTTTATTCAATCGTCGGCATTGTTCGAAATCGACTTGTTTCATTCGTTTCCGCTGATCGACGAGGTCCAGACAGCTGTATGATTAATTCGGTTCGAGATGTCGTATCCAGCGCCTGTTGAAGCAGATAGTAAAATTCGTCCTTGTTCCCGTCGGGCTTGGCCTCCGATATGATATGGGTCTTGATCGTTTCACCGATCGTCAACCGTTAAACGCTCAGATATCGGTTGGAATGCGTGGCACCCCGACTATCGACCATAAACCGACGCCGGCCTCTCGTTTCTCATCACCATGTCTGTCTGTCTGTTTGTCCGGGCTAATCTCGGAAACGACTAATCCGATTGTGATGGACATTCACGGGAGATAGGGGTAGTAGTTATGCATTACGACTCGGGCAAATTGCTATTTGTTGTTAATTGAACAGATCGACTATTGCAAGATACCCCCGGAATTATTATCAATGAGTTGTTGGAAGAGTTTGGACGACGACCAATTCATGTAATCCTGTTTGACCCTAGCTGCGAGGAACTTTGTAAGAGTAATTGACTAGAAGTTGCAAATATCGTTGAAATGTACATATTTCACGACACGATTTCGACTGTTATCAAATTTATCAAAAATATTAGACTTAATTCCCATATCTAAAAAAGTACCAAATTTCTGCTACTTTTCTACAAAAATGGTAATATCAAATGATCCCACTCAGACCATATGAAAAAAGCTTACAAATTCACAGGTGTTAGTATATCAGGTATAAAAATGTGCATCGCAATGGTGTTACCAACATTCACTCTGAGTCAACGTTGTGCCCGAAATTAATAAAACTCGAGAGCTTTGTGCTCGGTGCTTGACCAATTGCTGTGTTAGGATTATTATATCACAAACAAAGGAAATGGCATTGGTCACTTGAACTTAATTGGCATATCATGTATATGCAGGAGAATAAGGTGCTTCACTGTGTGTAATATGTCCATTGATTTTATTTTTGTTTTTATATTAATAATAATAAAGTATGAAAAACACGAAGAGCCAGCCAGCCACAAACAACCCTGTTAACCTCGTTTCTTTTCCGTCTCACATGAATAGTGTGCGCATAGTGCCACACTGCATCATGCACTTTAGAATGTGCATCTCTAGACGAACGTTCATATAATGGAGAGACAGGTGAAGAAGTGATTGATGAGCATCTGAACTGGAATGACCTTTGGTTAAGTACTTGGGTATATTTTCGTGTGATAAGGGTCTACCTTTTTTGTAGTACTTTTTGTTTTTCTTGAAAAAAGATTTGAGGTTGTTGACATTATTTGTGTAGTTGGATTTGTTCCAATTTGTTGAATTTGTTGTTAAGTTTCAATGGTAAATTAAAAATACAGATCGGTGCTGGTTGTTTTAAAGACAGCAAGAATGGCATTGTTATTTCAGTGTCGTACATAATCGTACTTAGTAAATTTCTGATTTTTAAATGATGCGGCATTTACTTCCTGTTCCTGAATAAGGCAAATCGCAATTCTGAGAGGTTATTCATGGAAGCATTGTTCGACTAGTTAGAATTTAATATTTTGTATGTCTTTATGGCAAAAAATTAACACTTATTAGAAAGAGAAGATTCCATAAGTGTAATCATTTTAGTCGGAAGCTATTGTGAAGCACTAATTTTGTGAGATCAAAATTTACCTTGAATAGCGTTACAAATTCAACTGAATTTAAGGTTTGAAATTGGTCAAACATATTACAGATAGCATATTCTCGCTTTGAGCTTGTTAGTTTCATTCAGGTGAGCCAACGACTATCATCCGTCATGATAGTTCAAAGGGTGGTTCCTGAATTTGGTATTACACGCAATACAATGGTTTCCAAACTTTATGATACTGCGGCCCCCTTGTAACAAAAAGAAAACCCTTAGCTTTGCATACTAAATGGGATGCGCCATCTAGACCTTCGGTTTTTCAATATTGAATAGCTCGTGACATTTTTAGCCGATTTTGACAAATAAACAAGATTTGATTAGGACATTCTCTACCATTTATTTCAAAACAGTTTTTGAATATAATCTCGATTAAATGACCACCTCCATTCGATACGCAAAGAGCAGCTAATTTGGCTCGTATGCTAGCTTTTGAGTTCGTCAATGGACTTTCGGCTTGCTGGCATAAACTATAGGCACTTTTCGAAAATGTCAACAATTTGCAATCACATCAAAAATTTAAAAGCCCTTCGACGATCAAAAGATTGCCATGACAACTTATTTGCCGAAATCATGAGTTTTGAAGAGACTGCTTTGTTGCACAGATTATAATCAAATTGTTGACTCATCAAAGTGTTTTCGTACACTTGACGCAATCGTCAAAATTTTGCTAGAACACTTGACATTTTCGAAAAGTGCCATACTTTTGCAAGAACTTCATCGTAGTGGTTGCGGTATGGCAAGATGCGCCGTCTTGTTGCAAATAGGTTCGTCAGACCTTTTTCTTTTGTTTTTGGACACACACTGTGCACCAACATCGAAAATTTTTCGAACCTGGTCCGGTGATGGTTTTTGAACACACACTGGCCCAAACAGTGACTTTCTCGTCGTGCAACCGTGTTTCGTGATTGACTTGTGTTTTCTCTGCTCCCCAAATTCGACAGTTTTGTTTGTTAACTCCGCCAGAGAGTATAAAGTGAGCTTCGTCCGTCACCAAAATTACGTCTCGGCATCAATCATTCTTGCGACTGCATTTCTATATTTCAAGCGACGCGGGTTGTCGACAATCTTTGAATAAGTTGCACTTTGTATGGGAAGAGATGAAGATCTTGCTCCTTCTTAGAGTCGGTCCACTCACGTTTAACTCCTAAGATCGGCGGCGATACGACACATTTGGATTATCGGCAACATGCTCTCTTATCGTTTCAACAACTTCATTGGAACGTCGCGGACGTGGTTGAATGGGACACTGGCGAGTCACAATTGACCCGTACTCAAAGAATTTCTTCACCATACTTTGAATTATGTTGCCTAAAGGCACCGCATTTTTCCCATTTTTCATAATTGAACGATTGTTTTCAATGTAAAATGCTAAAGTTTCAGCGAGTTTTTTCAATGTGAGTAGACTCTTAGCTAAAATGGTACTGAATAATATTTCAGAATCGTGTACATTTGTCAAAATCGGCTAAAAAATATCCGAGTTATTCAATGTTAAAATACCGAAGGTCTAGATGGCGATGAGATGTACTATATAACAAAAAGGCACAAATTAGTCAAAAAACCCAAAACGATAAGATGATCGCTTTCGATCACTGGCTTCGATTCCCAGATCCAGCGGAACGGAAGGATTTGATCAGAGTGAAGACTCATGCGATTATGAACTACGCGATGTCGGATTTACTTAAGCGAATTTGACGTTTCCAATCAAATTGTTGCGAATCACACTTTTAGGGTGTGGGAAGAAATGTAATGGAAAAGGACGATTGAATCATTATTTTAGCTAGATCACCATTGGAGAAAAGCAGAAAGAGAAGGATCTCCTATGTATGATTTTAGCTATGAGTTCGGCTCTTATTTTTTTCTTTAAATTCCTCAAGAGAAACTCGCCCTGCCACTTACCTAAACTGTAAGCAAAATGATCAAAAAATCTACGCGATCATTTTTCAATTTCCAAAAATCCCAAAAAATTATTATTTCCGCATTTTATAACGTGACAAACAAGCCAAGCCAGCCCATTTTACACTACGTACGTAATAATGAATAAATAATAAGTGAAGAAAATAAAGTTTAACACGTGCACAGGTAGATGTGTTTTTTTGACGTCACCACGCTTGATAACTTGCAAAAATTGCACCCTATCAACAAATTTAACTCGAAACGTGCTCTTCGGACTCTAAAGTCTCACTTAACTCATAATACTGTGTATGTTGTATGACGATCATAATTTTGCTGATGGTAGAGAGAGTTATTACCATTAAAGCTAGACCATGTAGACACTATGATTTTTGTTGGGTTTTCATCCAACCATATCAAGAGATACTGCGAGAGTTCAGAGATAAGCGCGAGTATGTTTTATAGTACATAGTACGCAAATTAATCCAAATATTTATTGTATTCTTTTTACTCTGTTCCAAGTAACGAACCTCATATAAAATCTGCATTTTTTGCTGTTTATAAAAATTTTAGATGCGAATGTAATAATCATAATAAATTCAGGTCATCATAACGCGTATTTATGTGTACTTACCCAGACGTTTCGTGCAAAATTATTTACAGTATGAAAAACAGAGAGGGCGCAAATTTTAAGAATCATTTCAGCTCTGCACCATTGCTCTGCGTCATTTGTCACACTTTAAACCGGAAAGTTCAGTTTATATACCAATCTCATTTTCGGTGTAACCCGTTGAGTCACACACTCGAAAGGTCAAGATTAAATTCAAAAAAAAATAATCATGAACCACACTGGACGTTTCATGTTCTACAGTCCAGCACCGATCGTCATATACATGCATCATATTCATTCCACATGCACATCTCTGATGCGTAATAATGTTTCATTTCGTGCTTTGGGCTAAAAAAAAATAAAATTTTTTATATTACAATATTTTACCTTCAAATTCTCGGATAATGTCTGTAAGAGATTCGAATTAGCTCCACGAGAGTCTTCAGATCCGATAAAAAGTAAATGTAATCTCTCGAGCAAGTGATTAACAGCATCAGCATTCGGCGAAACTGTCCATTCAGAAAATGACACTAGCGTGGTCTCCTCTAGTATGCCTTTGTGTCTCTCATATCGGATCATTTGTTTCATTCGTGATCTTATGCTGTTTATGATACGATAAACTTCATGTAATTGAAGATCTACACGAGTATTTTTGTTCATGAAATTTTGGATTGCTTCAATTGTCCATGCGGCAGTGTCGGAGTACTGGAATTAAGAAAAACAAAGATTAAGAACATTTATTCGGAGAATGATTTTTTTAGGGTAAAATGATAGCAACAATAATTTAACAGGAATTTGCAAGGAAATGATTGTGTGAAGCGATTGCCAAATTGAATTTTGTGTAGGGTTTGAGTCATCTGTTTTTAGTTTTCGGACTTGTAGTAGGAGAAGTTTTAATATTATATCTATTTTTTTTCTTGATTAGTACAGTATACTACTTAAAAATGCTTTAAAATTCCCCATATTCATAACCCTAACTAAAACAATACCAAGTCCTATTGGCTCAGTGCGTTTTTTTACCTATTCAATATGTGCTGTTCCTACACCTTTTGTCATATGTGTTCTTTAAAAAGATTTAAATGAAAAATCTGTTTAGGTATCCCTTACATCGTCATTCAATTTGTTTTAAAACGCAAATTACCAGATCATTTATATTCTCAACATGCGTGTACAATTCCCATCGGTTTTGGCGCGAGGTGTATTTAAAGTGGTGCGTCTTTGCAGTTTAGGTGACAAAGAGTACGGCTTTAGACAAAAATAATCTACTGGTAAAACATTCTATTGGAGCTTTTCGTGATAAAAGTTTATCCTAAGTCAAGTGACATGCTCATTTTTCTTCCTTTGCACTTTCCTTTCCTCTTCAGCTTGCACAATTCGAAATATTCTTTCTCGTGGCTGTTGCAGATGAACGTAGGCCACTACGAAGCATTTTAACCTTTGTTTTCAGCAGACAATTATGTACCTATCTGTCCAAGCGACGATTCTTAACAAGCGAGTCCATTTCGAAAAATGACTCAGCGGGATGATGTCTTCTGCTGTCTCATCGCAGAACACTTCTCTGTCAATATCTCATCCTCAACGCCCTATACAAGCCATTTTTTTCGCCAAGTTCGGAAGCTGCTGGAATCTTTCTTGTACTTCAGCAGTTAGAGCCCTCGACATAAAAGTAGGAAATCTGAAAATCGCTGTTTCCATGCGTATTGAGAGTTTCAAGTCTCCACAATCGAGCAATGTCAATCTGTTTGTTTAAAACAATGCAATCAGCATTCTTATTTATATTCTCAATCACAATTCCACAAGCGCGCTCATTTCCTTATTTTATGGCGTGGGCTCTATCTGGATATAAAAAGAAGCTCGATTTTTGGGTTCCCCGTGAGTTGAACGCGAAAAACATATGATAGGCCAAATTAACAACTGAAATCGATCCATTTTTGAAACGTCTCATAAATGGTGATGTAAAATGGGCCCCGTTCGACAATCGGAAGCGTCAAGAATCGTGGACAATGTGAATCGTTGTAACCGTTCACGAAGCCAGGATTGACGTCGAAAAATGTGTTGCTGTGTGCGGTCGGACTGGAAGGGAATCGTTCACTAATATTATGTACTTCTAGTTGATTAGACGATTGATTCTCAAATTTACTATGGACAACTAGAGAGATTACGCCAGGCATTTGAATGAAAACCGCCCTGATTAACAAGAAAGGTGTTGCTTCCATAACGACAACGCCCGACCATAAGACTCGGGCACACAGAAAACGGTCTGTCGCGGCGGGCAGTAATTTCCGACCGAGGCGGTCAGGCGCTCTAGTTGAATTACACAACTTGGGGTCATCTCTTTCAAAGGAGCGCTGGATCGCTGCTCGCCGCAAAAGAACGTTTTCTTCTTATATCATCAAAAAGGAGAGTTTGGTTGGAAAGTTTTGATGCATTCGCCGTCTAGTCCAGGCATAAATGAGAATTTTACACAAAAATTCGAGGTTATGTTTTGATTTCAGTTCAACTCTATTCTAACTCAAAGTGAACTTAACTCGTCATCATATACGCTGGTCAAAATTTCAGCTCAACCCTCGACTCAACTTTTCAACCTAGTCACGTTGACAGTATAGAGGATCTTTGAAAGCTCCTAATAGATCATGTAATATTTTCTAATAAACTGAGCGTAGAAAGAAACAAGATGTTCATTGTTTAAGATTCTGTCTGTTGTTGATTCAAATATGTTGATTCAAATATTCATCCTGATATTATGCAACGAGAATATTATTAGATAGAAGCGTTGATCGAAGTCGAAGTCTTCTATAGCCGCGTATCGACTTTGCAGGGCAAAACAATCTAAAGTCTACTTCATGGTGTTGTGACTCATCCTCAAGCAAATGTTTTGAGATTTGATTTGAAATGGATCACATAAAGACAGACTGGCACACGTGATTCACGCTTAAATACCTCCTAAATTGTTTGCCGCAGTTATTGGCTCTTTGCCACACCGATCTTGCCTTTGCTGACTTAAAATTTATATAAAAAATATACTGCAATTCGATAATAAACATTGGATAATAATTAAAGATCAACAATCAACAGTCCTAAAATTTGTTAAAAATAATTATGGAAATATTCCATTGCAAAACGCAAGAGACGATCATAATTTATATAAATCAACAAAAATACTTAAGCCTAAAATCAGGGTTTTATTTAATAATAACTACCAGAAAAAGTTGTAAACCTTCATTTAGACTCTCCTACATATCGATAAAAGATTGTGCAATGTTGTTTTTGTTTATACTGATGACCAGGTTAATGCACCTCACTACTGTACCCAAACAAAGCTATAGACCTAAAGTCATTGGATAAATATTGGTAGAGAGATTAAGAAATATTTCACGTTTTTTTTTTTCAGTGATAAAATTAAACAAAGTAACAGAATAGATAGAATATACCAAGAACATTGTCCCTTAATCTTCTTATCTATACTTTTAGTCAAATAATTGCCCACGCAGCGATGATTTCCTTAAAGTATTTTTGATTGATACCTCCAAGTCACACCTCCTCTTTATACTCTGTAACCGCTAATTCTGAGAATCTATTCCAGAGAAGAAGATATCTATCCGCCGTGGGGTATCATCATTATACCTCGGCAAGTCTTTTTGAAGAAGATGAACAAAAAAAAACATAGCCATGCGCTTTTCTTTTCAAACATTAATTCTGTCTTGAATGAGTGAGTGTGACTCATAGTTTTCTCAAAATGACTCAATAAAGTTGTTTAGCTTCTTTTTTTTCTAGACATAGTTTCACCAACTCTTGATACTCCTCCATGGACAAACTGAGAATTGATTGTGTCATTTGTAAATTTAATTAGTATAACAGAAGTTCATTCTCCCATATAGCTTAGCACACATAATACCGTAAATAAAATTGATAAAACACTCCATAAACACTCTATAGAACAAACCTTCGATTCACTTTGTTCGATTTGTCTGGAGATTTCTTTAAGCCGCCTTAAGACCTTCTTTTGCTTCTCTCGCGTTATTGGTAGTTCAATGTTTTCGCCGAAATTAGTCTGTTCAACAATATCCCATGTTTTCAAGACTCCAGTTGCGACCTCCTTTGTTATATGCAGTATATCCAAGACATCTTCCACCAATCCATTCGTTCTATATGCTCCAAATAGTACGACTATTGACACTAATAACACTGACCGAGTTAGGTTCACCATTTTCGAAACTTATATTGAATTTTCATTTATTTTCGCACTTTCAACTGTGGAATGTGTTACTATTACTTTTTTACTATCATCACAACTTTAACACACTCTTGTAGCAGCTAAAAACTAGTGGTGAGAATCTGAATTACTACTATACTATCAAAATGTTATAAAAAAAAATTTAAGACCGCTTCGTGGACATTTTCTTGTAGTTTCTTTCTTGTACTGTTGTCTGTCCACTAACAAGGTCTGATTGATATTAAATGGGGGAAAAATATATAGCATCTGGTGCGACGCCAAAGTTGCTGGTTGGTGGTGTATAGTGTTGCTCTTGACTATATATACATATAGTGTGTTATACTCTCGGATATCATTTGCAACCACCCAACCAGTTTCCGTTTTTCTGTATTAAGAAAGGCGAGGGGTCCGCCACGCCATCGCTCAAGCAAATGCAATAATATTTGTATGGGAATCGAGACTCTGGGGGCCCCCAGCACATGTCGATAATAATAAGGAGACGCTATATTTCTAAATATTTTACTAGTGAGTGTGTTAGCCAAAGCATTTTAAATAAAAAAAAAATGTTTGAAAGTATTAAGAAAAATAAATATGGAGCTTTTTTAATTTAATAATTCTCTTCTCATTTATAATTTACTCAATTTTATAATTAATGACGGTTTTTTTTGGTAGATCTTCTTATCATATAATTACGCTTTTTTGCTCAAGTTATCAACTGCGTTTCGTCGTAAAAAAAACGTTCGTTCTTGTCTGAAAATAACGAATTGTCACATGTAGTCATATGAACCCTCCAAAACACGCATAAATGCTTTTAAACATTCAAAACAGAAACGTTATCTTTGGTAGTTATGTACAAATTGTAGACTTTATTATCTAATCGATGCTTTCGGGTATTCCCCATTTAATGTTCGACTTAACGTGTAACATTATCGAACGGATTTATTGTTTGGGCTATTCATGTTTGAACCAAGATCTTGTGTTGTTTTGATGCATATACGAAGTTTTTAGCGTGATGACATACAAATAGGAGAAGGACAAATATTCTTTCTTCATCTTTAATGCGACCTAGGAATTCCATCCTTGCAGAAATTCTTAGTTTTCTCGTTGAAATAATTTTCAAGATAATATCCATTCTTGTTTTACCACCAAGGGAAAGATCTGAATAGGTGTAAGATACATCTCCATCTGAAAATCAGCCGCCATACATAAGTGCCTCGATGAGAACTAGCGAAATATCGAACTAGCTAAATATGGTCAAAAGACATGTGGATATTCTTCGGTATTCCAAACATTACCAATTAGCCGCGTATTGGACCATATGGTGGATGAACTGTAGTTTCAATGAAAATTCAGGATTTTTATTGTGGATCGCTCTGAGTGGGAGGAAACCTTCCTTCCAAGCGATCTAAGAAATCTCTACTGATTCACCGATTGATCAAAAATGAAAGATTGTACTGGAAAGATGGCTGGTATAGCAGGACTGAACTCCAAGGTATCAAATGCAATTCGAAAATGGCCCTGTGGTATCTAAAATGAAATTCATGCAATTGAGACTTGCGCTAGACTCAGGCCCTTTTGCTGAAAGTCGTAATGTGAGGACTCAACTTTCAGTACAGGGGTCTCAATCTTCAAAAAGAATTGAAAGACGCCAACATTTAAACTTTTCCCTCTCATCGTGGAGCCAGAGTCCGACCAGCTAAAACACGGTCTCGCTCTGCTGGGTTCTCGTACAGTGTGGTATCAATTGCAATGATTGTGTGAGCAGGCTAACGAGGGAGGGTTCTGAGACGCTGGCTCAGGATCTCGAACCTTTCTTGATAGAGGACTGGGTTAAGGGATTGAACCTAGCCTGAAAATCAGTCGCAGGTCTAAGACAGGCTAAAGAACTCGTAGGACCCATTGTCATAAGGGACGTTATCACTTTACTCTACACAGGACGGTCCTTAAGCTCTTGGTGGGATATCTGACTATCACCACCCAAGATATCTCAGGGAACCGGATGTCAACTCTCCCTGTAAGTCGACGACACTTCCCACTTGCTCCCTCTAATTATCATATACTACTCATCTGGCTTAGAAAGAAATCGATTTATCAGACAATTTTCAATTAAAAACCTTCTTACCTTCATCCGCTGGGCTGACGGTCTCCATTAATGGGGTAAGTGCACAGTAGGCCGCGCTAATTCTAAGTGCCTAACTTCTTGTAGCGCGGTCAGACTGGAAGAAAATGGGTACTGCAAGAAAGAGAGTTCGTGAAGAGAGTTCGGGACCCAGCGGCACCGACAGCAGCGTATCCGTTGCGGGGACGTCCCGCTCGGACCGCCAGCTAACGGATCAAAGAAGAAGAAGAAGACTGCAAGAAATGCCATACGGGCATAGAAACATACTTAGTATAATTGACATAGGTTTGATCCTATCTCCAAGTTGGAGTTGAGCAAAAAGTTCAAAGTCAAAATTCCATCAAGCCGGAAGTGGGAAAACGGACTTAGCAGATATGGATGCGATAATCTACACAGAAGGTTCGAAGATGAACTGCAGAGTAGGTGCCGGGGTCTTCTTTGAATCATGCAATATATCCAAAACATACGTGCTCCCGGACGGATCCAGTATCTTCCAAGCAGAAATGCTGACACTTTGGAAGGCGTGCTAACTAGCAAGAGCAGACAACTGTAGAAAACGAATATTCCCAATCGGCTCACCCCTGAACCCTACAGCACCCCCTTTCGTGCACGTATAATATAAGTTCGTTTATGAATAGAAAAACTAGACTGTGGTATAACCTCCCGCAGTCAGTATTTCCGAACTCGTTCAACACCTTAGAGTTCAAATGTAAGGTTCATCGACACTTCCTTGCGCTCCCCCCAGTCCCTCCTAACCTTTCCTATTCTCCCCTATTCTCCAAACCAAGCTTGCTACTAGACATTGAACCATGACCTTAACGACATGACAGAACGGCAGTACAAAGGATCAGAAGAGGGATAATTTGGAATCTTGTTTTTTTTTCTATCGAGGCAATGAGCAAACTATTTTTACACCGTATTGTTTCGTATGATTAAAAATGTATTCTTTTCAACAATGTTACATGAGAACCAGTCGATCGATTATGGCGAATATCT
This sequence comes from Thereva unica, assembly GCA_949987705.1. NCBI lineage: Eukaryota > Metazoa > Arthropoda > Insecta > Diptera > Therevidae > Thereva > Thereva unica. The sequence goes on from OX465284.1 coordinate 110,651,297, forward strand.
ACTACAACCAATTAGACAAACTAAAGAAGAAGCTTAGGTTCAACCAAACGAGATTGATGAATAGAAGAAACAGACCAACTTTCTTCCAAGACACTACTGGACCGCTTGTTGTACGAACAACTGTTGATTTCACTCTACAGGAGCTGGACTTTCAAACGTACGACGGAACCAACTACTATTATTTTTCCTGAAAGAAGTTCAACGGTTTTATCACTAGGCTTCTTCGCTGCCGGCATTAACAAATCACCGCAAAATGATCTATGGCTTAGGCGTGTATGTACTTTAATTAGTTATACTGCTTCTTTCGTGAAATATAATAAACCAAACTTCCACTCGAAATCGGACATCTCATACTATATGACAGTAGTTCAAAACCCACAAGTCGTGTAATGATTTATGAAATGTTCATGGAATGTGCTATTCTTTATTTTTAATATTTCTGCTAATTCTCATTTCGAGAACAAAGATTCCCGAAAAGTATCTTGATCTATCATCAATGATGGAGGGTTTACCCATTATAGTTCTAGATCTTTAAGATTGAAACCTAGAGATCTAAACTCATCGAACTACATACTTCCGAACATCTCTTTAAGCTAAAGCACATTGACAGCACATATCTTGCCTTTCCGCCTGCTTGCCTATGTAGGATCGGTCGATTAAATGTAAATCGTAACTATTACAACTGGTGATCGTATGGCCAACTAACATTATCGATGATTCAGGTTTAAAAATGGATGATGGATTAGTCTTATTGTTTCGTGCTGATACCACACACCACAACTCCTCTGCTATTTGTATCATTATAAAACCGACAGTCTGCAAATTTGGATGTTATAACCTTGGAAAGAAATAATATCTAGTCTGAGGTAAAACCCCATTTACCTAGCTATCTCGAAATTAGAACAAAAATACTTGCGAAGTCTTTTCTCCTTGTGCTCTAAACAGTCCTTTTATATGAAAGGTCATTCGAAAACTATGAAGTACTACTCCTGTTACCTCTTACTTCATACATTCTTACAATTTCCACAGCCTAACATCTGCCCTGCATTAACACGCAATAAGTTTTGTATACAAGCGATCACACCTAAGTTTAGTGATCATATTATGTTGATAATGATTTTTTAAGTTTTAAATTCCACTGTTCACTTGGGGATGATTTCTATTTAGAAAATGTTTCGCTTATCATATCAATTTATGCACAAAAAAAACTTGTCTTATTTGAATATCGGGTTTCCCATAATGCTGAGTTGGTTTCTTGGAAATTATTTCAAGGCGGCTTCTAGATGACGAAGGGGTCCTATCTTTTATTAATAATTCCACTCATATTCCATAAATAGTCGAGTATTGCCTTACCCCTCCAAGATAACTAAAAAGTAAAGAACAAATATTCTTATCTTATTTACAATATCGAAATTTTATCAGTTTTATTGAATAGGACTTAGTTATCACTCTTGAACCACACTTATGCCATGCAGTCTAGAAATATAAGTCAAAAACAAATTGCAAATATTTAATATTATATTTTTTACTTTATTTTTCAGAGTTTCTTCTACGAAATTCTCGCTGGAATATGGGTAAGAAATGGCCTCCAAATAAAGGGGCAAGCGATGACCTACATTCAGGCAAACTTCTGCAATTCCATGGTTGACATGGACTTATTTTTCCTTCAAATTTGCGCAACACAACTACCACCAGACATGTTTCTTTTAACAACCATCGATATGTTCGGCGTTGGTGAATGGCTAGGAATGGCACCATTAACGTCACCACAAGAAATGGAACAGGATTCAATGTTGGAAGGATTTTTAACATTCCTAGCGACATTAGTAACATCAAGAACAAACTTGGGAAATGATGAGCCAACACAATGTATCATCGAAATCAGTGCACTTTTAGCAACAGAAAACAAAACCCATAGCCAGCTGCTAGAGCTGATGCCGGAACGTGCTGGAAATGTGCATACGAAAAACTTTGAGAAATTCCTAAAACAACTATCAGTTTATAAGGCGCCAGCGTCAGGATCTGAAAATTTGGAACAAGGTCTGTTTACACCAATCGATGATGTGTGGGAGAAATATTACGATCCACTGCATGTGTTGCTGCGTGCTGTACATCGTCGCGACTTTCAGAGCTCAATGGATCGATTCAGTAATTATGTGAAAAGGCAAAATAAGATGCCGAAAAGCGGCAATCTATGGCCACCATTTCGCTTACCAAAGCCAGTTGGAAAGCCATTCAGTGATCCATCATGCATTCTTAATTCTCGAGTCTTCCATGCTACACTTCTAGCGATATTCTACAGGGCTGTGCATTCGCATAATGTTTCGGAGCATCTTCTAGCATTGTCTGTCTTTCTACTAGAAATTGCAGTCAATCAAAATGATAAATGCTCCCCAGATGCTATTGTTGAGTGCGAGCGACCACCAAATTATTATAATCGTTCCAGCAGAGATGCACCAGAATTATTCCATTGCTATCCTAGCGATTGCTTAAGCGAAAATTTACGTTTAGTTATATCGAAGGTGTCTCTATCACCGCAAGAGCCACAAGTAACTCCGGCCAATTATAATACAACAAATTTCGACAGCGATCTAGAATGGGATGCATCTGAAAGCGATACATTCCCGATGATAGTTGGAGGATCTGATAGAGAATATCCTAATAGTTCGATTGTAGTACGGCCTACAAGCGGCATGGAAGTTGCAATTCCTCAAGATTTATCTCTGGTGCGGGAGCAGGCTTTGGTGATTCGCAGTAATAGCCAAGATGAAGATATAAGTGAAGGTGGAAACCCAACTGATGGAGCAACTGCTATCGATTCGATGGCTCTTCAAGCACTTAACAATGTAGCATCTCGCCTAGCACTTCCATCGATAACATTACCAGAAAGCGGCATGGAAGTAGCAATTCGTCGTGACCTTGGCCTAGCAGCTGGTGAGCCGGCGCGTCAACCAAGCGAAATGTTCTCACCAACAACGAATAACGTTAACGGAATGCTCTTACCATTCCAAAGAGTCCAACCTGTTGCTGTACCAAGTAGAAATTTGGATGTAGTGCCTTCAAATTCCATTGGTCCTAGACGTGTATTTAACAGCAGTAGTCGCAAACGGACGGTTGAAAATGCTATCAGCCTTGATTCTGATACCGTGATAATTGAAGAGAGTATACTATCGTTACTTTTAAAATTACATTCACAATTAAGTGGTACATTGGACAGTTTCTCTCTAGAAGATTGCGAACTTGAAAATGAAACTGTGATGGATACAGATCAGTCAGAAGCTGGGCCATCCTCAATGAATTCTAGTCATATAAGAAATCGAATACGTGTAACAGAATCTAGAATAGGTGATGGACCTATATTCATTGGTAATTTATTACGTAAAATAGCAAAACAGAGCGAAATGTGTGCAAAGAATATAGAAGATATTCGGCAAAAATTATGGCCAAACCAAAGAGAAAAACAGGCTGAACAGAGGGCTAGAGAGGCTAAAGAAAAAGAAGATCGTAGCAAGCGAGCCAAAGAACGACAACAGAAACTGATGCAGGAGTTTGCCAATAAGCAGAAGCAATTCATGGAAACAGCAGCTGAGGGTATGGACTATGATGATGAAGAAGAAATCGAACAGCCACGAGAACGAGAATATGACTGCATTATTTGTAATCGTACAAGTGCAAGCACCGAAGCCAATCCGATTGGTTTAGTCGTGCTAGTCGAATCGAGTGGTGTTGTTGGCCATCGAAGAAAGATCGCCGAAAGATTACCATTAGCACTTTGTAATGATGATTTAGAAAGAATCGAAAGAACTACCCGATTAGCTACAGATTTTAATCGTCGTACCGAGCTGTTAAGCTTGAAATTTGGCGATGAATCATGGTATTTATCGAATAATCTCGCATACGAGTCCGGCGTTCATGTACAATCATGCGGACATCATGTTCATTTAACATGCTTAGATGCTTATTTAAATTCCCTGTATCCAACGCAAAGACAGAATTTACATGTTGAGCGAGGAGAATTTTTCTGCCCAGTTTGTAGACAGCTATCAAATTCGGTTCTGCCACTTAGTCCTCAGCTAGATCGACTCACACCTGTTATACGTTCCTCGCCACAGCCCTTTGCAACACTAGTCAGTGAGCTCACAACCTTAATTAAAGAGAATGAAAAGCCCCCGGTAAGTATTGATTAATTTTGTTTTTTTTTTAATTCTTAATTATTAAATTCCTTCTTTAAATTAGACATCAACAAAACTTTCAGAGGCTATGGGTAGAGCCATGGAAGATATGACTAATATTACACATCGAAAATCTAAACGTATTCCACCGACGTTTAGAAGCCTATTCCTGTTTGTTACGTCAATAGCCCGAACCAATTTGGAAGCTGAGGTAATACAGCGTGGAGGATCATTATGCACTAGTAATGTTGTAAGATATAAACCAAAACGCGAATGTATTGGTAAGGAAACTGCTTGATTTACTTATTATTATATGCCTTATTAAATAAAAAACTAAATTCCAGTTCCATTATTGCATGTGCTATCTGTCCACGTGCGAGTTTTGGTGGAATGGCCACTATGGAGATCCTGGGCATCATTAGCTGGTCTTCCAATTAACGACTCTGCACCAGTGCCTTCACATTGCAGGGAGTTCATACCTAGTCTGTTAGCCGATCCGGTTGCACTTTTATTAAAATTTATTTTGTTAGCACCTTTGCATTTAGATCAAGGTAAAACCAAACAATCTCTACACCAATCTCAACAACAACCAATAATCAACAACTTTCTCTCTCTCCTTTTACAGTATATTTCACTTGCATCGTAAAAGTGATGTATAATTTACTCTACTATCAAGTAGTAGTGCAGCTATGCACTACTTTGACTGATTTGGAATGTGATGAAATTATTTCAAAATACATAAGATTACCAGATATTCCAGAAAATGGAGTCTCAAACCTAGGCGCTGCTATGGCATTCGTATTAAAAAGTATGAATAAATGCCCACATTTACGTCGTGAATGCGTTCACATGGAAGATGGAATTAGCTCAGTTAATATGAAATCAATGGAACAACAGTTACAAAGATTATGTCTACCATTTTTACGAATAGCAGCACTATTAAGGCATCATTTATACCGACAAGAGCTACCAGAAATAACAACATCTCAGCTGGAATTTGTGCGATTAGTATATTTTCTGGAATTGGTTACAGATAGTATGGATTGGGAGTGTTTTAATGCATCGAAAGGACTTTGTTTTATTGATGGTACTGAAAGGACATTGCCGAAATTCTGGTGTGAACAATTAATGGGTGTACGTCCGCCATTTGCTACTATTCGGGAGCTTGTTATGAATCAACATGTTGCTTGGCAACAACCAAAGCTGTTGGGACTTCCTAGAGAATATGAAAGATTGTTTACGGTAAGATTTTTTTTGGTATAAGTCATGTTATTTGAAGATTTTCCAGGGAACTAATAAATAAAGATGCTGTAGTGTTAAGTTTATTTCGAATTCTTTGGCAGTTGGAGAATTAATTAGATTGAATAATGGAATGGTTCGGAAGTTGTTCGCTTTTGGCGGGTTACAAGCGCCCGTAAACAAAAACAGAATAGAAGTTGTTCGCTTCATCATTTAATATTTTCGGAGCTTCTTCTTCTTTGATGAAATATTGGGTTCAAACGTACCGCGGCCCTTTTCACCAAACTGTCAGATTTATGTCTACAATGTCAGATTCATGTCTAGCCAGGGGATCCGTATTTTTATTGCCTTTGAAGCTTCTATGACCCGGATCCAAGGAAGGATAACTTGAGAACACCCAGCTCATCAACATCCAAAATAATTTTGACTTGGTCCAACGGCCCTTATCGCCGTTATTGTCGCTTGGCTATCAGAGAAGACATAGATCCGTTTGTTTTTTATGCACTTCTTAAGTTCTCATGAGTGCATGTCAGTATAGTCTACACCTTTGCTTGAAAGAGAGTTTCTGGGGTGCCTTGGTTTTTTTTGACGAAGTATAGAGATTCTTACATCAGCCTAGCAGCTAGAAATGTGTGCGTCTACACTGTCTACGACTGGAGGCAGCTCTGGGGTCTGCACCGAGACGTTGGTGTTAGATCTCTACTGCCTAAACTCCACCAATCCTTTTTCATGATGTCCAATCCACACCAGAACGAGCCGTAAAGGCGTCATCAACATGAGGTCCCTGGAAGGTACTCATCAGAGCCGGAAGTCTAGCCGTCTAGCTGCTGTCACTTCTTGCATTTCTTTGGCTTTCTCTGTTTCTTTTTGCCTGGGGCCCCAGGGGGTGAGAGCTGTGTTGTTCCGCCATGCCGCCAAATGCATCCCGAAGCGCAGCCCTCGATCGATAATCTTCTTTCTTCTGCTTCTTTGATCCGTTAGCTGGCGGTCCGAGCGTGACGTCCCGGGAACGGATACGCTGCTGTCGGTTCTTGCCTAGTTTCTTCGGTTTCTCGTTTTCTGGACCATTCGGCAGGTCGACCATCCTCCTTTTTTCACACCCTGGGCTTGGGTCCAAGCGACGTTCGATCGATTATCACTACCAAATACCTAAGTTTGGGCTGGGAGCAGATAACCCTGTCACCTATTTTCACCACTATGTTCTACACTTGTCTCCTCTTTCTGACTACCGCTACTTCCATTTCGTGCTCAGCTAACATTAGATCAGCGTTCTCCAGGCACGTCTTTATCTCCAATATCGCTTCGTTTGCGAATATCTCGATTTGGTCATATCATTTTCCTACTTACTGCGCAGTGATGGAGAGCTTCGTTGAAAATCATCGCATCGGTTTTGAAAAATTCAAAATGACCGCCGAAATTCAAAATGGCTGCGGAAATATGGTTGAATTTGCCAATTTTGTTTCGATTTCAATTAAAGTGAGAATTTAGTGGTTTTTAAGGCCGCAAATGACCGATTTTTCGTCAAAACTTGTAAATTCACAATGGCCCCGGCAAAATGGCCGACGAAATTGCAAATTGTGTTCCGATTCCAATGAAAATCAGCTTTTAAGATTTTTTAAGCAAGCAAATAACGAATTTATGAATTCAAAATGGCCGCGCCAATATGTCGGACGAATTTTGTTAATTTTGTTCCGATTCTAATGAGAGTGGGGTTTTCTAAGGTAACAAATAATGAATTTATGATCGAAAGTTATAAATTCAAAATTGCGGGGCCAATATGGCGGACGAATTCATTTCACGGTTGTTCAAGAGTTGGAAAATCGGAATATCTTGACATCCTAACTACAAATGGAAAATCATTGAACATAGTATATCCTGAAGCTCTCCAGGCAATCGGTTAAGAATTGATCAACAAGGTTTTTTTTGAAAGTTGGTAAGGAGAAGCGGGAATGTAGGATTTATATACAATGGATGAGAATTAAAGAAACCCCCCACCTCTGAAATTTTAGGTATAAGGCTAGGATTCTGCAAGAGGCTTGACTTCTGGGTAAACAAATAAAACCTGGGTCAGTGACATTGCAGATGAGAACCTAGGCCTAACGTATTTCAGCTATTTTGCTATATCATCCGTTCGAAAAGCTTGCCCATACCGTTTAAAAGACACATTAGCCCGTAGTCGTCTGACGGGTCCCCTGGTGGCTTACCCGGCGTTTGGATGAGAACAAGCTGCTGACACTTCCATTTCTCGGGTGACACTACGCTGTGCATTCTATGACGAACACACTCCTCCTTTTACGCAATACGCACTCAACTTAAATTATCAAACCCTTTTTATTTTTGTTAACAACTATAATAATGTTAAGCTAAGTTAATACATTTTTAATATTTCTAATTTTCAGTATTATCATGAACGACCATGCATAAACTGCATGAAGGTCCCGAAAGAGAGCTCAATATGCCTCCTTTGCGGCACAATAGTATGCCTAAAACAGAACTGCTGTGTTGAAAATGATTGCTGTGAAGCGGTTAGGGTAATGCCAACTACAAACAAACCCATTATCCTCAAGAGCTTGTTTTCAATTATTTCATTTATTTTTTCTAGCACACGATCTCTTGTGGTGGTGGTATCGGAATATTCTTAGTTGTTACTTCTACATATATCATAGTAATACGTGGCAGAAGGGCATGCCTTTGGGGATCTCTGTATTTGGATGATTTTGATGAAGAAGATCGTGATCTAAAGTATGTATTTCAACTTAATATTATTGTAGTTTATACGATCTTGTATTTTTTTGCCTTTACAGGAGAGGAAAACCGCTGTATCTAAGCGAGGACCGCTTCAACTTACTTGAATCCCAATGGTTATCACATCGATTTGCTCATACTAAACACACATGGGTATTCCATCGTGACTTATTGTAGGAAGTAAGTTATCAAGACTTAGAATTAGGAAATTCGATTTACTTTCTTTATTTAATTTACGAAAAAAGAAGCTTAAAAAAAGGAGAAAACATCACTCTTCTTTGAAAATATTTAAAATAAAATAAAATAAAAAAATAATAATAATAATATTAATAAGAAATATTGCGTTATTTCTTTTGTGTGATACTCGATTTAATAGACTATATGTAATATGTCGCTATCACTGTAATCCCCCTTAACCCTGAATACAATAATTATAGAGAAAAGTTTAAAATAATAAATATACTTGAAATAAAAAAAGGAAAAAACTTAATAAATATTTTAAAATTGATATACAGTAATTAAGTGTAAAAGTAATGAAAATGTAAAAAGGATCGCGTTTCCCGATTTATGAATATGAGAAAAAAAACAAAAAAAAAATTATGAAAAGAAATATTATGTTAATTTAGATTTTTAGAGGAAAACAAAAACAAAAAACAAAAAAAAAAACAAAGTATAATATTGTTGTTGACAAAATATAAGTAACAATTTAGTGTGATGTTTTTCTAAAAAAAAAGGAAAAAGATATTGAGAAGAAATTTATTATGGAAACTAGTTTTATTTTTATTATATTATTATTATTGAATATTATTTACCGCTTTAAGTATAAACGTAAAGTTGTATAATGACAAAAAAAAAACATGAAATTAAAAACGTTATTCGCCTAAAAAAATCGTCTTTTTTATATTTTTGTTATTTTTACATTTGTTCTACCATTTTGTCTTTTATGTTCGTCATGTCGATTGTCACGTCATGGTCAAGCTTAGTTTATGGGGATATAATAGGTTTAGGATTAAAAGGTGAGTTGGGCGGAGGGGGGAGTTAAACAACTGCTTTTGAACTCTTGGCTGTTGTAGGAGATCGGAAGTACTGACTGCGAAAAACTGACGGATACGCTGCTATCGATGCAGCTGGGTCTCAAAGTCGCCCTCGATATTGTTTAGCCAGGTTTTCTTCGGTGCCGATCGCTGAATTCTTAAGTGTACGTGGCAAGCGATTATCATCCACTCGGCAAACATGTCTAGTCCACCGTAGTCGACCTTTTTGTACTTATTTCTTCTTCGATCAGTGCCGGTTGATCGCATCTTTGTCTAACTGGCTCGTTTCGAAGGCGATCACGGAGTGAGGCACCGAGAATCTGCCTCAAGCTTCGCATCGACCTCGACCTTGTTGATGTCCGGTTTGAGCAGTGTCTATGTTTCCGATCAATAAAGAAGAATCGGAAGGATCAACGTTCGGTAAAGGTGTACTTTCGTTTTAACGGCCGATGCGAGGCCTTTTTGGTGGCTGCCCTTTTTGCGGCCTCCAGAATCTCTTCTGCGGTTACTATTCGAACCTGTGCTGGGCCCACCTGTGGGGGAATAGATCGCTGATGCGCAAGTTCGGTGGAACCAGCACGTGTACTATGGCCCCTGTGCTGAAAGTCGAGTCGTGTTTCGTGACAAGTTGTTTTAGTTGAAGAAAGTGACGTTTCAGTCGAATTTACTATAAGTTGGGGTTAGGCCACTGTACTGAAAGTCGTGATTCGACTGAAAAGTCGCTTTTTTCAACTCAAAACGACTTGTCGTGTCGTGACGATTCGACATTCAGCACAGGGGCCTCTATTCTGAAGTAGCGCAGGGCAGATAATCGACGGAGGTCCAAATATGCTTCTCTGCACATTATTTTGAAGTGGTTTGCTTTACTTCTTCCTTGTACCTCTTAAGAAGGTGGACGATTCCGTTTTCTCCTCAGGTCCTTTGGTCGATCAGATTTTCAGTCAGGCTCTTTGGTCGATCTTTGAGTTCCATCAGAAACTTTTTGTCGATGGCTGGCAGCGCGCTGTGCAGGGAGGCGTCGCATGCGTATTTCACTGACTCAGTAATCTGCTCTGCCCCTTCCTGGCACCGCATACCATCCCGGAATACTTTCTCGAACACCTCTAACGTTATAAAAGTGACCTCAAGCGAAAGTGGTGATTAAATAGTGAATTAAAAGCTATAAATGAAATTTAATAGTGTGAGATATTAAATTGCAAGTGATAACAGAATAGTTTTTAATATATAAGTTTTTGTGTAAATATTTAAAATGTGGATTCATCCGTTTGGAATTTCAGAACAGGTCGGCAGGTAGGGCTCGATGAAGACCACACTTTAAGGCCCCCATTTACTTACAGGCCTCCGACAGGTAGGCAATCACGGCCCGATGAAGTCAATGCATTACTCAGTCTGATTGAGGGATGAGGATTTGAGATATCCGCCTGACAGGCCGTGGTTTGCAGGTGATCTCCTGATTCCCTACATACCCACAAGCGAAGACGACAGTTGAGCACAACAGGTTGTTAATTCAAGTGCAAAATTGTTTATAGCCTCAACGAAATTTTCAGACTGAAAAGAAGTTTCGATATTCAGGCCCGGACTGACGATATATTTATCCCCGATACATTTATACCCGCAGACAAAGATTGTTGTCAGTTTTCCGAACTGCATGCCCCATCTAGTTGGCGGAAGGTATGTGGTTGGCTTCAAAGGAGAGTACCCTTCAAGCAACGGCCTTTATGTGAATGGGGGCTCTAACATATTAATCATTTTAATTTAATGAACATTCTGAATTGTCTTCGTGCCTAACCCATCTCGAAGGTTTGGTGCTGTGCATGTACACATCCCAATCTCGCCATTGCAGCTCCTTCACCATTCATCCCTTATGTAGGTGATGCTAATCACCGACCTCCCACCCCTTTGGAAGGCGGCTAACCTTTCCAACATAGACTCGGACTCGTCTAGCCGGGGTTCTCCTGGTACCTTCCATGGTTCGATCCGCCTCTGTCTATTTTCACTCCGTTTGATAATGATTCCACTTCAAAATATAGTATGCATCGTAAAGAAGTACACTTTCCAGCCGAAGACAATCTAATAATACTAATCAAAAATAATTAATTTTCATCATGAAATATTTAATAATTTCGCTATACACTTAATAGTGTGTACATCAAAGTTCAATTTTTTAAATTCATATAAAAGTCTTAAACAATTCACTGTACCGCTAAGATCAACAAGATTGAGAGAATTTGGCAATAGATCATAATACGTAATAACAGCTGATATTTTCCTAACGCACAAATGTGAAGCATCACTGATAAGTTTCATTTGTGGCACTGAAATATAGTGTTTAAGTGGTGCAGCGTAAAAATCGCGCCATTCCTCAATATGTGATCCTAATTTCTGTATTGCTGAATCTAGAATCTCTTTCGATAATATAATATCTTCAGTATTATGATGTTGAAACGCTTTGAGTATTTTAAATTGCCAAATATCATTTGTGTTGGGACAGCTCTTAATTCTTTCTAGTGCCTACGATTAGAGTATAATGTTAATATATTTTAACTGCAAAATGTTGTTCCACTTACATCCAAAAATGATAGATAAATTGGCAACGCATGCATTTTATCCTTAGTTAAGCAATTATAAAAGACAATGACTAATAATTGAGATCGAGCACTCTCCAAGTCAGTAATGAACTCCTTAGATTTTTCAAGCTCTAAGAATTTCTTTGTAAATCCTATAACTCGGGAATCGCTAGAGAATGCCAAAAGCGTTTTTGGTTCTATCTTCCAGCAGCTATACTGTTCTGCTGTTAGTGTTTGTGACAACAGACTCTTAAGACGATCTGGATCTTCTAAGTATGAGAAACATCCTGCTCGTTGTTTTACATCAATGCACCCGCAATTTTCAAGTACTTTGCTACATAAATTTTAAATAGTAGTAGAATTATTACTTTTTAAAAACAACTTACACCAATTTACTCCAATTCCTGCCCCTTTCAAAGCACACCGGCCAGTAGTTGGGATCATTGATTCGAATTGATTTTAATGTGCTAAGTTCAGGCAACATACAAGGTGCCATTGGTAATTTCTTTATCTCATTACTACCAATCTCTATGCATGTAACCTGACACAAACATAACTTCCCTGTGTCAATATCTCTTGGCAGAAACAACCGAGGCTCTACAGCCAGTACATACAGATGCCTAAATGCTTGTAGATGATACCTTAAATGTAAACAGTACGATAATACATTAAACCAAATAGATTATATACGTCGAAAACCTCACCTATTATCATTACTATGATTGGGAAATTTAGGGAACAAGGCACAAACAAGAGCTGCAACAGCCTCTGGTGATCTAGACAATGTATATCGACCAGCACCTAAAAATAAAAATCCCAACGCTATATGAATGCCCATATGTGAGCCATATGTAACGTGCGGATGTGACGGACCGATTCTAGATCTTAAGTATCTTATCATGCGCATAACCTCTACACTGCCAGTACCAGCCAGAACTAAAGACAACGATATTAAAATAATAATTAGGCATCCTTCAACAGTTGCTTTTCCAGCATATTCCCCAACATATTGTCCACCCATGCTTAGGAATAGTTTAAGCGTATTCTTTAACGTTTTCGATGCTTCCGCATTTTCTGTTCCAGCATACTTAAGTCCTATGCAGAAAGCTGCTCCTGTTATAATATTACAGTATGCTTGCCTATAATGTAAACATTTGTGTTTGTGCGGTTAGATAATAAATTAAAAGTACGTTACGCATTTGCTTCATGATCAATGTCGGAACCATTGTCATCGGGGCCTCGACGTAAGTCAAACTCCAAGCTGGATGGAAATTGATTAAATAACCACTTCTGAGTGCATTCAACGCTGTCCCATAGTATTAAACCTGCAAAAACGTTTATTATTGAAAAGGAAACATTTAAAAGAAATCGAGCAGCATAACTACCTCGAGCAATTATCCTTAACAGTAACAAATCTGGTCGTATAAGATCTAGTAAATAGCTGGTATCGGGCGGTCTCATCCATTGAGCAACCGCAGCATTTCCAGTTTTGAAGAACATCAATCCAAGTGCCAGAGTTGCGCCTGGTGCAGTTACATCGATATTCACGGTGTCCCCTTCACGAACTTGGAACGAAGGTAGCTTATATTTTTCCTTTTGAGATCCTGAATAATTATTTTGGCTTCAAATCAATCTACTACATGTTTAAATACAAAAAAAAACCTGTCAATGATCTCTTATTTCCGCCAACCATATAATAATGTAAAGTATCTGGTAGCTGTAAATCTCTTAGTCCTGGTGGTGATTCGCCCTGTCCTAAAGTTACTAAACCTAAAGCAAGTCCTGCTGTTAAGGCATAGGATTCACGCTCTACGCTGTTCTCCATTTCAGGACCTGGTGGTCGACCTGCAAGTGAGAGTTGGGTTTAGCATAAGAGTTTGGCCATGAAAGTTAGATCTTAGAGAGTTGGGTTTAGCATAAGAGTTTGGCCATGAAAGTTAGATCTTCCCCCTTGTTACCTATTTCTTGAAGCAAGACTTCAGCAATGTGCCGCTTAGCCGTTCCTTGATATATAAGTCCTATACCCATCAATGATGCTACTTGAATATTTTGTGGAATGTCTAGCTCTAGTGCTGTAGCTGGTAAAAGGGCTTCTATATGTACACTTAGTAATTTGGTGGTTGTGTTGTCCATTGTACCTGTAACAAAAATTTAAACGAATTTTAAAATCGTTCGATATTTATGTCTGTTTGTAGCGACAGACATGGTTTCATGGTAGCGATTAAAAGATTCACTCAAAAAAAAGATGCCTACCGGAATGTTGATGTGAAAAAACTTAAGAGAAAGAGTAGAACAGCCCATCATTAACGATTAGTGGAAGGTGGCAACGAACCGTGCATTTGAACTCTGGATGTTGTGGGAGTTCGGAAATACTGAATGCGAAAGGTTGTTCCACAGTCGACTTGTTCTATTTAGAAACAAATTACTAGTTTTTAGAGTGCAGGTGGAGAGAATGAGACGAGTGGGCCAAGCCGGTGTTGCGGGCATAAGATTGCCGTGGTGGCAGGAGAGCCTTTATTTCGGAGGAACAGTCACTATGTTAGTATCGATACATTCCTACGATGGCTCAAGGGGTCGATGGTGGAGCAAACGACGTCGTCACCGATAAGTTTGATGGCCCTTTTTTGTACAAGTTGTCGCCAAGGTGGTTTTTGGCACTCCGCCCCAAATGAGAGAGTTGCATTCAAGAAGAGGGCCAATGGCTGGAGGAGGAACTTGCACCTCTTAAGGAACCCAAAGCCCTGAGATGATTGTTTGGCGATTTGGGATATGTGGTCATTCATCGCGTCTTTGGCTAATGTTTCGCCATTAGTTCAACTTCACCCAGTGTTGGAGAAAATGCAGTACTTGGCATTGAATTCGACACGATTCTTGCTTCTCCAATCTAGAATGAGTTGTCAGTATCGCGTTATATTTGGGTTTCACTAAGTGCGAGGATTGGAGATTTCAAAGTAGAAAGATGGCACTCAACAAATGAGAAATTCGAATGAAGTCTACGAATGTTACAGAAGTCAATAACAAATCCTGACTTGTAACGGAACTTCAGGTGCGCAGGCTCAATTGCCACATTCTCGGGATTTTTTCTCGGTATTATATTTGCCAAACCATCAAAGTCAACAAAATTTGTTCACGTCAAAGTGTTATGCCTTTTGAGACGGGGAAAATTTCATAGACCGACAGATTTTGGCCGTACATCTGCAGGTCCGAAATTCGAGAAAGGGTAAGGATCAAGGGTACTTACTTGTGCTGTTCGTCATAAGGCTTTCGTGTTAGACTGCCGCGGGGTTTTTTCACTGTTCGTTATTGTTTTTTTGTGGACATTGATTATCGATGAAAAAACTATCAACATCAATTACCCCAATTTCACCCAATTGCCAATACACTATAGTATCTAAATTTATATTAAACTCACCTCTATGCGTAGCCGATATACCCAAAAGTAATCCCACACTAGTCATTTCATCGCACTTAACCAAATATTCATAAATACTCATAAAAGAAAGATTTTTCAGATGTCCATTCAATCCTAGCGCCATTAAAAATCCCGCATGTTCTGTATTAATTTCAGTCTGGCCCTTTGGCTTATTGTAAACAATCCACGTCGAATCGATAAATTTTGCATTCGGTGAAATCTTTAACCCAGCAGCAACACCATTATGAAACGATGGCCAAAGCGACATATTCGGTGGGAATTCAATTTGTTGCATTTCAATAGAAGCACCCTTAACCGGCTCCTTTCCAGAAAGACACAATTTTGGTATAGGTAGAGATTCTGTTGGTGTTGGAGTAGCAGTTCTTAATGTAAACATACCACGACCCATAGGCAGTGTCATAGTACGTGTACAAAGGGCATATAGCTGCTTTTCTTGCTCTTCGATAAATTCATGATCTGAAACTCCTGGTGATTGCGTTATATCAATTAAAACTGGCTCTGAGCTATTAAGTAATCTTCGAACTTCCATAATACGCAAATCTTCTGGGAATCTGAGACGTAATAGTTTCGTATCAATATTTTCCATTCCGTCTTCTTCTTGTGGCGTAAGTTCGGATTGTGCCAGTATATTTGGCGGAGCAGAAACCCTTGGTGATAGGGAATCTTCTTTATTAAGCGTAGCTTTTGGAGAGAAGGTAGCATATTCTTCTGGCTTACGCGATTTCGCATGGGCAACTAATTCTGAGCGTAAAAGAAGCTCATAGGCTTTATATGAACTACCAGTTGGTGGTGATAGCCGACTATATTCCAATGATTGTGCGATGATGAAATGAATCGATGGTGGTAGACGTTCTATATTTGTTCTTGTCATATCTGTGAGAGAAAGAAATTACGAGGAAATCAATTTTAAATAAGCATGTACAAGTACCCATTTGAAGTAGCATGTTAATCACTTGTTCTGAACGAGGAATATTCGTTGGTATTAATCTTTTTCGAGCTTTTGATGTTTCTGCAGAAACTGTCCCGGGAAACTCAAGAACATTGAACCAGTTTTTAAATTTAGTGTGACCATAACATATAAGTGATACGAGCTGTAAAGAAGGCTTAATTTAATAGAGCACCTAGACCTTCTAGACCCTACTTCTTACCTGAATTATATTTCTGCTCGTTTGATTAACGTTTGCAATATACGGATACTTAAATATTTCTTTCCCTTGAATAATATCAACTACTTGTTTAAATATATTTGGAACTGGGCTTGTTAGCAGCTCCTTATACTGCATTTTTCGTCCATCTTCTTCCGTAAAGAAATACTTTGGATCAACTTGAACTAAATGTGGAGAATCTAGGAAATAATGTAGGCAGTATGCATTTAGTTGCATATCACTAGCCAGTTGATATAAGAACTAAATGTAAAACAACGATGATTATTAATTTACTACTCAAAATTAAATACTAAATACCTCTGATAAATATTTCAAGTAACTGGACATTGATGAGTCTAGCTTAATCTCTTCATAAAGCAGATGTAATGTGTAGAAAACAACTGGTATACAAGAAAATAAAGGGGCATTGCTATCACTATGCAAAATAGCATTTGCCTGCTTTTCGCTGCTGTCATTGAGGAAATCATCTAAAAATTCCCAGTCATCATCTGTACCAGAAAAATTGTCGCCTTTTCTACGTTTTTTTGGCTCTTCACCAGAAGAAGTATTTGAATTTGATTCGTTTGATGAGAATGATCTTCCGAGTAGTTCTAAAATATTATGAAGGGTTTGAGATTGTTTTTACTTTTTAGTTTTTTTTTTTTTTTTGTTTTTTTACCTAAAAGAACATTTTTAAATGTCTCCCACTCTTGTTCACCACTGAAATCTTGTGATCCTGGAACATTACGTGCACCATACCACTTAGCTATTAGCTGTAGATAAAAATATATTGTGAATATCGTTTCATTTTTATTGTAATAAAAGCCTAACCTGGATTGAAAGATCTTTTTTAAGTACTTGACGCAAAGCAGATATGCATCTTGTAATAAAATAGGATTCGTTTATCAATGGTAATGTAACGCGATACATTTTACCGCCAGGGTAAATAAGTGTCAGTCTATTGCCAGCTGGATCTCTTAAATTTATGCATGTATTATTATTTCTGCAAAAGAATTTTAGTTAATATCTCTACAATGCTTTAATTAAAAGTTAAAATACCTACCTATTAGGAAATTGTGGTTGAAGTGGATGAACTGGTGAAAGCATATGCAGCTCATCATCGAATGGACTATCATTCGGTTGTTTTATAGTTGGTAGCAAACTGCTTCGCCTATTCGGGAGAAATTCATTAAAAAATTACATTTTACACTGACTGAAATACAAATACCTTGGGAAAGGTGTTACAAATGAACTTCCACCGCCGCCTTGTGGAGTAATAGTTGGCAAAATTCCA
Organism: Thereva unica; assembly: GCA_949987705.1. Lineage (NCBI taxonomy): Eukaryota > Metazoa > Arthropoda > Insecta > Diptera > Therevidae > Thereva > Thereva unica. The sequence goes on from OX465284.1 coordinate 110,668,926, forward strand.
GATACATGAACCTTTGCCACTAATACTGCACCTGTGTACAAAATTAACGAGCCACAAGGTCCTAAAACTGCAATCATTTTCATTCTCTATTGAAAAATCTTATTAAATATAATCTTTATAAAAATATACTTTTTAACCTCTAATACAACAGCATCTCTAGCTTGAACAACAGACACCATACCAAATATCTGTGTACCCGGCGCACTCTTCTCCAATCTAGCTAAATACAACTTTCCAGATCGCGGCAGTAAGTAGCAGAGGTAAGATTGTCCAATTAAATCAATGTGCATGAATGCTGTTGATGCTACTTCACAAAATTCTCTAGAAATATGTAAATGATTTAAATATACCCTTTTTTATGAAACAATTTAATAAACTTACTTTCCAGCTATATTTTCAGTCCAGATATGCTCGAGACAATATTCTGGTATGATTGGCTTTGAAGGTTGAGATTGTCCAATTTTTCTGATATCTTGCACTGATATCGATTGAGCGCCGAAAGTGGACTGCAGTCGCATTAACGGTGATTGTGGATTTGATCGGCTAAGGTAGGTTTAGGTTATGATCTGAATTATATTGGGGGTGTAATGAATAGAATACTTAATATTCGATGGGGAGCTAGATGCTGAAAGTGGACTGTTGAACGTATTCAAAAACTTTCCAACATGCGAAGTGTGACCGGCATTTAGTAAGCTCGATCGCCCCAATATTGAAGAAGTGTTCTTTGCAAAGCCTGTAATTGGCAAAAGTAGTTTAGGTTAGTCATTTAAAAAATTAACAGTGATGGGAATTTTGCGTAACCATTGACTCTTTGAGCCACGGTACCCTTGACACGCCGACTCACTTCCATAGCCTACAGGCAGGGACGGCGCTTTTATAGGTGTAAATTGGGCACTTGCATCAGGAAGCTTGACCAGTCAATAAGCGACAAGCCACTAGGCAGGCTGTTGAGCTTGTTCCAGCGGTCTAGCCCATAAATGCGAGGTATAGTGGCCCCCTGAGCCTCTAGTCTTTCACATAAAAAAAAGTGAATGACCGCGGTAATTTTGGACCTAATATCTCACGACGAAAAAATACCCATAAAGTAAATGAACAGACCTTCGTCTTCGAGAATCCGAAGTAAAAACGTGTATTTTGCATTTTCGAGTGCATGGTTCAGCAGAGTTGCTTCTGCTATCGAAGTTTTACCTTGAGAAATGCTGCCTGACATTCTGCTGGCCAGTGAAATACTTTATTGGCGAGTGAGTGGTTGAGAAGGTATCTAAAAATGCTCGTTTATCGGCACCAACTGTTCAGCCAATTTTGGTATAAATCGGTGATAGAAATTTATTCTAAAAAAAAGATATTAAAGATATAAATCTACTCACCAGAAAACTTCAAAGAATTCGCAGAGAAGTTATATGCCCCACGGCGATTAGAAATGTTCACACTGTTCATGTTATCATTACCACCTGTACATAATTATTTATTATATTAAAAAAAATCTAAAAAAAAAACAAAATTCACACTAACATCCAACAAAATTGATTTCATCTTCTGTTGCCTTACGGAATTTCGATACAAAATGTTTACCAATTTTGTTATCATAAAGGAGAACAAGATCATTTTCATGTGTAGAGAAGATAATCTTGCAATCAGCCTCTGTTAAGTACGTTACTTGTCCAGTTTGTAGCTTATTCAATATTGGACACATCTCATCTAACGGATGCGACAGAGAAAAGAACCTTGGCATTGATATTGAATGATTGTGTATTAATGTGTTTGATGCTTCCTTCTCTAGAATAATCCCATGTTTAGTTTGCCAAACATTTGATACGGGGAACTCTAGGTTAGATGAATAGTCTTCGCCATTGCTGCAATAAACCCGGAGGGTTGTTGAATCTGTGGATATATAGCTTGTGAAAATGGGGTTCAAAAGTTGGTTTTTATTAATTATTTTACCTATGAGACAAATCGCGGTTGTATCAAGTTCATCATCATTATAATTTTCTCCTAAATCCTTCTGTTTACTTTCAGCGGTAATAAAACTTTTTTGGCAAAAGAATGCAAATTTTATTGGAGTATCGCAGGTGAAGCAGATTCGTGGTAGAATAGTTCCGTCAAAGGGTAGGCCTGTAACAAAAATATATATAGTTTTTTACAATTTTAACCTACATAAGGATGTAACGTTGGAATTTTCATATATATATAGCCAAAGTTCCGTAAAAGCTCTGAGGTTGTGGCATTAAAACAACATCCCACAGCGCTAACTGGGCCCCCAATCGAACTGGATGTAACCCTATACCTAGCCAAACTTAACCAAAACCCAAAAATATACCTTTTGTCCATACAGCAGTATTCCCTCTAAAATATAGCTCCTCTTCAGAATTCACATAGAAATCAGTCATGTATGTCGGACTAGTAGATCTACTTCCTTGCTTCCTTGGTATCTCACTTTGATCCTTCCATTCATCATATATCTCTCGTATTGTCCAAAATTCATTTAAATCATCATCCGATGATATATTAACATTTTGCATACGATGCAGCAGCAAATGTTCACCAAAATTGCCGGCTTGTTGTTTTGTGCATAATGGTCCTGGGTGTTCCTCTACCGCCTTGCGACCTCGAGGAATAAATTCCTTAAAATAAATAAAAATCAAAGGTAAAATCTTGCTTTAAAAAATGTTTATTATTTATTTAAAAAAAAAATGAATTTAATATGCAAGTTAACCTCAAAATTAACAAAGCATACCAGAGGCTCTGAGGCGGCGATCATAACTTCGCTAGGTTCATCCAGATTTGCAAGATAGTGGTAAAATTAACAAATTGCAATTTCCAAAATAAAAAATAACGGTTATTGTTGTAAAAAAGAAAAAAATCTCGAACACCGCAGACGCCGCTTTCTTTTCGCATTCAACAAATTTTTTGACAGTTCTGAGGAAATGTCAATTCACATAAGGTGGACTTTTTTATGCTAATGAACTCGAATGAAAAAAAAAGTGGAGAATGTTTCGCGGGTTACACCTGTTTTTAATTAAAATATTAAAGTGCTTCAAAAGCTATTTTGCAGACCTTTTAAAAATGTGCTACTGATAGGATATTTTTATTATGATATGATTCATTCTGTAAAGTAATAAGATCAAAGGAATCCCTTGTTTTGGAATGCTGTAATTTTCAAGTTGACTATTTTCTACGTTTTTCTATCGAATTTTAGTTGTCAGCCTCCGTATTTAGTTGAGTTGGGTTTAATTTCAAAATTATTTAATTATAAACTTCTTTAATCTAAATTATTTAACGTGTTGTGTGTGTTTATGTTTCATGAGTCTAAAGTTATAGTAAAAATATATTTGTTAAATAGAATTGTATTGTACGTGAATAGCAAATTACGAAGAAATTAATAGTAAATAATTTGAATAAAGCATAGGAAAAATGAAGTCTGGAGCTGGCGATACTAATGCGGTATGGTTATTATAAATCCGTTACAAATTAAAGCTATAAAACTATTTCCTATAAAAAGTTTCATATTTGATTTAACAGTGTAACGTGCTCGATGCCAAAGTTACAACTCGTATACAACCCTGATAAATCATCATGTCAAACTTCGTCGTAGTTGGTTAGCTCTGTAGAAGTAGGGAAAATTAGTTTTTAAGCTAAAGTAAATTGCTTTAATTTGCTTAAGACTGCCTAAAATATAAGTATCAGTCAAAATATAAGTAGAATTATTAGCAAAAACCTAGAATAAGTAGAAGGTTGGTTGATCAACGGCAAAACGAAAAAAAAATTCGATTTGACTGGCTCGACGAAATGTCATTAATATCGCGAGCGCGTTGCTGTACGTCGACGCATTGCCAGGGACTTAGAAAATTCTTCTTTTGTTCAGCTTCGTTTTACCAATATTAACGCATCGCGTTGCCGAGGACTTGAAATTTTTACAGGCATCTCTGGCTCGTCGTTTTATTACGATTTCAACTTTGCCATTCTGCGGTGTGATTTTGTGATTGTGAAGCAAAGAAAATCTTGGGACTTAGAAAATTTTTACCACATTTTTATACAATAATGAGTGTGGAAAATACCGAAACCGCTGATGGCAGCGAACCAGTAAGTAGATAATATTTATTATAATATCAAATAGATTATTTCCTGATATTCATTTATACCGAATATTTTCAATTTCTTTGATTTTACTTTATGTGTGGAAAAATGGCGACAGAAACTAAGTCCCACGTCGCTCATTTTGTAAGACGCTATAATAAAAATTAAATATCTCGAAAAATTGTAGACGGAGAACAATTTCAATAGAATAGAAATTCGTTTCATGAAAAACTCTATCGATTTAGTATTAATGTAATTTTCGACATTTTTTGATAATTTTCCCTGTTTTTTTGCACTTTTAAAGAAGTTCTCGGAAAAGTTTTCAATGAAAATGTGCCCTAGTTTATTATATAATCGTATAAATAAATTATCATAGTGATAGGTTCTTGTTAAAATGGACAAAAGTAGCACCAAAGTAATTTAATTGTATTTTTTTTCATCATCATCATTGCGAACTTATTTTTTTCTTGTTACATTTCGCCCTGCCTTGGAGGTCGTTCTATTTGTTTCTAGATCATACCATGCCAATTTTTGCATTAAACCACATTTTTTCTGAAGCGCAAATTTATTTTTTTTGTGCTGTGCTAGTTTGCCGGATTGCCTATAAAATGTTCAACATTTTATATTATAAAAGACTCGGAAGAAAATAGAAAATATAATCTTTTAAACAAAATTTTTATTTCAAAATGAATTAATTTTCATAATTGAATTAATACTGCCCAGATTAACTGATTTGCTATCTCTCACACATTTTAGACAGAAAATGAAAGCGTGCAAATTTTTATAAATATTCGTTAAGGCTCACTATACATTTGGGGTTTCGTGGCAGTGTGTCAGTCACATTTTCTGGCTGGTGAAATTTTGTCAATTATATTGCTTGCCCCAATGAAAGTATGTTGAACTCTCGATTTATTAAAGGGAATATATAGTCCTGTAATGGATGCCCTTCATTACCTCGGCCAGATTATAATTGTGAAATCCTGGGAGTCAAAGTATAACCCACAATTATTACTTTATAAAAAATCAACTCATTTTTTTTTGCTCTGATTTCCTGCTATATGAGAAATATGCCATCAGTTTTCTAAGATAAAAATGCGTTATATTATATGTACATATACCATACAAAACTAGACCACTTTTTGTTAATGGCGAAATATGAATTTAATTTTTTTTTTGCAATAGTAATTTACTTTTATAGCTTTAAATAATTACTTATAATAAAAGTTTCAACGCTAGCACTAAAAAATAGAAAACGCGTGAGCGCTTCATGTCAATGGAACATACTTTTATTTGTTGGGTTCGCTTTTCTAAAATTAGACTCCAAATAGCTCACACCTCTCATACTATCAAGCTCGAAAATTGGCAGCCATTTTGATGAGTTTCTCCATGTTCAAAATAAATTTAATCACATGTGCCCAATTGCGTTTGCTGTATTATTGAGAAATTACTTTTTGATAGAGTACATTGGGATATAGAGCTTTATTTAATAGGATTATATATTCAACTTGTAACATTCCAATATAAGATTTCGGCACGTGTTTATATCATGGATAAGTTGTAGCTCCGTTTGGTCTATAGATTTCTCAAGCTTATGCCCGAGCCCGCTACACACCTTCAGTTTTAACTGTGCGATTTAACTTTACAGTCGGACTGTGCAAATAAATCGTACGTCCATACGGCCTACACACGTTCAAGTAAAACTGCGTGATCTTTCAGTTTTTGCCAATATGGCCGCCATAGACGACATTTTAGCGATTTTAGGGCTAATACTTGTGTGTTTAAAAAAAATTCAGCTGCTGATAAGCTGAATCTTTTTTATTCTCGATTACTATTGAAACGAAAGCTCCGATTGGTATAGTGCATAAACTCTTCCAGTCATTCGCGTTGAGCCATGTTCGACGAGACTTTGTAATTTATTAATTAGAAATAAAATACATACGTGTCCACTTCACACTCGCTGCGGCATAACTGACAAAACTGCGCAGTTTTCTGCTACACATTTTCAGTTTTAACTATACAGTTCTATCTGTAAAATTTTATCTATTGATATTTTGATTATACCTCAGTTTAACTATACAGTTCAACTGTTTGTTCTACACACCTAACGATTTAACTGCACAATCCGACTGCACAGTTAAATCGCACAGTTAAAACTGAAGGTCTGTAGCGGCCATTATGGTAACATAGCTTGATTCAAAATATAAACGGCCGTGAATAAAGAAACCGGACACAAGTTGACTTCCTTTTTCAAAGGTGTGCTAGGACTAACTGGGCTTGCGATTTGTTAAAATTGATTGGTTATCTTAAATATGAATTGATTCTATTGGATTTTTAAGTTTGCACAGATTTACCAGCCCTATCGGGAACTCGACATGGAATCGAATTTCAACGGAGCAAAAATTCCATCCTAATGAGTCATCGGGAATTCCACTGGAGTGATAAATATGTATTCTCGTTTTCGGTTTTTCATATTAGCTGTTGTATGTCAAAACGACATTTTGTATGTTTCAGAAAGGAAACAAGTTCTCATTGATAAGAAAAAGAGGCCAATGTGAAAAGAATGAAATCGAAACAGATTCGAGCTAAAACGGAGTTCCCGACAGGGCTGTATACGATCAAGGCCCCTATGCTGAAAGTCAAATCATCATGACACGTTGTCTTTTGAGTTGAAGAAAGTGATGTTTCAGTCGAATCGCGACTTTCAGTACAGGGGCCTGAACTCAATTTAGTGTTTCCACTTAAGGCCGCTGTGCTGAAAGCCGTAATTCGACTGAAACGTCACTTTCTTCAACTTAAACGACTTGTCAGTCAGGTCCCATGGAGACTACGTTGCCTTCGGCTAGGGTAAAACGTATACATGAGTTCATGTGTCGAACAATCAAATGGGACACTTTGTCTTTGTTCGACAAGCAGAAGATTTGCCCGTAACAAATAACAGCGTTTTGATACTATCCGCACGCAAAGAATTTAATTGCAACCAGGGCTTTTAACTCAAGCGAAAGCATTGAGTTGCGGTCGTCATTAAATAGATTTAGAGTATTGATCAGTTTCCTGATAATCCGTTTTGGAAATTGAAAATTTCAATGGAATTGACGATCATTCAACGTATCAAACGGATTGTTGGTGTCTCTCACTAGCTGCATTGCACTCCTTTGTCGTCTGCAAGAAAGAACCATTGCAATTCGAGCAAGGGTAAAACCTGAAGCTTTCAAAACTGTTTCCTGCAAAGTTGCTTCAAAAGTTTCATGGCATTGTTTCGTGTTTCCTCAAGTTTTCTCTCACCCCTCTCCCAAGCTTGTAGGAAACTTTTTGTTTCGTGTTTCATCGTGTAAAATGGGCCTTAAGATCTCAGTAATTGAAATTGTTGATTCAATATAATATTTATATTATAAAATAGCTATTCTGCCGCCGCAGCAGTCTTACAATAGAAGAGGGCCAGTCCCTGCTTACAGTTCTCCTATTCGTGCCCTCGACAAACTAGGGATTGTTCATAAATAGAACAACTAGATTGTGGAACCACCTTACACAGTCAGTATTTCCGAATTCCTATAACATCAAAGAGTTCAAATCCTTGGTTCATCGCACCATCTACTTCAACACCCTCCCCGTTTTAGCATCGGGACTACCGAAGGCCGACTAGATTTAACTAACGGAGGCAGCGGACATTTTTAAGGGGGATTTTAATGATAATGTTAATTTCAAATACATAAGGCCCCGCCCACTTTTAGCCAAAATAGGTTTAAAATTGCTACATTTTTTGCAATATAAATTAAAAATGTTTTTCCTTTTTATTTTCAAAGGAAACTAAACCTGTAAATGGTGATCAAGAGCGCTTAAATGGTTTAAGTAACGGACATATTGAAAGCAGCAGTAATAAGCACAAATCATCAAGTAAAGATAAACACAGAGATAAAGACCGTGATAGGGATAAGGATAAAGACTACAAAAGCTCAAAAAGTGGAAGTAGTCGGTAAGTAATTATTTTTTGATTTGAGGACTTATGCGGACTTACCTATTTATTATAAATATTCAGCGATAAGGATTCGGATAAACACAAGAGCTCTTCAAGCAGCAGTAAAGATAAATATAGAGATAAGGATAGGGAAAAGGATAGGGATAAAGAAAAGGACAAGCATAAATCATCATCTTCATCACACAAATCATCATCTCGAGATAAGGATCGTGAAAGGGATAAAGATAAAGAGCGTAACAAAGACAAAGATCGGGAAAAGGATAAAGAACGCGACAAAGATAAGGACAAGGACCGTGAAAGAGAGAAGGATAAAATACGTGATAAAGATAAAGAAAAAAGCCGAGATAATGAGAAACGTGAGAGTGATAAAGACAAGGATAGAAGGAAAGACCACAAAAGTAGTAGTTCTTCTCATAGCAAGGATAAAGAACGTGATAAAGAGAAATCTGAATCTAGCAAGGATAGGGATAAAGAAAAGGATCGTCATAAAAGTTCCAAAGACAAACATTCCAGCAGTTCGTCGAGATCAAGGGATAAAGATAAGCATTCATCATCCTCAAGAGATAAAGATCGCCACCGAGATAATAAAGATAAGGAAAAACGTGAAAAAGAAATTTCTGTAGAAAATAATACTATTGAAGAAATCAAGCCGGAAATTAAAGAAGAAATTAAATTAGATGTAGATATTCCACGAAATGATTATGACCAATCTTGTAGTGGATTTCCACCTAAAGAGGAGGTTTATATTAAGCCACTAAGTTATAATAAAGAAGGATTTGAAATTAAAACTAAAGAAGAGCCTAGTTTTAACATATCTCAGGCAAGTTCATGCGATTATTCTATGTCTCAATTTCGCGAGGATGAGCCATCCTTCCAAGTAAAGGCTGAATTGACTGATGAAAGCCAAGAAAATATAGAAACGGAAAAAACGGATGCCGATGAAAGTCGGCAAGAACAAAATGGTACTAAAATCGAGGAGGATGATGAGCTTGACGATGTTCCACTGGTAAATTTTAACTTTTTGGTTGGTAGAAAAATTTAATCTGAATATTTTAATTAATAAATATAGATCAAAAGAAAAGCAGCTGCTCCAGAAGAGGACAGTGAAGATGATGTTCCATTATTAACTAGGAAAAAGTTAAGGATGGAGAAACAAGGTGTGAAAGCGGAGAAAAAAGTGAAGAAAGCTAAAAAGAAAAAACGGGAGGAAGCTGAAGATGATTTAATAGATGAAAAGCCGAAAAAGAAGAAGGTTAAGAAGGAAAAGGTTAGAAGAATAAAACCGGTCATGTTCCTCGTGTAATTTTCTTGTTTTTTTAGGTAACGCAGCAAGTGAAAACTGAAGTATCACCAACAAAAGGTAGAAAGAAAAAAGAAGAAGAACCTGAGGATGTTTGGAGATGGTAAGTTGCATTTTTAATTTTTTTAAGTAATCTACCAAATTAAATTGATAATAAATAATTTAAAAAAATATATTTGAGAGCAAGTTATGTAGACCAGATGCAGATAGAATTCAGTTTGTTGTTGACTTCTATGAGTTAACACAAGTCCGTCCACAGGGCGAAAATTCGTTGTTTGTATATTGCAGTAAAGGATTTGATTCTTTCCTTACGCGCAGTGCTGCGACCCTTTATCAGATAATACTTTCAATGCGAATGCGATCGCATTCAGTGATGCCAAAACTGAATCGAATCGTAACTGGTTTCCGTTTGCTTCTCACATTCGAATCGTATTCTGGGATAACCCTCCAAGGGAGGGTGTTCAATCCCATAAACCTAACTCCAATCTCCCCCTGTGGCCTGACAACTAACAGTTCAAATTGGTCAATGCATTGTCTCATGTATAATACCATGTTCGCACTGAGCCGAAATTAGGTGATTTTCGAAAGTGATTTCGAAATCCTGTAGAATCGCTCGCACTGAATTGAAATGATTTCGTTTGAAAGTTTTTTTTCCAGCACAACGCACGTCTTCGATTTTTTCTGACCAAATTTCACTAGCAATTCCTCTTCTAGCAAAGTCCATAGATTTTCTTTTATATTTCTTGGATTTTTGCATTTTGAAGAACTCGCAAGTCAAATCTGTTATTAACATGTCCAACTGACAACTTCAGCAACCAAGAGTGCTAAATTGGTTTTTCAGGTTTGTGGATTGGCTTTCGACATAGAGGGTGAATTCTACTACTTCTACTAAACACTGCCGCTTCACTGCAGAATTCAGCAATTAGAAGTCTGTAGCTGAATTGTGCAATGTTGAGTTTAGTTTTTGAATTCACTCGTACTGTATTTTCATGAGCCGGGGTAGATTTTTCGTTAACTAAACAGAGAGTTTTTTCTCTCAAGACCACTCGATGCCATTTCCATTATCGAGTTTCCATGGGAGTCGACTTGAAATAACATCAACTCAACGTTTTAACTCCATGCGTTGTCATTGCTGCTTTCGGTTTCCTCCGTCTTTTTCCAGCAATCAAATTTTAGATTTTTCTCGTATTTATTAAATATAAATGCGCTCCGTCCGTTCTCTTTTTTTCTTCGTTTTTCTTTGCCCTTTCGTCCGCTTGATTGTGGCTACCGCTCTTCGTCTCATGGAAAGCTTATGGAAATGTCAAATTTCCAACTTTTAAAAACCAAAAGAACGGATTGGTTCTGTTTGAGGCTTAGGTCCAAAACACTCTCGATGCTGCAATTAACGCTGCAAGCTTCATGAAACTGAAGCGGATGGAACGAAGACACTGCAGCTACTTTCGAAACTGCAAAAATCAACGGAAACTTGACCGAATAAGTTTTGACATTCAAATGTTCAGAGGCGAAGAAGAAATTTTATTTCCATAAAACATTTCAAATTGTTAACGATTATTGTGTACCGTGCACGTTAATCAAAATGAATACTTTTGATAAAAACATTTCTCATCTTTTTTTAATTTTAATAAGTCCCTTTTTTGAAGTTAACAATCGTACGCCGCAAAGTACAAATTTTGGAAATTGCTCGAAGTTGCCTTCATTGCAGCGTGAAGATAGAAGCGGAAATGTGGCACCGCCAATGTGTTTTGGGCCTTAACTTGTTGCGGAATAGGATTTAGCACCTACAAGAACCACTATTGAGCAAAGACTCTAACATCATGCGGCGTGTTGTCTTTTAAGATCGCAGATGTCTCTATAATCAGTCCACTGACAGTTCTTCTGACATCTTCCTCGACCACACTTAAATCAAAGATGTCGAAGATGTAAAAAAATAAATAGAATGTGGTACTGCAATTTATTATTACATAAAAATAATAAAATCTTTTCTCTAATGGTGCAGCAAAATTCTGGTTTTGTTGGCTTCGTATTCTCTCGCTGGTTTCACATTTCAAAGTGCTCTTACATAACCTCACTACATAGTTCACCTAAATTTAGAAAATCATGTTTACAAATGAAATATTCTAGGTGGGAAGAAGAAAAGCGCGATGACGGTGTTAAGTGGCGCTATTTGGAACATAAAGGACCAGTTTTCGCTCCAGAATATGCTCCGTTACCTTCAAACGTAAAATTTTACTACGATGGTAAACATTTTAAATTATCTCAAGATGCTGAAGAAGTCGCCACTTTCTATGCAAAAATGTTAACTCATGATTATGTCACGAAGGATGTATTCAATAACAACTTCTTCAAAGATTGGCGAAAAACAATGACTTCAAAGGAAAAGGACACCATAAAGGATTTAAAAAAGTGCAATTTTAAGGAAATGAATGACTACTTTACTGCTCAATCTGAAAAGAATAAAAATCGTTCAAAGGAAGAGAAGCTAGCATTAAAAGAATCGAATGAGAAATTAATTCAAGAATATGGCTTTTGTACGATTGATGGACATAAGGAGAGGATCGGCAACTTTAAGCTTGAGCCGCCTGGGTTATTCAGAGGGAGAGGTGAACATCCAAAGATGGGCATGGTTAAGCGACGTATTATGCCCGAAGATGTGCTTATTAATTGTTCAAAAGATAGTCATGTCCCCGATCCACCGCAGGGCCATAGATGGAAGGAAGTTCGACACGACAATACTGTCACCTGGCTGGCATCTTGGACCGAAAATGTTCAGGGTCAAGTTAAATATATTATGTTAAATCCAAGCTCCAAATTGAAGGGCGAGAAAGATTACCAAAAATATGAAGTAGCGCGACGCCTAGATAAACATGTTGATAAGATCCGCAGTACTTACAGAGACGAATGGAAGTCGAAGGAAATGCGGATAAGGCAACGGGGCGTAGCTCTATACTTTATCGATAAATTAGCGCTAAGAGCTGGTAATGAAAAGGATGAAGATCAAGCCGATACAGTAGGTTGTTGTTCACTGCGTGTCGAACATGTCACATTGCACAAAGAATTAAATGGCAAAGAAAATGTTGTAATATTTGACTTTCTCGGAAAGGATTCAATCAGATATTACAACGAAGTTGAAGTGGAGAAGAGGGTTTTTAAAAATTTGGAACTTTTTATGGAGAATAAGAAGGAAGGTGATGATCTCTTCGATAGATTAAATACAGCGGTTTTAAATGAACATTTGAAGGATCTGATGGAAGGTAAGAGATTTCATTTATTTAGTTATACTGAAAATTATTTAACTTTATTTTTTTTCTTCCTATAAAGGGCTGACTGCTAAGGTTTTCCGTACATACAACGCATCAATTACGTTACAGAAGCAATTAGATCTATTGACCGATCCAGATGCATCGGTTGTGGAAAAGCTTTTATCATATAATCGTGCTAACAGAGCAGTGGCAGTTTTATGTAACCATCAGAGGGCTGTTCCGAAAAGTCATGCTAAAAGTATGGAGAACTTAAAGGAAAAAATTAAGCAAAAACGGGAATTAATTGATGATGCAGAATCGGAATTATATGTAAGTATACAGGGTTTTATTCGTATCTTCTTCTTGTTTCACGGCTCTACAACCGGGATCCGGTTCTGATATCTCACAACTCCAATCGGTCCCGATTCTGAGCCGATGTCATCCAGTTTGGCACCCCTAAGCTCGGAACGTCCTGGTCTACGCCATCCATCCAGAGGAGGTTGAGTCTCCCTCGCTGTCGCATCTCATAGGTCTTATCGTAAAGAACGGGCATTTTCATAAACGCAGAACTGCTGCAGCACTGCAGAATTCAGCTACAGACTACCAATTGCTGAATTTTGCAGTATTGCGGCAGTTCTGCGTTTATGAAAATGCCCAACTTTCCGAGCAAGCTTATCTTCACTCATATGAGCTAGATTCCCTGCCCACCTACCAAGCTTTATTTTCTTCACATCTAGGTCGCGATAGCGCTCGTAGATCTCGTCATTGTCGAGTCTCCGGAATCGTCCTTCACATAAGGAGCCAACAATCCTCCGAAGTATTTTCCTCTCGAACACGCCCAAGAGGTTTGACCGGTAAGACCATCGTCTTATATAGTAAAAGTTTAGACGTTATGGTTAGACGCTTGCATTTAAAGAGCCTTGACAGACTATAGTAGGCTTTTAGCAGTCGTGCGCGTATTTCTTGTTCCATGCTATTGTCGACTGCTACTTGACCCAAGGTAGGGAAAAGATTTTACCACTTCAAACTCGTGTTCCTCTACCTTGATTGTGGGACCAATGTTAGGTGTTCCTGTAGACGAGGCCACCATGCACTTTGTTTTGCTTTCGTTAATGTGCAGTCTCAGATTTCCTGCCGCTTGCTCAATCTGAGTGAAAGCTTCTTGTACAGCTATTGTTTTTCTTCCAATGAAGTCAATGTCGTCTTGATAAGCCAGTAATTGAGTGAACTTGTGGGGGATTGTGCCCCTTTATGTCACATCCGAACCTTGGACCACTTTCTCCAAAGCCAGGAGACAGGGTAGACCGTCCCCTTGTCGGCGTCCATTATAGATGTTGATTGGTCTGGTCAGTGTGCCGGATACCTTAACTTGGCTTGTCACATTGGTCATGATCAACCTACATAGTCTTGTCAGCTTGTTGAGGATGCCGAATTCTCTCATGGCTTTGTAGAGTTCTACTAGAGTTTTAAAACTCAATTCAACCCCTCTTCATAGACTTTAAAGCCGTCTATGATAGCATAGCCAGGTGTGGTAGCGCAACTTTGTAACTCTTGAATTTTTGTATGAAGAGGTCGATTGAAACAACTTACGTGCTACCACCCCTGGCTATGCTATCATAGGCGGCTTTAAAGTCTATGAAGAGGGGTTGAATTGAGTTTTGAAACTCTAGAAATTTTTCCATAGCATGCCTCAAGGTGAAAATCTGTTCAGTTGTTGATTTGCCTGGGCTGAAGACACACTGGTAATGGCCTATGCTGTTTTTGGCGTATGGGGCCATCTTTGATCGGTGATCAGATTCCCTTCTTTGTTCTTGCATACGTCATACTGCGGATTCTTCCATAGAACTCCGTCATACTGCGGATTCTTCGATAGAACTCCCGCGCCTGGTGCGGCCGTCGCTCTCTGTACTGTTTAAGTTCACAGACGAGATTTTTTCCAATGTTTCTTTTTTTCGTCTGATCGCATTTCCATCAGTCCGAAATAGTTGCGGCACGTGCATGTTATGCAATATGTTTTTCCCCCTATTCCGCTGATGACTGACCACCTCCGTTTTATTCGTATATGCCTATTTAATTAAAATACATTTCTTTAATAGGATCTAAAAAAACAAGCGAAGAGAGGTTCCGTTAAGGAAAAAATTCTGGCTGATAAAAAGTCAAAACAATTAGAGAAGCTGAAAGAACAACTTAAAAAATTGGAATTACAAGAGACTGATAGAGATGAGAATAAGACCATTGCTCTTGGGACATCAAAACTGAATTATCTAGATCCTAGAATATCAGTTGCATGGTATGTGAACTTAGTTATTGTAGTAAATATATTAAATAATCTAATTTTGTTCTTTTAACCACCCCTAGGTGCAAGAAATACGATGTACCAATTGAGAAAATATTTAATAAAACGCAAAGGGATAAATTCCGTTGGGCTATACACATGGCTGATGAAAATTACCGTTTCTAAACAATGAGACTGTGTATCTTAGCGGCTGGTAATAAAAAAAATAAACAATATATACTGGGAAAACGTGTGTGCAGAGTGTGAAAATAACGTACTACAAGCTACGTTGCAGTTAAATCACACACACGAATATGGTTTCCAGTTATAAAAATTTAGCTCTAATTGTCGTTTTTATTTTTTAAGAATAAGACTTACAAAATAAGTTATTTTACAAATCCATTTTTTCATTATTTTTATTAATAATAAAATATCCTTATATAAGAATTAATTGCAATTACAAAAACAAACAAATGTTGTGTAATTGTGTGTTTCATATTAAAAATAATTTATAAAAAAAAAACAAATTAAGGGATCGATTGGAATACAACCTAGGGTAACAAAAAAATGATTTTTATTGCGTTTTTTATCTACTATAATAGATGTGTGTGTATTCCGGGCAATAATTGGAATGGAAAAATATAGTATTTTTCTCGGAAGATTATGTGACAAAAAAAAAGTGATTAATTTTGTAAAAGTTAAACTATTTAAGGACAGTTTTAGACGATATTATTTTACGCTGTATAAGATTCTTTGTTTTTTTTTTTTATAAACAAAATAGAACTTTTTCCTTTTATATATAATGTCTAAAAAACAAAATGTATATGAATATATGCTTGTATGTAAGTATATCCAAGCATAATTTAAAGACTACGTTTTTTTTGAGTAATCTATATAAAAAAACAACAGTTTTATTATTGTATATATATTATACTAAAAGAACAACAATAGAAATTGGAGAAAAATTAATAAGCCAAATTTAAATAAACAAAAAAACAATTTTTAGGACTGAGAAAGAGAACTTAAAGTAAGTTTTCTACCCACATTTTATATATATTGCAGATTTTTTGTTTTTTAGTTGCGCCACAGAAGAAAGACCTTTCTTTATTGGTGAGTTATTATTATCGGGCAGTAGTTTCGCGGTGGTCATTATGATTCCTTTATTAATATAAACAAAAAACAGAGTTATGATAGAGTAATAAAGTATAATTTTTGAAAAAAACATAAAAAATAAAACTGAGACTCGTTTGAAATGTGTATTTGTTGTGTGTGTTGCGATTTGCGTGCCATTTTGTGGTGGTGTGTATATGCGAGACGAATTAAAAGAGGAAAAATCTTCATTTTTCATATTCAGAATTATTTTTCCTAATTGTTATTGTGTAGCTGAATTTGTCCTTATCACTGAAAACAATCAACTAGCAAATTAAAAAAAATGTGAAAACAAGTTATTCAATACAAGTGATTTTTGTTATATATTATTTTATTGTTTTTATCTTCTCTTACAGATTTTTTTTGTTTTTTTATTTGAGTAAATTAAATAAATTTCCTATTTTCATACATCCTACTATTGACTATCTTTCCATGTTAAATTTTTTTTTATAATTTAAATTTAATAAAAAGAAAAATCTTATCTGTTTATCTATTTTGAATTTGTTTTTGCCTGAATTAATTTTAAAATATGAAATTTATATAAATAAGAAATATATTTATGATAAATAATAAGTACGCACGTATCGCAATTAGTTTTATGAAAATTTATCAATTAGGGATAAAAAAAAAAATAAGTATTAAGAAATTTCTTAAAACTGTGAAACAGTGTTCTTGAATAAAAAGGCACATTAGTAAATGGTCTGTTTTTTTAATTTGTTTTTTTTTTAATGGTAGTATATTATTGGGAACTTGTTTTTATTGGCAGCGTTCGGTAACGTCATTTGCAGGGCAGTAGATGCAACTCATTCGTTCGGTATTGCAGTCAGATGTTCGGAATCGCCAAATTTGCAGGGCTTGCTTGTAAAACTAGTCACTTCTGCAAACTGTATCAGTCAATTTTGCAACCGACGCAGTTGATTGACGGTCATTTGATGATACCGAATGCAGCCATAATATTCAATTGGTGCTTGTTGGCACAATCTCGAGTACCTAAAGTTAAGTGGTTGTTTGATCGACTGTGGCAGATTTCGAAAGGCATCCTGTGGGATTAGAGAAGCTTGGGTGCAGCAGTTTGCGCATTCTTGCTTTTGTATTAGTTTCGTTAAAGCAAGCATGCGTTTGCACCGAGTTCATAAATGCAAATGTGCGCAAGCTTCGCAAGTTTTTCGATAGCCCTGCGAATAATTTTTTAAGTAGAAGAGAAACATGAAAAATGACAATTAATCAGCACCGTAAAAAAATAGTAATGACCCTCAGGGACCTTTGTGTCGGTGCATCAAAATGGTAATCCTGGAGGATTCATGTTTGCAGAACTGATTTAGATCAGCATTCATGAACATCGCAGTTAAATTGTCGAAGTCTACTAAATCTGGGCCCGGAAGGCTTGAATTGACTGGTTTGACCCCAGGGGCCGTATTTGGTTTCTCGAGTCGACATTGTCGTCTGTCGATAAATAAAAATTGGCATTTGGCGACACGATATCGTCTCTTTACGTGTCGGTAAAGACGTTTGACAATTATTAAAAAGCTCAATTTAGGCATGCAATAAACTTTTAACAATTTCTATTTTAATTAAATATACTTTATTTGCTGCCTTGAAGTAATACCACCCAATTTGATGGTTTTGTATGGCTGCGCTTAGCTGTCGATTTGGTCGTGAAACCAAATATGAAACTTAAAGAAAATCGAGAAGCTTTTTTTGTTGAGTCGAGAAACCAAATACGGCGCCAGGACTGTAGAGCTATAATTGAAGAAAGAATTCAGAGCCACTGGGAGTATATCGCAAGCTCAACAAAAGCAACACTGGAAGTTTTCAAGCAAAAAAAAAAAATAAAAATCGCAGACAAGCTCTGTAGAAAGAAGAAGAGAGAATGTCTAAACTAAAACGATGGGCTAGCCCCCATGCTGTTCAACCAGGGGCCGTATTTGGTTTCTCGAGTCGATGGATCGGCTCGACAAAAAAAGCTTCTCGATTTTCTTTAAGTTTCGTATTTGGTTTCACGACCAAATCGACAGCTAAGCGCAGCCATACAAAACCATCAAATTGGGTGGTATTACTCCAAGGCAGCAAATAAAGTATATTTAATTAAAATAGAAATTGTTAAAAGTTTATTGCATGCCTAAATTGAGCTTTTTAATAATCGTCAAACGTCTATTATCGACACGTCAAGAGACGATATCGTGTCGCCAAATGCCAATTTTTATTTATCGACAGACGACAATGTCGACTCCGGAAACCAAATACGGCCCCTGGTCCTAGAATGGGTGATAAGGAAAACGTCAGCCCAGAGAAGTGCTTCAATAGTGACACAGTCGATGTAATTACTTGGTTATGCGGATGGCGTTAATATCTTGGAAAGGTCCTTTTTGGCAGTAAAGGAAACTTAGGTAGAATAAAAAGAGGCGGCAAAGGACATAAGCTTGAAGATAAACGAAGAAAAAACGAAGGTGATGCAACATTCCAGGGCAGGAAGATTTAGAATGGGAAGAAATATAACTATCGACGAACATATCCTAGAAGTAGTCGATAAAACGGTCAATTTTGGGTCTCACTCTACAAAACAGTAATTCGTGTTATGGCAGCGAGACTTGGACTATGACCCAGGACAACAGGTTTGAGAGAAAGCCTCTCAGATGCATAATGGGCCGAACCAGAGAGGGTGGAATACGGCGAAGGAGATACAACAAGTTGTATTAAATTTTTGAAGACCTATAACCCTCAACATTCGTAAAAATCAACAGACTAAGACTAGCCGGCCACGTAATCAGGATGGAAGATAACCGTATTCCAAAACGGCTCATGGTGGCAGAAATTTCAGGAAATAGGCCAGTAGGTAGACCCAGGAGGAGGTGGATAGATTCTATGACGGCTGACGCAGAGGCAATGCTCAACATACGTAACTGGAGAGATGCTGCAAGGTATCGTCAAACTTGGAGAAATGCTCTACAGAAGGCCAAGGCTCGATTTGGGCTGTAGCGCCAGTGGCTGGATGGATATTTAACTATGGCGAAACAAGTTCACTAATGCATACTTGCACGCATGCGCAAATGATTTTTCCGCAAGTCGATGCGGGTCCAACTTGGGCATTTTGCGCATGCAAGTATGCATTACTGAAATGACCCTCAATTTAGCATTTCCACTCTAAGACCTGAAAAAATATCGTGTGTGTGTGTGTCAATCTTTCTTCGCCATTTTACCTTAGGCTTTTCGTTAAATTGCCTGCAGAATCGGCCATTTTTCAAGGGATCTCTGTGGTTTATCTTAACCTAGGACTTTCTCGTTTCATTGTAGGCCTGATTGATCCTTGTTAAACACAAACACAAACTTTTATATTTGTCTAACTTTGAGATCTCTTTTCAGTACATACTTCCTTTAAGCTGGACACGTGTAACTGAATTTTTAAAATCTCAACAACTGCAACAATTCGCATGGGAAATTATCCTTATCCTTAAACCGTGAATTTTTAATTTCCATTGTCGAAAAGTCCTTCGGGTTGCAATCTTTGCTTCTTGTTGGAGATTCAACCAGGTTGGTACAGCAAATGAAGACATGCGCCACAACATCCTGAAATCGATTTTCCGATTATTTTCATTGAAGTTAAAGGATTGGTGTCAATAGCTGCTTGCAGTTGAGGTAAACAACGAAAAATCCTTCCAATTCGATATATTTAAAGGAAATCAAGGCAACACAACAAAACAGTTTCCATCAAAGTGAAATTTTTACTCCTTGCATGGTAGAAGTTCGTGTTGAATGCTTGAATTTCTGTTAAAGGCGTATCCCGTCGACTTTTTTTGGTCAACTCGATAATTCGATCATAAATTTTCATCTTTGTACTTTTTCTCTCGTTTTAGAAACATCGAAGGAAAATGTGAAAATATAAGAAGGGAGAAAGGACACAGAAAGGATCTAAAGCAGAAATCAATTAGAGCTTCCACGATGAGCAAATTTTTATGGGTGTTAGCAGTTTTCGTTCTTATTTCGACTTTCAATTCAGGTGAGTTTTGTAGAATCTCGTCCTTAAGTAGAATTGATGTCTTTAAGCAAAGTTGGACGCGTGCCAAAGGTTGATGAATTGTTAAACTTTCAATTGTGTGCACACCTGAAGAAGGCGCTGAAGGATATCTTGATTGTTAAGTCTAGTTGTGCTAAGAGTACGGAAGTATGTTTCCTTCATAGTCGTGTTGGTCAAGATAGAAGTGTTCGGGATGTTTTATTCCTGAAGGTTTCTGTTAATTTGGCGGATTTACGGAAATTTATTTTCAAATAGCAAAATGGAAATCGGACGCAATGCAATGCACGCAGCAGATGGATGCGAAAACACGTGATATCCTCCGCAGTCTTACAGTGACTTAGAGTCGCTTTCACTAGGTTCTAACTAAAACAAAAAATATGTTCCCTTGTCTTTCAGTGAAATCTTCTGAAGATGAAGAACGACTCGTTCGAGATCTCTTCAGGGGCTACAACAAGCTTATCAGACCTGTACAAAATATGACACAAAAAGTTGCTGTTCGGTTCGGCCTAGCTTTCGTGCAGCTGATCAATGTAGTAAGTAACTCTAACTTGCATCTATTGTGAGCCTCTTGACAATATCTCAATTTACAGAACGAAAAAAATCAAATCATGAAGTCAAACGTGTGGCTTCGTCTGGTTTGGTCTGACTATCAGCTGCAGTGGGATGAAGCAGACTACGGCGGCATTGGTGTGCTACGTCTTCCCCCAGATAAAGTGTGGAAGCCTGATATTGTTCTGTTTAATAAGTAAGTCTAAATTCTTAAACCTTCATCAATACTTCTCTATAATCCGTTTCCAGTGCTGACGGCAACTACGAGGTTCGCTACAAATCAAACGTTCTAATTTATCCAACTGGAGAAGTCCTATGGGTTCCTCCAGCCATTTATCAAAGCTCCTGCACCATCGACGTAACATATTTCCCATTCGATCAGCAGACATGCATAATGAAGTTCGGATCCTGGACATTTAACGGGGACCAGGTGTCACTGGCGCTGTACAACAATAAGAACTTCGTTGACTTGTCAGATTACTGGAAGTCCGGTACATGGGATATCATAGAAGTGCCGGCCTACTTGAACGTGTACGAGGGAGACGGAAACCATCCAACTGAGACCGATATTACGTTCTACATAATCATCCGCCGGAAAACTCTGTTCTACACTGTCAACTTGATCTTGCCAACTGTTTTGATCTCGTTTCTTTGTGTGTTAGTATTTTATCTTCCTGCCGAAGCTGGAGAAAAGGTAAAGTCATTAGATATACATATTTTTTGGAGCTTATTACTTATTACATAAAAAACATTCAGGTCACTCTTGGCATCAGTATTCTCCTGTCACTGGTTGTGTTCCTGTTGCTGGTATCGAAAATTCTGCCACCAACTTCACTTGTGTTGCCACTTATCGCCAAATATTTGCTCTTCACCTTCATCATGAATACAGTATCGATCCTGGTCACTGTGGTTATCATCAACTGGAACTTCAGGGGACCAAGAACCCATCGAATGCCACTCTGGATACGCACAGTGTTTTTAAACTATCTTCCAGCTTTTCTCCTGATGAAGCGTCCTAGAAAGACCAGATTGCGATGGATGATGGAGATGCCCGGAATGAGTATGCCATCTCATCCGCATCCGTCTTATGGTTCACCAACGGAAATACCAAAGCATATAAGGTATGTATCTGTTCTGGTTTTCCGCTATAGCTTCTGCCAAAAGCTATCATAGCTGAAATCTTGAACAGACCACGGATTTTAGTTTAAGTTTCACTAGATTTAGAATGTTCACTAGAAATAGCTGAGAAATATTTTCTGTATCAATTTCGGTAACCAGTATGGGTGATTCCAGACGACACGACCAGAGCCGGCTACAAAGGCGGTTTATGGAGAGGAGGGTGAGAGAGGACAATGGAGTGGACACAATTTCCATCGCCCTCTCTCTCCTTGTTCTACGCAAATAGTTCAAAGCGTCTACACCGTGCAACCGATCTTAATGAAATTTAAACCAACTGCTTTTAGGCTATTCTATTACTTTCTTAAGCCACTTATGGATGGCACTTTCATGGAGAGCTTCGTTGAAAATTTGCCACAAAGCCTAGTAATATACATTCTATGATGCCGAAACTTTTTAATTAGAGGTTTCTTGGCACGTGGAAGGGATTGGACATCGATAACCCAATTTTCAAAATTTAAAATGGCCGCCAAAATTGATTTTACCACAATTGGGGCAACGGGCAGCTACTCTCAAACACATTTATGTATGTATAATGCACACGATTCTTATGAAATTGCCCAAAATTATACCATGGCCACGGAGAGCGAGCACGGCCACTCTGAAATGTAAAAACGATGAAAAAAATCAGTGATTGTAGGCAGCGACATCGACCTAATTGTATTCACACGACTACTTTAGCCGCGAGAATCCTATTGGCCGTGTTCGTTGCCCCAATTGTGGTTATGCAGTAAGATCGAAATTTAAAATGGCCGTCCAAATATGAATTTCAATGAAAATCGTTATATGGGGGTTTTTTAAGGTAGAAAATAACGAATTCATGATCAGAACTTGTAAAATCAAAATGGCCGCGCCAATATGGCGGACGAATTTTGTCAATTGAATTACGATTGCAATGAAAGTGGATATTTGGGGTTTTTAAGGTTGCAAATAACGAATTTATGATCACCCATGAAATTTTAAGTATAAGTCGTCGAATCTGCCATACGCTAAGCGGCTGGCGTCTGGGTAAACAAAAGAAACTAGTGTCACTGCAGATGAAAATCCAGGGCCAGGTAATTGTCAGACATGCTTTTTTTCTGCATTATAGTCCATGTCTGCATAATATCCGCCTGAAGTCACAAGTCACATCCGCGGGTCTTACTAGTGTATAAAAATAGCGCCTTTCCGCAGACTGAATTTTTGTTAGCGCAAGCGTATTGCAGTCGACAAAAACACGCTTTGTCTTCTCAAACGTTTGAATTCGAATATGTTTTTTTCCGAGAAATGTCAGTTTTTTCGAGAACTGTGATTCCGTTTTACAGTCGCCTCGCCTTTTTGGGTATTGAAGCTCAAGTTCTAGTCAGTTCGACTAAGTACTTTCTCTGGTAGCTCTATGCTGTCTTATACGTCTGTGCTTAGAACATGGTTAAGTAATTATGCGTAATTAAACTCTCTAACAGCAAATTCTTCTTTTTTAGCGCTATTGGTGCAAAACAATCTAAAATGGAGGTAATGGAACTATCCGATCTTCATCATCCTAACTGTAAAATTAACCGAAAAATGAACAGCGGAGCAGATCTTGGTGGTGTTGGAGATCCCTGCAGAAGGGAGAGCGAAAGTTCTGATTCTATCCTTCTGTCCCCTGAAGCCAGCAAAGCTACAGAAGCTGTAGAATTTATAGCAGAGCACTTACGGAATGAGGATCTCTATATTCAGGTATAATCTCAACACATTTAAAATAATTGGAAATATAAAAATTTCCATCTTTTCCAGACACGAGAAGATTGGAAATATGTAGCTATGGTAATAGATCGATTACAGCTCTATATCTTCTTCATTGTAACAACAGCCGGAACAGTCGGCATCCTCATGGACGCTCCACATATCTTCGAGTATGTCGATCAAGATAGAATAATTGAAATTTATCGCGGAAAATAAATTAAATTTGTTACTAAAAAATAAGGTTTTACATACATAAAACAACAAATCAATGGAAAAAAAAAATATTTTGTTATTGCTCAGAGCTTCACTCTAGTTTTAACACAAAAAGAAAGAAAAGCCAAATTTTTGTAGCCATTAAAGGAAATTTAATAATATTAATAATAGGCAAATGAATCAATAATTATTTAGAATATTTGTACACTAATACCATCATTGCTCATTTGGTTTAGGATACGAGAGAGACGCGGTTTTGTTACAATGTTTTCGACTATTCATAGTCCGGGAAAATTAGCATTGAAAGGAGACAAAATTCCAAAATGGCTGAAAATTGGTAAACGGCTTGCTTGTGACATTTTAAGAGAGCAATTTCGGAATCCAAAAAAATAAAACATGGCCGCCGGAGATATCGCGTTTTTTCAGAGTTTTCCATGTATCTTGGTTTCTATAGTCTCATACATCCCCGTGCGGAGGATGGGGGGTTCATCTACTTATACCAAATATTATTACCTACAAAATAGTTTTTGAGTGATTTTTTAGCCAAAAAGTGATTTTTGCAAACTTTAACCCTGATTAACTTCGAAAGGGTTAAGGTTGCTTTCAGTAATGCATACTTGCATGCGCAAAATGCACAAGTTAGATCCGCATCCACTTGCGGAAAAATCATTTGCGCATGCATGCAAGTATGCATTAGTGAACTTGTTTCGCCATGACGCTAATTAATTGTCATTTTTGGTGTTTTTTTAATACATTTACCGCACGCTATCAATATTTTCCTCATCCGTTTTATGTTGTCAAGCAATAGTTTGGCATTTAAGATCGAAGTACATTCTCCTCTGCTTCGAAAATTTTCCGCAGGGCTATTGTAAAACATGCAATGCTTGCGCACATTTGCTGCGCATATCTACATATTCGAACTCGGTGCAAACACGTACTTGCTTTGATGAAACTAACGAAAAAGCAAATATGCGCAAACTGCATTTATGAAAGCACCCTAAGTTTTCGAAAAAATGACAAAAACACTTTTTGTAGGCAATAACGTTTCGTATTGACTGGTCGAAATTTCGAAAATATCGTTTTTTGGGTGAAATTTTGGCCAAAATATGATTTTCGAAAACTTTGACCTTGAATAAATTTCAAAGGGTTAATTGGGTCAACTTTTTTGTAAGAACTAAAGTTGTAGAGAATTTCATTGTCAACATCCGGCCTTCGCAACGCGTTGTATGACCTATAGAAACCGGCGGCCATGTTATATTTTTTTGAAATCCGAAATTGTTTTCCTAAAATGTCACAAGGAAACTGTGCGCCAAGTTTCAGCCATTTTGGAATTTTGTCTTCTTTCGTGCGTTTTTTTCTGCTAATTTCCCCGAACTATTAGGAATATTTATGGTTTTTATGGAATGAATGTTTAAAAATTTTATTCAGCTCTTTCTTGAATTTAAAACCTATGTTTAAACAATAATTATTATTATTGCTAGGTATAAGTGAGAGTTTTTAGACCATCATCGTTACAAGGCCGTTAAAAAGCGGTCGTTTGTATGACCGTGTGTTTTTAAGATAAAAATCATTACATAAAATCTTCCAATTATTAATTAAAAAAAAAGCGGCAAATATTTTTTTAGTATATAAAATTAGGATTCAAGAGGAATAGCAAGAAGCTCACACAAGTCAGTATTATTTACACAACTATTACCCCGTTTATGACTTGGTTAAATAGTTGAGTCGAGTTTGAGTTGAAATTTCAATCACCGTATATGATGTCGAGTTGAGCTCACTTTGGGTTGAAATATAGTTGAACTGAAATCACAACATAACCTCAAATTTTTGTGTGAAATTCTCATTTATAGATAAGTAAAAATTCAAAACAAAATAATTTCAACACCGTACACACAATTAACCCCTAAAGCGGACTTCACGGATGATAAACAAACAAAACAAATGTCAATTCAACCCAATTTCAACTCAACCTGCGTATATGAGGTAAAATATCAACTCGATCCAGGTAGGACAGCTGAGTTGGGTTGAGTGGACCCAGTTTCAACTCGACATCCGTTATGACTGGGTTGAACCCGGGTTGAACCTGCGTTGAACCTAGTCATAAACGGGGTATATGTTTTTGTTTTCGTAGACGTTATCAAACATTTGCATAAGATTGAGGATATTTTGTATTTTGTTATATTATTGTGGCTATGACAATGAAGTAAAATTTGTTTCATCATTACTATTAAAATTCTTAATGAAATAATATAATATTACGTTTGGCTGCATCGAATAAATAGTAAGAAAATTAATAATGAAATCAATTGCATTTCATTAAACAAAACGTAATTTTAGGAACAGTAGAAAATATCCAAATTAAATAAATTCATCCAGTAAAACTATTTGTCAGGTTAACACGAAGCACAAAACTTAACGAAAATGGCGAGACCATTTCCTTATTTTTTTTTCAAATAAATACAAAATGGGGCAATAAGAAACAATTTTGGTCTTGTTGTTATTTATAATCTTTTTTTATTTGAAACAGAAGCATATTATATTAAAATAAAATAATTCCAAAATAAAAATGGTTTTTTATGAATAAATAAATTTAAAAAAAAAGCAAAAATCATTTTATAAAAAAAAATATTAACTTAAAAATAAGAAAATTTTGAAAAGAGAAAAAAACAATGTTAACAATAAAAAACAAACAAAATAAAACGAAATTGAGGAATGCATTCATAAAATAGTTTTTTGTTCAAAATGAAATTTTGTACTTTTCCAATTTAATCGATGATATTTAGGGTAAATAGAAAAGGAAAGGTGGAAAATTCTAAGGAATATTTGTTTTTTGAAAAATCTGAAATGAAGATGATAATAGTAAAGATAGTAAAACAAAGAATGTACTAATTTCTATTTATTTGCGAATAATTATAAAAGTTTTTATGAAAATCGTCTGTTTCCAAGATAAAAATTATTACAAAAGAAACAAGCGATGTTAAAAAGCGTGGAATTGTCACAGTTTCATATAATTGTAGAACGAAAAAGATAAATAAAAATGAAAAACTCATGAATTCGTGCTTGTGCTTTCTAGTTTTTGTGATCTTTTATTATTATTAAGTTTATTTATCCCTGTGAATTCAGGGAGTAGAGCGGTGAAAACTTGCACCTCTTGTATTATTGCCAGTTCCATTACTTCCGCTCAAATTTTAAAAAGTTGTCTGGCCCCAATAGCCTGCTCCCGACTGATGATAACTGTGCGAGAGCCATGTCTGCTCAAGGAACCTGCATTCTTATCAGCGCCGGCTCTAGATCTTATTTAGGGTAGAGGGAGATTGTTTTTCAACGTCAGGTGAATTCAAAAATTCAACACTGCTGCTGCGGTCCTTCGACTTTTCCACTTTTCTTTTCCACTTTCCCACCTACATAACTTGCCTTCTTTCTTCTTCTCTCTCTACATTTCTGATTCCTCCTGTCATAGCCTTACTTAGCCCTCCCCGCTCCACCAAAGCACATGGGCGCTTTCAGTAATGCAGGATGCGTGCGCAAATGACTTATTCAGCAATTGAAAGTGTGAAGCTTTCAATGACTGAATAAGTCAATTGCGCACGCATCCTGCATTACTGAAAGCGCCCCATGTCATGGTTGGCTGACGAGATTTAACTCGTTTCAAGAGGCATAACACTCCAGCGAGTTGTTTCTCGATGCCCCAATGTCAGAGTCGCGATAGTAATGTTTGGGAGTAGGTGGAATATAAATATCATGGCTAGGTTGTGGCAGTTCCTTCCTTCTCTACTAGAGCTGCTGTTCGACATTGCAGAAAATAGATTTTCGACAGTATAAAGGGTTTTACTGAGCCTCTAGTCGTCCTCATAAAAAAATAACCCTGCAGAATTCAGCAATTAGAAGTCTGTAGCTGAATTCTGCAATGTTGCAGCAGTGTTGAATTTTTGAATTCACCTGTCTTTTGGTCGTCGCTTTTACATCACATAAATTGTATTTCCGGTTGTCCAAAACAAACCTGTTTTTGAGCACTGCCGGGACAGCCTTGGCGTGATGGAGGTTTATTGGAAGCAGGGTTTATTTCCTTAGAGTTGGGGCTGGCCTCGCTATTTAGGTGGTGGCTTTAGGGTTATTGTAAGTGATGTTGCGATGGTGGAGAAAGTTACGTCCTCGTCCCACAAAATGCAGAGATCACCATCCTGACATTCGAGCAGCTTAGGTCTTCCATTTCCGAAGCAGATTCCTTCGAGACTTCAGTTGGCAAACTCGGGGTTTCTGCTCCCTTGGTGATCAGAGCGGAAAAGGTCGTGATTGCTCACGAGGTGCTGGTGTTCGCTGAGAGGAAATTGCAAGTTTCGCTGAGGGCAGCTTTGGCCATAGGCTTCTTTTATTCCTCCCTGCTCCTCAGCTGTGCTCACCCAAACTTGTAGCAAATTTGGCCTCCCGTCCACCTGAGTTCGTCAACAGACCTTTGGTCCACAAAAAAAACGTCATTTCGGTGGATGGTGTGCGGTGCACTTTGTACACTCCACTCCTCAATCGTTTTGGATCCCTATTCTTTACGACATATTGTCATTGGGGTCGCCTGTTGTCGCTGGGAAGTATGAGACCACAACATGGCTGCAGGGTAGCTTGTCGCTCGTCGACAGCGATGAGGCTGGCTTCTTCACAGGGCGATCATACCTCTCAGTCACGTGGCCGTGGCCGAGTCCGTACAGATGATGGCCAGATATCTCGGGCGCGCAGTAACCCCTAGTAACCTGGGTTCTGAGCCCTGTCTCAACTCGGCTAACGCTTCCGTAAGACTCCCTTACACATCAACTAGTTGTTCCGTGGTCAGGAGAGTCTCTGGATAGCCAGTCGCAAGCACGCCGATTCTGACAACCATGGCACAATAATACAAGGTAGGCTCATAAGGAAAAGCTCTGTTTCCACCTTGAAAAGCTATTATACCCCGGCTTCACCGCCAAATTTTCGCAAGTTCGAGCAAATTAGTCTACTGTACTTTAAAATTTCCTGATTTCCCATACATTTTTCACATTTTGAAGTCAGGAAAAAATGCCTGCTTTGGGCCTACAGAACATGAAATTGAGTTTCAAAGTAAAAGCTCGCTCAAAAGAGAGTAAAAAATTGGAATATTTCCATGGCAACTGATGTATTATTACATGACAGTTAAAGTAAGAGCTTTGAAAAAATAAACATGGATCAAAAAAGGAATTATAGATGTCTGTCAATGAATAAATATATACTCAATTACATTTATTTTATAATAGGTATTATTAAATAAAAAATTTAAATCCCACAAAGCATTGAAAATTCCATTTTCCATCTCTATAAAGGAGCTTTCAAATGTAATACGTCACACACGAAGCTTTCTCTACTGAACAATGCCGGTGAAGCCACTTTTGCATATTGAAGTGAACTTGATTAAAATTAGGGCGGTGCAGCCGGGGTATTACCCTTTTTACATTAGAAAAGATCCGAGTGACGTCACGAGAAAGCTTATTTCTTTGTGAGCTAAGATCTCAGTGAAAAGCTTTTATGCTAAAGTTTAAAAGCTTTTAAAAACTTAAGTTTTTTTTAAAAGGTTAAAAGCTTTTATGTGCATTTCCATGACAGCTTGGGTGTTCGAAAGCTTCAAAAGTTCAAGTAAGCATATTAGCTTGTGAAGGGCACTCTTAGTGGACGTTCGTTCCTGGTATCGATTTTTCAAACGTCGTGACATTCCGCGCATGTACCTCAGCAAAGCTCTTAAAATTGTTTAAAAGCTCGAACAAAGCTTCATTTAGCTCCTCCTATCAAATCACTTGCTGCCATTTAATCAGTTGCGACTTCGTATTACTAGAGGGAGGTGTATTTTTCTGGGACTTCAACGGTTATTTAAAAAATTTAGAAATACTACTACAGAAATAATTTGTAGCAATTTCTACTAAAGAAATACGACATTTGTGTTTTACCACTTTGATTACTAGATTGTTTGACGTTTTCAGCCAATCACACAACACCGACCAGCCAAAGCTTGGTTAAAGCTAACGTCAAAATGTTACGTCATGTTAACAATGGTTAAGCAGTGCAACTCTCTCTTTGTATAACCGGAGATTTGACAGCCGATCTAGCTTTTGTTATCGTTAAAGTTAACTGGTGAAATTCTCTAACTCTGAGTGCTCGTTTTGATTTAGATGTTCTGTTAAACATACTAGAAGACTGCTGTATTGTTTTATAATTGCTCCAAGATGATCTAGTAGTAGAATTTGACACAAAAAAATTGCATAGTATTAAGGTAAATAAAACAAATTACATTTTTTTACGTTCAGTCAATTTTTTTATTTTCTTCCCCCTTTTCGTAACACTGCCATTTTCTTTTCTTTTTTTTATTAATGTGATCACTTCCTTTACAAAAAATGTTTTTTCATCATTTTCATTTCAATTTATTTCTTCATTTTTTTTTTGTTAATTTATTTTTGTAAATAATCTTCACTGCTAGAAATTTATAGGGTTTTACAATAATAATTATATAAAGACAAAAAACGTGAACTAAAATCAAAAACATTTTAGCTAAGTACAGGATTAATACAATAATTAATTACTTAATTAAATTAATGCTAAGAATTTTTTACTTATAATCGAAAAACAACATTGACAAAATTTTTTTCATTTTTAATAATTGCCATATTTTCTTTTTTTTTTATAATAATTCAGAAAAATTGTTTTTAAGTTTTTTTTTGTTTTTTAATTTAATTACTTTTTGTTTTCTTTCATTTTTTTTTTAAATTAAAATAATTATTATTTAAGATCAATTTTTTTTCTGGATTATGAATAATAATAATATTTTTTTAAACGTTTTTCATTTTTTCGTTTCATGATAGTTTTTTTTTTAATTTATATACAACTGCAAGCACATCTAATTTACTTCTTTTTTTCACTAATAATTGTTTTTTTAATAAGAATAATAATGAATAATTTGAGAAATAGTTTTGTTTGAAAGAGAGAATAAGGTATGTTTTATTTAGTAATTAAAAAATTTACTTTTTTTCGTTTAATTTAAAAAATTAATTTAACATAGATACATTCATAATAATTATATGTATAAACAGAGATTTTTTTTAAATTTATTTTATTTTTTATTTTTTTTTTGTTTTTATCTTCATTGTAAATTTGCGCTAATATGTTTTTTTTTGTTTTTTCCCCTTTTCAGGTTATTTTTCTATCAAATTAATTAATCTTTGAGAGTTTTTTTGTTTCGATTTTTGTTTTTAGTTTATTTTCAGTTTTTTTTGATTTTTTAAAATTATTATTTTTTTATTTTGCCTTTTTTTACCTATTTTGTAATTTTTTTATTGTTGTTTGTTGTTATTGCAATTAAACAAAACAATTTCATAATTTTTCCCCCTTTTTTTACTTTCGCTTTCTTTATATACTTACTTATTTTTATGTTAGTGTTTGTTTTCTTTCTTTTTCTTATTTTTTTAACAATCAGTATAAAAATTGCTTATTCCGTTTTGGAAATCATGCTGTAATTGCGTTGTTTGTTTAGGTTTTCTTTGTTATTTAGTTTTAAGTGTATATTTAATTGTTAATGACGGAAACTGAAATCAATTTTGAAACAAAATAAAAAGTATTTTGTATGAAAAGCAATACTATGCAAAATTATATCATAAAACTAAGTAAATTATATTATTTGCTGAGTTTTTTAATCTGTTTTGTTCTGTTCTGGAACATCATAAAACGGAAAGGGAAATTTTTATTTTCATTTGTATAAATTCCGGCTTTGGACCTTTCAAGATGGATTCACATATCTGAAGTTTTCCTGTCACGCCGCTCTTTTTTACAATTTCAGCCAATAGGAAACAGTCTCTGTGGCAGCCGTCATGGCGGAGATCTGGAAGAACTTCAACTTTTTCTGTCTGTGACAGCTGAAGTAAAATTTGAGGTTATGTGTAACTGAAATGTTTGTTATTTTGATTTATTTGGTTTTGCGTGGACGTAAACGTTCTATTAAATTTTGTTTGTTTGTTCATTTATATTTTTTAATTACTCTAATTTTTACTCTCTTTAAGTCAGTTGTCAAAAGTCAGTTGTTTTTGGCTGCGACAGAATACGTCACAAATGTAAAACGCGTATTCAAAATCTACGCCAGAATTGATCAGCTGTGATACGGGGGGATGGAAAAATGTCAGATATGTAAATCCACCATTGAAGTTATCAGCTTTAACAACTTTTATCAACTGTCAGCTTAAAAACATATGTGCGAAAAGGGAAATTTCAATTTTTTGTTTATGCTGGATACCGTTTTCGATAATTATCGGGGACAAGAGTTTGTATGGAAGATGTTCGCGAACAGAACAGAACATATTAAAAAAACGCAGCATTTATATTTTTTAGGATAAAATTAAAACTTAATTTTAAAGTTATAGAGCAGTGCTAATTGAAGTTTCAAATGTTATAAAGGATTTAAAATTATCATCATTTTTGTAACATGCCATCTATCATTACAATATTTAAATTAATTATGGATTATTGCTTGGAATATGAAAGTTTGCTGGCCCAAAGTCACCAGGACCTCAAAAACATGTTAAACAATTTGGCAACAGCAAGTAGTTCAGCAGGTTTAAGGCTAAAACCGACGGAAAATTTCAAATAAGAACTATGGCGCCGCGCAAAGGATAGACGACCAAATCAGGCGAAGGAGTGGCCACATCCTGCGATGCGAAAACGCAAATCTAACCAAATAGGCCCTCGACTGGAACCCGTAAAGTTGTAGTACCTAGAGGAGCTTGGAAGAAAAACTCTATTAGCAGCGGCCGCAGCAACTGGGAGATCCTGGACGGAGCTTAGTACTGCCGCACAAAACAGAGTCCGCTGAAGGGTAACTGTTGCGGAATTTGCCCCTTTTTGTTTCATGTACCCGAAACTAGAGAGTAGACATATGAAAAAAAATCCCTCCTCCGCCGGGCCTGAGAGCAACACTCAAATTAATAAACATTCGAGTCAACGCACTCAAGCAATTTTGTCCCGGAGCCCCAATTACTCCTCCCCCTCATTGGTGATAAGCAAAATATCTCTCCCTTGCCTTGAAACTACTATTGAAGCACTCAAAAATCAATCTGAAAAGCGAGTGGAATAGAGGAGGCGCAAGAAGTTTAAATTATCAGTTAACTAACTAAACTAACAAAAACCTTGCCCCCACAAATGACTTGTTACACGCAGTCGTCATTCCGAATTATAATCAGGTGTTCACATTTCATGTCACGTTGGATCAGTAATGTAAACAAAGTCTGCAGAATTTGACAATCAACAGATTGATCCAATTCGACAGCCGATTGCCCACAGATTTCACTATGCTCACGAACATGGATCTTATGCGATAGGGCCTTTCCTGTATTTCTTTATTCTACGATTTATCCAAATATTTTCCATCGATTCTATATCCCTAGGCCAGTGATCGGCAAAATCATTAGTTAGCAAACCCAAATATCAACAGAAAAATTATTGAATTTTTTTTAAACATTAACTACATATACAGGTGAGTACATTGTTATTACCTTATTTAAAGTACTCCTAAGCTGGCCTTTTCTAAAAAGTCCCCACTCTTACTTACTCAGGTAAATATGTTCATTGAGGTCGACGCCTCCCATCTTTCCCACCCACACTCGTTTTGTATACTTGTTTCTTCTATCTCTTTTCGTTTCTCCTCTGTATATGTCCAAACAATCTCAACATACCTTTCTCAATTCACAAAATTAACAATCAGCAAAAACGGTGCGCGGTTGGCAACGAATACCCGTAGTCTGAGTTACAAGAGAATGGCAATTTCACTTACCGCCCCATCTAACGACACTTCTTCAAATTAGACTGAGATCGAAAACCGACTTCAGTGCATGAGTCATCCGCACATCCGGTATTTTGTGGAAGAGCGAGACGTTAAAATACCGTTTTACGGTAAACAGTCTTTTACATTACCTTGTTTTTTACATAACCTTGTTCCTGTATATCGTTCTGTACTTTCTATCGACCTTAACCAAAGAAGAAGAACAAGAGAACTTGTTAGAAGGCTCCATTCTACAGTAAGATTTTACCGTGTTTGTGTTTTGTGCAGTTTCTGTTTAAAAAATAGTGACCAAATTCTAACTGACAACAATAAAGTAAGCTTGATTTTTATAGTAGAGATCGTACACCATATTTTTAGATAGAAGGAGTAGTAAAAGGTGTAAATATTCTTATTCTATAGGCATTCACATTAGGTATAGGGATAGCAAAACGTAAATTTTTTTTTGCCAAGGAAATACATACAAGTACAAACCGCAACAGTTGTAGATAATTTCATACACTTTTTTTTAATATTATAAATAAATAAAAATCTCAACAAATTCAGTTTGTTGTTATAGTATAAAAAGCAAAAGATTCTACTTGCAATCAAAAACAAAAAAACCGAAAGTGATTGATACAAAATTTCGCAATACTTTCGTTAAATCTCACGAGAATCCTTGAACATAAGGCCCAACTATAATGCACGTAAGAAACGCACGTCAATCGACGTGCGTAAATTTCGTCAAACGCAAAACCGACTAATTGGTTTGCGTATTGGGAGAGACTTCAAAGTTTAAAATTATTAAAATGCTTGAATATTATTCATTGACTATTAAAACTAGGCTATTAATATTTGCATATTATTAATAATCGTGTTTATTTTCAATTATAATAAATTTCTCATCAAAATCGCTATTTGAACCACATTTTCCATACTCTTTTTTCTTTAAAAACCACAAAACAACAACAAAAAATTAGCTTTCATCGATGTAACTATAAATCATCTCACAAAACGTACGTAGAGCGCGGTTCTTTTCCCATTTTACGTTTAACGAAACTTAACGAAATAAAATATGACTGACGTACGTGCAATATGGCCGAACACATTAATTTCCATGAGAGCGCCGAGATGACGTGCGTTTCTTACGTGCAATATAGTTGGGGCTATAGGCCGGCTAACGTTAGCTTCTTCTTACTTGGTTTTTATACTTTTATAATTTTCACTTCTTTACAATTTCTTAATTCAGTAAAAACAATTTCAAATTTTTCAATGAGTTTTTCTACAATAAATATTCGAAAATTTACAATTACAGACGCAAAGGCGTTGGTTTTTTGTGTGTTTGTGTATGTGTGTTTGTTTTTTTTTATTAAATTTAAAGATCTCTTAAAAAATTTCCCAACATTAAAATTTGATTTTCATTTGTTTTTTTTTATACTTGACAATTTTGACTAGAAAATTTTTTCATTTATTTAATTATTTTTGTTTTTTTTTATTTTTCATAAAATTTTACAATTAAATGCGAAATCTATTTTTTTTGTTTAGCATTGTTTAATTTTTTGGGAACAATTTAGTTTTAATTTAAAATAAATATGGTTTATGAGTTGGAGAGAAGGTTGGGCATTTCTCAAGGCGCGAAGCAAATGTTTTGGTAACTTTCGGATTCATGTGGGTTTCTGTGGTTTGCTTTAATTAAAAGTTAAGTCAAGCTTACAGAATGCGCATGTTGAGTTTACTAAATATAGGAATTAAGTTTCTGTTAAAGCCCGGTAAGAAAATTCTTTACTAATCTAACCAGTATGATAGAGAAAAGAAATGACAGCAGAAGTATCGTCCTTTTTTTAATGACGTGCAGATGTCGCTTTTGATAAAATTTTAGTTTTTCCTCCAGAAATTAAGTGTCGATACATTCATTTCTTGGAGAAATTTTAACTACATGACGTCGAGTGTAGTCCCTTCGAAAATCAAGATGGTTCCCAAGATGGCGGCCGAATTTCGCAAATGTGCTCCTCGATCCTCGAAATGGGTGCAAATGAAAGGGTATGATAAGTAGAATATAATCAGTTATGTGATGTCATTTAAAATTCAAAATGGCGGCCGACACAAAATGGCGGACTACCTTCTTCTTTACAAACCTCTCGTTATGGGTATCAAATGAAAGGAAATAACGCTTTTTTTAATTCCGAAAGGTAGGTGGTTTCAATATACTGGCTGGAGCTATAAAAACTTTACATTCAAAATTATTTTTTACTTTTTAGTCCAAGCGTATTTTTTAGTTTTGTTTAAAAAGAACTTTTACTCGAATTTCATTATCGAAATCGAGTATCGGTTCCAAAATTGTATCTGACTATCGGATTAAATTGAAAAGTTAAATCCATAGCCGCAAGAAATCGACTTTTTTTTATCATTCCAATTCTAAGGCTCTAGGGGCATTAGCAGAGATTGCTGCAACTTTACTCACATAAGGAAAAACTGCTAATTCTATGTTTAAGATACCGAGATTTCGGGCAAATGTTGCCAGTTGTCCCGACAGATTATATACCTACATATTAATTTTTCAGATAAAACATGAAACGATGAAACACAGAAACGGGAAGCAGCAACAGTCGTTTTCAGGATTAAATCCAATGTTGCCAGTATTCGTCTCAAGCCGAAATGTATTTGTTCGATTTTATAGCGGTGCCAAATTGTGAATTCTTTTTGAAAACGTTGAATTCTACGACTTTTTCTAAATTTTATGTTTGACATTATTACCAAGTCGACAGATAAGTGCTGCCATATTAAAATTCATTATCATCAAATTGTGTGATATTACCCCAAGTGCAGCAAACGTTTCTTGTATGCATAAATTGAGCTTGTCTTTAACGACATGTAAAGAGACGGAAACGTTGTCGATATCGCGTTGTCACATGTGAATTTTTACTTATCGATAGAAATCGATATCCACTCGAGAAACCGAATACGGTCCCTAGATGGCACGCAAGTGAAAAGAAATTAGCTTGAAGCCCAAGAATATTTGAAAAATCAAGACGTAATTTTTCATATCGGGGCTTTGTTTTCTTAAGGTTGAAGAACTCAGCAGGCAGTGCCGGTGACCCAGCTATGGGAGTTAACAGGAGGAGCCTTAAAAAGCCAAGCGGTCGGTGTTCGCCCGTTGTACGGCCATTTTTTATTTTTTATTCTGAATGTTCTTTGGAAAGGATACTTAATAGTCTGGCAGAGTTTGATAATCTCTCCGTCTCCTGTTAATCCCATCAACAAACTGATTAAGGCTGTGACGCCGGCATGGCTGAGCAGGGAGGGCCGGAAGGGGCAAGGGAATCTTACTTATGCTTGTGCCGCATGCTTCTGTTTGAAGGTCGGGTTGTAGTAGCTTGCGTTCCTCAAGCAAGATTGGCTTAAAATTATTTAAATAAACAATTGAATCTTCTGTATATCATTTAAAGGTCACGAATATGGACTCCCTTATTTTCCAAAACTTCTTCATTCAACTTAACCTACAAGCACGCCCAAAAAAATGCCCAGCCAACGTTTAAAAGTACATATAACAATTACTCGTATAAGTGTGATATTAAGTAACAAGAAAATTGTTGTTTGTTATTAAAAAAAATCAAAGAAAAATAAAATTAACGTTTTTTAAAATGCGTTTGTTTTAAAATGACTTTTTTTTGGTTTTTCTCTTTTGTTCTATTTTTATAAAAATAACAAACAAGATTTTCTCATTTTAAAATAAACCTCTTCACAGGAATCAATATTTTTTGTGTTTTTTTTTTTCAATTTTTCTTTTATTTTTGTAATTTTTTTCGTTTTTTTTATTTATATATTTTATTTTTTTACACAAGTAAAATTGTTTTTATTTATTATCTTGTTCTTATTTAAAATACTTTTTTTTTATCACGTTTTGCAATTGAATTACAAATTTGTGGTTTTTTTCTTATATTTTTTTTAACTAGTTTTCCAGTCTCATACTTATGGAATTTTTTTTTTTGGTTTTGGTTTTGGGATGAATGTTGAGTTGTTGGCTTTGTTTTTCATGAAATCCGGAGTATATAATGATTTTTTTTTGTTTTTTATATATTAATATTAATTTGTTATATTAATCTTTCCTTGTATTGTAGAGAGTATTGTAGTGTATGTTTGTTTTCTTGTTGTTTTTTTTCGTTTAAATAAAATACATACATATATATAAGTAGCAAATTTTTTTTGTTTAAAATTTTTACTTTGCAATTTATTGAATACTTTTTTTTTCTTTAATGTGCGTTAACTTATAAACTAATTAAGTGGAGATTGTTGAAATGGTTAGAAGAGATATATTAAGATATTATTTAGAATGAACAAATATATATATGTTCTATGTTCTTTTTCTTTCTTCTTTGATCCGTTAGCTGGCGGTCCGAGCGGGACGTCCCCGCAACGGATACGCTGCTGTCGGTGCCGCTGGGTCCCGAACTCTATTCACGAACTCTTGTCAACTCGTATTCGATTTTAGACGTAGATATTTTACTTTAAATAATGATACAGTGTTTCCATCACACTTGAAAATCCCAGTTTTTATTATTAAAACGGCCTGACGAAATCCAAATGTGTCAAAAATGCCCATCAAGCAGCTTTCGCTTGTCATAACAAAGTTTTAAAAATGGATCAAGTAATTAAAATGAAAATAAAATTGATTTTTACGCTTTTTTTTCGGTATCGCATTATTTGCCAGTGTGTTTGACATTGTAACGATTTCAAATTAAACGGAAAATGTCCCGGACAGTCAAAAAATTATGACAGCTGTCAAATCTGCCATTATGCTGAATTGGCTGAATAGTCAATAGCTAAATTTTGAGCGAGATTCCATTAAAAGATGAAGTGTAGCTGGGTTATTACTAATACCATGTTCGCCCTACGTCGAAATTAAGTGATTTTAGAAAGGAATTTCGAAATTATGTAGAACCGTTCGCCCTCATTAAACAAACGAAAATTGAAAACACGCATTTCATTATCAACAGTGACGTGCTGAATTGGGCTGAATACGATTTGAAGTTTGAGCATTGACTTTCGTTATGATTATCCCTGCACTTCTAGATCACAAAAATCTGATTGTAGTTAGAAAACGGGGTAAAGGCTCAATGCTCTTGCTTCTTCGGTTGAGACTCTGTGTTTTTGTCAGAAAAATCGAGAATTTAGTATTCTGGATCTCAGATCTAACAAATGGAGGAAAATTGCAACATTGGGAAATCTGACTACAGCTAGAGACTTGCGAGCTGGCTGTGAAGATCTTGTTGATGATTTCGGTATTTAATTTCATCGAGACGTGGGTTTTGAAATTGAATACCTGAACATGTAACCGAAGCGGTACGAAACGAAACCTAATCGAAATGAGCGAGCGAAACCGAAACGGGGCGAAGGATAAAAATTCATTTCATTTCGGCTTTCATTTCAGCTATTCAGCAATGGAAAATAGTGATCAGCTGATTGTAAGGTTTTAACGTCACATTTTCTGCTGTTCCTTCACTGAGAATAAATATTGTTAAGAATTGGCAAAAACCGACTCGGTCCGATTACTATCACGATATCATTGGAATTCGCTTCGGCTTCGGTTCGGTTTAATTTCGCTTCGGTTACGGCTAAATGAAACAATTATGGACTAAGAAACAAGCGCTGCGGTCTGGCAGTCAATCCGGGAAAAACTGAGGTGATGCTTTTTACAGGGAAAACGAAAATTCCCACCTTCAATCTCCCCAGGTTGGAGGGGCACCTCCTTCACCTTATCCTCCAGAGTGAAATTTCTGGGTTTTATACTGGATCCTAAACTCAACTGGAAGACGAGCATCGACGAAAGGGCAAAGAAAGCCTGTATAGCCTTCTACGCCTGTAAAAAGACTCGGCAAAAGATGGTCCCGTGGATGTACACAGCAGTGGTACGCCCAATTCTCACGTATGGGTCGCTAGTATGGTGCCCAGGGGTGGTAGCACGTAAGTTGTTTCAATCGACCTCTTCATATAAAAATTCAAGAGCAGGGCTTACAACGTCATAAAATTGGGAAGGGTCCAGAGAACGGCAACATGGGCCATGAGGACATGCCCCACGAAAGCTCTTGACGTTCTCTTACATTTACTCCCTCCGACCTTCACATCAAACCTCGTGTAGTGCCCTCAGATTGAGGGAATCTGGGGCCAGGAACTCAAAACCCTCCAGACATAGCAATATTTTGAATTAGCTAGCTGAGGGTATAGTCGCTACAACCACATACTATTGGCGGGGTCAAAAATGCTTCACTTCGCCACTTCAACGTTGTGATCGACGCAATTATGGGTGCTGCATTCGATGGACGACGACGCGGAGTTCGATACGGCGACAATAACTTCGTAACCGGCTTGATGTTTGTCGACGATAGCGTCGTTTTCCTCGATACGGATGTCGAAGCAATGGACATCTTATACGACATTTCCCGGCATCGCCCGGTCTTACGGGTTAAAAATCAATGAGGAAAAGACCACCGTGGAATCGACGGACCACGTACCCAGCCGCATCGGCCAGGCAACAGCAATATTCGCCTCGTTCAAGTGGTTCATATGGAAACGGACAAATATTACCTTCCAAACGCCTTTACCGATTTACCTTTGATCCTTTAGATTCTTCTTTATGGATTGGAAACGTTTATACTACTCAAGCCGGTCGACGAGGTTTTCCAAATGGCGTGTCTAGAAAGGGTTATTTGAATCCAAACAGGGTTAAAGGCAGATGTTGTACTATTGTGCACCCCACTATGGTTGAAGAGGTTCTACACTAAGTTTTGCTCAGCCAACTCAAATCGAACCAAACCAAGATCAAATGCTCTTTAGATCTCACTTAATACTAGAAAAGCGAAGCTATTTTGGGCAGATAATATTTAAAAATATTACAAATATCAAAACAAATTTTTTTTGTATCGGAACTTCTCTGTTGTGTAAGGTTGCGTAATACTCGTAGGTTAATAACATATTTTATGATTTGATGATTAATAAATAAAAATATAATATATAAGTAAAGTATGAACAAAATCAAAATACAATCCTAAATACACACCATTTCAACAAAACCTCCAATTAAAGTGGGGATTATTATTAATTTATGTTTAAATATGAGAGAGCAATACAAGCAAATTTTGCAATTTAATGTAAAACTGTAAAGAACACGTTGTTAATTCATTGAATATTTTTTTAAAAATAGAAACAAAAACATAAATTAAAAATTAATATATACATAATTTATATTTATACATTATTATTTTTTTTGTTTTGTTTGTTGTTTCGATTTAGAACACTGAATTTAATTAATTAAATCTTTGGTAAGAGTTGAGTAGTGGTAACACATCGTTGCTGATTTTTTTTTGTTTTTTTTTTGAGTTTTTTGTTTCCTATCTGAATTCGATTTTTTTTTTGTTAAATTAAAGTCTAGCTATTAGTCTAAGCTCCCATGACAAAAAAGGTACCTCATTGAACACCTCAAAACAATAAAGGGAGATTGGCTGAAAAACATGTAAAAAACATGTAACGCCCGCCAGACTAGTAAAAATTTGTTAATTGCTACTTATTTTTTATGAATTTTTGAATTTTTGTTAAAAAATAATGATTTTTTTTTCCAAACACCTGTTTGAAATTTATACAATTTGTAGTAAATAATGAAGCATTTTTGAAAAAAATTGTCTGTCTGGCAATTTTTGTTAATTAGCTTCTGACAGACCTTATGTTATAAATTGTTTTTTTGTTTTTTTTTTTTTTATAAAAATGCCCTTCATAACTATAAATTGTTTTTTTTTTTTTGTTTTTTTTTTTTTTTTTATAAAAATGCACTTCATAACACCTCGTTGATTTTTGTTTTAAATAAAGTTTAAGATCTCTTCTGTCCATTAAAACTTGTCTGGCTGGCAATTTTTATTAATAAATTTGTCAGACTGAATTTTGAATGCGCACCATCAATGCATCAAGATCAATTACGAGGCCACAGAGTACCTCGTTCAAAAAGAAAACAACTGAAGTTTAAGATGTCTTCTATGCATAAAAATAAGCCTGCCATTGAAAAAATGGTTTTTACCAAGTCAGGTTTAATTTTTACTAGTCTGGCGGGCGTTACATGTTTTTAACTTGTTTTTCAGCCAATCTCACTTTATTGTTTTGAGGTGTTCGATGGTGTACCTTTTTTGTCATGGGAGCTTAGACTATATGGTCAGTTTTTTTCAGATTTTAACTGGAAAATGTTAAATTTTATTTTTATAAATTGTTTTTTTTTATATAATTGATAATTAATGCTAGATTTTTTTTTGTTTTAATCAAAAATAATAAATAAAAAAATTAAATAAAAGTTGGAAATTATAATTTTTTTTATTTTTTTATTAAATTAATAAAAACTAAGCGAGAAGATTTTTATAAAATGAAAAATATTCGAAATAAAAAAAACGTAATAATTTTGTTTAATAATTTAATCACAACCATAGCATGATATGCATACCATAGCAAAGTAAAACAATTTGCATCTGGCAGCCCTAATCGGATGGAATCACCAAGTATCATTACGACGCATTCTCATTATTATTATTATTATTAATATTATTTATTATTATTATTATTTTTGTTATTATCATTTTCGTTTTATTATTATTATTATTATTAAATTTTCAATTAATGCCATCAGTTAAACTCTGAAAGAAACTGGCCAGTGTTTCAGATTAAATCTAATTGTTTATTGCTTCGTTCCCCAGTTATTCTTATATTACTACACTATATCATACTTGTTTTTTTTTCTGGTAATAATTGTATATAAATTAATCTTAATTATAGGAAATAGTTTTCTTTTTTTAATTTTTTTTTTAAATTTTGTTTTTAAAAAACATTCAACTAACAGAAAAAATTATTTTCTTATGAAATTTCTTTTTTTTTGTTTACTTTTTTTTCTTATGGAAATATTATTTTTAATTTTGTTTTTTTTTTATTAATTTTTTTTTGTTTAAATTTTTCCTTAATTTGTTTTATTTTTTGTATTATTTGTTTTAAAACTAACCTGCAGGACACGATTACCCAATGTATAACCGTTAAGGGATTGTATAGCAACAACAGCTTCATCATAATTTGTCATAGTGACAAAACCGAATCCTTTACATTTGTTAGTTTGTAAATCTTTGATGACTTTGACACTTTGTACAGCACCGAATGGTCCAAATAATTGCCATAATACGTTCTCTTCGGTTTCTGGAGCTAAATTGTAAACAAATATACACCATCCGGAGCCATTAATGGCATTGGTGGGAAGGATTGCATTTCCTAGTAGATCACCAGTTAATGGAGAAAATCTG
The DNA here is from genome assembly GCA_949987705.1 of Thereva unica. Taxonomy (NCBI): domain Eukaryota; kingdom Metazoa; phylum Arthropoda; class Insecta; order Diptera; family Therevidae; genus Thereva; species Thereva unica. Next base: position 110,711,697 of record OX465284.1, read on the forward strand.
GAAGAAAGACTTATGAGAAAATAACGTTTTTCAGTCTATCCTGGATTATGTCTTAAATGTTATTATTTACAATTATATTCTTATATATAAATATAATGGAGGTGCAAAAGAAATATCAGTTAAGAATATTTGTTCTTCTTATCTTCTTCTTTATTATTAAATTTTTATTTGACACATATTATTGTGCAAATCGAATTTAATTGATATTGACAGATTCATAAAAATTCTTAACTGATTTAGACTCGGTGATACTTAAATTAAATCTCAAAAATAAAACACAAATATATATAAAATTCATAAAAATTAGAAGGCTCACATTTTTTACAAAACAAACTCGGTATAAATTTTTTGGAGAGAAACTTCTAAAGTTACGGTAATATGTAGAACTTTAGAATGGGGAGTAAAACCGAGGTAACGGAAACGTAACGTAACGTAACGCCTGTGACAGACTGGCAGTATTGAAACCATGGTTAACGAGGAAACTACGAGACTGAACTCAAAGATCAGCTTTGTACTAGGTTCAGCGTTAATTTCTAGTTGTGGAAATTAAAGAAAAGTTATATTTCCAGTTTTTTGATAGCAAATTGGTTTAGTTGTCTTTTTTTTTGTTTGGAAGACACGCAAGGAATATTATTTTATTTTGTATAATCATTGCAAGGCATTAGATTTGTCCCAATAGAGAATGCGTGATTCCGCGGGACCACGAAATCGCTCAATTTCTGTTCCAATAGAATCTCATGTTCGCTCCACCAAGAAACTGCAGTTGATTTTTAGGTGGTGTGGAACCATGCGACTTTCAACATGTCAAAAACAGCTGTTACTTGTCATGTAAACCCAAAGAGATTACGATATGCTGAAAATAATTGTTTCATTTGGTGCCTTACGATGGTAATACCAAATCGAATACCATTATGCCCCTTCCCTGGTATGATGGCGGTTCAAAAACACTTCCTCTTTCCAAAAGTCTTGTTCATCCATGGTTAGATCATCTGAAAAACGATCGCATCTTTTCATCATCATCATCAAGAGCTCCACAGCCTATTGTTGGCCTTGGTTTCCTCCAGCATTCGCCTCCTTGATTCTCGATCCCTGGCCCGACATTTTCAGTTACTTATATCCAACTGTCTCAAGTCATCCCCGACGTCATCTATATATCTTTTCTTAGGCCGACTTGCAGGCTTATTCTCGTTGTCGCGTGACGTGACAGATGTGTCACTTCGACCTTAAATTGGTATTCTCATTGTCAATCTAACAGGCTTCTAGCAAGCAAATCGGCAAAATTCGTATTTAATTGTTGCAAGGTGGCGTGAGAAGTGACATTTTTCTCGATACGTGTGTAGTTATCGACAGTTTCATTCCACCGCGTACCTCCTAGTCACGTCACTCACCAACGGGAATACTACCTCTGGTCTCCGTTTTTTTGGCGGCACCTTCCCCAGCACTATCTTTGTCGGGTTGTGTTCCGCACCTCGTTGGATATAACCAATCCATCGTAATCTGCTTATTTTAATCACTTTAACAACGTTTGGAATCTTGCTCATTTCATTCAACTCTGAATTGTATCTTCTCCTCCAAACGCCATCAACCTATATTCCTTTGTAAATCGAACGAAGGATTTTCCTTTCAAATATTCCTACCAATGCGACGTCTGCGTTTTTCAATGTCCACACTTCCGAACCATATAGTAGGACAAGCCTTATTAGTATTGTGTAAAGCGCCAATTTGGTCTTCCTTGAAATATTTCTGGAAGTCAGGTGCTTGCCTAAACTAAAGTAGCAACGACTTTTCGCCAGTCAATTACTGAATTTCCATGCAGAGTTTTCCCTGAGTAAAGTTTCGGGGGTTGAGTAAAGTTTGGTTAAATCCAAGAAAACTCGACGAAACCAGTCCGGTTAAGCTAGTAGGTTTTGCATGTGAGTGTGCGTGTGTTTGAGTATCTTTTAGTGAATATGAATGAAATAGGTACAACTTGCAAAAATTCCAAAATGAGGATAAATTTTGCTAAAGCCCACCGAACCCGACAAACATTCCTTTGCGCGTCAATAGAGAGCAAGTTAATTTTTGTTTTATCGCTCCAAAGAACGGTATGCTATTTTCTTTGACATTCTGGCCCGAAGCAGGATAAGTGGGATTTAGCAAAATTTTTCGACGTCCTAGAATTTTTGGCATTTTGTACCTATTTCATTGTGCAGGTACACACCTAACCTATGTACTAACAGCGGAGCAATGTAAAATTGATTATCTGTCACTTTAACCCAGAACCATCATAGAAACAGCATCGAGTTACCGTGAAGGAAAAAGCTTTGTGTTTGCTCAGTTAATATCAGTTTGACTTCGTATCACTTCTAAACCATGTGTTCTTTTGCGAATTCCAATGATCTCGTTGGCTAACGACAGATGACAGCACTGCTACTATTGCACGTTTTCGTACCAGACGTCAAAATCAAGAAAGTCCATGTTTGGATTAGTTTTTGGTAAAGCTTATGAGCTGTTTGGTTTAAAGGTTAATTTTTCTTTTTTTTTCTTTTGTCTTATTTTCATAAAGAAAACTTTTAACCTCGATTTTGAATTTGCAGTTTCAACTTTGACACCTATGAATACTATCAAGGCTGTCGGCCACCATAACAAAATGCAACAATACAACGTGGAAGGTCGCAGGTTTCCAAAGTCAGATCGAATTTTTTCATGGTATTTCGGACAGCAGTTCATAACTCAGCTGGACAAACCCCACGGCTCGCCTGAACCCAGTCTAACCCAAAAGTTCTGGCACTTCTGATTTTATTGCGGCAACACTTAAATTAAACTTTCAGGAACCCAAAAAAACTAACAAGAAAAACATGTGTCGAGCTATTTTCGATTGCGAGCGTTTGTTCGAAAAAGAAAAGAAGCCCGTTAATTCTCTTGTTTATTTCTTTGTTTTATGAAGAACGCAATTCTTTGTTATATATTTGAAATTGGTTTAGTATGTATTTACACTTCATAAGTTAATGTAAGCTTAAAATTTTTGTTCATATTTTGTAAAAAATAATTGCTAAGGGGTCGTCCATTACTTACATGAGGCGTTTTGGGCCAGGGGGTCGAGCCGAATCTCACTCAATCTCACGTAATTCAAGTGCAAAAATATTCATGGCCTCAACGAAAACTTCAAGGAGCTCCAGACTCACGCCGTGAACACAACCGAAAAAGCGCGAACACGTATGCGGATGGTTTTCTCGCCTAGCTCGCGCCTTGCTTTCCTTTTCAAGGGGATATGGCGCGAATTTGTGCCGTGAATTCACGGCTTGAGAGTGAATAGAAGTATAGATCTTCAGGCACGAACTGACGATAAATGCCCAAACACATAAAGATTTTTGTCAGTTTTCTTGGACTGCACGCCACATACAGTTGGCGGCCGGTGCACGTGTAGTAATATTTGGCCTCAAGGCGAAAACCTTCAGGCGGCCGGCGGCCTATGTGTAAATGGAAGCCTTAAGATATGACTAAATCCTACACAAACTCTAGAAAGTAGCATAGTAGTAGATTGCTAAGCCGCCAACGGCCAGCTAAACGCGCGACTCCGCGAATACTGCAGTATACGAACCAAGTAGCACTGAATCACGAAAAGGCCTTTAGAATATAGAAATACAGGAAGGCATACGACAAATTTTAGCGTAATGAAATTCTTGTCGAGTGAGTGATAACGTTCTGGTAGTTGTGTGTCCATTACAAGCGGAAAAGAGAGTGGAACAGAGGATAGGTAAGAAGGAGTTAGTCAGGAGTAGTAAGACCTATGAGGTGCGCCAGCGAGGGAGACTTAACCTTCGTTGGAAGGATGGTGTAAACCAGGACGCTCAGAGCTTACGGATGTCAAACTGGTTGACATCGCCGCAGAATCGGGGCCGGTGGAGAGAACAGTTGCGAGACGCCAGGACCGGATAAATTGCAAAAATCACCTAACGTTTTTTTTTTTGCGAAAAAACGCTCGCAATCTAAAATAGTTCGACACATGTTTTTCTTGTTAGTTTTTTTGAGTTTCTGAAAGTTTAATTTAAGTGTTGCCGCAATAAAATCAGAAGTGCTAGAACTTTTAGGTGACACTGAGTTCAGGCGAGCCGTGACCCATTCTAATGTGATTTTTGGAAAAGCAAGGTAATTATTAAAAAAATTTGAATTTTCTAGAAGTTTCACTTCAAATTTCAGAGACGTTTTTGTGTCTAAATCTATGTAAATATTTGCTTATAATCATATGGTAAAAATTTATTGTATTGCACAGCGAGCGCCATCTAGACCTTTGATATTTCAACATTGAATAGCTCTGACATTTTTTAGCCGATTTCGACAAATTTACACGATTGTGTTTTTACAGCTTTGTTAAATATTAACTTTTTTTTATTTATCTAAGTTTGCATCGGACCAAGTTTATATTTCCCTACTGATTATCTTACTAACAAGTCAGTTTATCCAAATGAACTGTCATTGATAGTAGGAGCTTTTCTTCGTAAGTTTGTGCATAATCCACTACCCCCAATACCACTGATTTTAATAAAAGCATATAATTTCATAAATATTTATATTTGCGAAAAGAAGAGGAGATATTAAATTTAGCAACCATCGACTTATAGTAGGTATTATGACGGTTGGGCCTGAGAACCTAAACCGGTATGCGATGATTGAGGTCAAACATTCATACAAGGTTGCAAATTTCATAAAGGCTTTTAATTAGTGTTTTGAGTGATAATTGGTCTCAATAGAAGCAGTCCGATTTATTAGATTCCCATGCCCAACTGTCCCAGTACCTACTTTTGTTAATTCTAATCGGTTTGAATCTGGGATATGGAAGGAGCGCAGCTTGGTTTATAATATAAAAAGAGCACGCGTTTTTATTATTAGAAAAATATTTGCATTTGGCTTGCCTGGCTTGACTTTTAAGTTAAAGTGCATACACGAATTAGCCCTACTTAAAGCACAAGAGAAAGCATTATGGGATAAAACTAAGTGAGGAATGTTAGTTTTCAGACAAAGAAGTTAATCCGACTCTAGCCTCTAAATATTCGAGAAAAGCGCGAACAAAGATGTTAGCTTCTAAACGCCTTGCTTTAAAATCAAGTTTTTTCCCGACTGACAAACTTCTTTCTTCCAAAACTAACCATTATGAGATTTCTTAGCTAGATTTATATCAGAATTTATAATATTGTAATATGAATAATAAATGTAAAAATAATTCAAGTGCGCAACGTCAGATTATAACACATATATGGAAAAACTCACATGGCCAGATCACTTTCGTGTTCGCAATTAGGTTTGGCTTGGGTAAGTTTTCTGAAGGTGAAATTTTTGCTTACAATTAGTAAAATTTATTTTATTATTAGTTCTCTTACAATTACAATAAAATACAGTTTACTTTTCACATCTATTTTCAAGCGAAAAAGCTGCTACTTGCGAAACTCATCAAGCCAGTTAGTTAGTGCTTAGCTAGACTATGAAAAAAAATATAGGCGTTAAATTTATTTGAAAGAAAACTTTTTGTTTGTATGTGTTCGCTACTGGTGGAGGTGTGATATGTTATGGTCTGCGTAAGAAGCATTTTTGTGCAAAAAGAAAACATAAACGAAAATTGAAAATCTCTAACTACGTTTAGGATGCGACAGAAAAGAAACTATGTTCAATCTCACCTAAAACGTCCGGTTGGATGATGGATGGGGCCTGGGAACCGGCGATTTGACTGTGGCGTTAAATAAGCGGCCAATGGTGGTAAAGCTTTGTTCAGATTGTTGCTGGGGTTGTTGGCAAATTTAACGGTAATCGGTTCGGTAGCACCTTTTGGAGTTGTCCCGTTTAGCTGTTGAATAGCCCTTTCCGCTTCGGATCGCTGGTCGAAGCGTATGAAGCCGACTCCCTTGGAGAGGCCAGTTATATTATCACATAAAATCCTCGATGTGATAATCTGTCCGTAAGGACTAAATAAATTTTCTAAATCTTGCTGTGTCATACTCTTTGAGAGCCCTGACACATACAAATTAGCACCCTTTATCGCATCCGAACTGGGACGAGCAAAAGAAACTTTTATTGTCTTGTTCTGTAGTCGTAGTCCGTTGAAGGTGCTGACGGCCTTCTCAGCATCTTCTGGCCGTTGGTAGTTAACAAAACCGTAACCTAGACTTTGTCCTAGTGAAGAAATAAAATATATACAGGTATTAGTTTTATGGTATCCTATTGAAACTAGACCAATCAACTTACCAGTGACTTTGTCCCGGATTAGCTTACAGCTCTCGACCTCGCCAATGCTGCAGAAGAGAGATTTCACCTCCTCCTGGGTCATGGTTTGCGGCAAATAGTTGACAATAAGGTTTGTTTTGTTGTCATCCTGACCACTGCTAATTGATCCTGCTCTGCCGTTCTGCTGGCTGTTTTCTAATCCGTTTGCAATCATCTTTTTTCTTTATTTGTGTATGTATGTATTTGGAAGTATACGGCTGTTTGCAGGTGGTTTGTTTTCTTTGTTGACTGATAGTTTGGTGACGTTTCTAAACCCTTTGATTGTCCTTCAGTTAGGTACGCGAATCTTATTTTAATTGTTTTTTTTTTGTTATCGTTTAAGTCCTTAAAAATTTTAATGCTTGTGACAAGCAATTGGTGTTATCCTTAAGCAATGTGCTAGAAATAAAAAAAAAGGAAAATTTATTGTATTATTATTTGGTTTTTTATAAGGCAGTACTAAATAAACTCAACGAAAAACTACTGTAGTTAGTTACTGTGTTTCCATGAGCCGAGGTAGAGTTTTCGTTGAGTAAGTAAACAGACAGCTTTTTCTCTCAAGTTAACTCGATCCTGTTTCCAAGACGATTCTGGGTTAAAGTGACAGATAATCAATTTTACATTTGCGTCGCTGTTAGTATATGTTTAGAAAAAGATACTCAAACACACACAAATGCAAAACCCAACTCAACCGGACTGGTTTCGTAGTTTTCTCGGATTTAACGAAACTTTACTCAATATCCGTTTCCATAGGCGCTTAATCTGAGTAAACTCAGCGTAAACTCTGTATGGAAACTCAGTACGGACGGGTTTCGTCGAGTTTTTTTTTTATGTGAAAGACTAGAGTCACAGGAAAGGCCCTTTATACTGTTGACAATCTATTTTCTTCTTATAGAGTGCAATGTCGAACAGCAGCCCTAGTCGGGGAGGAAGGAACTGCCACAACCTTCCCGCGATATTTTAGTCCACCTACTCCCAACCATTACTATCGCGGCTTTTGACATCGGGGCATCGAGAAACAACTCGCTGGAGTGTTATGCCTCCTGAAACGAGTTGAATTTCATCAGCCAACCGATGACATGCGCTTTGGTGGAGCGGGGAAGGGCTAAGGAAGGCTATGACAGAAGGAATCAGGAATGTAAAGAGGGAAGAAGAAAGAAGGAAAGTTATGTGGAAAAGGCGAAGGACCGTGGGGCTGGCCGGGATTCGAACCCGGGACTTCTGGGATAGCAGTCAGGCGCCTTACCCCTAGACTACCGAGACCCCCCTTGGATTTAACGAAACGTTACTCAACCCTCGTTTCTATAGGCGGCTAATCTGAGTAAACTGAGGGTAAACTCTGCTCAGCTAGTGTGTCCTAATTCAGGAGGAATTTAGCTGGAATACGAAGCTCCGTGGAAAACCAGAGTTGAGCTAGTAATGCATTCAGATCCTCCTTGCGCCCAAGAGGCCCGCATTAAACCGACTTTGACATTCCTTTGCCAGTGTTCGATCAGCCCATTAGACTCCGGATGGTATGGTGTTGTGCGTATACGTTGTGCGCCAACCATGCGAGCAAGAGCAGTGAAGAGTTTGGACACCAATTGAGTACCCTGGTCAGTGGTTATAGTAAGAAGAGAGTACCAAACTGTGCGACCCAGTGCCTGAAGAAGGCAGTAGCAACTGTATCAGCTTCAATGTTGGCTAAAGGCACTGCAACTGACCAGCGAGAGAACCGGTCAATCATCGTCAGACAATAGCGAAGACCATTGATCACTGGGAGTTCTATGATGTCAAGATGAACATGATCAAAACGACTGCCTAGAACTTCGATGTGTTGAAAGCATATTCGGTTGGGTTTCTGAATTTTGGAACCTTTCCAACGAACACATTCTCATGCCCACAGGAAAGCAACTCGTTTGACGCCAGGCCGAATGAATTTCTCTTTCAATTGACGAGCTGTAGAGCGGCCACTAGATTGAGCAGGACCATGAAGAATATTGAAAGCGTGTTTGCGAAGGGGCTCTAGAAGATAAGGGCGAATCCCCCCTGTGGCGGCGTCACAGTAAATTAATATCTGATGTCCTTGTTGATTGACAAGTTGTAATATCAAAGATCGATTGTCATTAATTAAGTCTGTCTGCTCTTCATCAGCTTGTTGCGAAGCTTGGATGGTATGGAGGTGCAGTTACATCGCCCCGCACACATATTCTTCGTGTCCCCCTACTGGTGAGGTTGAGAATCTGCAACTCTCACAAAGCTCTTCATGCCAGCGCCATCTAGGAGTGATATTAATAAAAAAGTCTATGTTCTTTGTTTTAATGTAAATAGCACAGAGTTAAATTTTCATTAAGATCGGTTGCACGGTTTAGGAGCCTAAATTTTGATCGATATTAATTTTTTTGCTTGTATTAGTTGAAAAATGATAACTGTCAAATGGCACGCTAGGAACGGTGCTAAGTTAACAGCGATGATTTAACAGAGTTATAAAGTAACTTGGACCTAAACGTGGTCATTGTCTAGTAGCAAGCTTGATACGAAGGAAAGAATATAGAGGACAACGTAAGATTAATAATAAGAGACTATAGGGTGCTAAAGGAGGAGGCGATGGACCTTACGTTTGAACTCGTGGATGAGAGAAGAAATTTGCTCGAGGCCCGCTGTAACAAATATCAAAACATAAATTTTTCTAACTGAGCTTCGACTAGGCAAAGTCGATATTGTCAATAGCAGAAGTCTGAGGTAGAGACGCAGCCGTCCGGATCAAGTCTAAAACTAATATGTCTCACCGTACCATAAGAAAATAGTACGAATTTGCGTCATTTTGACACATGACTCTAAATGAAAATGTAAAGTGACAAGTGACAAGTGTAAAATGGATTCCGAATTTAAGCGATTTCTCCTGATTTATTCAAGTTGAGGAAGGAATAATAATCAAATAATCGAAATAATAGGACAAATTGCTTGGGGACTAATGCCGCTTACGGGTGCTTGTGTTTTGTGTCCTTCGTACGGCACCGTAGGTAACACACGAGAATTTAACGAACATTCGTCAAGTTTATCACATCAATTTATATCGATGCAATATGAACATTCATGTTCGTCTTCGTACTTTAGGCTATTTACAGATACGTTACGATACGTCACATTACGGTCAGGCCTCGTCTTATTATTAACCGCTGAAGTAGGCGCGATGCCTTATTAGGGCTACTCTTATATCAAAAAGTGCTTGGGTAGTGTTTTTTCATTGTGCTGAAAGCGAAGATAATTTGATTTCATTATTCGATAATTTATTTTCATTTTTTGTTGGTCCACCCCAACAACAACAAAAAAAGTATTTTAATCAAAAAAGCGGAAAGCAACATTCTTGAACACAAGTTATCTTAATAAATTTTCATTTTTTCCTCAATTTCCCAATTTTCGCAGAAAAACAAAATCAGCCGAAGGTCGATGGTTGCGATGAAATTAAGATGGAATTTTCCTTTTTGAAATACTTCACTCAAGGACGCGCTCCGCTTGAGGTTCTGTAGGGACCCGACACCCTCGTTTATCATTTCATTTCGCATCGGATTAACCATAAAAAGCTTTTTTTTACCCTCAAAATAAAATTCCTGGGTACACTTGGGGGTCTCTGTCAACCCACGGCGAGAATAAATTTGCAGCGTTTTGAAATATCGCCGAGTTGGTCCTGCATTAATTCGTCCTTTTTTGGGGGAAAAATTGAGAATACTAGCAAGTGCGGCTTGAATGAGAGCGGGTGTGGGCGGGTTTTTCGCACAAAGAATTGAAAATATGCCTCCAGCGAGAGTCCTTAGGAAACAATTTTGGAGGAGCCTGTACCCCAGGATATCGGGATTCCTACTCTAAGTCTGTTCTATTCCAGCGGCACCACATTAGCCTAAACCATCGGCAAAGCCCTTCACATCTCTTATATTCAGCTCATCAATATTTGCTCGCTTAAGCCGCTGCCGCCGGGGGAGAGAATTATCTTTCACAAGAACGATCCCCCGGCCAGAGGAGCTCCACATCCATCTTTCGAACGGCAAAGATATCTGGGGACATTTTTCGTTTTTATGGATTTAACAGGAACCAGGGGTGGATTGTCTTTAGCATACTAAGGGCGAGCGGGCATGGCGACGGCGGAGAAGGGTTCTCTACGGAACGGCGCAAAGTGGAACAAGGTTTTCGGGTATTTGGGACAAAATGTTTAATGCTGAGTTCATTGTCACTTTCGCGCACAAGGGTAGTGCCGTCTTCCTGTTCAGTTGCTACCCCGTAAAGGCGGAGCAGGTTACACCCGGGATAAGGATCTTAATAGAAAACGAAAATTATTTTTACTCTATTAAAATTTAAAACAACATTTCCGATTAGGAAGTCGATGAACTACAAGGACGTGGCACCAGGGAATTTTATAGGGTATTAACAATTTTTTTTTTCAGATAAACTGACAGTAGATGTTGCCCGGAATTTTGAATGTTTTTTTGTGAGTTCTCATTAGTGAAGGAGGATATCAGACAAAATTCTACGGAATTAAAAATAATCAATATTCTTTATGGTTCTTTGATCTTTCAAATTGGAAGCTGTACGTTTCGGGATGATGCTGCCGAAGGGTGGGTTATCCCTGCGCAACATCAAGTCAAACATTATTTATTCTGCACGATTGGTTCAATCGAATTATTTCAATGGTTTCCAATTTCGCCACTTACTTTTTTCAGAGTCTATTTTTTAAGTATGAAAAGACAAGGAGATGTTGGTGTGAGCGAGATGACGGCTTTGTATTTTCGTGCAGTTTCGATTGTGTAATTTGTAAATGCGAACCTCTAAATAGCTTCTAAAGTGCGCTAACTAGAAGCATGGTAATTTGAAACCGCTCGTTAGGCCCAATTTCAATGAATGGATTAGAGCGGAACAGAATTGAATTGAACTGTCAAAGTGGTTTTCCCATCATGCGTTTACCATTTCAACGATTACAAAGTAAAGTGCTACACGGAGACTGAAGAATTACGCAAAAAAAAGGTTTTATAGGAAAAAAAAATCAGCGAAAAGGAGGAAAAGACGAAACTTTAACGAAATAATTTTCATCCCAAAATTCCCTGGGTGAAAACTAACGGCTGGAGTACAATGATTCCGTTCCGTACCGTTTCGTATAAATGTCAAAAGTCGGATTGCTAGAATTTTCAATGGAAATGTTCGTGGAAATCGAAGGGTGACTACAAAGGGTGACTACGGAATGGAAAAAATGAGCAAATTCCATCTTTATACGAAAACGTCGGAAGACATAATCCACAAAAGTTATTTGGTGGTCGGTAATTTAAAAAATAAATATGGAGGACGAAAAAGTAGGTAATTTCTATTAATTCAATGTCCATTTTATTATTTCTGCATTCAATTCTTTTAAACTTGATAGTTTTCAAAAAGGGAACGAATAGGCTGTTAGCCAGTTATCTAACTCCACGGAACGGTACGGATACGGCGTGGTTCGAAACGGAATCATTGTACTCCAGTCTTAACACCCATGTATTTTTCCTTTCTCTTCTTCTTTTTTGGTCCAAAAACTTTAGATTTAGAGTGAGTATTCAAGACAGTGTACATCCCAGAGTCAAAGTGGACAAGGACAAAGTGGCCCTGTACAACATATAAGCGCAAAGTTTCGTCGAAAGCTCGAAACTTTTTGCAACTGTCAAACGGAAAATTTTTAAACGGTCGCAAAGGAAACAATTTAATGAGCTGCAAATCCTTTTAGATAGTTATATTAAATTAATGTGTAATAAAAAAAAGACAATTTTTTTAGTTTCAAGCATTTTCACAATTGTAAATATGCAACAAAACCACAAGAAAAGACGACTGTGGCATCTTGTAGGCGTTAGCTTTTTGTGGTCTACGTATTCGTTAAGTAGAGTAGAGCTCTACTTTGAGGCTGCCGTTTGTTGTTGCCACTTTGGTGAAACAGAGACAGAACCATACTATCTTTTATGCGATAAAGGAGCTCAGATTTTCGTTTCCATTTTGTGTCTGGGATGTAACCTAGCCTTTACAGTGTAAGGTGCTATACACATAGACTGAAGAAGTACGAAAAAACCCGGTTTTATAGGAAATAAATCAGAGAAAAGGAGGAAAAGAGGGACCCACATGACGAAACTTTAACGAAAGTTTTCATCCAAAAATTCCCTGGGTGAAAACTAACACCTATGCATATTTCTTTTCTCTTCTTCTTTTTTGGTCCAAAAAATTTAGGTTTAGACTGAGTATTCATCAACACAATCAAAGGTTTCATGTAGGATAAAGAATTATTCTTAGTCAACCCAATGTAGCATTAAATGACGAGATGCAAATCTGCTTTCCACTGACTTCTTGAGTCTACTTGTAGCCACAATGAACGGATACAAGCGCATTCGATCGGATCTGTCTGAATTAACTTATTCGAATCTTATTGCAATCTTCTCAGCTAAAGCCTAGCATTGAGTTCGAGTGAAATAGTCGTGAACTATCAAATTCCATATATTTCGTCCTCAGATTTCCATGCCCATGAAATTTTCTTTAGCGGAATTTCACAATCCCAAGTACTGAGTTCGGTTTTGCATGAAGTGATGAAAAAATATGATCGTGTTTAGGCCGGAGTTACTCTGTTAAATTAGCGCTGCTAACTTAGTACCGTTTCTAGCATTCCAGTTCTCATTTTACAACTAATAACAACAAAAATAATAACATTTCTTATTTTATAAAGCTCAAACCTGCTGGACACAAGTTTACCTCCGAAGAAGCTATGGAGCAATCTCCGCAATATTGAAGCTTTGGGTCAAAACTCCAAAAAGCAGAGTTACCCGGTCATTACACGGGTCACGTCTACCGACACTGTCACTAATACTGACTCAAGTAAACACTCACTGACGAGCTGTTTTCACTGATAATTCAGCGGTGTCGAGACAGTTTTGAAGTCAGTGCTGACTAGTCAGTGAAATGTCAAATTCAGTATTTTAAATGGCGGAGTACGGAAGTGGTATGTCTTTACAATAAAAAAAATTAAAAAATCTCAATATTTCTTTATTTTAGGAAAAAAGGCAGAAAATAAATTAAGTCGCAATAAACCTAATAGAAAAGTATGAGGAAAATCCTTGTTTATGGGACTTATCTTCTACTATTTACGCATTCAAGGTAGAATGTATACTGGTCGACGACATTTTAGAAATGAACTGACTTGCCAGTGACCAAACGTAATCAACTCAGAGACACTGGATTTGACAAACAGGGTCAGTACTCTCAGTCAGCAGAAGAGACTCGTGCAATGACCGGGTTAGATCCCGATGTCTTGAATACATTCTTTTCTTCAACCTCCGATGCAGTCTTTCTTCGAATTCGAACTCGGCACAGTTGCGAAACTCCACTACTAAAAGACTCTTTTGATATCTAGGATGCCTTGGACAACAATAAAATAACTTTCTTGTTTTTACTGGACTTCTCGAAAGTATTTGATTCAGAAGATCATGCAAAACTCTTGCACAAATAGGTAGTAATTTCAGTCTTGGTTCTACTGTTGTGAAATTAATTCTAAGCTACTTATTTGGTCGCTCTCAAATCGATAAAATCCAGGATAAATTCTCTGAACCCATATTCCTTCGCTGTGGTGTTCCACAAGGCTCTATTCTAGGTCCCTTGCTGTTTAGCATTTGCATTAATGTTTTTCCTCTTGTAATTAAGAACACATTCTGTTCACTTATAAGTTTTTGCAGTTTTAAATTTAATGTTGCCTTAGTAGACTTCGAAAATTTAACTGCGATGTTCATGAACGCTTTGCTGCTACTTAGATCTAAGTCAGTTCTGCGAACATGAACCCGGCTTATGTCCATCGACTCAACCGTTCAGTGTATTCGTAGACTTAACGATGATTTAAGGAGTATTTTCTATTGGACTGCGCCTAAATCCTAGCAAATTTTCAACAGCATACTAGGCTTTAGGTGGTTACTTAAGCTAAGCTGCCATTCGCTATATTCTCCAAAAATTCATACAATTTTATAGAAACTACTTCCGAAGAATTTTACCACTTCAGCTCAATCTAAAATCGCTTTTCATGGCGCACAGTGAAGATAATTATTGTCACCTGTTTTTTAAATTAAAAATTCCAAACCTCCCAAGACTCTCGCCCCGTCTTGTAGATGTCTCTCTGCCGAGCAATAGCATCTCCTCAGCCAGGACCTCAAATTAATCATTCCCGGTGGAAATGACGGGCATAAATAACGATCTGCCATAATTAAACGGTGGTGCAATCAATCACGCGAAATTTCTAGCTAACGTGCTCTTTCATCAAGGAAATTTATAGTCACCTGGCAACACCACAGATGATTGGGAGATACTTCGGCGCACAACTGGACAGCAGCATTCTCGCCATATCCTTCTCCCGTTTGACAGGGAATGCTGTGAAGCCCGAATATCCTGTTTTTGGCTCTCCTAGTATCTTGTAGGTAAATAAAGTTGGGCACTTTTTGTGGGTCGCGCCAGCCAGGGTTTGAGGATGCTTGCCACACACAAAAATCGATATCAATCTGTAGAAAGAGGTCCTTCTGCTGTGGACGTGAATTCATCTTCCTTCTATATGTATATTTTCAGCGTTAAGCCTTCCAAAAACATTTGTTTATCCCTTTTCTCTCGCTCCACGTCCACGAATGCCTTATTTTGCAGAATTTACTCTTCTAATTGACGGGAATCCTCGGTATCAATGCGATCCGAACCAGATGCGGAGACTTCATGACAATTTTTACCGCATGGAGTTATTGGCAGGATCTCGGGCGTGGGCCGTGACTTTTGATTATAGAGAAACTCGAGCTGGTCTACCCCAGAATTGGTGGTGGGTTTGTGGAAATTTTAAAACGAGGGTTAGCTGCTGCGAAGGTCTTCGTTTAAGTTAAATGAACCGACGTTTGTGTGATTACGGGTGGAATCGGGTTGATTGATAGGTTGAACGAAGGTAGGCGTCGATAGCATGTTTCGGTTTAAATTTCGGTTTGGTTTATTATTCAAGGTTAACTTCCCGTCCGACCCCAAAAGCCTTAAAGGCCCCCATACACGGTCCAATTGGTTGTACAGCGAAGTGCGGTTGTACAACCAAAACTATCGATTGTGGGCCGGTCGGCCGATCAAAATACATTGCGCTTATAGGTTTGATGAAAATCTGGTTGTACAGCCAATTTGACCGTGTATGGGGGCCTTAAGGGAGCGCACCAGCTTCATTGACGTATTCATTCCCTAATGTTGTGCCCCTTTCAGTTCCTAGCCTACACCTTCGGCATTGAGTACAGTATTAGTAAAGGAAGCACATATTTAATTAGTATTATGCAATTAAGCTCCTGAATGTGTACGCTACACTCTTTGAATTAATAACTAATGACAGGCAAAGCGTGTGCTACTCCACGCTCACATGCTTATCTATGCCACCCGCCACTTTCGATCTTTTAGTAGATTACTCCGCTTTTTTTGAGGGTCTAAAAATGTGTTAATATGGCCGTTGACTGGGGCAAAAACAGGCAGTCGTTCTCTGTTACACGAATTAAAGTTTTCGGTGCATAGCTAAGAAATGCTTAGTCGAATTGCTACTTCAGGTGTAATTACTGTTTTTTTGAGGAAACATTTACTTCTTACCTTCCCATATAGGGGGCTTCTTTTCATTTAAAATGGGATCACTGTCCTTTTGTTTTGCCGCCATTTTGGTTTCGCTGTCATTTGTCAGTTCATATTTGTTAGTTCTGGACATGAATCGATGACAATTTATTATGGTCAGTTTAACTCCGCAACAACGTGTTGAAGATATTAAAACATTTTATTTAAATAATCGTTACGGAAATTGCGTGATTTTTTCGGTTGTTGCTAATCAGGTGCCAAGCATAAGTCAACCATTTTAGCGTGTAATGAATAATTTGAAAATTTGCATACAACCGTGGAGATAAAGCAAAAGCCTGAACGAAAATGAGACTTAAAGTAACGTAAGGTATGAATATAGGCCTAACTACAATAGTCTTAAGACTGTTAAAGATTTCTCGTCAAACATCAACGTTACGTTTCATTTTGGTTTAGTCTTAAAGCTGGAACTATAATAGACGTAGATCGACGTCTGTATTTAACAAATATACAAGTACGTATGGGATATATTACAGTCACTGTAAACCTTAACATAAAAGCAACCATAATAGAACGTAAAACGCATTTGTCAGCTCTTATAATCGCAGTAACTATTGCTTAAATTTGAGTCTGAATACCACAAATATACGTTTTTTGACATATTCCAATGATGTTAAATGGGAACCAGGTCGCATTAATGGCCAACTATAATGCACCTAAGAAATGCAGGTCATCTTGGCGAACTCTTCGTAATCATAGTTGTCGGCCATAATGGACGTACGACATCGATGTTTTGTTTCGTTAAGTTTCGTTAAACGTGTAAGAGTGCAAAAGAACTGCGCTGAACGTATACTTTTTGTGAGATGATTTGTAGTTAAACTGACGACAGATAATTTTTTGTTACTGTTTTGTGGATTACTTTCATTATAGTTGGCCCTTAAGATAACTTTATATTACGTTTAACGAAAACTTATCGAACACTAGTACATACATACATATATTATACGTTTATTATGGTTGATAATTCATTTTCACATTAGAGCGCTCGAAAAGTATGGATTTGTAATATTCTCGGATATCACCAATACCCGTTAATATTCTTTCACCTATGGCAGCACCTTTATTAGATTTAATTAACATATTTAAGATTCGTTCAAATTCTTTTATGTGTATGGGCAGCGCCATTTAGTAAGGATAATGACAGTTAGACATTGCGTCTGCGAATTGCCCTGAGTATAAAACGATTGATTGATTTTTAAGTGAGAGTGAGAGATGCCAACGTCAAAACGCGGATTTATTTGACTCACTTCCATCCAGTATTACCCCGACAGAGGGTGTGAAAAGGGCAAAGTACCATATCGTGGAGTTAACTCGAACCTAGTACCTTTTGAATGGCAGTCAGACGTCTTCATCCCTAAGCTACCAAGGCCGTCAATATATGTTTTTATCTGTGATTACAGTTTAGGTATAAAAAGTTATCATAAAAGTAACAAAATAGTATAAAAGAATGTGGTTACTAGCACTCAGCTTTCTCTTAGAAAATAATGACGTTGGATGCATCGGACAAACATTATAGGATTCCTCCTACTTAAAAATGGTTTCGTGGAAATTTGGACATCTGCGTCAAATCTTGCGACAGCTTTTTTAGTTACCGATTCTTGAAAAACTTTGCACACACACACTGAGTTCCCGTGACAATGCAATCTCACAATTTAAAAAAAAAATCAAGATGGCGGTTCCAAGATGGTGGGTGAATCCTGCACTTGTGTTCCGATTCCATTGAAAATCGGTATCGGGGGGTTTTATGAGCACAATTGATGAATCTAAGGTCAAAATTGAACAATTTAGAATGGCGGTGCCAATATGGCGGATGTTTTTGGCAAATGTGTTCTGAATCCATTGGAGATCGATATCGGGACGTTTTTAAGGTCACAAATGACGATTCTGTGGTCAAAATTGAAAAAAATCAAAATGGCGACGCCAATATGGCGGTACGCTTTTGGCAATTACGATTCGATTTTACTGAAAATCGCTATTTGGGGGTGTTTAAGATCGGAAATAATGAATTTGTTGTCAAAATAAGAAAATTCAAAATGGCGCTAGCAATAGAGTATGCATAACAAATCACTTCACAAGAATTTTGTAAAATGTAAATTTTTTGTAAAAACCGTGCAACAAAGATGCAATGAAAGATGTGTCCCTTGGCATACGACATGAGTAGAGAGCACTGCTGCTATGGTAGGATTTCTTACAATACGTCAGAATATCAATAATTCGAATTATTTACTAATTTTTGGTGCTGACTGTGGAAAGTGTCAAAGTGGAGTTATTCTAGTTATAAACGAGCTAGACCAAAGTGTGTGCGAAAATAAGGGCTGTTAGCGGTTGAACTGGAAACAGACACACGCGCGCTTGCGGTGCGGGCGGTATCAGATAGTGTATATTCAGATGCGAATTGGCAGATTGTTACCTGAACGCTGCTTTGCCCACAACTAGAAAATTGTTGTTCTTTCAACTTTTTCGGGCTATCGCGGGCAGAGCTAGCCTCAAATACCCAAACGCAAACAGATGCAATGTAGGACGAGACGGAACGCAAGCTACGGAATTCCTGTGTGAAAGTATCTGTACAGCTTACGAGTAAGCCAAGCGAGCTAGTCTTGTGTTGCAAACATAGAAGATATTATTTCTGTGAACAATTATTGTGAAAAAAAGCGGTAACCTTTTGCCAGGGTTTCTACATTCCTGCGGTGGCTTAATGAGTCAATTGAAGACCAAAACAAGTTTGACAGTGCGATTTTGAACTATGTCCAGCTACTCTGAGCTGGGGTGGCATTACAGACTTTGTTTTAAGTGATCTGTTTCCATTGGATTTCTCCATTGTAAAAAGTGACTTGAAACGACTTCTGTAATCCCACTCCTAGCTCTGAGATAAGAATTAAAGGTGGGGTCAACTGTAGGACTTTAGATTATAGTCTGGGCCTACGATTTAGGAAGAAATTTGCATCTTTTAAGAAATCCTAGACACTGGAATTCTTTTTTAGCAGTTTAGAATATATGATTATTCCAACTCAGATCATCGATTGTATAGAGTAAAGGAAATTTTAGCACTTGCTTAAGAATGTAGCGTGCAGCCAGAATCGGAGTTAGACCCTCGATATTAAAATATAATTTCACCGTAATTAACCGCGCGTACAAAAGTGATTGACCCAAATATTACCGCAAAAATTGAACCGTGAAAATAACCTATCACAGTACTCTTATACTTGCGAGTATGGGGATGCGATGGGTGGGGCGAGGGGGGACCGAATGGGCACTAATTGGCCACTAAATATTTATAAGTCGTTGATTCGAACACTGTCGCCATGACATGTGCTCCGTCTTGAGAGCACCTAGTCACGATTTGGTTTTCCTGTATGAAGCAAATATTTTACTTTTCGTTTATTATATTTCTTCACGACAAATACACGACTCTCTATTTTTCAACATCGGGTCCTAGACTCCCTTGCAGGACTTACACTTTCTGCTTCTAGAGTAAAAAGAAACAAAAAATAATATAATTTTTCCGGGCAATGTAGGAAAAAAAAAGAAAAGGTATTTCTCTATATAACAATGGCAAGTCCTATGACGATCGAAACAATTTTTTTTTAACGAATATATCCTTTAAAGGAAGTAGATAGGAAGGAGGTAAAATCTACTTCGAATAAACTGGTTCAGATCCTATCTGACACACACTTAAGGCTCATTCATATTCATACACTTGCCATTATGACATAACAAATCGTTGTTCTCCTGCAAGAGAAAACGGACAAGAGAGAGAGCAGAGAGAAGGATACGACCAAAAAGGAATCGAAATCCATTCCAAGGATTCGCTTTGATTTCTTAGAGGGTGGGGCCATAAAATTTGTGCTGAGAGAAAACTGATGAAAAAAAGGATATTTCCCAGAAAACTTACCGATTTTCGAATTTTCCTCGATTTTTTTGTTCTTTGTGGCTATTTTTCTGGGGTCGTAGTTTTTTTTTTGTAAAAATCTCCTTTAAAAAATTTTTTTTTTACTCTTATGCTATAAAATTTCCTCGAAAAACCGTTTTGTCCTCGTATCTTCACTAGCGTCGTCGTATGAAAATTTTTTATCTTACACTTGTTTTTTTTTGTTATCTACGATTATAGTTGTAGGAGTCCTTCTGCTAATTTTTATTTATTTTTATTTTATTTATTTTTTTTTGTAAATTTTTATCAAATATCTCACTTCTCTTTTATGGCTTTTTTATACTTAATTTTTTTTTTAGGTTAAACTTTAAAAACTGTCGCTTATAAAAAAATTTTCTTTTTTTTTTAATTTTTATTTTTAACTCTTACGGAAAATATGCAAATTGTGCACTGAGTGGTGTTTTCCTTATCCCTATCCTAGTATGAGTTAGGAAAATTCACAGCATTAACGAACTTTTTTTTATTTTTATGTTTCATACAAAATTTACTTTTTTTTTTTATTTATTTATTCTTAAAAAAAACTGAATTTTTTGATTTAAGAAAAAAATATTTTTATTCCCTTTAATTTCGGGCGTTTTTCATCCAAAAAAACTTTTTTTTTCACAAATTGCTATATGTATGAGAGAAAAGTCCGCGTGAGGGTGTGAGAGGGGTGGAAGAGACCGTAGTAAGAATATCGCGATTTTCCGGACTAATACAGAAAAAATTTTCGCGAAGGAAAAATGCTTGGCTTCACTTTTTCATAATCCGTTTTTATTATTTTATATTATTTATATTTATTTTTATTTAATTTTATTTTTTTTTAATATTTATTAATTTTTTAACATTTAAAGAAAAACTTTTGTAACTGAAAAATTGTCAAGTGTGATATGGATATGTGTACATACACAACAGAGAGGCCGAAAAACTCAGGTTCTAATGTGTGTTGTGTCTAGAACAGAACTTAACACCTATGGCTGGACACGAAAGGGCTGAAAGGAAAGATTTTCCTTTTGGCATTTTCCAGGGTGAACAGCAAGAAGAAGAACAAGAAAATCACTATATTTTCCCCTTTTCAAACTGCCGGATTTCCATCCCTTGCTCCACACACACCCACCCACGCCCTAGTAGTGGTTATATACAGACAATCCTAGCTTCCAAAAAACTTCCCACCTCTCCATGTAGTAGTGACTTGCGAAAAACTTTTCCACCAGCGAAATGCAGAGAAAGGAAACTTTTTCACTGGCAGGTTCTATGTGTGAAGAGGGTGCACGTATTGGTATTGGTGCTGGAGCTTCGAGAGGCGCTTTTTGAGACATTTCGTTCAGGTGGAATAAGGATGGCAGCCCGATTCGCACTGAATGATCGATTTTCCGAGGTTTCAATTGGCCGGGGCGCATGCCTCGGAACTTGAATGAATTTTCCAGGGTGAGAGAGGGTGAATATGTAGTTTTTTACCACTTCAAGTTCTTAGATAGCAGAAATTCTTTCTCGACTGAAATTTTATTAAAGCCATGCGGAAGAATCGGGGTGTGGGTGCAGGACTTTTCGGGATTTTTCACTTGCACATTTTGGAAGATGGTAGGAAATTCTTACGGTTTAGTAACGGAAAGGAAAGAAATTTCGGAAATGTAAGCAGCTGACTTCGGAGACCACACTTTATTCCGTTTGCGGGTTTCGTTAAAAGAAATGCGCTTAGAATGTTATAACCCACTTAGAGAGATTATAGGCTTAGTGACAAGAAGATTCGTGTAAGCTAGTATTGGCTTAGATCTAAATAGAAGTTGCTGTGCTGACCCCTATACAGAACGAGGCTTTTTTAGGGCGGGATGGTGAGAATCTTCATCAGCCAAGCATGTGGTGTTTCCGGCTGCCTATCACGATCCATTCGTAACAGGAAACACCGTCGAAAGTCGGCCCTCAGACGGTAGTGTCAGATTCCAACTGACTATACTCACTATCCCTTTCGGTGACGTTTGCAAGGCATTACTTCGGGCGGGCGTCATCCACATGAACTGAATACTGCAGTTCTGCGTTTATGAAAATGCTCACCACCATCCTTTACGCGTCCCTCGTGTGGACGAAGAAATGTCAAGGCTCTGGGAGACGGATCAGTGACCCTCCGACCGTGTCTTTTTGTTTTCAGGGTGGCCTCGACAAATCGTTCCGCCATTGATCCGCCCTCGGCGCCTCGAAGCATAGTCACAGTAGTGGTGCCGGGAGTCATGCTTCCGAGACCCTCCTCCTACGCTCCTCGCTCGGCCTCCCATCTGGTACTATTCGAAGAATGTAGCGTTGGCGTCGTCTGAAGCGAAGCCCCCGTAGGAGCCAAAAATCAGCATCCGCTACCTTGACTCATTTTCTTCAGGTACGCACGGAAAAGACCTGTTCCCTGTAAAAAATTGGTTTAGGTAATAATCCACCTCCCGAACTCCTAGACCACCCAGGCGCTCAGCTGGCCGATCAGGCGGGCTGGCCGCTTGTCCATGGAGTCGCCACCCTAGGGCCTTTGCCAGACCCCCATAGTGTTGGACCTGGTATTTTTTACCGCTTCACCTTTCCCAGCTTTATCCTCTCTCTGTGGACGAACTGTCTCTTTGGACTAGTAGGTCGATCGGAATGATTCCGGCGATCACCAGCATTGCGGTAAGGGGACGCGACACGAAAAGCTTCTCCGCGTTGCAATGCGGCCATGCTCTTGCAGTATTTTTAATACTGTAGCGCGGTGGCCCACACTTCCGCTCTGTAGAGCAATATGGATTCGGCAGCGCGCAAGAGCAGGCGTCGCTTTCTGTGGTGCATCTGTACTGCATCGACGTCTCTCGCCGTGATAATCAACACGACGTCGTCTGCGTACCCAACCAGGAAGACGCCCTCAGGCATACCTACCCGTAGGAGCCCGTCGTAAAAGATATTCAAAACTTCGGGTCCCAGAATGGAGCCCTGGGCGGCCCCAGATTTTAAGGGTAGAGCGGCCCGATGGGAAGCCGAACTGCCTGGAGGCTAGGTGGTCAGCACACAATGGTTCGGATGTCTGTCGCGGATGGGTGAAGAAGACCCTTTTCTTCTTCTTCTTTGATCCTTTTGCTGGCGTTCCGACGGGGACGTCCTCGAAACGGATACGCTGCTGTCGATGCCGCTGGTTCTCGAACTCCATTCACCAATCGTTTCCATCTTTGACAATTTTTGGCGACGTCTTTAGCCTCGATAACTAAAAATCGTTGATTCGTTCAGTTGATAACTGATGATCGGTGGAAAAGGGTACCTACGATATCGTCAGTCGTAGCTGGATCTCTGGGGCATCCTCGAACAAATGCTCTTAGCCTCTTCGTTTTGATCCGATCTGTATTGTCTAAAGGTTGAGGTGGAGCCGGTATTAAGCAACCACCAGCCCAAGCCAGGGCACCTTGTGCATCACCTTCCTTCCTTGAGAGTATAGAATAAGTCTTTTTGGCATACTTTCCTACGAGATATTATCGATGCATTTGAAGCTGGTTACTTGAGATGTGTTCAATGAGTTTTGCAGATCTTAAGTGCTCTTCAAACATTGATGAGAAGTTTTTAAAATACTCCCTTTTGTTTTCTGTTATCATCTCGCCTGGTAAGACCACTCTCCACTGCCCCTCAATTCGAAATTGCAAAAGCTCCTTACTGGGAAATTTCTCTCCATCGTCGTAGACTATAGCCAAACTGCAACACTGCGCAGCCGCAGTAACATCCTGGAACACGTTTCCGGTGCTGGGGATTATGCAAATGGTTATGTCACTCCTTCGAGTAGAAAAATTCTTTTGTACGAGAAGCGAGAATAGCATTCCACTACACCCTGCCGACCTACGAATATACACTTTCGCCGGGTTCTTGCCCTTCCAAGCCGGCATGTGTAGGATACTTCCTGCTTCCATAGTAAGTGTGGGAATCGGGCACTTCCGCCCTTGGAAACGGGGTTGCTGAGTCCTGGGCCCGGAGCAAGACCCTGCCAAAAATGCTTCTTACTATGATGAATGGAAAGGCGAAGGCGCTGACTACTCTGCCGGGATCAATGGGCTGGGCCCGGCGATTTTTATACTTCTCCTTGCGGTTTTGAAAGGTTAACTGCAATTACCAAGGCTCAAGCGGAGCTGGGGCATTGTGGTGGCAGGTGAGGGATTCTAGTCGTCCTGGGGTGACTGCTGCTGCATGCGTGAAATTGTTTTAGGATCATGGTAATAGGACACAGAGTGTTGTTGCCGGGGCTCCATGGTTGCCGACATGACTGACTGCCATTGCTCACACCATTACTTTGGTGGTAGTTCCGAAAAAGCTGTCGTGTTTGTTTATAGTTGGTTTGACGATGTTTACTCGCCCATCTTATGCTGCTGCTTAGGCGTTGCTGGCGATGAAATGTACTGGCGGCAGCACAATTACGACAAATGGTTTTTACGTTTGGCTTTCGGTTTAGGGGTGCACCAGGTAATATTGGACTCAAACAAATCCACTGCTGGAGGATGTGGTAATAAGTGCAGGAGGCAATGACATCCTGGGTAGGCAGAAAATAAAGCTTTTAAGCTGACGGGAAGCGTTGAAATATAATTTTCCTTTCAAGGATTAATAAAACTCATAATAGCTTCGTGTGCTTTTCACTCCTTTTTTATGCCTTTCGTGCGAACGTATTGTTGCACGTTTTATCGCGGGCGAGGGGTATCAAATTAACATAATTTAATTAAAGGAATAACAAACAATTTTTGTAGTTTCTTGGAGGATTTTGTGAAATTGAATTCCGAAGAAAACTAGCCACGAATTTCCAGCGTGCGAGTTTTTCAGCTTTATTCTGCAATAAATGAACTAGTCTGGACTAATGTAACTGGCTAGCTATAAGCAAAAGTTAATTGACCTTAAGTATACTCTACAAGTCCAAGCTTAGAAGTCACCCTTGTACTACCAGTTCGTATTGTCGTACTCGCCATTGTGCATTATGTCTAGTAGTAAGCTTGGTTTGAAGGAAGAAATAGAGAACAGGTTAGATTAATAAGAGTCTGGAGGGTGCGAAAGGAGGAGACTATTAAGAATTTATTTAAATTAACCGGTTTTTCTATGTATATTTTGAGTTTATTTAGCCATTAAATACGGTGTAGGCGACGAGATCTCTTAGAAACTAGTAACTAGGACGTACAGCTCGGTTAGAGTTGATTTTGCAGTTGTTGGACGTTTCGCTGGTGTTGTGGTAATTTTTAACATCTTCTGGGCGGCGAAATTAATTGGATTCTATCGGGTGAAGCAATTGTACAACTCTTGAATCTCGATTTCCAAAACTGACGAGACGTCGTCGCTAGATCTCGCAGAAGCTTTGGCTTCTCAATCCACAAGGAAGAACTACCTGCCAAAGCTGTCGATATGAGCGTGCAGTCTAGCAGGAAGAGGGCCAACGCAAAAAAGGCCGCATTGAAATTGAGGGGCTTCACAGTCTCACATGGACAAAGATGCTTGCCGGACCCATCTGGTGCACTGCCTAAACGGCAGCGGTCAGTGGATTGTACAATTGAGCAGGGACCTAAGGAGAAAAAAGGGGGGGGGGGGGCGCAAGGACCCTCACATCTAGATAAATTGGCTGGGATCATCTGTGCCAACAAACCCAGCAGCCAACGATTGACGAATTTCGTCGCCAGGCTGCAGATTTGGGTGCCACCTCAAAATAATCTAGAAGGATCTGCCCAAATTTAAAAGGATCATTGAAGTGGCTCTTGTACAGGGCCCATGGGTAAGCAACACACGACTAGCCCTTTCGGGTCTTCCTCGCTGCTTACAACCCTTATTTTCATGAACATATCTGTTTAGAAATTCGTTCTTTTCGAGAACAACTAGAATGTGGAACAACCTCCCACAGTCAGTATTTCCGAATTCATACAACATCCAAGGGTTCAAATGCAAGGTACATCTCCATCTGCTCATGCACGCCCCCCGAACTTCCTTTAATCATTCAGACAGACACATTCATCATATAAAAAAAAATTTTTTTTTGATGAGGATATCCAAAAGGAAAACTTCATAGTGGAATAACGAGCTCTAAGTTGATATACCAAGCGAGGAAGTTATTCAACGCAGAGGAACGGCAACTGGAAGAGTTATAAAAGCTAAAAGATCCCGGATCTATTAAGAGAACCGATGGCTCTTTCACACAGTTGAGGGAAGAAGCCTTGACCTCTCGACCCGACAAGTCGTTTGAGTGGAGGTGAGTGGCGTTTCAGTCGGAAGCCGATTTGCAGTACAGGGGCCTAAACTCAACTAGGCATTTCCATTCTAGGCCCCTGTGCTGAAAGTCTTAATTTGACTGAAATTTCACTTTCTTCAACTCAAACGACTTGTCAGCACTGGGGCCATTGCACTTCTCAGACTTATTCAAAAGGGAACGTAACTTCTGCTGGGCAAGTAACATGCCCACTTTCTACAGTGACCAAAGCTACCCGGACCGAAGCAAACATCGTGTTTACTCACGAAGCTATTAGCGAGGCGATTAGATCATTCAAATTATGCAAGTCCCTTGGAACAGACAGGATCTATCCCATTCTGCTACAGAAGGGCTGCGAGCTAGTCACTTCCTTATTACGTAAAATATTCAAGGCCTCCTTCGCAAATGGTTATATCCCATCTGTCTGGAGGAATGTCAACATATACATATAGACCCATGTCAGGATGTTCCGGTTAGACCTCGGCTAACTCTTTCAGGCGACCTATCGGCCTATTGTCTTTTGCCTTGACGACAAGGGAGAGAATTGTCGACAGGGTAATAAGGGAAACTTACCTTCAACGCCAACCATTAATCTCCTATCAGTGTTCGTACCAGGCAGGCAAGTCCATTGAGACAGGCGCTGTCTGGTGCTTAGGCTAGAATGCGCAGCACTAAACAAAGAAGTCGCGCTGACCTTCCTGCTTTCCTCGATATCAAAGGAGCCTTCGACAATACATCCTTTGATACTACAGCTAGGGCTCTAAGCAGACGAAGTCTAAGTAGCACTTTGTGAGTCTGAATCGACTATACCCTGAAAACTCGCAAACTGCACTTTCTTCAGTTCAAACGACTTGTCAGGACACACCACTCGACTTTCAGCACAGGGGCTTCTGGTAATTTATTTTTGACTTCTCTTAAATCATCTAATTCATTACAAATTTTGTCCCAAATATTCATCGGGTAAAGTTTCAACCCAATTGAGCTCTTTGCGCCATAATAACTGGAAGAGGATTTTGAGGCGTACGATCCATGGAGCTAAAACTTCAAGGGGATCATAAAATGAGGCCATTACCTTTAAAACATTCCGTTTCGTGCCAATCAATTCCTGATTCCAATAATCGTGCTATAGTTTCGACGTCAACAGTGAGCGCCGTCGGTTATGACTGTACTAACGAAAAACTAACATTTTCCCAACGTTCGCAGTCACCTCGTTATTGTCCAACTGTTGTCGAATATACGTTCGTGTTCCATTGGTGTAGATTCATCAACTGGCGACCTACAATATCGCAGATGCCTCATAGTCCTTTAGTCGTTTCTCTTTCGCCTGTTGAAATAACAAGGTCGTTATAAAGCAGAATTGGTCTCATCGTTCCATTGCCTTTTCTAAAATACGTCTAATTTTGGGTCCCAACAAGAAGGGTCTGCAATTCACTCCGAATGCAACTCGCATCATTCGATCTCCCTGAACTGGTGCAAGATTCGGGTTGTTCTTTATTTCTTCTAAAAATCATAAAAGCCGATGGCGAGATGCCTTATTAGCACTACTCCAAGGGCTGGTTTAGTTCGTTATTGAATGAATTGAAAAAATTGTATCATATAAAGGTGAACTACGAATAACTGATAGAACCGTGTTCTTTATATCAAAGTCTGCCGCATCCTTCCATTAATTTGACCGTTTTGGGTTATGGTTAGACTATACAAGAAAAAAAATCCTAAAATATATTTATTTGTATATTTGTTCGTATTTTTATAAACTCTCAAAATAGTTTATTACAAAATTTATAACTATTGTAGCTTCATAAATATTTATAAAAAAATAATATAAAATTGTTATCATTCATGTATGTAAATATATATGTATATAAATCAACAGTTGTATAATTCATTGAGTGCGTCTGGTTTAAAGCTTGATTATAAAGGATCTATTTGGCTCACAGTCAGAATTCCTGTGATTTTATTTGTAATAATATTATTTCCGAGTAATATTTATTTCAGTAAGTTCAGGTGCAAACGTAAGCGTTTGTACCTTCATGAGAGTAACATTCATACTCATACATATATAAGTTTTTCATTGAGATATTTCGAGGCGGTTTCTGTGAATGATTTTAGTTTAATACTAAAAGTAATGAGACCTTCTTAGGGGACTCATCAATGTACATTATTATAATATAAAAACTAAAATGTATAAGTTCTTAAAAATATGATTCACGCGGAAATGTTATACGTTTAGTCTCTGAATGTGAAGATGCCATCAACGAAGAACACCGCCCCGTTTATAATTGCCAGGGCGCCTTTTGACATTGCCATCGTTTTTTGGTCACTCTTGTAGTAGTTCTCCCAGTGCTGGATAATAAGGCTGCCAGCAGCGATGAACATTGCGCATCCAATTAAGCTGAAGAATAGGTCTAGTCGCTTGTTGATTGGTGTGTTCATTACGTAGCCTTAAAATAGAGATAGTTTTGTGATATTGTATTTATATTAGAAGGATAAGGTTAGGTCATATACCTGCGAATAGAGCAATTAAGATGATGGCATATCCAACGAATGTTCCAGCTACGATCATAATAGTGTGCTCTTCTCTTTCGGCCATTGTTTTGTAGTGGAGGCCAATGCATGCTCCTGTAATAGCCTAAAAGAGAAATAATTGAATGTTATTTTATATAATATGTACTTTTTACAAAATAATTATTACTTAAAGCTTGCTTAAAAAACATACTTTATTAAAATTAATTTTTTTAGGTGTACTAGCTGGAACCCGTTGTGCCTCGCCTCACCCATCAAAGCGGACATAAAGGAAGTAGTAAAAAATGTTCGGAAAACGAAGAAGTTCTATCCATGTAAGCCCCAAGTGACCCAGATGGAATTTTCAGTTGTGACATGAAAAACATTTAAAAAGGTAATCCCCACCAGAGTAGTAAGTGAAACAGTATTAAAAAATAGTTTCTTGCCAACAACCATTAGGCACATTTTGCAATCTCTAGAAAATATGTCAGATCCGCAGTGTTATTCATGCTATAATCTTTTTTTTGAGAGAAAGGCAGGCAGGCCATTGCTTTTTTTTATTTGATAGTCTAAGCTTAGGTGTCATCCTTTGTACTACTAGTCCGTCATGTCGTACACCTCATGGTGCAATGTCTAGTAGTAAGCTTAGCTCGAAGGATAGAGAGAAAGATAGGATAGATTAGGGGGAGCCGGGTGGGTGTTGGAGGAGATGGTGGTGAACCTTGCGCTTGAACTCTTGGGTGTTGTATGAGTTCCGGAATATTGACTGAGGTAAGTTGTTCCACTTGCTCTGCTTAAAGAGTTTCAGGATACACGATGTTCACTGTTCTTCCAAGTGGAGTTAGTATGTTAAGATTTTCAGATTTTCCATCTCTTGAACAACCTACAGCTAACCATGGGAGAAACACGGTTAAATAATACCAACAAATTACCCTTGGCGTTAAAAAATTAGGGGTTTCTCGGGTAAATAAGGCAATTTGGGAATTTCATCGGAATCGGGCCACAAATGGCAAAATTCGTCCGTCATACTGGCCCGCAACTGTGAAACTATAAAGTTTGATCATAAATTCCTTATTTGCTACCTTAACAACCCCCAGATATCGATTTGCATTACAATCAGAGTAAAATTGGCACTTTGTAGGAAATTTTCAACGAAGCTCTCCATACCAGCGCCATCTAGAAGTGACCATAGAAACTAATAGAATAGCCTATGTTCTTTCTTTTAATGTAAATAGTACATGGCTAAAATTTCATTAAGATCGGTTGCACGGTTTAGGAGCCTATTACGATTTATATATACAGGGTGCATTGCTGAAAGTAACAAAGCGGCCGGATGTGGATAGGTGTTCGATAGACGAACAAAAAATCGTAGGGGTTGGGGGTAAAACGTAACGGTTTGGCCGCTAGGGCTGTTTGAAATTTTTTTGGTAAAGGTTTACATATCACCATGTATTTTTGTAGCCCTATAAGATATTTTCATGAGTAATGCATCAATCTACGCAGAATACTCCCATCTAAAGAGATATTAATATCCAACTCTTTTTTAAACGCTTGGTATTAGCTTCTTCCGTATGTATGTATGAATGTATCCATGGGTAGTAGGTAAACAAATATTGCAACATAATTCTGACTCACTTCCATATAACCGAACAACTTAAAATTTTCCACATATGTATAGTTCGCGTGACAATGCAATCTGACCAGATCAAGATGGCGGTTCCAAGATGGCGGCCGAATCTTGCATTGATACCCAAGGGCATAGCCGGCGTATAAATTTGGTAGTACCCACCCGGAAAATTTCATGTGGTAAAAAACTCACCTTGCTTAACAAATCCAAACAGTTGGCAGGATATGCCGACGATATAAACTGCCTTGCAAGATCACTGTCATATCTTAGAGAAATATTTACAGAATTAGAAGATGGAGGAAAACATATAGGGCTGCAAATAAACGCAGAGAAGAGTAAGATTCTAATTCAGTCAAGGGTGGAAAGAAGAAGAAAAAACCACAATACCACCTGGGGGGAATATAACTTTGAACGGGTAAATCAATTTAACTACCTGGGGTCCACAGTCAGTGAAGACAACGATGAAACGATAGACGTACCTACAAAGAAGAATAAACGCCGCGAACAGAACATACTTCTCACTATTGCCAGTAATGAAATCCAGAGACATCCACAGAAAAACTAAAATAAGAATCTACAAAACCATCATACGTACAGTAGCTACGTATGGATGTGAAGCATGGAGTATCTCGCAGAAATCCGCAGACAAGCTGGATATATTTGAGAGGAAGGTTCTCCGAAGGATATACGGCCCAATCAATGAAGACAGTGCATGGAGAATACGCTACAATCACGAATTGTACGACTTATACAAAGAATGTAAACTTTCGACCCATGCCAAACTACTACGTTTACGTTGGGCCGGCTATGTCCAAAGAATGGATGACTCAAGGATACCAAAAAAAGCTCTGTATCTACTACCAGATGGCAAAAGACCAGTTGGCAAACCACGTTCAAGGTGGGAAGATAATGTTAAGGCCGATGCAGCAAAACTGCTCAACACAAGAAACTGGAGACAAGCTGCGGAGCAGAGAGACGTCTGGAGGAAGAAGCTGATGGAGGCCAAGGCTCGAATTGGGCTGTAGAGCCATCGAAGAAGAAGAAAAAACCCACTTCTTCGTCTTCTTCCAACCTCAACTTTAGTCTTTAGCTTCGTTTCCACTTTTCTCTATCCATTCTCGTTCTTCATTATGTGTCCTAGGAAGTTTTTCGGTTTTGCCTCTAGTTTCCCCTTAGATTCGCCGAATTTCACAGCATAAAAGAAGACATGGTCTGCGTTATTCGTATAATTCAATTCCTCACACTCCTTTGTAAACCATCTCTCTACGTTTGGATAAGTCTGTGGGTCCGCCTACCCAGAACAGACCTTTTCCAATGCCCTCGCAAATCCGTTACGAACTCGCAGTGCATTATCTGCTACCGCACTGCATTTGGCTCGCCTTCAACATAATGCTGGATCATAGAGAATCATGCCTCCTCTCGCCCGTGTGTCGTATGGAGATCATCCCAGCGCACCCCGCATCGTTGGGCGTGGTCCTGTATGCACAGCACGCGCGGAGATTGCTTCGTCTATATGTGGTCCTCCATTTTCTGCGTTAACCTTTCTCTTCAACTTTGCAGCCTACATTGCTGAGTGCAGCACCACTGAGATAACCAACTTCGCCATCAAGAGGCGCCGCCTATATACATATATGCAAGTGTACAAAATTTAGCCTTCGGCCGATCATTACTCTCAGGTATCTTAGGGCGAGCTGTGAGTGAATGATCTGTTCCCATAGCTTGATCCTCAGTTTTGTGATCAGCAAGTGTCGGGCTAGCGCTTTCAGTCCACGCTTTAATCTTCAAGATCGCTTGGTTTGCACACAATTCAATCTCATCGAGGCGCCGTCTTATGACCACTTCGCCGATGTGGTCCACAAACCCAAGCGCAACTGAACCCCAAAATTGTGATCTACAGGAGAGGGCCCTCCTCATGTTGTTCTGTACACTATCGCCCTCTTTTCCAATTCACAATGAAGTGCCCTACCTTATTTGGGGGGGGGGGGGGGTCCTGCTGAACTCCCCCAATTTCACGGGGAAGAGGAGGGGGGCCTCGGCAAATATAACGCAATTTTTTGGCAACAAACAGGCCGCCGGTAGACAGTGGCCTTTCAGACCAGGACGGCCGGTACCGACGAAGGCCACAGCTAACTCAGTCTGACCGCGGATGATACTTCAGGTATCCGCTTGACAGGCCGTAGCATGCAGGTGAAGCCATGATTACGTACAGACACACAGGCTAAGACGACAGCTAAGCATAGCACGTTGTTAATTCAAGTGTAAAAATGTTCATTACCTCAACGAAAACTTCAAGGCGACTCCAGACTTACGCCGTGAACACTTGCAAACAACCTCCAACCCGGCTGTTTGTGGTTTTAGCGCATTTTTTCCGTTCCGAGTTGATATGGCGTTAATTTTTGCCGTAAATTCCCGGCTTGAGAGTGAATAGAAGTTCAGATCTTCAGGCACGAACTGACGATAAATGCCCAAACACATAAAGGTATTTGTAAGTTTTCTTGGACTGTAGACCACATACAGTTGGCGGCCGGTGAGTGTGTGGTGATACTTGGCCTCAAGCTAAAAAAGAAAATATTCAGGCCACGGCCTGCCGGCGACCTGCGTATAAATGGGGGCCTTAATATATGGCTAAATCCTACACAACAATTTTTACGTGGTTATGCGAACTCCAGAAAGTAGCATAGTAGCCCCTCGATTGTTTAGCCGCCACCAGCCAAACGCGCGACTCGGCAAATGCTGTAACGTACGAGGCAAGCGACACTGACCCGCAAAAAGGCCCCTTGAATATAGAACTACAGGAAGGCACACGCCGAATTTTAGCGTAATGATCGAAAAATCCCAAAATACGCCTCACGTAATTTATGGACGACCCCTTACAGGTCTAGTGCTCATTGGAAGTCTAGATGTACGAAGGACACTAGCTGCTGAACGAAATTAACTAAACACAAAAAATGCTACGAGAAAGGATAAATGCTCACGTTAGAGTTATTGATTTTCCTCTTCCTGTTTCCATTTCACACGGTAGCGTGCATGTTTACACCAAGAAATTCACATCTTCTAGCTCTAGCTCTAGCATCGATGAGCAATATGTTTACATTCCAGAAGTAAATATTTAAGAGGCAAATGCTTTAAATAAATCAAAAAGCGCGAAATTGCCAAGAATCAGATTTAGTTTTCACGGTTTTCTTATATCTCCAGCGTTTTTCCATGCTAAGGCCAGCAGCATCATTCCGCAGCAGTCTATATGATGTAACCTACGCATATTTGCACCTGAGTCATTTAATACCAAGTCACGATTACATCGAGCTCCTCCATAAACAAAAACACAATTCGCGCGGCGGCCATGCAACCCATAAACGCCTCATAAAGCGGTATTAATGGACGGAAACTAAGTCCATTTGAGCTCGACTTTGAGTTACTGAGCTGGTTACTGATGGCGTCATGATTAGTGGGAAATCATTAATGAATTGTAGGATCCGAATTATTTCGGGTCCGCCCGGATTCGATTTAAGTAGATTTCGAGGCAGGTGCTGTTGTAGAGGTGTTATTGCAAGTAATGGTCGATGATTGCTCAGAGTCCGTCGACCGATTTCTGGGCGGTTTTGCACTTTCTCTTGAACTCGGCCTATATTTCGGGTTTGGACTGGATTGCTGCTGGTCGGATGATTGGATGTCGTGTGAACGTTGCAGATATTATCTGAGATCTTGTAGATTTACCCCGATGTCAGGATGACGCCATTCGTCGGAAATTGCTAATCCAATCCAGTCTTGTTTATTTAATAAAAGCGATCTGGATCCATGAAATTGTTGTGCTGGCCAAGTTTGGTCGCGTGAAAACATGGTTTTTTGTTAGTTGAGTTGAGTTAGTTGAGCAGTCATGGAGGAGATGCACTAGTTCTTTACAATCGAGGCTTCTAATTGAGCTTTGTTAAGATATGACTGCTTAAGCCCTCTTCAGTGTGGGTGGTCGCGCAAATTAATTAAGGAACGAGCAAGGTGTGGTCTGGTCTAGTGTCATGACGCATTTCTTCTTAGCACGTCCCGATTATTTACTACTTACGCCCCCCGCCTCCCAGAGACTTGCTTTTATTTGTATGCGTTGCAAAATTACACATTATCTCGACTGGAATGTTTTTTAATGTCACTGAGTAAAAATAGCGCTGAGATATCACTTGAGGCCGCGTTTACTACTCTCGGTGTTATTGTGTGTACCGCCGTGATGCAACCCTGAAACAATTTATTTATATTTTTCCTCGTAATTTGGGTACGGGGCTGGGGTTAGTCATGCATTGTTGATAATTTAATAATCTCGCGTTGAGTTTGCTAAGAGCCAGCATTGAGGGCGGCTTTTCTTGGCTGATTCAATTAATTTGCAGGACACTTTATCATTTTATATTGATCTTTGTGTTATATTCAATAGATTACGCTACATTTTAGTAGATGAGTGTAAGAATTAGTTATGACATCACTCCATCAGAGATTAGATTGTTTAGGAGCCCTAATACCCACAAAATTAATCGCAATAAAATTGTGACAAATAAAATTGATTGCCATCAAACGACCATTAAGAGCCCGACTTCACCTCATTAAGCCTACTTGTATTAAGTGTTTCTGGGGTCGTATTGAATTCCGCGTGTTTTTTTTCAGATATTGATTTCCTTCAATCCTCTTATTCCTTCTTTTTTTACCTAAACACTTGACCACTACTTAATCGGTTTCCCTTCGTGCTTAGCAGTTATAAATCAACATGTCGTGCTGCTAGAACTGTTGCAGGCGCTATCATGTATAATCCTTGAAATTATCATATTTGATAATGATCCAGAAACATCATGTCAGAAGGGGATTCTCTACGGTCAGAAGTAGCATATCGCTTAACGAACAAGACTGATTTTATTTACTCGCAAACAAGGAGTGTAATTGAGGTTTTTTTTGGTTACTACCAATTTGTTTTCCTAGTAAACCTCGCCCCCGCCATTTGTGATGGCTTACTATGTACATGAGCCAAAATACGCAAAATAAAACGCTACACACTTTGAGTGTAAACACTAATTACAAGGCTGGGCCGGAGGGATGGATTGTTAAGGGATTGCTGCTGGAATTTGTTGGGTACTTAACAGACTACAAGTGTGCCAAATGTAATATATGCCGCCGTACATGTTTCAGAAGAGATTTTAGATTTTGGATTTTTATTAAGTCGACTTTTAGCAGTTTAACCTTGGCTTTAGAGGTTTCTACTATGAGTCTATTCATAATGGTGATATCGAATGGAGTTAAACGATTAGAAATTGAAATATATGTATGTGATGTGATAAGGCCTTGTCAATGATAACGTGATAAATCCAAACATATTTATTTAATCAAAGATTTAAGAGATTAACGTACTTCCGATAGGGTAATTGTGTTTGCTTTTGGGTATATTAAGTTGTTAGGCGATTTTTTTTTAATAATGTGGATTCTAAAAATAGAATGTTATCATTTTGAATTCTGTATAGCTTTCATAAATATAATTTGGCTCTAAAACACACTCACTCCAAAAAAGAAAGTCCAGTGCAATAATTTAACAAATCGGGTCTTTTAACAAGAGGTGTCATTTTGAATTTCGCGCCATTTTTGAACTGTCAATGTACAATTGTCATTCATTACAATAACATTTGACAAACAGAAACTACACGGTGCGGCATCATAACTTCCCTTTTTTAAATGCGCGCATTTCAGGCTGTAGGGATCGTGCGGAGAGAGTGATCTTATTCGACAGGCGCGCTTCTAGTATTTTGTTCCCCACGCGGTCAGTTTCGCCATCATGTGTTGGAGCAATGAGCAGCAGCGTGTGTTTTCCTTTCGTGTCGAACTTTTTGAATGGATGTTCTGTGATCGCAACCCAGCGTGCCTTTTGAAATCGGTTCAATGTAGCCTCGGCAGGCCCTGTCGCAGACAGAAAATCGATTGTTGCATGGTTCACTGCGTTCGAACAAACCGAGAGTGTGACAAGACGAAGAACTAGAGTCCGTTGGCCTATTGGGACAGCTGATAACATTCAAGCAGTGGGAGCCTCAATTTTGGAATACTCGCGGCGTTCTGCGCGCGAACAGACTCTCTGACTGTTCAGAGATGCCAGTTCTTTATGATGATCTACATAGCCATTCGTACAAGTTAGCGATTGCTCAAGAACTCTTCGAGCGTGACTTCAATCTTCATCTGAATAAGGGACGATTTGGAGTGGCCAGCCCGCTCCACCGGTTTGGCACCTTGCGACTTGTTTTGTGGGCTATATTGAAATGCCGGGTTTATGTCGACCGTCCAAGGAACCTAGAAGATCTCAAAGCCAAAATCCGAGCCGAAATTGACAACAAACCCGCTGTGATGCTGGAAAGGGTTATGGCAAATGCAAGAGTTCAGGTTATTCAGTGCATGGGGCATCACCTACCTGACATGAAACAAGAAGCAAAAATTTACATACATACAGGGTGTATCAGTGAAAATGTCGAAACGTTTGGCTGTGGACAGGTCTTGTATAGACGAACAAAAAATCGTATAGTGTGGGGGGGGGGGGGGGGGTGGGGTTAGGTGTGGGGTAAATCGTAGGGCGTTTGAAATTTGGTAGAGGTTTGCAATTTACCCTGTATTTTTGTAACCCTATTAGACATTTTCATGAATAATGAAGTCAAGGTATTAATCCACCAACGTCCAGAGTTAGGAGTCGCCAAAGTCAAAAGTTGGTTTTTTTGGGCTAAAATATCAACTTCAACCTCCTTTTTCTTCAAAACACACGTAATTCACCAATACTTTTTTTTAAATTGAAAAGCTTGAACAAATTCCTATGAATAATGTCCAACAACTTTTACGCCACGGTCTTTAGTTTTGAAGTTATAAGCATTTTTAATGTTGAAATTGACTCGTATTTCGTTCTTTTTTTAGTACTTTTCCACCTGAGCTTTGTCGAAAAGTGCCAAATAAGCAACAAATAAGGCCAATTTTACCATTAAAATTGCTTATAACTTCAAAAGTAAAGGCCGTGGCGACAGCACATTGCACGATTTCTTAGCAGACTTCAGAATCTCAAGAAGGTTCATCTTTGTGTTCTAATTATTTTCTAGTTTTTGCTACAAATTATGATTTAAAATGCAGTAATTTCGAATTTTGACAACAATTTCATTATTTCTGACCTTCATCACCCCCAAAATAGTTATTTTCAGTGTAATCGAATCGTAATTGTAAAAATCGTAGAGCCATATTGGCGCCGCCATTTTGAATTTACAAATTTTGGCCCCAGGTTCATCATTTGTGACGTTACAAACCCTTTGATACCGATTGTGAATGGATTCAAAACACATTTGCACAATTCATTCGCCATATTGGCGCATCAATTTTGAATTTTCATATTTCGATCACAGAATAGTATTTGTGGTCCTAAAAACCCTCCCCGATACCGATTTTAAAATGAATCGGAACACAATTGTGAAACTCGTCCGCCATCTTGATTTTTTTACAATATAGTCAGTTTGCATTGTTTCGGGAACTCAATAGCTCTGTACGTCTGTTCCACACGGGATCCCGATATTTTTGACAGTAAAATGGGGATAAAATTGGGAAAGTAAGAATGTTTCGTGCAAATCAAGAAGACCATAACCTAGAAATCACTTGTGCCTTCAAAAAAATTTTATGTCATTAAAATTAACAAATTATTTATGAAATTATTCAAAATCTTGTAGTAAGGCACCAAATGAAGAACTTATTTTCATCCCGTCGTGTTGTGGTTTGACAGTGACAAGTGACAGTTGCTTTTGACAATTCAAATTATCAGTACAGAATCGTTTTGACAGCAGGGCACAGTCGTCGGGACTCGAGACTTTGGGAACTTGTTTGCAAGAGAGGAAGCGATAATATCCCGTGTGGAGCAGACGTACAGAGCTAATGTGTGTGCAAAGTTTCATAAGAATCGGTTTTGGTAGAAGTAGTTGTAAAAACTGCGCAAGATTTGACGCAAACATACCAGGTCAAGCTAAATAAAATCATTAAAAAGGATGAGAGTGCAAAACTGGAAAGAAAAGGCCGAAAACAGATCTAACTATAGAGAAATAATGTTGAGAAGGACGAGGCTCATAATGAATTCTAGCGCCAAAGGAAGAAGACCGACGGTTATATTCAGCAAGATGGCGCTAACTGTCACACAGCTCGTGAAAAATGGCTCTATTGCGTGAAAAATTTACTGGAACTGTGTTTTCTCGAAAGGGAGGCCTCAATTGGCTGTCGAGATTGTGCAATCTAACACCATACTCTCTCCTTTGGGACTACGTTATATATGAAGTCCCATGATAATGCTCCATCAACAATCCAACCAGTCCAAGACAATATTAGAGCAAAATACAACTGTTACTATGTGAAAACACTAATTTCTGTTGATTTAAAATGGCAGCTCATGTTGAAAGAAATTGTAAATACGGATAACGATTATTTTTGAATTTGACACCTTACAGATATGAAAACCGGAACTTAATAACAAATTTCAAAAACATAGCATCTTGACTGCTTGAAAATAATATCTGTTGCGCCCTAAAAGGTACCGAACTGTGAAGCAAAATTATACACGCTCTCATAAAGTGCAACTAGCTCTAAACCGACTACGAAATTGTTTACCTCATAACGCCCTAAGTTCACTCCATCGGAACACTTTCAGTCGGTAGTTAGAGGGCTAATGTTATAGTAGCTACATATTACGCCATCAAAGTTCGTTAACCCAAAGTGCGTGTTCATTTGGATTCATTCGTCATAGAGCACAGTTCCATCGATCAACAGGAAGCGGTACCCTTGCCCTTCACAAGTGTTCTTTTTCACGCATAGAGCACAAAACACAACAAAGAAACTCGAGGGACTTGATCTTACGACGGCATCGAAACCCTCCTTAATTCCAGTTACACCAGAGAACCAGACTCGAAATACTTCAATGCCACACTATACACTATCTATACTAGATGCGTCCATCTGCACACTCGGAGATGATGTCATGCCCAGCCCCAGACTGAGTAATGGGACCACAAAACCAAAATGGAATGGAGTCGCGCGGCGGCCACTTATCTTCAAGGAAATTTATTTTTTTAATTCGAGCAGTTTTCAGTAGAAAAATCAAAATTTTCGGTAAAAAGTTTTCCATCATTTTAATTGAGTCGATCTCCTTGTAAACAAGCTCGAGTGGGGCTCGACGTGACGAGGTCCGACCGACAGTCAAGATGTTTTGCTTCTTATTATAGATATCGCTGCTTTCTTACAGGCACTACTACTACAATCACAATTTGTTCACTTATCTGCTATTATATCACTAAACTCACCAGCTCGAGAAACTTAAAGAAGGTTAATTTGTTTACTGCCATTGTTACTTCCTTGCAGGTGCGAAGAACTTCCTGAAATCTTGAACTTGAAACGAGTTGAACAGAGCGCGGCGCGTCTTAACAGTTTCGCGTAGTTTTGTTTACTGAATTAAGAAAGCCGTGAAAGCTGCGATGTAAGCTCGCGTTCGGGTTCGGACTCTGGCGGCTGGCGCTCGAACTCCGATGAACAAATCGATGACGGGATCGAACTTGGAGTCTTACGATGGAGTGTTGATGGCATCATACGAAATTCAGAAGTTGACTCAAAGACGTTTCTGAAGAATTTGTTAAGAAGCTCTTCTCCATCGAGAGAGAGCCGAAAGAGAGCTTTAGAATGTTCTCCATGGTGGTGGTGGGGCTTTGATTCGTTGCGATTCAATGTGATTCGTTCGGGCTTAACAGACTAGGTAGAATATGTCGTACGCAGTTTTTGGGATGGAATTCTCGAAATTAAGTTTTTCGTACATTCGAAGCTTAAGTTACAGTTAGTTCGAGCTATGTCTAATACATAAATCAGCAGAGTATGTTTGCCCATAGTTTTTTCTCGGTCTCTAGAATTATTCTAGATTTAGTAAATTAGATTCTAACCTTTACGTAGATACGGCGGTGGCGGAGCATAATCATTGTTGGTTTAAAATTTTTTGTTTAGGGGGTTATGCCGGAATAGCATTTCGGGAGGGAGTGCAGATTCGTTCGTCCTAAAGAATGCCCCATTTGGCCTCCTTGAGGAAAAAGCATTGCTCCTCGATTCCGAGTGGAAAGGGAGGCCGAAATATTTGTGAGTTTTGGCGTGGATATGTGAGTAATAACTACGCCGGTGTCGAAAACTTTATATTTCTAAACGCGATTGTCCTTTTACCAATACGATATCCCAACTGAGTACAATTGCCTGAAATATGAAGCAATGCAGCAACAAAAACCGAAGTTATGTATAAGTTAAACTAAAGCTTAATGCCCCGGATTCACCGACCTCAGTCCAATAATGTTCAGTTCAATCCACATAAGTGGCTTCACCGGCTATAGTCCAGTTCGTGTTCAGTTCGTGCTTGAAATGGTTGTTGCTTTTTCGCCAGAAGTCAGAAATGCAGGCCTCTGTGCTGAAAGTCGAGTCGTGTATCAGCACAGAGGCCTATTGTA
This sequence comes from Thereva unica, assembly GCA_949987705.1. Classification (NCBI taxonomy): domain Eukaryota; kingdom Metazoa; phylum Arthropoda; class Insecta; order Diptera; family Therevidae; genus Thereva; species Thereva unica. Next base: position 110,752,310 of record OX465284.1, read on the forward strand.
GAAGTTTTAAGTTTAGTCATCTGTGTAGAAAGTCGTAATTCGGCTGAAAAATCACTTTCTTCAGCTCAAACGACTTATCACCACTGGACTTTCAGCACAGAGGTCGCAAAAGCCCACTGGAATGGCTTTTATGTTTAATTCAGTTCAAGACCAGTTAGACGAACTAAGGTTAGTTAATCCTCAGTTGAATATGTGGAATTTGTATGCAAGGTTTTTTTAAAGTTCAATTCGCCAATTTGCTCGAACTTGTGCAGCTCGGCCGGTGAAGCCGGGGTATTTCTTTAAAGCTTTCCGAATACGTTAGGAACATATTGCCCCATTTCATTTGAAATAAGGTTTGACTACTAGGAACATTATGAAAAACTGATAAGGCATACGTCGTTATTATTCACTTCAGTATCTCTGATTTTTTTTTAACGGTGTTCATGAGGAAACTCTTTCGGCATGCATCAAGAACATAAACACGGGGAACCTACGGGGAAATGCCTCTTTCAGCATGTCCCTGAGGTTTAGTACACAATAGGCCTAATTTGGCCTCAGTGTTCACCATATGGGTTTCCTCTCATTTTTAAATGCTAGTCTGGTGGGTTGAACTCTGGTTGAACTCTCATGGGAACTCAGTATATGCGGAGGCTGTCTTTATAGTCTTTACCTACGGTGCTGTGTGAACTGTGTAGTTTTGAACTATTTTCACTCAGTCCTCAGACCTGAGCTTCTGGACCCGCAAGTCAAACAGTTTATCGTTCAGTTCTCTCAGTTCCGTTCACTTGCATTTATTAAAAAGATATAGGGGAAAGTCGGGTATTGTGGGAAGGTCGGGTAATGTGGGAAATGGCTATTTGAAAGGGTTTACAATAATTTAGGTTGGTACTTTGTGATTTTTCATGCTTATACTGAAAAATTACCATATTCTATGGCAGTTCAATTTATTTTCGAGCAGTGTTCACGTGGTAGGGACTGTTAATAGAAATCACTAACGCTCCAAGTTTTATTTTCTCAGTATTCAACGGCACTAAATTTCATAGTTTTTAAGAAAAAATAAAAAGTAAGTTAATGATAAGTATTCGTTAGGATGTCCTTTATTAGGGTGGAAAAAGATTTTATGATTATTCAAAAATTCTTGTTAAACCACGTGTTTGTTTATAAAAGTAGCCATGTCGGGTAATGTGGGAATCTTTTTCCGCCTCAACGAAGAAATATGATGACATGCTATTTAGCTTTTTTATCGATGAAAATTGATTGTTAATTATCAAATTTACGAATTTACTTTTATAGAGTCTAATATTTTAAAATAAACGTCAGTTTCATGTATGGCTGCATTTTGTTCATTATTTTACCTTATTTGTTGCTAAAAATAAAATAAAAACAATTGATATCATTCAATATTGTTTATATTAATGTTACAAACTATTATTTGTGCAAATGAACAATTAATCTTTTTGTATTATGAGGTTTGGTTCAGTTTTACCCACTGAGGTGACCATTTCCCACATTACCCGACCATTTTTGAAACATCAAATTTTACACTTTTTTTTAAAACGGCTATAAAAGTTTATAAAAACTTAGAAATAAAAAAAACCTACTTGCATAATTATAGTTAATTGTACCAAATAGAAGATAAAATTTTGATATACGAACAAAAAATTGTTTATTTAGGGTTTCTGAGATGTTAACAAAACTGTTCCCATATTACCCGACTTTCCCCTACTAAAAATCAACAAAATTGACGAGATTGAGCAAAAAAAAGTTCAACAAACTGACGAACCCACACACTTTCAGTTCAGTTTATCGCACAGTTTTTTTACACAGTTCAACTGCCCAGTTATGACTGAGAGTTTAGGCCGCTTTAACGAAGACAACTCTTTTTGACACGCACATACACACAGGAGTAGCTTGGAAGTTATACAAATCGTGCCTAGTGCCTTGTTTGCCGCTTGGCTATCCGAAAACAGGATTACACTGGTTTGGGCCATTGGTTCGTTTATTTGGCGCCATCTAAACTTACGAATATTCTCTACCATTTATTTCAAATCCGTTTACGTTGTCAATTAAATTACCATCGATACGCAAAAAGTAACTCTTTTTCGGACATCCTGCATAACATTGCCCAGTATTCCCGGCCATGATAGCAGCTATATTTCGGTTCATATGTCAGCTTTGAGTTCGTCAATGGTCTTTAGCTTGCTGCCATAAACTTTAATCGTACTCAAAGAAATTCTACACCAAACTACGAATTGTGTCGTCTGAAAGCATAAAATTTCTCCCACCATATTTCTTACGATAAGCACGCACAGTTTTCACAATTGAGCGATTGTTTTCAATGTACAATGTCGTAAAGTGCTACAATTGCAGCGCATTCTTTCAGTGTGTATTGACTCATAGCTCTTAAAATGGTACAGAATGGCGTTTCAGAATTGTGTACATTTGTCGAAATCGGCTAAAAAATGTCCGAGTTATTCTGTGTTGAAATACCGAAGGTCTAGATGGCGCATCCTGTAGATTGATTCAAAGGCTTAAATTTTAGTCAAACGGTTGGTCGAGTACTGGAACCGAAATACACTTGTGTTAAAATTCATACATTAAAACACTTCGCAATTCGCTCTTAAAAAATATCGAAACACACAATTTCAATTTCGGACAGATTTCTACATTTAAATTTAACAATTTTACAATCTTATTCAATCATTACGATTAAATATGTCTTAAATACTAACACTGTACGAGATTTTTTTTTTTGGTTTTCCTGCAATTTCAATTGTTCATGGTTGAAATTAGGTAGCACTCCGTGAGCTGTACTATTGTACTAAGGAAACATATTGCGCTGGCAAAAATATAATATGAACTCTTTTCGGGCACCATTAGTGGTTTATGCTTATCTTTTCCTGTCTTCCAGTAGTAATATTTCAGTCGATCGCTGGCTATTGAGGCCGTGTATTGCTTCAGGTGTAGGGCATTACATATAAGCACAACGCCAATTACGGCAAATGCAGCGGCGCCCATCAATGTAAATGCTAAATTCGCTTTGGATGTGAAGTCTTTTACTCTAACAAATGCTGAAACAGAAAATCAAAAGTAAAGTAAGGAAATATGTATTGGAGTTGATGGACGAACCCATGAAGACAATTCCTTGGATGAGTGCATATCCGACAAGTATCCCGATTACGAAAACAGACAGATTATCGCGTGTGGCGTGTGTTAGGCCTCCTCCACCTGCTAAAAGTAGGACCTGTGGACGAATACAAGAATTAGTTAAGATGTTGCAACCAAAAATTTAAACTACTTACGAATAAAATAAGTTTGGACAAAACTTCCCACGTGGCCAATTTTGTCATGATCTATGTATGTTTGTAAAATTTTATATAAGTTTTTTATGAAAGTACAAAAATTGTGTTTTTTGTCATATCAACTAATTTGTGAGTCAGGGCCTCCTATTGTGAACATTCAAGGGCTGCGTAGCTTTGTATAAAAGACAATCGTAAACTTAGTTTTTTTTAGTTTTTTAAGTTAATACAGTTTACACCAAGGAGTTGAAAAACTCCAAAATACCTATACAGGATGGAATATAGACAAATGATCAAACTAACAATAAACGGACACAGCCTAACACTGAAAAGAAACTGAAACGAGAAAATGGACGCCCAAACCACAAAATGGACACTTTCAATTTCATTGATACAAATGAGGATTGTCCAGCCAACTCGCTAGAGCTTGCTACCAAATTTGCAGCCAATAAAACGTTGCAAAGTTTCTGTTCCAATATCCACGGCTTGGTGGCAGTTTACTTTGTAGTTTGCCAGATTTTTGCCCGTTGACAGCGACATGGACGAACACGAACAATTTTGGAATAAGGGGCATCGCTACAGAACTATTCGTGAATTTTAGCTCGATCAGGTGAATCTCTCTTTCGCCGTGAAAGCTTAGTATGGAGTTCGTACGAAATTCCATTTTCCCATATAAAATACACCAAAAGCGATGCACGGAATTCCGCACCCCCAAGTTTTGCGTGTACTTTTTGTTTTGTGAGTTAACATTTCGAACGGAGGAATACTGGTAGAACTATATCGCTATTGCCACTCTCCAACAAGTGGTTCTGCAAAGATATTGAAGACTTTTTCCGTTCACGTTGGAACGGAATAATAGCCTCGAAACACGGTAATCAAAATATGACGAAAATTCGTCATTTATGACGAACGTCTAAAGCGGGACGTTTGCCTTTCGGCAAACATGTCCAAAACACCGTAGTCGTCGTTTTTGCATTTCTTCTTCGATCAGTGTCATCGCATCTTTGTCGAACTGTCTCGTTTCGAAGACTATCGCGTAGTGAGACACCGAGGATTTGCCTCAAGCATCGCATTTGGAAAACCTCGAGCTTCTTAACGTCCTGCGTTAGGTTAGGTTATATACCCCCAAATCCGACGAATTCAATTATGATGATATAGTGGAGGAAGTTAACGAGACGCTTCTACGATATCATTTTCAAGACCATCCACAAATCTTTTTCGTCTTGTTCTTTAACGGCTTTGCAATCGGGATCCGATCAAGGCCTCTCGCAACTCACATAAGGGGCCAACAGGCTATTTTTTTTTTTTTTTTTTTTATGTGACACACTAGAGACTTAGGGAAGGCCCCTTTGTGCTGTCGACCATGTATTTTTTTTTTTTTTTTTTTTTTTTTTGAAATGTCGAACAGCAGCTCTAGTCGGAAGATAGAGAGAGAAGTGAAGGAAAGAACTGTCACAACCTAGCTGCGGTTTTTTTTTTTGTATTTCACCTACTCCCAACCATTTCGCGACTCTGACATCGGGGCATCGAGAACAACTCGCTGGAGTGTTATGCCTCCTGAAACGAGTTGAATCTCATCAACCAACCGATGACATACGCTTGGTGGAGCGGGGAAGAGAACTAGTGAAGGCTATGACAGGAAGAATCAGGAATGCAAAGAGGGAAGAAGAAAGAAGGAAAGTTATGTAGGCGGGAAATTGGGAAAGGCAGGACCGTGGCACCGCCGGGAATCGAACCCGGGACCTCTGGGGATAGTAGTCAGGCGCCTTACCCCTAGGCTACCGAGGCTATAGTGGGCTTTTCTGGCTTTTAGCAGTAGTGCGCGTATATCTGGTACCATGTCATTGTCGTTTGCTACTATTGACCCAAGGTAGGTAAATCATTTTACCACTTCAAACTCGTGTTCCTGTACCTTGATTGTAGGACCAATGTTAGGTGTTCTTGTAGACGAGGCCACCATGTGCTTTGTTTTGCTTTCTTTAATGTGAAGTTTTTCTGCCGCCCGCTCAATCTGGGTGAAAGCTTCTTGTACAGCTGTTGTTGTTCTTCCAAAGATGTCAATGATGTCTGCATAAGCCAGTAAATAGGTGGACTTGTAGAGGATTTTGCCCCTTGATGTCACGCCCGAATCTCAGATCACTTTCTCCAACGCCAGGTTGAAAAGGAGTCAGGCCCGACCGTTCCCTTGTCGGCGTCCATTATAGATGTTGATTGGTCTGGACTGGACAGTGTTCTGAATACCTTTACATGGCTTGTCACATCGGTCATAGTCAACCTTCATAGTCCTGTCAAATTATTGGGGATGCCGAATTCTCTCATGGTTTTGTAGACTTCTACTCTGGCTAAGCTATCATAGGCGGCTTTAGAGTCGACGAAGGGGTGTTGAATTGAGTTTTGAAACTCTAGACATATTTCCATAGCCTTTCTCAAGGTGAACATCTAATCAATTATTGATTTGTCTGGGTTGAAGTCACACTGGTAATGGCCTATGATGTTTCTGCCATGTGGGGCCATCCTGTTTTCTAGGATAGCGGAGAATATCTTATAAGCGGTACTCAACTACACTCTGGACTCTTCGGTAGAACCCCCGCGTCTGGTGCGGCTGTCGCTCTTTGTACTGGTCTAGTTCACAGACGAGCTTCCTTTTGTCGTCTGTGAATTCTCTTTTCTTCTTTTCTGAGAGAAATATAAAGCTCTTCGCGTGCCCATGTTCTCCGAGACTGCTGCATTGCTCGGTACTCCACGGAACGGTGCAGATACGGCGCGGTTCGAAACAGAATCATTGTACTCCAGCTTTTATTCTTCTGAGCGCGATTCTAACGAATAACTGTAGCTATTTCTGGCCATTTTATTGCGTAGTGCAGCTGTGTTGATTCGAGCCTGTCATGCGCTCTCGGAGCACCATAGCAACAAGAGATAGTGATCCGAGTCGAAGTTGGCACCTCAGTACGTTCGTACCGTCATCAGAGCTGAAAGGAGGCAGCGGTCTATAATCACATGGTTTATTTGGTTGCGAGTGGCTCCATCAGGAGATAACTAGGTGGCTTTGTAGATATCTTTACGCGCAAATCAAGTACTTGCAGCGACCAAGTTCTTACTTAACTCCACCGTCGTCCGGTCCCAAGTCCAGGGTGTGAAAGGAGGAGGGTGGTAGACCTCCCGAATTGACCAGAATCGGGAAACCGAAGAAACTAGGCAAGAAACCGCATTTTTTAAAGCGGCATCGACAGCAGCGTATCCGTTGCGGGGACGTTCCGCTCGGATCGCCAGCTAACGGATCAAAGAAGAAGAAGAAGGTGTTACTTGCTGCCATTAATATAACTCGCTCTCCATTGTCATTACTGTCTTCATCCAAGCTGTAGGTGCAGACATATTGCCTGTATACGGGCTCCCGCCCTCTTTTGGCGTTCAGATCTCCTGTATTTTATTTCGGATGATGTCTGACCATTATTAAATTTGAATTATTTAAGTTTTTTCTTGTAACTAAGTGCTTAGAGTACCAAAACAGCTCACAGTCACAAGAATAGTCACAAACTTTCAATGAGGGTATCTAGATTGGTATTCTTCAACTGTTACTTTTCTTTTTCAAGTTACAACAGCAAGTTACTGGTAATGAAAGAAGATACATCTAGACCCAAATTATGTTCCAGAACAGGTTCTGAAACAATTGAAGGAATATCAGAGTAAATTTCCACAGTTACAAGCACCAGTCACAAAAACTTGTGACTTGTGATTGGCCACAATTTAGAATAGGGGGAAATTTTCATTCTCAAGAAGAAATTTGTTTTTCTTTGTTGGCCCTATATCTCTTTCCTGTCGCCCCTTATTTCCGTAAGGAGCTGGTTTCATGCGAAATGCATTTCTATTCAACTCTTTCAAAGTCACAAGCTTCATTAATGGTCTTTGTTCTGTCCATTTAAGAGTTACGAAAAGACGCTCCACATTGTATTCATAAATATTACACAAGTGGGGCATAACGACTTTTCACGAGCTCGTGGTGAACTACTTTACAAATTTAAGCGTGGTATAAGGACAATTATTTCGCCAAACCATTAACTTGCAAACTTCAACCTAGCTGTGCAGAGGCTCAAAGAGGAGAAATAACATTTAAAATTAGTACGAAAAAATTACACTTAAAAAACACAAGCGAAGTAGATTTTTCTATTACATTTTATTTAAAAACATTTTTGACATTTAATTTAGAGTTGTACAGAATTTCTCACCGTTCACTCTCCCAAAAATCACTCACTTATCACGAAACGTAAAAATAGCATCAAATCCAAATAGAACTCCATTAACTATAGATAAGGAAGCTTTTATGATTGCCAAATCCCTAGTTCTGGTTCTGAAGGAATACTCCCAAGCCTCCACGAGCAGCACTCCTGACCCAATAAATAAGCAGCAACCAACGACACTTAGGAAGACGTCGATTCTCTTGTGGATGGGGGCCTTCATTAGAATTCCTTCGAAAGAAACATTGTGAAACATCAGCATAGATGGATTAGACTAGAGTGTACCTGCGAAGATCCCTAAAACTACTAGAATGTATCCAGTGAAGGTTCCGGTAGCCAGGAAAGACGTTACCACATCACCATCGTTAAAACTGTAGAAATGGAGAACTAGACAGGCGACCGCAAATGCCTGGAACGATTGCAAAATTATTTTTATGTTTTTGTATAAATCTCACTGACCAGCTCCAAGAACTTCACCACCGTTAGCCGCGACTTACGATCCTCGTTCGACATGTTGACTAACAGGTAGACGTATTCATACATCCACCTTTGAACAGTCGTGAAGGTGCACCCCGATTACAGCCCTTTTTTCGGACACTGGACCTAACCCCACACACGATTTAGAAGCTGCAAGCTGACTGATCGCCCGAAACTGCGGAAGGAAACGCAAATCTGGAGAAAAATTCCGATCTGGATTAAAGGCACGAACGAAGCCACTTGAGATTTGTAAACATCTTAAATAGAGCGGAGGACACTGGCCTATTGGGAGGCCCAGGACGCCCCCGGAGGGACGGAGCGCGGCGCGGAGATGCAGCTTCCATGTAGGTCGACTGCTCTTGATCTCATTGGGACTAATAATTCTGGACCTTTAGTAATGAATCAAGTTCGGATCCATTTTTCTGTAGCATAAGGCCGAGCATAATTCATAATTAGCCCGATATAAGCTGCACAGAGATCGGCAGACTGCGGTTCTCCGTTCTCCATCCATCCTCTGCCAATTCAGTTGCCTCGGCTGTAAGTGGCTCGTTGATTAATGTGGGAGTTCTGCGTTTTGAGGGATGTTTAGTTGATCGCCGGAGCTTTGGCGTTACACTATCAGTGGACGATTTCAGAGTTGCGATTTAAAATGTCGAAGTCAAGCCTAAAACTTTGACAAGAAATTTTGGAAATAAACCATGGGCCAAAATGTATTTATAGAATTAGGGATTGAAATTGTCGCTCTGGGTTTGCTGTTCTACTCAAAATCGAGTCGAACACGCTATAATCTTTTGACACACGACATCCACGAGAACACAGTGTGTATATCGTCGCTGTAGAGTCCTGGCGTCCTTCAAGTCCTTACGTTTTCTTCTTCGTCTTCTTCTTTGATCCGTTAGCTGGCGGTCCGAGTGGGACGACCCCGCAACGGATACGCTGCTGTCGGTGCCGCTGGATCTCGAACTCTATTCACGATTCGTTTCCATTCTTGCCGGTTTTTGGCGACGTCTCGAGCCTCGGCAACTGGCAACCGTTGATTCTTTAGGTCACCCTCGATATTCTTTAGTCAGGTTTTCTTCGGTGCCGATCGCTGGATTCTCCAGCCTGCGAGACGATCTCGCCACAGAAGTTTACGTGCCAAGCGGTCATCATCCATTCGGCAAACATGTCTAAACCATCGAAGTCGACGTTTTTGCATTTCTTCCTCGTTCAGTGTCTGCTGATCGCTCCTTTGCCTGACTGTTCTGTTTTCGAAGGCGATCGCGTAGTGAGACACCGAGGATCTGCCTCAAGCATCGCATTTGGAAGACCTCGAACTTCTTAACGTCCAGTTTGAGCAGAGTACACGTTTCAGATCCATAAAGAAGGCTCGGAAGGATCAACGTTCGGTAAAGGCGTACTTTTGTTTTGATGGAAATATTTGTTCGTTTCCATATGCACCACTTGAGCGAGGGGAATGTTGCTGTTGCCTGGCCGATGCGGCTGTGAACGTCGGACGTCGATGCTACTTTCGTTTCCTCAACCAATGATCCCAAATATTTGAACCTCGGAACCTGTTCGATTTGGGTTCCATAGAGGTGAACACTGGCCCTCGATCCGTCCGTTATGAGCACTTTGGTCTTTTCGGCATTTAACCCGTATGTCTGGGCGATGCGGTAAATGTCGTATAAGATGTCCGTTGCTTCGACATCCGTGTCGGCGAAAACGGCGCTATCGTCGGCGAACATTAAGACGGTTACGAGGTTGACGTGGTATCGTACTCCGAGTCGTCCATCGAATGCTTCCGGCATAATCGCGTCGACCACAACATTGAAGAGAAGTGGCGAAGCGACGTCTCTCTGTCGGACACCCGTTTCAACTGGGAACTCCTCGGATAAGTCGCTTTGAATACGAACGCTACTTGATGAGCCATCGTACGACGCTTGGAGATGTTGGATGATTCTCAATGGCAGGTGTTCGGTTTCCAAGACTCGATGCAATCGAAAGCGGATTTGAAATCGATGAAAATGACGACCGTTCGTTTGCCACCACGAATTCTTTCTTCCATTAGCTGACGGAGTTCGAATATTTGATCAATACAGCCTCGATGTGGTCTAAATCCCGCTTGTTCTTTCCGGCTCCTTTGCTCTCGATGTTTATGTAGCCTCGATTGTATGATTTTCGTAAATACTTTGCCGACGATCGAAAGGAGGCTAATACCACGATAATTCTTGCATTCCCGACTGTCACCTTTCTTTAAAATTGGGACCATGATCGCTTTGTTCCCCGCCGAAGAGACGCGATCCGAATGTCATACGTGTGTTAGGAGGACATGAAGTCGTTGTGATAAGACATCACCTCTGTCTTTCTCGGTGGTTACTTGGTCTATTTCCGGCGCTTTTCCATTTTTCAGCGATTTTATTGCCGTCTTCACCGTTATTCGCCGGCTGTTCGATAATCGGCGGTTCGGGTACTGGACCTTGTTGCGGATTGTGATTGTACAGGTGATGGAAGAATTCTCTCCACCGCTGCAGGCGTTCATAGGGAGATGTCACAAAAGTTCCATCCGATTTTTTGATGTTGTCCGGTACTCGTGCCTCGTCGCTGCTTATTCCATGTCGGCCGCAACGTTATTGGTCTAAGGGACCAAAGAGTGTCTATCGTCGCTCTCGAGTCCTGGCGTCTCTCGAGTCCTTGCATTTAGCAACAAAAACCAAAATGAAAGAAAAACAATGCATTAAAAGATTCGACATAAAATTTATTGAGCTTCACACGGTTAATTTCTAATTCCACTTTTTACCTGGTACTAAAATATTAAGGAAGGGCGTCAGGACCCTCAACCACGAACCTCATGTATATGTAGTCAGCCAAATGAACCCCAGAGCTAACGAAAAAAGTTGTTCCACTAAAGATCTGCGTTGGCACCACCACATCCTCCCGTATAGCATTCGCGTAACAAAACAGAACCCCGCTCACTAGAAACATTACAAAGGCGGTAAAGGAGTATATCATGTCCCGAGTCAGGTTAATGTAGATGTTCAAGTATTTAGCTGGAGATTAAAGTTGGCATTAGTAAAGAGATTAGAGTGGGATTAGTAAATACTTACTTAATAGCGCTGCAGCTGGAAGGATGCTGAACGCAATCAGAGTCCCAGAAACGGCCAAGGTCTTGGACACCACGACGATCTCGTCGTGTTGAAAGTCTAGACGAAAAAGGCTGAGAGTTATGCCGATAAAACACTGTTGATAAAGAATTACTAATTAGTTCTCTCAAAACATAAATAAAAAAAGAGATTTTGCTTGGAATTTGTGCGTGTATTTCGGTTGAGAACGCATAAATTTTGTTAATTACAGTATAAACGACTAAAACTGATTTGCTCTCTCTCTCTATCTCATAGAGTAGGTCTTTCGCAAGCCGGCCTTATTGATATCGGCTGTACTAGCGCATTTCCTTTCCTTAATTGTCAATTCTTGATTAATCAAATAAATGTGATCGTGAAAGTTCATTAGTCCTACTAGAAACCCTAAAATTCCAGCAACAAGGATCTTCCGTTTGGCAATCGGATCCTCCTTTTGATGGCGCAAATTGAGAATGACGCTTGATGAGATTGTTATAAGAATAAACCACCACAAGGAGTATATAATATCGCGTTTTCTTGAGTAGTACTGATTGCCAAAACTAGCTAATGGAGATGATGTATTAGTAAAACAGTGTTAAAATGACATACAACGACATATTTGAAAAGGTATACCTATTATGCTACCCACTGTCGTGACGAGATTTCCTAATATAAATCCGGCAACAGCGATCATTAGTGGATCGCGAATGTGTTCAGCGATTCCAAACAAGGACAGTGTGGTTATAATTAGAATCTAGAATTAGATTTATTGTAATCAGAAATATTTATGTTCCTTTTTTAATAACAAAAAAATAAGGTGGTGGCTTATTTAGCCTCAATACAGGGCAATTCAATTATGACGAAAATTCATCATTTATGACGAAAGCCTTTTGGGGGTGACACACGTTAGAATACCTCATTATGCTTTGACAGCTGTAACAAGTAGTAGTGTAGTGAAAAGGTTCAGTGAAAGAAATATAAAAAAAAATATTTCCTTTGGTACGTTGAAAGGCAGACGATTCACTTTATACACTGACCATTGACCTAATCATTCCAACAAAAATCCGAGAAGGCATCCCCAAGGCTCCCTAGGCATCTGAGCTATATTGGACAATTCACAACCTATATTTCAGCATATGTCAGGAAAAGACAACGTAGTAGCCGATAGAATGACGATAGTTCAAGCTATCTTCGCTCCATTTCATATCGGCTACAAAAAATTAGCAAAAGAAGAAGGGATTGCCGAGGAGCTCAAATATTTACTTAGAGGCGCCTACAGCTACAAACACTTGCACCTCATAACTCCAACCAACCATTGTACAGCGACACCTCAACAGGTGGAATTTGTTCTTATATACCGAAGGTACGACGTCTCAAGGTATTTAATATGGCGCATAACTGATCACATCCGGGAGTGATGAGGACAACATAACTTCTAATAGAGAGGTTCGTTTCGACATAAGCTTGCATAGACTGCTAGAAGAGCCGAGTACAGCGATACACGATAACTTTAATTGCTGATTTCCCAATACCTGAAGGACGGTTGCAGCGTATTCACTTGGACATCGTTGGACCATTAACATGCATAGATCGGTTCACAAAATGGCCCAAGCCAATTCCCATGGCAAATGTCACGGCGGAAACAGTCGCAAAGGCTGGTTGGAATTCGAAGTTTGGAATACCAAACGAAATTATCACCGACCAAGGTCGACAGATTGAATCATTGCTTTTCAATGAACTAGCCAAGTTCATTACTGTTTCATCCTTCAGCAAACGGAATGCTAAAGCAGTTCCATAGGACGCTTAAAACCGCTATCAAATGTCATGCAACTCAATGACGGACAGAAAAATTCTCGATTGTGCTACTGGAAATAAGAGCACGAGGATATTAAAGCATCTTCAGCCGAACTAGTGTACGGAGACAAATCGGAGAAATCGTACCTCACGCCAATCCATAAGGTATGTGACAACCACTTGGTGGATAACTACAGGGATCGTACTATCACCAATCCCCAAACTAACTCGTCTGCTATAAAATTTATCTTAAAATCGACACATAATCTTAAAGAGCAACATCACGGGTTAAGATAAGGGTATTCGACCACTTCAAATCTCATGGTCTTAGTTTCCGATATGGTCTATGGTGCTATCCGTTTTTTGAGTGCCTTTTACAATTTTCTTTCGACTTTATAATCAGCGACCCAAAAAGGCCCCTAGGTTTGAATTTCACCGAGATCCAAACCATTTTTTGAATAATATCGGCCATATTGGATCCGCCATTTTGTTTTAAAACAAAAGATATTCAATTCGGAAACAGCGGACCCAACAAGGGTGTCGATAGTATCAAACCTTCACGTTTTGACCACGTTTTTGGGCTTTTTTTTATGTGGCAGTGCTAAGCTCAGGAGTCACCCTTTGTACTACTAGTCCGTCATGTCATTTGTCACGTCATGGTGCAATGTCTAGCAGTAAGCTTAGTACGGGGGAGGGATGAGGGGGGCGGGTATAGGTTAAGGGTTAAAAGGTACGGGGGGGTATTGAAGAAGGTGGTGATGAACCCTGCGTTTGAACCCTTGGATGTTGTAGGAGCTCGGAAATACTGACTGCGAGAGGTTATTCCACAGTCGAGTTGTTCTATTAACAAACGAATTCATATCTTGTTGAGTGCGTGAAAGGGGTAGTTGCAGGTGAAGGGAATGAGACGAGTGGGCTAATCTGGTGTTGCGGGTATAAGATTGCCGTGGAGGCAGGAGATCGGTTAGCTCGGAGGAACAGTCACTATGATAGTAGCGATAAAATTTTGTCAGTGCTGCTACATTCCTACGGTGGCTCAAGGGTTCGATGGTGGAGCAGGCGGTGTCGTCATCAATTAACTTGAGTGCCCTTTTTTGCACCTTATCTAACCATGCCAAGGTGGTTATTGGGGCGCCGCCCCAAACGAGGGAGTTATATTCGAGAAGAGGCCGAATGTAGGATTTATAAATAACAGCACGGGCCGATGGCTGGAGGAGGAACTTGCACCTCTTAAGAAATCCCAAGCACTGCGATGCTTGTTTGGCGATTTGGAATATGTGGTCATTCCATTGCAAGTCTTTGGCTAATGTCACGCCTAGGATGTGTAAGGATGGGTCGGCCATTAGTTGAACTTTATCCACTTTCAAGGGTGGAGAGGTGTTGAACTTCTTTTTGGAGATAAGACAGTACTTGGTTTTGTCGGAGTTGAATTCAACACGATTCTTCTTTCCCCATTCTAGAATGAGTTCAATGTCGTTATTAATAGAGTTGGACATTAGTTCGCGATAATCAAGACCGGATCTGGCATGAGTCTGTCTTGTATCGAAGCTGTACGAGTAACGTAGAGTACCGTCGTCAGCGAAGCTGAGATGTGGGTTGGAGGGGATTGAAAGAAGGTCATTTATAAATATGACAAATAGGGCCGGTGATAAAATTGACCCCTGGGGGACCCCCGCAGAGATCGGGTGGGATGCGGATTTGACGCCATCCAATAACTTTTGGAACATTGTGCGTTTTATCCTAAAAAAATCCACTAGCAAGATAGTATTTCAAATGAAAAAGTATGGCGCCGTACCGGCCAGCAAAAAAGTGACGACGAAATCAGGCGAATGAAATGGAGGGTGAATTCAAAAATTCAACACTGCCGCAACACTGCAGAATTCAGCTACAGACTTCTAATTTCTGAATTCTGCAGTGTTGCGGCAGTGTTGAATTTTTGAATTCACCCGGAATTGGATTGGTCACATTTTGCAACGCGACTACGTACAGCAGACCTACGGAAATACTTTTACAAATGCAGTCCGCTACAGGCATCTGTCAGTAAAAGGCGCAGCAGCAGTTGGCGTGGTTAGTACTTAGTCGGGGGACCACTTGAGAAAACAAATTGGTGTGTCCTGAGTGATATCATAGGAGTTATATACATATTTAATGGTTTGACGTCTCAAGGATTTCGCTAAAGTCTTACGCGTTTCTAAGTCTTAGGGGGAATAGATGTGATAACTATATATTTACTAAAAATTTAATTACTATTTACTGTATTATTAATTAGGACACATTTATTTTATGATCAATTCTAAAGTAAGTGCTTTACTAAAGAGGTATACAACGTGACGAACTACTAGCTTCAATATTGCCGACATCGAACGAACCCGGAAGAAACTGATCAACTTAAGGCGAGTAGAATTTTTTTAAATTTCTTATTTACACCCTATATTTAATAACAATCTTAATTACCTAGAAACGCCTTTTAATTGAATTCTAATTTGCAGAAATAATTTGACAATACTAACATCGCGAAGACCTTTTCCCTATTACAAAAGAAACAGACCCTACTTGAAACGAAACACGAAATCTCTTTGCACACGACTTACACAACAATCCGCACAAATCTTACCAATTCTAAAATTTTAATACCAGCCAGCAATTTCTTATTCACAAACATTTTATTAAGAAAAAATTCTTTTTATTAAAAATATAACCGATCTCGAACAAAACTATGTAAAAATCAAGGAATGTCAGAACACGTTTGTGTCAAACCATATCAAAGCCTCTTCGACGTTCGTTGAGTATCACATAAAATTACGTTTTTATTTATTAAAAGAAAAAAAAAACAGCAAAATGTCCATAGTTGAGCCACAGTTCACTGTTCGGATTTGCTCCATATAATGGCCTCGCACAGGAACACAAATCCCGTTATTATGGCGAATACGCCAGCCGATATCCCTATGGCAAAGTCTGGCGGGCGATCTATTCCAAATCTATGGATGACAAGAACACCGCTTACGATAAAAAGTATACATCCAACTCCAGCAAGAATTAAGTCCATATTTCGTTCCAAAGGAGCTGTAACCATAAGGCCTGAAACGAGACGAGGGCATCAGCAGCAGCAACATAAGCACTTTGTGAATAAGCTACTATGTGAGAATATGGCGCCACGCTTACCAATGATTTGACCAGATACAATAATGGCATATCCCACGTATGTACCGGCGGTCAGGAGTACATAGTCGATGTAGTAATGATATGATGAGACGTGGGTTAGACCGATTATTATAACGACAAGGATCTGAAAGGATAATGTCAATGGTTGAACACAAAATACTGCACCGCTTTCAAAATCACCAATTCAACAAACTTAGCCGCAACATATTTTTTGTATATCATTCTATTTGGTCAAGTTTTTAAAGAATAATAGACGTCTTGCACTAAGGCTTTGTGACAAGCCGAAAGTGCCTCACTACAATTTTGCTTAAAAGTGTCAAGAATTTTATCAAAAGTTTTCGGCTACTTGAGATGTTTTTTCAACGGTCGAAGCTCCTGCGTGAATTGTTTTCGTCGCGTGGATTTCAAATGGGGACGATACCGGGTGACTCGGAAGCCATGCAACAGACACAAATTGAAACGACATACGTCAGCGGTTGCAATCATATTCGGCACTTGGGTTCTGGGGCTAAAAACAAAATATTACAGCATAAGTAACAAACTAAATCATCACCTATTTTACTGCTGGGATTTCCAAAATGTCTGTTTTCTCGACTATTTTTGAATATTGAATTGAATTCGGCAAAAAGGCGCTTAAAAGCTTTCCTTTGCCATAGAGCTTTCCTCGAATTATGTTTAAGTTTCGGCGAAATGGCAAATTTAACGAAAAAGTTTTCTCTCAAGCTTTCTGTATCCGATTCATACCCCCAAAAGTTTTTTAGCAAAGCTTAAATAAAACTGGTTCTTCGCTTGGTCCTTCATATGTGTAATGTCCTGGGAGCCAGCGGAAAATACAACCAGCGCTGGTAGCCAGTGGAAACTCCGCTAAAAGGGATATCTAAGGGTCACACAAAAATCTTGGTACAGAATCTTGAAAGCTTCTACTTGTTCACGTCTATACTTAAGGCTCCATGCACGAGCGATACAAAAGGCCTGAGTTCATTGGCCCCAGTCCAAAATTAGGCACCCACTTACGATCGAGTTTCGATCGAGTCAGTCTATTCCACCCTGTCTGTGTTATTTATGAGCTTCAGCTTCATTGGAGTTGGAGACTGATATGCAACCTGATGGCAGATTTTTGGATGTCATGTCTCTCACCTCTCACTCAAAATCTCCTACTACGACTTTCAAGTGTTGATGTTGCTAAGTCTGAATGGCTGCTGGGCAAACCCTAGTGGAACGGAGGAGAAAGAATGCAATAGGTGAAAGGGCGTACGCATTTTAAAGCCTAGCAAGCCAAGATGCGAATAGTGGATAGTTATGAGTTTATTACTTATACCTGCGACACACATGTGGTATCGATATTATAATTTCGATATCATAATATCCACAATATCATAATATAGTCAGACCCGTGACACACATAAACCTAGTATCGAAGTAGTTTGCTTTGACATTTGTGTTTCCATTTGATTTTGGAGTAGCAAGCGGCAAATAATTAATATTTCAATGTTGTTAAAGTTGATTTGTCAAAATAATCAGAACATAAACAAAGCAAGCGACTATAGTGAGAAAACACTATAAACACAGAATCTCACAAGCAATTGACAACTTTTTTGTGAGGAAAATTTTCCGGCAGAGGCGCTGTGCACAGTAAAAATAGTGTATATTACCTTAATACCACCTAAATTTAGCAAATCTCATACTACGTATAAATTAGATTGTCAACCTGGTATATTGCTAGTATTGGGTGACACACATGTAGTATAAACGTAATATTTCGAATATTGTAATATCGATACCACATGTGTATCAAGGGTATTACATTGTATTTATCGGTCCGGAACTATAGCTATTGGGTCACCCACCAGTTTGGTGAAGAAGAGGGTCTTGCCGATTGGAATTGGATAGTACACAGTGAACGCTGGAGATCTGCCTTTGGAGTTGGTCAATTCGGCTCCTTCCTGTGTCATCTCTTAACATGGCTAGAGAATTGTTGGGGCGCAGTCGAAAGAGGAGAACCTAGAGTTTTAGTTAGCCCTTCATGTTCTCTGTGAAGGCCCCGCGATAGCTAAAACAGTAGAATCTAAGACTAGGCAGACTGCTGAAACGCTTTGGTCTACGAATATGAGGACAAGTGAAGTGGCTGCAGTACTTTTGGACCCAATACTTCACCAAACTCTGAAGGAAGAATGATAACCATGGATTTTCAATGCTCGACGAACAGAAAAAGAAAGAGTAGAACGACCAAGAAATCGGTAGATCGAAGACGTTTTAGAAAATAGCGAGAACTAGCCAAAAGTAGAAACGATTGGAAGAAAGTACTGTGGGCTGTAATACCGGTTCTACACGTTTAACTTTTCATTCCACTTCAACACTTTTTTCCCTTTCGCTCGCACGCAATTGTGAAAAAAATTGCGAACGAAAGGGAAAGTGTTGAACGAAAAGTTGAAGGTGTAAAACCGGTCTAACATCATTTAAGAAGAACTACTCGTTTGTGAAACATCTCTTCGCAGACGATATTCCCTTATACTGACTGGAACTGAACTGTTATTTGTAACAGTTGAAACTCGTACAAAATTTCGTTCCCTATTTAAAATACCCGTAATAAGAGGCACGGAATTCCGCTAACCCGATATCTCCGTGTACTTTTTGTTTTTGGAGTACAGAGCTCGGGCGGAATTCTACTGGTAAAATATCGCTTGTGAAACTCACAAATAAGTGGCTCTGCAAGAAATTTGGAGACATTTTCCGTTCACGTTAGACAATTATTCCAGATTATTACCGTCAAGTGCGTGGTCTTATATGTGGTCAATTTTTTCTCAGCGTTTGACTTTTTATCCACGCTATTCTACATGGAATTTTTACGTGCAGGAATTATATACCAAAAAATGCTGAACGAAATTCCGTTCGAACTTCATACTAGGCTTTAGTTAGAGTTTGAACGGACGATTTGTAAAGGTTTATGCAGTCAAGTAAAATCACGCCATTATTAGTCACGGTTTTGAACGAACCGTAACTGAAGACAGTGGTGCAAGTTACACTATGCATTACTCGATACTCACATCAAAACAGTTTTTGTATGATGCGGATATTGCACTAAGCATTCATTTTTCTGCCTCTTTTTCGTGTAACGATTGTGAGGCAAAGCTGACGAGACATAGGGCGCATGACGTATACTTCTCTGCGACTCATTGTTAAAGAAACCGGTTTGTGTATGTGGATAATAAACGAAATGATGGATAGTGGCATCATTGTGCTCCACAAAGTTTGTAGTGATAAAAGTGACCTAAAGCGATTTGATAGCCATTCTCCATACCACATAACAGATCAGACACGAGCATCATAAGATTTGAAGTGGTTTAACGTCCTTTTCTGAAACCGCGTTGCTGTTCGTTAAGGGTTGGGTCGATTAGAGGAGTGATCTTGTCTAAGACTAGTTCTTTAAAAAGTTTCGGGATTGTGGATAGAATAGCAATATCTCTGTAGTTCTCCACTAGGTGCTTACCACCTGACTTTTGTAGCGGCGTAAGATAGGACTTCTTCCATAGTGTTGGGAATAAATTCGTCATTTATACGAACTAAAGATTCAGTGCTTATAGTATCAGTTTTCGTTATGCCGGATAAGGAGTTAAAGACTTCGCTGAACTTATAAGCGAACATATTACAGATTTCCTGTGGGCAAGAAGTGTGAGTGCTAGCGTTCGTCGTTGTTGTCGGTTCACCTGAAGTTTTTCGTTTTATATTAACAAAATTGAAAACTATTTTTGGGTCTTTTATGATTGGGTCTTCTAAAATCTGTATTCTGATTTCAATTCCACATCGCTTTGTTGTCTTATCTTGCGATACAGTTTATTTCTTTGGTTTCGTAAAACTCTAATGTCTTTGTCTAGTCACGATTCCGATAGTTAATCCCTTATTTTTCAATTTTAGGTACGTACTTGTCGTTGATTTGGAAAATAATATGATAGAAGATGAAGACTATCTCTTCCACAGACTGACATTTGATAGTCTATTCATCTAGCCAATAAGGAATAAATCATGGCCAATACTATTGTAATCCGCATTTTTGAAAACGCAAACGATAGAGTTATTGTGCGACGTACGATGATCATTGATTATGAAATTGTGCTCCAGGAAGCATGCTGAAAGATGGAGAGTATTAGGAAAAAGGTTCTCCTTCTCGGATGCGAGTGTGAGAGTTCACCTAATTATACAGGTTAGTAAAAATTATATTCAACCATTTATTGATATTAATAGAAAGTAAGTTGTCATTCTCATCAGGAATAAAAGATAAGTTGGAATGGTTAAAATCACCTAAAATGGAAATTTGTCATTTCGTCGGGGAGAGTGTTTGAATTGTAGCAAAAGTATTTATTTAATTGTCATATTTAGGCTCATCAGAAATGGGGGAAATGTAAACAGTGCCGATGATTATTGTCCTCTTTCCCAATTTGACTCCTACGAAGACGTGCTCGAAAAATTGTGATCAGTTAGTCATGATTAATTCGCGGTCTAATGGTTCTTTGACTGCAATTAAGACTACACCTCTTCTGGAGAGTGGTGGAAAAGTAATCTTTATCACAGCGATAGATTTAAAACGACATCATACCTACAGCTTATTCTATTCGTCATATCGTTTTATTTGATACTCCAAAAAGGTAATCCGCCATTTTGTGTTGCCATTTTGAATCGGGAATGACACCACACAGTTAATTGTAGTCGATTGTCATACTCGTTCATTTGATACTCATGTCGGGGTGAATGCAATTGCAGAATTCGGCAGCCATTTTGGAACCGCCATCTTGATTTTTTTAACAAAGAAGTCAGATTGCATTGTCACATGAAGTATGCATTATCCGCAAAAGATGAAGATGATCGGATGAGTGGATCAAAATCAAGTTGCAAGATTTGTTTACTTACACACAATATAGGTATAAGATACAACACACAACATACAGGTGGAGCTAATATGCATAAAGCGTATAAAAAGCGTGACTTTTTTCTTCTTCTTCGATGATTCTTCAGCCCAATTAGAGCTTTGCCTCCATCAGCTTCTTCCTGACATCTCTCTGCTTCGCAGCTTGTCTCGAGTTTCTTGTGTCGAGCAGTTTTGCTGCATCGGCCTTAACATTGTATTCCCACCTTGACCGTGGTTTGCCATCTGGTAGTAGGTACAAGGCTTTTTTTGGTATCCTTGAGTCATCCATTCTTTGGACATGACCGGCCCAACGTAAACGCAGTAGCTTAGCATGTGTCAATAGTTTACACTCTTTGTATAGATCGTACAATTCGTGATTGTAACGTATTCTCTATGCATTATCTTCATTGATTGGGCCGTATATCGGAGAACCTTCTTCTCAAATATATCCATCTTGTCGGCGGATTTCTGGGGGATACTCCACTTCTCTAAGGTCTGACAGTGATCTGGCAGGGCAGTTTATATCGGGTTTCTTAACTGATGTGTCCGCGTCCGGTAGTTATCCCAACGCCTAACCCCACTGGCAGGAGGACCGGATCCGTTAATTATACCCCGTCGGATAGGGTGGCCCAGCTATACCACCCGAGTCCTGGTTACGTCCGTCATCGGTTAGTTATCCAGGGGGCACCAACGCGGAGGTGACGGTACGATTTTGCCGCCCAGCGTGACTTCCATACAATATGAGAACTCTAAACATAAGATCCTAGTTGAAACCACGGGACCAATCCGCTTGGACGTATTCAGTCGTTCACTTTCACTGGCCTCTACAGTGTTTATCTCCAAGCCTACTTAAGGTCACCAATTTTTCAGCTCATCGACGTGAACGTTTAATCTGACATTTCATAATCACATCAGGTCTAATGGGGTCTAAATGTTGGTTTAAGAAGTAGAACGACAAACGTGAGTAAGTTTTCAAATTTCCTTTGCACGCGAATTAATTTTCCATTTTCGGAAAATTGTGATAAATTATAAATAATGCATTTCTGTTGCCTGGTCCTACACCAAATCTAAACAATGGCAAACTGGGGGTCCCTCATAAAAGGTATAGAATTGGTGAGTTTGATTCGATAGCGAAAACAAAATATGAAAAATCTGATTTAATTGAAACTTTTGACCTTTTGACAGCTGCTAACGTTCGTGATTTTAATTCTGCTTTTCGATTCAGATCCAAAATATGAAATTGACGTAAATATTTTATTTTTTGGAAGTTTTTACGGATATATTCTTGTGATTTGTTTTTTCACATTTGGTGAGTTGCTTGTGTTAAGGCTCAAATGGAATCAATCCGTTCCGTCCGCTCCGTACGTTTTTCCTTTGGCCATGTTCGTAAATGCAAGGTTTGTTTGCTTGCATGCAGGCAACCTTGCAATCGCTTGCTAGTCAGATTAGTCATTTGCGAATTATTCATGGTTGCTTAAATGAACGCATTTCACCATTTTTAAAAAGCTACTGTCTGCCCACTTGAATTTATTTGACAGTTCGTTTTTTTTCTTCGCGAATCCAAACTAGCAAGTACTTTGAAATATATGCATGGGTTGCTATCATTTGCAAATGTACTTGCATTTCAGAACGCTGGGCTTTTTTCAGTTGCAATACTGAACGATATGCTACATGCAAAATTTGAGCAACTTGCATTTACGAACACGGCCTTTGTTCTTTTTGACATTAAGTCCGCTTGATTGTGGCTAGCGCTTCGTTTGTCTCATGGAAAGTTTATGGAAATGTCAAATTTCCAACGTTTAAAACGGACGGATTGGTTTGGTTCTGTTTGAGTTAACTGCTGTAGTAGATCAATGTAAATTTTGAGCAACACTTTTTTTCCACCACCACACAGAAATCATGGAACAAGGCTCCGATATTCGCGGATTGATGTACACCGCATCTTCCGCTGTGGGATGTGTACTTTTTCTGATGACCGGTGGACTATTGTTTGCCATGTGTGCGGAAAGCAGATTGCCATCATCAGGCAAAGTGGCTGCCACATCAGCTATGATTATAGCCATTATATTTCTCATAGAAGTTATCTTGCATTTTGTCAATAGAAGAAAAGCCCAAAACCTATAAACACACACACGCACAACAGGACAGTTGAAAACAGGACAGATCTGCGAAATTTTTTGAAATCGAAATTAGTTGTAATATTTCAGGTGGTGTCAGTGTGCTTCCATGCACTGCTCAAATTTTGCTGTTTTTTAACCTCGATCGAATTTTTACATGAAGAAAAACATCATTTTTTTAGCATGGTGAGATTGCAATTGACACAGAGAGGGTGAATTCAAAAATTCAACACTGCCGCAACACTGCAGAATTCAGCTACAGGCTTCTAAATGCTGAATTCTGCAGTGTTGCAGCAATGTTAAGGTTTGAAATCACCCAAAATTGTAATTATAATTTATTAAAATCATTTATATTGCTGCAGATAGACGCAAACTACCACCAAAATCTGGTTAACGTATTCGGAGTTTATTTTTTTTGAACATGGTAGGAGAATATTTAGACTTGGGACTTTAGAGAGTTTTAGGATTGTGCAATTACGGGCAGAAGCACGATCTCTAAATTTTTAACTTTATTTATTTGTTTTTTATTTTTGAGTACATTTAATCGAAATTGTAGTATATGTTCAAGGTGTTAATTCTGATTGATTGATTTACGTTTTTAATATTTATAGGTAAATTTATTTAACTGAAGTTTTGTTAATCTTAAATGTAATTGTAATTTTTTAGGCGTGTTTATTTCATTTTAATTTAGTTCATATAAGGGTTTTTAAATTTTTGTAAATGTAATGAATAATTTGTATAATTTGAAGAAAATTATAATTATCGGGATCAGATTGATTTCGACATATAATATTGAAAAAAAAAACAAGTGAATTTTACTATAGAAGTCAATTTTGCCATTCCATACTGTTACTATGGATATTGGATTCAATAAGTTTCGAAAATGAATTCTATTCACCTTTCTTGTATCTTATGAGGGTCTACCAATAGGTTCCCATCTATGACCCTCCAGGTTTCCGTTCTTGGCTGAAAATTTTATTGCTGATCTGACTATTTACTTTGTACGCTTATCTAAAGCCGCGTTCACCGGCCCAACGAAGCCCAACGATGATGCTCGGCCGCACGATTCTTGGCGTCTGGAGATACGTTCATAAGCATTTGTTGACTTATCGAACCTTCGTTGTGACCTGCATTCAGTTTAAGTCGACTCTACACGACGATATGAACTCCCTCCAACGTGGGACGCTTGATGATAGAACGCATCGTATAGTCGATGCCTGAACTACGAATGTCCCAATGTGCAGCGTCCAACGTTCGTATTTGGATACGTCCGGGTTGTTGCCGGGGCTGGCTCAATCATTGGAAGCCAAAATTCGAATGAAATGTTCACCGCTTCGTGGGTGATGGACGACTACCAGGGAATTTTTATTTTGAGTTTCTTACACTCTGAAACGAAAACGTTGGTGGTGGCTGGTCACATGTCAAAATGGTTGATGTCAAAATCTTAAATTTTTGGTCTTCTATATTTTATGTGATTGTTCAAATTGTCAATCGTTGGTTTATCTTCGATGCTCGTGCACCTCGCACACCAACAAACCTTCGTTGGCCTTCACTACGCCGTCCATCCAAAACCAACGAATGTCAACGACACAAAATAATCATGCCGATTATACAACTCGCCGGATTTTCTACGACGGGAGAACATCCGATCCGCAATTGAAAATATTTGCATTATAGAATCCGACGGATTTCTGCATTATCGACCCGCACTGAAACTGCAATTTCACCACTAGCTGTCAAATTTTCCACGATATTTTTGCGAATCCTTAGAAAAATAAATATTTAAGTGCAAAAATTTAAGAGTACATAATTATTTGAGTTTTGTCTTTTGTGGTATAAAAATTTCATTGTTTTTAACTTACGTTTTCTTCGTAAGAAATATCACAAAAAAATACAGCCTTCGTGGCTATTAGTCACAGAATTAATCAGCCTTCATGAGTAATGACTAATAATTCCTAAAATTACTCCTTACATGTAATTCTGATTTTTAACTTAATTTCTAAGCATTACTGTTTTAATTAATTTTTTCAAATCCAAGCTGCTCCATTTTTAAATGATAGCATTCTGGGCTCCTAACGATGTTAGGGAACCGGAACATGTGCTCTGCAGGCTGGGAACCAGCAGAACCAGCCAATTGAGGTGACCTCTTGACAAGAGATGGGTAGGAAGGTGGACCAGAATAGTCAAACTCTTGCCCTTAGCATTGGCGATTGGTACAGCGGGTGGTACAGTGCCTATTGACGTGGCTCTTCTACAGAAGCCATGGGTAAGTAACGGTGCTATACAGGGCTTGCGGGCAGCCGGCTACAGCATTGCATGCAGTGATGTGGACGGCGACCCTCGGACCTGTGTAGTTTACAATAAAAACACCAACTGCTTTCCTCTCACAGATTTATCCGGATGCGTTTTCATCATTCGATCCATTTCTTCAAACTGAACTCGGTTCGTTGTGCGTAAAGAATTTTATTTGTAAACTTATTTTGTTCATAATTGACAGTATAATTAAAAACATTTAAATTCATATTTTATAAGTCTCCATTGAAAAAAACTACACCGAAATTTTTCACTTCCGCAGTAAATTTGATGCGGATTTGTAATGAAATTTTTTGTATAGAGTGTGATTCACGAGCGGATTCTACAATATCAATTTTTCACACTGCATTACCGTCATTTGGTTATTTTTCATTCGACGGATTCTATAATACGCCAAACCTCAAATCCGAATAAAATTCTTTCCGCGGACGATCCGGCGAGTTATATAATCGGCATGATTATTTCGGGCAAAAAACGTCGCGTCGATTTTTAGAAAAACGGAGGTCGCTGGAAGAATTATGCAAAGAAAAGTGTTGGCCAGTGCAAAAAATGAGGAATCTGCACGTCGGCGCTGGCGAGGAATCTGACTTCCGACAATGGCTTGGACCCAGAATGTCCGAGACGGTAGTATTCCCGCCAAGGGACCTGATTGAGATCTTCTTTGATCCTCCAGCTGGCGGTTTGAGCAGTACATCGTAAATACTTTGCCGACGATCGGAAGGAGGCTAATACCGCGGTAATTCTTTCATTCTTGACTGTCGCCTTTCAAAATTGGCACAACGATCGCTGTCTTACACGCCGACGGGACACGATCCGCATTCAATGTGTGCGTTATGAGGAGGTGGAGTTGTGATACGATATCACCTCCGAATTTGATCATACTTGATCTATTCCCGGCGATTTTCCATTTTTCAGCGATTTTATTGTTGTCTTCACCAAGATTCGTCGGCTGTTCGATAATCGGCGGTTCGGGTGCAGGACCTTGGGGCGGATCGTGGTTGTACAGCTGGTGGAAAAATTTCTCTCCACCGCGTTGCAGGCGACCTTGTGGAGAGGTCACGAAAGTTCAATCCGATTTTTTTAAAGTTGTCGTTGGAAGATGTTGTTTTGCCGTCTAACCGTCGGATTGTTTGGTACAGCGTCCGACACTCGTGCGTCGACGTCGCTTCTTCCATGTCGGATGCAACGTTTTTCCAGTACGGGTCCCGTAAGCACTCCCAATTTTTCTTGGCTGGTGGTGGCACCGTTTTCTTTGCTCTTTGTAACAGCATATGTATTTTCGCTCGAACAAGATAATGGTACGATCTGCAATCGGACCCACGCATTGCAAGTACGTCTTTGAGCGTCAATCGGAATATTGCGTTGATTAAACTTAGTCTAACATCGCCGAATCGTTACTGGGTGGATTTCGCCAGGTGAGTTGGTGTTTGAGTGGATGGCGGAAGGTGTTGGTGGTAACGATCAAATTGTTTGACGCTGCCAATGAAAGGAGGCGTAAAACGTTGTCGATAATTACTCCGTGTCCGATTTGCCCATTGTTGCTTCCCAGCCGGTTCAATCTGCACCTGAATGTGCATTAAAGTTCCCCGCAGGTATGATTAATTCGGTTCGTATCCAGCGTCTGTTGATGCTGATCGTAAAATTCGTCCTTGTTCGTATCCGGGCTGCTCTCGGTTGGCGCATAAACGGATGCGAGATGGGTCTTGATCGATGGTTATAATCGCCAAATGCTCGGATGTCGGTTGGAATGCGATAACATTGTTGGCAGCCCGTCGATCGACTATAAACCCGACACCAGCATTTCTTAGTTAGTTCGTACATCCATGCGGATTCTTGCTTAGTTTCTTAGGTTTTCCGATTGTGAACAATTCGGCAGGTCGACCACCCTTCTCCTTTCACACCCTGGATTTGAACTTGCCTGACGAAGGCGTGATTACTCTTTTCAACTTGGAAGGTTGTTCAGGGAAACAGAGCACGAATCCAAATGGGTTGCTCCAAGTGCTGTTCGGTGGCGAATAGTGAAGTTTTGCTACGAGGACATGGGACATCCTACGGTGGATAGAACATTGCATTGATGTAGACGGCGATTCTGGTTCTCGACGATGAGAAACTACATCAAAGGTTTATGCTGTTGTCATAAGAAACCAGGTGGGTTGATGGAAAGAGAACTACATCCAATGGGACGTCTGACTGTGTCTTTGGTGTTTCGTTATTTTTAATCCCTCAAAATCCTGACATATTTTTCTAAATCACTTTTTGACATATGATCATTGGTTACCGGTGCAGAACGTAACTAGTCCATGGTCTGTTCTATTCAGCTAATCTTGACCCATTCCCTTCACACCACTACATACCGCATAGCGCAGCCCTTCTGTGCCATCGATGGCAAATAAACAAAACAATAAATTTTGTGCTGGCCTGATAGAGGGCACTCTTCTTCATTCGCAACCCCAACGCCATGTAAAGGAAAACTTTCCTCCATTTCCGATGAATTATTAAACAATTCTATCCGAGCTGTAAAACCCCAAAGTCGAAATTAGATGATGTACGTATATATAGAGGAAGTGTGTATGAGTGTATGTATATCCACTCGCCCTCGATGGGGTAGCAATAAGAGCTTAATAGTATGCCAGCAACAAAAATTATATTAAAATTTTTTAGTCCTCGTTGTGCTTTGTTTCCGCGTTTTATTCATGGAAAATCCCACGCTATTTTCGGGAATTTGTTCTGAATTTACATCCTCCTGCGATTCTATGCTGTCGAACATATTGTAACATATGGAGCGACTGCCGCGGCCCCCGTAACAGATACTGTGTGGATATCCAAAAATTGAAGGGGAGCCGTGAAACAGCCGAAACGTACGTAAACGGCATTTTCACGGAAATCCATTAAAGTTCGCCATAGTAGGCGCCCCCCTGGAAAAAACTAAAATAAATAATTTTTGTGAAAGGCTGAAAAAGGGCCGCAAATCATTTTACATTTTTGAAGCTTAGTTTTTATTTTATCGCGCGTGCTGTACGATGGTTTCCAAGACCATTTACAAAATAGTCGAATTGGTAGGTGGAGTTGGTAAGTCTCGCATTGGGCACAGATGTAACGTTTCTTCCCGCAGATACTGATCCTTATGGTCCTGGCCTGTTATCATTTTGCATCGGAGACGGTTAACCTAGATGCGACCCTCTTCACCAATGGCGTTATAGTGGGCTACGCGATTTTACTGCCGACAATTATTACTGGTGAAGCAACTAGTTGGTAGCCGAGTCCTGTTTTACTAATCGCTGCTCCTTTCAGGGATCATCTTCGACATCAATTTTAACAAGAACATAAACCTCATCATAACCTTCGCTGGATTTCCGTTCTTCTTCATGGCAGGAGCGATACTCATCGACATTTCCTTCCTGGAGAAGCAGACCATCAAGGACAAGATGATGCTCGCTGCAGGATATTTGTGCATTGTTAATTCTCTTGCGTTCCTGCTGGAGAGTCTTTTCACTGTAAAGCAGCAGACGTGAATCCAGTAAAATATATATTTTATATCCACCGAATCCGCATATTAGTATGAGCTAAGAAAGGGTCTAATTGCAGCTGCACCCCACCCCCTCTCTTTACAATGCGCGCTCTTCTGAGATGGCTCGATCCACGGAGGTCATCAATGAATTCGCCGCTCCTTGTAACTGCATCCACAATGCCAGCGGAAAAAGCACAAAAAACGGAGCTTTTCCTGGAAAACATGTGCTTTACAGTATCGATAGGGCCGTCCTGTCGATTCGGTCCGACGTGCGTCGAGATGTTCGGATGTAGCCAAGAAACAGGGCGGTGGGGGGTAATCGCTTGAACCATACAGAATGCTTCTAAATCTGTTATAGTAAACTTTAGCATAAGCACAACGTATTGAACTGGTGTGTAGACGAATACTTTGTACACGTGTGCGATCCCAAAGCTATGGTGACATTTGGAGTATCCTTTTTGTTGTTTCTTTTCTTTTTTTTGTTTTTGGACGTCGACCCCCTGGACACTTCGGCACCAACCCACCTCCTCTATATGAGTGTGTAGTGGGATTTCTACAAAAGTCAGTTCTACGCATCTTCTGTCATTTCGTCTTGAGACTCGGGTTCCAATGAATGGATGTGTGCCCAACTCCTGCAGTGACAGCATCCTTGCTTGCTGGCTTGTAACGCTTTCACAGAATCCCGAAGAGAATTTCCTTCAAGGTTAAAGAGAGTTTTTCGGTACATGTGGATTCTGCTTGAATATCGCACGGAAAATTATGCGCGCGCAAACAACTGCATCTGAGGAAGAGTTAAACTGAGAGGGAACTGAAAAATTTTCATATTTTAAATAAGCATTGGCGTAGATTTAAGGGGGAGTGGATTGTGGATAATCACTAGAGTTTAGGGGTCTTTTACGAAAGTTCGGTTAAAAATTAGGAGTCGTTGATTGAACAAAAAAAGAAACGGATTAGAAATACGAGGTATGCTGTTGGTTGGTTAAAGTGGTGAGGTCCGCATACTCTGGTGCTAACCTCCAACTAGCGCACTAGCGCCGTTTTGATTCCACTGGTTCTTATGACCCCACTAGGCTTGTTACGGTCTTTAGATTCACTTTGTAGCATTCAAGAACTGTATTAAGTTCGTTGGATGCTCTGTTGCTAGGCCTTCAAGCTGGTTCAGTACGTGGGTGCCAAATGAACTGTGCCTGGTCCTGGCTAGTGTCGGACATTTGCACACAAAGTGCCCAAAGTGTCTGGGTTTTTGCAGTTACGGCATGATGTGTTGAATGGGTCCCCTGTTGGCCAGTATCCCGCTATAAGTTGTAAACATGCTAGAGGCGACCGACGAATCGCTTTACACAGTGACTGTCAAAAGCGGATAGAATAAACTGCTTTATATGAAGGTGCACAATCTACAGACCACTGCGATGGCAACGTTTTTGAGCGCGAC
This sequence comes from Thereva unica, assembly GCA_949987705.1. Classification (NCBI taxonomy): domain Eukaryota; kingdom Metazoa; phylum Arthropoda; class Insecta; order Diptera; family Therevidae; genus Thereva; species Thereva unica. The sequence goes on from OX465284.1 coordinate 110,782,624, forward strand.
GAACGAATCTAAATCTAATTTCTATTTCATAGCCGTCGCTTATCAAAGTTGCATATGGGTTCTGTGGCATGGGTTTGTGTTTCTATTCTCATGTGTTCCTGTGTGAGTGTATGCCATATATTCGGCTGTTCAAGATGGTTATTCCGAAGTGTGCTGTTTATTGTGTGTCGCCGTCGCTCATAGTGTGTGCATACAACGAATTTCGTCGGGTCTTTCAGCGTGGCCGACAGAAATCGTTTCGCTGTCGTACTCTTAGCATGTTTACAGCGATAGCTTTAGCTAGGTTCGGATGCCGTAGGCATAGTCGGTCGCACACATTCCCTCTTGCTAGACTGATGTAAGGCTCCTGTGCTAAAAGTCGAGTCGTGTGTCGTCGCGAAATGTCGTCTGATCTAAAGAAAGTGACGTTTCAGTCGTATAACGACTTTCAGCACATGGGCCTAGAGTGGAAATGCTAAGTTGAGTTTAGGCGGCTGTACTGGAAGTCGTGATTTGACAAAAACGCGAATTGCTTCAGCCCAAACAACTTGTCGTGCCATGACGACTCGACTTGCAGAACAGTGGCCTAAGATTCTCACCACTCCTTTATAAAATAAGCTCCAGCTAGCTTCGTGCAGGAGAGTTTCAGAAGGGTATCAGTTTTGTTTTTGTTGCCGTCGGACGTCCATGTGTTTTTAGGCTTGTTGGATATTGTCAATCCGTTCCTATATTGCTTTGACCAAGGTAAGGAAGTGTAGGTAAATATGTCTTTTAATCGTATAGACAGGGAGGTCTACCCCTTCCACCTCTATATTCGAAACCTTCCTTTTTTGTTATGTCGTAAAGTCAAACTTAGGAATCAACCTTTGTACTACTAATCATCAGCTTTCTTGTTCCACTGTATTTTCCTGTGTCCTGGAATTCACAATAGGGTTCGTTTTCATTCCTGCTTATGCGTTCGAGCTCATCTCAGCATTTCTTGGCTAGTTTTAATGAGTAAAGGATTGACATTGACATGACAGCTGTAGTAGGATTCTTGTATATGTATTTTATAACTCGTTTCAATTTTCCTAATATCGAGTGGAAGTTGAAACATTTGGAATTATGAAAATTGAAACGAATTTTGAAATATACAAGAATCCTACTACAACTGTCATGCCAATAATGTTAAAGGGGTTTGGGTGGTGAGTGGACGGATTTTTTCCTAAGCAAGAACATTCTGGAACATTAAACAGCATTGGCGGGAGAGTTTTGTGAAGTTAAAGCACAAGCAAACTCAACAGCCAAGCAAAATCGCGAAGCATATCCTGATTGGACAGAGGCAGGGGCGGCAATTTTATAGGTGGAATTTGTGCATGTGCACCGGGCGCAATTTCAGAAACAAAGTGAAAAAGTGTTCCCGTGCCTTCATTTTTTTATATTAAACGAATTCCACAGAGTTTTTGTGTCTTTTTCCATTGTCGTTCACTGCGATCAAAAAATGAACAGCTGATGGGGGCGCAGCTTGGCATACTGCACCGGGCGCAAAAAAAGCCAAACACCGGTCCTGCTCATAAGACAACTACGCTCGTTTTCGGTATACAGAAACAAGGTAATGACAGCTTCGAATGCCGTGGAAAACGGCCACCAAGTGACGTCAGCACTAAAATGACAGTTCTCTTTTACAGAAACTCTTTTCGCTGCTGGATTGGTTTTTCGCGTATTTTTATTAAGTTGGTGAGTGTTATTTATTGTTCTACCGCTGACTTATTTTAGTTTGACACTTTATCTGTCAAACACAACAAAGATTCGCTCAACTTTGAATCTTATCGCAAAATTTGTTGAGCAACACAAACTTCTATCGCCGGCACCACTGCAAAAAAAAACATGGAAAATCCCTTAAGGGTAGCGAAAATATGTAAATAATGCAAATTTCTGCGATTATAGCCCTTCTGCTGTTGGGGCTGTGAGGGGCTCCTCTGGTCGTCCTCAATGTTGTTGTAGACTTTAAAGAAAAGCACATGTGAACACTCTCTCACGTTTTCCGGGGCTCTCTTTCACATAATCTCATCATCATCGCTCCTGCTCTCTTTGGCTCTTTTTCATGTCCTCTCTCTATCTGACCATTTTCCAGCTTTCCACCACTCTTCGATTATAAGCTGGCGCTGGCTAACGGCACTTGTACCCTTCGAGCCGAGTCGGAAAATTTTCAGTTCAGGACGTTGGTTAGATCGCGTCGGGTCGTGTTCTCTCGAGTTTTTATCTAAACATTTTTATCAACATTATTATTATTATTGTTGTCATATATATTATTATAAATTTCACTCACACACTTATGTCTTACATAAGCCCGGAAGAGGAAAGCGAACATTTTCATAGTTTTCATAGCACGCGGTAAACAAGTTGGTTTCGTTGATTGTACTTAATTTTTTGGTTTGGTTTGGTTTTTTGTGAAGAAGTTTCTTTATTTTTTTTGTTTTATCCTTTTTTTTTATTTTGTTTACGCTGTTGGCATTAATCCTTTCTGTCAACTCGAGTTAACTTTTTGTAGTTTAACGCGAAACGTTTCAATATAAATAAAAGTTTTATCCTTTTTTTTAGTGCAGTTTCTTTTGCAGCCGTGTGTGTGTGTTGTTGTTAATTTTTTCGCCTTCGTTCAAATTATGTACCGTTTAGCGTGATATTTCCGTTTTCTTAACGAACCGCAAACGAGCAGGAGATCAGCGGCCGTTAGTATATAAAGATCGTGTACAGTCCTTCTCGATTGCTGCGGGTAAACACACTGAATTATGCTGTACAAGCCGAAAGTAATTGAAATTATTGCAACCATCATTAACAGAACAAAAATAATAACGACAATCACAATCCGAAAACAATATATATATAAACTAAAGCACCCTCAAATGGACATAGTAGCTCAACTGTCGAATTGTCGAACTGCCGAACTGCCGGTTTCTAGTCCTTTATTATGGCTTCAAATCCTCGTCGAATCGCTATCGAACTTCAGGAAATGGGTGTTAATTTTTGAGTAACAACTCTCCCCGCTTCGCCGAACGGAAGAATGAACACCGAACGTTTCAAATCGCGGTACATGGAGCGCGCGGTGCTGTAACGGGTGAAGCAAGGCGGAACCAATTAATCTGGGGGTTTTCATCGAAAAAACACAAAAACACAACCAAAAAAAAAAACGAACGAACAAACGAACTCCGTTTCAACTGCCGAATGTTTTCTTAATAATAAAATTTTATCGAGTTGAAAAATTTACTACTCGCGCTGCCATCGTCGAACGGGAGGTCCTGGCTCTTGACTCCTGGCCTCCTGACTTGAATCCTTCGAGCCAGTTTAGGCATCGATTTGGAGGCTTAATCCTAAAAAAATGAGTTCAATGGCATGTAAGAATGGGGAAAAGAAAAAGTTTTGTTCGAACCCTCGTTTGCCTGCCTGCCTGCCGTCGTCGTCGTTCGTCCTGTTGTTGTTTTCTTTTTCCGTTAATTAAGGATCAGTGAGGCGAGTTTTTTTTGAAAAGTTTTTAAGTGATGGACTTTTGTATGCGGATTGAGTGATTGACAATTTTCATTAAAACAAAACAAAAAAAAAATGTACGAAAACAAAAAAGAGAGAGAAGCCCCAGACTTTTATAAGAACGAGTAACTTTTCGGGTTTGAATATAGATTTTTAATTAATTTGCGAAGATAAACTTTTAATACTTTTAACTTTTTTAAGATCTCGTAAAATTTATGCCGAGGCCATACATATTTTAGCGGAATTTACCATAATTCGTAATACGACATGGTCCTATCCTTGTTCAGATTGAGGAAATTGAAAGTTGCGGTCAGGGTTTTATGTTTTCTGGCTCTTCTGGGCTGCAATTGTTGTTTCAATACCATTTTCAATGCCAAACCCGATAAACCTCATTGCTTACTTCTATAGCACTGTTTTCACATCTCAAGTACTGTTTACATTAACACATCCTTCTACCAAACCTTCCCCTTTACTGTTCATACACCCCTCAAAGACATCCCCTGGATGATTCACACGAAAAAACGGAAATATATAGATCATAGTTGCTTAATGGGCGAAAATCCGTAACACACGCGTGTCAATTTCAAACCCGAATCGATCGGTTAATGCCAATGTTAACATTTAAGCGATGTCATATAACCACAGTATCCTGTCATTAGTTGGATGGATCCTTGTCTTGGCTAAGGGGGTGTCGTAGGCTTTTTAATATTATCATTTATCTCGAGGATATTGTGCAATCGATTTCGTCTTTCCAAGCACACTAAAAGTATACCGAGCCAAAGTCAATATTTAAGCACTACAAATGAGCTGGAAGAAGGCTTGTGACTAGAATGAGAATCCTTCGCCTCCGTTCTATGTGCTGAATTAAAATCCAGTACTGTGGTGATTCCGTTTGTTAAGCTCTGTTCATACAACGAAACACGTACCTACATATATATGAATTGTGTAACCCTTGTGTTGACAAAACATTGTGGGATTATTTAGTTCGTATACAAAATGCATGTATGCGCTCCTGATAGGTGTTTTTGATAGTTGAAGTAGTTTGTTTTGAGTAGAATCATACGTCTTATGGGTAACCAAACAAGTTTACACGAGCTGAACACTGTCTATTCAATTCTCCTGACTAACATGAAGACTTATACATATTATTAGGCGTTTACATGTAAACATTGGAGAAAACCCTTCTTGTTTCCACGTCAAAATCTTATGGTCATTTGGTAGATAAATACGAGGAAAAATTGCAAAAACTTGTTTAGTATTATTTATTTCGAATTGATATGCTTCAAACAGAACCAATCCGTTCCGTCCGATCCGTCCGCTCCGTTCGTTTACTCTCTGCCATTGAGCGGAACTGTAACCACAATCAAGCGTACGAATGCCAGAGAAAAAACGAACAGAGCGGCTTGATTGTGGCTACAGCTCAGTGGCAGAGAATAAACGAACAGAGCGGACGGATCGGACGGAACGGATTGGTTCTGTTTGAAGCTTAAAGCGATATTTGCGTGCGGACCACTTGAAATACTTTGTTAGAACGATCCCACCAAAACTGTTCGTTATGTTTACAGAAGTATTGCTCCAGAAAGAAATATATTGATTCAAGGGGAACGATTCTTTCGAATTGAAAGGCGTCAATCGAAATGAGTCGTCCACAGTTTCATTGTTCTTTTAAGCTAAATGTAACAGTTCAATTCATTTCAATGGCACTACAGCCCAAATCGAGTTCTTCAGTTTTCTCCTCCAATCTTCTCGCTCACTGGCTAGGTCCTCCAATTTCGTAGGCTTAACAAGTCTGCAGCGTCTGCTTCTACGGCTTCAAACCATCTTTTTCTTGGTCGTCCTGCTGGGCTGTCATAACATACATAACGCTTCTTTATTCCTTCATAGGATTTAGGGCGGAAGCAGTCGGATTTAGCTTGCCAAACTATTTTCTGTTGCCAAATTGTTTAACAAGTTTTTGAGGTCCTAGTACCTGTGGGCCAGCAAACTGATATGATCCGCGTAGTCGAGATCCTTAAGGCGGTCTAGCAAACCCCATTGTATGCCGCCTGTTCTACTATCTAGAGCGCCGAGAAGGATGTCGTTTGTTACTATAAGAAATAGTAATGGCGAAAGAAGGCATCCTTGTGGTACTCTGCAGCTCACTTCAAAGCTGTTGGATAATTTTCCATTGTGAAGAACTCTGCATTTGAAATTGTTGTATAGAATTTTTATCAATTCTATTATTTTATCAGGCAATCCACGTTGCCGTAGTGCCTTCCATATAAAGCTCCTCTTGACCGAATCGAACGCTTTCTCATAGTCTATGAAAGCAAGGTAAAGCAACCACTACCACTATGATTCTTAATTTGTTAATATGGTCTGTGCGGGAGCGGCCCGTCCTGAATCCATCCAGCTGCCTTCTAAGCGTTCGGTCTACTGCTTCTCTTATCCTAGATAGTAATATATGGGATGAGATTTTGCCCTCAGTAGATAATAGACAGATGCCTCTCCAGTTGTCAAAAATTGTTAGTCCCCCTTTTTGGTATTTGGAATATGATGCCTTCCGTCCAATCCTTCAGAAAGGTACCGGATGTTCCATGCTTTTTTCAGGATTGGCCGTAGCGCATCTGCTATGAGGTTTGAATCGGCTTTCAACAATTTTGGCGGGATGCCATCTTTCCCAGCTGCTTTATCATTGGCCATCGCATGAATTGCGGTTACTATTTCCGTTTTGGATGGGGCCCGAGTGGTGATTATTATTGGCTGTGCATTGTTGCTGCTTTCTTGAGGTTCCTGTGTAAGTGAACCATTCAGGGCAGCGAAGAAGTGATCTCTTCATTCTTGCCTTTTAATGCTCTCCAGCAGAAGGTTCACGTCAAACCGTCTACGGTTTATGGCATCGCGTTGGACGTTTCTGATTTGGTTTTAAGGCGAACAATTGTTACTATCAAATGGTGGTCACTTCCAGTATCTGCTCGTCTAAAGTTCCTGCCATCCTCTATTATAGTTCTCCATCTGCGACTGACGGTCACGTGATCTATCTGATTTCTCGTTCTACCATCTGGCGATACCCACATCTCCTTGTGTATCTTCTTAAGACAAAAGTAAGTTCTACCTACCATGTCTTGATGGGAACTGCAGAAGTCAACAAAAAGCTCACCATTATTATTAGTAACTTGGCTTAGACCTTGATTTCCTTGATTGTGTGTCAATGGTCGGTGTTGTCGTGGCTGACCTGTGTATTTTAGTCACCCAATAAAACAATTATGTCTCCTCGTCTTTGATGTCGTCGTCTGCTACCGTAGTACTTCTTAGTCTGGTACGCAAGCGCACGGTAATAATACTCTCAGAAACTGGTGACCAGCTAATGAGGCTGGACCTGGCTTCTTTGGTGAGTATTACGCCAACGCCACTCCTACGGCTTTTAGTTTCATTTCTCCCAGAACGTTTGGGCAGATACGTTCCCCTGCATAGTGTCATCTGGTCTCGCTAATTCCCTCGATTTTGATTTTATATCGATTCATCTCGTTTGGGACTTCATCCAGCCGTCCATCAGCAAGCAGTGCTCCAACATTCCATGTTCCAATTCGTGTCCTTATTCGATAAGCAAAGGTCGTCGTCAGGTTCTCCATCCGGTTCCGATGGAGCCATAGTGTTTTTATGAGAGCGGATTGCTAACCCTCAGACCAACCGACTTTTATTTAATCAATTCGCGACGTACTGTCATTCACGCGGAATTCCTCAGACAGACACTTCTTCTTCTTTTTCCCATGAAGTTGGCAACGGTTGCAATGGGTCTGTTCGCTAGAGCTGACACTAGGAAAAAAGAAATATGGAAAAGACGTAAGTTACGTAATACCATGTTTCCATCGCACTTGAAATCCGCAGGTTTTGATAAAACGATTTGGCGAAATCCAAATGTGTTTCCATTGCACCAGGCAGTTTTCGCTTGTCATAACAAACTTGCACATCAAATTTTAAAAACCTAATTATATCAACAAAACTGAGGAATTTGGAAAGAATAGGCTATAAAAGAAGGAAAAAATATAAACATTCATTTAAGCTCCATTTTAAACGTTAAAGATAGAAAATTTAAAAATAACAAATTCGTACTGTCAAAATTTTTTACAGCTGAGAAATTTCCCCAAGCTGAGTACACTTGCTGAATAAGCTGAATAGTCATTACCAAGATTTCGATCGAGATTTCATTGAAATCTCCTCCGAAAGGCGATTTCATTTTATATGCTAAAACATGAGATTTCAAACGAGATTTCGTCCGAAATCCTCATTTTTGCCGAAATCGGAAGATTTCGAGTGCGATGGAAACATGGTATAAGACTAAGTTAAAAGACGTAAGGCGCCTTTTGTTCTTAATATCAAAGTGGCCGTCAGAGTGCAAAAATTTTTAATTCAAGCATCTGCCATGGATCAGGGCTTGTACTTTTCACTAGACAAAAATTATATGTAGCGTGCGCCATCTAGATTTCGGTATTTCAACATTGAATAACTCTGGCATTTTTTTAACCGATTTTGACAAGTTGAAACTCTCTGTAAGCCAAAATGGTTTCCCTTTTTAAAGGCATTACATTATTGTGCTATAAAAACAGCAAAAAGTCTTCAACCAGTCTTCCTATCCTTCTCATCCATGCCAGCTAAATCTGCTGGATTAATTATAGATCCTGTCAAAAATGTGTTACTATCGAGAATAGAGCAATAATACAGATTAAAAATACCTTTCAACCCTCTTGTACCTTTGTACATAAGTATGTGTGTTGCGCTAAATGCGGTTAGCTCCAAGCTGCAAAAATATCCACGATATCCAGAAATAAGATAAAAGGGCGACACTTTCGTACGACTATGAGTACATCACGTGCGATTGGAGCAGAGAAAGAGCAATTTACCGCGTCTTCTGCTCGTAATTCTCACTCAATTTTCGCTTCTTTGATAAAAATCCCCTGGAAAAAGTGCGCCCAACATGAGCGAACGCTCCTCTGGCCGTAAGTGCTTTTGATTCCGTCATTTAGTGTAATGAACCGCTTTCATATCTTAATTGAATTTCTTTTGTAGAAAAATACCGAAAAAAACCCCCAGAAGATAAAATGTGCGCCGAGAATTACATTTGGGGATTTATTTTTAAATTTCAATTTAATTCTCTCTCTCTCGGCGCTGCTGTGCCGATTTGGATCAGTTTAGGGCAGACTTGGCAGCTCCACATTTTTTTTATATAGTCTTAAAAATAAAATAAACGACAAGTTATACCTCCGATTCTGCATCAGCACATACCTACATTAAATGCGAATTACTCCAACATATTTTATTAATTACGGTCTGCCGTTGCCTGGCTTCTTGCGCCCCGGCGGCAGCCAGTGCGCCGCCCCGTGCTGCGGCTGGGGCTGTTATCAGGCACACTTTAAGAATTCCACGTAAATATTCCCGGTAAAGACGTGTAGGAGAAACAATTGCTCCCCATTAAAAGTGGAGTAACTTTTGTACTTGGCTGAAAACGTGAAATGAAATTTTATTGGGGCCTCCCTCACTCCCAGACACACACACACCCACACACCCAGCAGCCACTCGCTCACGCGGTCCCACAATCAAAAAATAAGTCACGAAACTGGCTTTACAGTGATTTTATTTCTTAAGAAAATAAATGTTTAAGGATGTTACTGGGTGCGTTTTGCACGGATCTTAAAGGATTCGAGTCGGAGGAGGCTGGAGATAAACTTTTGAAGAAGTTACACACAGGATTTATGGGATATAAACGGGAGATCCTTGGTAATCTTATATTGCGCAGATTTCGTGTAATTATAGTGTTCAATCGATAAATCTGCTTTAGTAATAAGGATTCACGTTTTTGGTACTTTGAGATTAATTCTAGTTGGTAAACAGGAGTAGGATGGACGGTGGACGCTTTCTTCGGTATTCGAATCTGTCAGTCTCTTTTACATTTCCTTGTTTCCTATATAACGTGAGGAAGGCAGCATATAGTTACCCGTTTATGAATAAGTTGAAAAGTTGAGTCGAGGTTGAGTTGAAATTTCGACCACCGTATATGATTTCGAGTTGAGTTTTCATTTTGGGTAGAGTAGAGAAATAGAGTTAAACTGAAATCAAAACTTAACCTCAAATTTTTGTGTGAAATTCTCATACACGAAATAATTTTTTATTCCTGTGCAAGCAAAAACGCCGAACACAAAACTAACTCCAAAGGCGGACTTCACGGACCGTAAAAAAACAAAACAAATGTGGTTTCAACCCAATTACAACTCAACCCGCATATATCAGGCGAAATATCAACTCGACCCAGGTAGAAGAGCTGAATTGGGTTCAGTGGACCCAGTTTCAACTCGACCCTCGTTTATGACTGAATTGAATCTGAATTGAAACTGGGTTGAGCGTAGTCTTAAACGGGGTTAGTAGTTCAATATTAGAGCTTTGAGTGCATGAATCGTTGTTGGAGCATTGGCGTAGACCTTATTTTTGTTTTAGCCCGAAAGGAAGACGTCTGAGAGTGTTAATTCGCATAATCTGGGCGGCAAATTAAAGTCTCCGTTTCAAAAAATCACACTTGGAAATATTTGCCGCAATAGAGCCTTTGTTTCAAGAGTTGTGTGGCAGATCGCCCCGTCCACTTGAAAAAAAAACGTCGTCTTCACGATAGCGTCTTCAGCTTCAATTGGGGATACAATCAAACCATGTCGAGAAGAGTCGTGGTATGCCGACGGGGATGAGCACAAGCATGCACGCTATGAATACTTGGCGAACGCACCTGCTGCCACACTGGCTGCCAGCTCCATCGCTCTGTTCGGTATACCGTCTGGTCTAGGGGCTTTTCTAACGGCAATCCTCTTCGCGGCTTCAAAAATTTCTTCCTTCCTTAGCTCTGGGATGTCTGCTTGATCCACGTTTACTTCAGGCAGGCTGCCCAAGTTCCCGTTTTGTGGGATTAGGGTCCATACTATGTCCTTCAGCATTACAAGGCAGGAAATCGTTAGGGGAAGGCTTGCTCTTATTCGACGACATCACTACGCTGTAAGTACATTCGCACGAGCTACTATCCGTTTTCTTGCGCAACCTGTTCAAGTGCTCCGTTTTATTTTATTCGGATGGCATTTTTTGGCCCTTTCCTCGCCTCCTTATATTTCATAAACGGCTTCTGGCATCGCCTTGTTGCGTTTAGGCAAACCTTTCGACGCTCCTCGATTTCATCGTTCCAGCAGAAGTTCGATGTACGTCTTCGGGGTTTTGTGTGTTGTGGCGATTGTGGCAGGCGTAACGTGTCCAATTCATCGCCGCCGTGATGCTTGCTACCATTTCGTTAGTGCATCCTATCTGCTCAAAGTTTTATTGCAGGATTATTTCTTTTGGCAGCTCTTCATCGAGCTTGTTCTAACCCCAACTGATGCTTACGGCGTGGTATTACTGCCCCCTTTCTGCTCTTCTTTCAGTGCCGAAAGTTATGGCGCTGGTATACACCTCGCAAACCCGCCATTATCGGAGGTCTCTGGCAGTCGAGTCACTGATGCAAGTGATGTCTACTATAGACCTTTTACCTTTTTGGAAGGTTTGCCAGTACTGCCGGATTCATCGTTGCGGATGAGTCGCGTCGCACAAATTTCCCAAAAAGAGAGTCTGCTGAACTTCGATTCATTGTTGTAGTCATAGTGTGCCGCACATTTTGTATGATTTGACAGTTTTTCAGACAATTTTCATCAAAAACATATGATTTTTTTGACAATTTTTATAATCCGCCGCACAAAAGTTGAAGTTGGTTCAACTTTTTTTGAGAGAGAAAAAAAAATCCCAAAAATTTCCCAAAATTGAGAAAGGTACAATTTTTCATACAAAAAGTATGCGCGCACTTAAGTGCGGCGCGAATCATCCGCAACGATGAATCCGGCATACCACATTGAGTCGTAAAAACGCTTCCACTAGATTACGCCTCCTTGCATTTGTATGCCAGCTGCCCCAGTCCACCACCCGTGCATTAAAATCCCCCGCCATTCTTTTGGGGTGATGACGACACGCGTCTCAGACAACTTTTCCACCAACGTCACGCATTTGGAAAAGTAGAATTTTTGCTTAGGCGCATCGTGCCTGCTTCATGCTAAGTGTCTGTTTCAGGCTAGGAGCGGGTGAGTTTTGTTTTTTACTCGATTTGATCGTAGAGCGTTTCTTCAACGTTCGGTGTCTGCGCCATTAGTGTTAAGGCTGCCTAGGACTTTATGGTTGGTCAACTGCGGTCCAAAGGAGATTCAGGGCATTTATTCTGGATCGCTTTGAGTAGGAGGAACTTGTCTTTCCTTGGGGACCAAGAAACCTTTACTAGTTCACCGATGGGTCAAAAATGGCACATGCTAGAGGGACTGGTGTCGTAGGACCATAACTCAAAAGTCTCAATTGCAATAGGAAGGCAGCCCGGTTTTCTAAACTAACCTCGTATACTTTAAAACAGTGAACTAGCAGTATTTTTAGAAAAAAGTATGGTCCGATTACACCGCCATATACCAAAAACCGCACCAAACTGTTTGTCGTTGGGGTTGGAGAGGTTGTTCGACTATTTCTATTGGATATTCGCATCTCCAGATAGACAAACCTCGGTTTTCAGCCACACTCTCAGCTACAGCAGCGATATTTTTATATGAACTAGCCAGGGCAGCATTTTCATAGATGAAAATGGTGTACTTGCACCGGGCGCAATTTCAGAAATAAAGATTTAAAAAAAACGAAATTAAAACTTTGAACACAACAACTTAAAAAGCGTTTCCTTGTTTCTGTCTTTGTCCATTGTCCATCACTGTGATCAGAAGTTGAACAGAGCTGATGGGGCGCAATATGGTATATTGCACCGGGCGCAAAAAACTCAGTGCATGTCCTGGACCTGCAACCATTATCGCGATATAAGTTTTGCAAGTGTGTGATCTGAAAACATCCTAGTTTTTACTTGACAAATGTCATCGTAATGACAGTAATCGCGTTGACAGTTAAAAAATGGCGGGAAATTTAAAATGACATCTCTTGTTGAAACACCCTTTATGATTACGAAGTTTTAGTCCAAAACTTTTGAATTTTCATATACAGAGGCGCGGCTTTGGGTTATATGTGTTGATAAAATGAGATAATCTGTGCGCGTCTCTCTCTCTATATCTCTAATCTCTTTCCCTAAATATCGCTTAACGTTCGTATATGAACAGTTTTAGTATTTTGTCGTCCGCGGCGACAAAAATCGAATATCATTCGGTAATATCTCAATTGTCAATAAAGAGCTCGTGAGGAAGTCATCAAAATGCCGTTAATTTTTATTATATAACCGGTAAAATGGCACAAAGATCCGCCCCCCCCACATACAACAAAGGGTCCATAAAACCGTTTATGTCCCTTAAAATCCACAACATAGAACAAGACTCGCCCCAAAATAACTTCACGAAAAGATTCCACGCGGATTGTAATTAATAATAAAAATCGGCGATAAAACGCCGCCCGCCGCCATAGGACCGATTCCCAATATTCGCCGAAGCGCAATCGTTAACAACTCGCAAATTGCAAAATGCTTAACCGAGAATATTAATAAATTTTAATAACAAGTTCCACAACGGATTGTTTAAAGTGGAAATTTAAATCGTAAAAAAAAATCCGAGAGTGGACTCTTAAAAAATATTCGAAACGAGTTTGCATTTGTTAACTCGGTCGGCCCCCGTCGTCGTCGTCGTATTCGGCCCGCTCCACACTGCTCCACGGGCCAGATTTAAAATTAAGATACACCAAAGGAAACAAGCGAAATTTTACTCGGGGCTTGCAAAATTGCGAAGGGATGAAACGGATACATTGTCGAACCCTTAGAATTTGCATTCAAAACTGTTCCAGGATCGGGGCTCCGGGTTTTTCACCAGATTTCTTTTTTGTGTTATTTATTTATTTACAAATCAGAATCCAGACGCGCCGTCCCCACCGCCCCCGCCGGGAAACTTTGGTTCTTTTAAGTTGACTTAATACTTGTGTACACATATACTCGTCCTCGTATATACACAGTGGCAGAGGGGCTGCTTCAATTTTAAGAAATTCTCGGAAAAAAATGGATTTAAATTCATAAGGCCCGATACAAACGTGTATTATCATCCTGGAGGTTGTTGAATCGGTTTCAGCACAGATGGAAGGGAACACGCCAGATAATCGAAGGGAAAACATGTAAATAAATTCTTTTTGCTAAAAGATAAGATGGGATTTTCTCCCGTTTTCTTAATCGAAATGTTTTCAAAGTGGTCGGAATTTGCCTCAAAATACGCTTAGCTAGTTGGGGTACCGGGTAGTATCCTGTCGTGTTTCTTTTTTGGGCAGGTATTATTGAATTATGGTAAACTGTGGAGCAACTTTCCTGGGTGGGCACATGTATGAGTTCTGCCCAAAAGACTTGGTTATTTTCAAGGACCAAAGTACTTGGACTAATTGAAATTCTACCAATTACATCCTTCCGGCAACTTGCCATTACGTTCATTTGGCTCAGCACGGTCGATCAATCATCATCTGAGAGCCTTGACCTTCTCAAGAGACTTCTTCCATCGTTCTCGGACTTGCATCCTACTCTTCCAGTTGATATTTCCAATTGTGCGTAAACCTGGAAATAGATATATGCGTGCGTGCGCTGCGTGCAATGACGGAAAGTATAGAATGCGTGTATTCAAATGCGACCTAACATATAGTTGGATGAACCGAACGCATGCAATCGGTCTACTTTCAGCTTTTTTTCGAATTGACATAGCCTCAAGCGCCCAAACACAAGCACACACACAAATACACATAGGGCTGTGCCTGGCCAGCGTTCAAAGACGGCCAAAATAAAAGATGGCTAAATCTCCAAGGAGAAATCGACGAATACGTATAAGGGTCGATGTACACATATCCGTAACGCCACGGTGCCGATGCTTTCCGTGTCAGTGGTTTCCGTGATGAATTTTTCACTGACACTCACACAGCACCGCCTTTTTCCGTATCAGTGTTCAATGTTCAATGGCATCCGTTAATTCAGTTTTGTAATTTGGACAGTGATCAGTGAATTTTGCGTGGAGAGAGTGGGTTGATTCCAGAGAAATGGCCGCACAGAAACAAGTTTGAGTGTATTTAAAATAAACTAAACCTAAATTTCTGTCGAATTCTTATAAAGCTTTCAGTTGAATTTAAAAAATATTTGTTTCATATTTGGGATAAATTGAAAATATACGGCAACGTAGTTTTTGTCGGTGGCAACTTAGTTTTTTTTCACGGATGCCTGAGGGTACTGAAATCGTCGGTGCCCCACTGCATTGGATGTCTGGGAACATGTCGCGCCTTTCTCAATTTGTTTACATGAAATTATATAGTACCGATAATTTTTTTCACTGATGCTCCCGGTACTGCACTGAAGTCGATGTCACGTTACGGATATGTGTGGAGCGACATTAAATGAACAACATTCAGGTTTTTATTTTGTGCTGATCAAAAATAGTCTTGCCTTTGCATTCTTGGTCTTGTTCTTGCGCAAGTCCTAGGCCACTTATTCGTCTGCAAGACCAAGCCTTACATAGCTCCTCTTACAGTGCAATTTTTTACATGTTGAATCATGTCTTTGTTTCGATAAATGATGTTACCTAAGAGGCGGCCAAATGCACTTGCACGCAGTCGGCCATCTACTCAGACACGCCCCTGGACCCACCACAAACTCACGCTCTCGCCCCTTCAGATTTTTTGGTTATGTGTGAAAGCCGCTAGATTTTGGGAATTTTTTTCGGGCGTTTTCATTAGCTTTTCTATCCAGCATGGGCGTGATATTTTGTCAGGTTATTTATATATGTGTAACACCCTCTTCATTTATTGAGCCCGTGATCCTCCAGAGATTTTCTTCTCGCATCTTCCGATAACTTGCTTGCTAAACCTAGCATCCATGCTTCCGATCCCTACACATGAGCACAGGTCTTATTACAGTTTTGTATTACTTAAACTAGGTGACCCGACAGACCTTGTCCTGTTCAAATATCAACAAGTTTGTTTGTGATCGTTTTGTGAATTTGTGAAAAGCTATTGATTGGAAATGTGCGATTTTCATTTGAATCGGAACACAATTGGCAAATTCGTCGGCCATTTTGAATTTATAAGTTTTGATCATAAATTCGTTATTTGCAGCCTTAAAAATTCCTGGATACCAACGTTCATTGGAATCGGAACACAATTAACAAATTAAAGTATATTTGCGCAGCCATTTTGAATTTCGACCATATCTGCGCGGCCATTTTGAATTTCGAAAATCGGGCTTCGAGGTGGATCATGGAGCACCGCCACCTCCCTCTATATGCAAAATTTCGAAGCTCTGCGATGACTGGTCAACGAAGCCTTCTATGACAGCGCCATCTAGGAGTGGCTTTAGCAAGTAATAGAATATCTTTCGTTCTTTCTTTTAATAAGTCTGTTCCAGTGCTTTTCCTGAAAAACTTGTTGGGTAAAAAGTTACTTGAATAGTGGAGACAGTTGCGTAGTGTGGGCAGTGCGAAGGGGCCATCTGCTCGGGCGGCGCCCAAAGTAAACTGCGCTAGAAATCCTGTCGGCAACATCTGGTCAACGATTCCAAAAATGACTTGTTTACCATTGATTGTTAAGAATTACCACACATTGAACAGATTGTCCGGGCCGACAGTGCTATGTCTGGACTATACTCTCCCCTTTTGACGGGTCACGAAAAAGTTTGTGGTCGGGCGTTGTTGTGTCGAAAAGCAAAAACATTTCTACTATTAAGTTCTTGTCGTTTGCGTTCAATGGCATGGCGTAATCTCTCTAGTTCTCTCTTCCACATAATAAATAGTTTTATCAACTGGAAGGACCTCAATGCACGATTTCCTACATTGACCTTCTTTTTGTATCCAGGTTTGCACAATAGCATCTAGAAAACATACGAGTATTTTCTTCATGAGGTAAAGTAGAGCCTGCGCGTCATAAAAGCAGGAAAATGAGCGCGCATGTGGAATTGTGATTGAGAATATAAATCACACGGTTATTTGCGTTTTTCTACAAACAGAGTGACGTTACTCTCTTTTGGATACGTGAAACTCTTAATGCGCCTAGAAACAGCATTTTTGAGATTCCCTTCTTTTATGGCGCGGGCTTCAACTGTTGAAATTCGAGAAAGACCCAGCAGCTTTCGTATATGTCCTGTAATAATATCGGGCTTCGATGTTGAGATATGCCAACTGGACCAAGCTCCTTAAGATATTGACAGAGAGTAGTTTAAGCTTGCTAAAAAGTTTGTGCGTCTACGAGAATTCCTAGCCACAGACAAACTGCAAGAGAAAAATTACTCTTTGGGTTTATTAAAGTTTATATTTAAGTCCAACCTTGACGAATCACCATTTTTCGATAACAACGTGTTCTTACGATAAGCACGCACAGTTTTCACAATTGAACGGTTGTTTTCAATTTAAAGTGCTACAATTTCAGCTCGTATTGACTCATAGCTAAAATGGTACTGCATGACGTTTCAAAATCGTGTCAATTTGTCAAAACCAGATAAAGAAGTTATTCAATGTTGAAATATCGAAGATCTAGATGGCGCTCACTGTACTGTAGTGTGTTTTGTTCACTTTAATTTCAAAGTTTTTCAGGCCTATAGTTGAGTACGCGAGCCAAGACTACCTATCGATTAAGCGATGCGATTTTAATAGCAATATCAAATGCATATACAACATTATAACGATCACAGTAGAATCATCAACTTCCATTTTGTTTTTTGTTTTTTTCACATAATACCTAGTAACAACATAACATCATCCGAACGTACCAAATGCAGCCAGAACGAAAAAAAAACAAAATTAATAGAGACTTTTTTTTTCTTTTCTAACCTTTCAGGCGGAGAGAGGATGACACTGAACTAAAATAATTTCTAAAAAACGACAAAAACAAATGCAACAGCAATACAGAAAAACAGCAACAACAAAATGACATCACTCGATGTAATTCTTCTAAAAACATTTAATAAAACACATGAAAACTTACAACAACGCTAACAAAGTTAAAAAAAAAAAACTTAATAAAAACAAAAAATTAAATAAAAAAAATAAATTAAAAAAAATTACAAAAATTTAAAGTAAACAAAAAAAAATATGTTCATAAAAAAACAATGTGACAAAATTTAAGAATTAACAAAAAAAATTTAAATAAAAAAAAATTAATTAAGAAAACAAAATTAAATAAAAAAAAGTTGATTAAAAAACAAAAAACAAAAAAAAAATTAAAAATTTAAACATTGCCATTGACTCTTCTTAATCCAAAAACAAACGCAACTACTACTACTACTACTACTCACCAATACACACAACAACAAAAAACATAAACTCTCAATTGCCCAGGCCCTCTAGGTAGATTTAATCTAATGCTATAATTGAAATTAAATAGCGCAACTGTACCGCTAGCACCGCCGGGGCATACCTTTTCCCGAAAAACCGCCAGCAGCGCCGCTACCGCCGCCAACGACCAATACCACCGCAATCCCAAGGAAATCGGATTAAGTGCGTTTTCCCATCTTCTGTGAAGACGGCAAGACTCACCACCGCCGCCCGCCACCAGCCCCCGGAAACCTAAGGAAAAACCAATCCAACCCCCGCCCCCGCGCCCGTCGCCACCTGGGAAAAGCTAACTTTTCCGCCGCTGTGTACCCTGCGCGCGGACACGTGTGTATATGTGCTGCAGTGCAACAGTGTGTTGATTGCGGTCCTCCTTAACTAAGTTAGAAAAAAAAAATAAATAAATAAAAAAGTGAAAATAATAAAGAGGAAAAAAGATAAATAAAAAAAAAAACAACAACACGACGAAAAATGATTACCAATGCATTTGTGCGTTTGTGTGTGCTTTGTTGCCAGTATGAATCGATCAGTGCAGCAGTGCTTAACAACTGAGCAGTAGTGAGAGAGTGACCTGGTTGGTTGCCTTTCAACCCTCCACCCGTGGCAGCCTAGCGAGAGAGAGAGGGTGGCGCACGACTGCATCTCCTCGAGCCGCAAGCGACACGAAGTACAAGAAAACACGTCAAGATGCACTTCCTAATTGCAATCATGAACTGTCTCCCCACCCCGTCACCAGCTGCATCCTGGATTGCACTTGGATTGGGACTCCTGATATCCTTGCCAGGTAAGAACATACAAACACACTATCCCCCACCCCTTTATTATCACAATTTCAGTGGGGCTGCATGCATGCCTATTAGTTAAGTCAACAAAAACGAACGCCCGCTAACCACCCCCGTGCGCCTACACAATCGTGAAAGAGCATCAGATGGGCCCATAGACACGGGGTGGAAGCGGACGGGGGAGAACAATCGCCGGGTCACAGTGCTCGGGTTTCCTGTGTAGAGAACAGGGCCACCAAGCGAAGGGGTGGATTACGTGTTGCCACATTAACGATAGCTGAATGTTTTCCCAGCTTTAATGCCTCCCCGCGTGTGTGGGGATTGATTGCCCAAGTGTTGAGGTGGCTGCTGCCACTCTCCTTCTGATTGCTTCGGGCCAAAGAAATAGGTGAATGATCTGCTTAAGTGATAACAGCTTGCTGATAACTTTTTTGGCTCTTGTGGATATATAGGCCAGTGCAGTGGGAGTGGGCCACTTAATTGCAAATGACGATTTTTTGTGGGTTTCGTTTTGTTGGAGTTGGGGGGAAAATTGTGGAAGTTATTAGGTCTGTTTGGGCGACTGCTTCACACAAGGGTGATGGAACACGGTGCAATGAATTGACTTAATTCGGGGTCACCAATAGGGGCGTAAAGTCGCAAGTAACTTCAAAGGTTCAAACAGAACCAATCCGTTCCGTCCGCTCTGCTCATTTGTTTTTTGTTTTTCTTTGACGTTCCGTCCGCTTGATTGTGGCTACCGTCTCGAGGGTGGCCTAAAGAATCAACGTTTATCAGTTACCGAGGCTCGAGACGTCGCCAAAAACCGGCAAGAATGGAAACGGATCGTGAATAGAGTTCGAGACCCAGCGGCACCGACAGCAGCGTATTCGTTGCGGGGACGTTCTGCTCGGACCGCCAGCTAACGGATCAAAGAAGAAGAAGACCGTATCGTGGAAAGTTTATGGAAACGTCAAATTTTCAACTTCTAAAAACAGACGAAACGGATTGGTTCTGCTGAAACCTTAAAGCCGCGTTTACATCCCAAAGTCAACGTGAAAGTGCACTTTGAAGCTCGTTTATCGCACAGAAATTTGTATGCTTTTTTCTCTGTTTTGAAACTTTCGTGCAACAGAGAAAAAAAGCATAAAAGAGCTTCAAAGTGCACTTTCACGTTGACTTTGCGATGTAAACGTGGCGTAAGGTCCGCGACACACATATCCGCACCGCATCCACACCGTGGGTCGGACGATAAATTTTGAATGCAGGATTTGTTTTTGGGCAAAAAGGCTCTATTAGCCAGTAGTATTCGTCTAGTTATTTCTTCCTGTTCATCGTTTCTTTTTGTAATTGTAGACCCAAGGTAGACTGTTTTATCGACTACTTCTAGGATTATGTTCGGCGATAGTTATATTTTTTCCCATTCTAAACCTTCCAGCTCTGGATTGTTGCATCACCTTTGTTTTTTTTCGTTGGTGTTCATCCCTATGTCCTTTGCCACCTCTCCTAATTCGACATAGACTTCTTTGGCTGCCAAGAAACACCTTCCCACGATGTTCACGTCATTCGCATATCCAAGTAGTTGTACAGACTGCGTTGCTATAGATGCACTTCTCTGTACTGACGTTTTTCTTATCTCCCGTTCTAGGACCAGGTTGAAAAACATGGGGGCTACTCCATCTTCTTGTCTAGGACCTTGTCGCACTTCAAACTCTTCTGTTACATTACTAATTTATGTGCTTACAACAAAAATTTACAAGTAAACGTCAATCCCTTTTGACAGTTTTGAGCTGTGCTACATTTTAGCCAAGTCAAAAACCAGAAATAATTTAGGTAACATCGCTAAAACAATTACTGTTTATACCGTTGCTAACATGCCTGCATACAGTTAAAGTAACTTGAACCTAAACACGCCTATTGATAGGCTAAGAATGAAGTTTGCGTTGGGAATTGAGTCAATGCGTTGAATTGTGTATCAACAGAGTGAAAGCACTCGCCGAACAGACCTATTATGATAACAGTTAAAAGTCATTAATGAAATCGTAGGTCGTGTGCCATTTCATGTTTCAATTTGTTCAAAAAACTAATTTCAACCTGATAATTTGATTAACGTAGATTTGCTCTTTAGTTATGATTTATTTCTAGCTTTTCAGTTGACAGCTTGCTCATATTTCCATTGACAAGTTAATTAATTGTTAAACAGAAAATCCGAACGTTAGAATAATTGAATATGCAAAAGAAGGAAGCTACATTAAATGTTTTTCCGAATTTCCGCGGAAATATGAAATTACGAAATCTCACAGGCAGATGGCATTAGTTTTTAAAACTCAAGAGCGAATTCTGTTTAAAAGTTGATGAGAGTTTCTCGGAATTAAATAATATTTAATAAAATGATCTTCTCTGACAGAATACACCGTAAGTAAATGCATAAACAAACAGATTTTAGCCACAAAAATGATTTTTTTGGTTGGTGGTTCAGCGAATTAACGGTATAGGTAAAATATTTCATTGATTTGGAAATCATGGAAGTCTTTTAGTAAGAGCTGTCATTTTGAAGTATGCGCCATTTTTGAACTGTCAACATAAAACTGTCATTACGATGACAAGTAAAAACTAGGAACTTTAGAAATGGATATGGATTTATGCACGCTCGTAAAATGAATTGAAATAGTGCAAATTCACTACAAAAATGGTGAATAGGTCCGTAAAATTCGGATTGTTTGTGATCATCATTAAGCGCGGGTATTGAATAAGTAATTTCGAACTTCTCAGATATGTTACTGATGTAACAATTCCAACGCGTTTTCGTTCGGCCAAGTCAGCTGAAAATATCGTCCAAACCGCAATTATTACAAGAATTGAAGTCTAGAGCCTGAAAAAATATATGTCCAAATAAGAACCAGCATTCGTGTGCACCATCTAAGTCAAAAATAGTATCCCCAATTCATTCAATAGCCATTGGTAAAGCTCCTGAAGCAGGCGATATCCTGGCAAAATTGTTGAAAGCCGACTCAACCTTTATAGCACATTCTCTATCTAATCTTGAAACTAGCATGGGACACCTTTCCGGAGGGACGTATTACCCCCTTAAGAATCATAGTGGAGTAGTCGACTGAAATAGGATCCTCCCTTTACCTTACTGAAAATTGCCTGACAGCTTTGAGGTGAGCACAGGAGTACCACAAGGATGCCTACTATCGCCACTACTCTTTTTTATAGTAATAAACGACATTATTATCATCGCTCCAGATAGTAGAACAGATGGCCTGCAATGGGGATTGCTAGATTGCTTTAAGGATCTCGACAACGCAGATGTTATCTGCTTCCCGTCGAGTCGGAACACCTAAAACAACGTGGAGGAGTAGGCCTATTAGTAGAGGCTGCAATAACTGGAAGATCCTGATCGGAGTTTAGAGCTGTCACACAAAACAGAATCTGCTGGAAGGCAACTGTTTCCAACCTATGTCTCATAACAGGTTAAAGAAGCATAACCCACTCAGTTTAATGTGGGTGTATCATTTCTGGCTGGCCTATCCCTTCTTTACACCCTAGGCGTGACAATAAGAAAATAAATGGGATGCAATTAGGATATTGGAGGTTGATTTGCTTTGGAGTCGCATTTTGCCATATGTTGTTGCTGTCGCTGTGAGGATTTAGCGGCTCCAAAAGTGCAATATCTAGAGTCACTTTGGTTTTGTAGCGGGCGATGTGACGGAATGTAACTCCAAAGCAGGTCAACCTCTAGTGTGGAGCTGCACCACTTTTGCATTGAGCGACACATTTGTTGCGAGAGTCCAGGACCGGATTCCGGTTGTAGAGCCTTTTAATAAATAATAGCATAACAGGGCATTAGAGCAAGTGTTTCTTGCCAAAGTTGCTTCCACGGTGTTTCGCCAGCTACGCCAGCCTTTCTTAAGTTGGTTACCTCAGGGTTTCTGCGTCGATGAGGGGACATTGCAAGTTTGGCGGGGGGCACTTTGGGACATGGGATTTTCCTGATCCTAAGCTATGCCCGACCAAACTTGCCGCCAATATCATAGGGGCGCGCAGCAACCCCAACGAATCTGGGCTGCTCTGACCCCTACCCCAACTTAGCAATATCCTTCCCAAAACTCCCTTGGACAGCAACTAGCTGTGGTCAGGAGATTTTCCGGATATACACATCGCAAGAACGTCCATTCTGTCACTTTTTGCCATTTGATCGGACTTCTTTTCTGAAGGGTTTTCAGTCGGATTCTTAAACCGTATGCCCGGAGCCTTCACCTTTTCGCCGAGTTATTGTGGTCTGGAGCAGATAACTATGATAGGATCTAACTACCTTCTTATTAAGTAAAACGGCATTCTTCTCTTCCTCGAGGGCGATGAAGAGCTCAGCAGCTTCTACACGGGAATACCCAGCTTCCAGAATTCGTCGTCTACAAGCGGACGCAGGTGGGCCTCTAAGGAGATTTTCTTCTAATGAAGGAGTGATCTAAGCGCAGTCCACCGTGGTTCGTGGACTCAGTCTGCCCTCCTTGAAGAGGTATGCCGAAAATTTTCCTTCATTGGAGCCACATTCGGCACCCTACTCTATGTGTTCAGAAATATCCAACTGGCCTTGCAGGTCGTCCTGTTAGAAGATATGAAAGCCCAAGAAGTGTTTCGAACTTTGAGAGGTGGTAAGGTTTTTTGAAAAAAAAAAAAAAAAAAAAAAGCGAAATCAAAATTTTATTTTTTGCTCGAAATTTTTTTCGCATTCATTTTGGCGCCCCTTACCACCTGGCGCCTAGAGCGACCGCTCCATTCGCTCTACGCTAGGGCCGGCGCAGATCGTAAGGCGCCTTAAGCCCATTATAGTTGAGACTAATAGCAAAACAACCCTTAAATGAAGGGCCCTATTCTGATTCTCACTTTCACGGCGAGTGACTACCCAAGACACAATTTTACATTACACTTTTTATTTGAAAATGTGTCTTGGATTGTCACTCGCCGTGAAAGTGAGAATCAGAATAGGGCCAGAAACTCAATCGCAACGTAAATGTCAAGTCCGACGAATTCAAGAATCAAGGCCATTAATCAATTGAGGTTCAATAGAAGCCAAATATTGATTTCTATCCATTTGCCAGGAAACTGCAAAAATTCTATAACATAACTCAATCATTTGCTTCTATCCGAGTTTACTTGTATATCGTGTTGAGACGTCCGTGTTTGGTATCTGTTACAATCGATAGGATGTTTCTTTGTATCTGCTGGAAGCTTATTATGTTTAGCGTAATCAGAATGGCAGCAGAAGTGAATGTTTGAGATACCATGAGCGTTTGTTGGGAATCATTCATAGCGTTGGTAATTGCTTCGAAATGACGTTCGACTGTGTGGAACTGATTCTGTATAGTGTCGTGATTCTTGTTGAAGACATTTAGAGAACTCTCTATAATTGTAGTTTGATTTCTCAAGAGTTCGCGAAGAAGTGTTTCGTTTTCGTTTATACCACTGATTTGTTCTTCAAGGTTTCTAGCGTATTCCTGGTCAAGAATTCCGAATAATTTATTTGCTATAGTTCCAACTATTTCTAATGGAGCTCTCTTACTTCGAGTCGTTGTCTTCTCATTTTGCTGATAGAGAACTTCGTTTATATGTTCTGATTCCAGAATGTGGTGGTGTAGTTGTCTAATTGTGGCACTACATAACTGTTGAGATGTATCTTGCTTTATCGTCCCATTGCATAGTTCTGAGAGTCTTCTTACGGATTTTTTAAGGCCGCTGAATTCCTTCCAATAAGTGGAGAGGTCGTAATAGACCAGTAGGTTCCATTCGCTTGTGTATAAATTCAGCTGTCCTACGTCATCGAAGTAGATCCCTTCTTGGTTTTTGAATCTTGTTATGTTGTACGGCGACCGTGCATCCTCCCCACCGACTATGAGGAAGAATAACGCCAAAATCATCAAGTACGCGATACTGTTTGTGTTGAAAGTTCTTGCGGGAGCTGATGTAGACGTTCTTTCGTTGCGTTTGGGCTGCTTTTTGTAGTCTTGTGTTAGGGGCTCTTGGCTTGATCGTTTTCGTGTATCTTGCTTCCCTGTTCGTGTAGTTTTCATATCATTGTTATGTGGTTCGTTGGTCTCGTTGTCATCTTGCTCGATAGGCGATGTTGCGACTTCCACATCAACATTTGCTTCCTTCTTGTTATCGCTTACTGGAAGCAATGAGAGCTTGGTTATCGGCCTGCGCATTTTGCCATTTTTAGTCTGTAACGTCACGACTCGCGTTAATCCATCTGCACCTGGATGTATCTCTATCACTCGACCCAACGCCCAGCGGGATGGTGGGAGCTGTTCGTCTTTAATGAGAACGAGATTCCCTTCTGTTATAGAGGGATTTTCCTTGGTCCATTTGGGTCGGAACTGAAGACGTCCAATGTATTCAATGGACCATTTCCTCCAAAATTCTTGGTGCATTCGTTGGACACGATCCCACCTTGTCAGCAAGCTTGGCCTGTCATCCAATTGATTTCGATCCGGAACAGTGAGTAATGGTGAACCAGTGAGAAAGTGACCTGGCGTGAGGGCATCTAAGCTTTCTGGATCTTCAGTTAGTGGGCATAGCGGACGTGAGTTTAAGCATGCTTCAATTTGCGTCATCAACGTACACATTTCCTCATATGTCAGTCTCGCTTCTCCTACTACTCTTCGTATATGATGTTTGATTGATTTAACACCAGCCTCCCATAAGCCTCCAAAATGTGGAGATGATGGTGGAATGAAGTGCCATTGTGTTCCGGTTTCTTGTAAGGCTTGGTTGACATCGGATTTGTAGGACTGTTGTTTATGAAGGTCAGTGATTACCTTACTCGCCCCAACGAAGTTTGTGGCGTTATCACTGTAGAGGTGAGCTATTGGTCCTCTTCTGCCTGTGAAACGTCTGAAGGCGGCAATGAATGCAGCAGAAGTTAGTTCGGTGACTATCTCTATGTGTATCGCCTTTGTAGCGAGACAGATGAAGATTGCGATGTAGCCCTTGCGTGTTTTCTGACCTCTAGCCCTGTCCAATAATAAATCAAAGGGTCCAGCATAATCAACTCCAGAATGTGTGAATGGTGGACTGGTAATGACCCTGGCTTTTGGTAGCATGCCCATCATTTGTTGTGACATTTGTGCTTTATAACGATGACAAATGACACATTTATGAATGTGGCCCTTTACTGCCTTGGGTCCATTGAGAATCCAAAATCTTTGTCTTATCACCTGGTGGGTTAATGAATTTCCTCCGTGAAGCGTATCCTTGTGTGCTTTGTTGATTATGAGAGCAGTCAGCTCGCTCTTGTATGGTAATATTATTGGGTGTTTTCCATCGTATGATAACTGTGCGTTTTCTAGACGACCTCCAACCCTGAGGATTCCATCCTTATCGATGAATGGAGTAAGACTTAGTATTCGACTTTGCTTAGGAAGTTCTTTCTTCTTTAACAGTTTCGTTATATCATCCTTAAAATGTGATTCTTGGGTAACCTTTATCAGCAATAGTAGAGCAGCATCAATTTCTTTGATTGTTAATGGAGCGATAATTCTTAATGCTCTTTGAGTTTTCAAGTTTGTGACGAAGCGAGTACAGTATGCTATTATACGTTGAAGTTTGCTTAGAGATGAGTGATTCTTCATTAGTGTCTCTAAGATATTTTCGCTGTCTGTAGTTATCGTGGCTACCGTTATATGTTTTTCTTCTAAGTCTGTTTGTGGTAGTTTCGTTGACGGGAATTCAATTTTCTGTTCCTTTAGCCAATGTGGTCCCTCCCACCAGATCTTGTAGTCGTTCAGGAGGGCAGGATAAATCCCTCGTGATGCCACATCTGCAGGATTTTCTTGTGACTTCACATGAAACCATTTGCTGCTATCGGTCTGTGCTTGAATTTCAGCTACTCTGTTTCCTACGAATGTTTTCCATTTATGAGGGTCTTCCTGTATCCAAGCAAGAACAATTGTGGAGTCTGTCCATGCGAAGTATGGAATATTTTCGATTTCTAGGCTGTCTCTAACCTCCTTCAGTCGATTCGCTAGCAGTGTTGCACCGCATAGTTCCAGTCGTGGCAGTGATAGCTTGGATTCTAGTGGGGCAACCTTCGTTTTGGCAGTGAGTAGATTTGATGAGACCGTTCCACCTTGTATGATTCGAATGTAGACGGCTGCACTATATGCTCTCTCAGATGCATCTGAGAATCCATGTAGCTCACATACGCCAATTCTTCCTAAGTATCCGACCCACCTAGGGATTTCGATTCGTTGCAGAGCTGGTAATTCATTCAGTATTCTGCTCCAAATCTGCACTATATTCTGTGGTAGAGCTTCGTCCCAGGAGGATTTCTGGATCCAAATATCTTGTAGCAAAAGTTTAATTTTGATGGTTACTGGAGAGATAAGTCCGATTGGATCAAAGATTTTTGCAGCCTCGGATAGTATATTGCGCTTTGTTGCTGCACGCTCTGGGTGTATGGTGATTTGAATCCGGAATTTGTCTGTGGTTGGGTTCCAGTATAATCCCAACGCCTTAATTGTCTTTTCTTGATCGAAGTCACGATCAGTTGCGGCTTCTCGTAAATCCCATGGTATGTGCTTCATCAAGTTTCTGTTATTACTTGACCACTTTCTTAACTTAAAACCACCACCGTCAAGCAGTTTGATCAATTGATCGCTTGCAATAGCTGCTTCTTCTAGTGAGTTTCCTCCAGATACCACATCATCAACGTATGTATCATGTAGTATTATATGAGATGCTCTAGGATATTTGCTTTCGTCATCCTTGGCCAGCTGCTGAAGAGTTCGGATTGCTAGATATGGCGCTGATGCGGTTCCGTAAGTGACGGTTGTTAACTTGTATTCACGAATTGGGTCTTTGGGCGATTCTCTCCACAGTATTCGTTGGTAGCCTTGATCTCGAACATCGATTCTGATCTGGCGGTACATCTTTTCGATATCTGCGGTAAATACGATCTTGTGTTTCCTCCATCTAAGCAAGATTGACAGTAATTTCTGTTGTATTTGTGGGCCGACCATCATGAGTTCGTTTAAGCTTTTCGTATTAGTCCGTTTGGCTGAGGCATCAAATACAACTCTTAGTTTTGTCGTAGTGCTGTCTTGCTTTAGTACGGCGTGGTGTGGCAAGTAATATGTCCCCTGCAGAGTATCCTCAGTTGGTACCATGTGTCCTAGACGTAGGTATTCGTTCATGAAGTCCTTATACATGACCTCAAATGTGTGGTTATTTTTAAATTTCCGTTCCATTTGGAATAGTCGTACGAGGGCTAGTTCTCTTGTACGGTGCAGGTTTTCAGCTTCGTCAGGATTTTCTCGAAATGGAATTCTGACTGTATATCGACCGTCAGAGTTTCGCTTATGTGTCGTTCTGAAGTGTGTTTCACAGGCAATCTCCTCGCTTGTCATGATTGGCTCGCGATGGAGTTCCTCCACCTCCCAAAATTTGCGAAGGTCCTTGTTGATATCTATTTCTGATATCATGCAGTGTAATCCTGTATTGCTTTTACTATTTGTTTTAATTTCACCAGATAGAATCCAACCCAGTTTCGTCTTTTGTGCAATTGGAGACCCTTCGGATCCGAGTAGAACTTTCTTCATCATGATCTTTCCTAGAACTCCAACTCCAAGGATTACATCGATTCGTCCTGGTGTGTCGAAATGAGGATCTGCTAGTCTTAAGTTCCGTGTATGTTCCCATACCGTTGGTGTTACTTTCTCTGATGGTAAAACTCTAGTTAACTTCTTGAGTATAAGTGCCGTGGTTACAAGCTCGAACTTTGAAGCGAATCTTGGTTTTATTGTTAATTCTACACAAGTGCGGATGGTTCCCAATTTTACTTGTCCAACTACAGTCAAGACTCTATTAGTTTCTAATTTTGGTACTCCCAGTCTCTGTACTGCGTCTTCAGTTATGAAAGAGCCTTGAGAGCCTTGATCTATCAGTGCTCTTAATGCGATGACCTGACCACTTTTTGTGGATGCATGGATGACTGCTGTAGGAAGCATCTCAGTGCATGGTCCGTTGGTTGCTGCTGTGTAAGTACCAACTTCAGTAGAGTTCGATGGTTGGCCTTTATTATTAGCTGGTTTATCGGCTTCAGGCGGGGCGTTTGTTGAGGTTGGATGAAGAAGTGTATGATGTTTCTTCTTACACACTTTGCACAGTCTCCAGCTTTTGCATGTATTTGTCATATGCCCCTTGACCAAGCAATTGGTACAAAGACTTGATTTTCGTACTGCATCATTTCTTTGTTGGACAGACATTTTCGCTAGTTTCTCACAGGAGTATATTTTATGATTTCCCTTGCAGATTGGACAGAGATTTTGCATTGCGATGGAGCCATGATGTATTTTTAACTCCTTGCCCTTCCAGGGCGTAACCTTTTGTTTGGTCGGACCTTGCTTTAAGTCCTCGATAGGGTCGATCACTTCTAAGGTGTAGAACCGCCTTTCCAAGAACTCGATTAATTGGCTAACGTTCTCTACTTCTCTTGGATCTTTTAAAGACTGTTCATATAGATTGCGGCTTTCCCTGTCCAGCTTCTGTGTAAGTAGGAATACTATGAGTGGATCCCAATTCGATGTGTCAATCCCAAGGTTTCTGAGTGCTTGCAGACACTCTGTTGTAGTGTCGTGGAGTCTTTTGAGGCCCTGCTGGGATTCTTTATTGAGAGCTGGTTGATTCAGAAGGATGCGTAGTTGAGCGTTTACTAGGGCTCTTTCGTTTTGATATCGCTTGTTGAGGATCTTCCAGGCGGTATCAAAGTTTTCCTGCGTAATTTGTAGATGGTCCACTAGTTCACTTGGTTCACCCGTCAGATTTGCTTTCAAGTAGAATAGTTTCTCAGTGTTGCTCAGATTCGTGTCATTTCGAATTAACTCGGTGAATATATTTTTAAATGTTGGCCATTTTAAATAGTCACCATCAAATGTTGGGACATCTATCGGCTTTATTTTCATTTTGTTTCTTCCACCGTTGTTAATGTGTACTTGTGTTGGTGGACCGTCTGCTTGTTGATTCAGTTTTTCTTGAATTTTAATCTGGATGTCCTGGTATAATGCCTCCGTTGCGGCGAATGTATCCCTCTCAAAGTATTCGTCTTTAAATGTTCCCAGGCTCATTATTTCTCCATGTAAGTCAACCACACGTTCCCAATAATCACTTATTATTTTGGCTTTCTGCGAATAGTATGCGGTTGACCTCGGCGATGTAATTTCGCTTTCTGTTTTCTCAATCGTCCGTTTTAAAGAATTTATCATGGCGTTCTGCCTTTTAATTCTCCTAAGTTGATCTTCAACGCGTTCTGATGTTTGTTGCTTCTCAACGGCTGCACGAAGAGCATCTTCCATCAAATCTCTAGTTTGCTCGAATAAACTTTCCACCTTTTCGAAGTAGTTCTCTTTGAAGTACTTATGTTCTGGATTCTCGCCTTTAAGCTGCTCCAGTTCACTGTGTTGATTCTCGAACTCAGCCCATGCCGATTGCAGTGAATGTAATCGAATTTCGACATAGTCCTTTGTCTTCCTACTTTTGGAATCCTTCCGGAAGTTGGTGTTCAGCCTTTGGATGGTCTTTGATGTAATATTTTGCAGGGTTAATATCTTTTCCATGGTTGCGCAGCAATGGTGTGTAGATCGATGTAGCTGAAATTAACGAGGATTTTCCTCAATTTAATTAGTTTACAGAGCCTCAAGACACGATGTTCTAGAGGATGTGTTTTTTGTTGTTTTTGTATTGCCTCAAGACACGATGTTCTAGAGGAATTTTTGTATATTCTAAAGACACTTGGTTCTTTAGAACACTTTTTCGCTCGAAGGACCAATGTTGATAGCTCAGAGTAAACGATTGATTAGATCTGTTGAAGACCGCACAACTTCAACAATTTGGAGCGGTTTGACTAGATAAAAATAAAATAAACTGAATGTATGGTTACTGACGTGTTTATTGTAACTGAGCGCTAATGCTCGTATCTTTTACATATTTATACAATTCTTTATTGCTTAATTAGCAATAATAAAGTTATTGCACCTGAATGCGTGAGTCAAGAGTTCATTCACCAATTTTTAATTTTCGTTTGTTATTGCTGACATTGCAATTTGATTGCGGGTCGATTCCGTTCAGGTGAATGAGCTTTTGATTCAGCATTTTAATTTATTAATTGTTTTTCATATAATAACAGAAATTAGGAATTGGCCTAAATCTTAATATTATGTGATGTTTTATATGTGCTGCGCACAGATACAGTGTAATAGTTTCATGACGACAACCTTTATTTTGACGTTTTCTAGCAATTTTTCATTTTCATTTGAGATTGCATTCACCGATGTGTGCATCCTTATTGTTCAGACTGAAATCAGTATAATAATCAAATTAAGTCTAAACGATTTTTTATATGGCAGATCTAAGCTTAAGGATCACTCGTGGTACTACTAGTCCGTGATGTCGTCTAGTAGTAAGGCTAGTGCGGAAGATAGAATAGGGTTGGGGCTATGAGAAGCAGGCAGGATATTGAAGGCCGAGTAAAAGTAAAACTCGACCATTCCTCGTATGCGATAGGCACGGTTGACCTATTCTCGTTCGATTGCATAGGTCAAGCAGCATTGGACCTGGTTAGTGCTTAGTTGGGGGACCGCAAAGGAAAGACTAAGTCAGAAAGGTAGCAGAGGATTTTGGTAGCAAAAACCTTATGCAAGAGAGGTAATGACATGAGATTGAAAAGACGGTGAGGACAGGAAGAGTCAAAGGAAATATACACTAGCGAGCCACTGGAAGTCACTATGACGTTTATCCAGAGCAAAGGTAGGTTGTCAGCCAATAATTAAGAATATGCGCGATGGTGTCAACGATTAAAGAGGAGAGAATCTTAAGAAAGCGACGAGAAATACCATCATAACCAACGCTATTGGACGAAATGGAAAGCAATATTCCAAGAACTTCAAGTGAGTCAATACAACGAAAACTAAAACCATCAGAACATAAAGAGTTTGAGAAAGAGGAATCGGAAGTGGAAGACAATGGGAGAAAGAGATTGAACGAAAGATGCATTGAGTGAGTTTACATCAACATCAAATGAGTTAAGCTCAGCGGTATGAATGTCTCAAGACCGAAGGTTAGAACAAAGTCTTAAGACGACTTAAGATTCCTCGGGAAATTCTGTTAAGAGTGGCTAATTTTCTGTCAAAATTTAATTGAATCTTAAGCTTTTATAACTGAGGTTAAGATTCATTAAGTTTTGGCAGAAGAATCGGCAGTCTTAAGAGAATATGACAAAGAAGCTTAAGTCGTCGTAAGACCATTGCAGTTAGGCCTAATTTCTTATCATTGCTTAATTTTGTACGCTCGTTACTGTATATTTAAAATTTTACGAAAGATTCGAAAAGTTAACGAAAGATTGCTTAAGTCCGTTATAATCGATACTATGACACTTCATACTAATGGAAATCTTAAGGTAACTTAAGATATGTATGTATTCATGCTATTCTTGAATCCGATGAAAGTACTGCCATATTAACAGCGGATTCAAGACTCCGAAATTGATCAGCTGATTTTTGTTAATGCAAAAAGTGAAATGTCAAAGTTTGGTTGGTTTGGAAAATTCGTTGTATCCGAACTTACATGTTGAAATCACTTTACAAGTGTTATCCGCAACAATTTTCCCGCTGATTTGAAACGTCAAATTCGCCTAAGCAAATTTGACAGCACGTTTTCCATAACCGCGTGAATCCGTTGACTCCGAATGATTTCGGTAATCGATAACTGTCAAATTCGCATTCACTCCCATCGGCGGATTCGGGAAACGAGGCCAATGTTGTGTTTGCTGCTGTCGTAGAATTGCTATTTACCTTAATTATAAGAACCACGTGCAGTGGGAAATCTGTGTAGCAACAAACATATCGAAAGTTTCGAAATATCCCAAAAGCCGAATTTTCATAAACCATTGAAAAGGTCCTTTCCTCCTCCATTAGATCTGTTGTTGCTTTTGCCGAATGCTGTCACATTCCGGTCTGTAAATACGATTTTTTTTCAAAAGAATTTTCTCCTTACGACCTTAAAAGTAGAATGCCCATAAAAAGGTGGCGTTCGAAATTCCTGCACAGCATTGCGTAATTAAGGAGCACTTGGTTCCCTTCAAATTTCCTACTTAAAGCTGTATTCAGGTAAGCGGGCTTTCTCCATCTCTACCATATTAAATGAAATTCCCCCGCACTCTGAATGAGAGGAAAATAATTCGTATTAAACAGCCCTAAACACCGACCAGGGTGTTGTTATTAAATAAGGGTAAACTTAGCAATAAACACTCGAAGCCTCAGCAAAGGGCCATCAGGAAACCAAAATTAAATCACCGAAATCTAGTCCCAACTACGATAAACTTTGAACCTTCTCCATCGTGAAACTTTAAGGAATTCGAATTTGATATCCATTTAACAACAGTTATATAAAATCCAAGGCACAACATGCCCCCCGCCCCGCCCGGCACATACCCAAATTGACGAATGTCTGTAAAAGCGCAATAGAATTAAGTTGAGGGCCCTTCGGGGTAGCTTTAAAGTGACACAAAATATACCCAGAAGGGAAATGACCGAATTACTTGCTTCATTTCCACCATTCGGGAAAGTAACAGCCCTTAAGATTCTTCCGGGGTGGTGGCGGTGGTGGTGTCTCTTTCAACCTGAGCTTGAGCGACGAGCGCCACGTCAGAAGGTAACAGACTCTGTGTCAAATAAAATTTGCGAAGATGAACATGATTTTCTGTGAATAATGGCTCGTAAATCTGCAAAGTTCATTGTTGTGAACCCTTGTGTCATGGGAGATTACTGAAGGTTGAGCATTTGATTCCGACAAGAAAGGAAGCTTGAAATATTAGCTTCGGCTTTTCGGGGGTCGTTCGTAGCACATGCAAAGTAATGGCGGCGGACTGGTAGCCGTAAAATTTTGTGTGAAAACGCACTTTGCCTTGTCTTGTCTTGTCTGTGTGAGAACCACTCAAACATATCTTGTCAAGGGTGGAGCAGAGATGGCTGAGAGCTTGAGAGAAATGATAAACCGAGTTCTGCTGAGCTTATTTACATGGGTCTTAACGAAGATAGGTCAACTGGTAGGAGCAGTTTGCAAAATGAGATCAATTTGCAGCTTTGTACAGTTTCGTTCAGGAACCCCAACTGTGTCAGCCCTTATTTATAGCCTTCAGTATGTCGCCATTTATACCAACTTTGTAGTTTAAACATTTTAAGTTGAACACTAGCAGGAGGGGACTTACGAAGGGAGAAGTAACGCGATTTATAAAATTAACACATCCGCGTCCATTTAAATTTTATGTAGTAAATAGACCAGACAGGGAAGACCAGACCAGACACACCAAACAGGAGAGGAGGATGAGAAGTGTGATGCTGCGCTTGGTCTTCACACACTAGATAGACCAGGCAGACAACTACAGAAGAGGAGAACAAATTCGATTCCCAATGCGAAAGTTCATTCGGCGCGAAAGTTTATCTAAGGCACAAACTAACCGCCGCGAAGCTCAGAAGAGCGCAGAAGATCACCCAAGTTCTAATAATCTCCCACAGCTGGCGATCGATCACTCACAACCAACAACACATCCCCAGCCGAGTCGACAACCAATGATGCCACTGGCTCAGTACCTTCATAGCGGATTGCCTTTTTCTTAACAACCCGCCGTCATGGTTATCAAATGAAAGAGTATGACCGGTGGAATACAGTAAGCGTCATTTTAAATCCAATATGGCGGCTACCACCAAATGGCGGACTGCCGTTTTCTTAACAACCCCTCGACATGGGTCTCAAATGAAAGAGTATGACGAGCAGAAAACAGTAAGCTATAAGACGCCATCCCAGATCCAATATGGCGACCACCACAAAATGGCGAACTGCCGTTTTCTTTGTAACCCCCCGAGATGGGTTTCAAATGAAAGAGTATGACGAGTAGAATACAGTAAGCTATAAGACGCCATCCTAGATCCAATATGGCGGCCACCACAAAATGGCGGACTGTCGTTTTCTTTGTAACTCCAAGAAATGGGTTTCAAATGAAAGAGTATGACGAGTAGAATACAGTAAGCTATAGCATGCCATCCTAGATCCAATATGGCGGCCCTTACAAAATGGCGGACTGTCATTTCCTTTGTAACCTCCCGAGATGGGTTTCAAATGAAAGAGTATGACGAGTAGAATACAGTAAGCTATAAGACGCCATCCTAGATCCAATATGGCGGCCACCACAAAATGGCGGACTGTCGTTTTCTTTGTAACCCCAAGAGATGGGTTTCAAATGAAAGAGTATGACGAGTAGAATACAGTAAGCTATAGCATGCCATCCTAGATCCAATATGGCGGCCCTTACAAAATGGCGGACTGTCGTTTTCTTTGTAACCCCCCGAGATGGGTTTCAAATAAAAGAGTATGACGAGCAGAATACAGTAAGCTATAAGACGCCATCCTAGATCCAATATGGCGGCCACCACAAAATGGCGGACTGTCGTTTTCTTTGTAACCCCAAGAGATGGGTTTCAAATGAAAGAGTATGACGAGTAGAATACAGTAAGCTATAGCATGCCATCCTAGATCCAATATGGCGGCCCTTACAAAATGGCGGACTGTCGTTTTCTTTGTAACCTCCCGAGATGGGTTTCAAATGAAAGAGTATGACGAGTAGAATACAGTAAGCTGTAAGACGCCATCCTAGATCCAATATGGCGGCCCTTACAAAATGGCGGACTGGCGTTTTCTTTACAACCCTCCGAAATGGGTATCAAATGAAAGAGTATGACGAGTAGAACATAGTAAGCTATGTGACGTCATTTTAAACCCAATAAGGCGGTCACCACAAAATGGGGCATGAGACTAAATAGTGACAAATAGAACGTTTCATCGATAAGAAACGTTAATGTGTGGTACAAATGCCGAGCACTAAACTTCCCACAACCCTTTTTCCCTTAAATTTGATGGCTTTCATATTTTCATATATAAATTCTTACATGTTAAAAGTGCGTCTAATCAGATGACCACCTCCGGCATAATTCCATACAATTTCCTGATTTTTAAAACTCACGGCCACCACACGCGCCCCCTGTTCTCTTCAATGATTAACCAACAAAGAATCCACTCTCGGTATTGCAGCACAGTTCCTCCGTTCACGGTGGAGAGGGGGGGTTGAAGAATGTAAAAAATTTACCTTAACGCCGCTCGACGTAGCGACGACGAACGCAAAACAATTTCTGCAGCATCCCCCTCCCCGTTCCTATACAGAGTGTCTCATATTTCTTAAATTCCATTCGAGAGTTTTGTAAAATACCACCACCATCCAAACTGGGCCATGCACCCGAAGGCCATTTTCTGTAGATTTTCTTGTTTCGGTGGAAATTCCCGTGCAGAAATAAATCAACAGGAAAACTGGAATTTTATGGGCTTAGAAGTCAGTTGCCAAAAAGGATTCGGAGGCCATTAATAATAGCTAGTTGATGGCGGGCCTGACCTACCAGAAATTCCCGAGCCATCAATTCTCCCCGCAAAACAAATTTTCATTGCGACGACTTTGGAGAGTAATTTTGAATATCGGTTTTCAATTTAATTCGGTTTCATTGAAATTTCTGTCCTCGGATAAATCTCATTTGGAAAATTTGAATTGATGGTCGGGGATTATTAGATTTTCTCCTATTGTTTTTGCGGGGTGCCCCAGGAACATAGGAATTTGTTGCTTTGTGGGCGATATGGATCAAGTTTTTTTTGTTTTTGTTGTTTTTATAGAGAAATTGGAATATGCGAATTATTATTTGAAATTTTGTGCCTTTATTCAATTTAATTCATTTTTCACTTTTCAATTTCCTATTTTTAATACAACAAAAAAAAAACGAATTTTGGTTTAGGCAGTATTCTCCGGAATATTCCCAATATTCATCGCATGTATAAAGTCTCATGAATAATGAAAATGAGTATTTTCTATATAGAGTTTCAGGTCCAGATGGTCCTATCATGAGAAATCTTAAAATATCTCAGGAAATCTCAAGGCAATGCAAAGTGAAAATATGCATAAAACATTAATCTGAAGCTTAGACATTGATCGAGCAAACAGACTCTGTCAGCTTAAAACAATCGAAAGGAAAATCCTACGGCAAATATTTGAGTCTTAAAGGTTGTATTAGGTCTTAAGGGGCCACTTTTGTGGCGTTGGAACCATCTGCAATACGTTCTTTCACTTATGCAAACTTCCCCATAAGCTTCTAAAATCATTGACCCACCTCAGCCGCATTTTTTTTTCGAATTGATGGCGAAAGGGTAAACTTTCTGAAAATGACGCTGATTAAGCTCAAAGCTCGGCGTTTTCAGGCACAAAAAAATATACGATACCTATAAAAATTGACAACTGTAATGATAAAGAGTTATTGACAGATGCCTAGGTTATCATTTGACGTTTCTGATAAGACATTTTTACCCACAATTCTACTGCTGGCGCCATCTATTGGAAAACGGCGGGTTTGCATTTGTACGATTAATAGTTTCCATCCGATTCTATTAAAGTCCACTTAATACTATTGAAGGAGTTCTGAACTGAACGGAACAAGTGATTGTTATAGATTGCAATTTCAGGACTACTCGGTGCGGCTTCTTACGGTTCACTATCTCTTATCCGCGATCTTTGACGCTTTCGATTGTTGTAACTAACCAATTTTTCGTCATCGGTTATGAGACGTTTCACAAATGGATCGATCTGATTGCGTTTCAGTAGCAGATTGAAAGTGTTAATTTGGTCTATCATGAGTAGGTATTGGGACGATCCATGGATTAGGATTCCAAGGTCAGCCACATGATAATTACAGGTGTTTGATGACCTGTCAACCAATTAACATAATTGCAGATGATCGATCATCTTGACCTACATTCCACGCCCCCCAGTGATTTGGTTCCCAGGCTCAACCGTCCCAATACCTACTTTCATGCTTTTCGCGACGAATTTTTCAATGGTAGACCAACAGACAAAGAATGGTTGGACGACCAAATAAGAGGTGGATGAATGACGTGCTAGAAGACATGCGAGTACTAGGAATTTGAGATGAAACAAAGAAACTATAAAAGTCCTGAGTCGTGTAAAGGTTTCAACGCCATATCAGAACAAGATTTTCTGTAGAACCAAACCAAAATCCAGACAAATGCTTTCGTGCATCTCTCACATTCCAGCTGTGCTTTTCATTGTTCATGACATTAACAAGAATATTTTATCGCCTGTTTCTCTCTGAAAATAGGATAACGTTTCTCACACCAGCCTCTTCGACCTCCTCACGGTACATCCCCGACTGCCATAAAGGGAGTCTCCTAGAACATTTCATTTTAGCCGAAAATCACTCCGTATAATTACCACATTTCCCCAAATAAAGGCATTCCTATTAACAATAAAGACTTGTACTTCATTAATTGCTTCTTTATCAACAGTTTCGGAAATACTTTTCGCAACTTTTTCCGCCCCTCGCCCAGCCCCTTGGAATAAGAGGCCGTAGCCTATCCCCCGTTCCACATTCTGTGGAACCAATTTTTTACTGTACACACGCAACCATCGTTTCCGATTGCGGCAGAGCGGAAGGCGATTTAAATGAAAAAAGTTTCATCGTACATCAGGCACGAACACCACATATCAGAGTTCGAAACAACAACTTGCAACTTTCATAAAAAAAGTGGGGGGCTAGAGGTCCTCTCACCGGAGCTTGAAAACGGCACGAAAATCGGACCACACCGGCACTTCCAATCACGCCGAGGGGCCCTTAATCCGAGTACCTTGAAATTACGGTGGGGGGGCGAAAAAGTTCAAAAAGGAACAAACTCGGAGGAAGAGTCTTGAGAAAGTATCACGGTTCGGAGAGGCAGAGCGAGCGACTTTGTGGGAAGGCACGTACTATACACAATAGAATCGGGCGCTCGTTCCGTCTGTGCCCTCGCTGCTCTCTCCCCGGCCGGAATCGCACCTCCTAAACAGGAAATTCCCCCTGTGCGAGTGATAAGCAAATTAATTACCGCCGACTCGTACTGCATCCTTTTCCCGTCCCCAATTTAGACACCGAACGAGCGCACACAAAGGAATGTACCTGGTTTCCCCCAAGCCAGCACCAGCAGCGGGCACCTGCGCCCCCTCCGCCCCGGGCCCGTCCCCCGTCCACGTTGATAGTGTAATCCGCTGTAAGGGACTGAATAAATTTCGACACACATGGAAAACAATCTGAGATCCCCTCCAACAAACACGCACCTGGCCCGGAAAATTTAGGGATTTAATCAAATTTATTTGTGTTGCCGGTTTAAAGACTGCCTGCCGTCGCGCCCCGCCGGCCCCC
Organism: Thereva unica; assembly: GCA_949987705.1. Lineage (NCBI taxonomy): Eukaryota > Metazoa > Arthropoda > Insecta > Diptera > Therevidae > Thereva > Thereva unica. Next base: position 110,821,540 of record OX465284.1, read on the forward strand.
GCCGCAGCAGGGCGGCACATTCCGAGTCAAAATATGGCCCATTCGACTGAAAAAGGTGTCAAAGTCGCTGAAAATTACAGGAGTTGGCCGAAGTCTCAGTATTTTCCGGGAAATTTAAACTAAATATTTTCCGCCGTGCGAGAAAGCAGGGCGGAATGCCTCTCCGGGGAGGACGCGGGATGCTCTCGATCTGTAGTCCTGAATATTCAGGAGGACATTTACGTGCCTTTTTACCACCGGAACGGCTTTTTCTTGTGTTCAACGCTGTCGGTCCTCGTCGCATGTCGGAGCTATTTTGCATATAATTTCGCTTGATGCTTTGTCATCAACGTCAGGCTAAAATTAGAAACTCTAATTCTTGCCTATCCCTGCTAAGCCGCCACCGTCTGGCAGGTGCGGGCCCCGAAATCCCCGCCCCCGTCCACCCCCAGCCATCCCCTATGCAGTTTGCATATCAGAAAAAGTGAATTTTCCTCAAGGGATATTCCTCGCTTGCGGCGTCATACACGGTACCATCAAAGAGCGTCAGCAGCAACGGAGGCGCTGGTTTACCTTCCTGTGGGCCTCGCCTGAACAGGGGGCGCTGCTTACCCCGTTCTTCCCAGCAGACGTTGCAAACACGATATTTAGTTTGGTGCAAGAAACACTTCCGCAGGCACAGATTTTCCCTCTGTATTCCCGAGCAGTAATTGGAATGCAGAGAAGGTGCTGAAGGAAACTTTCGAGGCCGCCGCGCTGCTTGAGCTCGAGTCTTGAGGAAGGATGAAGGAAGTTGTTGTTTATGCAGACAGAATTTAACTAAGATGAAAATTAACAACTCTGACTCATATGTGGTTGCTGAAATTAAGGTATTTTTCCCCCGTTCCAGGAAGCGTGCTCGGTGTAACAAGGCAATGCGCTTCTATGAATATTTCATCAGGGACTCGGGTGCGCTCACGTCAAAGATTCGACAACAAAAAAAATCCTTTTAGTTTGCATTAAAGTCTGAAAGCTTTTGCTGGTGCCTTTCCTGGAAGTTGGGTTTGTCTCGGAACTGAGGCGAATCTTCTGACCTCTCTCAAAACTAGTTCCCAGAAGGTCATTAATACGTAAAATTGATACCCTGGCTCATTGGTAATCTGGAAAATCAACTTCAACTCAGTCTCAACTCTATTTGCTGACACTAAGATGTCCTCATATTTTATTTGTGGTCCTGGCTGGTTTGCATTTCAAAAGTTCCAGCTTTAAGGGTTTCTCTTACAGGGAAGCCAACCACCTTCTCATTTGCATCTCTAAAAGAAAAAAAATCTGTCCCAAATTCTCTTTTACCTGCGGCAGACTCATGCCAGAGTTTACCGCCCACTCATTAGATGGATTTTCTTCAGGACTACCAAAGTTTTTTACATGTGAACCTCTACGCTCAAGTGCCACCCTTTATACTACCAGATCCAGGGGCGGCGTTTTCATAGTCGCAAATGGTGCACTTGCACCGGGCGCAATTGGAAGGGGGCGCAATATCAGAAATTAAGAAAAAAAACGAACAAACTGTGTTGCCCTTTTTCCGTATTTTTTCCATTGTCCTTCACTACTATCCTGAACTGAAACTAAACTGAACTGAAAATTATGGGGCATACTGCACCGGGCGCAAAAAACCCAGCGTCGGTTCTGACGAGACCTGCATAGCATAAACCCAGTGGTCGTAGTAATATAACTCCTATGATCCTAAAAAAAATGTAAAAATGTGACTTGCGTTTGGTGAACCCTCTGCGCAAACTCGACCGAAAATACGATTTTAGAAAAAAAAAAGGAAGATCTGCTGGCGACAAGCTCATCTGCTTGATGGAACATCTAAACCAGAGCATTGGTGAGTTGTGTGTGGTCGTTCTGCATATCTTCATGGCTTCTGACAACACTATGTCTTTGACTAAACTCCAAGCTGGTGGTTTCAGTTTTTTTCTGGCCGCTCAATCTAGGTAGTATTGGATATAGTCGAATATATATCTGCCAGTGTTCCCTTAATACTCTCCAACTAACCCACTTCACTACTTCGCTGAAGATGGTTCTCTACGGTATTCTTACACCTTCTAAAAAGTAGGAAGACGCGCCAAACCTTGTCCGTTAGATATTGCGCGTTATATTTTTATACTCTAGTGTCTTTTTTCCAAGTGGTCCTCCAACTGAGTACTAATCGCATCCAATGCTGCTTGACCTTCGCAATCGAACGAAGACCGGTCTTTTGAGTATGGTAAATGACATTTCGATGAAGCACCGTCCCCTTGTTCAGTGTAGAACGAAGTTTTCTTTCGGTGCCCTTTGGCGGACGCTTTCACATCACATAAATTGTATTTTCGGTTCTCCAAGATATACCGCTTTTCGAGCCCTGCTGAGACCGCCTTTACGTAATGGGGGTTTATCTGTACAAGCTTGATATTTGAAACAGTGGTCATATCCTTAGAGTATTATGTGCCTCAACGCCCCCCTCCCCTTTCACCTTTTTTGGGCTGTTCGCTCAATTATCATCTAAGCAGAATAGGGCTGGTAGTTGACTGTCGGTTCTGCAGGGCAGCTCCCAAAAGTTGCTGTACGACTGTACGGCTACAGCGAGACAGAGATTGAGTCTCCTCCATAGCGACTACTTGCTCCCAGGGAAATTTGAGATATGAACCCTAAAATAATTTTAGGCTGCCTAAAAAGCCCTAACCTGGAAAGTTTTTAACGACGGGGTTGGCACAATTGACCAAATAAAATTGGTCAAGTGTCCGTCAAGGTACCTCAACATCCTCCTATTCGAACAACTTAGGTCCTTCATTCCCGGAGCGGACTCCTGCGACGCTTCAGTTGCTATCCTCGGGGTTTCTGAAGGTTTCTGCTTCACTGGTGATTGGAGCGGAAATAGGTGTCGTTGCTCACGAGGTGCTGGTGGTTGCTGAGGAGGCATTAAGGTTTTATGCCGCCCTAATCTTAAGCAGTGCCCAATCAAAATTCTAGCCAATTGGGCTGCCCCTCCTTCTCGGGTCGTCAATAGACCTTTGGTCCACAGAGAACGTCATCTCCGCGAATCGTGCACTTTGTTGAGTATCCTTAGGGTCCTGTTTTGAACCCTTATTGTTAAACATAATGTCAGTGAGCTTTTCCTCCTCTGCAGCGACGACGCTTGGTTGCTCTCAGGGCTCAAGGCGGCCCATCACATCTTTCAGACACGTAGATGGAGACGAGTCCAGCAGATGGCAGATGACCTGGGCTATTCTGAGCCCATTCTCAACTCGGCTTCCACCTCTAGACGACTCCCTTGCAAGGCAAGTAGTTGTTCCTTAGTCAGAAGAGTCTCCGTATAATCAGTCGCAAGCATGTCCATTCTGACACTTTCTGACGTTCGGCATAGGTCGACTTTGGAGCCCTTTTAGCCTTCATGATCGGTGCGTCGGACTTCTTTTCTGAAGGCATCAAGATTTTCAAACCGTGTGGCGAGGTAGGACCGTCGCAGAGCTCCGCATTACCATGGGAAGTCTAATTTAAACCGAAGAAGGTCGTCTGGTATCCGGAGTCCATCGTTAGTAGTACAATCACCCAGTACCTACTATTCATCACTTCAGCACGATTCCGATTGCGGGTTGTTCCATTCAGATCCGTCGTTTTCAGTCTGCGCAATCGATGTGGGAGTCAATTTGGTTTTTTTTTGTCATTTTGACATTACAACGGCTCCTCGCGACATTGTACTGGCTCAAAAGAAAAAAGAGGCACATCTTACAAATTTGTTTTATAATCGTATCTTACTCAACACTACTTTAAATGCTAATCGGGCAGTGCGCTGTTTTATTTCACCAACTTCATTCCAGTAATACCGCGAAAGAACACTGACTTCGGGGATATGAGAAGGCTTCTCGCTTATTATGCTTAGGGGATGGCAGGACAAAGGGCAAACAATCAACAATCAGCAAAGGCAAAAATCATTCCGTTGAGCGGATTCGAATCAAGGACCCCCGGGATGGCATTCGGACGTTTTAGCACCCAAGCTACATAAGCCTACTGTGCTTGCAAAAGTCTGATCTATTTGACGTTTGCTCTTTCCAGAATATGACTTTGCTTTCGTCCAGTTTTGAATATCGTGCAATCCAGTGGAGTTATTTTGAACTCTAGTCGGCTCGGAGCTCAACTTCTAGGATGAATACTTTGTTCGGTCTCCTTTGTTTGCCATTTATTTGCGTATTGCCAGAATGCAATCAAAAATTCCATGCTCAGTTCACATAAGGGGCATTTCACGTGAAGCGGACAACGAAAAAAATGTAAAGAATTTATGTAATGGAAGTACGGTTTTTTCGGAAGCGGTTTTTCGAATTTAACAAATTTTAGTAAAATATTAAACTGAAGTGATTTCTATAGGAAATTCACTGTTCTTTTTAATTATGAAATCAGATTTGAGATTTGATTTGTTTTTCTTGTAGAAAACCGGAAGTAAACATTTAAAATCAGTATTTTAATAACTTCGACCATTTTTTTTTTAATTATTTTAATTTTAAAAAATACCTTAAAGAATATAGATAATACACTGAAAGTTTCAAGATGAGATCTACTTTAGTTTAGGAGATAGATGAATTCAAGTACATCGATGTCGCACTGAGCGTGGTACCTGGTGCTTACTTACTTCGACTGGTTTGCGCGAAAAGAGAACATATACTTGGTAAAACTGTTGCTGTGTCGCCTCTGTAGTCATAAATATCTTCAAACTAAATGAAACAATACTGTAATATAAAAAGAACGATTTTATTTTATAATTTTTAAAATTTTACAGTCAGAATTAACGCTACAACTAGTTTTTTTTACAAGAAGGCCTTCGGTTGAAGGAATAACGCTGTGTAGCTTTTTAGTTCCTGGAATGGTGACTGCAGAATCAAACCGCGGTTGCAGAAAACCCCTCTGATGTTGAATATCGCTTTTGGAGCAGTAGTAAATGGCTGTTTGGTTTAAAGATGATTTCGCCTATTCGAATAATCGAATAGCTGTAGTGATCGCTCTATTTGCAGGTAACTGTAAGCTTGCACGTGTTGCTAAACGTTTGAGATTCCCTCCAAGACCATCACATGGCCCCTTTCCGTGAGACGTTGCGTGAAAATGAAACTCCGCATCGGTATTAAAATCTGTTTTGTAATAAAATAAATTCACAAAGTTGAATCTATTCTTAAAGTGCTGCGAAGCTCCGTCTGTAATATATATAATTTTAGTCCCAACTATTTGTTTTTCTAAAAGATGCTTGTGTAGTATTTTTTGGAAAGTGTAGAAAGTGGCTGTATCATGTTTTAAATCATCCGAAATCACAACAATGCTGCCGTGTTTTATTTCACTTCCATCTCTATAATAAAAAACCGACGTCAGAAGTGTTGCTTGGTCGTTATTCCAATGAAAAGATTGAGGAGAATCTTGGACAACAAAACTATAATTTTCTGCAAAATCGCATTGAACGAGAATTTCACCTTCACCGATAGTCTCTTTGAGATTTTTAAAATAAAGCGCCTGTTCCTCTGCAATATAGGCATGGGGTTTCAAAATGTCCAAAGCGTTACACAAGCTATCTACAAAATCATGAGAAGGCAGTACTTGTGTAGATATCGTGAAGCGGTCTGTACCAACCCATTTTTCGAATTGCACGTCTGTCACTTGATTATTATTAAATATATCTTTTAAATGATCACGAATTGCACCTAAGCCAGGACAAGATTTGCAACAATCATTTTGAGATGTCTTTGCAGTCATTAAATGACACGTCGGTGTTGGATTGGGACACATCATCTTTCGAATGCAATCCTTATAAGATGAAAGATGCAACCTAGTTCCAGCTGTGAGTTTGGCAATGTCTCCTCCGTTAAACATCAGCTTTACATTTTGATGATAAGTACACACACACATAATATGCGTTCCAGAGTCGCCAGCAAGAATACATTCCTTGGGTCTTAGGGTAAAAAACTTAGTTAAACCTACCACGACGTTCGGATATTCACTTTTGAATTTCTGATAAAGTTCGTCGATATTGCACATCAGAAGCTGTTTTTGTAAGTGCGTTCTTTTTCCATCATCTAATTTAACGGAAACACAATCTTTTTTACCGGGCATTATTCGACTAATGTCTTCTCTGAGATAGAAACATTTTACCAACCTTTCTGTTTCCACTGGTAGTTTACGGCCACCACGAGGATTCGGAGATGACAAGATACCGAATTGATCTACAAGTTGTTTTGCTTTTCTCGCTTGTCTTCTGGATGTTCCAAATTCTTCTGCTAGTCTATTTTCACTCCATGACTTAGGTGCAATCGTCAGTATCATAGTCTTCACAGAAGCAGAAGTAGACGGATTATAAAATTTCTCCTTTAGCTGCTTCAAAATGTCTTGGTTTTCTGTTGTGTCAGTTTGTGTGGAAATATGTTTAAATTTATCTTCGGGAATGAAGGGTGTATCTTGGGTGTTTGGCAAATATTCACTTGATTTTTCACTGCACTGTAACTGTACAAGATCGTCATTGCATACTGGAGGTGTTTCATTTGAAAGCCGTTTGCTGCATGATGCACATACGTAAACACCTAACGAACATCTCCACTTTTCACCTAAATTTTTAGTAATTTTTCTTAAATTTTTGGTCTTTCGATGACGACACAAATTAAATGGATTAAAACATCGATCACCGTACGGAGCCATTATAAATAAATAATTTTATCAACGAATATACACAACTCAGAGCAACAACTACAAAAATAAAGGAAATATAAAATGGCTTGGCGTCATAATTGTATCTCTTTCTAGTATTTAAATTTGATTCTATTTAACGAGTAATGGGGCCCATCCACAGGCCAACTTGTTGCCCAAACTGCCGTGTTGCCATCGAATCGCAGCGTGTGTGGGGCAGTTGGCTAACTGATTTGACAGTAAGGGTTTGAGTTGGGATAAATCAAAGACGGTGTTTAGACGGTTCGCTTCCAGGAACGTTCCTCATGAACTTTGTCGATGAAGGGGGAAGTGGGAATGTTGAGAGGTACCACCCACTTCCCCCTTCATCTTCAAAGCTCGTGAGGAACATTCCTGGGAGCGAATCGTCTAAGCAGGCCCAAAATCTTTTAATCTTAGGGGGGCGGGGCTTAGAGTTTGGGCAACTAATTGCCCTGTGGATGGGCCCCCCATAAGAGATTGCGCGAATAGCCTCGTTTCGTTATCAAAACGGCCATTCGTGTCTCCAAGGCCTTTTGTATCCTTCATGTTTAATATAAAAATCACAATATGGCAAAATATAACGCTGTTGTTCAAAATTATCCATTTTGTTTAAAAAATTTGAATATTACTTATTATAGATTATTTTTAGGGTCTCAATACGCTTAAACGGGTTAGTGCATATTAATATCGCAGCGTTTTAATGCGTTTTCGCGCAAACCAGTCGAAGTAAGTAAGCACCAGGTACCACGCTCAGTGCGACATCGATGTACTTGAATTCATCTATCTCCTAAACTAAAGTAGATCTCATCTTGAAACTTTCAGTGCATTATCTATATTCTTTAAGGTATTTTTTAAAATTAAAATAATTAAAAAAAAAATGGTCGAAGTTATTAAAATACTGATTTTAAATGTTTACTTCCGGTTTTCTACAAGAAAAACAAATCAAATCTCAAATCTGATTTCATAATTCAAAAGAACAGTGAATTTCCTATAGAAATCACTTCAGTTTAATATTTTACTAAAATTTGTTAAATTCGAAAAACCGCTTCCGAAAAAACCGTACTTCCATTACATAAATTCTTTAAAAGCCCATAACTTGACAACTAAGCCACAGAATAAAAAAAAAATAGGTGTTCACATTCACACCTTCCAGAAGTACAGTTAGGCCGAAAGTGAATGAATTCCAGAATCTCAAATTTTTTTCGTTGTCCGCTTCACGTGAAATGCCCCATAAGTCAAATCCCTTAATACGCTTATATCGATTTTTTGCGAAGAGGCGAATCTAAAGACTTTTGCTACTACTTACTCACATCGCGCTCGCCTTTTACCCTTTTGTGTGATCGTGTAGTATAAGTAAGTTAAATTCCATTTCCTCGGATCTGGCAACTGAAAGCATTTCCTTGACGTAAATGATGCCTCCTTTGTGACACACAAAAAAAAAACCAAAACGAAAGAGAAAAAATCAATGCAAATCACTTTAACCCTTTTTCGAAGTTGAGTCCTTTATCAGCGCGCAAAGCTCTATTGACGAAACAGTTTCATACTGAGGCAACAATCAATCTCCACCCAGAATTCCGGTAGCCCGTGCCTGGCCTTGTTAGGGGCGCTCCGAATCCATCAAAGGCCCCACTTAAAAGAACATAAGCGACATTGAAATAGTATCCGTACGTAGAAGGGGGGGGGGGGCGGCCGATAGATGGCGCATTTTTTATTTGAAATTGATTCTCCCCCGGGAGATAGAGAGTGAGAGAGGGAGAGGGAGAGTGATACAAATTCACAGAGCGGCGAAGGCTCTGTAACAACACACGTCCATAAAGGACACGGGCAGAATCCGATAGCGTATTGTCCTCGATGTCCTGGAAGGACATAAAATTCCAGAGCCCTTTGGCTTTTTGCCTTTGCTACTGCCAGAGCAGAAATTGGAAGTTCGGTGTTTCATGGCTGATTATCGTCGCTCTGGTTTATGTAAAGGGATTCCCACAGGATAAAAGGGGAATGCCCCCATTGCCGGGGGATTTAGGGGAGCGAAGCGGTATCGCTGTGTGGCGGTTTTTATCTTTTATTTTGTTTTGCGTTTGGCCCTCAGTGTTATGGCGGAATGCGCTTTTATGTATTATTCAAATGAATTCCCTAAAAAAGGATAATCCCAGCATGATGAACTGTGTACTAAGTTCCTGTTGCAGTGGGACGCCGGCCGCCCGCCGACGCCCCTCTCTTGGGCGGAGATGGAGAGATGAAGCAGCGCTCGGTGGTTCGTCTGCGCCGTAAAAGATTTATAAATTTTTCCCTGCCATGAGGTTTACTTTTTCCAGTATTAGACCATAAATTAGCTCGTTTTATCCTTATTACTTTTTACTCGGGTGCTTTGTATTTTTACGATGCTGAAAGGTATTCCGGGGAGGATGTAAAAGTTTAGGGGATCTCTTGCACGTAAGAAAGGGACAATAAAAGGTGTGTTGCCGGAGATAGAAATTGCGTAACCCCCGAGGAGATTTACATTTTCAACTAAATGGCGCTTTAAAACGGTAAAACAGGCCTTGTTCTATTGTTTGGAATGGAATTGACTAAAGTTAGTAGGGTCCTGAGGAATCTATAAAAGTGATTTCATGGCATCACAGCCCCATTCTGTGCGTATTCCCGGGTGGGACATAGCGTCTAAGTGATTTGGGCCTCGAACAGGTATGCTCCACTCCCCCGCCCAGAAAAAAACGGAAGACGGCGTCTTCTTTTAAGGCCAGCGCCCAGGAAGTCATTCAAAAACTCAAGGATATTTTTAATTAACGTTTTACACCTGGCCCAATGCATAAACCAAATTAAGAAAACCTCCGCGGTGCCTCCTACGCCGCTTTAATTTTCGCCTCTGCTCCATGGCGGAGGACATAAAGCGATAACCTTAAACCAGGACATTTTATCCGTGAAATTTTTATGAAACTTACTCTCGTCCTTTTAGATAGTATGTACGTTCTAGCTTTATTCTGGTTATATACATTTCATTTGATCCCCGAAAATCCTGAGAGGTATTAAACCAAAATCCGAGACGTTATCCTCTTACGTAACACAAAGTTCTGACCTCGATACCTGAAACATCCATACACCATATATCCACCCCCGATCGTATCCTGGTAGACAAAAACGGAAACATATTCCCCAGGACCAAAATTTTTTATCCTTTCGTCTCGAATCTATGAGCACACGCCCATAAATCCCACGGGCATATCCCTTTTATCTGCTAGGGCAACAAAAAAAAAAACACAATTTTTTTCACAGCTCATCCTTTTCCCATTTCAATGCCTAGCGGTAAGTAGGAGACTGTGTGGTCGGGTGTAAATTAAAAGGATTTTATCCCTATAAAAGAAGGATATTGTCGGGGGAATGCTTTAAAACTGTGGACTAATGCATTTCACGATTCCCCAAAGGACACTCGCTCTCTCTCTGACTCACTTAAGAAACGAAAATAAGAGAGAACCGCCGCTCCACAGGCAGGAACCTCATGCGGGCACCTACTTTTACTGCAACGTCAACGTTCGCATAGTGGTTAGAAAAATGAGGCATAAGTGCTCGTAAGGAGTCCTCCAAGGAGTAGGGACTTGTGGAATTCACGTCTTGCTGTTGCGAGTCGCTTGTTTTAAAGTCACATTTTTCACCAAGAGGAAACGGAAATTTACTTGAATGAAGAGAAGACATTTTTTATGCCGGGCGACAATTTCCAAGATTCTTTCACAGGTTTTTGCTTAGATGGTATGAATTAATTGAAATAAAGCACTTTGGAAGTATTGGTGGGTCTAATGCATTTAACCTGTCAAGTAGCACGTAATGGCAGTAATGTTTTCTACAGGGCCGCGGCTTTCAAATATCCGTTCGGGAAAGCTCGTAGCTACGATAGCGGCTCACAGATCCATGGAAGTCTTCACGGCGTGTCTCAATGAAGTGGTTCTCCTTAGCGGACCCATCGCCGTATAAGCCAATATCACTTCTTAACGACATGGGCGAACTTTTAGAAGGGGTGATTTGTAATAGAATACTCCCTAACGTTTCAAAAGAAAGGAGTCCTGTCAGGCAGAAAATACGGCTTCCGTACTTCCGGCTTCAATATGGTGGTTGTCCTGGCAAGGTCAGTGTTCGAGAAGAGGATTCGAGGTTCATTGGTAAGATCGCCAGCTTGAAAGATACTGGCGTATCTCGGAAGCGGTCAGTATAGTCTCTAGATAGACCCCTGTCCTGACGCCCTCTTACGTTTCGAGGACGTCTGTATTTATCCGACTTACTCAGGACGTCTCTGCTTCTCCACTCTCTTCTTTGAGGTATTTCCACGATGAAGTCCTTCCTGACGGTCAATCTAGGGGTGTTGTCGAACTGTGTTAATAACCTACTTAATAGTTTGTAGTACCTGACTTTAACGACCTTGGTCAAAAAACGTTGTTGTTTGTTCCCAGGCGCAAGTACCGCAATACCTACTCAACTATACCCTTGGGTAGCAAATCCAATATGGTGCTATGACCGTAGAGTTTTTAGGTCCACTCCTCGAATTCCTCAGTGTAAGGGCGCTGGAGAGGCCAGGTTTTTGGTGTGAAGGCTGGAAGGGAGCAGGTCCAAGAAAATATCTAGGACGTTCGTGGAACATGTATGCGCGGATCCTGTTGCTCCTATAGTTGCCGTTCTCTGGACCTTTTACAACGCGCCGAACTAAAGATTGGACCTACCAGAGGAAAAATAAAATTCGTCCGCTCCTAACCTGCAATAGGCATGCACGGCGTCAAAACGCATGCACGGCACCCGAACGCGCCTGGCGTTCGCTTTGAGTAAAAATAAAACTTACCCGCCTTAGCATCAAACAGGTACGGTACGCCTTAGTAAAAATTCTACTTTTCCAAATATAGCCCGCTACAAACACGTACCAATAAAAGACGCACGGAATAGTCTAAACGAAGCACGATACGCTCACACTTTTTTAGTCTAAAGGGAGCAAAATTCTGGCTTTTATAAAATGTTCAGGACGAAGAAAACGGACAATTATCTTGGTGACCGTAAAAAGTACCCTCAGTAGACCAGTTCTCGTTTGATTGCGTAGGTCAAGCAGCATTGGACATGACTAGTACTTAGTTGGGGGACAACTTGGTAAAATGACAGTCACTTTTGTTTCTTTTATGTGGCAGTTCTTAGTTCAGAAGCCACCGTTTGTTCTACCAGTCTGTTATGTCGTTTGTCACGTCATGGTGCAATGCCTTAAGTAGTACGAGATGGGAATGGGTTAAGGGTTATGAGGGTTCAGGGGAATGTTGAAGAAGGTGGCGATGAACACTGCGTTTGAATTCTTTGTTGTTTGTTGTAGGAGTTCAGAAATACTGACTGCGAAACGAATTTGTTGAGTGCGTGTAATGGGCAGGTGGGCGAAATGAGTCGAGTGGGCTAATCTGTTTGGCGGCCATAAGATTGCGGTGGAAGCAGGAGAGCGTTTATTTTGGTGGAACAGTCGTTATGGTTATGATAGTAACGATATAATTTTGTTAGTGCTGCTATATTCCTACGGTGGCTCAAGCGGTCGATCGCGGAGCAAACGGTCTCGTCATCGATGGCCCTTTTTTCTACTTTGTCTAATAAGATGGTTATCGAAGCGCCGCGCCGCCCCAAATGAGAGAGTTGTATTCTAGAAGAAGGATTGCCTTTTTTCCTTTGTAATGATGTTTGCCTCATAGAGCTCTTAGGAGAAACTGTTGTCATTCCTTACTTCAGTATCGCTAATTTTATCAGAAAACCCGTCTTTCGGAATGCCCTCATTCGCCGCATAGTGTCCTCATGAGGAACCTACAAGGAACTGCCTCTTTCTGTATACCCTGACACAATTTTCTTTTTAAGTGCTAGTCGGGTTCTTAATAGCTCTAATAACAATAGCCCTTCGACCACGTTCGAGGTAGATCAAACGATCACAACGCAACTATGAAACTGCCAGAGCTATCGGTTTTTAAAGGGCGGGTCCAGAACCAGGTCGTTAAGCCCAAAAATTTCCAATGATGAATACAGCTAAGGGAGATTTCGAGAAACTTTAATATATAAGCATCACCATGGCCGCTGTACTGAAAGTCGAGCGTGTGGCGTGACAAGTCATATGAGTTGAAGCAATTGACGTTTCAGTCGAATTAGGACTTTTATCAGGGAGGCCCGAGAGTAGAAGCTGAGTTTAGCCCACTGAGCCGAGAGTCGCAATCCGACTGAAACGTCACTTGCTTTAACTCATACGGCTTGTCACTCCACACGACTCGAATATCAGAACTTGCACCAATTTATCATATTTAGAGATCGTCGTACATTTGTATTTTTCTTAACTTTGGGCACTATATTTAAATACTGTCCGTAGCTTCTGGAAACTATGTCCGTCGAGTTAAACTGTACTTCAAACACTTGAGCGATTAGGAGTGCAACACTCATTGGCCCCTGTGGTGAAAGTGAGTGTCGTCACGACACGACAAGTCGTTTGAGTTAAAGAAAGTGACGTTTCAGTCGAATCACGACTTTCAGTACGGTGGCCTAAACTAAATTAGGCATTTCCATTCTAGGTCCCTGAATGTCGTAATTCAACTGAGACGTCACTTTCTTCATCTCAAACGACTTGTCGTATTGTGACGACTCGATTTTCAGCACAGGGCCCAGCAAAAGCCTTAAACCGGTAGTGGGATAAAACATAGTTGTTAAGTTTTTCATTTTTGATCTGTCTACCTTGATTTAGCACGTCCGTATTGATCGTGAGATAACATCCGACGTCAGTTTGTTTTAATAGCGGCAATTTTTGTTTTTAATCATGTGAAAATTTCTTATTTTCTTGTTCGGTGGAGTTCAATCGTGGGCTGTATCGTCTGACAGTTACAATGAACCCGCAAAAAGCTAAAGTTTTAGGAGAAACAAACATCATGTCACGACCCCAAATAAGTCCCCACCCTAACATTTTGTATGTCACACAACTCTTCATAATGCATCCGTTTGCGTGCTCTTTTATTTAGCTCAAAAATAAGCATAACGGCCCCAACAAAACCCGAAATCTCTTTATACCAGCTCTACTTGCATAGTAAAGCGATCTCTGGCAATATTAGCGCTGCAGCCTGTATTTTGCACGATATCCTTGACTCAGATCTTCATCTGGCAGCTTGTGTGTATGTTTTGCGAAACCAGTGCCATGGTCATCTCAGTTTTCATGCTTCTGTTTATCCCCTGTTAAGCAAATAGAGCCTCTCGAGCCTCTCCACCTCTAGAGAAAGTGCATTTGCACGTCAAGTTTCCACCAAGTTTCGACAACTGTGTCAAGCACTCCATCTCAAACATCTCAAACAGAATCCGCAAATCTTCATAATTTCATAATCCGCCATTGAGAGAGATTCGAGAGCGCTGGCTGCTTGCGAAGGCAACACGCTCGCCCTAAGAAAATTTTATTGATTGGACGGCAGCGACGTCTGGTGGCTGATAAGCGAACTTTGCAAACTGAAATCTGGAATCGTTCTCGATGAATATTCAAGTCGACAAATTTGTTTTCCCAACCATGTCAAACATCCTAGTGCCGTTATTGCGACCGGGTCGGGGGATGTCGGACGGGGGGGCGGACCGAGCAGAGTGGAAGGGGGTGTATAAATGGCTCGTGCCGGTTTGTTTCTGGCAAATATTTGTTCATGTTGAAATCGCTGAGAATAACATCCACCCGGAGAGAGCTGGGGCAGGCCAAGAAGTCAGAGAAAGTTGGAAGGATAAAATCCGAGTCCGATTTTTATATCGATTTTATCAAAAAGTTTGTGATGCCTTCGGAGGGGATTAGAACGCCCGACACCCGAATTATTGATTTCGATTCCCGTCGGGATTTCGCATTCTAAACTAATCATTTATTAAGTGCAAATAAAATCCCCAATATTGGGGCAGCCCCGGGCCAAGGCAAACAGCATCGGACCTTGAAACTTGCATATTCCGAAGTCGCTCGGCGCTTGCCACCAGCACTCGGAATGCAAACACAATTTTTACGCCGAACAATAAAACAAATATAAACAGAATCCTTTATTGGATACACACACTGAAAGACTCTGGCAACCAGAAGACATGTCGTAACGAAAATGCAGTGCAATAAGGACTCACAGATGCGCATAAAATCCTTACACAGCAAATCCCCCATGGTTGGAAGCAGGCACACACAACTCGAGAAGGACAACGGCTTTACGAGTAGAATACAAAAGGCTGAGGCTGTCATTGCCACTTCTAAGACGACGAAGAGGAAAAAACGACTTCAAACTGGGGCTCAGAGCATGAAAGTGACAAAAAGGATGTGAATTCCGTACATAATCCTAGGAACTAAGTCAATTTCCCCAACATCACTCCCCATACATAAAGCCGGAGCCCTGATACTCTTCTGTGCAAAAAGTGGAGTCTTATGTTCACTCTAGAATTTGGGGCGAGACAAGAGAAAGGACTCAGTTGCCTGCGGGCGTGAAACTTTTTCAAATAACCTTAAACCCTCGCAAGTTTGTCCTGTACCCTATTTTTTGCGCCGCTGCTGCTCTGCTGCTGCTTTAAATAGCCAATGGTTCCCACAACAAATATTTTAAATTGTTTATCTACGAGCGGGGGCAGCGGGCGGACAGCGGCCCAGCATTCCTACACACGACAGTTCAAACTCCATTAGGGATCAAAACTTTTATTGGGAATCTGTGGACTTTCTAGATAAAAAAAAGTGGGGGTAATGATGAAATAAGCACAATCTACTTTGGGATGTGTTGGGGAAACAAGTGCCAACTGCTGGGCCATCACGAAAAGTAAACATGTGGCAATGAGTGGGTCCATCACAACTTTTATGGCCTATTTTTCATTATGTGTGTGTGTGCTTGCTGCTTTGATGGCGGTGTGATGTAGCAAATTGTCGAATTAATAACACAGATCGTTCTGCATTGTGGGGACGTCCTCCGTGAAAGGGTAGCTGTGTTTTTCAGGTGATAGATTCCAATGTTTTTGGGCCAGTTACTGAGAGATTGAATGCGGAAAAAGTTGAAAGTGGACCAACATTTGCGTTGCATGCGTTCTGAGCACGAAAATACATATATCTGAGATTGCACGCACCGCACGCACGCATGTTTCTGTCGTCAGCTTGAGCCCTCTTATCAACTCTAACTGCCTAAAGCTAGACTGATCTAACCACCCTCGCAATCAGGAGGCGACGGATCGGTTTTGGAGCCCCACGTTGGGCCGCATTATTGTAAAGTGCACAAATAGCGGATGCCATGCACTCCAAGCTAAACTGAGCCTCTGGTCGATCATCACTTCCAGGTACCTTAAGGCGGGCGGAACCTTTCATCCGAAAGTTGGCTTCCAACAACGATTGTTTCAATACCAACATCAGCCCGGACGTGTCCAAATACGAACGTTGGACGCTTGACATTGGACACTCGTAAAGCCGGCTCTACACGATGCTATGAACACTCTCCAACGTTGGACGCTTGATGGTAGAATGCATCGTGTGGGGGCGATCCTCAAACTACGATTGTCCAATGTCAAGCGTCCAACGTTCGTATTTGGACACGTTCGGGCTGATGTCGGTATGGACTCAATCGTTCAAAGCCACCTTTCTATGAAACGTTCACCGCATCGTATAGAGCCGGCTTAACTCGGAGCATCGGCAACACGATGTGTCCTACCATCAAGCGTCCAACGTTGGAGAGTGTTCATATCATCGTGTAGAGCGGGCTTCAGATAGCTTCGTTCGCGCATAATTACATTGTGAGGAGAGGTTCCAGGACATGACATGTTGTTCTGTACACCGTCGGCCCATTTCCGATTAACAATGTAGTGACCTACCTTCTTTGCTTTTTAGGAAAGGTTGTTACCAAATAACAATTTCAGAGGAGGCGGTGTGTTTGTCTGACTACTCATCCGAACCCACATGGGTATAATTTGCGTATTTGCGTTTTCTAAAAAAATCAAGATGGTGGTTCCAATATGGCGGCCGAACTTTGCAATTGTGTGCCCCGACCACCGACACGAGTATTAAATGAAAGGATATGACAAGTAGAATACTGTGTGGCGTCATTCTAAATTTCAAAATGGCGACCAATTCAAAATGGCGGATTACTTTTTTTTCCAACCCACTCGTTATGGGTATCAAATGAAAGAATATGACAAGTAGAATACTATTAGCTGTGTGGAGTCATTCTAAATTCAAAATGGCGACCGGCGCGAAATGACGGACTACATTTTTCTTTCCATCCCACTCGTTATGGGTATCAAATGAAAGTGTATGACAAGTAAAATACTATTAGCTCTGTGGCGTCATTCAAAATTTCAAAATGGCGACCAACCCAAAATGGCGGATTACTTTTTTTTTCGAACCCACTCGTTATGGGTATGAAATGAAAGGGTATGACAAGTAGAATACTATTAGCTGTGTGGAGTCATTCGAAATTCAAAATGGCGACCGACGCGAAATGGCGGACTACATTTTTCTTTCCAACCCACTCGTTATGGGTATCAAATGAAAGTGTATGACAAGTAGAATACTATTAGCTCTGTGGCGTCATTCAAAATTTCAAAATGGCGAACAACCCAAAATGGCGAATTACTTTTTTTTCGAACCCACTCGTTATGGGTATGAAATGAAAGGGTATAACAAGTAGAATGATATTAGCTGTGTGGCGTCATTCCAAATTCAAAATGGCCGCCAATACAAAATGGTGGAATACTTTTTTTCCAACGCGCTTGGTATGCGTATCAAATGAAAGTATAGTACAAGAAGCCGTGTTACGTAATTTTAAATCGGTGAATATGACGGTCACTACAAAATATAATAGCCTAAAAAGTAAAGCGTCGTTTCCGATGTCTGCAATAACTCGTGCCCAGTAAAGTATTCCCAAGCAAAATCCGTTGATCTCTCTGATGCCGGTGGTAGAACATATTTAATTGAAGCATATCCTTTGAATAAAAGAAAATGTTGAACTGAGTTTATTTGAGAGCATACTTCGATTCAAATCAAAAACTATCAGAAAACATCATTTGGGACATACCTTTTTCAGCAAAAGCCGCATTTACGATTTTCCCAATCTCTCTATACAAAACAGCTAATCCCACATTTCCACCCAAATGACAACTTATCGCTTTAGCAAAGCACCCATCCTTCCCCATAGTAAAATATCCTTCCGCTCGTTTAATATTTTCATAACTTTGTTTTTACTGCCATAAGCACCCACACACAGACACACACACAGAAATGCGTCACACGCACACGATGAAACCCCTTAAAAAATGACCACCAAGTAATAGTATAAATTTCCATTTTGCCCCCATTCCATTCCAGCCAGTGGAGGATGCTAAAACATACCAAGCCGCCGCCTTTTCATGGCAACAAAATTTATTGTCCTGCTGTCAGTCGAGATATCCTTGATAGGCTTTTTATGTCCTTCAACGTCTAAGGAAGCGAATTTCTATAAAAGCCAGAAAATGTGATGAATTTATTACGTAATGTGTATCTGTAGCTACTTGCACAAATAAAGTGCGTACACACGATATCATTTATTCGCCTATTACTATCAGATCCATCCTGCGCTTTATCTACATGAAATCGATAGCCCAGCAGGACGGGATGGGGGCGGCGGCCTGCTCTCGGGAAGGATGTTATTTTAGTAAAAGGTCCTGGGTACCTCTTCAACGTTTGGGGACTTTAGTTTTTGTGTGTGCTTGACTGAAATTTATGTAAAAACGGGAGAGGCCATGATGTAACCGAATTTTTTTTTCTTTTTTTTTTATTATTATAAATATTTTTATAATCCCTTCCAGCCAGGTCCTTGTAAAACTAGGATCAAAGAAATTAGTTGAGTCAAAATAATCTGCTGGGTGCTGTGTGTGTGGGGAGCCGACGACTGCTGGGCAACAACCCCGACGGATGTTCAGTGACCTTTTAATATTTCGATACCCACCTCGTGAACGGGGGAACGTCACAGGTGGTGGCATTTTAATTTGACTTACAAAGCCGCCATATCTGGACCGTTTACTCACGCCGGCCTCCCCGTTTAGCATTTACAATAACGCAGCGGAAGGATAGACCTTAAAAGTTCAATAATGATCCCGATATACAAAAAAAAAACAGAATTTTTGTGTTCGATGGGAAATCCCCCCTTATCCCGATACAACCCCCAGCCTGCGCCATCATCCCATCGTCCTCCAGCGTTCTGTATCTCTACTGGAAATTTGGCAGTTGTTTGGGCCTGCGCCTGCTTTTCGCCACTAAAGTCCTTACAGCTGTACACTATCTCGTCCAGCCTGGATGTCTCCCTGTTCGTCCTTCCGCCCGCCCTGGAGCACCCTTTCGCTGTTGTATATATATCGGCTCGGAAAAATGTAGTATGCCGGCTCGGATAGGGAATTAGGTCTGTGCTGAATTTATCCAAAGCCAGTAAATTGGATTTCGTATAAACAGACGGACACAAGCAGCATACAATAAGATGCTCTCTTTCGGACGGGGGCGCCCTGGTATTAGTACGTTTCTTGGCCATAAGCTCTTGCCAGGACATGACCATTGTTGTCATTTATATTTGCCCCTTGGACCACGCTTGGCCTCTCGAATCCCATGCTTTTAGCATCGAGATGCTCACGAAAGATATACACTTACAGCGCACAAGAAGCAGGCCAGAATGTAGCCATAATGTTTGCTCGTTGGATCTAGTAATTGAATGCATTTGTCCTGATTTAAGGAACCGAAGTCAATGGCGCTCGTGTGCCCCGAGGGATTGGAAAAGGGAAAAACAACGACGAGAAGGTAACCCATAAATAACCGCCTACTAGAGGAGAGCCCAGAGATTCCGCCTCATATCCAAGTCAGGAAAAATGCAAATTTCCCCCACCCGGCCCCAAGCGGAGAGGGGCAATACTCATGAGCTATTCATCGTATTCTTAGAAGGAATCAATTTCGTCTTGGGAGTAGAAGAAGACGAACGCAAAAAAAACTACTATTTACCCAAGACCCCCATATTGGCTCCTTCGCAGTTTTAAGGGATTTTTATTCCCCTATTTCACAGCCTCCAGGGAATGAGAGTCTGTGTAAAACCCTTTAAAGGATCATTGTATTAACTAAAGGCAAAAAGGATTTTTCTCCCCGTTCTAACCGGTTCGGTCCGCAATACACCACCACCAGATACCAGAGTAACAAAGAAGTCGAAAAGTCATGAAAGTAAAAACAAACGGAGGCGACTTCTGGAAAAGGAAATTAGTTAAACAGTTAAGAAGACGAGAAGAAGTCATTAATCTTCTTGGTCCTTTTCATTAAAAATAACTCAGCATCAACGTCGACGTTACATTGCGGATGGGTCTTAGCTGCTGGAATTCGGCTCTTCCAGAAATCCCTCCTGGAAAAGGAGGCGGAAGCCTGAAAAATCGGGCTTTAATTCCCTAATTTCGAAAGGCTCCAAAATTTTCAGTATTTTTTAAAGGATTTTAAGGGTTTTTTTTAGAACCGTATAAAAAAAGGGTGTTATTGTGACGAAACGCGACGGAGAAAGAAACGAACGAAGTGCTTTTAGTAAGTTCTCGTGGCGTTTTTTTTTTCGATTTTTACACCCCGCACCAAAACAGACGGGAATTGAGCGTGTGTTGTTGAGAATATAAATGAGACGATAATTTGCGATTTCAAACAAACAGAGTGACGTTGCTCGATTGTGGTGACCTGTGACTGTCACTGCGTATCAAAATAACGATTTTGAAACCGAAGTAATAAGAAAACTTGCCCGCACATAGCATGATACAGGCACGGTACGCCTGAGGAAAAACTCTACTTTTCGAAATACAGCTCGCTATAAGCATGTACCAATAAAACACAGGCGGGATAGTCCAAACGAAGCACGGTATGCTAACACGTTTTAGACTAAAAGTAACAGAAAAAGGGGCTTAAAACGGACAATTATCGTGGTGACCATAAATCACGCCATTATCATTCTCAATAGACCCTTTCTTGTTCGATAGCGTAGGTCAAGCAGCATTGGGGGTGGTTGGTACTTAGTTGGGGGACTATTTTGAACAAAGGCCTGGCGAACAGGACTTTCACTGCTAGTAAGATCGATTGGCTGCGGCAGCCTCAGCGATTCGGATGAGACGGGATGCCGCATGGCAGTCGTCAGGAGCCTTATATGGGCACATGAAGATCCTGGATCGCATTAAAGGGATTAGGGAGCTCATGATTGAGGGATCACAAAAATGAGGGTGACCGAAAGGTATCATAAAACCCTCATAGGGAACGGAACGCTCCCGGAAGGGAGGCCGGAAGACATATATATCTTCACGGACGGATCCATGATTGACGGCAGAGCAGGTGCGGGAGTCTTCTCAGAGGACTTAAATCTGACTTGCTCTCTGGCTTTGGGGAATTACACCTCAGTCTACCAGGCGGAAATGCTTGCTCTGCTGCACGCGCTGGATCACATAAATGAGGGTCAGGTGCAGGGAAGAAGTATCCTTATAGCACTGGACAATCAGGCTGTGATTAAGCGCATGAATCAGACAGAGATTAATGCGTCTCTGGCGTTGGAATGTGTCCAAAAACTGAACAGGTGTGCGAAAAAAACAACGTGACGCTAGCTTGGGTTAGAGGACATACAGGCATCGATGGGAACGAAAAGGCTGACAACCTGGCAAAACAGGGGTCAACCTCGGAATTCTGGGGACCGGAGCCATACTCTGCCATTGGCAGAGGGTTGGTAAGGAACTACATCGAGAAATGGGTCGCTGAGGAACACCGGAGACGGTGGGACGCTATGACCACGTGTAGGCAGGCTAAGATGGTGCTTACGTTGCCGATTACCGCAGCCAGAAGAAGGATCCTGCATATGCAAAGGAGAACCCTCAGATGGTTGGTGGCACTGATTACAGGACACGGATGTTTCAGGTATCACCTAAAAAGAATGGGAATTCTGGAGGATGACACCTGTCGGATGTGCCTGGAGGAACCTGAGACGGCCACACACATAGTGTGTCACTGTCCGGCGGTGGCGAGAAAAAGGGCTGCCATAACTGGACTCCATTGGATGGAGGACATGAGGCAGACTCCCTTCAATCAGCTGCTTGCGATAACTAGGGGAGTCGAAGCAAGGGAGCAATGGGACGACCCACTGCAACCCCAATAAGATGACTCTAGGCAGAGGGACGAAAAGGGACCCGCAAATAGTGGTCTGATTCGATATCCCTCGAAAATCTATATATATAAGATCGATTGGCATCTTCAAGCCTTTCAAGTCTGCTAGAAAGCACCACATCTCCTTCAGAGGGGCTTGGAAGAGATCTTACCAATCCTACTGCCATTGTTCCGGGATAGCTTTGTGCTGGCCTATACTCCGAGGTGTTAAGGGAGGTTAGAGTCTATCCCAAAATCCGGGAGGAGATGGTATAGGAAGGCAAAATTCTATCAATCCATCAGCATCTCCTCCTTTCTCCTGAAAACGATGAAGAAGGTTTGAGACAAGCATGTTCATGTTCTAGTGAGAGACATCGACAGGTCCATCCGGGCCAAGGAAATCTTTCTCTGTGCTTTTACAGACATTGAGGATGAGTTTGCCAACTTTACTTTTGACGTAATTCGTCTAAAACGTCCAGTTTATTCAATCCGTGGCTCTAGGCACTGCCGCCACTGTTTTCAAGCTGAGGTACTCGCCTTCCAGGTGTGTGTTCAGACTTGTATTAATAGAGCTCTAAATAGCTCCCCTTTTTTCGAACAACTAAGCTGCCCGTTGGCCATTAACTCCTCCCACAAGGTGTCATCACGTTCATGGTCTCTGGGCCACAAAGGTCGCGGACAGCGTAACTAGAGTAGGGAGTCACTTGTCGGTCCGGAAGTATAGTGTAGCCACGTAAGAGCGGCCATCGCAAATTCGGCCGACGACCAGCTGTTTCATCATAGCTGGACAAGGGCTCAGGGCGTTGGTCAAGCTAAAAGATTCAGTCTGTGACAGTGAGGAGGAAATTGAGTCGCCTCCAACATGACTCCCAGGGAGATTTGAGACATGAATAGTTTCGGTCTCTTAACCCAGTCCTTTATGAGCTGTGCTGTTATTATAGCCTCCTTTGTTTTATTCCTCAGTTTTTCAATATTAATTTCAGAAACGCTTTGCTGGCTTAAGGCAGTTTTCCAGCAAATTCTTACATTTTAGTGCTCTCCGGCAGAAGGTCTGCGTTGAGTCGTTTACCGTTTATGATATCGCGTTGGACGTTTCTGATTGCTGCGATTTTGAGGTGAATAGTTGCTACTACCAAGTAGTTGTCCCTTCCAGTGTCTGCTCCCCTAAAGCCCCTGACATTCTCCAAAAGCAGTGCTATCACATTCCACGATCCGATTCGTGTTCTAGTTCGAAAAGCAAAGGTCGTCGTCGTGTGGTCCATCCAGCTACGAGGCATTGCTTACCGATTCGTAGCAATATTGTTTTATATGAGCGGGTTGTCGACTTAAAACTTTGGCTTATGGCGCAGAGAACTCGTCATTCGGCCGTCTCTCTTAGTTCCTTCCGAAGAAGTATCCCAGAGGACACCTCAATGAGGTTGGATGAGGATTTTCTAACAGAGCTGGTAGGTGTTCGCCGCGTTGATAAAAGTGACCAATCGGTTTCGAGACCTTAGTATTCCTGGCTAGGATCTGGAGTACGTTGAAATCCTTTTGGAAAAAACGTAACAGGACGGCTTTATAAACACCCTGGTTCTTTCTCCTTAAATCTAGGGCTACATACCACAATTACGAACTTGTTTGCCGATACGAACCGATGTTCCTGCGACATCTAACCAAATACAGTTCATTTGCAAATATCATTATTTAAGCAGTTTACGTCTGTCTGTCTGCAATATTGGCTTGGGCAGCGGATGTAAACATTTTGATTTAGTGGCATCTCAACACTTGCCCGCTCCTAGCCTGCAACAGGCACGCACGTGCAGCGTCAAATCACCTGCATGAAGCACGAAACGAACGAAGAAAATGGACAATTATATTGGTTACTGCAAAAGGTGCCAGTAGCATACTCAGTGGACCGGTTCTTGTTAGATTGCCTATGCCAAGCAGCATTGGACGAGGTTAGTACTTAGTTGGGGGACTGCTTGGTAAAGTGACACTCGCATTTGAAATGGTCGATGACGATTCTATCTAAAGGTGCTTCTGTGTTTGTTATGTTTGCTATTTCACTGCAATTCTAATACTCCGTCTGCCTTAGCGTTATAACACCATAAAATAAATAAAGTACAGCTATCAGCCCATTCAGTGATAAAAAATACATCAGTCATAAAAATTTAAGGCCGTACAAAAGCGCGAAATTCAATTGAAAGTCGATCAATTTGCGGATAACACTGGCGCTTGCATTCAATCCTGCAATGTCTCCGTATTTATCTAGTTCACGGCTGGTGTTAATTCGAATAGAAATATAGAAACCCCCGCCCGTCCGCCCAGCCCCGCTGCCGGTTATACTGCTCTACACGCACTCACTTTTAATCAATCAAAAAGCGTCAATCGAACTTCTGGTGTCTGACGAATGGCCTCCCTCGACACTGATGGAGCTTCTCGTGCCGGGGGGGTTATTCTATTGGAAATTGATACTTCGCCTCACATTCTGTCGCCTCCAGCCTCATTGTAAAAACGAAAAACGGGAAAAGGCCAATCGGTTGAGACATTTTCCGCCGCATGGCAATAAAAAAATGAAAAAAAAAAACACACAACCGTTATTAATGCTTCGAACATGACAACACCATAATTTGTGGGTGGGGCAGCACTGACTGAATGTGCTGCCAGAGGTCACATAAGCGGTCGTCCTTGAGCGGGGCCAAATCGTATGAAAAATGATGCCATAAGAATGCTCAATTTTTCACACATCTGCCGGTGACAGAAAGTTTATTCTTCAAAAACAATTTTTTACAGGACATTAATCCTTCCAGGGGCCACCTTCTTCCTGTTAAACGGCCCCATTAATGTCCAGAGGAAGTTCTAATTTGCCACTTTCCGGGGTCCATTACAGGATACGCCGGGCAGGAGGCCCAGGCCAGCCGTTATAGCCGATTCGGCGGACCCTGTTCAGGAGGTTCCAGGCACCTCCCACCATCCCGATGTTTTCTAGTTTATCGTGTGAGTATTTGGATAAAGTGGACTAGAATTTATGCGCCCGAGTCCTTGTGTAGTTGTACCGTGCTACTGTGGCTAGAAATCAGACCTGGAAGGCTATAACTCGCCTAATTTCGTCCCTGGCTGGATTCTTATCCCCCGGAATGGCTCTGCTTGGATTAATCTTCATATTCGATAAGGACGTCGAGTGGCAGCTCGGTGGGTGACGTCGTTGGGAGCAAATATGCAAATGAGGAGAATTACCCTCGAGATGAGCCTTTTCCGGGGAGAGATTCTCTCTCAGGATAATCACCGATCTGGAATTAGTAGCAATGTAAATGCATTGTGGAGGGGGCGGAGCGGGCGGGGGGATAACAACGAGGACATCCAGTGCAGAGCTCGTTCCGTTTTTGCGCCGAGTGAAAGAAAGACTCTTGTAATTAAGGATAATTTGCTGAGCGCGAACGAGGTGCACAGGAATTCCTGATAATGTTATCTGGATATGCGCGAGAACAAGGATTTTCCACATCCATTTTTGAAATTATCTTTTGATACGTCGCGGCACATCCTTAATGCGGGCCGCACATGATGGATGATGCAGCGGAAAGGAGGATTGCCAGTGGGCTGTGAACCAAGCGCTAAAATCCTTGTTTATGGAATCTTTTAAATTCTCCCTTAAGCAAAAAACCGTCAAAGCGAAATATACTTACCGCAAGGCATCATCCTGGAGACTTGCTCTCTCATCATTCAAGGATTTCCGCGCGCATAGGCATAACGCACGACCTATTAAGGCGCCCATAAATTGCCGGCAATTGCGGGGTGGAATGCTGCCTTGATGGTCCACTAATAAGATCTAACAGCGCCCGTTATGAATGTGCTGGAAGGGCCTGATATACTAATTACATTAAGTAATTTACTCCCACCGAACGGCCTAATGGTGTTTACGACGACTAGTCTCCGAGTCCTGCTGCTGCTCTGCTAGTAAATCTGCCGCATCTCTGATATTGATTTCTGCCGCACTCCTGCTCCTTCGGGGCCCCGGGTGCTCAGTGTGTTAAGATGAAAAGCAATTGACTTGCGGTTCTTGAGCTCCTGTGTGTTTTTGTGCGCTGAGCTGCTCAAGTTCTTAATTCTTCCATTTTATAAACCGCAATACTCACGGCCAAAAAACACCCAGCTAACTTTCGCCTCGGGCTCCGCCCCGCACCCCATAGCCGGCTTTTTCAATATATATTCATTCCGACCCCCGACGCCCGAGCGCCTCGTGCGATGACTAGCAAGGCACTAAGCAAGAAACTTTTAGCGCAAACAAAATGTTTTGTGGTCCTGGCACAAAAAAGGGTTCTCCATCCTCAAGTTAAGCATGAAATTGATTTCACGATTGCCGTGGAAACAAAGTGTGAATCTACACCATGACCGCCTCAGCCGCTTTAAAGCCAAGCAGAAACAAAAACCGTCGGAGGTCCTCTCTCTGTTAAAAGCATCCTTAAAGTTCAAATCGAGGATTTTTTTATTGGGCCGTTAAATTTTTGTGGTATCCTTAATGCGGAAAGTTTAAGTAATGGTGGCCGCCTGCCGATTTTACTAGCAATAAAGGCGACATCAGGAGCAGCACAGGTCCTCGGGGGTGCGTGCGTCGAGGGGCGACCGAACGTCTTAAGCAGCGCTTACAGCCCCAATGGCCCTGTTGAGAATTGTAATTAAATCGATTGCTGTGCTTCAATTACGGAAATGCTTACTCAGTTTCTTCTTGTCCTCTGCTTTTATTGCCCTTCAATTAATTTCAGGGAAAACGGTTTTACTTTTTCTCGTGTTGTCTATGTTTTCTCCCTGGGAAGTTTGCGCTGCCACACACAAAAACAGAGCATCGAATTTTAGCGACGTTATTACCGCAAAAAGAAGTCGTTCCCTGCTTTATCTGGGTGTTTACCAATGTTTAAGGACATTTTTATGAAAGGGATTTATTTTTATATTAGGGACAATAACACGGTAAGCCATGAAAACATCCTTCGCATGTAACTTTTTTTATGTGACAGAATTAAGTTTAGGAGGTCACCCTTTGTACTCTGCTAGTCCGTCATATCGTGCAAGTCAATGTCCAGTAGGAGGCGTAATTCGACACATAGATGGATTATACGGTAGGTTAAATAGGGCTTGAAAGGGACTTGGAGAGAGGGAGATGGGCCTTGCGTTTGAGCTTTTGGATGTTGTACGAGTTCAGAAATACAGGCTGTGGGAGGTTGCTCCGCGAAGCTCTATACTGGCGTGTACGCGAAAAGTGCTGCGAGAAGAAACGAAGCGGCCTTCCCGAATAAAAATAAAACTCGCCCGTTCCTAGCATGAGTAGACACATTTGGCGTCAAAACGCCTGCACGAACAGGCACGTTACGCCTAACTAAAGATTCTACTTTTCCAAATGCAGCCCGCTATAGGGACGTACCAATAAAAGACACAAAGAATAATCAAACCAAAATCAAATCAGAACCAAAATGAGAAAATTGAGGCTTTAAAAAATTGTATAGGACAAAAAAAAACGGCAATTATCGTTGTGATCAAAATAGTTGCCATTAGTATACTCAGTAGACCGGTTTTCGTTCGATTGTGTGGGTCAAGCAGCATTGAAACTGGTTAGTACGTAGTTGGGGGACCGCTTGGTAAAACGACACTCGCGTTTGGAATGGTCGATGCGGGTGCATTTATAGATGTCTACGCCTGTAGGTGAAGCGTGCAGACCTCTGGCGGGTGCATTTTTAGATTTTCATGCCTGTAGCGGAAGCGTAAAAAAGTGGGTGATCCACCATTTTGTGTTGGCCGCCATATCGCATTTAAAATAACGTCACATAGCATATTATATTCTACTCGTCATACCCCTTTTTCGATACCTAGAACAGTGGATTGTAAAGAAGAAAGTAATCCGCTATTTTGTGGTGGTCGCCATTTTGAATCTGAAATGACGTCACACAGCTAATTGTATTCTACC
Organism: Thereva unica; assembly: GCA_949987705.1. Classification (NCBI taxonomy): domain Eukaryota; kingdom Metazoa; phylum Arthropoda; class Insecta; order Diptera; family Therevidae; genus Thereva; species Thereva unica. The sequence goes on from OX465284.1 coordinate 110,849,256, forward strand.
TATCAGACCCCTTCATTTGATACCCATGGCGAGGGATTGTACAGAAAAAGGTAATGCACTTTTTTTGGTGGGCGTCATATTGTATTTAAAATAACGTCATATAGATTACTGTATTGTACTCGTCATACTCTTTCATATGATACCCATGACGAGGTGTTTTAAAGAAGAAGGTAATCCGCCATTTTATGGTGGCAGCCATATTGGATGTACCATCAAATTTAATATACTTCGAGGATGGTCTGAAAAGTTTCCGACCTCAACGTGAAGATGGCAGCACTCGTCAATAAAAGGAATGTAGTTTTTGCATCTTTTGACAATTACTCACCAAAGTTTCAGCCATTTTGGACGAACAGTTGTTATTTGACAGCGTTTGAGTGAGTCGATGTGAGTGTTTTTGTAAAAATGATGAGTGAGTGAATGATGATGAAATAATGAGTTGGACTCTGTGTACGGGGACTTTGCACCATCATTTACTGCAGTGAAATTTTGTGTAGCTGAATTAAAGCGCGGCCATGAGAGCTTGAGAGACGATGAACTTTCGAAACTGCAACTACCGAGGATTCTAGAACAGACATATGCAAAACACGGCTCAAGCCTAAACCTAATATGACGTGCCGTAACGTAACTGTACGTAACCTAAAGTACGAGCGTGAGTGTTCATATGACATGGACCTAAATTGACGTAATAAACTTGACGAATGATCGTTAAATTCTTGCATATGTTACGTACGGTGCCGTAAGAAGAGCTTAAAAAGCAAGCACCCGTTAACGGCCAAGAAGGTCCCCAAGTAAGTTTTCGATTAAATTTCCTACTCTTATTTTGCTGAGCAGTTTTAAGCTGTTTATATTTCTGCCACAACTTCAATAAATCCAAGCAATCGCCTCAATTTGCATTTGCGGAATCCGTTTTACACTTGCCACCTGTCACGTTACGTTTTCATTTAAGGTCATGTGTCAAAATTACCTAACCAAGCTCAAATTCGTACAGTTTTTTACAGTACGGTATGTCATATTATGTTCAGACTTTAATTGTAATAGTTTCGTCGAGTTTACTTGAATTTAACGAAACTTTACTCAACGTCCGCTGTTTCCCTGGGTGCTTATTCTGAGTTAACCCAGAGTAAACTATGCATGGCCAGATTCATATGGACCAACAGCCAACCAACAAATATCTGCTGTTATCGTTTATTCTCGTATGGGCGTCCAAATTTTCCAACCAACTGTATGTCAGAATGTTTTAGCTTATTACACCTACACTGATACTCTATTCATGAAAATAGGTTATATGGCTACAAAAATACAGGGAGATATGTAAATGTCTACAAAAAAAAAAAAATTAAAACGCCCTAGCGGCTAAACGGTTACGATTTTCTCTGTGTCTCAATTTGTCGGTTCGCCACCGGATCAACTATCCGAATGTTAGTTTTTGGTGTACAACTGGATCAATTCTCCGTGGCTAGTTCGTATATCCATCAGCCGATACCATTAGATCACAACTCTCCTATGTTCCTGTACAGCAGTGGTTCCCAAACTTTAATTCGTACGGAACCTTTCTACAATGTATAAAATTTGGCGGAACCCAACGATGAAAAAATAAAATAATATATGATATACATATGTGTATATTTATCCTTTAATATATTTTAAAACGTTGTTATTAGCTCGCTTTCTTGTCTGTCTGTTTGTCCGGTACATATCTTCCAATCGATTGAATACTTCCGGTTACCCGATCATCCTGAAATTTTGCACACAGCTCCGATGACAATGTAATATGGTATACTCATTATACCGTTAGATCCATGGCGGCCGTCTCAAGAGGACGGATTACTGTTTCTTCGCGGAACAAATTTTGCAATCAATTTTTCAAATACTTCCGGATATCCTATCATGCTGAAATTTTGCATACAGCTTTAGCTCCGATGACAATGCAATATGGTATTCTCAATATGCCTTTAGATGGCGACAGTCTCAAGAGGGTGGATTGAAATATTCTTCACAACCCCTTCGACATGGGTATCAAATGAAAGGATGTGATAAGTAGAACACCATAAGCAATATAGTATGTATACTACAATATATCGTTTGGCCCATGGCGGCCATCTCAAGAGGGCGGATTACCATTTTCTTCACAACCCCCTCGACATGGGAATATGGAATGGCGGGCAAAATGTTACGCGGCTTGACGTAGACCAAATTTTAAGGAAGAAGGGCCACTCGGACTTTTTGATTAGCAAGAACACGTTAAACGGCCGGCGCAGCGCCAGTGAGTCTGCGAATGTATTTGCGCTTCGGCGCTGGTGACACGGAACCCTAAAATTTTTTCGTGGAACCGTAAGGTTCCGCGGAACCCACTTTGCGAATCACTGCTGTACAGTCATCAGGCAGAGGAATGAACTCTTCCAGGGTCTGATTAGAACTGACCTCCACAGGCATGCATCGCCCTTTTATAGCTGTGTCTTGTTGCGCGTTTCTGCTCTTTTTCGTAACGTTTTGCAGCGGTATCGTCTTTTCTTTACAGCGGTGAATTTGTTTTGTTTTAGGTTTACAGCGGTTCCTGTTTACAAACTGTCAAAATAAAATGACGTATTATTTTGACATGTGTCACCCCTTAAAGGCGTTCGTCATAACGATGAATTTTCGTCATATTTCGATCAATAAACTTATTTTTTTACGATTCGAATTGAAAATATTTAATTTAAGTTTTAATTTAATTAAAGAAGTTGCGCAATCAACGATACGATAGAAGTTCGTCGCATGACGTGATTGCGGCGCTTGTTACTTCATACATATTCCACAAGCGGGAATTAAGAGCTATTGTCTTCTGCCAAGAGCAAACTAAAATTAATAACAAAGCATTATTCCAATTAATTTGCATTTAAAATCATTCATTATTCAAAATAGTTTGGAGAAAGTCATGCCCCATAATTCAGCACCTTTGTGGAAATTAATTCCGAAATTAAACAAAGACGCGCCCCGTGCGCGTTCCGCCCGAATTCTTTAGTGAAATGCGGTGTGTATTAATTTACGTTTAAAATCGGTTGATGTTCGTACCCTCTTAAGAGCGCTCTTTTACTTGCACATCCTTTGGCAACTTATCACACACTCACAGGCACACACTCCTTAGTTCATTACATCCCTTTCATTCCATGTCTAAAGCTCCCAGACTCAACAGGGGCGGCAAAACGTAACGACTATACACACAGACAGACAGACTGACTGCCATGTTGCGAAACTAGTTTCTCGCTCTCGAAACAAAACCAGAAGTCCTTCAGCGCTCGTTTCGTCCTAAATAGAGGACTTAAGGTACTTAGGACTACTACATCACGTACCGTAAATAAAAGAAACGGCTGAGGCTGGTGTGGGTGTGTGTGTGTGTGGGTGGGAGCACAGTCGGGATTATCTTCAAAGATAATTGATTTTTCGCATCTTGAAATCTTTTTTCTCACCCCTTCGACGACGGACGACGGAGCGGAAATGTGGCAACTTTACGGCTTTGGGATATTTTTAGATTATTATCCTGAAAAGTCATCGCACCTAGGGTAGTCGTCGGACGCCGGGGCACAGTAGTAGGGAAATGTAAGAAACGGTCAACAGGAAGAACCTAGGGCCCTGGAGCTGCAGTTGACATAACTTCTCGTTGTGTCGGATGACATCCGCAAAAAAATCAAGGCCGAACGAGGAGGAATATACAGCTGGGGCCACTGCACCCAGCGGGTGACGACCTTATTATCGCAAGCCCCGTCCTATCGGCGATGTCCGAATGATGTATGCTTGGGAATTCCTTGTGGTGCCAGGACCTTTGTTTTCCTTTTCGCAAGAAAAACGAATCGACCAAAATAAATCTCAATTTCGTTACGATTCCATTCATTTCGGCTCGGAATTGTTTCGGGCGTCCGCCAAACGGAAATTTTATGTGCGGGATTATGACGAATGAAATTCCCCGAAAATAAGTTGCCGCTGTAGGTCTATTTTGGGGTCCGAAATCCCGGCTCCGCCCTGCCCCCGCCAAAGGGTTTTTTTTCTGTGGATTCATCTTAATTGATGAGAACTTTCCGGCTGGGTTCTCTCCGCCACTCTATATGTATTTTTGGGATACAGGCTTGAAACACGTACCGGGCTCATCCTTATGGGTTGCGCTTGTTTTTTTTGTTGCTCCTTATTCTTTTGTTTCTGTAAAGAATTGAATGACCACGATGCGGGTGGACCCTGCGAGTACCCAAAAAGGGATCCTATGAGACGTCACACAGACACCCAACCTCACGTCTGGGGGTAGGATCCGCAGTGGAGTTATATGGTGAGTTTTCCTAGGGATTTTATGAGCCGTATTTGTGCGATGAAGGATTAGGAAGGAATTATTGAAAATATACAGAAAAGGTCCTTTTCGGTAAATTTTGCTCCCCAAGTTTCCCATCCAGCTTTGAATGGCAAAGCAGGAAATGTCCTAAGACGGAATTTAGATTAAATTTACTGAAGTTGATCCCGTAAGAAAACCACTTGGAGACATTGTTGTTGTTGTCAGATTAAATTCGAACTTAAGCCAAGCCCTTGACGAATGAATTTCGGTTTGCTGCTTCTATTTAAAGGAATCTCTCTCCTTTTGCAACTCGACTCGGGGAATAAAAACCAGACCTTTGAAAGTTTTTGTAGGTCGTTTTCGTTGTAGATCTTTAAGGCGAACTTTTTTGTATCAGGACAATCAACTCAGCGAAACTTTCAATTACCAGAAATCGTACGATGTTTCGATTAGGAAATCCACTTCCAATCGATTAAGTGATTTTATTGATTGAAAAGTTTGATTTTATGTTGGCACGTGTCCTTCGGCTCTTGTTCTTCTTCGACAATATTTTTCTGTAGAAATGCGCTTTGCAAAGAGTCTTTCGAAGGAAATGGAATTGGATTACATCCACCTTGCAACGCGTGAAACGAGAATATAGAAAAAGAAGCCCTTGACTGGAATCCACAAGAAACTCGTCGAGTTGAAAGATCTAGAACAACGTGGAGAAGAGCCTTATTAACGATACCGAAACAATTGGGAGATCCTGGACGGAACTGAGAGCTGTCAGACAAAACAGAATCCATTGAAGGTCAACAGTTTCCGCCCTATGTCCCACGAAGAATTTAAGGAACGGCAGAAGAAGAAGAAGAAAGGCAAGAGGTGTCATTTTAATCTTTGCGCCATTTTCGAACTGTCAAAATACATGGTGCGCCATCTAGACTTTCGGTAATTAAACAGCATGCTGCTTTCTGAATCAGATTGGAGTAAAGCATCAACTGCAAACTTTTTATTTGACAGTTACACACAGTTTTATTTGACAGTTTTTTGTCTCCGTTTGTTAAAATTCAAGCAAAACCAATATTTATAGTTAAAAATAACAGTTTCTACTTCATTGTACTCCACTTTCCACTTGTTCTCCTCCCCATTGTTTGAAATCATCCCCACAAATTTCGAAATGTCAAAAATTGCTGCCCTCTGAGCAAAGCAGCAAAATTAGAAATAGAAATTAATAAGCAGCAGCAGCAGTTTTTATGTCATATAACCACCATTAGCCTAACTATAATGGTCTTAACATATCTTAAGATACCTTAAGATTTATTCCGTTAGTATTAAATGTCATGACTTAAGCAGTCTTTCGTTAAATTTCCGAATCTTTGGTAAAGTGATAAACGTACGGTAACGAGCATACAAAACTTAAACAATCATAAGAAAACTCCTCCTCAACTCCTTCTGGGGGCCTCGGTAGCCTAGGGAGTAAGGCGCCTGGCTACTATCCCAGAGGTCCCGGGTTCGATTCCCGGCGGTGCCCCGGTCCTAGCCTTTCCCAATTTCCCACCCACATAACTTTCCTTCTTTCTTCTTCCCTCTTTACATTCCTGATCCCTCCTGTCATAGCCTTCCTTAGCCCTTCCCCGCCCCACCAAAAAAGCGCATGTCATCGGTTGGTTGATGAGATTCAACTCGTTTCAGGAGGCATAACACTCCAGCGAGTTGTTTCTCGATGCCCCGATGTCAAAGTCGCGACAGTAATGGTTGGAAGTAGGTGGACTAAAAAATATCGCGGGTAGGTTGTGACAGTTCCTTTCTTCCCCGACTAGAGCTGCTGTTCGACATTGCATTCTATATGAAGAAAATAGATTGTCGACACAGTATAAAGGGCGTTTCCTGTGACTCTAGTCTTTCACATAAAAAAAAAAAAAAAAAAAAAATCATAAGAAAAGTGTCATAAGGCCTAATTACGTACAATGAACTTAAGACGACTTAAGATTCCTCGTCAATTCCTTTTAAGACTGATGGCGAATTATCTGTCAAAACTGAATGAATCTTAACCTGAGCTGTAAAGCTTAAAATTCTTTAAGTTTTGACATAAAATTAGCTAGTCTTAAGGGAATTTGATGAGGAATCTTAAGTCGTCTTAAGACCATTGTAGTAAGGCCTATTTTCTCTTGCCTTTATATTTCTTGAAATGGAATTGGTAAAATTTGGAGATGAAATTTACTTGTCAAATTTTACAACCTTAAGATCCTTAAGGTCAAATTTAGTTGAACTTAAGATCCATTAAGATTTGACATATTTGACAGTTCTGACTCATAGCTAAAATGGTACTGACTGAATTACGTTTCAAAATCGTGTTCATTTGCCGAAATCAGCATAAAAATGTCAGATTTATTCAATGTTGAAGTATCAAAAGTGTAGATGGCGCACCCTGTACAGCTGTTATTACGATGACATTTGACGAGAAAAACTTGGAGGTTTTCAGATGTGGGTCGACAACTCGTAAAACGCATTAAAATAGTGAAAATTCTCTATAAAAATGGAGAAAATATTGTGAAAACGGTTCTTACTGCTTGTGATCATCATCAAGCGCCTTCTTGCGCAGGTAAAGTGAAGTTAACCAATAAATTCGAACGCCTCGGACAAGTTAGTGATGTGAAAACTGCAACTCAAACTCGTCCGGCTACGTCAGCTAAAAATATCGCCACTATAGCTGAATCGCGAAGTTGATCCATTTCGAAACGTTCGCAGAAATTGGGGATAACACAAGCCAGTTTGCACTGTATAGTTTGCCTAATTAGCGAGCGCAAACTTCAAAACCTACCAAGCCAAGTTGTAAGTGATATCGTGCCTAGGACGTCATGGCAGTTGTTATACAGAAAGCAGCGCACGTTCTCAACTCCTTCTGTTTTATTAATTAATAACATGCAATTTACAAATCCATAAACAACTCGTAACAGCGATAACACTTCTGGCAGACTGATAGGGGCCCAACCTAAGGCTCGTCAGGGTAGAACATTTACATTCCATTAACCCCCAAAAAGAATTAATTTACAAAAGTTTCCGCTTCCAGAACCCCAGAATACCGGTGTACGACATTGTCTTTGCCGCGTCCCGAAAACAGACGGGATGGAGCGCGACAGAAACCGAACTTAACGCAATCAATTTTGCTGGGAATCCAAACTTTTCAAATCGATTGACAACGAAAACAGCCAGCCGAAAACACCACCACCACCACTTCGCATCTATACATCCTTTGCACGCGGTGTGGCGGGCGGGCCTCCTGCCGCCCTGAGATCGTAACACAATTACCAGGCAGCCACTTATAAATTTGCTGACATCCTCCTCAACGTGTCGAGAAAAATTGCCAGGAAGCAGTCGGGAAGCGAAATTGATTACTCCCCTCCAGCAGCTCCATCTGTAGAACGACACGCACATCTCTTCTGAACTGACAACTAAATGTGAAGCAAAAGGAGTCCTAGCGGCAAAGGATCAATGGGGACGCCAACCGACATGATGGGATTATATCCTGTATCCTTGCGCCTTTCCTTAATATCTGACGATCTGAAGTTAGCGGTATCATCGATTGCACAGATGGATGGCGGCTGGCTGGAGGAGCAGCGTTATTACCACACACACACACACAGGTTGGGCGGGCGCGCAGACAGGCTGCCAGAAAGTCGCCTCGGAAATACGACATGGCACTCAGGTGTAAGACAACTACTGATGTAGCAGCATCACCCCCGCTTGAATACCCCATCGATTCACAAGAGATTCAGGGCAATCTGTCGGGATAACAAGCTCCTAATGTCACAGAGGCCATCTGATGGATGGATTAACTGAACGACCCCCCGGGGAACCGCCCCGACGTGCTTGAGTCAATTAAAGCATTTCTTGTTGCGCTGTCCAAACCTCTCCGATAGAGGCACCGGATCCACCCTTGTCTACATGTCGGGGCTGGAATGCCGTTGTGAGTTTAGAGAGTCTCCTGGAATGGATTAAGGACACCAGCCCCCAACCGCCGTCGTACATCGAACATTGAAATATTCTGTGCTTGCAGGCCTTGTTCAACCCACAAAATTAAGCTTGTCCGACAAGGTGGCGTGGAGGGGGGTACCTAAAGAAATATTCGAAAGGGTTGACGAACTTGTTGGAACTCATTGTTGCATATTGGCACGGTGCAACGTATCTAGCGAGACTTTTTGAATAGGCTTTGAAATTAAGACGACGTCGCTATCAACAAGACGACATAGTCCTATAAAGGTTTTCCTGTTGAAACAACCCAACCAGCACTTATTGACAGCGAGAAATTCAGAAAGGAGACGCCTCTGTTTACTTAGAAAACGGACTCGAACCTGACTAGTGCCGCCTTAAATTACACATCGACTACCCTAGGAATTTATAGCGATTTAGGTGGCACTTTGCTGGCTCTCTCGAGCAACAAGCCAAACAATCTTGTTCAGGAAGTAATAAAGTCCCATTTATATATAAACGCACTTAATCCGGGAATCCCATAAGAGGGGACCAATTTTCAATTAAATTTCCCCCCGACGTCCGTCGCCCTGGAAAACTGATGACTAAGTCGCAAATTCTTAAAATATTCCCAACCAGCCGGGTTCGGACGCAATTTAGTAGGGCTTTCATTAGCCCCCTTTAAGGGTATTAGAATTTTCAAATTATCCCCTCCCCTTGCCATTGGTCGCACCGACCGACACCCCCCCCCTACCGCGCCGGCCCGGCTGTATTGAACTTCTGCTTATCCAAGTGAATCTTTTAATAGTAAGGACAACACAAAATTGGAATAAGATTACCCCCAAAGTATTCTGGGCGACCTTTTGAATTATTTAGGTGGACCCACAGAAGCAGGTCCTGTACCGTTATTTGTCCTGGGAAATGTCGCCTCTGGTTACCCTTTTTGGGGCTTTTCCGGACGACGTTTACGATAATTAGCTTATGTGGAGCGCCCCCCCGTTCATTTAATTACTGCGCACCCTTGTTGTCCTTTAAGCACCCTCCATCCTCCGTGGTGGAGCTGTTGCTCTCATGAATTTTGAAGGATTCCAATTATTATCACGGGCTTTTTTGAGGGATTTTTTTCCCTCGCGTCAGGGATGAAATTGGACGACGGACAAGGGCCAGGCATGGCGGCAGGAGTGATTTATTTTTATTATTGGTGATTTTCCCACCGCTTGTGTCCGGGCTTATACCTGGGATCTCTCGTCCTGCACGCAATTCCATTAACTATTATATTTCGCCTGTATGCAGCAGGAGCGCCACAGCCCCCGGTCTCGAGCTGTTTGCATCCCAATCGAAAAGGATACTGTTCGTTTTTTCCCCCTGTCACTTGGGGCGAAATCCTTTTTTGATTAAATTTGTAAACTTTCCCTTTTTCCTTTTTGGATTTGGTCGGCAGGCATGGAAACATAATCTCAGCCCCGAAGCCCCTAGGGCGCTCAACTTTGTCCTCATTTTGTTTGGTGAAGTAACTGTAAATCTTTCCGGCTATTAGGGATATGCTTAAAGGAACACAAAAGTCGTATTGGGATTTTGTAGTATACACACGTATATGTGTGTCAAGAGTGTTAAGGATTCGATAAGTATTAAATTACATTCGTTCTCTGTGCTTGCTGTGTGCTGTACCTTTGTTGTTGTTGTTGTAGCTTGTTCCGTTTACATTTTTTGCCTTCGACTACAGGATCAGGAATTGCTTTTTAACCTTTTGTTTGTCTTTTATTTATTTACAGCGTGCACAGCTGGTCCTCATGAAAAACGTCTTCTTCATCACCTCTTAGATGCCTACAATGTTCTCGAACGCCCTGTGGTCAACGAATCCGATCCATTGCAATTAAGTTTTGGACTGACACTTATGCAAATTATTGACGTGGTAAGTATCCTAGGATGTAGTCACAATGTTCTTTGATTTACTTAAGTTAGAGGTGGTTTTTGTTGGCATTATTGTGAGCTAATATGGATCAAACAGAATTCGATACTATAACTTTCAGAACCTCTTAGCCTAACATCCTTCCGGCTCAAGATACTGGAAAAGGTCAGCAACTCTCACATCCGCCAGTCTATAGAGGTAGATCAACTAAGACAGCTTGGTACGAGATGAGAGAGCTATCGAAAGAACCTTGCATTACCAACAATACTCCTAGACATAGAAGGCACCCTTAAAAATGTACGTACTAAATCGAATCGAATCTTTACACAGCCTTGGTACGTCCAATCCTCACATACGGCGCTGGTGTAGTGCCCATCGCTGAGCAAGTGATATAATGTGAAGTTTGGAAGGGAGTAGGTACTGGGATACTTGGACATGGGAACTACGTCCCTTGGTTCCCATGTCCAAGTATCCCACTACCTACTAAAGGGTCTAGAGGACGGCAACAATAAAAACAGCAAATTCCTTGAGAAGATGTCCAATGAACGTCCTTGATGTACTCTTGCGCCTGCTTCCCTCATCATCCACCATCATATCAAACAACTAGCTTCGTGCAGTGCTCTTACACTAAGAGAATCCAGTTCCTGGATCTAAAAACCCTTTTGTCATAGCAACTTACTAAAGCTTTTTTCTTCCCAAGAGGTAAAAAGCTATCGCTACTAAACCTAAAAAGCCTCCAGTCTCCCCAGGGACTGGCTTTTAAGCATTACGTCGCGGGGTTGTCTCAGCTTTGTTTAGTTGCTAGTACTCCTCGCATTTCTTTGCCTTTCTCTATTTCTTTCGGCTTCTTCCACTTTTCTCCACATACCATCGGACCTCATCATGTGTCCTAGGATATTTTCCGGCATTAGTGGCGCCTCGGCCATATCTTCCAATTCCGCTTTGTCATCGGCGAATCTCGAGCAGTTAAAGAAGACGTGCTCTGCGTCTTCATGAATCCCTGGGCATACCGGGCACAGCGCTGAGCCATCGTGCCCGAAACGGTGAAGGTTTTTCCTATACCCACAATGCCCATTCAGGAACTGTGTGAAGTCGTAACTCACATCCCCACACTCCCTCGTAACCCATCTCTCCCTATTTGGAATAAAGCCGGCTCTATACGATGCTATAACACCTTTCAAATTTGGACGCTTGATGGTAGGACGCCTCGTTTGGCCGATGCTCGAACTACGAGTGCCCAATTTCAAGCGTCCAACGTGTGTATTTGGACACTTTCGGGCTGATATCGGTATTGGCTCCATCAATATTCGAATGAAACGTCCATCGCATTATGCAGATCCGGCTTAGGTCTGTGGGTCCAATGACGTCCAACCTGCCGCCTTACTTTTTTAGGCTCCCCTCTTAAATATTCTAGGTCATACAGACCCATGCCTTCTCTTATCAGAATGTCTATGTGATTTATTCCCGCTATCATGCACGCCGCATCGTCGTACGTGGTCCTGTATGGTCAGCACATGTGGAGAGTGCCTAGCTTGTATGTAGGTCTCAATTTTCTGCTGTTAACAGCGCTATGCAACCATGTTGCTCACACTGGCGCTGCGTATAGAAGAACTGAGCGAACGGAGGCGACGACTCGGTCGTCGTCGGACAGCATTCTTGCGAGAGCTGTACAGATCGCGGACGCTTTACTTGCCATGCCCTCCAAGTGTGCTTCAAAATTTAGCCTCCGGTCGATCATCACTCCCAAGCACCTCAGTGCGTCCTGTGAGTGGATAATCTGTTCCATCACCACTACTCCGATGTCGTTCGCGAACCCGATCGCCACCACTTCCTTTGGTTCCTTTCCGGCTCCATTATACATTGTGATCTACAGCATCCTGGATGGAACTCTGCTGAGCGCCGCATGTTTAGCGAACGCCGTCGGGCTATCTTCCGAACCATAATCTAGCGACCTACTCTGCATGTAGTCGACTACTACTCGCACTAGGTACTTTGGTGTACCCACCTAGTTCCCATACCCAAGTACCACAGTACCTACTCCCTTCTATTATTTTGTTCTATCTGGCTGAGTTGAAATCGCTTTCGCAGCGGTGATTTTTTTCTAAGGTGACTCTTGCTATGCCCTCCACCATGTTGGCTGCATCAGTCGTTAAACTTGCCTTTCTGAAGCCGAATTGCTTTTCCGGAAGGTCTGCTTCCCTTTCGATGCTAGGGAGTATTTTGTTACAGATCACCCGGTCGAAAAGTGTGTATTATGCAACTAAGAAGACATCGTTCTGTAGGACAACGGTAGGAGCACGAGTTCCTGCTGTTTTCATCGCTCTGGGAAAATTTCCCCTCTCAGGTACGCTGTGAAGACTTCAGCGACCAGTTTGGCGCTATCGTTTCTCCTAACTTAGCCGCTTCGTTTGGAATACCATCCATACCAGGGATCTTATTGATGCCTACCGTTATTCCGGCCTCCAGAACCTCTTCTGCGGTTACCACAAGTACCTCGTCTGGGTCCACCTGAAGGATGCATAGATCACTGGTGCACGCACTTTGTGGAAACAGGGCGTAGACTATATTCTGCAGCACCGCGGGGTAGGTGATCGGCAGAGAGCGCTCGACTTGACCTCGTACATTTATGTATTACGACAATTTCTACTAAATCGATTCTTATGAAATTTGACAATGTTGTAAAAAAAATCAAGATGTCGGTTCCAAGATGGCCGACGAATTTTGCAATTGTGTTCCGATTCCATTGAAAATCGGTATCGGGAGGTTTTTAGGACCACAAACGGCGGTTCTGGGGTCAACATTTGAAAATTCAAAATGGCGGCGCCAATATGGCGGATGAATTTTGCAAATGCGTTCCGAATCCATTGAAAATCGGTATCGGGGGGTTTTTAAGGTCGCAAATGACGAATCTGTGGTTAAAAGTGGAAAATTCATTTGCCGGCTAACAAATGTCAGATATATTCAATGTTAAAATACCGAAGGTCTAGATGGCGCACCCTGTACAACATCCAGGAGTTCAAAAGCAAGGTCCAGTGCAATCTTCGATTTTATTTATGGAAAACAATTTCATACAAGCCGCTGCTGGCTTGGTAGAATAATCCATCCTATTAACTCAATTTTTTAGTACATTGTCGATTGTTTGTGGCCTTATTTCCCGAATAGCTCGAAGGACGCTTTCTCTATGTGTGGCCGTTGTGACTGGATCGTTACAGTAACAACGGTCCATAACATTTCCCCATAAAAAAGTCCACCGGTATTGCCACTCGCTTCAAAAACAAACTAACAGATGGCACCACCCTGTATAATATTATCTCTTTTTAACGCATTTAACCTACAAATTGTGACATTTTTCATTTCTTTACAACGGAATCAACGAAGCTTTAACCATTGCGAATCCTTACACTCATAGTCAGGAGTTTCCATCAATACCGTTTTGAATTAACGTCCTTCAACCGTGACGTGCTCGCTGCGAAACAGTTCAATATATTCTGTCGAAATAACACTTTTATAGCCTCACCTGTTTCCCCGGCAATGTGCCCTGCTTTAAAAGTGCACCGGGATGCATTCTTCTTGTAAAGAGACGACAATTCCTGGATATATATAAACTACGGACCGTCGTCACTTTTCAACCATATCGCGTCCCATAAAAGCGAATAGCATCAATTTGCAACGTCATTTTATGGGGCAATGCTTGACGTTGAAAAATATTAAAGAAATTACAGCTGAAGGAAAATTGGATACAGCTATACTCCCCCCAGGTCCTGTGCAGGGAGAAAAACATGAAGTAACAGCTGAAGATTCCTGAAGAAAGGACCTTTAGGGAGAAACTTACCAGAAAGATGGACGGCAACTAGTTAATTGCCAGTATACTGGAGGTGACTTATGAGGGTGCCTGTTTTTATCCACTTTAATTTCGTGAGCCATTGACTCTCTGACCCCAATTTAGTTGGTCGTTCCGACCCTAGAATAGAAGCTGTAATAATTGCAACCAATCCTTCCGCATGAAATTTATTGTAACAAGAAATGATCCTTCACGTCGGCACATACACATACACACACATACACACGCTCCGCATTCCGAAATGAAGTTATTCCTTCCGACCTTACGGTTCTGTAAATTTAAATTTTAATATCCTTTCACTTAATCTTGAATAAAAGCAGTCCATATTTATGCATCAGCTTGTTCCTTGCCAATCCAGCTGAATCCAAACAAAAGGGATGTGGCGGCTACCAAAGCATGAGGCGCAGATATAAATTATCAGATCCTTTCCTAGGCAGCAGGCAGGCAGCAGCAGCAGCGTAGCAATTTACATAACCCGACATTTGATAACCGCAAAATAGCACGTGCTCCCGGGTAATAACTCTTAAGTGAAAAGTACACAGCTCCTAGATCTGGGCGGGCTCCATCTGAGTCCTAGGAGTCCTGGCCAAAATGATTCCCTAACGAGAAGGGAGAGAGATGCCGATCAAATGAAAAAGAAATTAATGCGAAAAGATTTGCGGGACATAAATAATGGCCTTTATGGAGTGTCATTTGGTAATGTGAGTAATGATCCTGGAACTTTGTCCGCTCTTTAGGTTGGCGGTAATATGCGAAGGACTTGGGCATTTCTTACTTTTAGAAAATTAACACGAATCGTGCAACAGGGTGACTTTTAAGTGTATCCCACCGAATTTACACGCTTTCGGCGTCTTAGGAAAGTAAGTTATTGTTGTAGAGGGCGTTGAACGACCGAACGGATACTTGGATAAAGGCTGCATTAATGACGAAAACAAGGGCGGCCACAGCTGTTCGGTCCAATTTCAGATACCTACCTTTTGGCTTTGTGGTTTCTTCTTCTTCTTCTTTAAACTCCTTTAATCCCTCATGGGACATAGGGCGGAAACAGTTTGCATA
The DNA here is from genome assembly GCA_949987705.1 of Thereva unica. Lineage (NCBI taxonomy): Eukaryota > Metazoa > Arthropoda > Insecta > Diptera > Therevidae > Thereva > Thereva unica. The sequence continues at coordinate 110,864,304 of OX465284.1, forward strand.
AAGTAATTTTATTTTAAATCTTTCAACGACTCAACCCCAACCCAGATTTCGATCAAAAGTGTCAATAACTCGAACTCTTCTTGCCTCATCCATCATCATGGGTCCATTAATTATGCACAGTCTTCAATCACGCTTGATGGAACCATACTGCTACAGCTTTATTCACTTTTTCAAAATTGCCTTCTCTTCCATTACATCCTTACTTTAAGGACGACTAGACTGACTTAAGGACGACTAGACTTCAACGGACTGGGCCATTTTGGAATAACGTGTCGTAGCTATGAAGAATCGCGTACCCTTGTAGGTATGAGGGCAAGGAAAATAGATAAGCAGATTTTTCTTAGTTCATTTTAAAATAAAAGCATAGTTTTTAGTTTTTTTAAACATTGTATTTTAGTCTATTATAGAGTCTTCCGCCATTTTGTTTTGGCGGCCATTTTGAATTTGAAACAACGCCATACGGCTAGTTGCATTCTCTCTGTCATACCCTTTCATTTAAGACCCATGTCCCGGGGTCGAGGAACGCAAATGTAAAAATCGGCCGCCATCTTGATTTTTGTACAAAATGGTCAAATTGCATTGTCATTAGAACTATACATATGTGCAAAATTCGAAGTTGACCGACTATATGAAAGAGTTTGTCAAAATTCAATTACAAGATTTGACCTAAAAAAACTACCAAACATTTAGGTCTGTTTATTAGAATGGTACAGCAGGCAATTAAACGTCAAACACTTTAGAACAACCTAGAGCAGCTCGTTCTAGGACTGACTAATAAACAGACCTATCGCAGATTAAATAAAAGTGTATTAAAACAAGCATTAAGCTTACGAGAACCGACGTGACGTGCATTCAAATGTGCTACAGTTTAGTTGTGTCGTTGATGCGTTTTTTTATGTAGAGGCTTAGGGAAAGTCCTTTTGTACTGTCGACAATCTATTTTTTCCGTATACACCGTCGAACAGCAGCTCTAGCCGGAAGATAGAGAGAAGAGAGAGAGAGAAAGAAGAGAGGAAGGAACTGTCACAACCTGGCCGCGATATTTTTATTCCACCTACTCTCAACCATTTCGCGACTCTGACATCGGGGCAATCGAGAACAACTCGCTGGAGTGTTATGCCTCCTGAAACGAGTTGAATCTCATCAACCAACCGATGGCATGCGCTAGGTGGAGCGGGGAAGGACTAGGGAAGGCTATGACAGAGGGAATGTAAAGAGGGAAGAAGAGAGAAGGGAAGTTATGTAGGTGGGAAAGTGGAAAAGGCGAAGGACCCTGGGGCTGGCCGGGATTCGAACCCGGGATTTCTGGGACAGCGCCTTACCCCTAGACTACCGAGGCCCCCCATTGTTAAACTGTGTTTCTCCCTTGATCAGCTGTAGGTTGTTTGTTCAAAAGTTGGTATTTGTCCGTCGTACAACAAACAGAGCAGCGTATGCAACACGCGGAAACCCCGTTTATGTTGAAAGAGAAGAACTAGTGCCGTCATCGGTGGCGAACTCGGGTGTGAGCTTTATCCGGGGCAAAAACCTGCGTGGTGAACTTTGGCGCCACCTATCTGAAAGTAGTTGAACTTTGCTGTAGTGTGTCTTGGGTATCAGATGACGCACTGCAATTCGGCGTTGGCAAAGGAAGTGGGACAAGTCTGTTAAGGGTCGATCAGCTGAGATAAGCCTGTGGTATCCCAAATATGGACAAGGTTACCAGGGAGCGTAACGAAGTGAATGGCGACCTTATGCAGTTCTTTAGTAGGCAAGGAGGACTCCATCATTTCGAGTATGATGACTCACTACTGTGCCCGGCATGCCCAGGTTTCCAGTATAACGAAGAGCACGTCTTATTTTATTGTGTGATATTCGTCGAATATAGGGTGGGACTAGACGATATGGCCGAAGCCCCACTAAAGCCGAATAACCTCCTACGGCTCATGATGAGGCGAGGATGTGTCGAGGATGCCATACAAACAAAATTGAGGCTGGAAGAAGCCGAGAGAAAGAGAGAAAGTCAAAGAAAAGCCAGTTATAGCTGATCCATCGCCGTGACTCTATCGCTATGCCAAAAAAGCCAGCTATTCGGGGAAAGTGAACTACAAGTAGATGATTCAGATGATCCAGGAGCCTGTTGGTAGTCATGAGGATCTTTTCACCTTCTAACGCCCGAAAATTAAAAAAAGGTGATTGAACTCGTGGAATGAATAAAAGCGAATGTGCGAAAATCCCTCGGCGTATGATTAAAAATAAAAATAATGGCCATCTTCTATGAGTAGTATAGCTAGGAGATTCCTGCATCCCTTATCCGCTCACCCTTTGCCTTGGGGATTGTGTCCATGTTGTAGGTGCGTGGTCCGGTGAACTTTTGGTGTCTGGAAGTATGCAAAGGGGTTTGTGTCCCTGGTGCATTGGGAGCTTTTTGCTCCTGGAGGTATGCAATAGGTTTAAGTGCTTTGGGATGTGCCCTTATAGGCATGCAATGGGTTCAAGTTCGATCTCATCAGGAAGAGCCATACTGACCTAGATTTGTACAAATTGTGGTTTTAAGCTAACCAATGCAGTTGGTTTTGTAATAGTTAGCTTTTAGGCAAGATGGCGGAGCGGCAAGGGGATGCAGGAAAGCCCTAACTATACTACTCTTAGGATTTCCCTTCGAAGGTTTTGAGGTGGCATTCTGATTGCTTGGTCAAAGGCACGCGTAGAGATTGTTTTAGCTGTTGTCGTTTCGATTACCTCGTCAGCATCACTCATTTCGATTCGTCTTAATTGACTTTCACATTTCAGCTCAAAACCTTTTTTTTGGGTCTAACTTAACCCAAAACGATTGCAACGACTTCATCAACAACCGATATCAGTCTCTCTAAGAACAATCACATAATTATCAATACATGAAACCATGTAATTCCTAGGACGATCATTAAAAATGCCTCAAAACAGACGGTCCCAACACCTTCCCAATTACGCAATCCCCTCATGCACGCCACTGGCCATTAATATTTGATGACTCGTCATTTTATTTTATTACGTTTTCGTGGAAGATTTAAGGTACAATCCCCGTGGGTGTCACAATTTATTTATTAGAAGCGGCACAACCTTTCCTCCCTCACAGTTCATCTTCGTCCTTCTGTCGTCGTTTCATTCTGTTCTTCTTGCCTCAAACATTTAGTCCCAGACGACCCGGTCCGCCCCCGGGAGAGTTCGCCTTGTTTCTCTCTCGATTTTTTAAAAAGGACGCAACGAAATCCATTTTTATCAAAAATTCAAATTTTAATCGCACTCACAGAAAAGTCCTTTTTCAATTCATGACGTTGTTATCAGGAATTCATGTGGCCCTCGGCAGCCCTGCCGTTAGTGTGCTGACATTTTGCTCGCTGTCATGTGTGTGTTTGGCAACAAGGACACACAACCCTTTAAGTGAGTATAGTTGGTGGGGCTTGGTATCCGGATCCTGATCCTTCTGCACATTGTGCGAACTCGCTTCGTTCTCGAACGCAATATTTTATAGCCGGGTGACACTTTACGTCCTCTCTACTTCGCCCCCCATGGGGCGCATTTATCAGCTGGCCAACGTTTTCCTTGACTGAAACTGAAAGTGGAGAGCCGGAGATATCCTGGAAAAACTGCACATATCCTATATACTCGGCAAAGTTGCAGACTCAAGTGGCCCTTGCTTGGGAATTGACATACGTACAACTCCTCGACTGGGGTGTGTTCAGGGGGCTGTGCGGGTGCTAGTTCTATTCTAAAAGCGATCTGCTCCACCGTCAAGTTTCCTCGTCTGGGAAATGAAGAAAAACGTCCTTAGACTGGATTCGAGGGCAAACATATTTTTCATAAGGTCCTTCGGGAACTTTAAGCACTAGAAGAGCCTGACGTAGAAGATTGCTCCAACTATCCACAGTGAACACATCCTTGATTTATCCGACAGGTGTGTCGCTGACGCTGTGCGCGGGGCTACACAGGCACACCAAGGCAGCTCGGGTCGCGTTTGTTGTCATCCTATCCGCAAAGGGTTGGTCGACAAACATCCGCCGTAATTCGCTAACGAGTTTTTTAAAGGGATACAATTTCTTTATCATGTAATATTATGTACACAGGAAGGCAGCCCCGACTAGGACGTGTGGGCGCCCTCAGCCGAGCAGCAACCGGCGGAGCATAATTAAAACAATATTCTGTGACATATATCATCTCGCTCGCTTAGCAGTTAGACGAGCCGGAATTGCCAAATAAGCAGCTGCCGGGGGTGGTGTGAAGCTCGACTTTACGAGAGCCCATAAATGCGATGAGCCCCGCCCTTGCAAAGTGATACCCTACCCTACCCTACACACGCCTAGCGCTCTGTGTTTTCTTTCACCGGTCCTAATGACGTACGCGAAGGCCGTAATTAGAGACATAGACATTACCTTCAAGGTGTTCTCGAGTGCGAGTGGAGCGCTTTGTGCTCGGTTGCTAATAGCACGATATAATGAGGACTGAGGTGCTCTTGATTAATTCTGTATAGCGTGTACCACTTTGCGGGTGCCAGAAAACAGCATCGGTAATGAAGATGCGTGCTCGTTCTGCCAGATTTAGCTCCTGAACTTATTCTTTTACAACGCACACACACCAACCAACACAGACACACGTTTACGGCGGATTTTTGACGGAAGATTGACGCTGGATGAGAATTAAAGTAAAGCGTCATAATTTAAAACACTAAAAGACAGTTTTAAGTCGAACTGTTTGCGTATACTTGTACCCAGTGGCGTCGTTTTGGGTTTATTGAATTTATGAGGGTGCTGCTATAGTTAAATCTTTGATGGCATGACAATAAGTCATAAACTTTTAAGGGTCGCAAAAGGAGCTGGTTTATTCGAGCATCCTTTATCGATTTGTGCTGTGTGGTAAGTGTTGCATAATAAGTTCATCCCGCATGTGGAAAATCATATTCTTGGAGGACGCATTTAGCAAATTCAGACTGACAACCTCTTCTCAGAAAATTGTTGTTATGGAATCAAGAAGTCGGTCCCGAAGCGGTCAGGATTCACGACAAACCCGTCGGCAACATCAATTCAAGGAGTGGCGATATAAAGCACGTCAATGGGAATGTCAGGAGATTATATAGAAGACGACTTATGGAAGTACTATAAATGATCGATGTGCTTAGCGAGATAACGTACTCATCGCTGGACTACAAGAACTGAGATGGATTAAGCATTCAAAGAAGTATGCTGCTATGAATCCAGTGTCATCGGTTGTGGACTCTAGTGTGAGCTTTATCCTTGGCAAGAACCTGCGTAGAGAGCTTGGGCGCCACCTATGAGAAGCTAGTTGAACTTCGCTGTAGTGTGTCTTGGGTGGGCTTTCATGCTTGGGTGGTAATCGTCGGTCTTCGGTGGAATCTTGTGAGAGAATTTCGCCAACCTCGAACAGTTTAACATCAATATTCCTCACTGATGATTACAGCTAGACTGATACACCTATATAGACTATATATCAGACAGACCAGGCAGACAGGCAGACAGACAGACCAGACAGACAGAATGGCAGACCAGATAGACAGACAGACCAGACGGACAGGCAGATCAGACAGACAGACTAAAAAAATATGTCAGACAGGCCAGACGAACCAGACAGACAGACTAGTTCTTCTCTTTCTCCTGATCTCCTCTTGCTTCTCCGCCTCCTCCAATAAGAATTGGAATCTAGACCAAATCCCCCAACCGGATCTCACATAAATGAAATATAGTTCTTATTATTATTATTGACAACTTTTCGTGACTCCACCAGATCCTATTCAGCATGAAAGTCCACCCAAGACACTCGAACCCAAAGCTCTTACAAAATCACACCCAAGTCCCGCGCTCACCCAACGTGAAGGTAATCCAAGACACGTCAAAGAATTGGAACCTGGACGAATCCCTCACAAAATCCCACCCAAGACCAACGATTCCCAACCAAGACTCTCCCTGACAGCTGACGGCTCAGTCTAGGGTCCCCATGTTGTGTAGCATTCTTACAGGTGCTGCACATTTTGCAGCATACCCTCAAGTGTGCTTTAAAGTTTAACCCACGGTCGATCAGCACTCCCAGATGCCATACGGCGGGCTGTGACTGTAGCTGTGAATTTCTGATATGTTCCCATACCTTGATCCAGCGTGTGACATCTCCAGATCGCTTCTTTTGAGAAATATAGTCCCATCATTATACATTGTGATCCACAGGAGAGGATCCAGGGCCGATCCCTGAGAAATCCCCATGTTGTTCTGTACCCCCAAGTCCTATTTTTCGGTTCACAAGGTAGTGACTTACCTCTTTTCTTGACTACCCACCCGGGCCCATCGTGATCTGCTGGCACAAAACTAGCCCCGCAGGGAGTTTCTCTCCGAGACATGGAGACCAATATTTGGTCTCAAAGTCGTTATTTTCGGCTACCACCTGCTGCAACCCAGGTGCGTCCTAAACAGACCCCGAGGAGATGTTGCCAGAATTACGAGACATTGGCCTATAAGGAAACACGCTGCCCAGCTGGGTATCCGGTATAACGTCTGCTGTTATAGCTGCGGGGAGACGAACAAGTGTAAATGCCCGGCTCTAGTCAGAACCACGCAGCGCACACTAGGCAGGTACGTTCTGGAAGACTTAAAAGATATCTCCAACTGGAGGTATGATCAGTGATAAACTTCCTAAGCTCCACAGGATGGTTTTAGACATCTGGAGTAAAAATAATTTTATTGGTTAATTTTTTGATGCAACTAGCACGTATGGCAAACAAATGCGCCTGATCACTTAGTATGCACGTTCCCACTGCAGGCAAAAACAAACGCAATAAACTCATCAGCATTGTCATCGACCATTCCAAACGCGAGTGTCATTTTACCGAGCGGTCCCCCAACTAAGAACTAACCACGTCCAATGCTGCTTGACGTACGCAATCGAACGATAATCAGTCTACTGAGTATAGTAATGGGACCCTCTGCAGTCACCAAGATAATTTCCCGTTTAGATCCGCCTCAGCCAACAACCAACTAACTTGACCCTACCCCTAACCCTAACCTGTACCCTATAGGCGATGGTAGGACAAAGGCCAAGGATTTTTTTGTGAAAGGCGAAGATAAAACAAAGACTTTTATCTAGGTTGGAGAAATGGAAAGTTGAAGGATTATGCCACGAACTGGATTCGAACCACTAATCTCTGCGATGGTAGTCAGGCGCCTTAACCCCGCCAGTATTGGCTAATACAGCAGCTTATGACGCAACTTTTGGTAGTAAAACATATGAAACATTTTTTTTTTTTCATTTTACTAAAATTCTATGCGGTAATTGAATTATGCCGAACCATCTGAACTTTCCACCCAAACAATCGCTGTTACCTCCTCAATGCTATTCCAGCAAAGTGACTGGGGGTGGGTGTATAATCGTAATCACGAGAAGTTTATATAAACCACGTCGAAAAAATGTTGAAAATTATTTAATAATCTTTAAGATCTCATCATAAATTTCCCCAGATTTACTCAATTATTTTTAAGGGAAATCTTTTTCCCCGAAAAAATAAAATAAAATGGTCAGATTATGGATGCCGTTCCAAAAACGGTAGGCTTCGAAGACCTTGGGAGCAGGATTCAACAGGGAAAATGCGAGTGGAGATAAATTCGCCACAATTAGGTTGATTTATGTCGCCGCTTTCGCTTAATCCTGACGGCAACATTTCATAGTTTTAATCAGGAGACCAACATTCACTGACGGATTGAAATCGTTCGCTGCAATCTCCTTTAAACAAAAATTTGTAAAAGGGTCAGCGTTTTGTTCGGTTGTTAGGCTGTGGTGATGTTGTTGGTTGCTCGTTCCAGCATTGCAAAACAGATAAATCGGTCTTCGGCCTGCTATTCGCAACTCCACTCCATCGTAGAGGAGATAAAAATTCTTGGAGCGATGTCTTAGCAAACAGGCAGGCAACAACGGAGATAAAACAGGTACCGCATCAGGGGTGTTAATTGGAACGCGCCGCGCGCGCCAAGGAGCGCCCCTCCGTCTCTGTGTTATCTTTACGACTGCTTAGCATCACTTAAAACGAGAAATAAACAAATTACGCCGCCGTAATTAAATTTGAAAAGGAGAGAGAGCAGCCTCTGAGCCGAGCACAGAGGTAAGAGCATTACAGAAAATGGCGAAAATGTTTTGTTTGCAGAAGGGTCCTTGAAGGGTTGAAATTTACCGGGCTAAAGTCGTAAACCAGTAGGGCCCAAGCCGTAAGAATCCCCCAAGGATCTTTTCGTCAGTGAGATGACAGGCACTAACCATACACAATCCCACGTTCGCACAGGAGCTTGCAATCATACGTGTCAAATTGCCTAAACTCTGGCAAAACAAGGAGGTCCTAAACCCTCGCAAGACACAAAACCCAGCCGCCCCCGAAGGCAGAGGTTCCGGAATGTATGACGGGTAAAGACCCGGGGGATGTTGTGCGAATGCAGCCATAAGAATAAAGTAGCATGAACTTACTCAACTCAAATTCGTAGTGACAAGATTTTAAGTGGACGTCAAGAGAAATCAGCTCGAGAAGAAAATCGTTTTCGGTTTATGGCTCGCCCGTGTGTGTGTGTGTGTGCGTGTATACTACTCCGAAAACATTGAGGCAAACTCTTCACAACACACAAAAAATTCAACAACTGCCAGAAAAATACGCGCGTACCCCCAGCACACTTCAAGGATCTTCCGTAAGGACTCTACGGCTTCAGCAGCTTGCAGGTAGGAATCAGTCAAAAGGAACTTTCTGCTGTTTTGTGTCCTCTTTGAATATTTTGTATGTTAAATGGATAACTAGTAAAGGACTCGAAGGTTCTTCCGTCGAGTAAGGACATCTTGCCTTTAATGGACATCGTTAAAAGTTTTATAAGGACTTTTCTGTGCTGGATGCAAACCCTTAAATACTGTCGTTATTTCTCGAATAATTGCTCCTTTAATTGATTTAGGAAACTTGGCAGTTCGTAGTCAAAGGCTTAAACAAGAACTTTGCATGCCGGACTTGTTTGCATGTTTAACTTTTTTGTCAAGTGCCTGCAAGTACGAAAGCACAACTTTTTTTTAGAGTTTGTTCAAGTTTTCAGCAATACTTTGTTTCGCCAATTTGAACTGTAGATTCAGTCGTTACAATAGCTAGGGAAAAGCGTCTGCATTAACAAATGATTTCAAGCTAATCGTTAAATGCACTTCTTAAAGTTTAGTCCAGTCAATTGGTTCGTCGTACAATGAAGCAACTCGATTTGAAGTGTTGGCAATTATACGCCCTTCTTTTACTGTTAATCGACAAGCCCGATGGTCTAAGACAATGCCGATTTCAACATTCAAACTCTGGATGGACGAAACACATTCCACACAATGGGGGCATTCGACGTGTCACTCCAAATAATGCTGTTGTCCAGGGACAAAAGATTCCACGGCTGAATGATGTTCCGTCAGCACAAACCGTTGGAAACTTAGGAGCTGCACCATTGAAACATTTTGAAAAGAAGAACGACGTTTACCCGCTGATCACATCAATGACCTAAGTACATCGAGCTCTCATTCTAAGACCATCGTTCCATCAATGCCACTCTTTCTATGACTGACTGTACAGAAAATTTAAAAAATTTCCATGGATTGGTTTTATGGAGGAGGTAACAACATTCATAAACTGCCAACCCTTTATCAATGTGCCTTTCGGGTAATACGACATGATATACACATTGTTGTCTGCTCTTAAAAAGCCACACTCGTTAGGGCAACGTACAACTTTCGTCACGTACAATCAACAAGGGCGCGCTATGTGATAGAATAACGAGTCGTGTGGGAGACCCTGAGCTACATATCTGACGTAGTCATACGACACCGACGACGACACCACCTGCTTATGCTTGCGGGGTACATTATGGAAGGGAGGGGCCTGACGGAACTATTCACCACCGTCTACGCAGTCAACAGCTTTGAAAATATTATGACAGGCCCCGCTAATGCCAGAGCGATCGAAGGAGGTACGATGGCTTTCCGAGCTTTTGGTACGGTGATATGTAGTCCGTACTTTTCTCCAACGTTTCAATTCGATGTTGAGCAACTTCTGTAGAGTGGGGATCGAAGTGAACACTACTGCTGGATGCACATGACTATTGGTTTCGATGGGTACTCGGACGGACAGAAGAGTACCAAGTTCATGGAGCGCTTGAGGTGGTCGACCAAAAAGCTATCCGTGCAGATTTTTAATTCGACTACGGTACACTTTCCTAAATCCAACTAGTCTTCGGCGAATCGATCACTGTAGGTCGTCAGCACATCTTGCAACTGATCTCGTTCTTTAGTTTTAATAGGACCCGTATTGTTGTCAATGTCTTCTATTGATTCCATGTCATATTCCCGTGTCTGAATAATCAGTCGATTTCCTTTACAGTAAATAAGTACGTCAGCTTCCAATTGTGAAATAACAATTCGTCAGACAAACTACAATGTCGCTGACTGGCAATGAATGTTCCTCCCTAACGTCACTGGCTTGACCTCGAACTTGATCGTCGAACAGCTTGACCTTCAATAAGGCAATATGTCGTTAGTAACGACCGCTGGACGACCCTCTCCATCTGCATTCACTGCCAGCACAGTTGATTTTCGGTCTTCGTTCCATTCTGGACATTGATTGATTCTGTGTGAAGTTTGGTTTGGTTCGTTTCAGGCATCTTTCCGTTCTAGATTCCTTTAGACAAATACCGGTGGTTATTGTGCGCTTCTACGGTTGTCGCCACTTGAATCGTCGTTGGTTCATTCGTCCGATCAACCTCGTACGCCTTGTACGACATCTCGTTTCTTTTCGTTAGCCTCCATTTCAATCTCGTCGCTACCAATTACAGAAGCTATACGCATAACTCTCTTTGCGATTGTCAACGTGATGATATGTACCTCATCCATTGTCTTCCTCGACAACATTTAGGATTTCGTATGCGTCGCGAATCCAACTGCTTGAGGCTCCGTCAGAGATCCTGGTATCCAGTAATACGCGTTATCCTAGTTAAACCAAGATCTCCTACTTATGTATGAGTTGTCGTATTCTGGAACAAGCGTTCGCGGTTGATTAAGACGAACGCATTGCCGTCACTTCGCATCACTTCGCATCACTTCACAATTGCTGAAAGGAAAACGATATTCGTTTCGCTATAGAATTTGCAGCAGATCATTACCAATACAATGTGGCAATACATGTCCCATTCACACCTTCAATAATCCGCACCAAGGCACCACATTTATCTACTTCTGTTATCTTTTTAAAACACATCCGAATTCCGCTTCGACGACGCCACAACTCAGACTTAAGTTGGTAAGCAGTCCAACAGTGCTCTCCTTCGCAATATTGTGTCGCCTGCCATTGTCGTACTAAAGCGTAATCTAAATCCAGATCAATAAATTCGTTTTATTTCGTTGTAATCCTCCCAGGAGTGGATTTGTTTCCTATTTGTCGGGTAAGTAGGATAATCGTGGGTCACCTGTCCATAACAATTGGAATCTTTGACAGCCACAACGTGCCTCAACAAAATCTCGACCATAGACTCTCCGAGTCGGTCGGTCGGTAGCCGCCCATTATAAGCCCACCCTTTTCATGTTTTTCTATGGGCATCGGAGTGGTGGCTTAATGGGATCCTGAATTCCAGGTAGACATGTAAATGTTTGTTCAGAATGCGGATAACCTTAAAAAGCCCAGTAAGCTAAGCGCACAGAGAGAACACGGGGCACAGTCCCCCTGCAGGACCCCTCTTCATAAATCTGGCAACCCTTTCAATAGGGCCATTACCATAAAGGGAACACCATGACACTCGTATGCCTTCCTTATTACGGCCAGAATGAGGCTAACTCGCATAAGGAAGCCTAAGGGATTCCGTTGGAGCCGACCCACCTGGCAGCGGGGGAATACACCTTTGTGTGCTTTAGGTCCTTTTATGTCCATTGAAGACATCTGTAAAAGCACCAAAGGAACAAGAAATGGTTATGAGAAGCGGAATTTTCTGCTGTTGTCTCCTGCCCAGCGCCCACCGTGCCGCACCGCATAGCACAACAAATCCCAGAAATGTGTGTACTGACCTACAAAATATTTCCCTCCAGACGTCTTGCAGCCGAATAAAACCGACTTCAGCACTTTATGCCAGCAGGAACTGAGCGGACGAATAATGGGCCATTCAGCCCGGATCTGCTGACCGTAAAGGATATCCATTAGGCAGGAACCGTTTAGCTGGCTGTCATCTCTCACCTTATTTCGGGGCCAGCTCCACCGCATAAACTTTTGATAACTTTCCCCAAAAATCCGATAAATCGTCCTCTCTGCTCCGGACTTGCTTTATTATCCTTTACATGAAGGAATTAGCAGTTACATAGCAACTGGGCATGCACCCATTTGTACTAAGGAAGTTAAAGCCCCACTTATGGCACCGAGCCCGCACGACTCGTCTAGCTCTCCACTCCTGGCACCGCTTAGCCGGAGTAAGTCGAGTAGTTTATCGTCACGTGATTCTAGGGCGTAAAGCTTTATTTGCGAGCAGCAGTTTCCCTAAGAACCGTCCACTCACCTTGCCGATGCTGGGGCCGACGTCGTCCACAGCACGTCCTGTTGGCGTCATCATGACATGTAGAATTGCCTCAGGTCCGGAGGTGATTATGTGTGTGCCGGACTGGACCCTAGATTCAGGCCGGTTAAGACGTCGTCGCTTGATGGGACGTCAGTAATGACCAGTTTAACTCTCAAGACATTTCCTCGGGATTGCTTTGATTTGCTTTGATGGAGCGTGAAATACGGACACAGTCGGCGCAGAGTGTACCGAAGGACCAAAACAGGGCCGCTCCTTTCGTTGTGAAGTGGATGGAATTATTGCCCCGCCTGGATTGAATTGATTCCAGCTCTCTGAGTGCTGTGTGGCGGCGGAGGGGCGGACATAGCGGTGGGTTGTTAAAATTGAGTTGTTGAGAGGTGCGCAGCCATGCAGAAGGAACCATAGCTTCGTGCTGGGGTGCGTGTGGGGGTGGTCTGATGGGAATCAAATTGAAATGTTTGAGCAAAAGTAAATACAATACATTTATTACTTCGTGCACATCGAGATCAAAGAACTGATTCGTATGCAGGTCGCGTCGTTCTAATAAATCTAAAAAGTGGATATGACGACCCCAGTTGGAACATAAATCGATCGTGCATCCCATGACTATAAAGCGGACGCGGTGCGATTCTAGTTTTATTTCGAAAAACCGAGGTTAGGAATCGCCATTACCGGACAGCTATCTCGTTCAGGTCATGATTCAGAATCTAGTTAGGATATAAAACAAAAGCTATTCATATGAGGAGTCACAGTCACAGAGCCACACTGGTATGCACGCTCCCGCTCTCCAGGCATGAACATCTTTAAACGCATCCTCATCGGCATAGACCATTCCAAACGCGAGTGCCGTTTTACCAAGCGGTCCCCCAACTAAGTACTAACCACTTCCAAAGCTGCTTGACCTTCGGAATCAAACGAGAACCGGTTTACTAAAGAAGTACTAAGCATCCTTAATGGTCAGCAAAGTAATTGCCCTTTTTCTCTGTCTTATACGATTTTTTAAAGACCCAATTTTGGTCCGTTCGCTCTTTTTTTTATGTGAAAGAATAGTCTTAAAGGCCCTTTATACTGTCAGCAATCTATTTTCTTCGTATAGAGTGCAATATCGAACAGCAGCTCTAGTCGGGAAGAAAGGAACTGTCATTACCTACCCGCGATATTTTTAGTCCACCTAGTCCCAACTATGTATTACTATCGCGACTTGTAGACATGAGGGCATTGAGAAACAACTCGCTTGAGTGTTATGCCTCCTGAAACGAGCTGAATCTCATTAACCAACCGATGACATGCTTTTGGTGGAGCGGGGAAGGGCTAAGGAAGGCTATGTCAGGAGGAATCCGGAATGTAAATAGGGAGGAAAAAAGACGCAAAACAGAGTCCGCTGTTTCCGCCTTATGTCCCATGAGAGATTGAAGGAGCGTAAAGAAGAAGAAGAAGAAGAAAGAAGGAAAGTTATGTAGGTGGGAAAGGGGAAAAGGCGAACGACCGTGGGCTGGTCGGGATTCGACCCTCTGGGACCTCTGGGGTGGTATCCAAACGCCTTACCCCCAGGCCACCGACTTAGTTGGTTTGGTTGGTGCGTGTAGCGAACAAATACCCCAGCCACACTGGTATGCACGCTCCTGCTCTACTGGAATGAACATCTATAAACGCACCCTCATCGGCATTGACCATTACAAACCCGAGGGTCGTTTCACCAAGTGGTCCCCCAACTAAATACTAGCCACATCCAATGCTGCTTGACCTTCGCAATCAAACGATAACCGGTCTTCTGAGGATGCGAATGGGATTCTTTTCGGTCAGCGAGGTAATTGCCTGTTTTCTTTGTCCTATACGTTTTTTTAAATACCCAATTTTGGTTCCTTCAGTCTAATGAGGTTTGAGCGTACCGTGCTTCGTTTGGACTATTTCGTCCGTCTTTTATTAGTATATGTGCTTGTAGCAGGTTTTTTTTGTGTTAAGATAAAGCTTAGGAGTCAATCTTTGTACTACTAGTCCGTCATGTCGTTCAAGTCATGGTGCAATGTATAGTAGTAAGCTTGATCTGAAGGAGAGATGAGATAGGATAGGTTAGGAGTCCAGAGGGTGCATGAGTAGATGTCGATGAACCTTGCGTTTGAACTCTGAGATGTTATATGAGCTGATGCGGAAGAGAGTTCCACAATCGAGTTGTTCTATTTATAAACGAACTGCTAAACCGTAATGTGCGTGATGAGGAGGGCTGCAGGGTGAAATTGTGAACCGAGTTGGCTAGTCTTGTATTGCGGGAGAAAAATTGCCGTGTAGGCATGAGGTTTTTGATTTCAGTGGAGCAGTCACGGTAAAACTAGCTGAGCGCTGCTAAATTTCTACGGTGGCTTAACGGATCGATGGAGGAGCAAAGCGTGCTATCGTCAATGAGTTTGATGTCGCGTCTTTGCAACTTGTATAGCCATGCCAAGATGGTTTTATGGGCGCCCGCCCAGATATACGAGTTGTATTCACGGCGGGGCCGAATGTAGGACTTGTAGATTGTAGCCAAGGCAGCTGGATGAAGGAGAAACTTGCATCTCTTGATGAAGTCGATACGTTAGTTTGGTGTCTTGGAGTATGTGATTATTCCAACGCAGATCGTTGGATAAAGACACGCCGAGGATGTTAAGAGATGGGTCAGCTGTTATATTATCCTCGCCCACTGAAATGGAGGGAAGGTTGGTACAGGTTTTGGTGGAGAATAGACAGTACTTGGTGTTGGTTTCGTTGAACTCGACACGATTCTTGCGGCCCCAATCAAGAATGAGTTGAATGTCCGCGTTAAGAGAGTTGGACATGAGTTCACGTTCTATGAGACAAGGTCTGGCCCTTGCTTGTTCTATGTTGTCGGAGGGGTAGGAGTAACGCAGAGTACCCTAATCGGGAAAACTATGAAGTGGATTTGAGGGGATTGTGACCAGATAATGAATATAAGAAAGAGAGTAGAAGAGAGAATCGCCCCTTGAGGAACGCCGGCCGAGATGGAGTTAGGGTTGGATTCAACGCCATACTACCTTGATTGAACGGCCAGGGATGCTAACAGCGGGCGATACTACCAGCTAAAGTACCATCCTCCTTTCTTACCCTGTTGCAGGCGGGGTTGTACCCGTTCTTTATCACGTTTGCCTCACAATCCTTTTACACTTAACCGTTGCCGACTAACCAAATTATGTTCCACCGCTGCACAGAGATTTATCTGCACATTTTTTTCCGGCTATATTGACTGATTTAGTTTAAATTTAAAGTCACAAAGTTCCATTACTTCCTGACTTCCTCGTCTGAAACCCTTTTGAAGTAATTTTAAGAAGCCGGAAAATTTTTTAATCCCATCAGAGGCGAAAAGGTAAGGCCCGGGAATAAACAGCAACAATTTCATCACTAAAAGAAATATTTCACCCCCCATCCCCAGAATCCTAGAGGCATAGACCGAGTTTCCCAAGCTGCTTAGATGATTTCCCGTGTATAGCGAGCGGATTCCACAAGCAACCACTTTGCATACACGTTTACCCCGTTCCACCCGCCCTCCAGCCCCCATCGAAATAATTCAGAAACTTCGCCTTGAACTCGGCTCCCCAATTTCCAAGGAGCTCGGTATGTTCTTTATTATTCCCGAAGAATAAAAAGTGAGTTAGGCTTTCGGTGGCGGCCCCCACCCCTTACCTGCCGCCGCCGCCTTACGGCTAGGACCGGAGCGAATCCGTGCACCCTGCTGTGGCGGCGGTGGCTGGGACTAGGACACGTTCAAAGGCAGTTTTACAACGAAATTAATTCCAGGACTCGTCGTGCAGAGACGTGGATAAGTGTCGTGAAGCTATGCATTCGCCCTGGAAATGATTTTCGGTGTGCCCAGGACTCAAGGATTGAGCTACGGCCCCCCCACCCCCTGCCCCGTCACTGTATATCCTGCCCCGCCACTGCGAGCCCCCGGCAGGCGGCATAATTGCTCATAAAGTTTGCGTGCATCGCCTATTTATTCCCGTTAATTGTCCATTAATTAGGACCTTGTTTAGTTTGTCGGCTTTATTTAGCGCAGGGCTGTTTGCTGCTGTGGCATTACCGCTCGGCTTTTGCCGTCAATGGTGGGGATTGTGATGTATGGAAGGAAATTGGCTGCCATAAATCAGCCCCGAGTTCACACACAGCCACAGCCTCTCCTCTCCATACGTTATGATCGAGTGCAATAATTGGACCGCCATGATTGCGTCCTTTTTGTAGGTCCTTAAAAACGAAGTCACGTTCCCGACATTTGCCGACGACTTGAACTTGTCTGTTATCCTGTCGACTTACAATTTCTTTAGCAGGGAATTTGTCAGTTAATATTAACGATGCTGTACTCAGCGCGAGAGCATCCGTTAAAGCACTCCACACACACACAAACACACACAGTAACTTTCCTAGGATTTGTTATAGTCAAGGAAGGATACAAGCCAAAATGACAGAAAAGGAGTAGTAGGAAAAAATCAGATCAGAAGCGTTCTTAACAAAGCGGCATGGAGCTGAGCTGCCTTTGTTGATGTAAATGTAATGCATCCAGGACACGGGGGTGGATGTCTAGGAGTATATATCCTGATATTTCTGCACTTTTTGCAAGCTGAAATGTGGCCACAATTGGAGATGATAAAAGCTGCAAAAAAAATGGGGGCAGAGACGTACTCTCCCCAGAAGCAAACGGACTGGAAAAATAAATCAGAATAAATAAAAGGAGAACAATAAGAGCAAAAAGGATGCCGGGGGGAGTGAGGGAAATTTTGCACATTTCCCTGAAATGCTAACCGAAATTTATGGAATAGCTGCGGATGGACATTTAAGGAATTCTAGGAGGGGATTGTATAAAGTTGCTTGATTTGTGGACGTTTCAGCTGTGGAAAGCTTTCTAAGCATTACCGACATCGCAAATGAAGATAAAAGTGAAAATAAAGGGCTGGGAGCTGAGTGGCAGTTTTACTTAATCATTTTTGCAAGGAGTAAGTTTCAATTTACATGGAATATTGAGTTGCGGTCGCGGTACGGCGTCATCATATTGTCAGGACTATTAGAGATAGGAAACACATTCGATATCTAGTAATTGAAAACTTCACTCAAAACTCTTGAAAACTAGCGTCAATCCACGACGTATTGGGCTCCAGACGTATTCTTCAGACACACACTTCTTCTTTTTTCCCCTGAAGCTGGCGACGATTGCAATGGGTCTTTTCACTACAGCTGACAGCTCGGCCATCTACCCCGAAGTCGTCCTGGACTTCCTAGTCGGAAACACTTTCCTATGGCAAAAGCGCGGACCATCTCTTTAACTTATGTGATTAAAACACTCCAGTATTTCATCTCGCTGTTCTCTGGGCTTCCGGGAGATCTTCTACCACGTATATGTCGTTTGGTAGCACTTTCGTCATAACGAACGATCCCTTGAAGAGAGGTTCCAGCTTCTTTCAGTATTCTGTCGCCTGCGACTTGTTCCTCACAACTATCAGTCCATGCACATCGCATCTCGTCAGGTTCTTGTGACGTCGGACGTCGTGCTGAGAGCTGCCTCGCTGCGCTTACTGGCAATAGCCTCCTTTGCTTTGTCATTAGCACCCTCATCGCCCTCGATAGCCAATATCACCACTCGTTTCTCACTTACTCTCGGGGTGTAGTCGAATATCAGCTCGTGGGGTGATCGATTTGCAGTAGCATTTGAGGACGTATTAATCGTCCACTTCGCCGCTCTCAACTTTGAGCTCCAACCTCGTTTATCCTCATGAGTCATGGCTGCCACAGGAGCCAGAATCCCATGATGATCAATGATATCCCATATTCGCCACCGAATAGCGCTTAAAACAACTCATTTGGCTCCGTGCGCTGTTTCCCTTAGCAATCGTCCAAGTTGCAAAGAGTAACCTCGCCTCAGCTGCTTCGCCTCTAGGAATGAATACTCGAAACTCAACGTCTCAACAATCGCTTTCAGTTTGCAATCTTGTCTCTGGATCGTCAGCAGCCAGTCTTCGTCCGATAACTTCAATCTTCGTAAAGTCGTTGCTCACTATCTCCAAGTCAGCTGCCTCGCTAAACGGATGGCGAATCTGAGCGTCCGATTGCGGCATACCTCCTCGACTTCAATCTGATGATATCCTGACGGAACTTGACCTTGCAATTCCTCCACAACTAGAAGAGTTCTTTTATAGTTTTTGAATTTATCTTTCTGATTCTGATATTAGGCTGATTCAAGTAGTCCTGACTAATCAACACGTCGGTATCTTCCAGTAGCTTATCATCCACTATTAGAAACTTCAAGGTTAACTCTTGACCATCAATCTTCATTACAACTTCAAAATTTTCAGTACATACCAATATAACCTCCGATCAAATAAGAACAAATCAGATCAAATCGGTTCAAACCAGATCAAATTGGTTCAAATTCGTTCAAAACGAATCAAATCGGAACAAATTGGTTCAAATCGGTTCAAATCGAATGAAATCGGATCAAATCCAAATCGGACCAAACCGGTTCAAATCGGATCAAATTGGCTCAAATCGGATCAAATTCGTTCAAATTCGTTCAAAACGAATCAAATCGGATCAAATTGGCTCAAATCGGTTCAAATCGAATGAAATCGGATCAAATCCAAATCGGACCAAACTGGTTCAAATCGGATCAAATTGGTTCAAATCTGATCAAATTGGTTCAAATTCGTTCAAAAAGAATCAAATCGGATCAAATTGGCTCAAATCGGTTCAAATCGAATGAAATCGGATCAAATCAAAATCGGGCCAAATCGGATCAAATTGGTTCAAATCTGATCAAATAAGACCAAATCGGATCAAATCGGACTAATTCGGAACAAATTGGCTGAAATCTAATAAAATCTAATCAAATCCAAATTGGTTCAAATCGGATCAAACCGCTTCAAATCGGTTTAAATTACCTCATATCGGTTCAAATCGTATGAAATCGGATCAAATCGAATCAAATCGGATTAAATCGGATCAGATTGGCTCAAATCGGTTCAAACCGAATCAAGTCGGACTAAATCGAATCAAATTGGCTCAAATCGGTTCAAATCGAATCAAATCCGATCGAATACAAATTGGCTTAAACCGGAACAAACCGGTTCAAATTGGCTCATATCGGTTCAAAACGGATCAAATTGGTTCAAATTGGTTCAAATTGGTCTTTAAACTCCTTCAGTGTTTTTCGGAATTCAACATTTGGTGGTCTCACTGCCCATGTCAATAAACACACAACTATACGATCCACAGGCTTTCACCCTGAAGGCTTGATACCATCCGTAGTGCGATAAGCCCTAACGCCACAGTTGTAGCATACTGGATACTGCTTCCCATGCAGTTAGTTATTGGTCGTTTCGTCGTTTCCGGGCTTTCAGACCTTTGTACTACTGGATTTTGTTATATGAGTCACATACTCTAAGAACGATACCCCCAGATATCATTTTCTGAGTAAGTCGTTCACCTCTCTCATCACTCTGTAAGGATTCGCTCAAATTCTGGATGGTACTCAGGTAACATCTCAATCAGGTCCCATAACCGCCTCGGATATTCTGGGTCCTTGTGATATTCAGACGTCTTTAGCGATGAGCAGATTCCTCGCCAGGGCAGCAGTGACCTCTTCCCCCAACGGATGCTTCTTTAGTCTTTCAGTAAGGTCCTTTGTGTTTCAGCCACACACTTTTTCTTTCCTTCCTGAAGTTAGCGACGATTGCAATGGATCCGTTCGATACGGCTAACAATATCAATATGTAGGCTGTGTTCCGAAATATAACCCCCGATATACAGGGCAGTGCAGACTTCATTAATTGATGCCATATTTTTTGCTTGTGTAAATCGGTATGACGTACTGATAATCAAAAAAATATAGATTTAAGGTTGAAACTGAATGTGGTGTTTGTACAAACTTTGTGCTATGTTATCGCAAATTATCGACAGAACTAAACGACAGAAGTCAACCGACAGAAATTGCTCTGCCAGACTGCGGTTCATTCAATGAAATTATCCTGATGTTTCCCAGGATTTGCGTCTCTTGCAAACTGCTTACACAATTCAATTTGGAAACTTTGCTCCGATCCTCAGCCGGTTTCTATCTTCCGCTTCAGCATTTTCCCAAATATCCAGATGAATCCGATGGCAAATAGCATTTCCCAATTTCCAAACTGCACAGCCATTTGCTTACATTGAAAGTCATTACAGTGCAACAAGTAGCGCTGCTCCTTCTTCCAATTCACGTTGCTCTGGCATCAATGCTTTTTGTAAAAACCCTGTTCAACTTTTTCTGCCGGTGTATTGCAGCAGCACTGGTGCAATCGCTCGATTCGATCTATTTCGCTGCACAATCTTATGCAGTTTTGCACAACACCCATCAATCGCAGTGCCGCCCCCCTCCCGAATGATTGATGCAGGCCCCACTTCTTGTGTGTAAGGACTTGGCTCGAACAAAAGGCAAGCTGGCTTCCGTATTGCCAGCGACTAATGGCTGTGGGTTAATTTCTAGCAAACTCTCTAAGCGAGCAAACAGAATAAAAAATTCAGGACATCCACCTTGCGAGTGAAAAGCAGCACCACCACCCGCCCCCGCCCATTCACTCGACCCTTTCAGGCACCGTTCACCCGTTAACCGACAGGTGGAGGAACAGAAAAAAGCCATTTTCTATACTTGTTGCCTGAAAAGTAGATTTGCGTGCCTACTTATGTGCTGAGCCCTACTCACTTTTTCATGCTTCCCTTTATTTTTTCTGCCAATTTTCCCCTTTATCACTGTGGAGACGGGCGCGCAACGGGTTCGTTTGTTATATGTACTGCTACTCGTGCCCGGGCTCTGGCGGGGCTGTGGCGTTTGCGTCAACTCATGTGCGTTTTAGTGCATTTTTCATGGGAGAGGAAGCTATCTGCCACGGCAGTGAAAGGCCCGTATTAACCTGAGCAGCACCATACTCCCGGGTGCCTCAGGTGGCACATTTCTGACGACACGTAATATGTATTTCGTGTACTTCTTTACGTATGACAAATGAAAGAGATTTATGCTGGCATGCCGAAGCTTTGTTGACTCTAAAGTCGCTTTATTCGAAATTAACATAAACAGGGCTCTTTCGTTTTTTATGAATTAGGTGTCAAACGCTGGCATAACAAAACAGCTCGCAGCCATGGCCTGCGGTAGTGTCAAATTAATTAACAGTTTACCGCCTTAATGGCTTTTAAAACTCGTTTTATGAAATATGTGGATGAAAGTTTGTGTGTGTGTATTTGTGAGAAGAGCATTTAAGTACTTCTTATGCTAAGAAAAATTTCGTATACTCCAAACGACGCCGTGCTAGCGAGAATGCTATCTTATGAAACTAGGAAGAGTCGCTTTTTGATGCTGCGAGAAACTTGAGGCAAGCTGCTCACCAGAGAGACGTTTAGAGGACAAAGTTAATGGAGGCCAGGGCTCCAATTGGGCTGTAGAGTCGTAAAAGAAAACCGAAGGCCAGATCAGATACACCAGGCAGACCAGTCAAACCAGGTACGCCAGATCTACAGTACACAGCCAGAAGTGCTTAAGTGCAAAATATGTGTTTCGAGAAAATCGCCCTCAAAGATTTTTCTAGATACAGAATTGTTCACAAAAGCAATTTTGCCTGTCGGATAACTCAGGAACCACAGCTCAGTTTAAGACAAGAATTATACCAATGATTAAGAATAAAATACTGAATACAAAAATGCAATAAACTCAAAATCGTCAAAATTGCACTTAGACACTTCTGGCTGTGTACTGTAGAGATAGACCAGGCAGACCAGGTCCACCAAAGACTCACTAACGTCAAAGCTCCTACAAGATTTTACCAAAGGTCATCGATTCCCGTCCAGAAAACTACCCAGCATGAAAACCCACCCAAGACACACTAATCGATCCCAGGAAAGTTCGACTAGTTTCACACAGGTGGCGCTAACATTCAAAGCTCACCACAAAAAGCTTACCGCACAGGTTTGCGTCCCGAATAAAGCTCACACCTGATCCCACAACCGATGATATTACTGGCGCCATAACCGCATAGCCCTACTACTAACAAACAAAGAATTTGAAGAGACGAATATAGTTACACACGTAAAACTGGGCAAACGACGATGTGTTCGGGCATGTTGTACGAACTTCTGACGAAAGAAGTCAGGATTTTCAATGGTAGATCAACAGAAAAACGAAGCGTAGGTAGGTTAGTGAAGGGCTGCTTTCAGTGCGACCGAGGAGGCACAATTACCGCTTGGCGCAACGTTTTTGTTCCCATAACTTGTGTACGACGAGTCGTTCGAGTTGAAGAAAGTGACGATTAAGTCGATTCACGACTTTCGGTACTCAACTTAGTTTTTCCACGCTGAAAGTCATAATTCGACTGAAACGTCACATTTTTCAACTCAAACGACTTCTCGTGTCGTAACGAATCGACTTTCAGCACAGGTGCCTAAATCTTCCAAAACGTGACTGCCTAGTGTGTGCTGTCTGGCTTTAGTTGGGCGTTTTCACAGAAAGTGAACCAGTTTTTCTCTCTCGTTCGTCTCTCCGGCAGCAGACGTTGAACGGGCGTAACGTAGTCTCCTATGAGCCAACGTCCTGTTATGATTGCCGTGATTCTCGCAATGTCTCATCGCTGTCTGTTCAAAGCTGGCTTCGCACGGTGCGCAATATTGCGAACAGACGGGGTCGGCGGACCATGGGAAGAATGTCGTCTGTAAGGGTGCAAGCAAGTCTGTAGCGGTACATGGGATCCGCCGCGAGTCGATAACTTTGGCCTCACATGGTGCGCGATTTTGCGGATTATCACGAACGGTCGACGTCCACGGAGTCTTCTTAACGTACTTGGTCTGTTCTTTGGATTCTATAGTCGAAATCCTTCGTTTACTCGCGGTATCCCAAGAATATGCACTCATTGGAGTTTTTCAGCCAATTTATTTCGTTGCACTTTCGGTGTGTACGCATAGCCTTCCAACCAAACACACGTAGAGATGACAGATTCGGTTTTGTATTTCACCAACGTTCTTCTGGTGTGATGCTCTTCGTGCCACGGTATGGGATTCGGTCTGCTACTCCATTTTGTGCAGATGGATGTGGTGCTGTCCGCTGAGTTTGTATGAAAATGAAAGACTTGTTATATCTAGCCTTTGGTTTTTCACGTGCTCGTCCGTGTTTAACGGCCTCGGACCGCACGGCCCAAACTTGCACCGCACCTTTGAAGTTACCGACTCTTGGCGAATACTACGTACGGCTACAGACTTATCTGTGCCTTGACGGAGGCATTGTCCCAGTTTTCGTCGTCCGTGTCTGTCCGTAAAATCGCACACCGTTGGAAGCCAGCTAAAGGTACGGTGCGAGCATGTGCGGTGCGAGGTCGTCCGTCAACGTCGGCCGTGCGTGATAATCTGCAAAATCGCACTTCGTGCGAAGCCACCTTAAGACGCCCATTGTTTTTTCTTTATTATAAGTAAGCCACGTCGTTTTCACTGGCTAACAGTGGGTGGTAGTCAAAAAAGCGTTTTTAACCCCTTCTATTGGGCTGTTGACCATTTCTGTGGCCGACCCCCGGAGAGGCACTCCCTGCTCGTCTAGGTAGTCGGCTTTCTCGACTCCGTCTATGTTCCTATGAACGGGAGCCTAGACGAGGCTCACGTGGTGCTTTCTAACTAGCCTTTCTAGCTCAGCTCGGTATCGCTCTTGGAGGATCTGGGAATCGTTCGGCCTGTAACCCAGGTAGCCAAGAAACAGACCTAGACAGCCGCTGCTCTGCACTAAGGAATGGAATTGTGGAGGCCACGGAGCATATCCGAGCCCGTTTTCCTGAACTCCTTCCGATTAGACCGGAAACAGGACTGCAGTCGGGAGCCCGGGGAGCTTGAACTGTCAAGGGTAAGCGACAAACCAGTAGGGAGGCTGCGGAACTTGTTCCAGTGGTCTGCACCACAAATATGGCGTATAAGGTTGTGGTACAATACGCCAAGCGAATGGGCGCGGTACCTTTCGACCCAATACCTCACCACAAAAAAAGGGGACATGCTCGTAACCGTCGGAGTTCTGAGGACTCTCACTTTTATAGGCGATACGTGTTTCTTCTTCTAGTGCTGTGCCAAAAGAATATTTTAAGTAAACTGAATTTAAAGCGGGATTTTTTTTCTAATTCATTTCGGGCTGTTAGCGCGCAAAAGGTCTCCTTACATCTTCAATTTTACAAATTTTCAATCAATTTTCAAAGGCGGCAAATCGCGCCGCAGAAATGATAGGGGCGCTATTTATGCTCCAAATCCTTATTGGAAAAAGCTCTGCGCCAGTGTGCCAATTTCATTTTGCAATATCTTGAAATAAATCTTTGCCCTGGAAAACATAAAAAGAATAAATAACACGCCTCTCCCGCTCTAAGCTCCATTAATGACAACTCGTTCCCAACAGTGTCACATTATCGCCGACCCCATTCAAATTCTACACAGGCAGCGCCTCTTTATTGATATACCCAAATCAGATTTCAATAAATTCTTATCTCGTTTATCACTCAATTCCCCTATTTCACATCTCTGAATGAATTCGAATTCCTGATTCGTTTTCGTCCTTTACCCGGTAGGGATTTTCATCGAACAAGGACAAATTCTTTTCATTCGAAGACGTTGACGAGATCCTGAAGCAGGCGCTGGGGTGATACGTTTGTACGTACTCCATCTCGTGTGCTCCACTGCTGCTCCACTCTGTGTATGGCTGCTCTGTTCCATTCCGTTTCCAGGTAAAAGGCAGCACCCATCAACCCCAAGCAGCACCACTGCACACGGGGCTGTAACAAAGCTGATGCTGGTGGATTCTAAAGATCAATACGGAAATAGCACGTGGGCAGGATGGTTCCTAGTTTCCTGTTTGAAAGTCCTGAAAATCAGATAGTCTGAAAACATAAACACGACATGAAATTCTCTGGGGAGAATTCAGGAGAGCGTCCTTTCAACTCTTCTTCTTTTGGGGCGGGCGTCGGGCCTTAGCTGGTAGCTGCTTGCCTCTGTGCTGTCACTATGCCACTCATGGAGCCTCACGATTTATGGGAAGCAATTTGTCCCCGACCTTAAAATTTTCTTGATAAGAGTTTTTCATCAGGGCACACACCCTTTTGTCCTTACGTTCTGGCTGGGGGGGGGGGGTGGATGTTTGTCTGATTATCTGAGGTTAAGTGGAATGTCCTCTTGAACACAGTCTTTCTCGGGGAAGCTTTTGAACGTCTCCTTCTGAGCTCGGACCGTAATGCTAAAGTGAATTAGGGATCTACTCCAAATGACAGCCAGCTTCTTAGATAAGTACTCGTCATTTCTCTCCACTCTACTCGGTGTACGTGACAAAGCTGCAAGCTCTATTATTTGCCCCTTCTGCTTCCCGTCTCGGGGAGACTTTGCCTGGAGTTCCTGGGCAACGGGAAAACACTCCAGCCGCTTGACAGTAGAGGTAATAGAGGCGCTTTCTGGCGATTTAAGTCCACTTAAGACGACGCCGGGATTCCGTCTTGATTGCCTTTTATTTTTCACTTCTCTCTCTAAGCATGCGACTTACTCTACACTGTGCGGCGCATATACAGGAACGAGGAAATCATACTCGAGGACTCTTTTCGGCGCTGCCTAGGCGAGTCTAAAAAATTGCGCCTCATCAGGATAATAAAAGCGCCCTCGGATCTACATCAGTCTCGCATAATCCGGCATCAAAGCTAATATCCTAAAATCAATCCTGCGCCGCCGTGGGGAGAAATCCTTTTTTATACTTACCGCGCGTATCCTGGCCGAAGCGACCTCAATTATTTAATTAAATCCACCAAAAACCCAGCGCCAGGCCCGAACGCCCAACGCCAAGCCCGACCGCCCAACTACCCAGACGTTCTGCTCCACATGATTTCGGCTGCTTCAAATTAAAATCGATGGCGAGCCACGGGCGTTCCCAAATCGCAATTTTATCAAAAGTTCCCCCGTGATTTATTGCGAATCTGATTTCGTTCAAGTGCCATTAAATTAAAACACTGCCAGGCCGCACACACACCTCATAACAACCACTTAAAGTTCCGTCGAAGTTCGCAGTTCCGGCCCTACTCTGCTACTCTGCTACTGCTCTTGTAACATTCGCTGGAACAACTTCTTTCGGGGCTTCTCTGTCACCGAAACTTTGTCGTAATCAGTAGCAACTGGCAGCCAGGTTAAACTTTTCACATCCGAACTCCTCCTTTTTCTTCATTCAGCACAGGACTTGAAATGGAATCCTTTATACGCCCGCACCTTCTATATGCATGCAACCATCGCGCGACGTCATATGACGTCGCTCGAACGTCGTCGGTCCGAACTGGAAGATTAGGTCTCAATCCGTTCTCTCGCAGAATGTCGTCTTAATCGTGCACTCAAAGCTCGGATTAATCACGGCTTCCGCAGGAGGCTCGGAACGTCGGTTGTAGCAACTTAGGCCTAGCAAACAGGGGGTACATGTCCTAGGCATAAATAATCGGGGATAAATTCAAATCTTGGATAAATTTTATGTTTGATGTACGAGGAGCTTATGATCCAGTTATAAAGATTGGGGCAGATTCCATGGGGGATTGTCGGAAATCCTCACGTTTCGCAAAATTTAAGACAGGAAATATGTCAGGACAGGAAATGTTAAGTCTGCACCTTCCTTTTTCGGTCGGCAGCTTCAAGGTCGGTTTAAAGGGATTACTTACGGCTAAATATTTTATGGCAGATTTTATTCGATTTACGTTTAAAGCTAAAAGGCTTACGGTATAATTTCGGCGGAGGAGACTCAAATTTCGATATAAATCAAGCTAATTTCTAGTTGGAGGATTACACCAATGATTAGCCAGCATCTGGCGTATTCTCGGGGAAATTTGGAGATAATTAATGTCGAACATCGACGAGTCTATTATTTGTGTTTATCGGAGGTCTGGCAGTTAGAAGTAAGTGGATTGGATTTCAGGTCTGTCGAAATATCATCGA
The DNA here is from genome assembly GCA_949987705.1 of Thereva unica. Taxonomy (NCBI): domain Eukaryota; kingdom Metazoa; phylum Arthropoda; class Insecta; order Diptera; family Therevidae; genus Thereva; species Thereva unica. The sequence goes on from OX465284.1 coordinate 110,891,831, forward strand.
AAAGAGAGAGTGCAGAAACGGAGATGTTCTGAAAAAGTTTGATCTACGGATATTCACTGACGACGCTTCCAAGATGTCAGTATCTAGTGTGATTGCCCAAATCTATTCAAAGCAGTCGCTTAGGGAGCTATGTTCCGGAAGACTTAAAAGAGCTCTGAAAATTACTGTGTTTGAGAGGTAGAAAAGACAAAATCTAATCACTAAAGTAAAACACTTCTTCATCCATTTAACATTTGGGATAATAAACACTTTAAGATAATAAACACTTTGGCATAATAAACACTTATGGAAAAATAAACAGACAATTATGCTGGCAACGCTGCAAAGGATGGCATTTAGCCTACGCAACAGGCAGGTTCTCTTTCGATCATAGAGGTCAAGCAGCATTGGATGGTGTTGCTACTTAGTGGGGGGACCGCTTGGAAATACGACGATTTTATCTTTTGGACCATTTTGGCTCTTTTTTATTATACATCTCATCTACTGACATGTCATTCGGTACCATCTTAACTATCAGTCGACACACATCGAAAAAACTCGTTGAAATTGTAGCGCTTTAGATTGAAATTGAACGATTGTCATGTGAAGCCTGTGCGTGCTTATCGTAAAAAATACGGGAGAAATTTGACGCCCTTAGACAACACAATTCGTAGTATGGTGAAGAATTTCTTTGAGTAAGGGTCTGTAGTCACTCGCCATCATCCCCTTCGACGGCGTCCGCGACACTCCAATGAGGTTTTTGAAGCGGTAATAGAGAGTGTTACCGATAATCCAAATGTGTCGTATCCCTGCCGATCTCAGGTCACTCTCACTCTAAAGAGGATTATGAAGCAAGATTCTCGTCTCTTCTCAAAACAAAGTGCAACTTACTTAATGGCTGTTGCCAATGGACAAGCCGCGTCGTTCGTAATATAGAAATACCGTTGCAAAATGATCCTTGCCGAGCCAGATTTTTGGAACAACATTTTTATGACGAACGAAGCTCATTTTACATTCTCTGGCGGCGTCAATAAACGAAACTCTCGACAGAGGACCCACACGTTCACGAAACACCACGATGAGAACGTCACTGTTTGGGTTGAAGTGAGCTCGAAAATCATCGTGGACCATTTTTTCTTCAAGTTCGAGAAACTTGACGACGTCCGAAAACGCGTGAAAAAGGTATAACGAACCTTTTTTCAAAAAGATCCTACGATAAGAAGAAGACCTACGATGAAGTTCTAGCAAAAGTAAAGTTTATGCCAACAAGCCGAAGACCATTGACGAACTCAAAGCTAACATACGAGCCTATTACGCCCGAAAACAGTAGTGTCAAAAAGTTTGGAAACCTCTGGGCTATGGCATCAAAATGGCGTGCCGGAACGCTAACTGGCCGTTCGGTTGCACTGGAGGCAGTGCTTCTTCTAACCTAACGTCTTCCTAGTTCTCTCCAATTACATATACGAAGTTTTCGTATGTTTTCTGGAACGTTATCCGTCCATATATTTGTTGGTCGTTCTACGCTTCGTTCCTTTTCCAACAGAAGCCCTCGACATTGACGTTCGTTTGCGCCTATTCTCCCTCGAACTTCACATCAAACATATAGCCTCGTCTACTGCCTTTAAAACTGGGGAAATCCGGAGCCTCGACCTCACAATCATACGGGCCTAGCAATATCTTGAATCAGCTACTCGAAAGTGAGGTCGCCACAACCATAGACTACTTCCCCTAGATTGATCTTTAGGAAGGACTTTCCCCCTGAAATACCCTCAAGAAAAGAGTGGAGAAACGGAAACGTCTGCGAAAGTTTGATCTACGTATATTCACCGACGGATCCAAGACGTCAAAAAGAGTCGGACCTGGGATTTATCTAAAAACCACTAACAGTTCACTGTGCTGCCATCTCCCGGTGAACGCTAGCATCTTTCAAGCGGAAGTAAAGGAAAAGGTGAAAGGAGTTCGTGTAGTCCGTGGGGCTCGGCAATTCCACTTCGGTCCCCCTTGGCTTGGCCCTCTATAGATTTATTGGTCCGCAAAAGCCCTATGAGTATGGTAGGAAGGGTAAGGTCCATCCTAACAGAGCCTCCATGCCAGAATAAGGCATTATACAACTGGGTACACCTAGTGCCCAGAGAAGATCGTTAAACGACAGCCACAGCCATGCTTCCTGCTTCCATCAGTCCGAGATAGTTACAGCGGGCGTACTTATCCCCTATCTCGCTGGTGACTGAGCACCATATATAGGGCGTTAGTGCAAAAACAATCTTTTAACCAATTTTTAAAGTCGGTAAACAAACAATTTCCACAAGAGCCGCCTTTGTTATGTCATTTTGATTTAGAAACTTTCCCCTGCGAAGAAATCCCCCCCCCCTCCGATAAAATGTCTGCATTTACTTGGCTGATCCAAGGGAAAAATCAAATGAATTCCTGAAACCAATCAAAAATTTCGATTGGTCCATAAAGCCCAAAGGTCGTTTGCATAAATGCAAACTCCTGATCCCGGCCAACTTTGGTCCTAGACAAGCTGCTCCAATGGAGTTTGACTGATGAAGAATTTCAGTCACGGAAAGTGTAAAAATTTAATTAAGCATCGGCAGACATGCTGCACAGAAAGGTATCCAGCCATCCAAACTTTTCATTCCGGGCTCGGCTGCCCGTCCAAAAAGAACGTCCCGAACACCGCCCGCGCGCCGCCCACCTAGAAAGGCCATTCCCCTCCGGGAGACAAAGGACCTATAGGTCGCCGTGGCAGAGCCCATATTTGCGGTGGTGCTCTCATATCCGGCGCTAGCGTCACATCTGACATCCTTTCGATAAGGACGGAAGCGGCAGGTGATATTAAAAAGATTTCATTTGGTTCCAGTTTCCCCCCTTTTGGTCCTGTTCCTTTGTTGACTTTTAGGTATAGACTCTGTGCGAGGGCGGACCATGTTATTCTTGCAGGAAATTTTGTGTGCAATTCATTTTCGATACGAACAGAACTAGCGAGCAGCGCACCACACACAGTGTATTCCGAAGGAGATTTTAATTGTAATAAAAGCAAGGATTTCGTTGCCAGTTCAGAAACGCCAGAATCGCCGGGACAATGGCTTAAAGATGAATAAATTGGTCTGGGTGGAAATGGATTATAAAAGTTTTGCTTAAGCTCATAGTCCTGGGCCTAACTTAATTTCACTGTTCGCAAAGTTTGCGGCTTCCTCCACTATTGCGAAAGTTTTGAAGTGTTTTTATAGAAGTGAAAATAATTCCTACTTCTCCGACGGTGGAGTTGTTTTTTGATAAAGAAGTTTTAAGGGAAAGCCGTAATCGGATATTTATGAAGTTGGATTGAATTTTCCCCCCCGGCTAGTGCAATTGTTCCCGAACTTCTCTCCGCTTTACTTTCTTCTTGAGGACAAACAATTGCGCTATGATTACGTACAAATGAATCGTTGGTCTAATAAACCATGTTGTAGTTCTTATATTTCAGAAACAGTTGTTGCGCTTGTCCTGTTTTCGGCGTACTTGAAGGGATAAAATCATATCGTCTAGAGCCGAGTGGATTAAACTAAATGAAAACTTTATCGTCGGATCCACTGCTTACCATAAAAACCAATTAAAACCTCTATAATTAAGTTATCTCGAGTAAACACGACTGTCTTTCAATTAGTTGATCAAAGTCGTCGTTTCAAACATCCCAAAGTCAGTTTGGTTTTCATGCCCAATCGCCGCAATACCTACTAAATTTTGTGTTGTCGACTGCCTGTCAAATTAATTGATCGTTTCAAGCGTGACGTAAGGGCGACCAGACTCCAAAAGAATCCTTCAACGGTGTGGGCCTTCTCAAAAGGGAGGATGGCTCCATGATGAAATCTTGAGACTCAACGAACGCTTTCCAGGGCCAATCCCTCAGAACGCTTATGGATCCTGGGTGTAGTCATAGGACCATCCCAAAACGTTATTCCCAGTCTTTCTGGGAACATCTTCGACCGTGACAATGTTAATTGGGCAATGGCCTCTTTTCAACCCTCAAGTCCCTGGGAGAAGACGCTACAAAGGAGCTAAGTCCTATCTGCATCCAGGGTTTCACAGTTGAGTACTCAGACTCAGTCAACTATGGAATACTGGAACGCTCAACTGGATTACGCCATTGGTAAAGCCCCAACAATTCCACGTCCTCATAACACACATATGCCATTCGGATCGGGTCCCGTCGGCGTGGAAGAAAGCGATCATTGTGCCAGCGACAGTAAGCTACAGTCGGGTATGTAAGAATTATCGTGGTATTAGCCTCCTTTCGATCGTCAGCAAAGTATTTACAAAAATCATACAATTGAGGCTTCAGAAACATCGAGAGCAAACGAGCCGGAAAGGACAAGCGGCATTTAGACCACATAGAGGATACATTGATCAAATATTTGCTCTCCGTCACCTAATGGAAGAAAGAATTCCTTGCGAAAAACGCACTGTGGTCGTTTTCATCGATTTCAAATCCGTTTTCGATTGCATCGATTGGTACAGCTTGGAAACCGAACACGTGACATTGAAAATCATCCAACTTCTCCAAATGTCGTACTATGGCCCAACCAGCAGCATTCGTATTCGCAGCGACTTATCCGAGGAATTCCTGATTCAACGGGTGTCCGACAATGAGACGTCGCTTCGCCACTTCTCTTTAACGCTGTGATCGGTGCGATTATGTGTGAATCATTCGATGGACGACGCGCAGTTCGATACGACGACAACAACTTCGTAACCGACTTGATGTTCGCCGACGATAGCGGATGCCGCCCGCATCGCCCGGTCATACGGGTTAAAAATCAATGCTTAAAAGACCAAACTGCTCATAACGGACGGATCGAGGGCCATAATATAATTGCCACGTAAACTTCTCTGGCGAGTTCGTCCGGCAGGGTGGAGAATTCAGCAATCGGCGACTTAAAGAATCATCGATTATCAGTTACCGAGGCTCGAGACGTCGCCATAAATCGTCGAGAATAGAAACGAATAGTGAACGGCCAGCGGCACCGACAGCAGCGTATCCCTTGCGAGGGCGTCCCCCTCAAAGGGCCTGCTAACGGATCAAAGAAGAAGACCGACGGGTCAAAGATGGAACCTGGTATGGGGCCGGCGTCGTCAGACCCAACTCCAAGGTCTCGATTGCAATGGGTAAGTGGCCCTCTGTTTTCCAGACTGAAATACATGCTATTGAGACCTTGCGATAGGCTCAACCTTGAGAAAGGTTTGAAAAGCGCCAACCTTAAAATGCCAAGCTGTCATCAAGGCACTCTCAGCGTGAAAGTTTTCTCCCAAAATAGTTGCCGGATATTTTAAAGTACTCCAGAGCCTCACCAGAAGAAATAAGGTCTGGCTCTGCCAGGTCCCTGGAGCCTGAGGTAGAAATGAAGCTGCAGATAGCCTCGCGAGGGAGGTTCTGAGACGTTGGTTCAGGGCCCAGAACCCTTCTGTGGCATCTCTTGGTCCACCTTCAAGTCCCTGATAGAGGAGTGGATTAAGGGACTAAACCTAGCCTATAGGGACTCAGTCCCAGGTCTTAGACAGGCTAAATATCTTACAAGACCCTTTGCTTTAAGGGGCACTATCACTTTAAACAGAGCGGACCTAAGGCTGCTGTTGGGGTATCTGGCTGACCATCTAGAACCTCCACAACCTAGTCCTGTCTCAAGAGACAGAGTGCCGACTCTGCATGAAAGGCGATGAGACTTCCACACATATTCTTTGTGAATGTGTTGTCCGTCTTAGAAGAAGAACGTTTATCAGTCAGAGAATTTATGAGCCCTGCTCAAGTCCGTTCTTCGTCAATTAAAGGCCTTCTTCGTCCGGAAGGCTGATAGTCTGTTGCGCTAGTGGGGTACATACACAATAGGCCTAACTTGGCCTCAGTGTTCACCATGTGGGTTGCCCGTCTTACTTTTCTCCTCATTCATTAAAAATATCGTTTCAAACGTTCCAAACCGGCTTAGTTCCCATTCCCAATTGCCGCAATACCTACTGAGTCTCGTATTGTATGAAAATATTTCTGTGCAGAGTTGATTCGTAACTACAATGGCTGTGGCAATATCGATTCAGCTTTACCATAGCTAGTACATTACTACAGTAAGTCCATAAACGTGCAGAAGCTGCCATCACCGATGAGTATGAAAGCGCAGTTATACTTCCACCGTCCACTAAAGTAACGCTCCAATGTGCTACTCGGATTACATCCAGCAAAAACTCACCTCTGTGGGAGAAATCGCTTAATCTTAATGACAAATGTTCCATTAAACAAACCTAAAACACCGCAAAAACCCCCGTCGAAAATTAAAGTCACAGAGTAAAAGTTGACTGTAGCCTGAATCCTTGACCACATCGTTATGCAAATCTCGGTTGGGGGGGAAAACCCCAAAACAAAAACAAAACAAAAAATGCAAAATCCGCAAAGTTCTGATTTTCTTCATTTCTCAAGTGTTTTGTTGTTGACACCAACTTTCATATCCCCGACTTGTGCTTTGAAAATATTTTTCATAACTACAAAAGAAGGGTCGCCAAAGCCCCCGTATCCCAGGAAGCACCAGAACTCATCCAGGATCCTATGGTTTTTATCCTCAGCACATTTGAATGTAGTTAAAATATTTTCCTGCATAAGATATTTTTTTTTTGCATTTTGTTAAAAAAAAAAGAAAAAAAAACACGAAAAGAATGAAAATGGAAGAGATTATGACATTTTTCCATCTCATCACTCCTCGCTATGCAGTATTTCCCATTTTGCTAGAGAGTTATCCTTTTCCCCCTCCACTTCCTCCGAAACTATAGTCGGCATAGATTAAAAACCCTCGAAGCCTTTTTGCGCTTTTGTCTTGTATACTCGCAGCTCATTAAAGTCGATGGGAAAAGGTATTTCAGCTATTTTACTGACGAAAATATGCCAACAGTGGGCGCCACCGGAGAGGGTATGAGAGGCTTGTGCAGGCTCTGTATGGAAAAAGGATGCTCTGTTTTTTTCTGATACGGCAAGGACTGCAGCATCCAGCAGCACCACCAGCAGCACGCCTACGTATTCCACTAGTTTCTTCTCTGTGGAGCAATCTTTTTATTACTGTTTCAATTTGCGAAGAATGCAGTCCTGTCAACAATGACGTCGAAGATGCGGATTTGGCTTTTTTTATCTTTGAGAAACTTTTTTTTATTTTCAAAAAAGGAGTAAAGCAAGCAATCAGCTGAAACTCGAGTATTTTTTAGCATTAAGTCTTGTAGGATGCAAATTAAGAGGATTTCATTAATTAAAATCTGTTTTCTGTTTTTATCTTTTCAGGACGAAAAAAATCAACTCCTTATCACTAACATTTGGCTCAAGCTTGTAAGTATGAATTTTTTATGCATAGTAGACTCTTTCAACCTTTTTAACTTCAAGAAAAACACTGTCCAGTCTTCAGCTGGATGCATGGGCGGCGTTTTCATAACTGCAAATGGTGCACTTGCACCGAGCGCAATGGGACAGGGACGCAATTTCAGAAATTACAATTCCTTGACAGCGATAAAAAATGAAGACAAAATGGGGCGCAATATGGTATTGTGCACCGGGCGCAAAAGACCCAAGCCGGATGTACATATCTTGATCTAACACCATATATATAACGACATTACCATAGCTTCGTGGTGTTGTTGAACATTCTTTTTCTTGAGAAGCGGCCGTTTTTTTCGCATTTTGTGCCTTCAATCTTGTGTCAGTGTAGTCAGCATATGACGAATGCACTTTTCGTAATGGCCATAGCTTCTGGAATCTCTAAACTCGATTCGTCGTTCGTTCAGTACCATTTGCTGGGCATTTTCGTTGTTATCGGTGGTGGTCGCAATTGCTGGCTGTCTCGAACGCTCACAAAAGCTAAGTTAGCACGTTCAGGTACTCTTGACAAGGGATAAGTGATAACAGCAGCAATTTTGCCAAGTGATTCACACATACTATGTAAAAGATGGAAAAAGTTTGATTTCCCATAGACATGCGCGTCGCTTTTGGCCAAACCTCCGCGCAAACTCTACTTCTCCGGAGTTTATCCAGAATCTTGTAATCATGTTCAACACATACCGAAAACAGTTTCTTAAGCAATCCCTCCAGTTACAACTACTTAGCAATTCCTTCCATTCTCCCCAAAATCATGAAGACGAAGTGGGTATTGGAGCACTTTGGTGTGGGAAAAAACTGGTTTGGATCCAGGGTAACTTTTTCATGTGTGAGGTCCAAAGGTACTGTGGCCATTCATTTGGCCCATTGTACTACACAACCTCCCCCAAACTCATATTTGTAGGTCAGACGGCTTGAACAAATTCAGTAATCTGCCTAATGACTTGTCTCTTAGACTTGAATATTGAGTAGGGACAAAGAAACCTTGCTGGTTGCTATTGCCACGCACTCTCAGAGAACGTTAGGAGCAGGCTCACCCCCCTCCAGGTGGCAAAGCCTTCAGGTGGAGTCCTCCGCTCTTCCTATCCTCTAATTTAGGACGCAGTGTCCAATAATCAAACCAACAAGTGCCCTAACATAATTTCTACTGCGCTCTAACAACTCCTTGGCCGTGCTGGGGGACAGTGCACAGGAAGGAACCGCTTAGAGTTGGCCGGTCCAGGCGTGGACGTCCAGCATTTAGTGTCTTAATCAAATTCCGATCGATCAGAGCCCTTTGCAGCAAGCGAGCGGTGCCCCGGGTGTCAGAGCCCTGTTAAGCTATCTTGTATGTGCCCAGAAGGCTGCTCAAATTTTGAGATTTTGAAGAGCATACAGTTCGATAGCATCCCCGCTTCCGGGCTTGTTGTGAAAAGTTCTAATCTAGTTCTGTCTGCGAGTGCAGGTTCTGAAAGTCCCGGTAGTGATCGTTTTTTGGGGGAAGGAACCAGAATCGCTTTGTCTTGATTGAGTTTTAGTCTTAGGCTGGTTACAAGATCTAGTGCCTACTCCATACGCCTTCACATGATACCTTCAGTTTCACCTGTAACTACGATGACGACGAGGTCTGGCATCTTGGCGGAAAAGTTTCGGCCGTTGAGTAGCTCTTGGAGTTCATCTGCAACAAGGCACCTCAAAAGTTGAGATAAAACTCCTTCCTGTGGACAACCTATAGGGCCTTCCAGAGATCCTTCAACATATCTTGATATTGAGGAAGGCCACCAGCGCAACTCCTATGTCTAGAATGGAATAGATCCCGTCTACTACAAGCGACCTAATAGCTTCGTGATTAAACACGGCGTTTGCTTCTGTTAGCTTTAGTCATTCCTAGGGCTGTTAGCTGCCCGGAGATGCGCCTGGGAAGTGTGCTTGAAGCAATATTATCAAGGTTTCTTCCCTAGACTAAGCGAAAGAGCCATCGGTTCTCTCAATAGATCCGAGATCTCCCAATAAGTCTTTTAATAAACCTTTGTGGATTTTTGCTGACTCTCGAATGTCTTCGATGCCCTTGCAGAAACTCCTCCAGCTGCTTCTTTTTGCTCGTCTGATCGCCCTATTATAAGGGATTAACGAGTTATTGTAACTCTCCTAGTTGCCGCTCTTCTTGGCTGCGTTTAATAGTATCCTCGTGGCGGATTGCAACAGATAGAGCTCCTAATTCCGTTGATAATCACTAGTAGGTACTGAGACACTTTGGCGTGAGAAAGAACGTGGCTTACCACCAAGGTTATAAAAGGGTGTGTTTATTACCCATTAATAATTATTAATTATCCATTAACAGATAATAAGAGCCATTTTGTTGAACTTAATAACATTGGTCACAAACCAGATTTTTTTCCACGCCAAAGTGCCTCAGTACCTACTCGATGATTATCAACAATAGGCACAAACTCCAAATGACAAACCTGGGACCTTTTAGTGCGGCAAATTCCCTGCTTTGCAACCACCGCCCTAGACTAATTCCAACAGTATTCCCGCACAAACCACTCACGCACAAGCCAGTCAAGAGAGTCGTTCATGAATATAGCAACTCGTTTTATAATAACCTTCTGCAGTCAGTATTTTCGAACTCGTACGACAATTTGACGACTGCGATTCTGCGTCTTCTCTTCCAGGCTCATTCCAGAATCATTGTAACCCAAAACTTCTTCTATTCTTCGGCCGAAATTTCACTACTATACATCATGACGCCATGCGGAAAGAGGCTCCTCCTCAGGCCTCCAATTTGTTTGTCATCGATCCACTTAACACAAAATTGCTAAAACTTGGCAATAATCGAGGCTGTTAGAAGAACTAAATTCATTTGATTCAATTATCTGATGACAATTATTCCGTTAATCAAGATTCCACTTTCAATAGAGGGACTCAACGAGTTTAGCACAATCTCAGATAAGATTCATTCATTTTAACAGTTTGAAGCTCTTTCCATACTCTCGACAAGACCTTATCACAATTCAATCGCTCTTGAGCAGCGTCAAAACACTCACAACATCTTCAAAGCCATACTCCCATACCCATACCCATACACCGACGACAACAGAACCGCTTGAAGAGAACTACGATACGAATGAAAATAGCATGATGAGATCCTGTGTAGAGGAAGGATTATATTTCCGCATGGCATGAGAGAATACCTTGTGCGCCAGACACCTACCAGCCCCCGGGGCTTTTAATTTGATTTTATTTTAGTTTCGAGTTCCGTGATAAAATATTCGTGAAGTTTCTATTTGTAATTAAAGTTAACGAAGCCCCACCAGCCCCCGCTCTTCTGGTTATCCGGCGCTGCACCAGACCAAAACAAATCCTGAATAATTTCCTCCGGGCCGAAGGACGCCTTGATTAAATCGACGAGTGGCTTTTTTGCCATGCCACTAGACTATCGTCAAAAAGTCACCGTTTGGCATGCACCTGGGTCTTAAGGTTTAGCACCGAGAAACAGGAACCGTTACTATAAGGTAACTCGAATATAAACTATAATCCAGGAAAGTTTATCTATGACCACACAGGGTGCCCATAAAGCTACCGCAGACCTATACCGCAAACAGGATACCACCAGCGCTGCAACTATTCACCCACTCCACATTCGCTTCCTTGTGCTTCCTTGACTAACCCTCGCCAGGATATTGTCTGCGCCGGGGGGGAGGAGTGCTCTTCCCAAAATGAGGATCTCTACAATTTCAATTTCCAGGAAGACCTGCTTTGCACCACCAAGAAACGAGAAAAAGTATTTAAACTTTTAAACTTGCGAGAAACTTAGAAGAAATATCGCGTAGCAAGGATGTTCTTACGGTACTTAAGTCACAAAAACTTACACAGCGTCCCCGGTGAGTCCTTTTGCGTAGGGGTCCCGATGAAAGTGTTGAGTCCTGAGTTATTTGCTAGGGCTGTAATTAAATTTTCATGTTAGAACTCGATCCTTGCTGTTCCTTTTGTCTGCGGACTTGAAATAGGAAAAATGATAAATGATGATGATCCACTTGGAGTTTTTAAATGGAGGACACAGCACGAAAAAGGAAAAAAAGGACCAAGTAAATCACAGTCAGTTGGCTGAGTGCCGAATTATTTTTTGTTACTCCGAAAAAAACCCGGCTAATAAATAAAGGAGCATCTGCATGGAAATGGGTTAGAATGGCGCTCGGGTGATGAATATTTAAATTAATATCGAAGAAAATACGCTTTTGTGACCATAAAATAAAAGGGACTCTCTCGGTGATTAAAGGGATTGGATTTCCCTTTAAGGAGCGGGCATTTGAGTATTTTAAATAGAGGACGTTATTTTTATTAATGGACACAGCAAAGGAACAGAACTGGGACTTTCCTAGAAAATATTAGAAGAAATTTAATTCGTCTTTCATGCTGCTTCATATTTTTTGTGAAGGATGATCCTGATGCTGGAAATGTGGAATAAAGGGCTATTATGATATAACGATCTGTTTTGGGGCAGTTATGAAGCGCTTTTTTGTCATATCATTATGTAGCATCATCTACCATTAGTTTGATAAGGTCGAGAGTTTCTGTAGCAAGAGCTGCATACACCACGACATAGAAGAAACCTATCTACCCATGTTGAAATCTCCGATTAGACAAAGTCTAGCACACGTTTTCCCGAACCCTATGCGAAGAAGTACTTGAGCATTTTTAACTCACCTTTTAATGACCTTTGGCGCAAACCGTTTTTTTCCCAGTCCAAAGTGCCTCAATACCTACTGAATGCTTATCGCCAAAAGGCACTAACCAGCTTCTATATAACAAACAATACAGTCACCTGGGACCTTTTAGATAGTCTGACAGAACTTAGCAGAGAAGCAATCGACGACAAGTCAAGTCTAGCTCAGGCTTAACGAAACTCTATACAACTCTAGCCTAAGTTTTTATCTCAAACGATACCGTGTCGCTGGTGAAGGTCCGTAATGAAAAGTACGAGTAAGGCTTGTTGTGGCGATTGGGATATGCCAGAATTTTTTAATTATGTTTAACCCATACCGAAAAAGTGTCTTAAACAACCCCTCCAACTACCACTGCTTAGGAATTACTTCCATTCTCTACAAAGTCATGGAGGCTAAAAGTAGGTACTGGAGCACTTTGACATGGGAACAAAACAGTATGCAACCAAGGTTATTAAGGTCATTAAAACGTGTGTGACAAGTAGAATTGGCCAGAGCGTGGTCAGAGTATGGAACAAGCTAATCGAAATAGATTTTTGCGTGCCGACCGACTCATCCGCAAGATCAAACATGGAAACAATAGGGAAAATTGGCCGAACAATCGTAAAACCAATTTTGTCCACAAACTAACCACCTATTGATAGCTACGCTAACTTTCTACGAAGGTCGAAATGTATTTTTTAATGTTATGTCATTTATTGGCGTGCCGCGGAGGTAAAGTGGACTTCCCACCTAATGCATTCGAAGAATGTATGGTGGGCATCGTCCGAAGCGGAGTCCGTAGTATTGTCTTCAGGTACCCATAGAAGAAAACATGCCCTGACAAAATTTGTTGCAGATAGTGTCAACCTCACCGAACTACCGGTCTACACACGTGCTCAGCTAGCCGATCCCAGCGCTTTTGCCAGACTTCCATCGTGTTGGACCTGGCAACCCTCGCCCCCTCGCGTTTACCCAGACTGGTCCTCCCTCTGTGGACGAACTGTCTCTCTAGGCGCCACCAGCACTGCGGGCGAAGAGCCCTTCTTCATCACACATCACTCCGAGGGACTTCACTGCGTTCGTTGATGCAACTGTTCGCTCTCCCACCTAGAAGTTGCTCAACGTGTCAATGTGCACTTTCGTGAGTAGCACGCTCTCCGTTTTGTGAGGTGGAAGCTCTAGCCCGCAGTCGTCCATCCTGAAAGAGATTCTACGCATTGCCTGGTTGAGACGCATCTGCGCGGCTCCTGTGTCGTAGGAAATGTTCCAAACCTCGAGTCCCAGAATGGAGCCCTGGGCGGCCCCAAATGTTATCTCTCTTCTTTGCAAGCCATGGTTGGTTTCGTATGTTATGAAGCGCTCAATCCGGTAATCCCCCAGCATGCTTTGCAGATACAGAGGAAGTCTGATGTCGCGCTCCATCGCGCCAAGCACCCTGTCCCATCTAACGGAATTGAAGGCGTTTTTCACGTCCAGGGTATGCAGCAGATACACGTGACGGGAGAGATGATTTCGCCGTTCCGTTGCCCTGGCGGCTTCCACTACGTCCTGGACTGCGCCAGTGGATCGTCTAGGCCGGAAGCCGAATTGCCGAGCAGTTTCTTGCTTCTCGTATAGCCTCGTGGAGGCGCAGCCGCAACAGCCTCTCCAGGAGTTTGCCTGCAGTTTGCTGCGTCGGCTGACCTTCTCCTCTTGCTGATCAAAACGAGCCTGGCTGTCTTCCAGCGTGCGGGAAAGCTAGTACGCCGTGACAGAAAATTGTATAACGAGCAATCTGTCGAGCAATCCGAATTGTTCAACTGCAATTCCTGTCATCTAAGGAATCAAATGGATCTGAAGAATTTTCTCCGAATGCAGCCAAGTATTAAACATTTTTCAATACGGAAACCTTTTGTCGCAGAGTCTCCATTTTATTGAAATCCAGACGCAAGATATTTTGATGAGTTCGTCTCGATGCAATTTCCTTCATTTCAGAGGAAATTGTTGAGAAAATCGCTCCGTCAAACCAAACAAATCAGAGTTGTGACGACTCCCACTCGAAAGCTAAAGTCAATCTATTGGGTTGGATGAGGAAGCTGCCACCGCTTCAGCGGTAAATAAAATCTCTTTAAGAACGTGTTACTAATTCCTCCCACCAGGGATAATCGAATTGCAGCTACTTAGCACCAATGAGACGTTTCTTCGGAAGTTTTCAAGGTGTATTAAAGATAATCCCCGGGTTTACCTTAAAGGCAACATCAAAAACGAGGTTTAACAGTTACGTCCCCCACCTCGTCCCCTGCCACTCGCGGATTTATTCATAATCACTACCCTTAGTCTCGCTGGTGATGAAGTGCGAAAAAATTTACAGCCGTCGATGGAAGAGAATTTAGCAATTCAGGGCGAAGTTATCCTGTCGTTATCCCGCCGTTATCCTGCCCGTAATAGCCCGTTATAACGCAATAATGACCTGCTAAAAGTGCAATTTTCCCCGAGAATACGAACAGCGATAAATCGTGCAAACAACACTGGCTTTGCCCGCTGCGATAATGCATAAATGCGCGCACCTAAACGACGGCAATCCGTTTCGCTGCAATGAAAATTGTGGCGATTGGGAATCAAATATTGATGCCGGCCGCCAGGTTACACAAATCCAATCAATGGCAACATCCCGCCTACATGGATTTAGATCCTTTGATGTCCTGGAGCCTTGCCGCGCCAATCCACGAGAATACCTAATGGGCTCGGCCTAATGAATTGACAGAACCCAGTCGAGGGAACGTCCGGATAACGAGAGAGAGAGAGCTTTTCAATGGATATCAACGAGCTTATCATTATGGCTGATTGCATTCCGTTATCGAAAAATTTAATTTCTATCATTAGATATCCTCCAATCAGGATCTTATCAAGCAGCGACGCCCGACAGCTGGGATTACCAATGTCGACACAGATAAAACCAGTTAACCATTTCGCCCGGTAGACAACCAGGAACCGACTAGGCGTGTTCCAGGGCTCGGCCAGTTAATCATGATTGAGTTATTAACCGACTCGAGAGGACATCCCTGTTTCAATTACGTTTGTCAAGATGCCTGATTGCCAGTCTCAAGGATTAGTTTATGGGGTCTCGTGAGCACTGTACGAGCAAGGGGCCAGGGTTTTGTCGTCAAGTGGAATTAATTAGTTGTTTTGTAAGAAATATGTGCTCCGTTGTCCTGAAAGGATTTACACATAAATTGGTTTTAGTGCGAGGTTATGCCCCGAAAAGTTTAGTTTTGACTTTTGCACTTTTACTTTTTTTGTGCCTTAGCCTAGATCCAGGCTTGATTAATCACGTATTTACACAGAACAAAGAAAGAACATCTTTCTTCACATTTGTCCAGGATTCCAGGATTTTGTTTATTCTATGCCTGAAGGTAAGGAGTTGTTGGATATATTCCAGCAGCGTGCAGCTTAGAATTTTTTTTGTGTTCTTCGCTACGGTAGCAATTTGGGATTTGCAGCCAACGATGGTAGGAGAAGGCTATAGCAAATTAAACTTCCACAGATGAAAGAAGCAGTAAATAAATAATTCTGCGAAACTCTGACCGGTAAGAGACTGGAGATGTGTACAAAAGCATAACCTTTGCAACGTCAATAGATGAGATGTGAATCATAATTAGTTTGCTGTTTCTGTCTGGAAACGATGACTTCAGTTTTAAAGTCAATAAATGCGGTCGGGAATACCATGAAAGGTTGCAGTAGAAGCTTCATTACTTTAACAGGGTCGTTCAACAAGAGGTGTCGTTTCAAAACAACAGAAAAGTGACTTTGGGATCTAATTTCAAGGTCGTAGCCTAGTTTCAGGGTCATGGGATTGAAAAAAATTCCCAGGCTCAAGTGTCCCAATACCTACTTAGTTTCGTAAATAGTCAAAGTGAGACACCGAGAATCTTCCTCAAGCTTCGCATTTGTGAGATCTCGAGCTTGTTGATGTCCGGCTTGAGCAGGATCAACGTTCGTTCAAGGTCGTAGCCTAGTTTCAGGGCCATGACACTGAAAAAAAATTTCCAGGCTGAAGTATCCCATTACCTACTTAGTTTCGTAAATAGTAGTAATGAGACACTGAAGATCTGCCTCAAGCTTCGCATTTGTAAGATCTCGAGCTTGTTGACGTTCGGCTAGAGCAGTCGGAAGGATCAACGTTCGTTAAAGGCGTATTTTCGTTTTGATGGTAATATTTGTTCGTTTCCATGTGTACCACTTGAGCGAGGCGCATGCTGCTGTTGCCGGCCGATGCAGCTGTGAGCATCGGACGTCGATGCCACTTTCTTTTCCTCAACCAATGATCCCAAATATTTGAAAATCGGAACTTGTTCCTGGGTTTCGATCCGTCCGTTGTGAACACTTTGGTTTTTTTCGCATTGATTTTTAACCCGTAAGACCGGGCGATGCGGGAAATGCCGTATAAGATTACCGTTGCTTCGGCATCCGTGCCGGCGAGGACGGCGCTATCGTCGACGAACGTCAAGCCGGTTACGAAGTTGTTGTCGTCGTATCGATCTCCGCGGCGTCCATCGAATGCTTCAAAAATAATCACGTGGATCATAATGTTGACGATAAGTAGCGATGCGACGTCTCTTTGTTGAACCCCTGTTTGAATTGGGAATTCCTCGGATTGTCTGGTACAGCGCCCGGTACTCGTGCCTCGACACCGCTTCTTCCATGCCGGCCGCAAAGTTATTCCAGTACGTTTCTCGTTCCGATTTCATTTTCTGTCGAACTTCTTTGTTCAGACAGATGTCCGATATCCATGGCTGCGTCCGTTTACGGATAGGTGGACACAACTCCATAGCAAGCCCCAAAATAGACTCTGATAATTGCCTTTCTTCTACATCGATATTGTCCGGTATTACGAGCCCCGTGAATTTGGATAATGACATTTGAAACTCTCGCCGGTCCCGGCTGGTAGTGGCACCGTTTTCTTTGCTCTTTGTTTCCGCAGATGTAATTTCGCTCGAACAAGATAATGGTCCGATCCGCAAACGGGCCCACGCATTGCACGTCGATCGGAATCTTGCGTTGATTAAAATGTAGTCTAACATTGCCAAGTCGTTGTCGGATGGATTTTGCCAGGCGAGCTGGTGTTTGAGTGGATGGCGGAAGATGCTGTTGCCAACGATCAAATTGTTTGACGCTGCGAATGAAAGGAGGCGTAAGCCGTTGTCGTTAGTTACTCCGTGTCCGAATTTGCCCATCCTTCTTTTCGATCTGTACCTGAATGTGCAATAAAGTCCCCTGTGAGTATGATTAATTCGGTTCGAGGTATCGTATCCAGCGTCTGTTGAAGCTGATCGTAAAATTCGTCCTTGTTCGCGTCCAGGGTGGTCTCGGTTGGGGCATAACCGGATACGACATGGGTTTCGATCGTTCCACCGACGGTCATAACCGCCAAACGCCCTATGTCGGTTAAAATGCAATTACCCTGGCAGCTCGTCGATTGACTATAAACCCGACGTCGTCGGCTTCTCGTTTCTCACCACCAGAATAGTAAAGCGACATCGTTTCGTCGATTGTTTGCGGGACGATGGTCAATGCCCCGGATCCGTCGAGGCGTAGTTCCGATAGCGCAGCAACTGATATTTTGCATTTCGATAAATCCATTATTGTGATTTCCTTTTGACCGACGTGATGTCCTGTTCGTACATTCCATGCGGCGAATTCAATTTCCATTTTTAGCGCGACTTCCGATTGCGAATGTCAAAAATTGCCCATGGAAACGCTTTAATTTGTAATAATACGTCACAAGCGAAAAACTCACATCAATCCCAAGAATGTTACAAAAATCCAAACCTCAGCTGCGAGGCGACTGAACGCCATATTTTTACCCTGGTATTTTCTGTTAAAGGTAGTTCCGCTCTATGCGTCTATAGAAGGGATGGTGATGTCAATCTTATGGATATCTTTTTAAAAGGGAATCAAACATATTTATTTACTTCTCTATAATTGATTGACCTATTGCAATAAGCCTAACAAAGCGTCATAAAACAAAGAATCCGAGCTACGTTTCTACTGCCGCTAGATGTAATCTCCCGGGCAATATTTTTTTTTCCAAGCCATTTATATATAAAATGTCGCACGATATATTTTTATCCACGTCATAATTCACCAATAATTACTATCTCCACAATGGGTGCGACGGAGCGCCACCCTATTGGATAATCCAGTTTGAAAAATCACCCATTGATGAGTTTGTCAAAACAAAAAAAAATCTAATGGCATCGGCATATTATTTCTATTCGGTTAATAGCTGCAAAACTTTCATCTCATCATTTTTACACATCGGACCGAATACCCAATATTGCGTGTAATGAGGCCAGGATCCCGTCGTCCGCAGCGCCCCCCCGTCTTAACGTCTCTAATGGCTAAAAGGAAAACGGACTAATTATGCCGCCTTAAGAATCCCCCAAAATGACCGAGCGAGTAGAACACAAGAAATTACGGCGAAGCGAATCAAAGCAATTAGTTTCGCTTTATTTCTCGGGCGTTCGGGCGGGAGCGCGACGGACGGAAAATAAAAATAAAAGCGCCGTGACATGGAATTACTTCTTTCCGCGAAATTGAGCAAAAATCTCATTAACTGGCGGATGCCATTTTTAAGGGAAAACGAAACGAAATAAAAAAGGACGAAAAGGGGCCATTGCCGAGAAGTGAAAGGCGAAAAGAAAACACCCGAAAACGAAAAACTTCCAAACTAAACTGCAAGTGGTAAATGGTATCAAATCTTAATTTGAGCAGCCTTAAGCTTGAGCAGCGCACCGAGGAGGGATTCGTAGCGCGAAAGGACCAAGTATAAAAAGGACACGATTTCGGTGTGGAGGGCAATTGGAGCGGGAACTGAACTTTATGACGAATTTCAACTAAAACTGCCGAGGAGTTCCGCGTTTTTTATTTCGGTGGGGTGGAATGGAGCCTCATTCAATCGGAAACGTTACAAATTCCAAGTTTCAAGGACAGAGGACATTTCGTCCCGGTGGAATTTGATTGCACGAAAACAAAGTTTAATGACCTTAGAACTGGAGGGCAGCAGGACTTTTCGGGAAATTGGGGTAAGGATTTCCGTTGATGTTGGCCAATTTTTGTACGTGAATGTTTTAGGTGTCTGCGGATTGGAAATTAAATTCTTCCGCTTCATTAAATTGATAATTTAAAAAGTTTCAGGTAACTATGTTTGGCCAGAGTGAAAAACTGTGTTCGGTGGAGGAGAAGGGAAATTTGTGCATGTAAGCAGCCCACAGCGATTCATGGATGTTGTATGTGTGTAAAGTGCCGGGAGTCACATAAGATGAATCATGTAGGAAACACCAACATTGATCAAGTACCATTCTAATTTTTGACACTAAATCCGTGGGGTATGGGTTTCAACTCTGGCTAGGTTCAGCCATGTTTGCTTGCCACACTAACGGCTTGGATTGACTTCTAGACCAATCAAATTGTCGACAAAACCGCGTTTTTGTAACCGGTCACGATAGTCGGGGCCGATAATCCAAGTAGGAAGTGTTTAACGACACACAAAAACGCGACACTCGAAACGCGAAAAACTCGAAAAACGCGACACGCGACACTCAAAAGTGAGACTGGAAGTGCGACGTTGCCACTTTTTCATAAACACGCGAAAAACGCGATTCTTAAAAAAATCAAAAAGGTAAGTATTATTAAGCGCCCGCAAAGAAACACTCAACTGTGGTAAATGAACACTCAACGGAAAAATAAACAAAAAGATGTTACAAGAAAAATCTGATATTATTTTGTTTAGTTATTAAACAAAACATGAATTGTCATATGTTTAGAGGAAAGTACTCAGCATTTTAAAAAAGGAGTAAGGGTTTCTTTTCAGTTTATTAATTTTTTTGACAATTAGTTTTTTTCTTTTTTTATTAGTTTTTAATATTTAACATAAGTAGCGAATGCTCGTCTAGGTCGCCCACGGATCACAATTGATTCCGGGACTCTGATCTCACTTGTTCGCATTCCCTCGTTTTTATTTAAAGATCTATTACCGTCCGATTCTTTCGCAATGGTAGGTACATTTTTTTTCCACAACAGAAGCAGCTTCTCGAGTGTTTTTATTTTTTCTGCTGATAATTCAAAATGTTGAGAAGTTTGCTTCAGAGATAAAAGATGGTTTCTTCGGTCAGTTGTTGACTTTAATTTACAGTGATTTGTTAGCGATGCGACTTTTCTAACATCGACCAATTGCACATCTTTTTTCTCAGTCCACAAATTCATCAAATCACGCAAACATTCATACTTGTTCTGAAAATTTTCGTTCGCAGACAAGCTACCTGTGTGTATCAGCAAATTAAAAAGAGTGTTATATCTTCTTTCAAGCTGTTCCATGGTCATGGAATTGTCCGATTCATTGATTCTCGTGATTTTGGCGTGCGAGATTCCAGAATTGGAGGGTTTCGGAAGTTTGTGTAGTTCAGCTTCGCACTGCAAACTATAATTTCTAAACCACCTTTTGTCACACAATTTTTCGTCAAACAGTGGTTCATTGAACGAGGCACGAGTAGCGAAAATGTGTTTACATGGCAGGCGCATTGAACTGTGCTGTTTACACTCGCCTTCTGAAGGGCCAACATTCCGTAAAACGCCTGCTTTCTTTAGAAGACGACTATTGGGAAGGAGATCTTGAAGTGGAAGTTTGCCCAGTATTCGATGTGGAACATCTTCGAGATGAGGTACCCACACTGGAACTAACAAATCAGCCAGCATCGTCCAATCCTGAGGAAAAAGAAGAACCATCTAACCCGTCAAGCGAAAAATCAGCTGAACAAGAAGAACAAAACTTTGAATCTGGAGAAAATCAGCAATCTACCTACGGAGATGAGACAACGGAACCGTCAACATGCAAGGATCAACCAGCTGTCTCTGAACCAAATATGCTCAAAAATACACGAAGTGCGAAACGAAAATCAGAAGCTTCTGAAGAATTGAACGAAGAAGAAAAAGTGGCGAAAAAAAAGAAAGTGGCGAAGAAACTTGCAAAGAAAAAGTGATGCAATTACGAATGCAAGCGAAGAAGATATGGTGAAAAATCGCGTCGAGCAAGGAAGGAAATGCGGCTCGACCCCGAACAAAAACTGGAAAACTTATTTAAAAAATCCATATATTTTTGATTTGTTCCTTATAATATTTTTTTCAAATGTTTTTTCTATATTTCATATACTAGTAAAAATTTTGTTTGATGTACATCTTTTGAATACTTACCTTTTTGATTATTCTGAAAGTCGCGTTTTGGCCCTTTGCGGGCGCTTAATAATACTTACCTTTTTGATTATTTTAAGAATCGCGTTTTTCGCGTGTTTATGAAAAAGTGGCAACGTCGCACTTTCAGTCTCACTTTCGAGTGTCGCGTGTCGCGTTTTTCGAGTTTTTCGCGTTTCGAGTGTCGCGTTTTTGTGTGTCGTTAAACACTTCCATCCAAGTAAATATAGCTTTTCTTCAAGTTCAAGTTTTCGGTCCAGTGCGATAGTCGATCACGATAGTCGAAATCCGATAATCGGTTTCGATAGTCGGTTCCGTGTAAAAAATAGCTTTTCTTCGACTATCAGCTCAAGTTTTCGGTCTAGTCCGGTAGTCGAACACAATAGTCGGAGCCGATTGTCAGGTCCATGTAAAAAAATAGCTTTTCTTCGACTGTCGGTTCAAGTTTTCGGTCTAGTCTGGTAATCTAACACGATAATCGGATCCGTTAGTGGGGTTCGAGTAAAAAATAGCTTTGCTTCGACTGTCGGTTCAAGCTTTCGGTCTAGTCTGGTAGTCGAACACGATAATCGGAGCCGATAGTCGGGTCTGTGTAAAAAAATAGCTTTTCTTCGACTGTCGGTTCAAGTTTTCGGTCTAGTCTGGTAGTCTAACACGATAATCGGATCCGTTAGTGGGGTTCGAGTAAAAAATAGCTTTGCTTCGACTGTCGGTTCAAGCTTTCGGTCTAGTCTGGTAGTCGAACACGATAATCGGAGCCGATAGTCGGGTCCGGGTAAAAAAATAGCTTTTCTTCGACTGTCGGTTCAAGTTTTCGGTCTAGTCTGGTAGTCGAACACGATAATCGGATGCGTTAGTCGGGTTCGAGTAAAAAATATCTTTTCTTCGACTATCGGTTCATGTTTTCGGTCCAGTCCAGTAGTCGGAGCCGATAATCGGAACCGATAGTCGGGTCTGAATAAAAAATAGCTTGTCTTCGACTTCAGGTTCACGTTTCAGGTCTAGTCCAGTAGTCGCAATCAGATCCGATAGTCGGGTCCGACTTAAAAATAGCTTTTATTCGACTATCGGTTCAAGTTTTTGGACTAGTTCGGTAATCGGACACATAATCGGAGCCCATAAAACCTTTTTTTCGGCTATCGGTTCTAGTTTTCGGTCTAATCCGGTACTCGACCACGATAGTTGGAGCCAATAATCGGATCCGATAGTCGGTTCCGAGTAAAAAAAATAGCCTAAATCATGTCAAAGAAAATACTGAATCTTCCCATGAAAGTCCTATCGCATTCGGAGTAACCGTTTCCTAGAATAGCCCGGAAAAACAGACAAACGGAGAGGCCGACGGACGTACAGACAAAAAATTTTCATTTAATATCATGCTCATATGTTATGGTTAGCTTAGAAAATGACAATTATTTTGAAATCGCAAACAAACGCTCCAATTATAAGTTTCGTTCCTATTAAGAAGTGGTCTATTTTTGCCCGGGTTATGATCTCACGTCCAGCACACTGGCTAGTAATGGATCGCTCAATTTTTTGATATCCTCCATGTTTATAAATGTCTCGGGAGGGTTAAATCCGCTTTCGAATGCTGCCGAACCCAACCTAATCAATTCCTTGATAGGAAGCCCCACAAAATCCATCTTCTCCTGTTCGTCCTCTATACAATAAGTGCCGTCCAAACGACAACGTCTAGTACCAATTCATGTTCGTTTATCGCTGTAATTTAAAACAAAAGAGTATCGCCTGCATGCTTGTAGGACTTATTATCGCCTTGATTTTTATTCCACTTAAAATTAAACCAAATTTTTATATTTTTTCAGGAATGGAACGATATGAATTTGCGATGGAATTCCAGCGAGTATGGGGGAGTACGGGACTTAAGGATACCGCCACACCGTCTTTGGAAGCCCGATGTCCTGATGTACAATAGGTGAAATCAATTTCCTCCTTTTTTACTGCATACTTTCATTTAACGAAACTAATTCTTGTGATTCAATATCAATACACGAGCACCATGGCTCAAAATCTGTGGGGGACTTGAAGATATCATCGAACACAATTGAAACAAAAAAAAAACACAAATACACAAGGGCGGTAAAATTGAACGTTACAAAATTCGGCCATTCCACACAGGAAGAAAAACGATCCTGAAATTGATTGGCCAATCTCGACTTATATATTTACAGGACAATTATTTGATAATAAATGACTTCGCCGAGAGGCGGCGGCGGCGTCCCCCGAGGACGAAAGCTAAGAAAAACGGATTCCGACGTTGCCGTTGCCCGAGTTCAGATTCGATTGACATATAAATCATCCGATCAGCTTCTTAAGAACGAAAATAAATCCGAATCTGATGAAATTTCAAGACGAGGGGCCCATCGCCGGCTGTGCGGGACCGCGCCTGGTTTTTATAGTCCCAATCTAGTAATAGGCTCCCAAAACTTAAGCCCCGTGTCTATTGAGCGAAGCTCAGTCGGATTTTCCCCAACCTCCCCCCCCCCGCGCAGTGTGTTTACATGTTGGGTGACATAAGCAGGACCGCATTCATCATGATTTGGGGCTCTGCAGCATATCCGGCAAACATGTGGGTACATCCTTGGGTGCTTGTATGCTTTAGCACACAGGCCGCCTGTGAACAGGAAAAAATTGTCATAAACGAGTCCTTCCTATTTATATTCAGTCGATGGGGCCCCATTATTTATTGCACTGACACTTTATTTATGGCTGGGATGGTGGATAGCGACGGGCGGGATGGCTTCATATCTCCCTGGAGGAGGGTTCAAATTGGGTGCGATGAAGGGAGTCCTGAATTTTACATGAAGACGATGAATTTACTGGTAAACGATCCACAGGAACAGATATTCCGGTCGTTTTATGAGACTCAATTGATTGGGTTGTCCTCGCCAACCGGATCGTTATTCTCTCTCTCTCATGGCTTTGATGTGCCATTCACCGGGAGCCCTAAATTTGCATCTTCCTTTCCAGGAGAGAGAGCCGCAAAATGTTGTTCCTTCTTTCTTCTCCCAGGATGGCATAAAATTTTACGAGTATGGCTTCAATTGCCAGAATCACCACACCTTCTCGTCCCAATTAAAGGACATCTATCCCAGGTATAACCTCTTACGGACACGTATACCCCCGTTCAGCCGTTACAGTCCAACTAGGCCAATGTCGAGGCAGCTTAATTAAGTGCCCATTTCCCTTCAGCGAACCCTTTTCCCCCACACACAGGGTGCCTTCTGCATGAATTGTCGTCTGTAACTTGACATTGTTCTAAGGATTATGAGCTTTAGCAGAAAAAACGAAATGAAAACTCACTCAGGGCAGGTATTTCCCCCGTGTTCTTTCCCCCCCTCCTCGCCCCGCTACGGTTTTTGTTAGGTAAGCGTAGAATGAACGGGACTGCCGAGGGAAAACATTTTAGTTTCAGGCTCCTCTGGGCGAATCTTTAAAACGAGCAACCAATCCCCGGACCTTGACATTTTTTCCTTCCTGACGAGCAACAATGATTTTAATGCGATGTCCTCGTTGCTGCTTGCTGCTGCGTCAACGTTCCATAAAAATCCTTTTCGTAATGGCTCTCGAGCATTTTTCGAACTATACTCTCGTATATATACGTGTGTGCTACGGTATATGTGTGAATAGCTCTCTCAACTACCTGGAAGGATTAACGATGCCGCCCGGAAGACTACACAACACCGTCAGCAACGTTGCCAGTAAAGAAATTCATTTGATGTGGGGAATCACTCGGATATCAAAGGGATGCGAACATTTCTTCCGTATGAGTTCTTGGAATTGTGAACTAAACTGAGATGAGTTAACTGTAGTTTTTGGGATCTTAAGGTGTTGTTGTGTTGTGTTAGGCACAAAAGGCACCGTTTGTTAGGCCTAAATGATCCAAAAAGCCGTAAATAAAACCAAAGGCATCTGGGAATTTCAACCATCCTGAGTCGATATGTTTGGTTCTGTATTAATACCGAAGCCCTATGTCGTAACTTTACATTAAGAGAAAGGTTACTATGCATGAATGAGTTCAAAAGCGATTCATACCTCATACCTGGAGCAACGCATTGAGCTCAAGACGATTTCTAGTCCTTTATTTTTTCGCCCTAATGCTGGCTCCAAAAACCTTATCAATTCCAGTATTACGATAAGAAATAAATAAATGTACCCGAATAAAAATAATTTAGTTGGTAGCAAAAACGCGCCCGAAACTAGCAGGCTTAGCAAACAAATGCGCCTGCCACGCTAGTATGCACTTTCCCGCTACAGGCATGAACATCTATAAATCCACCCGAATCGGCATAGTCTATTCCAAACGCGAGTATCGTTTTACTGAGTGTACTGAGTGGTCCCCCAACTAAGTACTAACCACGTCCAATGCTGCTTAACCTGAGCAATCGAACGAGAATCGGTCTATTGAGTATGCTAATGGCACTCTTTGTGGTCACCAAGATAAATGCCCGTTTTCTTCGCCCTATAAAATATCTTAAAGCTTAAATTTTGCTCCCTTTAGTGTAGCAAAATGGTGACCGTACCATGCTACGTTTGGACTATTCGATGCGCGTCTTTGAATGAGACGCTGCATTTAGAAAAGTAGAAATTTTACTCAGGCGTATCGTGCTTGTTTCAGACTAAGAACGGACGAATTTTTCACTTACTTGGTTAGTCATCATCATTCATGTAATAGAGCCTTTGTTTCACTAGATATATCGCAGGCTGCGTCGCCCTGCTGACAATAAACCACATCCACATCCCTTTAATTCAGGTCAATAAATGTCTGTCAACATCGTAACGCAATCCATGCACTGAAAAACTGAAAGGGAGATACATGCGTGCGTGCGGTGCGAGCGGTCAATGCGTAGTAATCGGGAAGTTTTAGCTAACAAACAATTGCGTGCTTGCGTTCCGTCTTGTCTTACACAGATATGCAAAAGATCAAAGTGACGGAAGCCTGCGCTTGTGGTTTGGGCATTTAAGGCTATGTCAAGGTCGGCATTCCGTTAAAAATTGAAAGCAGACCAACTTTTGCATTGCGTCTGTTCTTTTCACGCTACTAACCATTACTACGTATACATGATGAGTTCAATAGTTGAATTGAAGTTGAGTTGACTTTTCACAAACAAAACATAGAGAGGCTGCTGTCACCAAAATTCAACTACTCAACTACTGAACTCGCGTCTATATACATAATTTCAACTCAACCAAGGTAGGAGAGCTGAGTCGAGTTCAGTCGACCCTAAATCAATTTGACTTGTGTCTACATGTAGTTGGATTCGGGTTCAAACTGAGTTCAACTCATCATGTAGACGTATGTACTATATACATATGTCATGTCGCACCGCACGCGCGCATGTTTCTATTTGCAGCCTAACAGTCGAACCAATATTTTTTTTCAAAGATACCGCCAGCCCAGATCTTCTTCTTTAAGGGATCAAGCCCTGGCCTATCGCATTTGGTCCCTCCATCGGTTCTAAGCCGTTGTCATCCAATTTGGTCCTGGTCTACGCCATTCTGCCCACCGAGCTCTATTTTCTTCACATCTATGCCACGCCAGATCAGATCCCTTGTCGGAGTCCATTGTAGATGTTGATTGGTGTGGACAGTATCCGGATATTTTAACTTGGCTTGTCACGTTGGTCATTGTCAACGTGCATAAACGTGCCAGCTTACGGGCAGGGGGCAGAATTCTGACCTCAGTACAATTTACCATTGTGTAAGGGATAAATGTACTGCCTCGTGGAAGTCCGGCTCAACGATACTTCAGTAGCGTAGATATTTTTTCCCTGGTGCTCATGAGGAATCTAAGAGGGGAGCCCATTTTCGGCATACCCCTCATTTGCCACATGGGAATGGAACTAATACGCTGGATAAGGCATGCCCACTCTAAATGCTAGCCGAGTAACATGGTTCATAAAAATGTTCTTCTTATCACTTCAAGATGTCTTTAGGATCTGCGATAATATAGTATATACAACGTGGCGTAAATTGCGTCATGGCATGGACTCTTCCATAAAACTCCCACGGCTGGTGCACTCTGAACTCGTCTATCTCAAAAACGAGATTTTTCTGCCGGTCTTATTTTTTTGTCTGTGAACTGTCTTCTCTTCCCCACTCTTTGTTTTTTATGTCTGTGCTCTTTGAGATTACTGCATTGTTCTGTACGCAGCATGTTTAGAATTATCTCGTCAGGTTGCATTCATCATCGAACTAGTCGTTCCGATCTCAAATACTTTTACCCAAGATGGCGTCAGCAGTACTAATGACAGTAATTATAATAGCCTCAACAAAAAGCAATCAAAATATGAAGGAAATTCGTCATTTATGATGAATAACTTTACGAGGTACCACCCCAGTTAAAATATGTCATTATATGTATTTTGACAGCTGTAACAAGTGCTATGTAATGGAAAATGTCAATGAACGAAAAATCTGTGCAGGTCTCCCAATCGGTTAATTTTAAAAAATTATTAATTTTCAAGTAAAATTAAAGTCAAAACCAGCTGACACCTTAAGACACTGAAAAAACCCCTAAAAGATTTATACATTAATCTATCGACCGACAGATGTCTCTCTTTTGAGTTTTCGTAAGCCATTAACCATTGAGAAAAGGTCAAAAGCTGAGAAAAAATTAACAGCTGACTAGTAAAAAAACACATATAAAAACACTTGTACTTGATGGCAACAGCTGTTTTTCTTTCATTCTGTCAAAATTACCAAATATGTAGCACAATAGGAAATAATTGTCTAACGTGAACGAAAAACACTCCCCAATCCTTGCAGAGCCACCTGTTGGTGAGATGCAATAACGACATATTACCAATAGCATTTCATTCGTTAAATGAACACTCCCTAGTAATATGTTATTTAGTGTTGAAATATCTTGCTGTGCTTTATACGTTATATTTTTGACATTAGCTTTACATAAGGGTAGGTTTTTCTTTACAAAATATCAATAAAAACTGCTATTAGAGGCGTAGAAAAATCATAGTCTGCAATACGTTTTGAAACTTGAAGAACTTGCATCATTTCAAACTTGTTACAAAATATATTATTCTCTAGCGGTTGCAGAAATAGATACAGAAAATAGTTCTGTGCTCTTGACCATTTTTTTGCATAGCTTTTATAAAATCCTCGTAGTTTGTCACAAATGTCATCGTAATGACAGCTGAATGTTGACATTTAAAAAATGGCGTGAAATTTTAAATGACACTTCTTGTTGAAAAACCGTTTTGTTTGTTGATTCTCTCTGAGAGGATTGCCGAACTCCCGAAATTTTGATACGTTTAAAGGCGCGTGTGCAATCTACGAAAACAAAACATCAATTTCCTTCCCGAGAATCTCTAACGTATTCTAATAAATCCCCTATAAAAAATAATACCATGAAAAAGCAAAAGACATCAAAAAACAATAAAAGAACATTTCCTTTAGATCTCTGACAAAAAAGGACACCCGTCTCGACTATCAAATTTGCATCTGAATGGATCAAAATCCCACTTAACTACCATTGAATGCGGCCTCATTGCTCTGACCCAGTTTCAACTACTACTACTGGGCGACGAAACAGTCTCAAATGCCTCGGAACGCAGCCTGTGAAGAAAGTTTTAGAAGATAGCTAGAGACCGAGAAAGAGAGAGAGAGCGCTCTGTGTTAGGCTATTCTGAGGTAATTAGGGTTTTAATTAACGCAAGACCATCCTAAAACATTGCAAATTCTTAGAACAAAACAGAGTATCCTTCCTGGTTGGTATCTTTGTTCATTCAGACTATATATATATAGTGTCTTAAGCGCGACACTTTCTGGGTCATTATCCCATCATGAATATCCCCACCAGTGTCACAGCATCTTTACATCTCTCTGGAACTTTCTATAGTGTTTCATGGTGTTCGTGTTCTGTCTCTCACAGTTTCATGCGGCTCCTTAAGGATGTTTTAACACTTATCCTTCCTAAAATTTGTGTCTTTTTGTTAGACGTTCTCCCTCCGTGCTCCCTCGCTCCATTCACTCAATTACGTTGCTCCTTTGTGCGCTGTGCTGTATTAAACTTCGACGGTTTTATAGTATAAACCAAATGAACTATAGCACAAGCCCGCGGCTTTCAGTTTCTTTATGCCTCATTCTTTTTCAAATTGGCTGAAGCTAAGTACTACACTATATAAGACACAAACAAAGGATTTAAAAAAAATGACAATGGCGACGACTGCCTTTCGTCAAGTTGTGAGTAATCTCGGAAATCTAGCCGAAAATGCAGAAATATAAAAGGGGATATACTCTATAGGTCCAATAGAAGCACGGTCAAGGTAGTGTTCGCAATTATGTAGATCACGTCTGTGTGTGTGTATTCGTCTTGACATGTGTTTAACCTCCACGAGGCGTTAACATCTCGGGCGTCGAACAAAAAAATAACATTCGCCAAAATTAAAGTTGACAGAGTCTCACCCACGCCCTTCCGGGTATCGCCGCAAATCTGCGTGATGTTTAATCGCACCACAAAACATTTTGTTTTTATTGTGCAAATCACTTCAAGGGGAAATATGCAAATTGAACCCTTTCCCTCGACGACGCACAAAAAAAATATGGCAGGAATAAGGCGAATTTATCACAATCATCTCGCAAAAAATGGGGCCAATTTCTGCTGACTAGAAAAATCCTTTCTCGTATGCTTGAGGAAACAATAAAACTACCAACAAAATACTTCCGGCCATAAAGCATCACCCTAAGCAGGGCTCAAAGGACTATCTGCGAGGCGACTTCACTAACTCTCGGAAGATGCCGCTTCGGCAGTAAATTATTTTATTTGATAAGGACAAAGCTGCGAATTTCCTTGTGAATGACAGTTTTTGTGCCTTGTGGTTCCATATATCAACGCAAACTTTCCGCTAGGAGCGAACTTTCATATAAGACTACCACTACGACGACGAAAAAAAAACTGTGCTAAGTGTCGGCCATTAGTTTCGACAAGTCCCCGATAAATCACACGAGAAGAAAATCCATGACCGCCGCCGACTGCTCGGTCGGTATATGCTGCTGTAGCGAGGAGGCTGCACGCAACTGCTAAGCCATACATCCTTCGAGGGGGTGGTCGAACGAGAGGGGAAGTGGGATAAAAGGGATAGGGGCCGAGGCGGAGGGTGCCCCATAAATTTCCATAGATGGTGGGGAGTGGTCGATATTGCCACAAACTCCCTTATCAGTCTGTTCCAAATATTTGCGAGTCCCGGAATATGGTAAAAATGGAAATAACAAAGGGACAAGAAGGAAAACCTTTCGGTCAGCAATCCGTTGCCCTTCATCGGAGTCGGCAGGCATCCTTCGGCCCTCGGTCCATGCATTTTTCGGACCCCACTTCCAGAGCGTAAGTAGTGGGGTTGAATGAATATTTTTATGGTAATTGGCCTGAGCCCTACAGTACGAAGTGTTGACATGTCCACATCCATAATGTCCTGGATGTTCCGAATGTCCTACCAGAGCATGCATGGTGTATATTCGAATGTATCTCACAGATCCTTGGGAACCTGGGACATGGCTCGTGTCCCACAGTCCTAAAGCACCACATCAACATAAAATAACTTCTCATAAATTTTCCCTTTTTTTTTTATTTTTCTAATTTCTTGCAGTGCTGACGAAGGATTCGATGGGACCTATGCGACAAATGTCGTCGTTCGGAACAACGGATCCTGCCTGTACGTTCCGCCTGGCATCTTTAAATCTACCTGCAAAATCGACATCACCTGGTTTCCCTTTGACGATCAGCGATGCGAAATGAAATTCGGATCATGGACTTATGATGGATTTCAGGTAAGTGAGATTGGCTGCTGCATGCACCTCGGCCCGGGCGGCGGCGGGTCTTTGACAGGACTTTGGCTAGTGGAATTTATATTCAAGGATTTTTGGACCGGGGCAAGAGCAGCGCATTTCAACCCATTTCCGAGATGAATATAAATTTTGTTTGGTTCAATTACTGGGCTATGCTCTCTATGTGTGTGTTATATATCCATTCAAGTCCAGCCTTATGCATGAGGCTCCAGCCATGTGTGTAGATGGATCCTGTTTAATTCACCTATTGGATATAAGATAATGCGGATGGAATGCGGATTTTATGACAAATCGGGCATCATGTTGCTGTGAAAAATTTAATATCTACTAAATTCAGGTTAAGTGGACTTAAATTCTGTTTTATGGCCATCAATTACTCATACCTGTGCGGCTCCACCTTTACGTCTTTGGGGGCAGCATAAACCCTTCACTAATATGAATATTTGTTTGTTAAGTTAATTTGATTCATAAGTACCAGAAAGGGTAGTTTTAACTACTACACTGAAGTAGGGACTTGCTTTCGGCACTCGAGGCTATGCAGTAAATTATCCTTTTTGGTCATAACTAAAACTACTCAATTAGTTTATGGATCTTTGGATACGTTCTTGCTCAGCAACGGTCATTAAGGCAGTAAATTACATTTAGAATCTGGGGCCTTTGGGTGTTTCTCCATTATTTTTTGTGGATGAAGTAAAACGGATTACACATTTGAACGAAACTCCAACTCCAACCTGCCATTCACTGGGAAAACGAAAACCCTAGGGAAACTTCGTCAGTTTGGATTGGCATATCCTCACTCTATGCTCTTGGGTGAAATTAAAGAAAGCCGCATAGCTTTCTACACCTGTAAAATGACTTTCGACAAGAGGTGGGATTTCAAGCCAAAGATAGTCTTTTGGATGTACCCAGCCGTGGTTCGCCCTCAGATATGGCTAACTAGTGTGATGGCCAGACCTTTAATGTCATAAAGTTGGGAAGGGTCCTAAGGATAGCAACAGTAGGTGCAACACGGGCCATGAAAACGCCGAAGGAGCCGAATCTCACCCAATCCCATGTGGGGTAGAGGAAGGCCTCGGCAAATATCACGTATTTTTTCTCCTCAAAAAACCGTCTAAAATTGCGAGAAAACTGAGTTAAATTTAGTAAAACATATTTTCCACTAAACACCCCTCACGTACAGGCCGCCGGTAGGCGGTGGCCTTTCAGACCAGGTCGACCCGATAGAGGCCACAGATTACTCAGTTTGACTGAGGGATGAGGACTCCATGAATCCTAAAGTTATAATGCCCTGCAGACACACAGGCGAAGACGACAGTTTAGCACAGCAGGTTGTTAATTCAAGTGCAAAAATGTTCATGGCTTCAACGAAAACTTCCGGATTCACGCCGTGAACACCCGTGAACGAGCACGAACGTGAGTGTGGCTGGCTTGAGCGCCTAGCTCGGGCTGCTTCCCGTCTCGAGTGGATACGGCGTGAATTCTTGCCGTAACTTCTCGGCTTGAGACTGAATAGAAATTCAGATCTTCAGGCAGGAACTGACGACAAATGTCCACTTACATAACGATTCTTGTCAGTTTTCTTGGACTGCAGGCCCCATCCAGTTGGCGGCCGATGAGTTTGTGGTGATACTTGGCCTCAGGGCGAAAATCTTCAGGCCACAGCCTGCCGGCAACGTGTATGTGGGTGGGGGCCTTAAGATATGGCTAAAGCCTGAACCAAATATGACGTGCCGTACCGTCGTTGCCATATGAATACTCATGTTCGTTCGTACGTTAGGGTACCTATGGTTATGGTACGGCACGTCATATTTGATTCAGGATTAAATCCTACACAAAAATTGTTGCACTGTTATGCGAACGCCAGAAAGTAGCATAGTAGTCCTTCATTTGTTTAGCCGCCACCGTGCGACTCAACGAATGCTGCGGCGTACAAGCCTAGTAACACTGACCCGCTAAAAGACCCTTAAAATATAGAACAACAGGAAAACCCTCGCCGAATTTTAGCATAAAGAAATTCTTGTTGAGTAAACGCGCACTGTGCAAGCGGAAAAAGCAAGTGGAATAGCCTTTTGCTTAGAACACTTTAATCGCTTTTTGAAATCAAAACAGTTTCAAAATGCCGCTGCTACTGCATTTATTATTCCAAGCTTCTCCCTTATTCAAGATCTTTCCACCACAGTATGAAGGCCTCTCTCTATTGGCACATTCTTGTCATAGACAGTTCGAGAAGCTTTTAACATCATGACGAACTAGTAGTACAAAGGGTGAGATCTGAGCTTAGACTATCACATAAAAAAAATAAACGTTCGTTCAAATTTTTACTAATAGATGGCGCGATGTTAGCTTACTGCATAAATTGTTAATTCAAATTCAAATTAAATCGTTACAGTTAGTTCAAACTTCCAATAGATGGCACAATAAATCATCACAATATTTTTGACTATCACCTGCTTCTATAGCCAGCCAATGATGGAGCGCACTAGAGATATGCATTATCTCTAAACAGACTGAAAATATATTACGGGAATAAAAGAGATATTATCGGGCAATTATCGCTGGGCCTTGGGCTATGCGGAACTAAACTACCAAGCTGAGAGTTCGATAGGCAGCGTCTGTTTCGCCCCGAGTAAAAATAAGAGTTGCACGCTGCTAGCCCAAACAAGGCACGGTGTGTTCACACTTTTTCTAGGGGCCTTACAAAATTGTATAAAACGAAGAAAACGGACATTTATCTTGGTGGCCATAAAGGGTGCCATTAGCATACTTGTAGACCGATTCTCGTTCGATTGCGTAGGTCAAGCAGCATTAGACGTGATTAGTACTTAGTTGGGAGACCGCTTGGTAAAAGTAAAAAAGTAAAGACACTCGAGAAAAAAACGACATACGAATACTCGAAAGAACTATCAAGAGGTAGAGACGACTGGAAAAAGTAACTTCCAGAGTAGCGAGATCTGTGGCACTGTTTAAGAAGAAGAAGAAAACCTTCAGGATACTCCGCCTTTAAACCTCAGATCACAATTCCATAATTAAGGCGCCACTAAATTTCAAAAATTTTCCACCTTCCATACTTGTTAATTGACATTGAAACGATCACAAAATCCAACCCTAAAGCTGTGCTAGAAGACATCTCACTCTCCATTTACAGAACTGCACCTTTAATGCGCGCTGACAAAATGCCATTCAACAGATGAATAATTGCCGAGTATCGACGCTATATAATGATAAATTTTAAG
Organism: Thereva unica; assembly: GCA_949987705.1. NCBI lineage: Eukaryota > Metazoa > Arthropoda > Insecta > Diptera > Therevidae > Thereva > Thereva unica. Next base: position 110,926,147 of record OX465284.1, read on the forward strand.
AGGGGCCGCTCTACCAATCCCACACCAGCAGCATCATCCAGAGTAACGATTTCGTGTCATTGTCATATTAGTACCAGCATGGTCGCCACGGGGAGGCCTGCATCCAAGTCATTAGATTGATTGAAAGTCATATATCGGTGAAGAATTGAAAGCAGTCTCAATCATTGTGACAGCCTTGATTGCATGCTAACGGTGCCGTGACGATGCATCGCAGAGCAGATAACAGGGTGGTGCTTAAGTGCAACAACAACAAAAAAAATGCAATCGAGTCAGTGCGCGGTTTGTCAATCAACATCCTCGCCGTGATTGGGATTCATTAAAATTGTTAAATCGAAACTTCAGCAGGACTTTAGTTGCGCGATAGTTGGGCATCAAGGATGCGGACGAATGCAAATTGAAATGCGACTTTCACACACATAAATATAACTACTCGAAATTTTTCTTGGCGAATTGAAATGTTGTTGTTCTTTTTAAGGACGTATTAAATTGCAAGTCCTTCAACTCCTTCTTAAAAAAAAGGATATCGATGCTAGATTAAACGAGACCTGAAAATCGTGTCTGTGTACAAATCTTTATTGCAATTCAAAATGCGTCCGTTTATCCGTTCGTTATTTGATGGGGGCGAAGACGCCATCATTATCCAGCGCGAGCACGTTCTTAATTTCCTTTTTGTTAGTATTTATTGTCCATCATAAATAAATAAGCAGGAATGAAGCTCGCAGTCGAGCAGCGCTCCGCAGGGGATGAGAGCGTTGCCCATTCAAGCCAGGCGGCAGCGCCCCAGCAGCTCTCTTCCATTTCATAAATGTAAACACGTCCTGAATTATGTTTTCATGAGTGAAGCCTGATGGCAACTCATTTGCGCTAGAAAGCAATTCCAGGATACAGCAGCATTTCACCCGAAAATGCACACTATCCAATGTACAGGATATAAATCAGAAATCCCGAATTTTCTTGAATTACTGCCAAGAAGTCGCTGGTCCTTCGCTGCCTTTTGTCTTTACTTTGGTGCAAAACAAGGATTTCTTCTTGGCGTTGTTGGGCGAAAAAATATTCCCTGAAGGACATTTTCGGTCGGGCTACGATGTATTGTTGGTGGTTTTCGTCCTAAAAAAAGTATTAAAGGCAAGAAGGTTGCTGAAATTAATTTTGAAAAGTGGAAGCGAAATTGATATGCAATAATTCTGCTGCCTCCGGATTGAGATTTTTTGGCTTGTGTGAAAATTGTTACGAGGGCATTTTCGATACTGAATTGCGATTTAAATTGAGTGTCACAAGGATTATTCGTTGGCTGTGTCAATTGAAATATGCTATCCTCACTGAATTACGACACTATAACTGGATTTGTTGCCTGATCTCCATGGGGGGTTTTACACTAGCGTACAACCAACACACGAAAATGTGTGCGAAACGTCGTTTATGGGGAAGATGGTGAGAGAAGAATCCTTCCCAGTCAAGCAAGGCTTAAAGCAGGGCGATGGGCTGGCACCCATGCTATTTAATCTCTGCCTAGAAGGAGTAATTCGCAAGGTTAACATTGATGCGAACGCAACCCTGCTTAACAAATCCAAACAGTTGGCAGGATATGCCGACGATATAAACTGCCTTGCAAGATCACTGTCATATCTTAGAGAAATATTTACAGAATTAGAAGATGGAGCAAAACATATAGGGCTGCAAATAAACGCAGAGAAGAGTAAGATTCTAATTCAGTCAAGGGTGGAAAGAAGAAGAAGAAACCACAATACCACCTGGGGGGAATATAACTTTGAACGGGTAAACCAGTTTAACTACCTGGGGTCCACAGTCAGCGAAGACGACGATGAAACGATAGACGTACAAAGAAGAATAAACGCCGCGAACAGAACATACTTCTCACTACTGTCAGTAATGAAATCCAGAGACATCCACAGAAAAACTAAAATAAGAATCTACAAAACCATCATACGTACAGTAGCTACGTATGGATGTGAAGCATGGAGTATCTCCCAGAAATCCGCAGACAAGCTGGATATATTTGAGAGGAAGGTTCTCCGAAGGATATACGGCCCAATCAATGAAGACAGTGCATGGAGAATACGCTACAATCACGAATTGTACGACTTATACAAAGAATGTAAACTTTCGACCCATGCCAAACTACTACGTTTACGTTGGGCCGGCCATGTCCAAAGAATGGATGACTCAAGGATACCAAAAAAAGCCCTGTATCTACTACCAGATGGCAAAAGACCAGTTGGCGAACCACGGTTAAGGTAGGAAGATAATGTTAAGGCCGATGCAGCAAAACTGCTCAACACAAGAAACTGGAGACAAGCTGCGGAGCAGAGAGACGTCTGGAGGAAGAAGCTGATGGAGGCCAAGGCTCGAATTGGGCTGTAGAGCCATCGAAGAAGAAGAAGGTGAGATAAGATGATGGAATTCCACATCCTTTCAACCTTTTCCCCATAAACTCCAAATCCTCATCACCCTCTTCCAAACTTACTTTTGCTCGTTCATATTGCCCGCCCGCTGTATCCTCGTGTAAACCACCCAAACCACATAGCAGCTCAGAGATTAGGATCGTACGCTTTAAAATGATCGAACGCTACTTTCTGAATTGGTGGTATTGTTGCTCGTTACGGTTTAGGTCATTAGCCCTACTAACTATAATAGACTTGAGACGTCTTAAGATTCCTCGTCAAATTCTCTTAAGACTAGCTAATTTTCTGTCAAAACGGATAGGGAACGGGAATCAAATGATGGGACGTCTTAAACGATGCAAATACGCGTACCCAATGGAAAAATTCTCTATCCCATGACGTCATGCATGCAGAGCCTGTTAAGAATGCTGCGGTGCAATGTGAGCACAGTGGTGTAGAATGACGTCAAAATTACGCCAAATAGAGAATTTTCGGTTGAGTATTTCTCTATTGCGAGTTACATAAACGAGCTATACAATGGCTAGGTGATGGATGTCCTTCATGATGTCCGTTATAATGGAAGATTCGGCGGTCATCTAGGGAGCAACAAAATCCAGGAAAAGTAAGAACACATCGTCACTGGCTCGATATGAAGAGAGACGTCAAAGAATTTTGTCACAAATAGACGATCTCCAGCTCCGCTAAAGGCCCGTCGGCCGAACCTACAGCGAAAATGCAAAAGTATAATGTTGGCACATCTTTCGAAAGAATTGCGATTGAGTTGGCGGGACCAGGGGCAGCGCTTTCATAGCTGCTAATGGTGCACTTGCACCGGGCGCAATTTCAGAAATTGACATTTAAATAAAGACGTGATATGTAAAACTCCAACACAAAAATTTCAACGGGGCCTACTGGCTAAAACGTTTCGATTTACCTGTCCGCACTATTTTTTTTTTCGTTTAACTAAAACCTATCAACACCCGGCCGCTTTGTAAAATTAGCAAATGCACTCTGTGCACCAAGTTTTGCCAATTTTACTGGCTTTTCCGCAAACTATGAAAATTATTTCTCCCATCCACCAAATGTTTGTGTCTGTTTCTATTGTCTTTCACTAAGATAAAATATGACGAGCTCATGGGGCGCAATATGGCATTGTGCACCGGGCGCAAAATACTTAAGCGCTAGCCCTGGGCGGGACCATTCCTAGCAACAGATAGGGATACCCGTTACATTACTCGCAATTTGATGGATTGTTTTAACGACTCAATCGGACCATTGGTGAACATCTAACGAAGGTGGTTAACGACTATCAGCGTGATTGGGACAGCTACGTACCGCTCGTTCCGACATAAAGCGCAACTATCCAGAGTTTACCGGTCAGACAGGTCCTGCAAGGATGATCTTCGCGAAATAGTTTTCGCTGCCAGGTGATTTAAAGTTTGATTGAAATCGGGCCAGAAAAAAGCCAACCTAAGAGTGAAATTAACGGAAATCCACGAAACATTTCGAGGACATCTGCAATCGGCCATCGACAATATGAAGGCCCGATACGACCTAAACTCGAACGGAGTTCGGTCGACGAATAAAAGGGAAACCACCAGAACTACAAAGGAAACTTAAGGGCCCCATCCACTGTCATCACAAAGGATAAACGATGTCGTCTATCTTATCCAAAAAAAATCGTTAATTTAGAAAAAGTTCCTGCATGTGGACAGGATGTGTCGCTATGAAGAACGAGTCCTTGGAGGAAGCGATACTGTGACTGAACAGGAGTTAAGGTTCGTTCAGATGTCACAAAATAATATTCTTCTATACAGTATGCATGAACATCCCATCTACCGTGACACGACCGCGCAGACATGGACAGACACGGACCGTACCCGGCCAGTATTCAAGGAAAAAATATTTTGTCTGCGCGGTTCATGTCTGTGGGTGTCTGCCGGAAAGTATGAATAGAGCATCGGAATCGTGCAGACATTTCATTGCGAAGTGTCTGAACATTTTCAACAAAAATATAACTAGTGTCTGTCGTCTGACTCGGCACGCTAGATGTGAATAAACGGCGTCTGTCGCAGCACGTGTCTGACACGCTCGATGTCTGTAGATATAAACGGTCCTTCAAGGAGGGGGCAGTGTAAAAAAGAGAAAGCTAAACTTCCAGTCTACATTAATAAATACTGCAGTTCAGTTTTGTCGTTGATATGTTCTGCCCATCTGAGGTGTATGGATGGTGTTTATTTGTATAAATGTTGTGTGGATGGTGTAAATGGTGTGTTGCTGACGTATACCCCGTTTATGACTAGATTGAAAAGCTGAGTCGAGATTGAGTTGAAATTTCGACCACCGTTTATGATGTCGAGTTGAGTTCACTTTGGGTTGATATAGAGTTGAACTGAAATCCAAAAATAACCTCAACTTTTGGTGTAAGCAAAAACACCGAACACAAAACTAATGCCGAAGATGGACTTCAGGGATGGTAAACAAACGAAACAAATGTTACTTCAACCCAATTTCAACTCAACCCGAGTATATGAGGCGAAATATCATCTTGACCCAGGTAGGACAGCTGAATTGGGTTGAGTGGACCCAGTTTCAACTCGAAACCCTTTTATAATTGGGTTGAACTCGGGTTGAACCTGGGTTAAACCTAGTGGGTTAAAAGAGGAAGTATTAATCGTTTTTAGCTGTACTATAAAAGACTAGAAGTTATATTGTGAAGTACATGGCCTTTATTGGTGGCACGAGTGGCCATTCTGCCGTGGGCTTTTCAGTGCATGTGAAGTCAGTATGAACTGTTCTAGACTTGAGTCTTATCTCTTAAAATCTCAGTCAAATACCATTCTTTAGGCCAAATAGTAATCAGTTAATTACTATTTGATCTGGCTCGAAGGATCAATCACCAGAGCCAATATCCCCGTTCGTTTCCTTTACGATATTAAAATGGCAAACATTTTCGGTTTTATCTCAAATCAGGCCTGCCAAAATCTCTCGATTTAATTCGTTAACTAAATTAACGAACGTTATCAAAGTGTCTTTGAAGAAATTTTGTTGAATATTTAATGGAGAACATCACGCGGTTCAATGGTTGCCTCCTCCTCCTCCTCCTTGGTGGGGCCCCAAAAATTTCACTGCTCAGTAATCCAAATGGACGCCTACGTTGCCGCTTTAACACTAGGGTGTGACTGATTTGAAACAACATTCAAAATGGTGTCATCAAATGAAAATCCTAACAACACCCGATAAATTATCAAATCGAGCGATTTAGGCTGAATTTATGGCCATCCCGTAGCTAGAAATCATCGAAGCGAATAGAGTCAATCCGCCAGGAAATATCCCCGAAGGATGAAATAGCTTTCCGGGCAGGAATGGAACGAGGGGGAGGAAGGACTAAGGTGATGAATCTCTTCTCCTATTTTTTAATAAAAGTCACAATTTTTCTTGGTCTTATCTCAATTTCTTGGGCGGAAAACGGGGAATAGAGACTGGGTAATAGTCCTTGGAGAAGGATATATATACAAGTTTGCGCGCTCGATGGTCGATGTCTTAATGTATGTATGCCCTTGCTTTGTGTGTGTGTGTGTGTTGCCCTTCGTCAGAGAGATGATGGTAGTTTTCATCGTTTTTTAAGTCCTTTGATCGTTAGAGCGGGGCCCTCGTCCTTTTCAATGGGAGAAGATGAAACCAAATAAGCTTATCGGAGTGGAACTAACTTACATGCAAGTCCTTACTCCCGTCGTCTTTTCTATCCTTCACTCGTATCCGGATTTTTCGCTGCACGGTATTTTTTTTGGCTCGAAATTTAATAAAGTTTCGCTCGGTGAGTCATTCGCTGGGTGTCCTAGCCAGTTATGGATTTTGGATGATTTACAGACTCGGCACGACTAGTCCAAAGTGAAAATCAAAACGTTAAGCTCGGGTAGACATTACTGTGGGTTCTTCAGTAGCACACCCTTGAGGGTTGAGTTTGGATTTTAGGATTTGAGTCAATATCGGCCGAAATGTGAGCGAACAATACCAGAATGCTCAGGTTTGGCTTACGAACGAATGGTGTTAACATTACCAATCCATACTCTGGTCCGGAACACATTCCATTGCATACAGTCAATTTCTTGATCATGCGATTGCTCAAATTCCTAGCTCACACGACATGTTATGACTCGGCAAGCATGTCACAAAAGCGAGACATTTTTAGCAGAAATCCCAAACGTAGCCTTTCTCTTTGCAGGACAATTATCGCAGTTCCGGAACTTAATTTGCTCGTTCTGAAAGGATTTCCTTTTGTCTTTCTGTCAAACTCAAACTGCTGCCAAGATAATTTGAATTTTTGAATGACGCTCGTTTACAGTGAGACCGACGACGCTGGTCCGTCCGTAGCAGAAGTAGATTGGAGCAAGACCGTCAAAAGGGTTTCGAGAAACTCTAACCTTGTACAAATGTAAACTTGAACGTCATATCCCATTCAACATCCTCTGTGCACTCGAACTCGAGTCCTGTGACGCCCGACAAGAAGCCGATACTCCTGGCTCCTTTGTTGCATTTGTTCCAATTTCACTCAATCCAGTTGGAAAATCAACGATAATAGAAAGGGTTTCGCCCCGAAAACGAAAGGTACGAAAAGATAATTTCTGCATCTGCAAATGTCAATAGCGAAATTAATTCGAAATTATGTGCAAAGAGACGACTTCATGTGAAACGCCTGGCCCCAGCACTCGGCAGGATACGGACGGATGGCAGGAGTGAAGTCTGCTGGTAAATTTCAAAGCAAACAGATCTCAGGGGTCTAATGCAGCTGTTGTTATGTCATCGTGCTCGGGGCGATATTGAGATTTAATTTATGCAACAGGAATAGCATCCTTCAAAAGGCGATTCAATTAACGAATCAGGCCAACCCTGCTCGTTCCATCAAATGAAGAGAATGAAATTTGAACAAAAGGATTTTGGGGCCGGGGCGACCGGAGCGCAGGCAGGCAGGCAGCTCGCTCGGCAAGAGTGGAAAGTTGTTTTCGGTTTGATCCAAATTCTATCTGACCCCACCACGCTCTCTAACCCCACACTAAACCGGGGCCAAAAATTGTTCTTAAATTGAAATGATGGCGACAAAAACTCTATTCTTGGTAGAGGTATTTTCTACACCTGGCTGGTCCTGCTGCCGCCCCCCTCGCTATCGCTGGTTTCTATGCGGCATTGAGTTGGGTTCTGACAAGGCTAAATGGAATCACGTCAAGATAAGGTCAAAGGAGTGTGACATGATTTGATTTGTTGGGGAAATAAATTATTCAAAAATGAATTTCGCTTTTAAATGGGACGAAAGCGATCTGTACACTGACATGCAAAATGTTTTGTTTTGCTCCAATCTGGCAATGATGGTGGTGGTGTCGGAAGTGTTAGTTTTGCTTTTGTTGGTTGGGATTTGATGGAAATTTATGCGTTTTGAATTTCGAGCGGAACGAATATCAGCAGGGACCATTCAGATTTGTAAATGGAGACTGGTTTGGTAAGGTTAGATTGAAAGTAAAGCTAGTATGGCCGAACACCAAATTGACGATATGGCATGCCGTTATGATTTCTTAAGGTTTAGTTGTTGTTTAATAGACTTTGGCGGCAGGGATGGATTCAGGAGTATGCCTCGTAGAAATCTATGTGAAAACGTAATGAATCTTAAGCTAAGCTATAAAGCTTGACAGAAAAATTAGGCAGTCTTTAGACGAGATCTGAAGACCATTAAACTCAGGCCTGTAGCCAGCGTTGATGAGGCGCTTGGACGTTCACGTCCGTCGCGTACACCGCACATACCTGCAACTTCGACCACCAAACAAACACTTGTCCCCGAGGTGGCCCAGTTCGAGGGGTCAGTGCGACCTACCTCGGGGAGGAACCAGGATATCTGTGACAGAAATTCAGAGAGAGAAAGAGTTACTCCCGCTTTAGCCCTTAGGTCAGGTTAGGTTGAAATGGCTGCCCCCACTAGTGAGCCCACTTAGGCACGCCATTGGGCCAATTGTGATGCCATTCTAGTGTTGGGACAAAGTTCAGGCCATTTCAAGCTATTTTGAGCTTTTGATAAAGCGACAGAGGTTAGGAACACCAGAGACAGAGAACAGAGAAGATGGGAGACAGTTTCTTCCTCTTCTTCATAATCTTTCGGCGTGTGGGCCGTCAGCACCTTAACTACATGACTTATCTCCTTTTTGCTCAACTGAACAAGAGATTTGTTGGCCACATTGCATGAAGAACGCGGCACACCGTTGCTGTGGTCCATCTAAGCCCAGCTCGAGCTAAGCTGATTTTTCCCCTTTACCCACCTTGCTGCCTTTACAGGCAGTAGGTTTGGTTTTCGGAGCCCCCGAACTGGAAGCAATTGTTCTTTTTTTTTTTTTTTTAATTTTGGGTTTTTCCATAAAAGTCCCACGAGTAGTGCGGAAAAAAGGGTCCATCCTGCCAGAGCCGCTTACCAGGATAAGGCACTTATACTCTCCGACCTTGTCCGAGCATCGGACGGAACCGTTCGCGACCAGCAGCTGGCCATGCAGCCATCGGCACGGTAAATATTTTAGCTTAGAAGTGGGGGAATAGGAAGGGGAAAGAAAAAGGAGAGTACCAAAAAAAATGAAAACCCCACCCTGGTACCACGACGTTTTCCTTTGTACACACAGACAGTAACTAATTATTAATAGAACAACACGAGTATGTACGTTCAAAGTGACAAATGCCGACTTTTCATGAAGGGATAGGCCGCCGTTACAAACTATACAAAATTATACTTTAGAAGTCCTTCTTCGTTCAATTATTATTATTTCACGACGTGACGCGGACTTTCCCCTAAATTAATACTCTCCAAAATCGCGGGACTACAAAAAGCGGCGTGCCAAATACAAGCTTACTGAGCGATTATGAAACTCTTTTTCTGTGACAGTTCTCATGTTGACTAGACACTGTTTACACCGGGCCTCGTCGGCTAGGGTGCGTTCAACTATGCCACTATGCTTCCAAAGAAATATTAAAAAATATTGGTGAGACTGCATCATATTTTTTCTATGTGTCACTTTGGTTCACGTTTGTTTCGCCTATGTCTTGTCACTAGTTTTTTTTTTACCCTCATCTTACCAATACCTAAATAATGTTCGGTGTACACATTCGCCCCTCGGTAACTCCAAAACCGACTAAAAAATGTCAGAGTTATTCAATGTTTACATATGGAAAGACTAGATGGCGCACCCCGTGCTATACTATCATGCCTAGTACTAATTAGAACATAGTCGTTTTCGGTATTGCATCCGCCATTTGTTTACATGTCAGTGTTTTTAGAGCACAAACAAAAGGTTTAAAAACGAACAACTTTATCTGACAATGAAAGAATAAGGCATACAAATTGCCCGCTCAAAATAATCTGCTTTGATTTAATCCAATTAAGTCCTAGACAAAAAACCGAAATAAAACTCCACATACATCGTTTAAATATCCAAATTTATTATGATCCAGCATCAACGGCACCTTTCATTTCATTTTCTTTTATATAGCCAGATGCTATTCCAATCAGCCGTAGAACGAGGCTTTATTTCTCTATTCACCCCGTAATAGCGTAATCCACATTGGCCATTACAACCTTTCGGAGCATAATTTGAGGCCATCTAGGAAAGAACGAATCCGCAATAAAACGATCGAAATTGGACCACAAACGCTGTCCTAGTAACACAAAATACGTGAGGAATACCAATAATGCAGTATTTCCAGGACCTAAAGAGGACGAGCCGAGGACTCTTCAAATCCATTCGTGCCAGTTATAACGATCCAAGGACAACGATTCTGCTCCAAGTCGCGTTTGGTTGTTGTATGCAACAGATGTGGGCAATCCTCGCACTGTGTGGTGGTTGGTGGTGGAGGCGGTGGCGGCATCCCCTCCACAACGCCTAAGCAGGCAAACTCGGAGGCTAACATGATTTCGCAACTTGCCAATAATCTAGAGAAAGTGCGGGAGAAATGAGGAGTTATAAGTACGTGATTCATTGTCAGTAAAATCGTGCACCCCCTCCAATTACATTCGTTGAATTGAAAGTATGTCGCTTTGCCGTTAGTTCGTTGGAGTCTTCCCCCCCCTTCCACCCCAGAACCCAGTGCTTATCTTTATTACATTTCAAGCCACGGCTGGCATCCCCCGTGGAAGTTCCCATACACTTCCAGCATTATCGACGTTTGTATTTCCAATGAGATTGCTGCTGCTGCTGCTACCTACAACCCCCGAGTGGGGTCAGCCTGAGGAGAGCACAAGGCTTAAGGTAAGGGATGCTCACCTAAGAAAATTCGCCTCAGTTGTAAACCTGGATGGTTAATTTGGTTTCTTTGAATCGGTCTAGGGCTGCTGTGGATTTGGGGGTGGTTTTTGTGTGTTTGCAGGGCCGTAAATGTATATATGCTTGGGTTGATTACTGCACCCTAATCGATTTACGGAGACACCCACAAGGGCATGTTGACCTGGGGACTTGCCCTCATAATGAGTCTTGAAGTAGCCCAAAACTGGAAATGAGCTCCCAGGGTGCATACTTCACAGTAAAAAGTTAATTAACTAGAGGTGGTTTGTAGTTTTTATGTTTGTTTCTGTGAGCTTAACTAAGTGAGAAAACTCCACTTTACCCATGGTCTAATTTTAGGCAATGAATACTTTATATGTTGACGGTTTAATGTGTTTGAGAGTTAGTGGGATGCCAGCGGTGTGGTCAGTGTGTACCTTTACTGTATATGGGTGTTGTATAAATGGAATTATTAATGGAAAAAGATTTAATAAAGACTGAGCAATGAGAATGGAAATATGAAAGTTGGGAGTTTGTGTTATGACTTAGTATTAGGTGTAAGGAAGGCCCTGTCGTTTTTTTAAGAAAACAAAATTACACTTATTTAACTTTTTATTTAAAATTTAATCCAAAATGTAATTTTCTTCGAAGCATTATGAAAGCTTATTCCCTGAAGAAAAGTCCTCGTCCTTTTGGAGGCAAGTTTCTGCGCCATTTGGACACCCTCAGAATTAGCGTACTCAATTCCTTCAAGGAAGTTAAGAAGTCAAGCGACATTCTTTGAGAGGCCGTCTTTGCAGACACTGTGATCTATTTAGTCTATTGTATCAATTACTTTATTAAAAACCTTCGAGATAAGGCTTCTTTTTACTTCACGAGCTGTGTGGCAGATGGCGCTGCACGGTCCCATAGCATAAATTACAGGCCAACAAAATCCGTCAACATAGTTTGGTAACACAATCCATTCCCTGTTACAATTGTTGGGCTTCAAATTCAAGTCTCTTAAGGCGTTAAAAGCTAACTCTGAGCGCATTTTTAGGCCCAAGCTACTTCAAGGGCGGCCGTATACCAAAACTTCACACGCTCATTTGCGATATTTTGCACTTTCTGAAGCGAAACTTCCTTGCTCTCGTTCTGGAGATGTTGAAAGGAAAGTTCCATTCTCTCGTTTTGGGATATCGAACTGGTACGAGTAAATTCAGAATTGGCCACGAAAACAAAGACAGTTGTATGAAACGGAAGTTGCCTTCTCACTTGTTTACAGTTGTCACTTTTGTAAAAAAAAAAAAATTAAGATTAAGTATTAAAGAACATAAGCCAAAAGTGAAAATTCACGTAAAGTAATAAACAAAATATAACACAATCAAAAAACACAAATACAATCAAATAAAAAAAACGAATACAAAAAAACGAGCAAGACACAAAATTCTTGAACCAAATTAAACACTAATTTCGTAACTGAATGAATTCACAAATATACTAACAATTTAGTTTCCACTTCTTATTTTCGTTTAATATTTTGGATTTTAACAACTTAAGCTGATGAATTTCGCAAAAATCATCGCCAAAATAGTAATTAATCTTCCACACTGCTTCAACAAAGCAAATGACAGCAACAGTCATGATAGCAATTAAGTGATGCCATATATAAATAACTTTTACCAAACAAGCAAGAAAATTTTTACAAGTTATTTAAATTTTTTCATAGATGGCGCAGGCATCGGTAAAGTAAAAATGAAGAGTCGGTTATTTAAAAAATTATGATTGTGTAGGCAGATTGTCTCCAATGAGGATTTTTGACTAGGCATTATTGCTTGAAGATCGTTGGGGTCATCGTTGATAGAATAAAAGGAACTCGAGTTCAGGCACGCCTCCATCTGAGCTATTAAGGCTAACATTTCTTCTATAGACAGCCTGTGATCACCAATAACACTTCTAAAATGGCGTTTGAATGATTTAAGGCCAGCTTCGCAGAGGCCTCCGAAGTAAGGTGTCGCAAGCGGAAGAAAGTGCCATTCGGTGCCCCTGTCGGCTAGTTATTCTTCTTCTTCTTTGATCCGTTAGTAGGCGGTCCGAGCTTTTTTAAAACGCGGTTTCTTGCCTAATTTCTTGGGTCTCCCGATTATGGTCAATTCGGCAGGTCAACCACCCTCCTCCTTTCTTTCACACCCTAGACTTGTGACCAGACGACGGCATTGGAGCGTACGGGACTAACTGATTAGCAGCGCCAAAAAAATTTGGCGCTGCTGGCATTGTCACATACATCTTTACGCAGGGTCCGCGACGAGCAATGAACCTTTTGAAGGCGGCTAGAAAGGCCTCGGTAGTTAAATCCATTACAAGTTCTAGGTGAATTGCACGAGTTGAGAAGCATACAAATATAACTACGTATGTTTTATGATGGTTCGTCCGCGGCCTTTCATGGTTTTTATAGAAAATGGACCGTCGTAGTCAACTCCGCTGTTGGTGAATGGGTTCGACGGTCGCACTCGGTCCCCCGGTAGATTTGCCATGATTCTTCGCCTTCGCCTTGTAGCGACAGCAGACGATGTATCTTTGGATGAAAAACCAGACTGTGTTTCTTCCGTTATGAATCCAATATTTACTATGAAGATAATGTAGTGTAAGCTGCGTACCGCCAAGTAAGATTTTCTGAGGTGCGATGAAGATAGCGGTTTCTCTTCTTTCCTCGGTGATTGGTTCAGGAGGTGCTTCCAGATTTCGTCTTCTTCTTCTTCTTTACCGGCTCTACAACTGGGATCCGGTCCTGGCGTCTCGCAACCGTTCTCTCCACCGGTCCCAATTCTGAGTCGATGTCATCCAGTTTGGCATCCCTAAGCTCTGAGCATCCTGGTCTACGCCATCCTTCCAACGAAGGTTGGGTCGCCCTCGCTCAGAGAGCTTCCAGATTTCGCTTTGGCCAATATTCTCGGTCCTTACTTAGCCAGGGTGGTCCAGCTCACCACAGATCATGAGATTCGAGTTCTGTAAGTGGTAATCCTCGTGTGGAGCAGACAGCAAGATTATCTTCAGATCTTACATTCTGTCATACTACTCGAAGGAGGCTAGACTGCATTGTGGACATGCGTTTAGCTATAAACACCTTCCACTTAGATCGTTAATATTATATTGACGTCACGAACAAAGATTAACGTCATGTGACGGCCGAGTTCACAAATAATATCCGATCTGACAATGTTCGTCCGTTATTTTCGTTTAGTTTTCGTTTCTTAACAACGGCCGAACGTCTGGTGACGCCCCCAGTCGACTATTTCGTTTTGCGAGTCTGAATCGATCCATATATCTGAAAGCTTCCTAGTTTAAACTTGTCAAATGTTATCGTAATGACAGTTGTAAGTTGACAATTCACAAAATGGCGCACTCGAAATTGTTGAAAGAAACAAAATGACGTTTTCAAATATCCTCGAAAAATGTATTCCTATGTGTAAAACGTGAAAATATCGGTCCCTACAGGGTGCACCATCTAGACCTACGGTATTTCAACATTAAATAACTCTGATATTTTGTAGCCGATTTCGACACATGTACACGATTTTCAAACGTCATTCAATACCATTTTAGCTCTGAGTCAATACACACCAAAAGAACGCGCTAAAATTGTAGCGCTATACATTGAAAGCAATCGTTCAATTGTGAAAATTGTGCGTGTGATCTCCTCATTTTCCGTATTAGCGGCGCTTTTTTCTGGGGGGCTATTTACAATGGTAAGTTTATGCCAGCAAACCGAAGACCATTGATGAACTCAAAGCTAACATACGAGCCGAAACGTCCGAAATGATGGCAATTGTTCAGATTGCTCGAAAAAGAACTGTTCTTGCGGAGGTGGTCATTTAATCGGCATTGTATTCAAAAACTGGTCTGACATAAATGGTGGAGAATATTCTAAAAAAATCTTGCTCATTTGTCAACATCGCATAAAAAATTTCAGGGTTCTTTAATGTTGAAATACCGAAGGTCTAGATGGCGCACTCCATATTAATCGGTCGAATCTTCTAACTGGCAGCTCTTAGATCTGTACTGTTTTATAGTAGTAGAATCCCCGCTTTAAAAATGCATTCTACCAAAAGTCCCCAATAAATCTCGCTTTATTGTAGCTGGCGATGCTTCATCAACTGCCGGTTCCTATATAAAGCAACATAATAAATGGCTGACTTATAAGCGAAACAACAATTTTCATCCAAGTTATCTCGTTTGAGCGCCATTAAGATCACAATGAACTACTCCATCAATTCTTAACTTTCATAACCGTCATTTGCCTTCAAAATCCCTCTCACTCAGCCCGGGAGAAGACAAACTTTTATGGATTACAAAACTGCAAAGATAGTTCCCAACACTCCAGCAGAAAAAAAAGAAGCAAAATGACGCCCTTTCAGTAGTAGCATTTACTGAAGGATCCGATTTACTGCAGCAAAATGTCCACCCAGCAGGAGCAGCTACACACACACACACAAGTGGCCGGGGTTGCAAATTGCTTTCAGGCTGTGTTCCCGTTCCCAAAGTTGCAGATGGAAAGGACACGAAATGAGAATGGGGAAAAAGCTGGCTAAATACGAGACATTTTCAGGATTCATTAAGCCCTTATGACACTCAC
This sequence comes from Thereva unica, assembly GCA_949987705.1. Taxonomy (NCBI): domain Eukaryota; kingdom Metazoa; phylum Arthropoda; class Insecta; order Diptera; family Therevidae; genus Thereva; species Thereva unica. Next base: position 110,941,446 of record OX465284.1, read on the forward strand.
TTTTTTTCGGCTGAAAAATCTGCTAATTAGAGTGAGCCGTGATGTTAACATAGGAAATTTAAATTGGAGTGAGTGAAAAACAAATTTGACAAAATTGGAATGGAAAAATGGAATTGCCATATATATTCTAGCAGTTCAGCTGGAAAATATGAAGAAAATTTTCAATATTTTTTGACAGTTCTTGATTTTTTAAGTGTGTATGGGTGTGTGAGCGTGTATTATAAGGTGATAACAGAACACAATTGAGATGGAACTGTCAAAGCTTATTTCAAAAATTATTAAGCTTATGTTATCCTTTTCTCGCAAACTCTTTCTACCTTTTTCGTATAATTGGTTTTTCTAGCAGATTTATCAGCCGAAAAAAAGCGAGTGTCATAAGGGCATTACCAGGATAATGGATAAAGTCTGTAAGTACACGTCCTGAGCAGGAATCAGAGTCTCATATTCGTATATATTGGCTTCGGCGTAGGCGGGAAAACAGTTGTTGCTAATGACAGAAACGTCGGGAATTTTTCATTTCGGGACAAAATCCGTCGAGATGGCAGCTGCTGACGTTGAAGGACTGCTCGGACTCGTGGGGAAGGAATGCTTTTTATCATGTGTAACTCTCTCCCCCTAGCCCTACGGATGGGGCCAACTGGCTGCCTTCAGTTCTGGCAGCTCTCACACAGGCGGCAGCAGCAACTTCCAGAACTCTTATCCAACATCGGATATAAATCATATATCGTACGTGTTCGGATATTTGTCCATAAGATATCGCCCAGCTCCATGGAAGTTTTGTTTTTTCTTCCACCACCCCCCCGAAGAGGGGCCATGGGAAAGTCGTCGGCGCTGTTAATGGAGCATTATCAGGGACAAGCGCGTCCTAAGTTAATCGAGGAAAGCCTGATCGAATGCTCCCAAGTTGGCGGCTGATTCTTATAAATTCGCCACACGAGCCTCGTATGACATTGGATCTGGAGGTCCTCTCGGATCCTTGATGCCATGGCAGAAGTAGTGGATTTATCTGACGCTCTCACTTCACTCTCTGCACACACACGGCGGCTGAGATTGAAGCGATCAAATGATGCTCTTGATAAATTGGAACTTTTCGAAGTAAATCACGCAGCTGTGAGCAAATTGGAAGACAAAATGCTGCTGACTGGGGCGGGGCGAGAGAGTCCTTGCTGCCTGCCAAAACATATGACTAAGGGAAAATTTATAGGTTTCATACTTATAGACAGCTTAGGGTGTTTAGGAAGTGCTCATTCTTGAAGATAAAAGAAACTGCTTTCATATTCATTCAGCGGTGCTTATGCCTGAATGTTGACTAAGGAAATTGCTGTGATTTAAAAGGATTCTTTAAGGAAAATATCGAGAGTTTGCTGTATCAGCCTTTACGGTAGTGGGTAAGGTCTTGATAAACTTGGATTTGGTTGTCGCGCAATATATAAATAACGGTTTCAAGGAGTACACTTTTTAAATGTTTACACAAAACGCACTATTTAATCACAACTTTCACTTTAGGTCACTTTGATCACTTTAGAACACTTTAATCCCTTTCCATATCGAAACTGACAGACCCGCTCTCACTGCATTTTTATAACCAAGTCCAATTTCGAGATCTTTCTTTTTATGTCGAGACTATTCTTTTTAACGAGCATTCGTTAAAACACTTCAAAAAACTTCAGTAAGACATTTGACAGTTTGACGTTTTCAATTACAGTTCACTCATACTCCAACCAACAGATGGCGCGATATTAAATGACTGCATAAATCGTTCGTTTAAATTCTAACTAAATCGTTACAAATGACAGTTCGTTCAAACTCTAATAGATGGCCCATAAATCACAACATGATAAGTTGAAAGAATTTTAGTTTTTCGATATTTGTTTTCGGTCTCAAAAGTAAAGTCCATGTCCAAGTCCAAGTAACGTCGACAAAACCGTAGCAAAAAAACAGAAAGAGAAAAGTGAGCGGACTGGCAATGTAATACCCACAACACCAGATTACCCCGTTCGGCTCCTTCCATTATAGACAAAGCATTCGTTCATAAATAGAACATCTCGACTGTGGAGCTACTGTTCTGACATACGGCCTTGACAAGTGTGGGGTTCCGCTCTTACAAAACAACATAAGAAACGCGAACTTAGGAAAGTCAACAAGCCGTATTGAAACAGTGAACGTATTTCTCTATATAGTTGCACCTGATCTATTCATCCGAAAACACGGCCCTGAGACAACGGGAATGTGGCTTACATGGGGGTTGGCGCTAGCGCATATCCGAGGTCACCTTCTCGAAAAACTACGAGGTGCACATCCCTTCACGTCGTAATGGGAGTAATACACCGCAGGATGCCATAAACTTCTGCACTGATGACTCTAAGCTCGAGGGGGGGGGGAGGAGTATTCTCACCGGAATTTGGGGTTGAAGTCTCCTTCCGACTACCCGATTGCTGCAGTGTATACCAAGCGGAGGTTTTAGTCATACACGAGGCTGTTCTACAAATCAACCAGCATTGCGACAGGAACCGAACTGTCTACATCTTCTCACATAGTCAGGCGACTCTGAAGGCCCTGCGTTCTTGCACTTATAACTCCAGATCCAGTCGCAGATCTCTTAACGAGATGGCTCAGCAGTTCAGGACCCTCGTCATAAGGGTCACCAAAATATAAATAGAAACTGTAAAGCTGACGAAGTGGCTACGAAGGTAGATAGAATGGTTTCGTCGAAATTTTGAATAAAAGCTTTAATTTAAGCTCCTGAGCTTTTATTACGTCATGCAAAAATAAAGAAGCTTTCAAGCTGTAGAGCTTTAATATTGTAAATGAAGAAGCTTTTAAGCTTTTGTGACGTGTCTTCCATCCTTCAGATAAAGCTTACTACTAGACATTGCAGCATGACTTGAACGACGTGGCGGACGAGTTACCACCAAAGGGTGACTCCTCAGCTTGACCATGTCACAAAAAGCCCGATTCTTAAAATTCAAAATGGCCGCCGAAATATAAGCGAAATTCAAAAGGGGCAACTTAAAGTAAATTTGCCAATTGTGTTCCGATTTCCATGAAAATCGTTATTTGTTTTTGATTAGAATTTATAAATTCAAAATGGCCGCGCCAATATGGCCGACGAATTTTGATAATTCTGTTCCGATTCTCATTAAATTCCCAATGTTCCGAAATGCCTAAGCTCCAAAATTTTGCATGAAGGTCCGTAGAGGTTTCCCACAGTACACCTCGAAGCTCGACTTTGAAAATTCAAAATGGCCGCGCTAATATGGCCGAAATTCAAAATGGGCGCGCAAATTTGATTTACTTTGATCCGATTTCAATGAAAATGGGTATCTAGGCGTATTTAAGGTCGCAAATAACGAATTTATGATCAAAAATTATAAATTCAAAATGGCGGGGCCAATATGCCGAACGAAATTTGTCAATTGTATTCTGATTCCAATGAAAGTGGATATCTAGGAGTTTTTTAAAGGCAGCAAATAACGAATTTTCGAACCACAGACCTCTGGAATTGTGGGCGGGTGCCCTAACCCCTAAGTTGCCCTAAGTCCGCCGCCAGAATCAAGATTAATTCAATGTAAAACACTTAAACTTCAGAAACTAAACTCTTCTTGCTTTAAACATTGCAAATTTTATAATCTTTCACAGTTAAATGAACTTAAAAAACTATTCATGAAGACAACAATCAATTAGCGCTCGATAAAATCTTTATTAATCGAAGATTTGCATCTCAAAAATAGAATCCGATACTTAACCTCGAATTAAGAACGCGAATTCCTAGCCATTTGTTACCTCGTTCGCTACACTCTTGATTTCCACATTAAAATCCACACCACCACACACACACATAAACAACCTATCCAGTCACACGAGAGCAGTATAATACTCGTAAATCTATGAACGATAAGGACTGATGCTTTGTAACCAGGAATATGCTATGTACACTCCGATGTTGTTAAATCCGGAATAATCAGAAAACTACACAAGTGTACCCCACCCCTTAACCCAACCAGGGTGTGTAACTGCATATGAAGGCGCTAACATAGTTAAACCCATTCCCCAAAAACTAGCCCTATCGCGCGAACACGTCGCACCCGTCGACTTTGTTCGTTCGTACGTTCGTTTGCTGCGCGCCCCCCGCTCAGATCCACGTTCGGCTGTTATATCCTCTCGACAGTGCAGGATTTCACGATTTTAATGGCGATGAATGCATTCGACGAGTCCTTCGTATAAATGTTTCCATTGTACTGTGCTGCCACCCAGTTGTGAATTTATTAATTTCCATAAATTAGCAATTTTTTCGATTTTCCACATTTAACGGAAGCTAGCTGCATTTGCCAATAAAGAATCGGCTGCGGGGGGTTTTCTATGGTAAATACGGCGTATGTATCAATTGTCAGGATGCCAAAAGGACCTGCAGCTGCACTCTTTCTGGGAGCTTGTTCTAATTTTGCAGTTTTCAGAATGAAGGTAAATTCCCTGGTGACATTCGATCTAATGACTCGGACGTATTCTATGCATGGGGGAATATTAGACCGCTTAACGCTTCACTCTGCAGTGCAGATTAGCATGCTGTCAAAGGGCGATTTAAAAATCTCCCAGTTTTGACTCTGATCGTCCTGGCAAATATAGTAGGGTCACCTCCAATTTGCAATTTTCAAAGAGCAATCAACCAGCATCTGAACTAGTTTGCTGGATAGACATAGACATTCACGACGATCGGCTTTGCTGCAATGTGTCCAAAAACAATGATGTCAGGGTTCCGTCCTAATCGAAATTCCCATGAATCCTCCTGCTCTGTTGAATAAATATCCAGTGCTGCTCCCCTCCCCCACACACAACGCGATTCCAAATGGGGTTTTGTGCAACTCTTCCGGGACTCAAATATCTGCACCCCCCGTGCTCCTTTTCTCAATGTCCTTTTTCCCTTTTATTTACATGCCGGATTCTGTGTTTACATAGTTTCGAAAGCTTTATCTACACAGAAGGCTAACGCCGTCGTCCGTGGTGCAGGTCCAGATATTGCTTCTTTTAATGGCGCTTGCAACTGTGGAGAAATGTGATTCATTTCAAACGGAAATAAGGGCGAAGGGCCCTTTTAATATTGTAAGTGCAATGGGAAGCGTTGAATGGCCTGATACCATAAACTACCGTTCTTGTAGCTTAAGGATCCATGAAGTGTTGCCACTACAGGTAGAAACCGCCAACAAGCAGCTTGAGGATATCTAGGAAAAATGCAGATAAGTCTTTAAGGTGACTTTTACTTTGAACTTCTTTAAGCCACGCAGTAGCTACGATGGGTAAGAACTCTCCCCATGAAAAAAGGCCGTCCTTTGTAGTAGTCCATTATCAGTCCCGATTGCCATTCATTCTATCAAGAAAATGGAAATTTTTAGATCCAAAAAAACTCGCTCACAATCGGAAAATTAAATCCCCGAAATTCCATCTGAATATTTTATAAAACTCTGCTCTTCACTTTTCTCTTTGTCTATTCTCTCTCGCCCTCATCATTCTCAGCGCCTAGAATCCTAGAAATTAATGCCTAGCAATAAAACATTTGGACTAGGGCGCAAAGCGTCCAACTCGAAAATGATTTAACCCAATCGGCGGCATCCACGTTTCTCGGCTGTATACATATAGTTGCTCTCCCCCCGCCCGGGAAACCTGGCGGTAGTAGATTAACTCCATTTGCATATTTCTCAAAGTGAAATCCTGAATTTTCAAGTGCGCAAATCTGATAAGGACGGGATTTTTTCGTTACCGCATTCAATCTCTTTATATCCCAAAGTTAAGGCAACATCGAACAAAAGGATTCTTCCTGTCATTCCTTTATCTGGATCCGATTTTCTCGCCTGAGAGATTATCATTGAATACAAGAAGTTTTCCATTAACAACAAAAGAGACGAGGAGGAGATCCTTCTTTAATTTACCCCTGAGAACATCACGCCAGACGTGGGACATTGTCTATGTCGTGGGACGAACGAGAGACAGACCCAAGTGAGAGACAAGGCTAGATGACACTGTGACTATGGTTTTAACCACTTCGAGGGCAGCTGCGAGAGGGTATATTGCTCTGCCCACTCCATCGCTCTTTTCGTCGCATCGCAGAGCTTTCATCATATTGTGCTTTCATCATATTCCCCTGTATACTTAAGCATTATGTACTTGAGACTAGGAACACTTTATTACATTGTAGTTTGCCACATCCACCCTGAGCCGCCGCCCCTTTGGCCCCCCGGATTCGCAATTTCTTTACAATGCCAGAAGACTTCTCAATCCAGAGGAAGAAAAAGCATGCCAAACTCTGAGCCAAGTGACAACGGTCCGCAAGGATACGCAAGGACTATACCCAGTAACACTCGTAAATCCTGCCACAACTCCCACATTTCAATGTCCATCCCCAGCCCGAGTCAACTAAGCTCGTTTTCTTTCGCTCATAGTTCTCCCATAAAGGACTGTTTCCTTTCGGAGGACAACGACCAAGCGCAATTTTTATATACATTAAATTCGGTGAATTATTGGGCAAAGGAGATTGTGACAAAAAGTTTTTTCGTCCCACTCTCTCATCTCAACGTCGTCAGTACACCACAAGCTTTTGTTAATTGCGCTTTGTCCAAAAACACAAAATACCCGAAAGTAACACAATGCGCCGCTGATTCACGGGTGGCAGCACGGACGTAAGGACATGTCGCGAGTCTCTTCCGCTTGCCAAAAAAGTGCCGCATAACTGCTCAAGATCTTCCCATAATAATCCTTAAGATGAAATCCGGCTTCTTATAGCACGATGACAGCGTGGAATCGCAATGGGAGCTCAGTGCAATGGAGTGCTGCTGTCCGCCTTCAGCACAGCGCGCGGAGAGCTCCTAATTTCATCCTCTGACTTTTATTAATTCTTGTTTTTTTTTTTTACTCCCAGAATTTTTGTTATGGAGCGTTGTCAAATTAATGTGACAGCTTGTCACTTTCGGTGGACCAAGAGCTTTTCTGTGAATGTCAAACGAACTAGCTACCCTCCTCAATGGACAAGTGATGTTGTGTGGGCGGCAGAGGGAAAAAATCAGGCATATTTTATTATGAAAGACAAATGCTGTTCTTCTTCGAGGGCTTTTTGTGTCTATCGGGGTAACATGGAAATCTTGCCGGCTAATACCTGCATTTTTTTGAGGAGACTACAGATTTTCTATTTTGTCCTTAAAGGAAGAAAATCGAAAGAAAATAACTGCAACGCCAACTAATTTAGAGATTTGTATTAAAGGCAACTCTTCCACCTTTGTATTTTCAAGCATTAACAATTTCAGGGCTAGAAAAGGAGTTACAGCGGGAAGACCTGAAGCAGAGACCCTGTACGCTTAAGATTGTACGCTGACAGATTCCTTTGGTAAAGCCTTGGAACTTCTCCTTAATCGCCAGGTTACGAAGAAAGGGCTCCAGGTTGGTTGCAGGCGAAGATACCAGAATCAACCTGCCAAACCGTCACTTTGAACAAAATGCATAACGTTGCTGGATTACAGCTGTAGTTTTTAAGCTTTAAGGCCTGCCTATGATTCTGGTCGCCGGTTCTACTTTTTAGTCTATTATATGCCTTCCGCCATTTTATGGTGGCCGCCATATTGGATATAAAACGACATCACACAGATTACTGCATTGTAATCGCCATACCCTTTCATTTGATACCCCTACCGAGGAGTTGTAAATAAAAAACTAATTCGCCATTTTGAATTCGGAATGACGCTGCACAGCTAACTGTATCCTACCTGTGATGCTCTTTTATTTGGTACCCATGTCAGTAGATCTGGGAACACAATTGTAAAAATCGGCCGCCATTTTGGAACCGCCATCTTGATTTTTTTACAAAATGGTCCGATGGCATTGTCGCACGAACTATGCATAATGTGATTGTGAAGTTGATCGGTTATATTTTCTACATTTTAGTCTATTATATAACTTCCGCCATTTTGAATTCGGAATGACGCCGCAAAGCTAATTGCATTCGACCTGTTATGCTCTTTCATTTGATACCCATGTCGGTGGGTCGAGGAACACAATTGCGAAAATTGGCGGCCATCTTTGACATATTCCATATTCAATATTTTTTGACAATTCTTGATTTTTCGAGTGTGTATGAGAGTGTGAGCGTGTGTCTTAAAGTCATAACACAATTGAGATAGAACTGTCAAAATTTATTTCAAAAAATATTATACCTATGTTATCCTTTTCTCGTAAGAAGTTTTCACTTTAAAACCAAAAAAAAAACACAATAACCAAGAACCAACGAAGCCGCAACCTTTAACCTCACTATCACAACGCGGATACACCTGCGTAAAACTCATAAAAACCGAACAAATACGCGCCGAGAAGCCCAAGTGTCAAAAAAACGCATTTGGACATTCTGCAAACTGACATTCATCAGCTGATGGTGCTGCCAGAAGAATTTCGTACCGGAAGAACACTAAGAAAACTTCTAAAAAATGCGACGTTCAATAAAAAAGCCATAACTTATTATTGAAATAACGAAATTAACCGTCAGTTGAGTGTCACTTGACTATTGCCGCCGTCGTCATATTTAAACCACAAATGAAATATAATTTTGATTTTCAATAAATTTATGTTTTTTTAGGTCGGTTAGTTAAATATAAAGTTCCATAATTTACTAGGGTTGTCTAAAAATGTTCTAACCTCAACATGAAGATGGCAGCACTCGTCAATAAAAGCTAGTGAATGTAGTTGTGCATCTTTTGACAGTTATTCACCAGTTTCAGCAAGACCCTCTCAACTACAGGCCATGCAGTTTTATCTGGCACTAATACAACCATAGCTGAGAATAGTCCCAAAATTTGACAGTTGCTGAGAATTTAATGGCGCAGAGTACGTTCGCGAGTGTTTTCGTTATAGTTTTGTGGTAAAAAGTGGTAAATTATTGAAATTTATCGCTTTAAACCATACAAGGATTATCAGTGATTATTTCTTTAGTGATTTAATAAAAAAAAATATAAAAAAATAGTGATTTAGTGTATTTTTGGTGTCTTAATTGTTAAGGTGATCAATTTATTTTACATTCGCGGTGTTTTTTTTCGTGTATATTAAGGGAAAATATGCTGAAGATTTAATTAAAAGTGATTTTAAAGTCATTAATTAATTTATTTTGCAATTATTACTAAACATATAAGTACAGAAAAGTGCGAATGGAAAAGTGAATAAGAGAAGTGTTTTTCGGCACCTATATTTTTAATAATAATATCATAATATATGTATTAATCACTTTAAAATCACTTTTAATTCCATAACTACACAAAACATTAAATATTCAACATTTTTTTCGTAAATAAACATGAAAAAACACCGTGAATGTGAAAAAAAGTTGATCGCCTTAACAATTTGAACACTTAAACACACTTAATCACCAAATTTGTTTTATTTTTTTTAATGAAATCACTAAAAAACTATTCACTGATAAATCCAAGTGCAGTTAAAAGTGTTAAAATACAATATTTTATCACTTTTTACTGCAAAAATAAGCACAAAACTTCTGCGCGTACGGCTTCCGCGCCATGTTACTCCGGTGTGCGGTGACTTTTGGGACTATTACCACCACCACGAAAAATTCATCTACGAGGCCTGTAGTTGAGAGGGTCTTGGTTTCAGTCATTTTGAACATGTAGTTGTTATTTGACAGTCGTTTGAGTGAGTCGATGTGAGTGTTTTTGTGAAAATCAATAGTTGCAGTTTTTGGACGTTTGATATGTGTAAACTATGAATAATTGATCATCTCTTCAAACTGTATGTTGATGTCAAAATACGATACTACCCCTCATGGCACTTAATAAAAAACAATTCAGCTGATAATTTGATGCTCAATTGACACTTGCACATTTTATTCATTTATGCACTTTCCATATAAATGATGACAGTTCATTTACGAGGTAGTGAACTGAATTGAAATTAATTTGCAATCGTTAGAAAGTCAAAAACACCGGAAACAAATGCGATATTGAAACAAACGAAACTATAAAGCACGAAAAATTTGATTTTGTTTGCACTGTAATTACTTGATACGGGTTTAAAGTTTTGTTATGACAAGCGAAAACTGTTTTGATGTGATGTAAACAGATTTCGATTGCGTCAAAACGTTTTATTGAAAACTACGGATTTCAAGTGCGATGGAAACATGATATTATTGAAAAATAAATGATAAATCACTACTTCGACCACAGGAATGTCGAGGGCAATGAGAAAGCAGATGAATTGACTAGACTAGAGACAGAAAACAGTTGTGTCCTAATCCTCGTTCCTTGGACTGAACCGCCACCTTTACATACCAATTCTTATTCAGAATAATTATAATAAACAGGTTCTTTACGGATTTACTACCTGGAAAGAAGCAAGCTTAAAAGAATATCTCTTCATTTATCAAAAAACCAAATAAAACATTTCCCAACGATTTGCATGCAACAAGAAAAGAAGTGCAATAATTCAGCCGCATTGTCATGTGAATGCACAGCGCCGCCATTACAAAGAATAAAACTCCCCGAAAGTTACTTTACATATAACTCACGGTTTAATTCAGACAAATGCATAATGGAGTAATTAAAGCGTCGGAATACGACCGAAACTTGACTGTGGAAACTTACCTCGTTTCTAGGAAAAGTTCTCGCTTAAATCGTGCAATTCCCCACGCTTAAGTCCCTAAATAGTACCTGTGGCCCGAAGCTGGGCGGAAGCGTTCATAACACAACGACGACGATGGCGATGGCGACGACGACGTTAGCACTCCACATACAAAAGGATCACTTTGCGAGGATGACCTGCCCCCTCTTCACCCTTTTAACCCCCCAAAACCCCCATCCAGAATATGCAATTAAATTTGCCTGTCCCCAATAAATTTGATTACTTCAGACAAATGTGAAAATGTCGCTGGCAGCTGCATCCGACATTTGCACTTGGGAGTTGCCAAAAACAGGATATCACAACACACCCGCAACAGCACTCCTGTTCGTCCTGATGTGTAACTGCGATATAAATTGTGATTCGGAGTATGTAATTCGGCCCGCTACTCGCCCTCAGGGCCCCGGGGCCGGGTCGTCCTAATGGCAGGACCGCAAGACCAACTAACGACTAAACTCCATAAAATTCCGGCAGAGTGTGTCGTCGACTGCATAAAATCCCGCAGTTATTTTAATTAATTTTTTTTTTGTTTTCCGTATGTGTGTAAGTTTGCTCTCCAGCGCCACCAATGTAGGGCGACTGCATAAATAATTAGACACGCTGCGAGGCAATAAAATGCAGAATTGGTGATTGCCAAGGATCCCTCCGCTCTGGCTGCAGAACGCGGCGATGGCTGCGATGAATTTTCGGGGTGGGGGCCAATGAAAATCGTGATTAATTTTTCAAATTAAAAGTTGTGCAATAAACTCGGAATTTCAAAGGCGAAGGGTTACGTAACTCCCAGCGGGGCATGGCCAAGGTTATATTTCTGGGCAAGGAGCTTTCACTTTCGATCTAGAACCTCTCTGTGTATATCCTCTGGCTGGCGTGACTGCGGAAGATGCTCGCCTCGCTCTCCAGAGGTCGTTGAATTAAAAATCCAAGGACCTCGTCGTTGTATTGTTGCTGTTAGCACTCAACTTAAAAACATGGCATCAACAGATAACTCCAGAGTTGATCACTGCTCATAAAAATCCTGGAGTGGAAGAAGAAGAAGCCGGGACGGGACACACGTGCCTGCAGGAAGCAATCAAGTCGTCTGCCGGGTTCAGGACTCCTGGAGTAGTAGTCTGCGGCCCCGAGACCAGGCACACAGCACCAGTATAGCAATTACCTTGAATAATGGAGTGGAAGCTCTCCAGCTGATAGCACCACCCTCATTAGGTTATACGAGGGCGCACCACAAGCACCTGAGCACTTGAACCCTGTTACAAGGAGTAATCTCGAGGGCTTTATCGAAGGAAGCACACTTCAGTGCCACAAAGCAGGGCAGAATGAGCCTAAGACGGTGGCCAGGACTTTGTTTTCTATTCCCTGCACAGGTACAAAAAAAATAAATGTTTTGGTAGCAATTTTTGCCGGGGCGGAGGCTCCAGTTGCTACGTCAAAAGTTCTTATACTTTGCCATTTACGTCCTATTAGGTTTAGTGTGTCTCAATCTATTAGACCAGGACCGTTCTTATAGTTTAATTCACTAAGAGCTGCTGTCATCATGTCGTTCTTTATAAATTATCCTGGCATAACTTGATTTATGAGCAGGAAAGGACTACGGCTGTATATCACTCTCGAGCGAGGGCTGTCCTTCATCCTGATGACAGGCAGCCATCGCGCCCTTCCAGCTCTAAAGGTGATGACTTTGCAATTAAATTTTGAAACCATTGATGGATTCGATAAAACTGGATTTACTCAAGGATACTCTGCCAGCCTTAATAAATGATGATGCTCCCTCCGCATTGGACCAGTTTGGCTTTAAGTTTTCGAATTTAATTTATTTAAAAAAAAAATAGTTTTAATTAATTTATACCGGTTTTGGATTATCGTTGAATACGATGCTAACTTGCAGTCACCATCCTTAATAAATTGCAGACTTCAGTTTTATTTTTTAATACTTCAGAATTTCAAAAAGAGGTGTCGCTTTAATTAGTTTAATTCTTTAAAAAAAATTATTGAAGTTCGTGCCACTTATGAACTGTCAACATACAACAAAATGGTGAACAATTACTATAAAAATGGTGACAATATCATTTTCTAATACTTCAGACTTTCAAAACGAGGTGTCACTTTAATTTCGTGCCTTTTCTGAACTGTTAACATACAACTGTCATAACAAAATGGCATTTGACAAATAAAAACTACGAGGTTTTCATATACGGATCGATACATTTTTGCATTTTTTTTTAAATCCGCGGCGACATCTATTATCAAAATATTTAATTCGGATTAGGTTGGACGCTCTACTAATATGTTATTTAGTGCTAAAATATCTTGCTGTGCCTTATACATTATATTTTTGACAGTAGTTTTACATTACATTAGGTACGTACGTTTTTCTTTACAAAATATCATTAAAAACTAAAAACTTCGTTCCACTTGTGTGGAATATGCATCATTTCAAACTTGTTACAGAATATACTATTTATAGTTTGCGCAAAATTTAAGATTGCACCATAGTAATGCGTATAACATATAGGTTGAATTTCGACCAACAAAAGCTGCTAAAAACGTCGTTTTGCGGAGGGAAGAATTGGAAGGGAAGATTTTTTTAACTTTTGATTTCACTGAATTTTTGAATCAACTTTGTGACACCTGTGCGGTTGTTGTTGGTTTTCGTCTCCCTTTTGTCTAGGAAAAGAAAAGAAAAGGGATGGCAAAAGGGAGAATTAAGATTAAAAACAACAACAGCAAGCTGAAGCATTCTAACGTTATTAGAATAGAGTTGGCTCTGAAAACCCAAGCGACTCTTCATCGAATTTCAAGAGGGAATGGACGACAATTTTTTTGGTAAAGGTACCATCATTGCATCCAGATTACTGGACAGATGGTGTTATCCCGGCTGGGTCAATATGTATCTGCACAGATGGCTCAAAAATTGGGAACATCGTAGGTTGTGGTGTCTTTTCCGAGGTATTGAATATCTTCGTCTGCCCGACCATTGCATCGTCTTCCATGCGGAAGTCCCTGCGATCTGGGAGGCGAAAGTCCCTGCGATCTGGGAATGGCTGAAGATTAATAATATATCTCATAAGAATATATGTATGTATGCATTCTATTGGATAACCAGGCTGCCCTCAAGGCTTTTAATCCTGTCGTTACAATATTCACAACTATTTTGAATTGCCGCAAGTCCTGTGTGAAACTGCCACTCAGTTTGATATAACTCTATGTTGGGTTCTTGGACACATTGGAATTAGAGTAAACTGCAGGGCAAATGAGCTTGCTAAACAGGACACCGAAATGAAAAGATACCCCACTTAAACCAAAAATGCCTTTAGTCAAACTGGCTGTGAGAAAAATCAGCTTAGCTCGAGGCGGGAAGTGAGGAGGAAACTGTCTCCCATCTTCTCTGTAAATGTACGGCCCTCGTGAGGAAAAGAGGGATCTTTCTTGACTCACGTTTCTTTGATGGATTGAGTGAAATGCAAAACACTGGTGTTCCTGCCGTCTGTCGCTTTATTAAAATCTCCAAATGGCTTGAAATGGCCTGAATTTTGGTCCAACCACTGGAATGGCATCTCAACGGGCCTAATTATGTCGTGCGGGCTCTAGTGGCGGAGCAACCATTTCAACCTAACCTAACCTAAAGGAACAAAGAACAAAGAGCAATTAATTGGTTAAATTTGTGTAATTTCTTGGACCGGCGAGAATATTTTTAATTTATTTTTTTTTTTTCAAAGTTTTAAACTTATTTCTGAAATTGCGCCCCCGACAAATTGCGCCCTGTGCAAGTGCACCATTTGCGCTTATGAAACCCGCCCTGGGAAACCGTTACTCAACGATGCTACTTAAGTTTTTTGGTCTGAAATTGATGTTATGGATGTGAACAACATTTATTTTAAGTAGGACAGCGCCATCTGCCACACAACTCGTGAAACAGTGATTCTACATGATCCTGAAATTGATTACAAATTTAAAAATAACAATGAAAACTTTTGCACCCAAATCACGCTTATCGAAGCAAGTTTCATGAATCATAAATAAACATTACTCCTTTGCTACTCACACATTATTCTCAAGCTATACAAAAGTATAATCAAGGATCTGCCTTCTCAAAGTGACAAGAACAGTTATTATTATCACATAAGAAAACTGAAGGACTGTTCAGATAAACGCGGCCACTTGTCTCCCGCAGGAAGACGCGCACTTAAACGGTTACTGTATAATATGTGGGCTTTATTACCTTCCGCATATAACAAACCAAGTTTATCACACAGAGGAGCCATGCTACTGGCGTTGTGTGCAAAGCAAGACCAACCAACGTTAACCGTAAGTGTTCTTCAACTTAAAATTACTCTCAAGCAATGGGGCCATATATCACCGACGAAAAGTCCTTTTAACTCCCTTTCAGAAGGGCTTTAAGTGAAAATCTAAAGTATCCTGGAAATTCGTTTACTCAGGCAAACATAAATCGCAAAGCGCGCTCCTTACACACAAGAGATTCACTTATTATTTCTGTGCTAGTACCAAGGATGTAGAATTCGAAATGGAATCTTCTGAGTTTTATTTTTTTTGCTGTTTTTTGTTCTACAGCGCTTCGAAATCTAAACTCAGGAATAGTCTGCGCTGCCCCGTGCTGCACAGCCCCTCGAACGTCCCCCGTTAAATGCGAAAAACAGAAGAGAACAAGAACAAAGGATTCGCTTAACGATAGCTTTACTACCACTAAACAAATTCCAGCGAAGCCCAAAACAGAAGAACTCCACTTAACCCCAGTTCTACTCGAGCATGTGTGTGGACTGCTCGTGAAGGGTTCGGTTTGAGCTAAGACAACTTGGAAGGGGCTGGAAACCGTCTCTGGGAAAAAGAGTTGGCCACTCACATAATTTGCGGAAAGTGTCTCCATTCAAAGACAAACAACCCCGTCACAGCCCGAAAAATTCTTCTGCTTTGCACTTATATATCCTTATATGTCCTGGTAGCCTACTCCGATCCCCGGAACTTTTTATTGCCGCATGAAAAGCCTAGACGGCTGGATAAGTTCGGGGGAGAGCTTCTTCCTCAATTGAAGGAGCCGTAAGGAACATAAGTAACGAGCGGCTGGATGGCGACAAAATATGTCCTGGTCCTGGAGCGTGTTATCAACCGTTCATCGCATAAATAACCCCTTAGTCTCTACAATGCCCCCCCCCCACTCCCGCCGATCTCTCCACACCAATAAAGCACAAAAGGAGCCTACAAACCTTCGACGACATTATCCGAGGCTCCAGAGCTCCAGGCCCAGCACGGAGGTGGAGGGTATGTCATAGCACCAAATCAAGGGGAGCGAGAGGCTCAATATCCTTTATATAACGGATCCTGAATCGCCCTCAACAGGCATTTCATCGATGAGGTATGGCCCTAAACTCGTTAAATGTAGTTCAAAGTTGTCCCTTGGACCTTTCCGGGATGTGTTTTACTTGGCTATCCAGTTGCGGATGTTATTCGTGGGTCACTCGAAGGATATTGATATTAGGATGTGCGTGGGGGATTACAAGGGACAGCGTATAAGTGTAATGTAGTTAAATTTTGAACCAAGGATTAAGATTTACTACCATGATTTTATCTAGTTTATTGATGTCCTTAACTTTTTGACAGTTTTCAATTTTTTTTGTTATATTTATCGTTCCGATATTGGTGCGTTTCTTATTCTGGTATTTTCGAAATCGAAAGGACTTTGCAAGGACTTCGTCGATTCTTGCGTTACTATTTATAATTTTATCGGGATTCGGATTGTTAAGCTGGAGAAGGGATATGACATGAACATATGTGCTTGTGTATTGGAAAAGGCTTAAACATTTTACGATTCACTATTCCAATTTTTATACACATACATATGTGTATGTATTTGTCAAATCTGCTTAGTAAGCCCCAGCGAATGTGAATGTATATCTGTGGCGGAATAACGATGTTCCGTAATCGGGAATTAAGCGAATGATGAAACAAATTCTGTAAATTGCCGAAAGCACTTTAGAGTTAATTATTATTATTGCTCTTCAATCCAAAGTCTCCAAATATCCTCGGGCGTACTCCATTAGAATATTCCCTGTTAATGTATATGTTAGTAGTTATATATAATTGGAACGTTTAGGTATATACAGTTACTACAGTAAATTTAACGATTGGTTAAGTTTCGTTAAATGCTACTTTTCCTTTGTGTTTTCTTGTCGCAGACTTTGATGGCTACCGGATATACTATTTTTAATTTTTTTCCATTTGTAGCTAGGATGTCAAGATTTTTGATTTTCCAACTCTTGAACAACCTACATACAGCTAACTGAAAAATTCGTCCGCCATTTTGGCCCCACAATTTTGGATTTATAAGTTTCGATCATAAGTTCACTGTTTGTTACCTTAGAAAACCCCTAGATACCCACTTTCATTGGAATCGGAAAAGATTTGGCAAATTCAACTATATTTCCGCAGCCATTTTGAAATTTCGGTCATATTTCGGCGGCCATTTCGAATTTTTTCAAAACCTTACATCACGGTGCATCATGGGAGACCCTCACGAACCTTCATTCCAAATTGCGAAGCTCTGCTATAATTTTCAACGAAACTCTCCATGACAGCGCCATCTAGGAGCGTATTTAGAAAGTAATAGAATATCCTACGTTGTTTCTGTTAATTAAATAGCACATGCTAAAAAAAATTTTAAGATTGATTGCATGGTATAGGAACCTATTGCAAACATACGGGCATACACACATTATTCGTTAAGTTTTCTGAAATTATCCAATTTTCTACGCAATTTTCTTAATTTTTGTTTCCGTAAGAACCTTCTTCAAAGTATTAGAAAACTTAAAAAATATGAATGAAATTGATAAAGGTGTTCTCAAGTTATGGCGTGCCCCTAGGAGTGATTTTTGAAAGTTGCCAAGTAGACGTGCCAAAACCACCGATTAGGTAAATTTTGGTTAATCAATTACGAAAACTCAAAAGAGGGCCATCTATCGGTCGATAGACTATTACAAAAAGCTCACTTTTAGGCGTTTTTCCAGTGACTTATGTTATCAGCTGATTTTGATTTCAATTTTCCTTAAAAATTAATAAAAAATATTGCTTGTCTTCATACAAGCCGATGGAGAGACCGGTAGACAAGGCAACAAGGTTACAAAAAAACTGTTTTTTTTTGTTCACTGACATTGGCTGCGTTCAGTTAGCGGCATAATGTAACATAATTTAAAATATGGCAAAAGAAAAGAGAAGGGTAGAATGTTGCATTATGTAAAGAAACTTAACTGAACGATATGTGTTGAAATATACCACAACTGTCAAATTTACTATGACCAGCTTTCAGCTGTCATTATGCAACGTTTGGAGAAGCAAAATAGCTTCATCGGTTTATGTTACATAAACGACATAACATCGTTGCTAAGTGAACGATTTTTTGTGCTACAAATGTCAGAAATATTTTACATAGAACCTTAACTGAACGACTTTGTGTTACATTAGTCACATAATGTAACATTGTGCTACTAAGTGAACGCACTCACTGTTTGTTACAACTGTCAAAATAAAATGACGTATTTTAACGTGTGCCACCCATAAAGGTGTTCGTCATAAATGAAGAATTTTCGTCATAATTTGATGCCGGTGTAAGCTATCAAATAATCCACAAGTAGCAAGATCCATTGCTTCCTTCGGATATCTCCTATCCTTTTATTATTTCCCTCGAACCAAGCTTACTACTGAACATTGCACCACTATGGCGAGTACGACATGATCAACTGATAGTACAAAGGGTGACACCTAGGCTTGAACTGTCACATTAAAAATTGTCATCTTTGTTCTTTATTGAAGTAAATAAGGATTTTAGGACACGAACCGAAAAATTTTACTTTTTAATCAAAAAAAACCAGCCAAAAAGAATCAATTTGACTGGGGCAACAAAAACTGTAAGAAAAAACCAAATTTAAGTGGCATTTTTCGTTTTGTGCTTAAATTTAAATCGAATTGAATTAAATCCTAAACAAACTGAGCGACAACGAGAGTGATTCGCCCTACCTTTTCACGGTATGAGTAAATCCTCACGAGAGGGATTAAAGCAAAAGGATAAGAAAGTCTGCTCAGACTTTCAGAAAATAGAAAAGCCAGACCTTTCCGCAGCGGAATCGGAGGCTTGCTCAGCGAACTACATAATGGCAGGAAATGAAAACACGCCATGAAACCATAAAAAGAAAATATTCAATGCCTATGTCTACAAACTTCCCCACTTTAGAATATTGTGAAAATGCCTTTTCCAAACAATTTTCCTGAATCGACTTTGAGCAACTTGAGGAGCTATATAGAATTAGGCCAATGTACCCTTCCCTAAAGGAAGTCCCCCCGTGTGTGTTGCCCGTCCCGCGTCCATCCCCCTACCCTGGGGTGTTTGCATATGAATGATAATGTAAACAAGAAGCTTTTTTTCGCTTAGGAGAAGCCGTCGAAAGCGTCAAGGCGTGTTTCTCGGGGAAAACTTGGTAATCTGTGTAACATCTCCATAATCCCTCCGGGCTCCATATATACCCCCCCCCCCCTCTGCCCTCCCAATGAACTACACAACCATAAACTGTCGAGACGAAAGTCATTGCTCTTTGTCAACAAAATTCATCTGAATCACGTTCGCGTTATGTTTCAAAAGACTTTTCAATCTCAAGCATTATTCGGCGAAAAAACATATCACAGCACGTCCCAATTCAAACCCCTCGGGGGGAATAAATAAGACCCACGTAAGAGCATCTGAGACAAATGAAAACAATTTTCGGAAAATTACGGAAAAGTTCCATTTCACCCTCGGATTCCATGGCGCGCTTCTTCTTCTTCTTCCACCAATTTCTAGAACTCCTGAAAGCATGCAATTTTTTTTATTATTTTTGCCCCAGACTTCGGGAAACGGAATTCAATCTCTCCTAAATTTTTTATACGCCTTCGTCGAATTCAAAGAAGCAAAAAGTTACCGATACCGGAAATATCCTGAAGCCTTCAGGATCCCTTTAAGTCCCCTTTTTGCATGCAGCTACGCCTTCGTGCAATGCAGCCACCCGTTGACATTATCGAAATCGAAAAATCTTCTTGGAAATACGTTTGTCATCCTTTGTATATGTATATACATATACTTGCAGGCAGCTTCGACTCTCCCATTTTTGGTGCCAAAAGTTGTTTTCCAAGTTTCTTTCTAGTCACCGGATTACTGGAACTTCAATGAATTCAGGTGAGATTACATTACAGTCTTCTGATTCGAGCGTTACTCGAGGACGGCGGCGGTGGCATGGGACGCCTTTTCGTTTCGTTCTTGATTCATATCAAGCGAATGATTTATTCAAAATTGACTGGGGGATGGAGATCGAATAAAAAGCAGCTTACCAATTCCCTGTTACATGCTGCCTGATTAATATAGCTTATCCCTTATTTATTGTGATGTGTGTACACCCTTTGCCCTAACGAATTGAGGGGTATTTGTTTGACGAGCATGGCATTTGGAAACTGTATGAATGTTCGGCAGTCATTAAATACGTTTCGAAAACATATTGGTCCCAATTCCATGCAATCAAATATTGGTCCGTGCTGCCCACACGTCTGACGAAGTCTGTATCGAGTGGACCCGACACAACATTGCCGAAATTCTGAAAGATCGCGGTTAGCTTTGCGGAAGCCTAAATTTGGGTGCTGATCTTTGCAACGCATATGAACGCCTAGCTCGGGCCCAGTAGAAAGAGAAAGCTTCCGGAATTTATTCCGTACTTGCCAGACATAATGCCCACTTTTTGCATTACAACATCGATTCCATCTCCATTGCATTTCATAGGCGGAAACCCGAGTAAAAATTAAATATGGCCCTACAACGGGCGAACACCAAAAGTGATTGAAACATAGTGCTCGGCCATGTGCAGGGCATCAGAAGGCTGGTTGCAGGACAGTACGGCCGTACACCACACGTACACCAAACGACGTTTAACAGCTCAAAACTTTTCACGCTGTTTTGAATTAAATGCAATCTCGTGGTGAATGCATACCGCGCCATCTATTGAAGAGCAGCTAGAGTGGGATTTGTTCGCCAAAAAATTCACGTGAACTCATAGTACGTATACATAATGAGTTGAACTCAAGTTAAACCCAAGTTCAACTACATGTAGTCGCGAGTCGAGTTGGTGAAGAGCTAAGGTCGACTGAACTCGACTCAGCTCTACTACCTGGGTTGAGTTGTAACTATGCATATAGACACGAGTTCAGTAGTTGAATTTAGTTGACAGCAGAGTTTTGTTTGTGAATTGTGACGCAAGTCCAAACTTCAACTCAACCTCAGCTCAACTATATTAAAGTTGCTCGCATATGTTTTGTTTTGTGGCCGCAATGTGGTGAAGGACGTATAGATGGCAGCACTCGTCAATAAAACTAGTTAATGTAGTTGTGCATCTTTTAACAGTTACTCTCCAAAGTTTCAGCCTTTTTGGACGCGCTCTTGTTATTTGACAGTCGTTTGAGTGAGTCGATATGAATGTTTTTTTGAAAATGATGAGGGCTGACGAACTCTATGTACGGAGACTCTGCACTATCATTTACCACAATGAAATTTGGGGCAGCTGAATTTAAACGAGTCCGTGAGAGCTCGAGAGACGATGAACGTTCGGGACGCCCAAAAACTGCAACCACTGATTTTCACAAAAACACATCGGCTCATTCAAACGACTGTCAAATAACAACTGCGCGCGTTCAAAATGGGTGAAACTTTTGTAACTGTCAAAAGATACACAACTAGATTCACTAGCTGTTATTGACGAGTGCTGCCATCTTCACGTTGAGGTCGGAAACTTTTCAGACCACCCTCGTATATGGTGTCGCGTTTTGGCCGCTCAAAGATACAACGATTGTGGTTGGGCCGTCATGGTGCCTCGGTGAAATACGGCTCTTAAGACTGGGCATCACGGTCGTACAGACAGGTCTGCGAACTTCATATACCATCCCATAGAGTGAAGTGTGATTGATATCGTTCGACTTTGAAGTAGTTCTTGAATGGATCACTGGCGGCGCAATAGTCGAAGTACCAAATTTCGACCGCGTGCTCTTCGTGAACTTCGACAAATACGCCATCTGCAGTCTAAATCAAGAAGCTCCAGTAGTGATACGCGTATCAGTCACAGGTTTGAGCCACGAGTTCGCAGACCAGTCTATACGACCGTGCTGGCCATCCTAGGTAGCCCAGAAGTTAAGTGTGCGACCAACATCCCAAAGTTCCGCGGTTGAAATCCACTCCGTCCCACATACGTTAGCCTTGTCATTCCTTCCTATCTAAATAACATTCCTCCTTTTTTGTCTTTCCTCTTTATAGCAGTTCCCAGACCTTTTCTTCGTCATTTGACAAAAGCGCAGCTATTATTTACCAAAAAATTGATGACGTTTCTCATTACCATTCATTTTATAGTAACCGATTTCCATTTGTTCCTATTTAGTCAATAAAAGATTGCATTCCAATTTCATCGTTACTTAAGTTGGTGCTGGAAACTGGAAAGTAAGTGTTGGAAGCTATCCTCGCGCTTCAATCTGTTCAAAACAGGGGTGGCAGCACTGAAGTCGTTTCAACTCATTAAAATGGAAAAATTCAATGGAAAACTTGAACCAGATGACTTGAAACGACTTCTGTGCTGCCACAGCAAATTTGACTGACTAATCTAGCTTGTGATTGTGTTTCGATCATTAGGTTTATGTGCCTTGAGCTGTAATAATTGTTAAAATATGACAAATCTACAAAAAATGGTCTTTAATATGAACATACCGTTGTCACTATATATAGGTACATTCGCACTAGTAGTAACTGCGCAGATGCTTTAAGGGTTGTTCCCATAACAATACCTGAACCCAACTTAAACAAAAGCTAAAAAAAAACCCCAGGACTGGTAGGAAAATTCTAAATCAATACTCCCAGCACAATCCCCCCCTCACAATTTCATTAAGCGTAAAACGACAGATTACAAATGTCTAACAAAAAACCCAGACTTTCGTCATCCCATAATTTCCATCTGCCGGGTAGGGTTTACCACAATTTTCCTAAAGACAAAACATCCCCTCTATAAAATAACTGCATACTTCTAAAGTCATAAAAACAACCTCATCTGCAGTTTGACAGGAAAAAAAATCATTCTCGTTGGGGTTGAATAAGTTGATATGGGAAAACGGCCGCCCAGAGCCACTATAATGTTCTCCCCCAGTATTGCACCATAACCCGCCCATGTCGACCCGGTCCCTGCCGCCCCCTGGCCCACAAAATAGTTTTAATAACAATCCCGGAATGAGTTGTTCACAGAAAGAAAAAGAAAAACCCAAAAAGTCAGAAAATGTGGGCGTTATGAGAGCACAACAGAGGGAAATCGTTTCCGAATCGACCAGCAACAAATTGGTAGCAGCCAAACGTGCTCAACTTCCATCACAGAAACGGAAAGGAGGGTAGCCGTGTATGAGAGGGGAAGGGGGTATGTTCAGGGCTGAAGCTGGTGTTTATATGCAGCATACCCGTTCCGGGAGAATGTGTATATTTGCAAGAATATAAGCCGAACGGGGAAAACCCCCAGCAAGCAGTCTTTAACCCTAAATAAGCGGAGCAGTAAAGCTGAGCGCCAGTTGCCAGCGGTCCCGCATCCTGCACCAGGATACGATTACTGCATCTCATTTTGCATGCAAAACGGATGCGAGTAGAAAATTTTAATTTTAGTCCTATCACAATCTTTTGTTTGATCTGCTGAACCGGATCCCCCTACTTACAGGCATGCAGCTCCATGCTTGGCTTCGTCTCCGCGCGCACGGAGGACAAGCTGGATCCCATCTGCCGCAGGGCTTCCGACCTGACACAGTATCAGTGTCTTGCGTCACGGTACGTGGCTTCCTTTTCATGGCAGTTCCGAGGGTGAAATATAAGGAAATGGAAAATTATCCTTCTCCTTCAGCATTAATTGGCATTGCTGTTCAAAGTTTCATTGAGATGCCACCATCGACATGCCCTTAAGAGAATTATCAAACTCCACTTATTACTCTAATCCCGTGTTCACATTTTTCAATTTTTTAAAGACAACCCATCGTCTTTAGGACCACATTACCCCATCCACGTCGTATCCTGCATGCAATTCGTTCCCAAATTTTTCATCCATTTGTGAATCAATGAAAATCCGAACACTACCTTCGGGAAACGAGTACCAACTTGGCAACACCGCTCTTTAAAAAAAACTCTTTAACACCTTTATAATCTGCCAGAAATATTCCAGTCACCTTTCGAGCTCCTTTTAAACTGCTTTAGAAAAGCGTTTTATGATACCTCCCTCCTCCACCCCCGGGCAAAAATCTACTATCGTGAGAGGCGAGCTCAGCTGGAGATAATTAAAATTAATTTAACTCAATCTTCTTTGGAATACCCCAGCGTTTCGGTAATCGCCCTTTTATAGGCGAAATAAGTGAGATCGAACGGAAGAATCATGAACTTTGTGGCCTTCTAACAATAATTCAACGAGGCATCGGATTAAGTTTTTAATCAATGCACAAGTCTCTGCTGGAGCTGTAACTGGAGCAAAAGTGGCTGGGAGTTCCTGCTCCCACTATTAATCATTGATGGATGGGAATGAACTCTTAAGCCAATCGGGTTGAGAAGAGTCGAGCTAAAATAATGGAAAAACTCTCGTGTTAAAATTACTGTGCAATCCTGTTAGATTGATGACAGGGAAATGGGAATTCTCAAGTTGAATTTCATGATAGTCGCAACAGAGGAGTGTTAAATCGACACGTCGAGTTCTTGCGCGGGCACCAATAATCTACACCAAATTGTCGACCATCCCACGAGAGCTCCAAATGTTGCTGGTCAGGGAGCTCGTTTCCTTGATTTATTTCTTATTCCTCCCGACGCATGGGAAGCAAAAACGTCAACTCTTTCGCTATCCATGCCATCAGGATCAAACAGACAGGAACGATTAGTTCATTCTCCATTCAGCAAAATCGATGAAGCCTGAGCAGAACAGATGGTTTAATCGGGAATGCAGGAGTAGGTATGGGGTCGGTTGAGCGTGGGAACCAAATATCGCCACTGCTAATATGCACATCCTTTACGGGGCCTATACAAGAATTTCATCAGTTTTCTCAATGATTCGACGACCAAAGCGTAACACTTTCATCTTTAATATTTATTACCATCAAAACTACCAAAAGGAAAGCGAACGAACCATTTCCACGCTGTGATTTCACCGTACACAACACAAATTTTCACTTGCACAAGCTCGACGCCTTCATTCCTTTGTCGTAGTAATAATGCAAAATATACTGAAAATGTTTTCCTAGTATCGTGAAGCCATGAAGTGAGCGTTGAAGCCAAATATGCACATCATTGGCATATTTGTTTCCCACACTAAACCGACCCCATACCTACTTGCAGGGACGCAATCTAAGCTATAGAAGCTATCTTCAAAGCATACAAGAATTCCCCGAGTAAACGTTCCATCGAAAGTACATCAAAGTAAGCAATTCCTGTTAATCCATCATCACGACAGTCAAACATGTATCATAATTTGATAAGTTGAGAAGTAAACTCTGTGTCTCTGATAGAACATTCAATTTGATCATCCGCTCTTTTTCTAATCTTCTACTCTGTCTCTTCCAGCCCAGTTCACTTCAACCCACCACAGTCTGGTTAGATAAAGCGTAACCAAGTCCTCTCAAACTTATCGGAGACAACATTGTTTGTTCCACCATCGCATCAGCCACCGTAGCAATGTAGCAGCCCTGACGACGTGGTATACCAGATGTAATTCTCTGTTAGATACCTTTTATATGAAAAGAACCCACTACTTTTGTACAGCGTTGTCTTACAATAGAGTCAATTGCCCCCCTCTGCATTACTTCGAGAACTAATTCATTTTGAACTTCTTGGAGAACTAATTCTCTTTGAACTACGTGAAGAACTAGCTATTCATTTTGAAGTACTCCGAGAACTAATTCATTTTGATCTTCTTGGACAACTAATTCATGTTGAACTACTTGGAGAACTAACTATTCATTCTGAAGTACTCCGAAAACTAATTCATTTTGAACTTCTTGGAGAACTAATTCCTTTTGAACTACTTGGAGAACTATCCATTAATTTTGAAGTATTCCGAGAACTAATCCATTTTGATCTTCTTGGAGAACTTATTTATGTTGAACCACTTGGAGAACTAAGTGTTCATTCTGAAGTACTCCGAGAACTTATTCATTATGGACTTCTTGGAGAACTAATTCCTTTTGAACTACTTGGAGAACTATCCATTAATTTTGAAGTATTCCGAGAACTAATTCATTTTGATCTTCTTGGAGAACTAGTTTATGTTGAACCACTTGGAGAACTAAGTGTTCATTCTGAAGTACTCCGAGAACTTATTCATTATGGACTTCTTGGAGAACTAACTATTCATTCTAAAGTACTCCGAGAACTAATTCATTTTGAACTTCTTGGAGAATTAATTCCTTTTGAACTACTTGGAGAACTATCCATTAATTTTGAAGTATTCCGAGAACTAATTCATTTTGATCTTCTTGGAGATCTAATTCATGTTCAACCACTTGGAGAACTAAGGGTTAATTCTGAAGTACTCCGAGAACTTATTCATTATGGACTTCTTGGAGAACTAACTCTTCATTTTGAAGTACTTCGAGAACTAATTCATTTTGAACTTCTTAGAGAACTAATTCCTTTTGAACTACTTGGAGAACTATCCATTAATTTTGAAGTATTCCGAGAACTAATTCATTTTGATCTTCTTGGAGAACTAATTCATGTTGAACCACTTGGAGAACTAACTATTCTTTCTGAAGTACTCCGAGAACTTATTCATTTTGGACTTCTTGGAGAACTAACTCTTCATTTTGAAGTACTCCGAGAACTAATTTATTTGAACTACTTGAAGAACTAAGTGGGCTTACCACTGATATCGTGATTTGTACTAGCTCCTCTCAGGATTACCACCAGGGCTGGAGCTTGTCAATTTCCACTAGTGCTAATATTATTTCTATTTTCTGACGTACTAAGGTAGTTTCGTCGGCATCTCTTTCAACACTCCCGTAACCTAAAAACTTTTCCATCCTTCGAGCTAACTACCTCGAACTTACTACCATACATTGCCCCATTGGTAGTACAAAGGACGACTCCTGAGTTTAGAACTGCCACATAAGAAGAAGTAAACTTCAATACCAAACCAACCAAGAAACCGTACGTTAACAAAAGTTAATTAATGTCAAGTACTCTTTTATAGAGATTTTGTTGTTTTTTCGCAGAAACTCCATTATTATTTCCAGCCGTCAAAACATATTCATAAAAATCACCAGACTGCCTAATTTCGGCAATATTGCACTTTATTAGTCGGCGGCAACACATGGTATAGCCGTAATCTGGTGTAACCGAAATTAACTCTTGGCGTACTCAAGGCCTTATCCGCAGAAATTAATTCAGTAACTTTCGTTTAACAGGAATAACAGAAGGTACTTTGGCGAAATGAAATGGGGCGAAGACACTTTTTTTTAAGGACTCGACGGAGTCCTCGGAGTGCGGCATTAACAAAAACCGCAAGCGTGTGCTCCGTTTCCGTGTGTTATTTGCAAGCGATAGATATCAAAGCGTAAAGAAAAGTAAAATATGACCATGCCCTGTCCAAGGTGTAATCCGAATTCACTTCGTGGAGATAATGAAAGAAATAAATTGAATCCGGGCCCCCATAACAATGTCAACAGCAGTTGAACTCAGCCACTGGAAAGCGAAACGGGAACAAAACTATACACACAACATCTATACAACAGGAGCGGGGGACCATAACCGCGACGGGGGGGGTGACGGCGCGGCGGGGCTGTGCGAAAGCTCAAAGGACTGTAGAACTGTGCTCAGATCACTGCCGCAAGCATTAACATAATTCAATTTCAGGTATGTTCGCTATTACCCCATAAATTATGTACCACGGCATGCCTCAGCCCCGCCCGCCCGCCACTGGCATTCCTGCCACGACCACATAACTCCGGAAATGTATTCTGCTGCCATCTGTACGGCAAGGAATTGATTTCTATAATGTCTGCAGCGAAAGGCAAAGCCACTAGCGAGTATCGGCTATAGGTGCACATGTTAGGGGCTTCGCTTCCTGCCAGCAAAAACTATGCCCGTCGCCGCCGCCCGGCGGGAAGGGGTGCAAATGAATGCAAAAGACTGCATCAGCCTTAATAGAGGTAATTTGGGTCAATTCTTTGACACACATCCTCAAGTAGATCCTGTTACGGGCTACGCCGCGAATAAACGGTGGCTTTGTGTCCATACGGTTTCATAATCCAACCGGCAAAGGGATGCGCGCCCCTTCCCTCAGGCATTTGCTTTAAGTTTCCTGCTCTGGCTTGTAATGAACCTTTAAGAAGGAAACCGACCCAAGACCGCCGAGCAGAGACGTTTTTTTCTCTCTCTCTCTGAACGTGATCTTGAAACCCAGAACGGAAACTGTGCCGCCGTGGGGTCAGGCTGATTTGAATTCATGACCCCATTCCAGGACGAATGCTGTAAACGCAACCGAAGGTTGTCCTTGTGCAATCCTGAACGTGCTTCGATTTCAGTGCTCGTTTTTGAGGCTTATCCCCACCTAAACCACATTTCGTTTGGATATCCTGTTGGAGGGTTTTAATTTTAAACGATGACTAGATGAATTTTAAAGTGCGGAGCTGCGCCACCGCGATATCGGTTTTACGTGAAGGCAGCAGTTGCGATTCCGGCTCCCTGGTCTTGGGTTAAATGAAAATCAATGAAAAATAGCCTTTCGCCCTGTCTAAAAGTGCTTAGTTGTATTTTTGTCTGCCGTTAGCATAATCAGAGTCTGGGGAAAGGATTTAGGACCAAGCCAAGTCAATTAATCTGGGGGAAATTGCCCTAAACGGATATGAGAACAAAAGTAGGGTGTCCCTGCAGAGACACAGAAGAATGCCAGTCGCAAAGGAGTCAGTTGCTGTGATATACATATACGCATCAAGAAGAACAAAGCCAGGAAAGAGACAGCGTTAAAGAGATCCAGAAATAAACCTTATCGCGTCATGAGAAGAAGATGAGAAGATTACTTTCCCATACAATAAAATGGGAGGGGCTTAGTCAGCAGTTCTGTTGAAGTTCTTTTAGTAAATTTAATTAAACTGAAACAGAATGTAGTTTCCTGTTTTGGAAAAAAAAAGAACGAGAACTAATGGCGGAAGGAAAGTTTCTTAAAGCAACTATATTAATCTACAGAGTATGTAGCATTTCCGGGTTTTATAGCATTACAATTAAACTACTGAGAGATTAAAGACCGTTCATTCGAATAAATGCGACCAAAACAATCTCAGGGAAAGTTTTACAGAACTGTCGAGTTATGTGTACATAAATCTTTGTACAGAAGCAAATCTTTTTGTTGTAGACTTGTTAAGTAATTTGCAAACTATTTCCAATCATATTAAATGCTTGCTCCTGCTTCAATAATAAGAGCCTTTCAGACTATGTAAAAGGAAGCGTTTTCAAATTGCTGTCAAATTAAGTCAACTTTAAAGCATGCCCTGCCTTTCTATTACAAGAGCTTTTTGGCCCTTATCCATTGGCGTACTGGAGACTCTACTCAACTTATTACCGCTCCATTTTGAAATAAAGAAATCCAATATAAAACCCTGGACAGACAGTGCTCTTTAACTCTCAGTTACGCTGATCATCGTTAACTGGCCTGTGTGTTGCCCTGAGTTGTCAGTTAATACCCAGTTTTTTGATGATTAACATCAAGCCATAGGTACTGAGTTTAAATGAAATGAAAACCTTTAACTAGCTTGAAAAGTGGTTGATTAAAAGATCGTGACATTTTGTAAACTTCATGTTTGACGTTTGTCAGAATCAATAGTTTATGTGTAATGGCGGTTCTCTTAGTTTTTTTTCTCATTTTCTCATAGAGTGAGTCCAACCCCCTTATTCTAAAAGCAGTCACAAGTCACAACCCAGTGACAGGTGTGCGGTGATTTTCAATTTGAAGGCCTATACTAAAGTAACATAGAACCGAAATAAAAGGGAACTAGGCGTTACTTCTGTCAACATTAACATAGAAATCAAAATAAAAATCTTATAAGAAGTAAGCGTGAGTCGCCAAAGCTTGTGACTTATGACTGGTCACAATTTAAGATTGTGGGAGCTAGAATATAAAACTACAGCAAAAGCCCTCACCGAATTAAAGCGTAGTGAAATTCCCGCTGGGCCCTCAAGTTTTGGTAGTTGTTTGTCCTTGTCACTACAAGCGGAGAGAGCGAGTTGAATAGTTAAAATGATGAGTTATCTAAATAAAATCTTACCCGTTGAAATGAACTTTTTATACGCCGTCCCTCCTCCTAATCATCTGATACCTTGAATATTGCTTTGAGTTAGTTAATGTATACAAAGTAATCCAAGCAAACAAATTTTATATTATTTGAAGTATTTTAGCGCAGTGATTCACATATTTATTAATGCAAATATGTAATATATGTATGTGTTCAAGAAGTGATTTAATTAGCATATTTACCTAAAGAAGGATCTTCCTCACGGAAATTTCGTATTATTGCTACATTCACAAACTGCACACTTCATTGTTCTTTTTTTTACAGAAAACTCACTTGTAACAACTTTAATTACACTAAAAACAATTCTTTAAACTTTCTTTCCTGTTTTTAAATTAGTTTTGAGAAAAACTATTTGAGTAAACTTTATAAAAAAGCTCGTTTCAAAGAAAGTATTCGACCGAACGCAGGAAAACAGTCAGTCAACTAAATCAATTTGACAGTTGTCTGATCCCAGATTACACTACGCTCACAATATAGAATTAGTTTACACCGCTGCATTGAATAATTTAAATGTAATTTGATGCAGTCGTGTAAACTCACTCATAGATGGCGTACCATGCACTCCGTATTAATTATTTTCTTAAACTGTCTTACCACTAGATTTTGCTCCATGATCTGAACAACATGACTCATAACAGAATGGTAGTCATTCTTGATTTTTCCACCTTAAAAAACTCCTTTTCAAATTTACCAAACTTTGAAGGTCCATACCTGATCGGATGTATGCCAATTGGTTTTTTTCTGTGCCGATCCGCAACGCGACAAAAAAAATTTGCCGGAACGCAATAGGAAGGATGTCTTGGCTTTGGGCCTGATCATGGTTGACGCTTGAAGTGAAAAATGGCACGGGGACTGGAAAACGGATAGTTCTCGAAAAAACTGACATTTGTCGGAAAAAACGAATTCAGGCGAATCATAGTACGACAACTACCACTGTCTACTGCATACTGCGCTCAAAATTACCACGATCGGAGATTTTTTCTTGGGTGATGTTACCCAAAGCCCATAAGCTTCTGCTCCGCGTTAGCGAGGAACAGAGTTTCTTCGTTGTTTAAAGCGTTTTAACAAGTGTGGCTGACTGACTGAAAAATTTTTCCGGCAGACTGCTGACAAGTTCATGGTCTGGCACACAAATCTTAGATACATTGTGTATGTCAAGGGCGCAGTAAGTCCAAATGACACCTGCGATGTTTGTCGACCCTATACTTCGTTAAAGAAAGAAAAAGATACCGGCTCAGCTAAAACTTATGCAAAAACATAGTACACTTACTCCCAACGTGGTGCTCTACTGCAAGAAAAATAAGCCTTATCTAATCCCATTTCGTTTCATACTAAAAAACATCCTCCATCGTCTAATTATTATATTTATTATCATATTCCAAGGCTTTCCTGCAAAAAAAAACAGGTAATAACCAGGAAAGTTTTTCACCTCACAAAATCTTTAAAGTTTCATCAAGCATTACCTCAAAAAAAATACATTTCATAATCCCGTAATACGGATCTGATTTATTAATGAATTAAAGCTTGCCTGAAAGCCACAACATGTTTGCAGCACCACCTGCAAAGGCAGAGAGAGCGAGAGTCTCCTTCGCCTATCTGCATCAGAAATGTGGAAGGCTATCATGACGGCGGTGATGGCTGCTCTGTTAGCTCTCCCCCTAGAGGCAGATATGCTTGTAAGTTTTTATTAGAATGCTTTCAGAGCCCGAAGAATAGGATCATCCGACTCGTGCAGCTCATCCATTAGAGATGAGGCTCCTCAAACAGTTTCAACTCTCGGTGCCTCGGTGTGTCTATCGGAAAGTATTTGGTGGGAACAGGGATTATACCTAGGAAATCCTTGCACAACACACAGTCAGCCAACTCTATAATTAGGGAAAGCCCCTAGCTTAGGAATGACGGTGGGGTGGGGTGGGGGCAGGGGGAGGGGTAGTTAGTTTGCTTCTTTCGCTTTTTTGCACAAAATCTTTAGGTATCCAGGTGCATAGGCCACACGACAGAGGTGGTATGTGGTGTTGAAGGGAGACGTGCGAAGGTGATTGTATAAACGTTGCAGGGAGCTGAGCAAACAGCGGAGCAGCTCCCCGTGGCGGTGGATCTTTGAGTCTCAAGTTTTTTCCTTGACTACCTGGGGCCTTGGCCTTTCTGGGAGAATTTGCAGAATGAATGGGGTTAAAGCATTTTGGTTCTCCGTTACTCTCTCATTTTACCCAATTAATTTGTGTGTGCTCCGGCGAGATAATCGGGCCTCCAGAGAGTCGCATGCCAGCCGGGGAACGGTGCAAAAACAGTCGTTAATGAGTAAAAGCTTGTAGTTTTATCATAATAAAACATATAAGAATAAACGTATGGATTGGTTTTGTTCAAAGGCCGAATAGAAAGTAGCCTTAACCTTTTACGAGGATCAGGGCATTTTCAGAATATGCAGAATAAGACTTTTAAACTCGGAATTCGTCAGAATAATCTAAACTAACATTTTTGGAGTTCTTAGGTTGAAGACCAAGAGTAATCGCAAATTTAAACACTTTCAAAAATGTCGATGATCGTACCTGAAACTTTGTGTGAGTTCGGAAACGTTAAAAACTGCAGTATCTTGACGGCAACACTGCAAATGAGCTTGCAGTGAATCCGGAAACTCAGTCCGAGTCGTGTAAATGCAGCTTTAAAGCGCTGAAGTTGAAGTTTCTGTGATTATGGGCCTGTGCGAATACTGGCTAAATGGCTAAATCTTTCCACGAAATACTAAATCGTTCCAAAAAATTTCCAATGTTCAATTTAGTTCGGTTGGGGTGTGCGAATTCTCAATTGACTAAATTTGACTTTGACAGAATGAGATTTGAGTTTCGTTTCTCAGTTTTAATTTAATTTAAATATGCAATTGGCCAGCTCCGATGGATATTAGATGCTCTCGACAACATAAATGATTCTTATAGGAAATTAATCATAAATCTATCGCAATCTCATATAATGGATCTACCTTTACAGATCTGAAATTAAAAATTCAGAGTAGGGGCTTGCTTAGTTGCCTAAATTTGATATTTATATTATCTCCCCGTCGAACTCCATGTATTAATGTAGTTTAATATTATATATTTTTTTTAATTTAGCAGGTTTTATTTTTTATTTACGTAAGATAAGGAATTCTACATATAAACATAAAATACCATCAATACAAAATTTAGTCAATAGCTGTCAACTTTAGCCACCTCGTGAAAAGACTAAATCGCACTGCAATACCGACCTTTCCAATAATTTAGTTTAGCCGCAATTTAGCCAGTATTCGCACAGGCCCTATATACGTAAATCAGCAGTAATTGAAAAATCGGACTTAATATTCTTTATTTCTTTTCAAGTGACCCTCCATAACTCAAATTATAATAAAATTTCAGAATTTAATAAAATTAAACTTATTCTGAAAAGACCAATTAATGTTCATTTTGACAATTAACAAAAGCAGTGTCACTTTCCGCACTGCATTATCTGCACAACAATTCTGCAGGGTTACGTCTTACTGCATTACCCAACTTTATACCTAATGAACTGCAGAATTTTCTGCAACTCGTTGACGTTTTCGAACTAACTCTAGCTGTTTTTTTAATCTGTTATGTTCTCTTCTGGAACAGCTTCCATAAAAACCCTCGATCGAGAATCGAGAATAGTACCCAGCACAAGAGAGAAATTTTTAAATTCCCTTTGCTTTTTAAGTTGACAGTTGACAAATACTCACCAAAATTTCAGCCATTTTGGACGCGCGTTATTTGACAGTCGTTTGATGCGCGTCCAAAATAGCTGAAACTTTGGTAAATAACTGTCAAAATATTCACAACTACATTAATTAGCTTTTATTGACGAGTGCTGCCATCTTCATGTTGAGGCCGGAAACTTTTCAGACCATTCTTGTAAAATAAATTGTTGTGTTTACTGAATAAAAAACGAGAGAAATTAATGGAGAGATAAATAAGGCCGTAACCGTAATTTATGCAAATAAAAATTTCCCTTGCCGTTTTTTAAATGTTTCAGAACAGAACAGATTAAAAAACGCACATTCTTTTTGATCGAAGTGTTATACTGTAGGGGTATTCTCGTTGGCGAGTGACGTGACTACGACGGACGTAGTAGTATGAAACCTACACACGTATCGAGGAAAGTGCCACTTCACACCCAACCTTGAGACAATTAAATACGAATTTTGTCGATTTGCTTGCCAGAAGTTTGTTAAATTGACAAGGATAATACCAATTCGAGGCCGAAGTGACATATCTGTCACGTCACTCGACAACGAGAATAAGGCTGCTGATTTTTGCAGAAAAGAATACACATACATATATAAAAACAAATAATGTAATAATACGATCTTAGCATCTCCAGAAGACTAAGGTTTTTTTTGAAAGTAGCAAACATTTTATTCCAGGATAATTGAGAATTATGGTAGCTCACTTACTGGGCTTTCGCCGCAATATTAGCCTCGATACACGCACGCTTTTATGATGAAAATTTATCATTTACTACGAATATGAACCTCATTAATTAGGAAAACCGATTAGGCAAGTTTTGGTTAATCAATTAGGAAAACTCAAAAGAGAGCCATCTGTCAGTCATTATATTATAGTAAAAAGCCCGCTTTTAGGCGTTTTCCAGTGTTTTGGTATCAGTTGATTTTGATTTTAATTTAACGTGAAAACTGCTAACAAAAAGTTGATTGGGGGACCGGCAAGTGGGCAACAAGGTACCAAGGAAATGTATTTTAGGGCCCGTGTGAATTCAGTGACTAAAATTTAGTGTCGATAATACAGTATTCAGTCTTTTGGCGAAGAGACTAAGGGCCTGTGTGAATTCGATGACTAAAATTTAGTGTCGATAATACAGTATTTAGTCTTCTGGCGAGGAGACTAAGGGCCTGTGTGAATTGGGACTAAATTGATGACTAAACTAAATTTTGCAGTTTTTGTCGTTAATGTAGGGAATTGCTGTGTGAATTCATTTGATGACTAAATTCAACTGACAATAGTGTTTACTTTTATAATTTATAGTATATGTTTTGTAATACAGTAAGCAACTAAATTTATGGATGCAGAAGATATCATTATTGACAACAGCCTATTAGTTCTTCACCTTATTTTCCATTGTATTGAACTATTTTGAAACAAATTCAACATCAATTTAGTCAACTGTCAAAAAATTTAGTCTCCTCGCCAAAAGACTAAATACTGTATTATCGACACTAAATTTTAGTCATCGAATTCACACAGGCCCTAAATTGTTTGACAGTTGACTAAATTGAGTGTGAATTTATTTCAAAATAGTTCAATACAACGGAAAATAAAGTGAAGAACTAATAGCCTGTTGTCAATAGTGATATTTTCTACATCCATTTATTTAGGTGTTTACTGCATAAAAAGCATATGCTATAAATTATAAAAGTAAAAATTATTGTCAATTGAATTTAGTCATCAAACGAATTCACACAGCAATTTCCTACATTAACGACGAAAACTGCAAAATTTAGTTTAGTCATCAATTGGGCCTGTGTGAATTGGGACTAAATTGATGACTAAACTAAATTTTGCAGTTTTCGTCGTTAATGTAGGGATTTGCTGTGTGAATTCGTTTGATGACTAAATTCAATTGACAATAATTTTTACTTTTATAATTTTTAGCATATGCTTTTTATACAGTAGGCAACTAAACATATGGATGTAGAAAATATCACTATTGACAACAGGCTATTAGTTCTTCACTTTATTTTCCGTTGCATTGAACTATTTTGAAATAAATTCACCCTCAATTTAGTCAACTGTCAAATAATTTAGTCTCCTCGACAGAAGACTAAATACTGTATTATCGACACTAAATTTTAGTCATCGAATTCACACAGGCCCTAGGGCCTGTGTGAATTCGATGACTAAAATTTAGTGTCGATAATACAGTATTTAGTCTTCTGGCGAGGAGACTAAATTGTATGACAGTTGACTAAATTGAGGGTGAATTTATTTCAAAATAGTTCAATGCAACGGAAAATAAAGTGAAGAACTAATAGCCTGTTGTCAATAGTGATATTTTCTACATGCATATGTTTAGTTGCCTACTGTATAAAAAGCATATGCTAAAAATTATAAAAGTAAAAATTATTGTCAATTGAATTTAGTCATCAAACGAATTCACACAGCAAATCCCTACATTAACGACGAAAACTGCAAAATTTAGTTTAGTCATCAATTTAGTCCCAATTCACACAGGCCCTTAGTCCCAATTCACACAGGCCCTAAATTTTTTGTCAGTTGACTAAATTGATGTTGAATTTGTTTCAAAACTACCACTTTTAAGAACTGTCAAATTATAATGAAGTTTTTCAGTATGTCACCTGTCACCCACTAAAGACGTTCATCATAAATGACGAATTTTCATCATATTTCGAGACGATATGTCTGTGTTTTTGTGTTCTCGCATCTCTCTCAAGAAATACATGTTATTTTAAAGGATTCTCGTTATATTTCTATATTTCAGTTGGACTTGCAGCTACAAGATGAATCGGGAGGCGATATTTCTAGTTTTATAACAAATGGCGAGTGGGAGCTGCTGGGTAAGTACACACAGACCACAAAAACCTCCTGCACACATAATGGAGATTTATTCAATTTCTTTTCTGTTTGTTTCATCTGTAAACAGGTGTTCCTGGTAAACGCAACGAAATCTACTACAATTGCTGCCCAGAACCGTATATCGATATAACATTCGCAATATTGATACGCCGTAAAACTTTGTACTATTTTTTCAATTTAATCGTGCCGTGCGTTTTAATAGCCTCGATGGCTCTCCTAGGATTTACACTGCCACCAGACTCTGGTGAAAAACTTTCGCTCGGTAAGTATTTATAATTTGAGAGAGAGGGGTGGCGGCGGCGGAGGCTGGGGCGCCGCCCGCCAACCGCCTCGCGGCACGTTACGATGGCGCATCTTTTTTCATTAATCGAGTTTTGTTTGAGTTGCGGTTCTAATTGTACGTATCCTTTTCATTTTTCACCTCTCTCTGGAAAATATTCATAATTAAATTAACTCGGAAGGTTTTTTAGCTTAACTGGTAGCAATTAATTAAAGTAAACAAATTTAGCCAAAGTTTTCCGCCCTTCCATGCCACCATGAACATCCTCTCTCACTCTGTAGGACATCCAGGAAAGACAGTTGAGACTGTGGGCGCCTGGAAAGGGCATTATTTGCATGTTTTCCGTTGGTTCCTCTGTTATTTATGTGTGTGCTTAACAATTTGCTTCCATGCCGCCCTGATTTTTCTCACCCACGCAAACACACATTCAGTGTATGTATGGGACCATGTCTAACCTCTGCACCAATACAGTGTTGTTTAATTAATGTTTACTTGCGGGTTGCCCACTGAACACATGTTCAACACTTTGAATAAAGGGTTAAAGCCCATCTTCTCTTCCTTCCCCCGCTCCGCTCGTCTAACGTAACACCCCCGCTTCATTTGTTTACGCTGTAACTTAAACTGATGCAGATATATTCCTTTGGGGGTGTATGCCCGGGCAGGAGATAAATAATGCAAGCTACACCCAAGAGCTTATGCAATGCATTAGAACGAGAGGACAGTTTTTGGCCGGAATTCCATTATGCCAATTTAAAAAAACAGGAAATTACTTCCCCTCCACATCAATGTAATTGAAAGGTGTGAGGGATGCGGCTAGAACTTTTATGTCTGGATTAAAACTGTACCAGATTTGAATCCTTAACCGAACTGAAAATGGATTTGGGGCAAAACCACTTCCATAAATCTCATTCAACCCCCCCGCTCTGCTAGCCGTTATTAATCCCGGATCGTTAGCATTGCTGAATAGCGAATTTATTACGACAATAATAGAGATAAAAGTAATGGAATTGCAATTAATTATAGCGAAGCGGTGCTGTGATTAAGTGTTGAAAGTGGTGGCAATTTTTTTTTTTTGCTTCTTTTCCATTCTGTGTCGGAGCGTTTTAATTGTTGTAATGCTTCAAGCAGTTTTCAATAGACCATAAAAATGAAGAGGGAAAAAAGTACTTTAGATGGATTAAGTTAACGATTCTTAAGGGATATTCATGAGGTTTTCAGATTGTGGTCACCACAACTTTTTCATAACCGAAAATTTAAAGGGAATTAAATCGTGATAAATGGGAATTTTATTTATTTATCTGTATAAAGACTAATTTTATAGCATTCACAATGGTATTAAGGCCACTTTTCTTAAGATGTTAATCTACAGGGTCTTTCAACCAAATGGTGTCATTTTAAATCAACAAAAAAGTGCAATATTTTTGTAAAAAGTGTTATTTTTACTTCAATCTAAAGTACAAGCTCGGTGATTAATAATGAAACACAATATTTGACAAATTGTCACCTCACTTCCTTTTACAACCGGTTATTCTTTTGATGAAATTGTTCTTAACGTAGTTCTCTTATTTTAAACGGAGCTACAAAGAAAAGTCTAATGATATCACACGATCTCGATCAATTGAAATCTCCATTTCGATAAAACAGTTGTCGAAGAAATTTTTCACTTAATAGAACCATTAGCCGCCATACACGATCACACAAAAATGACGATCTTCTTTCGAACTGTCATTTACACACACATAAAGTCCAATTATAATGAACGGACTGGAGCGCAACGGACTCGAATTGAACTGTCAAAGTGGTTTTCTTAACATGCGTTTTCCATCTCAACGATTACAATGAACGGATACAAACGGATTCAACCGCAACCGCACGGATTCATTTTCTTTACGTTAGAAATTGCCTTGGCTGTCAAACATTTTGCAAACAAAACTTCGGGCGTTTTCAATAATGCAGGTTGCGTGCGCAATTGACTTATTCAGCTACACACTCTCAATTGCTGAATAAGTCAATTGCGCACGCAACCTGCATTATTGAAAAGGCCCTTCATACATTTGGCAAAAACAGCATTTGGATTCTTCAATTCAAATGTCAATTTGTATGAAAAATGCATTTCAGTTTTACAATTCATTTTTCGTAGGTTTGTGTCTTTGGAAATTTAAGGAAATTTTTGAATTGTAGGGAAATTTTATCCAAACATTCGTTTGACAGTTGGTTATAATTCAATTTGTGAAATATATTTTGGTACACTTTGTAATTTCGAAGTGTCCGTAATGAAAGTAGCAAATTCGGAATTGTATCTTGTCTAAAAAAGTAAAAATGTTTAATTAATTCATTTGTTAGTTGTAAAATGTATTAGGTATGCTAGTAGTACTCAAGTAATGCATTTTTTCCACCATTTTCTTCTTCCCAATCCACAAATATTTTGACGCTTAAACGCGAACAGATCTGTTCATTGTAATCAGTGCAGTTTCGTATGCGTTCCGGTGCGTTCTTTTGACATTTCGAAGATCCGTTCATTGTAATCGGGGGCCGGTTCACGTAACTCGACAACGAAAATTTTTTTTCGTTTCGCGTTCACGTAGCTCGAAAAAATTGAAAATTTTCGTTTGTTGGCATGAATAACCACTCGAAAGCTTTTATGCTATCGAGCACTTGTATTATTAAGATTAATTTTCCAATTTAAAAGTAGACTTTTATAAGTTATTACATATGGAAATTATTTTTAAAAATTTAATTAAGCTGATGCCAAAAATTGTATAATTTTACAGCGGTTTTTGTAAAGGTTTTTTGTGTTTCAGTAATGTGGTTTCCTTGAATTTTCTTTCGAGCTACGTGAACGCTCAATTTTTTCGAGACAAATTTTTTCGTATTCAAATTCGTTTCGAACGATTGTCGTCGTTCGAGCTACGTGAACCGGCCCCGGGTCTTAGAAGTTTTGACATTTCTTATCCATCAGCGAAAAACAATGAAATTATTTTTAATGAAACAAATATTTCTCGTATGTCTCGCTTTCTATGAAATAATTTCGATGTTCGCCGTATGTCGCATACTTGTTTGACCGTGGATGGCCTATTGTTTCACGAGCAGAATGCAATTGGTGCTGTCCTGCTGAAAATAAGCGTCGTCCACACTCATAGCATCAACTTCAGGCCCAATTGTTCCGCCAGTCCTAAAATTGTACCAATTGTGTAATCTTCTCGATTTTCAGCCACATTCTAACCTACAATGGCGATATTTTCAGCAGTTCTGGCCGAATAAGCACGAGTTGGAGATTTCACATCACTAATTTGTTGACGCGTTCGAATTTGTCGATTAAATTCATTATACCTGCGCCATAAGGTGATTAGTGACAAACCCAAGCAATACCAACTGTTTCCGAAATATTTTCACCATTTTTTCTAGTAGATTTTCACTATTTCACTGCGTTTTGCGAATGTTGATCCATCCATAACTGAAAACTAAACTTGTCAAATGTCATCTTATTGACAGTTGCATATTAACAGTTCGAAA
This sequence comes from Thereva unica, assembly GCA_949987705.1. NCBI lineage: Eukaryota > Metazoa > Arthropoda > Insecta > Diptera > Therevidae > Thereva > Thereva unica. Next base: position 110,981,841 of record OX465284.1, read on the forward strand.
TTTAAAATGACACCTCTTAGCTGTGTTTTTTTAATCTGTTCCATGCAAATTTCCAGTTCCACTTCTACAGCTTCCATGCAAACTTTTGTCCACGATAAATTATCGAGAGCAACATCCAACACAAAAGGAAATTTTAAATTTCCCTTTTCCCAACATGTGTTTTTCGAAGTGACAGTTGACAAATAAAATAAATAATTTGTTTTGCGGAGTTTGAAGCCGCGTAATTTATGGAAATATTTGCAAAATTGGATGAAATTAATTATTTTAATGTGTTGTAACTTAAAGCAATAAAATGACAAGTTACTTTTGCTCTGTAAGAAAATTTCCTTCGCTGATTTTTTAATGTTTTAGAAAAGAACAGAACAGATTGAAGAAACTGCAGTTCTTGTTGAAAGACCTTTTAAAAATGCCGACATATTTTAAACATGTGAGTGCAAATTATTTCCTTTACCGATGCCCACACTCCCATTCTTAAAATATTAAAAATATTAAGTTTTTTTTCCAGTGATGAACTCTTTTTACAAATTTTTCAAATTCTCTATCTAGCGACATTACTCATAAATAATGCTGAAAATACATTTTCATCTTTCATGAGATCATCTTTAATGTACGAAAAAACCAAAAAAAAGGAAGTAGCAACGCTCGGCTCGCAAGTTACTTAGCCGCACAACTTATCTGAGAAACTGACTACTAAGTATTCAAAACCATCGTCTATGTAACAAATTAAAGTGTATCAGAGTGGAAAATGCGAAAAGTGAATATTCCGCAAATCTCTACCACCCAACGGAGAGCAGCTAATATTAAACTAGTTTCAGGTTAAATCTCTCCTAAAAAAATTGGAAGTCCCTGATGGGAGCGTAATGCAAACAACAATAAAAATTTCATTCGCCCCACCTACCTTTATTTTTTTTTTTTCATTTTCTATTCTCAACACAACTTACAGAACAGCTTGCGGCACATCACGCTAGAATAAATGGGGCTCACAGGACAAAAGTAATAGGATACGAATACGACTGCTGAGGTAGCAAAGTGCATAGAGAAATGCTGTCAGGTGCCACGTTATGGAAGTTTCATTCTTATTTAATGAAGGCTAGGTAAAGTGAATATCCCCCCAACCATATGGACCGGGGGAAGGGCTTGTGTATGTATATATGTGTGAGTGTGTGTATTTACCAAATGTGTGTCCTTGAGAGCACGTAGTATACCCTATGCGAGTTCTCCTAGTTCACTGGCATAGGAAAGTGTCAAAGTATCCTCTAATGTGCAAAGTCCTTCGATACAAATCGCATCGGCATCGTAATACGAAAAATATTCACCACGTACAAACTAAATTACCTCGAAATGCAATAATAATTCGCACAAGGCAAAGCTAACGCATACATAGGCAACACAAAAGGACACGAAGCGGCACACGACATGGCTCAAACGCTAATAAAAAGGCGATTTTCCAAGCAATTCACGTCTTGCGTAAAGGTGAAAAATCCTTTCAACAGAAATCTTCACCCACCCCTGCCCCCTTCCGGCTACGTTTACTGAGAAAATACCTCAAGGTGACAATATCAGTTTGAAATCAGTGGAAAATATGTCACAAATGCGACATGTGAAGACTGCTAAAAGGATCCGTTCATGAATTTTAATATTCCCCGACTTAGGACTGCACATCACGTTCGAGGCCGTTTCTGCAGCCCCCCGTCCCCGAAACGAGCCAGCTGAGAGAGAGAAAGAGAGATTGCAGACGCTAGGGACGAGGACAGGACTCTGATGGAGTCGACTGAATATTGTCCATCGTCCTCTGATTGCTCCCCCTTCCCCCGCCCTCACACTGCTTTAATTCTGTAACTCGACAGTACAAGGGTGAATGCCGGCCTGTCCTGGCGGGAGCATACTTTTTATAGGAGGGGGTAGTGAACGGGGGTGCATATTTTACGAATTTGGTGAAATGTTGTTACATTGCTGGAATTTTTGTGTTGTTATTTTTTTTTTTTTTTTGTAGGACTCACAGGACTCAACTGGGGAAATTGGGTTAGACAACTAATTTCACAGGCACTTTTTGCCTAACGAGCGAGAATCCAGTTGCTGCAGGGTTTTAATAAATGACTTTCAATTATTCGCTTCTGATGAATAGACACCACCACCCCGGGGGGTGGATTGGGGGAGAGCTGTTCTTTTCAAGAATGCGAATGAATGACAAGAAGGATGTATGTGTGTGAGTTGATGTTGATGTTTCACAAATTTGAAGTCTTCACATAACCGCAATGATTTTCATGCTTTGTTATTTTCTTGCTCCTGTCACACGGCATTCATTGATGATATTGATGTTGTTTTCTTGGATATCCTTAATATATATATTTTTTCCGATTAATAAGAGATTATGTTATATAAAAGATAAATATATTCCTTTTGTGTGCTTACAGGAGTTACAATTCTATTGTCTCTAACAGTCTTCCTAAATATGGTGGCTGAAACTATGCCGGCCACATCAGACGCTGTGCCTCTTTTAGGTAAGTAGAACAGGTTAAATATTTTCCTTTTTAACTATTGCATTAATTTTAACCAAACATATATATACCTATATTATATAAATATATATATACCATGAAAAATTCTGCTTTATAACTCTCAACACGAAAAGATTTTCTCTTGACACTAATTGTATATAGTAGATTATACTTACAAAATACTTAACAAACTACACACTATCAGCCACTAACAGAACAAATATCTCGAAATTTGATAATTTTGTTTTGATTTAAACGTTTTAATTGTGTTTTCTTATCAAAAAAAAACTCGACTTCACTTAACACAAACAGACAATTAAAAATTTGCTATTTCTGTTGCAAGATAATTTAGAATTAATTTGCCTCCTCTGCGCCATCTTGTAGTCAATACCGCGCCATCTTGTATTCAAACAATTTGCCGCAAGAATTTCATGTGAAATTTGAATATATAAGGTTGCATCTGACAGTTCTAATTGATTGAAAAATTGATGCTATTGTAAAGTCTAATCCATTGAGTCGGCGTTAAGTTAATAGTGAGATGTCGACCAACTAACCAGTAACAGTGAAATGTCGACCAACAGACGCAGATTAACTTGCTCTTGAAAAATAAGAATTTCGCTTATTCCTTTCTATACACAAGATTAAAAATGTTGATTTGAAATGGACTTGGTCTAAATCCAATCCAATCTATTTTTCAATCTGCTTACACAGAGATATGCTGCGGAAACAATTCTTTAACGATTCTCTAGAACCAAACTTAATATTCCAGCGTTAAATTGATTCAATTTATATTATCTAAAACAGGATTACATTTGGGAACAAGGAATTCATTTCCAGCGCTGTTAGTACGCGTACCCAATCCAGAAAAAGGATCTAACTAACCAGCAGCAGCAATTCAGACAAAGGCCGGAAAAACAATTACAGAAAAAAGCATTTCATAATTTTTTTCCTTAAGCAAATTACCAACACCGTGCTATCACATTACGCTAATTGTTCAATCTCTCTTTTCTGTTTCGCAAAAATTGTATTATCCTCCTCCGCCCACAAGATTCATTAAATCCCATTCTTTGTGCAGAGTGCAGATGTAGATGGCGCAATAATAAAATTTTGGCTAAACCTAGTGAACACAAAACTCTCATTCTCCCCCTATTCTCATTAAAAAGATTATCCTTTCTTCCTATCCTCATTAAATTTTGATTCTATTATGCATTTCCGCTAAAAAATTAACGTGTACATCTTCCAGAAGGCGGTTCTGGTTCCTGGGCTTGATAAGTGAGGCGCATTGTATAAGAAAATCCACTGTTTAAAGGATATCAGAGTACAACTAAAAATTCAATTTGCATTGTTCCCTAATTTGCTCTCGTCCTGCTCATATATATATTGAGCCAACATCTTGTGCACTAAAGCCAAATGCCCCCGAACGAAAGGTTTAACAGCTTTCTACCATCTACCAGGAGGAGGAGGACGAGGAGGAGCAAGTGTATTTGCTACATCGCAGTGCTCCTTTTCGTAAAAGTTTTCAAAAAAAAAAAGAGTTTTTAATGGAAATGAAAGTACTCGATTGCAGGAATATGAGCAGAAGGAGCTCTGCATCGTCCTCAAGGATTCTATTTGCCTTTCTTTAGTATCTCGTTTTTTTCATGACAGTAGTACAGCGGTTGCAGATGGGATTCCTTTTTAGGAGGACTCTGAAGGAGAAAAAGTTCGAGTGAGTTGCTGTGCATTATTTGGATGAACTTGGGATAATCTTTTGTTATTATAGTTTCGAATTGAAATAAGATCCTGTCATGTAGCTTCCTCAGTTGGTTGTTAGCAACTCTCTGTGATAAAGAATTATATACAAAGCGGAGAAATAGTATCAATTTGGAAAATTCTTTGTGGAGACATTTTCAATTTCAGTTACAGTTGTTTTATGTAGAAATTGTCTGCCACTCAGCAGACATAGTTTTTGGCATAAAATGGTCAAACAATGCGTTACTGTAAAGGAGCATTGATTAATCATCATTATCATCATCATCAGATAACATAGCAACCCAAGCGAGTCTCAGCCTCTTCAATTTCCGCTTTCCAAAGTTCACGATCCCTTCTGAATTTTCTCCAGTTCCTTGCTAGAGAACGTCCTTTCTTACCTTATCCTACAAGCATGAGTTTAGTCGTCCTATTGGTTAATTACAATGGGTTGTCAATCTCATGCTTCTAAAATCGCATTGATATTCACCCAAGAATATATTCTGTTCGGATTTCCTTTTTCTGTATAGGTTTTATTAGTCCTTAGTCTTCATCAACCCTTTATTTATGGAATTCGACTTCGATATTATCTTCACCAGGTTTCACTTCACCAATTCGATACTCGACGTCGACATCAACGCTTTATGAAAACGACATTAGTTTCTTCAACTTATAATTTAGGTTCACGTAAGTCGACGTGTCGAATGTCATTTTCATAAAATAACCGCGGATAAAAATATGCGAAATTTAATGAAGCCGCTGTAATAACATTGTTACTTTTGACATTAGCGACAACCGGAAAGATTTAGAAATAACAACAAGTGGTTTTGTGTGAATTTCTTTCTGCTCTTGCAATTCTTCATTAAGAAGATTGTATTCTTCAGGAGATAAATGTTGATTTTTCTGCCGTTGAAAGGTTAGTAGTGGCTTCTTCTTCGGGCTTAGATGGAATATTTTCATTTCTATCCTCAGAATTTGAATCTAACCTAGAGAAATTTCCTTCAATCTCATCTGACACAATTTCTTGTGAAGAAGGCCTATTTGTCGAGGAGGAACATTCTACATTAGCCGTGTTTTTTTTTTTTAATGAACTATATAGCTCTTTCCCATACAAATCTCAAGACCTAGGTTTTATCGCGGTCTCTATCGAGGTTTTGGGAAATTTAAAATTTCCCTTTCTTTTCGGAATATTGCATACTTTTAGGCAGGTGGAAAAACGTAACTTCAAAATAAAAACTACAGGGAAGTGACGAGAGCACATTTGTAACAAATAATTAATTTTTTGGAAACTTATTTATTATTTTGTAGAGGGGGATTTCGTGTAATAGTTGTCAACTAACCACTTTACTTCCGTTTAATTTTGAAATTTTTAAGCATCGAAGTAGGAGCTTCATAAAATTCCCCTTTTTTAATGAACTCGATGAAAGAACTGGCTATTACTACTGCCAGATCTACATGATTTCGCATATTGGAGTCCGGAATCCGGAGTGTGGAGTCTGGAAACAAAGGCTTCCAAACCTGTAGCTGATATTACATGACTGCCCACTTTCTTAAGCTAGTTACATATAAGCCTGAATTACATTGAAAAACATTGCAGTTCAGCACTAAGGCAGCGCAATAAGGTGCAGTACAAGACCCTGAAGTTAATGTGTGTTGCCACATTCAGCTACAAGAAGTCTAAATTTCACTGTACTGCTTTTTAGTGTAGTTCAAGCTTACAAGCATACATGCGATGCATTCAGCCGGGCTTGATTTCGTGGGTCCATAATATGCGAAGAATTTAACTCTGACACATAATTGCATGGTTGCGTTCGGTCCCGGCTTTCACACATAATACAAAAATCGAAGTAAAGGCTGTATCAGAACCTAAAAATGTGCAGCGTGCAGCAGCAGCGCCAGAGCAGCATGCTGCAGTCTGTATCAGATCCTGTTGTTTCACCCGTGCAGCGCAATTTTTGTTTGACAGTAAAACCTCGATATAAAATTTTTGAAAATGTTAATAATCCCTCCATGATCTAATTCTTTTAACAAAAAACTACCGCCTGTTGTTCACTCGATGAAAATTTCGCGCGTCTTCTATAAATTCACTTGTCAAGTAAGAAGTGTCAAAAGTGCTGCATGTATATATGCAGCAAAATTAGAGTTTGAGATGAAAATGCAGCACGCTGCTCTGGTGCTGCTTTGCTTGTCATTTTACCAGCCTCAGCCAATAGAAACACTTGTCGGTGCAGCGCTGCAGAGGTTCTGATACGGCCTTAACGAGGGCATGTGTTTGCTATGTCAAATGCGGCAATGCAGAAAAGGTTAAAAGTAGACCGACATTTGCGTTGCATGCATTCGATTAACGGAATATTCCGCCAGATTGCATTTGAATGCACACACTATTATCTGTCAGTGAATGCAACGCACGTACGCTTGGCTATGTCACCAGCTTTACTCCTTTCTCATGACGTCAGTTCCATTTAGTTTGAGTTCGTCCATCGTTTTTCATTCGGTTTTAGCTTTGTCCGTTGCATTGTGCAGTATTCGTCCGCTATTTTCGTTTCGGTATTCATTTTCTAACATTCGAAATTTCGAAATATGTTTTTTACTTTATTTATTTCAAATACTTTTCGTCATCCACTAGAATTTCTTATCGACGGTCCATTTGAGTTTCAGTTAATTGGCACCACAACTCGTTTTTTATCATACCAATAGTTTCGATGACTGCAATCATCAATTTGCTTTTTATGCTCTCAATTTTCCTGCTCTGTGTTCTTTGAGCCTGTTTTGGGTTAAGAAATACTCGCCTTTTCTGCTCCATCAAACCAAAGTAACGCAATTCTTCTTCTTCTTTTTGACAGTTGTCAAATGAAAAACACAAAAAAACCTGATAATTGATTTATGAATGATTTATTCGAAAAATACTTGGAAATATTAAAAAATAAACATTAATTTAAAAAAAAAAGACATTTCGATACTATTCAATTGTTTGTATTGTCATATATTTATTCTACTTGTCAAATTGACATTTGTATCTAACGACTAAAGCTAGCACCCTACTAGCAGAAGCCGCAACAACTAGGAGATCCTGGTCGGAGCTTAGAGCTGTCACGCAAAACGGAGTCCGCTGGAAGGCAACTGTTTCCGCCCTATGTCCCATGGGAGATAGAAGGAGCGTAATGATGATGATGACTAAAGCTAAGTATGCTGTTCCTAAGTAAGGCGGTCAAGAAAAATCTCCCAATATAAAGTATATGTAAAAAAACGCTTAAATAATCGGTCAAGAAACGCTCGAGAAATTTTTTGCTCAAGAAATTTCTCTACCTAGTACTCTGTTCGGTCAAGAAAAGTGCTAATACTATTATAACACATAGATGGAGCCAAACGTCAAACGTTGGCTTGAGCGAATCAAGAACGATATTTAACGCATGTCGTTTTCAGTCGATGTCGAATTGCGTGAATTGGTCCCAGGTGTTTTCTTGCTCCTCACTTTCTTGATAGTTTCTATTACTTCGTTTAAAGTAGGTTTTCTGCTTTCTTCTTCTTCTGTATGTTGTGTGTCTGAATTTGATTGCACTGGAACAACTCGTTCCTTCTTCATAAGATGATTATTAACTGCTTTATAAAAGAGCCTAGTTTCGTTATTATTGGGATAAGTACCTACAAGGTTTAATCTTCTCTGGATTGATATAATAACGATAGATAACTAATTGCTAATTACCTTGACAAGGATTTCTAAATCCATTCCAAGTCGCTCTTCGATCATATCTCAAAATGCATAGCTCCATTAAATTACACTTTCACAATTATCACTTCCGCCCGCGGTGATATGAGTTTCAGAAATTTTGTGTTATTAGCAGCCATTCATCGTGCACCTTGTGCTAATCATTCGCACACAACCCCAATAACTCCACATCGTAGGATACACCGCTCCACCAATCTTTTATAAGTCCTTGACAACTTTCATGCAACATAGCCACGATATGTGAGATATACTCGATCAGATTATCACCTCTAGGGAGGCACGGATATCTAAAACTTTTGGGTGCACTTAGCTAAAAGCCTGTGTGTGGTTTGACAAGTTGCCAGAAAGTTGTGCAGTCTTTGACTAATGAATTGCTCCCAGCAAATCGATTAGAATGCCTCAAGTTTAGCGCAACTATGTGCTATACTCCAAGCACGTTAATAAGTTGTACGTGGCTAACCCCAATCCTGTGTTCCTTGCAGCACTACTACCCAATAGTAATTAAAGAAATAAAAGCGAGGTATCGAACTTTGACTTTTACCTAGTACATACATAGTCACACAAGGAGCGGCTAGTCGGGACGGGATGTGAGATTAGAAAGTTTTGTTATGGAGCTTCTCATGCTTTATCACTTTTTGGTTTGTTGCTTTTGGAAAGTCCTTGTTTGGGTTTTCGGAAGGACACACGAACAGGACTATTGATGGGGTGGAGCTCTCTGTTATAAAGTTTATATGTAAGTTTATGTTGAGTTATGTTTTTTCAAAAAAAAAAGGGGGGCAAAGTGTAAATATTTGTAAAATGGATTACATTAGGGAAATGTGCTGGATTTGCAAAAACAACAAAAAATCAGAACGTGAACGCAATAATTTTATAACTCGATCACACGTTTAGACTTTATAATGTAAATTTTTTTTTCATGCATATCAAATATGAAATAACCTTGGTTTTTTAACTCAGAAATAACGCGCAAAAAATACAATGCCCTTAAAAGACTAAAAGAACTAAAATAATACTAAAAAATTATACAGAGTGCGCCATCTAGACTTCGTTACTACAACAACATTGAACAGCTGACATATTTTAGCCGATTTTGACAAAATGAGCAAGATTTATTTAGGTTATTCTCTACCACTTTTTTTTTCAATCAGTACACTATAATTCCTTGAGGATAGTTATGGACATTATCTGCTTATCTTATTTTGTTGAACATATGAAATTACACGTCTAGTATTAGTTCGCATACGACAACGCGAAATAAAATAACAATAGAAAGATTTTTGTTGTTGCTAGTAACTAATATAGTTTCGCCTTAATATAGTTTCACTATAAATAAGCAGGAAACTTTCTCAAGGAGGATCATAAACCTTTAGTGGAGATTTAAATTAGCGACATTGCATGTAATTATAAATATATAAATATACTGCTTATTTGCTTTCAATATTGTTTTAATAAATATTATTTCTCTTGCTAATTTATAATACATATACATATTATATATATCTAAGGATTGCCGTTCTTTTGTGCTTATTTAAACTTTATTTTTAAGCTAACCAAAGTATCTGAATTTATCTGTTTATCAACAATTGATATTATACTAGTTCTATGAACAAAAAGATAAAGATATTCTCCAAAACTCGTTTCTTTTCTGGAATAGACATACTCCAAATTTTCAATAGTGCTTTTGTGATATTGTTTTTTTTTTTTTTTTTTTAAATAATACAAAGCCGATTTCTTCCAAATAAGGATTCCAATTTTTGTTTAAGCTTTCTATGAACCATATTGTATAATTTAGTAATGAGCATATAGTCCAGTAAAAAATGGTTCCAAAAAATGAACATCTGACAATTTTTGGTAAGATACTTAATTCATTTTGCTCAATGAATTAAAAACTCGATTTAAAAACTCGATTTTCGGGGTTATGGAATCGCCGCCATCTTGAAAAGAAGGATGAAAGCGGTTTTCTCGATTTACGTTGACACCTCTCATTTTTCGACAAAACACATGACTGCTTGTATGTTAAGAAAAAATTGAACTACATATTTTACGAGTTTATAACAAAAAATTGAAAAACATTTAGGTTAGGTTAGGACGCACAGTTGAAAATATCTACATATTTACGGAACAGTTTTCATCATAATGACTTGGCACAGGAAAACATACTTGCCTCGATTCCCAAATCCTCCGAAATTGACTCCCTTCACGCTGTTTTAGTGATTCTAAAATCCGTCGGGAGTACTGCCATATTGATATGCGGATATAAATACTACGAAATTAATCAGCTGATTCTTTGATAAATAAGAAATATCAAATTGAGTGTTGATAGTTATTACATCACTCAATAAGTTCGTCAGGTGTCGCTATTAGCAAATCAATATCATTTTTAGATACATAGTACTAACCTTCAAACGATAGTGTCGAAATTTCATGATATTTCAAACATTTCTTTACAAATCACAGTGGTTTTAGTGACGCTACTTCGTGTGTTGTTACAGCATTTCTTTTTAATAGGAAAAATACCGCTTATGTAAAGCAATGGCTTGAAAGATGTTTTTTGGGCTCTGCTATATCGAGACAAATGATAGAGAGATGGTTTGTTGATTTTAAATGTGTCCGCACAAACGCCAATGATACTGAAGGTTCTGGTTGCCCAAATACGACAGTAGTTCCAGAAAAAAGGGAATGTACAATATCGTTTTGGAAGACCGTAAAGTGAAGTGCATTACATAAACATTTGTTCTTAGCAAAACTCAAGTTTGCTCACTGATGACCAGAAATAGCAACGTGTTGATGATTCAGAGCGCCGTTTGAAGTCGGCTGTGAAAGTTATAGCGATTATTTTGAAAAGGAAAAAAGGATCAATAGTAATATTACCACATGTTGCTAAGGGAGAAATAACGAAAAAACGATCCAAATTAAGAAGAAAAAATACAATGCCACAAGTCGATTGCACCCGAATTGTACTCCGAATTGTTTTCGAAATGATTCTCAAGTCTTAAAAGGTGCTCTCCAGAAAGAAATATGGCTTTCGGAGGTATCACCGAAACTGAAGTGTTTGGTTTTATTTAACTTCTCCTGAGCAGGCTAGACAGCTAGAAAATGCACGCGTTCCACATTTTACAACAAGTTTAATCTATTCGATGAAAGAGGAGAAGTACCCCACTTCTCAATGAACGAAAACCAGTTTCAATTGGCTCAACGAGCTATGAATGATGATCAAAGAGAAATATTTCCGATGGTATCCAAATCAATGACTGAGAACATGCGTCAGCAAGGAGACAATGCTTTCATTGATGTGTTAAATGCGTTGCGAACTAATTGGCGAACTAACATCTGAGCATTTTAGTGTACTTATGGGAAGAGTTCTTCAAGATGCAGTTGGTGAGTTCGCTATCGATAAAGCGTACACAGTATATCGTGTTTTTTTATTATTCATTCTACGAACTTTGTATAAACCGTACTATGTATGTCATTTCCGCACTCTAAAATTGTGATCCGCAACAATTTTTCCACGGATTTGAAATGTCAAATTCGCCTAAGAAAATCCGACATCGCGTATTTTATAATCGCGTGAGCCTTCATTTTGAATTTTTCCAGTAATCAAATCCGCAATAAATCCGCGAATCGGATTTGAATTTGCGCTGACAGATTTGAGAATCGCAAAATGTCAAATCTCCAAGTCATATGTTCATTTCAGTTTTGATAACCTTGGATTTCGCACCCAATGTTTTTTATATTAATATTAACGTTAGAAAAAAAGTTGTAGATCTTTTTTTTTCTTAACATAAAAGTGTTTGTCGAAAAATAAGTGGCGTCGAGGTTCATAAATCGAGAAAAATACTTTCACCTTTTGTTCAAGATGGCGGCGATTCCTCAAGATGGCGGCGAACCCAATGAGTCCCGCAAAATGAGTCTTTTCTTCACTTTAACCTAATCGATCATAGACAAAACGAAAAAAATCGTTAGAGATCTCCTATTTTTACTGTACTAATAAAGGTGGCTCTTACTTGAAAAATTTTCTAAAGTTCTCCTCCCAACAACAGGTGTACACCAATAACCATGATCAAATAATTATTGATAAATAATATTGCTTTTTACCTACTATTACTGCTGTCTTTGGTTTATCTTTAGTTTGGATCTTACTAAAACTTATTGTTTCCATAATATTGTAAAGTAGAATTTCTTCTGATCTTAAAAAAATTGCCCTTTCCAAAAATTGACATCTTTCAAAAATAGGAGCTTAAGAAACTACGTAAGTTACGACTACTTGTAACCCGACCGGAGATCTTCTGCTTATATTATTATTATATCGTAATTATATTATCTATATTTGAAAAATCTTGCAGGTTAATAAAAAATGTCAAGCAATTCGCGCGCAGTCCTGTTCTAGAGAATCTTGTGGAACGAGAGGTATACGAAGTTAAAATTGAAACGCTTGTCGATTGTAAATAATAAAAAAATAATAATAATAATAATGTAAATAATATCTTTTTGGATTTATATTTTTAATGCTTGCATTACTTTCTATTGCTCATAAGCTACTTTTTTCTTCTTTTAAAAATAATGATATATATAAATTATCTACATTTCTATTGTTTCACTTAATATTCTGCACATTATTATAAAAGCAAAATCTTTGTAATTTGTAAATACAAATATTATATATAAATATATAAAAAAAATGCACGAGAATTTTCAAAAACTCATAATTGCATGCTTTTCTGTGTATTCAGCAATTATCATAGTGACGCTGATTATATGCAAAAGCAAGCAAATGTGCGTTTATGAAAATTCTCCAACAAGAATTCCCCACTCAGACTCTGAAGTAAAAAAAAGAAATCACATCAAATGTGGTTTTTATCGCATGACCCCAAAACAAAAAAAAAATAATGACAGATTTGTCCGTACTCAACACATCCCTGTAATCTCGGTCAGTTTGAAACAAAAAGAAATAGACAGAAATATCTAAATGTTGTAATTAAAAAATGAGACACCCTATATACAACTATAATGGGAATACCATTATCTCAAGAGAAAAATATGTTTTCGTTATCACAAATAATGAAAATGTATTCAAATGCACTCTCTTGTTATTCTAGGAACCTATTTCAATTGTATAATGTTTATGGTGGCCTCATCGGTTGTGTCAACTATACTTATACTTAACTATCACCATAGGAATCCAGACACACACGAAATGTCTGAATGGGTAACGAAAAAATAAAACACTCCTTAGACCCGCTTTTCCATTATTCAAATTTAAAATGGCATTTTTTTTTCTTCTTTATTTTTACTGGTTATAGATTCGAGTGATATTTTTGTACTGGCTGCCTTGCATTCTACGTATGCATCGGCCAGGCCAGGAAACGTACGACTGTCCACCACCTCCAATAGGTTCATCGTCAACAGAGAAGAAGCAACAAATGCAAAATGTTGAGTTAAAAGAAAGGCAAGTACTAAAAATGTCCTCCTGTCAAACACAAAAAAAAAGGATTCATGAAAAAAAAACCAATCAATCATTGTCACCAACTGCAAACAAAAAATTGTTCGTTCTCTTTCTCTATACGCCATTTTCTTTCTTTAGATCATCAAAATCACTTTTAGCAAATGTTCTAGACATCGACGATGATTTTCGATGTAATCATCGTTGCACCAGTGCCACCCTTCCTCATCAGCCAACGTATTATCGCACTGTTTACAGGTAAGAAATTTCCAACGTCCTTACTCTCCTATACATCCCCATACATAAAAGAGCTAACGAAGGACGTGAGTCCCAAACAAGAACCAGGAAGCAGGAGTCCGTTTTTGTTTGGGCCTCATCGCCCTTCACCTCTTTTCATATTGCACGTTCGCCTATCCCTAGGGTAGATGGACTATACACTATATATGTATCTGTGTAGAATATCCTTTTTTGCCAAACAAAATTCAGGATAACTAATTTCGATCGTTTTTATTTTTACCTGTTTTTAATGCTGCCCAACCCCCGCCCATATGGGGGAATCCTTGCTGCAATTTTTGACATCTTTGGGTGGCGAACGATGTGCAATGCATGCAGGCAAGGAGACGAGGGAAGCGTTGGACCTGTCGGGGATGGAAGAATGCACGAAGCAATTTCGCACACCTGCCTTAGTTCATCGGCTGAATACGAATTAGCACTTATACTGAAAGAACTACGATGGATTACCGATCAGGTAAGGCACTATGAATCTCTGCTGTTCAGCGCTTGCCTTTGATTTATCGTTTTAATAATGCTAGCGAAGCAGACTTCATTTTAAAATGATACCAATGAAAGACTGCAATTTAATATAAAAATGACTTAGCTTCTTAGGAATATGAAATAGATGTGTTTTAATTAATTTGTAAGGTAACAGTAATAAAACTGGGCAGTTGCATGTAATGCTGATGTGACACTTACTTTTTTTTCAACATCTAATTTTTAAGTATGAAACGATAACGACATCTTTTTGTGAGCGAGAAGGCGGCTTTGCATTTGCAATTGTGTAACTAGCCAATTTCACACAATAAATTCTTTTTCGTAACTAAAGGCAGCCTAATATTATCATAATTGCATAAGTTTTCTTTTCAATTTCACTTAATAACCACACACTTGTCAAAAAAACGTCTGAAATGTCAAAAATTAAGATGGAGATCCCGAAAAAATATGATAAGTTTATTCTTTTTCTGGCACTTTTCGAGTTAGCTGAATTTTTCGCGTAGATTAGCTTCAATTTTAGCTAATCCCTGGCAATTCTGCCAAATCTCCATAATTTTGTACTTTTTAAACTAACTAAAAAGTGTAAGATTCTTCTGAAAAAAAGTAAGTGTCATACAGCATTCCATGAATATCACAGGTGAATTAGTAAATTTTAATGTGGGGTGCTACACAGAGACTCAGGAAGTACGAAGAAACGGTTTTATAGAAGAGAAACGTGAGAAGAAGAAGGAAAGAAGGACACCCATGGCACAAACTTTTTCCGCGTTTTTTCAACTGTTCTGTTCTGGAACAGCTTCCATACAAAATTTGTCCCCGATAATTATTGAGAAGCCACAACAACTGGGAGATCCTGGTCGGAACTGAGAGCTGTCGCGCAAAACAGAGTCCGCTGGAGGGCAACTGTTTCCGCCCTATGTCCCATGAGGGATTAAAGGAGCGCAATGATGATGATGATGATGAATTATTGAGAACAATAGTTGTGTTTTTTAATGTCTTCCACATACAAATCTAAAAACCCCAGATTTTATCTTTTTAGAATGTACCAAACTTCACACCAGTTGGAGAAACGTCATTTGAAAATTTTTGTTCCAGACGCCATATTTGATTTCTCGAGTCGATGTCGATTTCCAGGGAGACTATACAAGGAGATAAAACTCTTATGGGAAAAATAACCGGAAATGGATGGGTAGCAGAAACTAAACTTCTAGTTCATTGTTTGCCACAGATGTCGCCTAAAGCTGACGCGCCCCACATGAAGTTAGCTGAATTTTACCCATTTCGACGATTTCTTCAAAATTGTCAGCTGAAATGCAAAAAAAACCATTGGAAATTCCATAAAATGGTTAAATACGAAAAATCGGAAGCTGATTTTTCAAGTTGGGCGTAAACATAAAATATCTTAATAGTTAACGAACTTGGCCCTGAACCGGATGAATATAATCGGTCATGTTTTTTGGGGTACATGTGACTGTGGCGCCCTCATTAACCAAACGAAAAGTGACAACACGGAGTTATATCTCCTTGTATAGTCTCCCTGTCGATTTCTGTCGATAAGTAAAAACTTCACATTTGACAAAACCATATCCATATCGCTGTCGGTCCCACTTTAAAAATTGCAGTTTCTTCGGTTTCCCGATTCTGGTCAGGTCCTTCTTTCACACCCTGGACTTGGGACCAGACGACGGCGGAGTTATCGATCACGGTATACAGAAACAACGCAATGTAAAAGAGACTGACAACAATACCGTAGAAAGATGAATCCCTAGTGACGTCAGCAATAATGCAGAAACAACAACAAAAGCTCTTATTTAACATGGAAAGGGGTCACCAAGTGACTTCTGCATCAAAATGACATTTCTCTTTTACATTATCGTGGATATCGACAAAGTTTTCGTCTCCTTACGTGTCGATAAAAACGTTTGACGTTTATTTTAGCCGGATTCTAGTGTATGTGTATAGTATTTGTTTCCCCTTTCTTTTTTCCGACAGTTAAGAATAAGTGCGAGTTTGTTTCAAGCCACGTAATATGACAGGATTGAACGTCAAAAAATTGAATGTACATATAGAACCGGCCAAACGCACGAAAACGAACACACATATAAAAAAGTATTTCCAGCACCTGCTTTCTTTAGCTCTATTTTTCTCGAGCAAGTAAATTTCATCTACGACACATTTAAACGTTCTTGTTTATTGGAAGTGTTGATGGAACCAATGATAGGCCGTGTAATTTTTGGCTCTATAAGAATCAAATTTTCTACATATAAGCCCCTGTGCTGAAAGTCGAGTCGTGTTTCGTGACAAATCGTTTGAGTTGAAGAAAGTGAGGTTTGAGTCGAATTACGACTTTCCGCGCAGGGGCCGAAAATGGAAATACTAAATTCAGTTGAGACCCCTGTACTGGAAGTTGTAAATCGTCTGAAACGTCACTTTCCTCAACCCAACAGGACTTGTCGTGTCGAGACGACTCGTCTTTCAACACAGGGGCCATAATTACGCCTCGTGGTCCTGTGAATTACAAGGAATTGAGTAAAACCAGTTTTACTCCACATACTTATAGTAGTATCGTGTAAAGAGGTTCATTAACTAACGAAACGCAAATCTGCTTTCTACCGACTTCTTGAGTTTTCGTGTAGCGTCCCACAATCCTCGAATATAACATTGCAAATTGAAGCATGGCCACCTACTGCAGTTCTTTAAGTTTAACATACAAATCATATTTTATGTTATTTAATAAAGATCAGATAATTCAAGATACCTCCTAATACTATTTTATAATTATTTCTTTGTATAATTTCAGCTGAAAAAAGAAGATGAAAATAGCGATGTAACAAGAGATTGGAAATTTGCAGCAATGGTAGTTGACCGTTTGTGCCTTATTATTTTCACGCTATTCACAATAATTGCAACGTTAGCTGTATTGTTTTCGGCGCCACACTTTATCGTGACGTAATAACCATCACAGGGCGACGATATCAAACGTATTATATATCCTGTTATTTGTTTTATTCTCATAACAATAATTAGGGCGAATTTACTGAAAATAATTAAGAAAAAAATTTATTAAAAACAAAAAAACAAACAAAAAAATAATTAAACCAAGAGTGAAGAAGTAATTAAATAAATTAATAATAACAAAAAAAATAAATAAATAAATAAAAGCAAATTGAAAAGTAAATAATTGAAGACACAACATACACACACACATATAAGTATATATTTCGGAAAAGGAAAACTAATTTTTTTGGTTCGATGTTTACAAATCAAGTAAAAAAAAAACAAAACAATAAAATAATTAAATTATTTTGATTTTTTCTATTGCTTATCAATTTTGTTTTTGAATGATTATTTAATTTAAAAAAAAAATACACAAACACAGACTAATAACGTCTACTTTGAGCCACAACACTGAGTTCATCTATTCACATTCTCTTCTAAGTCTCCACACTGAACAACTAAACAATAGCTTAGAAATACATATTTCCGAGTTAATCATCTTATATAAAAGCGATTAATTACCTTTCACTAACTGCCTATATAATTGTTATTTTACAAATAAGCTACTTAAATTGTTGTTAATTTGGTCGAACGATAACTCAACCACGAATTCTATCTATTTCACACACGATCCGTTATACTACTAGCCCCAGGCAATCAATTCCTTCAATTCAAACTTTAAAAGAGTCTAGATCTCCATTACTTCGACTCACTTTACTTTGTTAAAGTTCTTAGTATTGTTTATTAATTTAGTTAAGCGGATCTTCTAACTGTAATCAATAAAAAATGGGTTACTACACCATATGGCATATAAAAGTTATAAAATATACTAAATTTCCTTAAAGGACATTTCTATACCAAAAGGTGTTCAAAAACTGCATTATCTTACCACGATGATAATGGACATTTGAAAATTTTCCCGGTATAAGTCAAATGGTACTTTCGTTGAATATTTTATGAAAACAGCAATTTTTTATTTGAATGTGTAGGGAGTTGTTTGGGAGGATAAAACCGAGTTTTTGGTATTCGGAGATGTGACGTTCGATCGCCATCTTGTTTTGAGTGGTGAAATATGATAACCTTATTTCTCGGATACCGTGAGCCCTACAGAGTGTTTGTAAAATATTTTGTTTAAATAATCAAATTACATACAACTTCCGTAAATAATATTTTGCCTGTACCCAATCATTTCCGTTATTTGGCTTTTTTCGGCCTTATTTACCTGTACTAAATAATTGCATAGTTATTATCCATGGGAGTTTCAGTGTCCTCGTCGAGCAACATTGATGGGTATTCATAGTTGAATTCATCATCGTCTAATAACTTTAAATCTTTTACCACGTTCTCACATATTTCACCATTGCAATTATGACATATTGCAGAGCAAATCGCTCGTTTTCACCTTGAAGCCAAGTATCACCACACACTTTCCTGGCCGCCAACTGGATGGAACCTGTAGACCAAGAAAACAGTATACAAATCTTTATATGTCTGAGCATTTGTCGTCAGTCTCTGCCCAAAGATCTGGGGTGGTAGCACGTAAGTTGTATCAAACGACCTTTTCATACAAAAATTTTTGTAACACTTGAACTTTTGTATGAAGAAGTCGACTGAAACAACTTAGGTACCTACCACCAAAGAACTTCTTTTCAGTCTCAAGCCGTGAATTTACGGTACGAGTTCACGCGGTATCCACTCGGACCTGAAAGCAAAACGCGAAAACCATCATTTTTCATACTCAAAACAAGATGGCGGCCGAAGGATATGCCTTCGGATCCCAAAAGCTCGGTTTTAAACTCCTAACCAACCTCCCTACACATTAACAAAAATTGTTGTGTTCAGAAAATGTTCATCGAAAGTACCATTTGAGTGGACTAGTATGCTAGAGCCAAGAAATTTCTTGCCTATATAAAACCAATGCAAAAAGATGACCAAAAAAACGCACAGAATTATTTTCTACATCTATTTCTGTGTGTAAGTGTTTCCTAGAGAAAACAAATGACACCAGAACTAACATTTTTTTTAATGACGCGTAGATGTCGCTTTTGATAAAAATAACAATCAATAAGTTATCAATAAGTTACTGTCAAAATATCTGAACTTATTGTCATTTTTCCTTTTTGGGAGAAAATTCCTAGGCTCTTGTCATACCAGGCTTGAATATTATTCAACAAACTACGGTTTCATGACTCTAACTAAACTTTCACAAAATTTTTCTTTAATAACTTCCATATACAAAATATTTTATACATATCAACATTTTAATAGATGAAACGTTTCAGATACTTTGACTTTAAAATTAATATACAGTCTAACGAGTCGTGTTTAGATGATTTGGCTTGTCAATTATATCAATTATTTTGTGAACAACATAAGTCCATTAAGGTGCCGGCCCATAGAACGCGTTAACGCGATGCGCGCGCAAGATGCGTGTGAGAGTTCCGTTTCCGAAAAATTCGACAGACCCAATGAACGCGTTGTACGCGTATGACATTTCATTTTTTATTGAATAAAAATTCATATTTTTGAACTTCGCACACTAGATTAAAAAAAGATTGAAAATTCAAATTATGTACACAACAAACGTCAAACGCGCCTATCGCATGGAAAAGTTGAAAATTGGTCAACTTCAAGCGTTGGGAGCTTTATTTGCGTGTGTCGCGGTAGTCATTGGGACTGGTTCCATTAAATACCATTTACTTCAACTGAAATGTCACACGCATCTTGCGCGCGCATCGCGTTAACGCGTTCTATGGGCCGGCACCTTTAGCTCGTTGAAATATATATTTTGTTCCCAGTTCGACAGTTCTGTAAAACCGCATATATTCGATTTTATGTCATGCATATTTATCAATCTAGAAATGGACTATAAACAGAACCATTATGCTCTGAAGTAATAGATTCGTTTCATATTTTCCAAGAACATTCAATGCATGAATTAATCAAGTTAGTATGAGTAATATAATCAGTTTAATCTTTTTAGATTCAATTCAATTCAACCAAGTTCGTTACAATGTCAATTAAAGTTATGTTTATGTTTAACAAAAACTGCAATATCTTAATTAGAAGGAATCAGTTTCTAAAATTAACATCAAAGAATAAAGAAACAAAATAAAGAAGTTTTTAAATCCTCAACAAAAAACGTTGCGAACAAAGCCCCCCAACAATCTAATTAATTTGCCAATTAGTAGACGATCAGTGTTTTTTTCAATTGAAACTTTATTGAAAGAATACACCAATTTGTAATTTAATTAAATATTATCAAAAATCTTTACTATGCCTACATGTATCGAAAAAGCATAAATAATTCTGTAATAAATAATAAAAAAATCAATTAAAAATGCACCCGCGATAAACTCCCTTAAGGCATAAAACGTATGAAAATGATTTTTTTTTATTAATATTTTTTTATCGGTTGCCAATGTATGTAAAAAATCAATTTAAAATCATGTCCTGGGTTTTCCCTTGATGAAATCGAAATATAACGAAAGAAAGAATTATGAACACACACTCACACACACATACAATAAAAAACCATAAATTTTTCAATTTATTCATGAAATTTTTACAGGCCGAAAAAATGTGAATCCACTAAAAAACAATAACAAAGACGGGAACGTGAAAATCAACCACGCTTTAAACATTAAAATCATTCAAAATGAAGAATTTAAGTATCAATATTTATCATTATTGTGTTATCATTGTTTTTTACTTTAATCGTTACATTTTTATTGTTTTTCTATTTACATTTTATTTTATGCGCTTAATTGTGAGTTTAATTATTATTTGCTTTTAAGGGGTCATTTATAAATTACGTCTCACGTTAAGGGGGAGGGAGGGGGTCGACGAACATTGTGACATTGTGTAAACCCTGACACCAAGGCTTATTCTCGTTGTCGAGTGACGTGACAGATGTATCACTTCAACCTTAAATTGGTATTCTAATTGTCAATCTAACAGATTTACGGCGAACAAATCGACAAAATTCGTTTTTAATTGTCGCAAGATGGCGTGTGAAGTGATATTTTCTTCGATACGTGTGTGTGTAGGTATCGACAGTTTCATTCTACCGCGCCCCTCGTAGTCACGTCACTCGCCCACGAGAATACCACCAATTGCTTAGTCCGTTGACCAGGCGACACAAAGTGCCACTTGACATACGACATGAGAAAACAGCACGGCTACTATTGCATGATTTCTTACAAGACGTCAGAATCTCAAGAAATTTATGCTTGTGTTCTAATTGTTTTGTAGATTTTGATACAGCTTATGGTTTCAAATAAAACCATTTAACTTTTTTTATTTTCTAATTTTTAGTTTGATCTTTAGCTCGTATCATTATGCAAACTCCTCATCCTTTTCAACTGTTTCATTGCATCTTTATTGCACGGTTTCTTACCTGTTAATTTCTGAGAATCAAGCTCCTCAATATCCTTCCAAAGTCGATGCTACATACGCTTGACCTTCCTTCCTCTTTATGGACAGTGGAAACCCATGACGAAATAATTGGCAACATCCTTCTCTCGGCCAATTTGGCTGGAAATTGCATGACCGGTTCCTCCACATTCAACTTTTCATTCAACTTCAACACAGATTTTTCCTTTCGCAAGTTGCATGCGAACGAAAGAGAAAAAATTGTCGAAGTTGAACCGGTCTATGGCTTTAGGATTGATAAGGTGTACGCCCTTCCTTTCAAAATCAATTTCAACAGATGATATGTCCGTTTCATACATTTGCGAGACCATACCACCTTTGTGATGTAGCCGATAGCGCCGTCCACTAACCCTTTCGAGACGTCAACGTTAGCACGTAAAATAACTTTGACTCCTAATAATATTCTCATTCTTTCTGAGTTTGAATTGATTTGGTTACCATCGTAAATATTTCTCTTTGATCAGCATTCATAGGTCATTGAGCCAATTGGAACTGATTTTCGTTCATGGACAAGTGTCGTACTTCTTCTTCTTCTTTTTCTAACTCAATAAGCTCAACTAGTTCTAGTATGTGGAACGTGTATTAGTTATGCATGCCCAGGGGCGGCGCTTTCATAGGTGCGAATGGTGCACTTGCACCGGGCGCAATTTGCCGGGGCGCAATTTCAGAAATACAGGATTAAAAAAAACTTAGAACTTAGAAGAAAAAAAGGCGGCTAGAAATTACACAAATTTACCCAATATCTGCTCCTGTACTTTCTCATCCAAGAAAAACCGGGAAAATCCGGGAAATTTATGTTATACGCATTACTATGAAGCAATCGAAGCGAGTATTTGTGTCTTTTTCCATTGTCCTGCACTGTGTTCCAAAATGAACAGCTTATGGGGCGCAACATGGCATAGTGCACCGGGCGCAAAATACCTGGCGCCATTTTTAAATTTTCTAATTTTGATAACAGTTTCATTACTTCCCATTTTGGTTTTTTAATTTTTTTTACCACAGATTCGTTATTTGTGACCTTAAAAACTGCCCGATACCGACTTTCAATGGATTCAGAACACATTTGCAAAATTCATCCGCCATTTTAAATTTTCTAATTTTGATCACAGAATTGTCATTTGTGGGCCTAAAAAAATCCCGATGCCGATTTTGATTGGAATCGGAACCCAATTGCAAAAATTGTCCGCCATCTTGATTTTATTTACAAAATTGTCAGATTGCATTGTCACAGTAATTGCAAAATATGAGACGTCACACTAAGGAGGGATAATGGCACAAATGTCACCAGCTGTGACAAGGACGGGGGAGGGGTCAACAAATCATGAAATTCGTGTGACGTAATTTATTAATGGCCTCCAATGTTGTATAAAACAAATAAAAAACAAATTTTTTGAATTATAATTTTAAAAATTTAAAACAAAACGCAAATAAACAAAAAAAATAATAATAAACTAGTGAAATA
Organism: Thereva unica; assembly: GCA_949987705.1. NCBI lineage: Eukaryota > Metazoa > Arthropoda > Insecta > Diptera > Therevidae > Thereva > Thereva unica. The sequence goes on from OX465284.1 coordinate 111,004,895, forward strand.
GGTAAATAATATAAAAAAAAGGAGAAAAATTAGAATGTGCCTAGTTAAATCAATAAAAAAAATTAATGTTCACGCACATAGTAAATGTGCAAAAATTATTTAGTAAATAAGGAAATAGAAAGGAGTAATCCTCAACAACAACAACAAAAAATGAGTAATAAAAGAACACACTAAAAAACCAACACGGTCGAAAAGGAGATATAGAGGATTAAACGTAGGTTTGATAATAATAAATTAAACAAAAAAATTAATAACAATTGTAACTACAACAAGAAAAAAATGAATAATTACTGTAGATAAATACAACAAACAAAAAAAATGCGAATATAAGCACACTTACAATGAGTTGAATATATTGTAAGTTATAATGTATATATATATATAGAAAGAATATATTATATATATATACACACACGCATATATAATATAAGTATATATTTAGAGGAGTTGTAGGGGTGGAAAAGATTTTTCGTTAAATGAAAAATACGAATACTTATACCTTAAGCGGTGTTAGTAAAAAAAGAAAAAAAGAAGAATAATAGTCACTTAAATGCTGTGATAAAACAATTATTATTTATTTTAACAAAAAAAAAATATAAAACAAATAATTGATATTTGATATGAAGTTCTTAAATAATATATAAAAAGAATATTTGATACATTAATGTAGTGGTATTAAATTGGTTTCTAGGATTTCATTTTTATAACTATAATGAGAATTTTGAGCTGGGCTGTAATTTGTTATTTTTATAAATTTTCTTACATAAGCTGTATTCTTCAACGAATATAGCGACGCATTAAAGGATAAAACGTTCTTTATATTTTCTACTCTACTATTATTGCCCTTACATTCATACATTTACATATAATTCCCATCCATTCAGGATACTAACAGAACCCTTAAACCCAAGCCTCCATTGCTTTGATAAATTTCGACTGACTACTCTAGATAAGTCCAGGGTCATCATCCGAAGCGGAGTCGCCGTAGGGGTATGCGGCATCCGCCACTTTACCCATTTTCTTCAGTATGTGTACTCCAAAGGATAATTTGTTATCAACCATCACTCCGAGGTACTTCACGGCGTTCGTTAATGCAACTGTCGCGTCTCCCACATCGAACCTGCACAGCGTTTTGTGAGTTGCAAGCTCAACTCCCCAGTCGTTCATCCAGAAAGAGATTCTACGCATTGCCTGGTTGAAGCACGTCTGCGCGGCTTCGACGTCGTCTGCGTACCCAAGCAGGAAGAGATCCTCGGGCATATCCAAACGTAGGAGCCAAGCCATCGTTGGTTTCGTACGTTATGAAGCGCTTATTCAGGTAATCCCCCAGCATCCTTTGCAGATATAGAGGGAGTTTGATGACGTAGTACACATTCCCAAGCTCTGGGGAAAAGACTCTTCCTCCTACCCGACCCCCGCGCTTAGAGTCATCTGAAAAGAAGTTTATGGCACCCTGAAGAATGTATGATCTATTTCTCCATTCACGTGAGGATATAGACTCCATAGTTCCGCGTGGGGTTTTATACCAGCAACAGTTATTTTTTTTCCTTTTATTTTCTTGAGCACTTCTAAGCTATTTATATTTCCTCTACAACTTACACAACTACAATATTTGTCTGGTAATACAATACCATCCGGCAATCCTCGTTTTCGTGCATATTACACCCAAGAAGTTCGTTTATAAATAGAATAACTGTTTGCTATTGCCCCATGAACCCATGTCTTGAACGATATGACAAACTAGTAGTACAAAAACGTGATTCCAAAGTTTGATTTCTTTACATAAAAAGATTGTGTCTACTTCAATCATAGCGTAAGAGACATAACGTCTCCCAATCCGTGCCTATTTTCTACTTTGATCACGTGAAGTAGCCAAGTATTGTTGAATTTTATCTAACAGTAGTTGAAAGAAAGCGTGACACATCATAATTTTTATAAAGAAAGTTTTTTTTTTTTAAATTTAGAGTAAATAAACTAACTAGAATAGTTATTAAGTTTATTGTGAAAAGAAAAGAAAATTCTTGACTGGCGTCAGTATATTCGATCCAACTACTGTTTGGCGATTGAAATCATGTTGAGTATTTAACGTGACTATATATTAAAAGCCAAAGCTTTGTCAGAACTAGTTCCAGTCAAAAGATGTCAGGAATGCAGAAATTAGAAAAAAAACAATACTTCCTTGTTCACAATACCACAGTGCTTTTACTATTAACCCAATTTTCAGAAAATATGAATTCGTAAAGTTCTCAAGTGATATTTTTCAATACAAAATAATTACCATAAATCACCTGATTTGGAACAGCAATTCTGCTTGTTAATCAGTGCCACAAACAGATGTCACTATTTACGATGTTTAGAGATAAAATTAAATTTGAGTGTTGAAATTGAAGTTGAGCCAACTTTGACTGATGTTCATAGCCGGCGGATGTAGCAGTAACCACCCGAAAATTCCGCGTGGGTAAAATACGTGTAACTGAGCTTGTGACTTGATCTATTTGTTTTCCAAATTGTAGTTATTGGATCAGCTTTTATCTAGCTAACTAATACCAGCTAATACTTCTGGTGTTTCTTGGCCTCTTTCTCTGCGTCTTTCCGCCAGCTTTCATCGTCGCTTCCACTTTTCTCCATCTATTCTTGTCCTAGCATGTTTTCGGTGCTGGTAGGGCCTGGGCCGTTTCCTCTAGTTCCGCCCTATATTCCTCTAACGTTTCATACGTGAGTATGGCGGGTACAGCTGTGGGTCATCGTGCTCGAAACGAAGGAACTGCGTTAGATCGTAACTCACTTCCACCGGCTCCCCTCTAACATATTCTGGATTATAGTGACGTATGCCTTCTCTGGCCAGAATGTCTACGGAGATCATCCCTGCTATTACACACGCCACATCGTTGGACGGGGTCCTGTATGCGCAGAACGTGCTGAAGGAGCTTCGTCTGAATGCGATCTGCACTTTCTGCTGTTAAGCCTCGTTCCCACTTTAAATGGAATATATCCGGTTCATGCTGCTAATCTTAACTTTTTGTCCTTATAGTGCTCCGACGTTTTGTCCCATAAGCCAGCTCTATTTTCAACCAGCGATATTAACGTACATAAATCAACATACACTTTGCAAGGGCGCAGACGCTGAAATGATGTATGTGGGGTCATACGCGGGGTTGGAGTGGGGCACATCGGTGCCATCTCGTCGGCGGATTCATTCGCATTATATCCGGTCCGAGTGTTTAGACGGCTCATCGTAGTGACAAAACGTCTGTTAAAAAACCCCGATCCGCTCTTTTTCCCGGATCTGTCTAAATGTAAACAACAGTTTTTCATATCAATTGTATTACCATTGGAATATCCGTCTCTTTAGACGAACCGAGAAAACAGACCGGTGTGGAGCTCTGCATGTTGTTCGGTACACCGTCGACCCATCTTTCGATTCACAATGTAGTATCCTACATTTTTTCGGTTTTAGGTAAAATACCAAATAACAGGGCGTTTGTTAAACCCACTCAGGACCAACACCATCTGCCGTCACGGCTGATGTTGTCTAATTTTGACAGGAGATGTAAATCCAAAATTAGGCAATGGAATGAGCGAGACGAAATATAAAATAATAGGGGTATTCATGATCTGTGTTATTGGAAGGGGTTAGTGCGAAAAGGATTCAACTCGCAAAATTGGAATTTCGAGTAATTTAGCTTCAAAGATTTCATTAGAAGTGCATTTGGGCGGATTTGAGACGTTCTTATATTAAAAAAATTTGGAACCGTTACAAATTTTTGCCTTTTTAACAAGAGTAAAGGACAGAGTATCCGGAAACGATTCCAATTTTGCCAAAAAAGTATAATCGCAAAAATTGTCAGTTGAACCCTTTTTACACTTACCCCTTCATTTGTGTTATTTGTGTTATTCATGTTAAACAAATGTCATTTACTATGAGTTTTATTTTCGATTTAGTATAAATAACACGAATAACACAAATAACACAGATCATGAATACCCCTAATGTCACTTACTCATTGTGCACGAGGCATAAAAATTCTTAAAATATTTAAATAATCAAAATTTCACCGCACCTTATTATGAGTTGATCGACTCCTTAAATGTAACTAACATGTCAACAACTATCTATTACTTTTCGGACACCTTCCAATACAAAGCATATAATAACAAACAAACCTATTTAGCCCATGCTCAATTTCTTACACTAAAATCTCATTTATAAAAAATCTTTAAATTAAATTTAATTACTACTTTTATTATTAATTAAAACGTCTCTCATTTTCCAACTAAAATCGGCGTTCACCAACATGAACTTTTAAAAGTAAAAAGAAAAAGTATTTAAAAAAAAACAAACGGTTACCCTTTAAACAAAAAAAAGTAGAATTAAACAAACCAAAAGAAAAAAAATATGTTAAACACTTACACGAATAAACTTAAACAAAAAAAAATTAAAATTTAATAAATAAAAACTAGAAAATTAAAAACTAAAATAATAAATAAAAACAATTAAAAATGTTGAAATAAAAGTTAACCGCTGAATAAATTTAAGATAAAAAAATAAAAAAAAAAATATAACACTAAATATTTAAAAAAACAAAACATTAATAATAAAATATAAAAATATATAAATCATCTCCTCTACTTTTTTTTATTATTATTTTGATTTTTACTTTTTTTATTATTATTATTATTCTCATTAAAAGATATTTACCTTGAAAATGAAAACAAACAAAATATAAATAAAAAAGAAATTTTCGAGACAGGATTTGATGTTTTTAATAAGAAATTTTATTATAAAAAAAAAATTATAAATAAATAAAAAACACAGTAAAACGACTTTTAGTTGTTTCCTTAAATTTCAAGTAATTATACGTAAACAAAAACAAAAAAAAATGTAAAAACAAGAATAAAGTGGTGCGTTAAAAAACAACAATTTTTTAAACAAATTATATATTATTATATATATATATGTATATGTAAAGAACAACTTAGACTTAGATCTATAAAACAAAAAAACAAAACACACACACGAGAATTGCTTTAATATGAAAAACCAAAAACAAAAAAAACACCTTAGACGGTCGTACGTATGTGAGTCACGTGAATAATAATAATAATAATATTAATAATATGTCATATTGACATTCAGCGAAGAAGAATTATTTAAATGAATAATATAAAAAAAAAACATTTATAGTTAATTATATATATAAAAAAAAGAAACAACAAATACGACGAAAACAGAAAAATAAAATAAAAAATAAAGTTGTTTTTTTTTATTCAAAACAAATTTATATAAATTATTCAAAAAAACCAATTGTTACATTACAATACCTGTGTAATGATAAACACATTAACAGAATATGTAATATTGATAAACAAAAACAAAAAACATTCGATGAATAATAGTTACTACAAATTGCTTAGAGTATTATATAGTTTTGAGGATAGAGAATCCTTAGTTGCTAAAAATATCGAAAATTTTTTATTTAAGAATTTTAATAGATTTTATTGTTAATTAAACAACTCTTAAACGGTCTTCCCAGTTATGAAAATATTAAAAAAAATATTTAAGCAGAAGAATAAAGAGATATAATAATATATAAGAATATTGTAAATTAGCTAATATTATGTAAACCTCAGAATTATATTAAATGCACTTTTTTTTTCGTTTTTTCTCTCTCTCACAAGAAAGAATTATTGGCGGCACATAATTAAAAATTGTTGAGTTTTTGAATTTAACTTGCTGATGGTGAATGAATTTATTAGTATGATGCTTCAAAATCTATTTTTAGTTTATATTTCATTCTACATTTAAGATTAGCAGAACAATTACTAATACAGTGATAGTCAAAGGTTTGTAAATACTTAGGGCCTGTGTGAATTCGATGACTAAAATTTAGTGTCGATAATACAGTATTTAGTCTTCTGGCGAGGAGACTAAATTTTTTGACAGTTGACTAAATTGATGATGAATTTGTTTCAAAATAGTTCAATACAATGGGAAATAAAGTGAAGAACTAATAGGCTGCTGTCAATAATGATATCTTCTGCATCCATAAATTTAGTTGCTTACTGTATAACAAAACATATACTATAAATTATAAAAGTAAAAACTATTGTCAATTGAATTTAGTCATCAAATGAATTCACACAGCAATTCCCTTCATTAACGACAAAAACTGCAAAATTTAGTTTAGTCATCAATTTAGTCCCAATTCACACAGGCCCTTAAAATTTACTATGGCTGGTTGTGAAATGTTTTCAGTCATACCTTTACAAATTGGGTAAATAAGGCTGTCCGGAATATAATTTGTAAAATTCATCCGCCATATTGGCCCCGTAATTTTGAATTTATAAGCTTTGATTACGTTATTTAATACCTTAAAAACCCCTAGATACCGATTTTTATTGTAATCGAAATACAATTGACAAAATTCGTCCGCCATATTGGCCCCGCCATTTTGAATTTATAAGCTTTGATCATAAATTCGTTATTTGCTACCTTAACCCCCCCAGATACAGATTTTCATTGAAATTGGAATACAATTAGGCAAACTCGTCCGCCATATTGGTGCGGCCATTTTGAATTTATAAGTTTTGGTCATAAATTCGTTATTTGCGACCTTAAAAATCTAGATATCCACTTTCATTGGAATGGGAATGCAGTTAACAAAATTCGTCCGCCATATTTGCCCCGCCATTTTGAATTTACAAGTTTTGATCGCAAATTTGTTATTTGCTACGTTAAAAAATCCCAGATACCGTTTTTCATTATAATCAGAATACAATTGTCAAATTCGTCGGTTCGATTGGCGCGGCCATTTTGGAAACACAATTTGAGCTTAATTGTGTTCCCATGAGCCGAGGTACAGTTTTCGTTGAGTAAACAGAAAGCTTTTCTCTCAAGTTAACTCGATGCTGTTTCCATGACGGTTCCGGGTTAAAGTGACAGACAATTAATTTTACAAAAGATATAGTCAAACCCATACATATGCAAAACCCAGCATAACCTGACTGGTTTCGTCGAGTTTTCTTGTTACTCAATCCCCGTTTCCATGGGCACTTAATCTGAGCAAATTCAGGGTAAACTCTGCATGGAAACTCAATACTTATGCGCGAATCGAAGCGAAAATCAATGAAATTAGGAACGTTTGGCAGTTCTTCAAGGAAAAATATTCCTCCGTATCCATCGTTGGATGCGGTGGCTGGTTTGTTAAGATTTGTGTTTAACCAGGAATTCGCTCACAATGATATCCTTGTGAGATGGTTCGTTGAATTTGCTCTCTCAAACGCCGAATAACGCTCAGATAATATTTTTGAAGTAAAACTTGAATTAGTTTCATTTGCGTTAGGCTCTGACATATTGAAAAATCGTCAAATTTTTCGTATAACGCTGGGAAATGGGGAAAACGGGGCATAAGAGGCGAAGTAACTCGCACAGCTGCATGTGTGGATTAGCCAAACGTTGTTCGGTAGGCTCATCACTCTATACTTCATGCATCAGTCCTTGACCTGGCTTTTCTGAAAGAGCACTACCACAGACCTACCGTGTCATCTATCCGACAGACCTTCCACTATTTCATATAACTCTCTTGTTCATAGTTTTATAATTCCGGAAGTTATTGGACAAGATAGTTGTACTTCTAAAGTGTGGTCTTAAGCAAGAATACGCGGTAATCGGAAAAAACTGTCAACTTCACTTATGATCTGCTTTGACATATTTTTTTGGTTTTGGCTCATTTGGAAGGCGCCATTCCGAAGCTTGTGGTTGGTTTGACTGTCAAACTCGTAAGTCCATGTCTCATCAGCAGTTAAAATGCGTTTTATGGTCGAAATTGGCTGGTTTCAATATGTCTTCAGCGACCTTTACGCGATTGAGTTTTTATAGAAAATTTAGGTCCTTCGGCACTAGTGGAGCGGCAATGCGTTTTATGCCCAGACAATCGTTTAAAATGGTACGAATCGATTCGTGAGACACAGAAACTTCAGCGACTATCTCTCTCAGACTTAAACGATGATTTTGAGTCTCAATTTCCTTTACTTTAGCTATGTTCAGCTGAAGACGTTGATGCCCGACTAGAGCAAGACAAATCTTCCACCATGTCTCGACTGCTTTTAAATACACTGATACCACTCATACGCCCGTGTTTTTGATTAAATCGATTCACCGTAATGTTTATTTAACATTTTCAGCGCTTCGGCATCTTTGTCCGTTGAAAAATCGCAAAACACACTTGAAATGAGCTGACAAAAGCACGGTAAACAAACTAATTGACAAGTGACGCTCAAACTCCACTTGCGGAAAAATCATTTGCGCATGCATGCAAATATGCATTAGTGAACTTTTTTCGCCATAGCTAAATATGGTGCTGATTAATTGTCCTTTTTTATGTTCTTTATTATATTTACTGCATGCTATTAATATTCTCCTCGACCATTTTATGTTGTCAACCAATACTTTGACATTTGACACCGAAGTGTCATCTTTTCTGCTTTGAAGCTTGTTCGCAAGGCTATCGAAAAACTTTGTAAGCTTGCGCATGTTTGCATTTATGAACTCGGTGCAAACGAACGCTTGCTTTAATTAAACTAATGCAAAAGCAAATATGCTCAAACTGCATTACTAAAAGCACCTATAATTCGATTAAATGCGACGTCAGCAAGTATTCGAAACCTAGACTTTTGCGTCAAAAAAGTTTTTGAAATCTTGATCTAAGTGCGAAAAGGCCCTAACTGTCAAAATTTCTGAGCTGTTTCGTAGGAAAATAAATACAAAAGTGCTCTTTAGCCCATTTCCTGAGTCTAACACACCGGGCTTAAAGCAGTTCACACCTCATAAGCAGTAAAGATCCGGTATATACAAATTTTTGACTCTCACTGTAGGTTTAAGGATGAAGAACTCAGAGTGATAATAAAAAATCCTGTATTCCTAATCATAAAGTTATTGCGCTAACGAACAGTGCATCTTAAAAATGAAAAATGAAATTTTAAATTATCCTTTATAAACTTATTAAATTTACGTTAATTAACTTTTACTATCTATTCGTTTAAAAAAAAATATCGTGATCAAACAAATTGTGATAACATAATACCTAGGCCCCATTACTTTTCTTTCTACACTTTCAGCAAGATCAAAATACCAAAAATTAATTTTGCTTATATGTGCACATATACACACACATTAAACGTCGGCAATTATTATTTTAGAAAATAAATTTAAAAAAAAACCAGCAATTATAATTAAATTGAAGTAAATAACACACACACACAGTAACCTAACTGCCGATAAGGAAAATTAATATCGATTTCCCATTTAAAACAACAAAACGACAAAAAATAATATTAAAAAAGTAAAAAAAAAAATAATCATTAAAAAAAATATAACGCAAAGGGTAAAATTGAAAATGGTTTCAATTTTTAAAAAGATCAAAAAAACAAAAAACCTAAAAGAATTTTTTATAACAAATAGAAGAAAAAAATTAATTGTATAAACAAATTTTAAAAATGAAAAAAAAATACATACATACAAAAATTAAAATAAAACAACAACAAAGAAAAAAACAGAAGAATTTAAGTTTCCTTTACAAAACAAAAAATAAAAAAATATAGTAAAATAAAAATATTAAAAAGAAAAAATCACACTCGTTAAATATAAGACAATCGTGTAATTAATATTTTTTTATTACATTTTGATTGTTCTGAATATTTTTTTTTTGGAAAAGTTTTTAAAAAAAACACCTTTCTTCTTTCATTAATTTTTTCTACAATTCTTCATTATCTATAAAAAAAACAAATAAAATACAGAAATTCACTTACAAAAAAAAAACTGGATAATCCCAAGAAAATAATTAAATTAAAAGAAATTTAAACAAGTTTCACTTAAGATAAAAAAAATTATTAATCTTCCTATAACCATCATATCTTATCTTATATTCTAACAAAAGTTAGGAAAATATTTATATACAACACCACCCCCAAAAAAACAAAATGGAAATTCACAATTCTAAGCAGATTCTAACAAAGTTGGTTAAACCCTTAATAATTTAGTAAAAAACAATGATTAAAAATGGCAATAATACTAGAATTATGCTTTAAATAATAGCGCTAAGGAAAAATACAAATAATATATAAACACAAAACCAAAAAACAAACTCACATTACTCACGCCTACATACGAAACTTTAACTTACCTATACTATCTAAGAAAAAACATAATCTGATTAATAAACAAACAAAAAAAATAGAAAAAAAATTGACTTTGACCTTAAAAAAAATTAGGAAACGATTAGTGAAAAAAACGCACTTCTTATGAAAATTTCTAGCTCTTGTAAACTATCTTTAAAAAGTACATATACATTTTATCCTTTTACGATGTTAAGCCTCTATATACTAGACATTTTTAAACGCTTAAAGTTCGATTGCTATCCGTATATTTATTTTATTTATTTATTGTTCAATTTTGCTGTAAAATTACTAGCACATCATTATTTTTCGAAATTTAATATTAAAATATTATTTCGAAATTGACGAAAGTAATTCTAATCTAAATTAAAAGTTTTAGTTACTTACTCGGTGAAGTTGATGCAGTAAAGATCTCTTCTAAGTATATTTGAACTGGGTCATCTCATTGGCCAGGTTTGATCATCATTCTCTGCGGCAACATTCCAGCTCATGGAAATTATCGTTCGCGCTCTAAAGCGCAGTTTACATCGCAAAGTCAACGCGAAAGTGCACTTCGAAACTTCAAAGTGCACTTTCACGTTGACTTTGGGATGTAAACTCGGCTTAATCGTTTCAGATTACAGTACTGTATGGTGATCGTCTCTGCTAATATGAAAAATATTAGATATTTCTATATATACAAAAGATTCAACGTGTGAATACAAAAATTCAACACTGCATAATTCAACTACAGACTTCTATTTGCTGAATTCTGCAGCGTTGCGGCAGTGTTGAAATTTTGAATTCATCCGCCATTACATATTAATTTATAACTTACGCTGGATCAGTGTGAAGAGAAATGTATGTGCTAAATAAAAGAATAGAATTGAATTGCAGGAAATCGTTCCGGCACCATTTAACGAATGCTTATTGCACTTCATTACGCAAATTGCCCTATTTTTAATCAGCACATAGATTTACAGTAAACAATCACCTTAACTCCATATAATAAATCGAGCTGCACACTCCAGGTTCATTTTTTCGCTAGGACGAAAGCTTTTTGTAGGGCAAATTTTGAGAAGGAGTTGGATTTTGGAGCTTTTTTACCTAGATTTAAGGGGAGTTTACATCCCGAACATAAAGTGAAAGAACAAAGTGGCCTTGTTCAATATACAAGCGCAAAGTTTCGTCGAAACTTTTTACAATTGTCATAAGTAAAGTATTTAACACGGTCGCAAAGGAAACAATTAATGAGCTACAAAACTTTTTAGATAGTTATATTTAATTATTGTGTAGACACAGTTTCAAACATTTCCACAAAATTAACGGATTTTACAAACTGTCGAAAACAATGTGAATATGCAAAAACTTCTAACATAACGCCAAGATTGTTCACCAGGTAGTCTCGTACTGCTTGCGTCACAGCTCTTGTCGACTGGTTAGCAGGATTCTCTTGTTTCAGGAGACAAAACACTCCGATGAGGCTGCCTCCTACTAATCTCGACTGTTGTGGCTAAGACGGCTGCTGAAAACATGAACTCACCCAACATCCAAAAGTTCAAACGCGGGGTTCGTTGCTCCTTCCTTTAAGCTATCATATGTTTTTTGTATTTTCGAGCTAAGCTGTCATTCTAGCGAAGACTAGAACCCTAGCCGTAAAAGATCAAAAGTTCCCCTACAAAATTCGGCCCTCCTAGCGAAGACATGTACCTTATCCGCAACAGCTGAAAATTTCCTCTACAAAAACCTTTTTTTTTTTTTTGAAGTATTAGGATCCAATAATACCGCGCCCTTGGCACATGGCCTATTGTATTACACCCCTGAATCCCATATTTGTAGGCCAGACCGGTTGAACAGGCTCAACAGTCTTCCTAGTGGCTTGACGCTTAGACTTAACTGCTCGAGCTATCGCGGAGCACTCACAGAGAACATGCATGAAGGGCAGACTCATCCTTCTCAAAGCAAAGTCTGCAAATGGTATCCTCCGCTCTTCCTATCCTCCATAAGTGGTTATTCAGGGCCTAATGTCCAATCAATGTGAAACGGGCAAGCTAACAAGTGTCCTAAAATTCTTTCTACTACGACCCAACATTTCCTTAGCTTCATTAAGAAATGGCAATCAAGTCCACAAATGTAACAAACAATACGCCGTAAAATTTCGTTGAGGTACCTTTACGTTATATGATTTGTCATATGACTTGATTGTCAACGAAGTCAAACCTGTCAGAAAATGGCTGTGTTCCGTAATATACTGGTAGCACTACGCCAGTACTAACAGTGTTAGTTTTGTCGTTCCGTTTTCACTGAACAGTTCTCTGTCGCAGTGCTCTAGGAACATTCCTAATGTCACGAACCTACGCCATTTTATTACTGCGATTACTGCTCTCAAAGAGGTAATATGCTCACAGTAGTTTGAGCACGTGTGAAAATCTGTAGACGTTTGACGCTGTACAAATGAATGCCATTAGTAATGCAAAAATTCAATTAGCTTTAATTGACAGTGACTCTCTGTCATTATAAGAAATTAAAAACACAAGAAAACTTAAAAATTACGACACATTACTTTCAAAATGTAAACAAAAATGGCGGAGCCAGTATACTGTGCGCTCGTTCCGATATACAAAATGTACACTGCTTAGTCCAGTAACGTGTTTCCAGTGCATTGGCATAACCTCAAAAATCGCAGGGCTCTCACAGTATATTCTTTGAATAGAGAAGATAAGGAACCGAAAATAACGTACATGTACAAGGATTTGAGGGAAGCACTTGGGATCAAGAAATTTTCTTTCTAATTCTCTCCCTCCACTTTAACCACAACAACAAAATACATTGTCTAACCCGGACATAGGCGTAGTGAAATTTGTTCAGGTTTTGCGAAGGGTCTGCTTCAAACATTTAGCCAAGTGAAGCGTTCTCACCGAGATGGTTGCTGAGAAACGATATCCCTCCCGGTTTTTGAATAAATATAACACAGCCACTGTCCGGGTTAGACACAAATACGTAAAGAATGCTATGCATTAGTGTTGCCAAAATGCTTCCCCGTGTTTAATAAATTGCACTTCCTCGTCTTCTCTATTCAAAGAGTATATTACGGAACACGCTCGATGTAAAAGAGGGTAAATTCAAAAACTCATCACTGCCGCATTACTGCAGAATTCAGCTACAGACTTCAATTTGAAGTCTGTAGCTGAATTCTGCATTGATGCGGCAGTGATTAGTTTTTGAATTTACCCAGAGACTGACAGTTTCGGAAGCCGTAAAAAAGGCATCTAGTGACGTTAGGCACTAATTCAAAAACAACAACAGCTTCGACCTCAAAAACTACAACTTTAAAAAACTAAATTTCTTCCATGATCCAGCTCCATTCTTTAATGCTCGGCTGATCTGATTTGAATCACGGTGTAAAAATAACACTGCTGTAATTGGTCCATAAAAATCTTATGAGTATGGTATGAAAGGGAAGGTCCATCCTCGTCATTCGAAAAGAATGTACATATCTTCCTACGAATCGTGCAAACATCATCATAAAATCCTTGAGTCATTGAAATTAGTAATTACTAAGGCCCCTATTGCGATTGTTGATAGCTAATCGGTAAACGACATATTGACTGTCGATAATGTAGTTTGATATTGCGAATATCGATTACAATCGAAATCTGTTGATTTAACAATCGACTTTTATCGATTGTTTATTTGTTCACAACAAGCAAGCAAACAGTAGATGAAACATTTGTCGATTTCAAGTTACACAATACCAAAAAGTAAACTAATCGATACAACCGACTATAGTCGAGTCGATCGTTAATCGACAATCGCAATATGGACGTAAGACAAAAATGATGATCAAACCCTAGACCCACGAGTGTAATATTTAAACAAAATTAATTACTACTTAATATTTTTTTCAAATTATAAAATTCATATTTTATATTATTAACCCATTAAATACATACACATATATTCAAAATTATTTATACTACCCGATGTAACATACCTGATTTTTTAAATCATTCAAAACTTTTTTAATTAATATTCATATTTATAACCTGATCGAGTGTAAGTGCATCCGGCGCGAACTTACACACCGATTGAGAGCATGAGTAAAGCAAATATATCTAAATATTTAATAATTTAAAAACAAAGAATATATTTAATAAAATAATGACTAAGATTATAGCCGAAAAGAAAAAGAAAAACATATACTAAGAAAGTTTTATTAAAAATAAAAAAAAAATAAAAACAAAAACAAGAAATAAGCAAAAAACAATCGATCGTGTAAATAGTACTAAAACAAACAAAAAAAATAGGAAAAATACCATTAAAAGTAAGTAGAACACGAAAATAAAAACACAAAGATTAATTACAAAGCAAAAATTCAAGTGAGTGCTTACGAAAATTATTAAAAAAATTATTTAAACATAAAAAATCTTTGCTTAAAAAAAATTACCTTAAAAAAATATATTTACCTATAACACAAATACCAAAAAAAAAAACGCAAATATGTAAAATGAACATTAAAAGCAGTTTTTTAATTGAAATCATTTGATTTAAAAACATTTAAACAAAAACAAAAAACATAAATATTTATAAATACAAAAAATGTTTGAAATAAAATAAAATGAACGAATTGCTTAAAAAAAATTTCATATTTAGTAGAAATACGCATACGCGACGTTAGGAACAAAAACAAAAAAAAGAAATTATTAAAACTTTTAGAATTTTTAAGAAAAGTTAATTTTTTGTAAAAAGAAAAACAAAATATAAAAAAAACAGTTATTATTATTATTATTATTACCTAAGTAAATCTTTCTTTTATAGTCAAGTTGTGATTGTTATTATAATTTCTCTCGTTAATAATTAAACAAAGGCCCCGTGTGCTGAAAGTCGTGTTTTCTGTCATATGAAGTGAATCTAGCAGAGTGGTGTGCTGATAGTCGATTCTTGTCGTGCTCTGTGTCGTTTAAACTCATTTAACTGACAGCACATGATAGTCGTGTTTATTGTAGTTTTATTTTATAACTTTTAGTCGGCGCTCTAGTGACGAAAGATGCCGCACTGAAAATAGTAATTTGACTGAAACGTCGCTTTTTTCAACTTAAACGACTTGTCATGCCACACACGACTTTCAGCACACCAACTAAAAGACGAGTCGACACCGACATCTACAGGTCACACGACTCGACTTCCAGCACAGGGGACAAAAACTTAAAAGAAAATATTTGAACAAGAAAAATTATACTTTATACTCATAATTCACATTAAAATTTATATAAAAAAAATAAAATGAAGAAAGCACAAAAAAAACTTACAACAAAGTCTTCTTTCTACAATAAAAATTCACGTCAAATAAATAAAAACGAAACAAATTCAAACTTCTCAATTACAACAACAAAAAAGCGAACATAAAATTAAAATTTATTAGTTAAAAAAAATAAATAAATTACATTTAAATTCACGTAAAAATTGCGATTGAGCGCAGTAGTAGTTGTCATTTTTAATTAAAATAAAAAAAAATTATGAAAAAAAAACATTAAAAAACTCCTCTAAAAACTTTTTAAATTTAAAATAAAAAAAAAATATTATACTAAAGATAACATGAATCTTCAAAAAAATAAAACAAATAACAAAAACCAAAAGCCGTAGACGACGTTAAAAAATAAAATAAAACAAAATAAGAGAAAAAAGACAAAAGTTAAATAATACACACAAAAACACACATACAGATAAAAAAAATTGCTTAATAATTTTACTCTAAAAAAACTCACTATATTCAAAAAACAAAAACAAAAAACCAAAAAATAAACAAAACAAGCGTAAAAAATTTATCCTCAATTCATTAAAAAAAAAGAAGAAATTTCATATATGGCAAAAATGAAGGCATCTAGATTTTTTTTCACACTGCATCTGTTGAATATTTTTTATCACTTATATAATATTAATAAACAATAAATAAATAATAAAAAAAAGTGATTGTTGTTTGTCAGTGGTCTAAATGCCTTCAGATTTTGCCATATATATATTCACTGGCGTTCTCTCAATTCAGATGTAACATTGCGAAATGTTCTAAAAAAATGGTTGTAAATTTGTTATCAGAAAAGGAAAATAAAAAAAAAGTATTATTATATATTGTTTGTTTTATATTTTTAACTAACCCTAAACATTTCCTTCAAAGTTTATCATCACAAGCCTAGTACGTTCATGCACCTTAAGAAGAGCCTAATGCCTGCTCCCCAGGTAAAATGTAAAAATCATCTTGGGAAATTTAAACGCCAAAGTACATTGATCAAGAGCACATATGTATAAAATCACTAATGACAATGGAAAATGAATACGTAAGCACCCCAAACTTCCCAACCCAGGCTATTTACAGAGGAATTGAACTCGCTCTTTCAAACGCTTCAACTGGAGTCGGAAGAAAAATTGTTGCTTATTGGCGGCCATTTAAACGCACGCCATGCGGCGTGGAGAAACCAAACAGCTAACACTAGAGGCAACCAACTGAATGACTGGTTGGCCCAAAATAGAATTCAGCGGAAAGTTAACCTCGCTACAGACATACCATCATACTCAGGCGGTGGGTTGAAAAGTTTAGGTCGAGGTTGAGTTGAAATTTCGAGTTTAGGTCGAGGTTGAGTTGAAATTTCGAGTTTAGGTCAAGGTTCAGTTGAAATTTCGAGTTTAGGTCGAGGTTGAGTTGAAATTTCGACCACCGTATACGATGTCGAGTTGAATTGAGGCTATGAAAAGGGCAATGCAGAATAACAGAATCCTACCTCCAACGACCGGGGATCTAACTAACACAACGAGATTGATTCATATCTCAAAGATAGTAAAAAAGCTCACCGTACAGACGATGGTCAAGACTATACCAAGAACAAAAAATAGGGACAACGCGGACTGCTCCAGGAATGCAACGATCAACGCACTACGCAAATACAAAAGCCGAGTGTTTGCGAGACTGGAAGCCCTTCATCGGCAATTTCGAGGCCGGGCGAGTCCGAAGATTGTAACTCTTAGAGCCAGCCTAATTACATTTTTTTGAGATACACAAGTGGAAAACTTCCCTGCAAACATAATACCCGATAACCAGCTCGGATTGCCAGCAGGGCAAGAGACTATTCATGCGGTGTTGAAATTGGTATCAAGCATACACTGGAACTTCATGAAAGTCCATTGTACCGGACCATACCTAATCGATTTTAAGAAGGCATTCGATACAGTATGAATCTAAGGTCTTCTCTACAAACTGGTCACACTTGGCATGGCCGGACTCCGGATATACACGAGTTATAATATGCGATCTTCTCGCGATGTGCGGAGGAACTGGAAACCTTCAAAATTTCGAATAATGCTGGACAAGAATTAGAAAAGAAATTGGAATTGAAATACCTTGGGCTTTGGCTGGACCAATACTTATATTTCAATAGAAATGTAAGTGCTGCGCTTGCCAAGGCAAACAAGGCGTTCTACATGATCAAAAAGCTCTTTTATAGCAGACATCTGAGCCCACGGGTCAAGGTGGTGTAAAATCAAGCCTTAGTCAGACCAATTTTAATTTATGTACTGAGTTTCCATGCAGAGTTTACCCTGAGTTTACTGCGATTAAGCACCCATTAGCCCTAACTATAATGGTCTTAAGATACCTTAAGATTTTTTACGCTCCTATGAAATGTCATAATACCAACTATAATGGCCTTAAGCAATCTTTCGTTAACTTTTCCAATCTTTCGTCAAGTCTTTAATGTACGGTAACGAGCGTACAAATCTTAAGCAATCATAAGAAAAGTGTAATTTTCGTTAGTGTTTCTAGTTGCAGAAAACGTTTTTTTTGCAAAATGAATAATGTGGAGTTATTAAATAATTTGGCGTTATTAGTGAAATTGGTAGAAGATGTGAAAAAAAACTTAGATCGTGTTGTGTAAGAAAAATAAATAGAGACAATAAAAAAACAGTTTTGAACTAATTCAATCAGTTCTTCATTAAAACTATTGTTAATTTCCATTTTTTTAATTTATTGGACGCTTTCCCAGACTCGATTTGTTTACCTTTTACAAATGTCAAAACGTCTTAAGGCTATTATAGCTGAGCTTAAGATTTGACAGATAATTAACCAGTCTTAAGAGAATTTGACGAAGAATCTTATGATGTCTTAAGATCATTATAGTTAGGGCTGAAACAGGTTTAAGTAAAGTTTCGTTAAATCTAAGAAAACTCGACGCAACCAGTAAAGAAAGTTAAGCTGGGTTTTAGCATGTGCGTGTGTATGAGTATCTTTTATTGAACATATACCAGCGGCGACGCAATTTAAAATTGATTATCTGTCACTTCACTGGGAACCATCATGAAAACAGCATCGAGTTAACTTGAGAGAAAATGCTTTCTGTTTACTCAACGAAAACTCGACCTTGGCTCATGGAAACACAGTAATGGTTATGCCGTATGGTTCAAAATATCTCCTTTTTATATGGAAAAACTTCGGGTTAGCGAAAGACAATACTTAAAAGCGTTCTTAATCCTGTATTGAACACTCGAATCAGGCCACACCAGCAATTACTTCGTTTATGACTGGGGCCCCTGTGCTGAAAATCGAGTCGTCACGACACGACAAGTCGTTTGAGTTGACGAAAGTGACGTTTCAGTCGAATCACGACTTTCAGCACAGGAGACTAAACTCAACTTACCCTGTAGTGAAAGTCGTAATTCTACTGAAGCGTCCCTTCCACTCAAACGACTTGTCACGAAACACGACTTGACTTTTACCACATGGGGCTAGGTTCAACCCAATCATAAACAGGGGTCGAGTTGGAACTGGGTACTTTCAACCCACCTCAGCTGTCCTAACTGGGTCAAGTTGATATTTCGCCTCATATAGGCGGGTTGAGTTGTAATTGGGTTCAAGTGACATTTGATTTGGCGTTACTTTTCACACAAAAATTTGAGGTTATGTTTTGATTTCAGTTCAACTCTATTTCAACCCAAAGTGAACTCAACTCGACATCATATACGGTGGTCGAAATTTCAACTCAATCTCGACTCAAATTTTCAACGGTGTAAGTGTTCTCTAGAAAGCCAAGAAAGAATAAACGACGAAATCAGACGAAGGAAATGGAATTGGATTGGCCCCAACTTGCGACGCGAAAACACAAATCTAGCCAAACAGGCCCTTGACTGGAACCCGCAAGGAACCCGTCAAGTCGGCAGACCTAGAACAACGTGGGCAAGCACCCCATTAGCAGAGGCCGCAACAACTGGGAGATGCTGCTCAGAGCTGTCGCGCAAAACAGTCAGCTGGAGGGCAGCTGCTTCCTCCCTATTTACCATGAGGGATTAAAGGAGCGTAATAATAATATGATAAATCTCACGTAACATTAGTGGTGTCTACCCCCTTAGTTTTGCCAGCAAAAATAAGATAAAATTGAACCCCTCCATCCCGTACAACTGCTTACGTAATACTTGAATGTCCCCTAAGCTGACACGATTATGTTATATGACCATATGCAATGTGACAACCCATTGTATTCATGCTAATCGGGCATTGATAAACGATACATAATTTATTAAAAAGTCGCTTTCAAGAAAAATTACTTCATATTTTTTTTTACAAAGAAAAACAAAACATTTATTCTGAGCTATAATATTACTATAATTCATTACATACTTGGAATCCCGCTTGGCTTTAATAACTTAACCTTCTTCACTTTCTTATCTAACTTTATCTTTCGCCTGTCCTTCAACTCTCCAATTGTTGGACAAACGTGTTTCTTTGATTTAATTTCATTACATGGCGCAATATTCTTTTTGGTAAGTTTTTGTGACTTTTTATTTTCTCCAGATGCCATTCGTAACACTCCTTTCTCATTATCATCTTCAATAAGTTTCTGTTTATCTTCTACATCCTCGATTGTTAATTGTTTCTTCACTTTAGATGTTATATTTTCATTTCTTGATGATATTTGCGTGTCAGATTGACTACCTTTTCGCTTTTTTGTGCTAATTGAAGACTCTTCCCAACCACTTATGTCATTCAACTTATTCTGTCTCATCTGAAATTTTAAATTGCTTTCCTTTTTATATTTTGTTCTATCATTATTATTATTTGATACAAGGAATTCCTGTTTATTTTTTTTATTTTTTACAGGATTGTGTCGCATTATTTGTGGTTCGGTATTAGTTTTTTGATTATTTGGAATTGCCTTGTTTGGAATTTTATTAGACGAAAAAATTATTTCTAAGTCATCATCATCACCTTCATATTCGATAGATACACTTCCGACATTAGCAGGTTTCGCATGATCATTCACTGAAGTTTTTTCCACTTCTTGTACTTTCTCTTCTTCTTCCCGCTTCAAAATGTAATCATCATCAAACTGATTTAAATCGAGTAAACCAATACAAATCGGACGAACGTTCATTTTTGTCGAGCAAATTCTCTTCCATATTTGATTTATTCGTTCAAAGTCCCATAATATAACTTCGCCAGCGCTGGAAAATAGTTGGAATTTATAAAAAAACATATCGTATTAAATTTTCCTGCCTACCTTGAAGCTGTTACTATAATATCGTTAACGAGAGCAATACCTTTAACACGTTCCTTATGAGCTTCAAATAACTTCACCTAGAAATAAAAACATTGAAATTAGTCATTTAGTTTTCTTTCTTTTAAAAAGTATTTCCAAGTACATACATCGTTTGCAGTATTATCATTAACAGGAACCATCATTATTTTCCCATTTTCTAGGCCTACAGCAAGAAGTTCATTGCTTAACCAACACACGGCCGTGGGCTTAGCTTCGCATGCCTGCTCTTTCGTCAACCCAGCCGTTGAAAGACTCCAAATTTCGACAGCACGAGCTGTGCTTAAACAAAAATAATCTCCATCTGTGGACCAAGCCAAGCAATCGGGTGTCCTTCCTTGATTTTTAGGATTTTTCAAGTTATGAGTGTAGGCTACACGGCCTTTCACTAAATTCCAAGTGCGAAGGGTTAAATCATTTCCCAACGTTAAAGCCAATTTTCCGCTAGGGTGGCAACTAATTTCTGTAACAGCCGAGCCTGCATGTGCCTTCTCCCATGTCGCTTCCTTTTGCCAGGATCCAACACGAACTGCACACATTTTGCCATCGTTGCTTCCCGATAGGATGTGTGTTGATTTTGGCGTGAAGGCTACGCTATTTACTTGTTCCTCATGGAAATCTAGAGTCTAAAACAGAGAAATTGCATTGCAGTCACTTAAATTATGCAAAAAGTTTAATTACTACAAAGTATTTTCGATTATTTATAATTGAGGAGTGTCTTTTCAAAAGGGGATATTTACGTGTGATTGCTTTTTTCAGAAAATAAAGAAAACTGATTGTGGAACTTCCATAGGTCTGCAGAAAAGTAGAATCTCTGTGTAGGTACAGTACCCCCTCCAATTGCGCGGTAGATATGTTCTACAAAAACAGCGCGCAAACCGAAATCGCGCACTCTGAATCCTGCTTTGTATGAATTATGGGATTAGATTCCAGATGTTAGATAAAATGTAAAAAAGCTGAACAAAAGCACTCTTAAATTTAACTCTACTACCAACGAATAATGGTCAAACCGTGGCCGCGCTCGTCTTTCGAAAGAACTCTCTTTACTTTTACTTTTGCACTGAAACTTAGGAAACTTAACTTATATATCTACAATGGCCCATTTTACACGATGAAGCACAAGGAAACGTCGCTTTGCCACTTCTCTTCAAAGTTGTGATCGATGCAATTATGCGTGAAGCATTCGATGGACAACTCTGAGTTCGATACGACGACAACCACTTCGTAATCGGCTTAATGTTCGTCGACAATAGCGTCGCCTTCGCTGACACGGATGCCGAAACAACAGACATCTTATACCACATCGCCCAATCATACGGGTTAAAAATCGATCTGACCAAAATGCTCGAATCGAACAGACCAAAGTACTCACAACGGGCGGATCCAGGGCGAGTGTTCACCTCGATGGAACTCAAATCGAACAGGTTCCGATGTTCAAATATTTGGGATTATCGGTTGAGGAAACGAAAGTGGCATCGACCTCCGACGTTCACAGCCCCATTGACCAGGCAACAGCATCGCCTCGCTCAAGTGGTGCATACGAGGTGTGACAATTAAGTAATGAGACTGATTATATTGCCGCGATTGTGGTAACCCTGCGACCTTGAAATTCCCTTTCCCTTCTCTCGGCATCCTTCCCCTCTCCATTGATATATTTGCCATCGCTCTAGCTTGTTTAGTTCGCCTGCTCTGTCGTGTTGAGTAAACGTGTGTTCGTGGTGCTCGTCACGAAAATGGAAAAACGAAATCAAGAACACGCGTCGCGATAAAATTTTGCGTCAAATTGGGCGAAGCAACTTCGGAAACGTACGCTAAAATTGTAAAAGTGCATGGTGATAGTGCTCTTAGTCGTGCCCAGGTGTTTCGATGGCATAAAGAGTTTAAGGAGGGGCGTGAAAGCGTGGAAGACGAGGCGCGGAGCGGGAGACCAAACGTGTCCGAATTTTTCACGGATCCTTTTCAAAACTCCTCCCGGACGGCCCCGGACCCCCTCCAAACTAGGACAAATCCGGGGAAACCAGGACGGATAGCAGCCCTAGTCATGCGTCATCTCGTTTACATGCCTTTGAACAAATCTACCAACTACTTCAACTACTTCATGTTATTTTTATGACGTCTGCAAACATTTTATCGACTCGTCGCTTTAACGACTATTTACGAGTCGAGAATAACTCGCCAAAAACTTGGTTCGAGACTCGTCGACTTAACGTCTCGGAATTGGAATTAATAAGGAGCTCTTGGATTTAAACTCGCTACTACGAGTAGTTACCGGCTCCTGAAAGCGATTTGCTTTGCTATAGCATTCCGTTTTCGCCTTTTACAAATCGATTTCGTTTCGATATCGATCTCGTTTCGAAGTCTTCTCGAAGATTTCGCAATCCGTTTCCGATTCGATTTCGTCTCCTAATGTTACTGGGTCCCTTGGGTTATAAAACCTACTAACTACGCATTATTTTGAGTTATTCCCCTGTACCCTATAGAAGTCATGTAATTTACTAACTACGCATTATGTAAATCAAACTTGGACGCACAACTGCAAAATCGCGCTATCGAAAACCGCGCAAACGAAGGGATACAGTAGTATAGTGTTAATATAGTTGCATTGTTTCCTTATTATTTTTCTATATCTGTTGGAGTTTTCTTTTAAATTACGTCATTGTCAATTTTCTTCATATATGTAATTAATATTTCTGTATCAAATGTTGTCAAAAAATCAACTTGATCGACAAAATAAGGTTTTTTTGTTGTTAAAATCCCCTTTTAAATGTACCCGCTATTTTAGATGCAATAAACTGGAAGTTGGTCACTTTTTCTTTTAGATTGAGTCTTCGAGATTGCGTATCTTAACATAAAGAAGATGACCCTATACTCAGTTGAAGGAACATAAAAATTATAAATATCCCCTTTTTAAAAGGTACTCTTCAATTATATATTGGCAATTAACCAAGCTAAAAAATGGCCATTAATTACATTCACAGATATTTCTGTCTTATGAATACAGAATTATTTACAATACTGACTACGAGCTTTATGGATTGAACAAATAATGACCAAATACTACTTTTCAACTGTCTTGGCCTGTTGCATGCGCTGAAACCATTACGCACATACTCGTATTCACAACTTATTAAGCTTTTTTTTATATAAATGTAAAAATTGATTCGTCATAAGAAATTTCCAAAAGACCATCGTCATAGCGTACCAACAGACAATTATCTCTCTCAGTGATTTCTCTATTATAAATAAAACAAGGTGTGAAAGGTCATATTGACATATTAATCACGAGATAAGATAATTAAACATTTTAACAAAAACCCTAAATATAAATTTTCTTTAGTGTAGTTCAAGTTACAGACCAGACAGAGCAGAATGTCTTCGTTTGTGGTGTTTCTACTTTTATTTCTGGGAGCAGCGGAATGTCAGATCAGTCTAGATGACCTTCTGGATCAAATAGCTTCAGAGACGTCAACAACTTTACCTATTAACGATGTTACCCCGGAGAATACTGGATGCGAGGAAGGAAAACAATGCGTTCCTGTGTTTCAGTGTGATGATTTTTCGTCCACGGTAAATGGTGAAACATTAATTAATTCAGAAACTTTAACTCAAAGATCGCCGTGCGGATCACTACAACAATGCTGCTCAAAATTGAAGGTTAACTAGTTATTTGTACATTACATGAACTTATTGTAAAAATTACTAACATTTTTAGACAACTCCCATAGAACGTCCAGAAACATTTAGTCGTAAGTGTGGATACAGAAATATCGAGGGAATTGGATTTAGGGTTAGCGGAATTGCAGATACTGATACTCAGTTTGGCGAATTCCCATGGATGGCAGCAATTTTACAGAGGCAGAATATTAATAACCAACAAGTGAACATGTACCAATGCGGAGGATCAATAATCCACCCGTCTGTAGTTTTAACAATTGCTCATTGTGTATGGTCCAGACAGCCATCCAGCTTAATGATACGAGGAGGTGAATGGGAGACTCAAACTAAAGCAGAAATACTACCATCACAAGACAGAGACGTCTCAGAGATAATAATTCATGAAAATTACCACCGCGGCAGCTTTCATAATAACCTAGCAATGATTATTCTTAAAGAACCATTCACTTTCGACGAACACATCAGCTCTATATGTTTACCACCACCTTCTGCCGTCTTTGATAATAATCGATGCTATGTAAGTGGATGGGGTAAGGATAAATTTGGCCAAGCTGGTCAGTATCAAGTCATTTTGAAAAAAGTCGATGTACCAGTTATTCCCGGACCAACATGTGAAAATTCTCTACGTAAAACAAAGCTAGGACCAAATTTCAATTTACATGAGTCTTTTATTTGTGCTGGCGGTGAAATGGGAAAAGGTATTTGTCGAGGAGATGGAGGATCACCATTGGTATGCCCAATTGTTGCTGGAATGGAAGATAGATATTATCAGGCAGGAAGTGTTGCATATGGTATTGGATGCGGAGGAGATATTCCTAGTCTGTATACGAATATAGGGCATCTTAGAACATGGATTGATAAGCAAATGACAAGTAAAAATTTAGAAACTAGCTACTATACTCCTTAATATATAGCAGAATCAATTAACCACATATGATTACTAGGTGAATTAGTCACTTATCATTATCAACAGTTCCCATCATATATTGTTAAAATGTTTATAACTAATAAAATTAAAAGATTGCCGATTTGATCGTTTACTTTCTAGTTTTACACTGCAAATACAATGTATTAAGATGTGTATGTCTATGTAAATGAAGCTACAGTACTTGTAGGACTCGCATTGTTGGTCTATTCTTCTATTCGTAAATACATATGGCTAGTTGTTATCAGTTATAAGTAATTTTCGACTATCTTCTAGCGCTTCATCATCTTCTTTCTGTTGGTCTACAGTGAAAATCTGGGCTAGCATTCTTTCTTGAAACGTTCGTACAACATGAACGGGCCATATTGATATAACCATTTTTATGTAACTATATTTATTTCGCTATACATTTCTTCAAGCTATACGTTAGCTCTAATGGGTAATTCCTTATAGTACAAGAGCTCAGGTCCGCCAGACCTACGTTATTTTCTTAAAGCCGAATTTTCGTTTATACATAGTGGGATAAGAACGTATGCGCACCCGCTAGCCTGAAAAATGGGCCCTTTTGTAGATACTAGACCCTAAGGCCCTTCTTATTTACTTATGCTCCATTAATCCCTCATGGGACATAGGGCAAAAACAGTTGCCTTCCAGCGGACTCTGTTTTGTGCGACAGCTCTCATCTCCGACCAGGATCTCGCACTTGTTGCGGCCTATGCTAGTAGGGTTTTCCTCCACGTTGTTCTAGGTCTTCCGACTCGACAGGATCTTTGCGGATTCCAGTCAAAAGCCTGTTTGGCTGGATTTTCGTTTTCGCGTCACAAGGTGTGACCGATCCAATTCCATTTCGTTCGCCTGATTTGGTCGTCTATCCTTTCTTGGTCGTCTATCCTTTCATTGGAAATTCTATCTTGCCAGCGGATTTTTAGAGCACGACGCAGACATCTGTTGATAAAAACTTGTAGGCGCCCTGTGATCAGTTGGGTGACTTTCCATGTTTCGCAACCGTACAAAAGAACTGCCTTAATGTTGGGGTTGAGCAGCCGCAATTTGGTGTTAGTTAAGATCTCCGTTGATCTCCATATGCGGAACAGGAATGCAAATGCGCTTCGTGCTTTATTTATTCTGGAACTGAGTCTTCTTCTGCACCGCCATTTTCGGTAATAATACTACCGAGGTACCAGAATTTATTTACCAGTTCTACGTCACGGTTATTAAGCGCTGTCCGTTCAAGGATGTTTGCATTCTTCCGCATTTCTTTGGTTTTAGTCGGATTTAGCCTTAAACCTGGGGCCGGTTCATGTATGGCGAACGACGATAATCGTACGAAAAAAAATTGAATTCGAAAAATTTTGTCGACGAAAATTTTAGCGTTCGTATAGGGCGAAAGAAAATTGTTCGTGTTCTAATGCAAAAACTCGATAACCCAAGAGCTTTCGAGTGCCTTTCGACGGCTTCAGAAGAAAATTTTCAATTTTTCGACCTACGCGAGCCCGAGACGAAAAACAATTTTCATTTTCGACATATACGAACCGGCCCCTACTTGGACTACTTTCTGCTGCCAAATTGTTTAACATGTTGTTTAAGTCCTGGTATCTGATATCCACCAAACATATATTATCCGCTTAGTCGATATCCTTAAGGCGATCTAGCAAACCCCATTGTATGCCGCCTGTTCTACTATCTAGAGCGCCGCCACGGATGCCATTTATTACGGTAAGAAATAGTAATGGCGAAAGAAGGCATCCTTGTCGTACTCCTGAACTCACCTCAATGCTGTCGGTAGGAAAACCAGACTGTTCATTTTGCAAAGCAGGCCGTAATATCTACTCCTGCAGTACTTCTATGTCGGCAGATTCGCGGGATTCTCTAGTTTCAGACGGCATAACACTCCGACAGGGCTGTTTCCTGCTAACCCCAATTGTTGTGGCTCTGCCGGCTGCTAAAAAATTATCTCATACAACATCCAAGAGTTCAAACGCAAGGCCCACTGGCTTCATGTATCCTTCAGACAGCCTTTAACCTCTCCAATCCTTTTTCTATCTTCGAATTTAAAAAATTGAACGACGATCAAATAGGTTCTTTCACTCTTTTTTTGATTTATATCAATGCTGTAAGTTTTGGGAACTGCCGAGTAATATAGTTAAACTAAAATAGAGCTGTTATGCTGACATAAGAAGTAATGACCATTATATCATCAATTGACAAATCGATAAATTCAATATAATTAAATATTCTTCAAATCCTGAAATTCTTTTCGATATTTTATCTTAGTAAGGTTAACAGCATAAAAGAGAATAATCAATGAGACCTGAAATACCTCTTCCTGTAGTTACTACGTTTTTTTTCTTTCAACTACTTTAAACAATTAGGACATTTATATCTTCAATGGAATGTAGTACCTTCGACCATCATTAATATTATCTAAATATTATATTTACATGTCGAAGAATGTTAATTATCTTTCTACCTGCATTTCCCTTCGTGTCTGCATATTATATACTATAACGTTCCCATCGGATCCTCCAGAAGCCACAAATTTTCCTGATATTGCCAACGTCTTTACAGCTCCCATATGTGATTTCGTAATAAAAGATTGTGTAAGGGTTTCAGACCCATTCTACAATTATTAATTATGTTATTATCTTTGAAGAATTTAAGAAAAAAACATTTTTATGCCTACTTTATCTTTTCCTACTTTGAATCCCAGCAGATAATTCTCGTATGTCCCCATAATAATTTCTACTTGGTTTGCCATGCTGTATTTATTATTATTCACTTTTCAACCTGCAATGATTTAATTTTCTCGCATTTGAACTTTTTCTCGCACGGGTTTTATTCTTCTCAATTTTTACGCGATTCTGGATTTCTAACCACAAACGGATTGCGTGCATGCCCGAATGTCAAAACGAACAGGGTGATTATAAAGATACACCGGGATTTTACTAAAAGCGGTGATGAGATTGACTATTTTCACCAAACACGTGTTTCTGTGGTCGGTGGAAATACGCGATTATTTGTAATATGGTATTACCAGTATAACAATTTTTGTTGGTAGTTTTTCATATTGTTGGTAATTTTACGATTTTGACATTTTCCGTGCATGGTGAAAATAGTCGCTCTCAGCGGTGACAAATATCTATATTTAAATAACTTATAATTTTAAGTGTTTTTTTTAAATTATAATTTTACATTTTCTAGTAATCTATTTTGTTAATTTTTTAACAACACCGCGGAATGTTATAATATTCATAAAAAACACCCAGAAGCGGTTTTATTCACCATCGCCATCTAGAAATCTTCTTTGAACAAAATCATCATCACAATCAAAAACTTAGCTTTTATTTGCTCAATTTATATTTATTTATTATATAGAAAGAATAACGTAATTAATACAAAAAAAACTACTTAAAAACTATAATCTAAAAAAATTATGAAACCGCGAAATCTGATTGAAATGCATTGACTTAAAAATTGACAAATGTTGGTTCGCGTAGCAAACGTCTGCAGTCCATAATAATGTTTTGTTTGCGTCTAATAATAAAGTGAATAGATATTGTAAATTAAAAAATAAGTATAAAATGACAACATAAGATGTTACCCATAATTTTTGCCATCATTTTGTGTTTACCTTCAATAATCGCATCTTTTAATGACCACCTCAAAGGTATAAACCCTAACCTAAAATCCTAAGTAGAACTGACTTTTAAAATCTATTTCTTTTTAGTTAGCTATCTAGATCCTGGAAATACCATTGATTATGCCCCTATAACAAAACATCTTGGATTCTATGAGGCTGACCTTAGGATTTACTGTTATCAAGGTAACAACAAGTCCATAGCGAGATTCTTCCAGACGGTAGAGTTTCAACTGGACATAGATGGTGAAGATTTTACCCATTATGAAGGCCCCAATCCGGAGATTGTGAAGGAGAATCATAATGAACAACAATCAATATTTTCCCTAGATTTATTTTCAATTAAAAGGACTAAAATTCAACTGTACCCATTCAACCAGACATGCATTGGCATCGAGACTATTCATCCGTACAGACTTCGTCTGCATTTAGTGCGGTTAAATCTATGGAAGGCGCTTATATTCATCTTAGGGATTTTCACATTTTGGTCATCAGCTAACCTAAGCAAGAATCCTATTTTCTATTACATAAGCGGAGTTCTACTAGGCATATGTGCCTCGATGCTTGTTCTTATATACTTGCTTGGAAAATTGATACCTAGGCGACCTTTGATGTACGGAGTAGTTCTAGGCGGATGGACCATAGTTCTATATATTGTGCAGAAGTTAATTGAAAATATCCAAGTCATCATCGTTACCTATAGAAGTTTTATCATTTGGTATATAGTTATAACGGGTGTGCTGAGTTTTATTATTTGCTACAGATTTGGTCCGCCCAAGAATCCAAGAAGCAAAAATTTAATAAAATGGGGCTTGCAGGCAGCTTCACTGTTGATGATTTATTACTCAAGTCAATATGATGAAGCCAGCTTAGCAGTTATAGTTTTACTTTTTATTGCCTACTACACGCCAAGCCACTGGTTCCGTAGATTTGGCAAAACGTATTACCGTTGGTTCCCTCCTAAGCCAAGACTTCTTACAAGTGAGGAATTTTATGAACAGGGAGTTCTAGAAACTACTAAAGCGCTCGACGAATTGCGAGACTATTGCAGCAGCCCTGAGTGCAAGCAATGGAGAGTTATGATGAAGCTTAAAGATCCTGTGAAATTCGCTTCGTTTATGGAAGGATCTTCGCATGTTTCAGAATCGGAAATGTTAGAATATGAAAATTTACGGGCGGATTACTCGGATTCAGAGCTTAGTGAGGAGGAGGATGATGATCATTTAAATGCTCCAGATCAAGAGGACGAGATCAGCGAGGATGACGAGGACGAAATTGAACAAACTTATAGCAGACAAAGACTTCATAAAACACCTATGACCCAAAGAAATGGAGGAATTTCGAACAAAAGAGTTGTACGTTCTAGCCGGAGGAATTATAGGCGCGAATACAGCGACGACGAATAAATTAGTTTTTAGTTTTATAATTTAAGATCTTTTTGTGTTTGTATTTTGATTTGAATAAAATTACATTTATAGTTTGAGTAATCAATTAGAGAAGAATGAGTGGCACAGTGATGCATATCGCCGGCTTAACTGGTTAACAACGGGGGACCATAGTTTAACTTGGTCGAGCCATCAGCGGGCGGTACACGTCCATGTTCACCTGGTAGTGTGGCGCTGACGGCGTCAGCTTTTATCGGTTAGCGGGGGATTCACTTTGTTTTAGAAGGCATAAAACTCCAGCGGGGCTATCTCCACTAATCCCGACTTTTGCATGTCTGGCTCAAAAGAACCCGCAAGAGTTCAAACCCAAGGGTCACTGCCTCCTCCTCGGCTTTGCTTAACATGAATCTCGACAAGTCTTTCGAAGATATTGAAGAAAAAGGATGTGAAACATATAGATCTCAAGACCTTTGGATCGTGGTTGGAGACTTTACCCGCTTTCGGAATGAAAGCCACCTACGCTACCCTTCAGGACGTTGGAATATAGCTTAGGCGAAGCGAACTCCTATAGATGGTCGCAAACCAGTCCAGAATTAGGTCACTGACTTCGTGAATTTCGATAGGATAAATTCCGTTTGGTCCAGTTGTTTTAAAAGGTTTAAAGCCTTCTATGGCATATAGGAGTACACCTCTGCTACACAGCAATAGATTATGTTGGAGAAAAAGCACAAAAAGCAAGTAACCTCTTACTTTTGTGTCTAAGCCGCCCCAAACGGAGTTGTGAACATTTTTTTTATGTGATAGACGAGGCTCGGGAATGGCCCTTTATATTTACTATCGAAGATCTATTTTCTTCGTAAAGAGTGTAATGTCGAGCAGCAGCTCTAGTCAGGGTAAAGGAACTGGCACTGCTGATGTCACCACCACATTTCGCCTAAGGTCCTAGCGACACCTTTCTAATAAATGTAACCGCTCGGGGCCGTCACCTTTCAGATCCTCCAGTTTCGTAATTTTCCGCGAAGGCGCCTGTAGCTGGGGGTTACTCAGCCGAATAATATCCAGAATAGCCTGAGGCTCGGCTGGTTGTTCCGCTGATAATTTATTAGTGCAATTGAAGACAAAAGCATTATTTACAAAAAAAACATTTAATTAATAGTAGTTATTCAGTTACTAACAATTCATATAAACAAATTTTCGTCATTTTTTTTAAATCAACAAATAAAAAATCTACGTTCCTTTTTTATTTACTAGAAAAAATAAGGATATTTTTTTGTTTTTCAAATTCTTGAATTGATATCATTTTTTTTTTTGTGATATAATTTCGTTTTTTATCCAATTTTAAGAAAACTTTTGTAATTGATAATAATTTTTGTTTTGTTATATATTTCTTTGGTTAGTTTTATTTAACAAAAATAAGATTACATTTTATTATATTCAATTACTTCTGAACCAAAAGCGTTCAATGAGCATTTCTAGATAAAGCGTAGTTCCTTTAATTAAAAGATTTTAGTTATAACAAAGGCGTTGTTTGTTTTTTTTTTTGTTTTAGAAGAATCTTAAAATATTTTCATTAGGATTTTGCAATTTTATAAAATAAAATAAGAAAATAAAAAATAAAAACAAATTCAGCAAATATCAGTTAGGGTTTTGCTCTAAGCTGATGGAAGCAGCTTCGCCGAATTTATCCTGATGGGCTAAATTTCTATATTTGTACAAAATCGGATTGTCAATGTATGATTCGCATGGATAACACCATACTGATAGATCGCTATAGCTTAAGGTAAGTGGATGCTCTGTTTGGGTATAGTGATTAAGCATATGCGCTAGAATGAAGCGGCCGCAAAATGTTTTGTGACATGATAAACAGATCCAGTTCTCAAGGGTTGAGCCGCATTCTGTACAAGGTGATGATGTGTTTATTCCTAGAAGAAAAGAAAAGTTATGGTAAATACAAATTTGAAGATGTTTTTGTGAAAGGGTATTCAAAATATTTGTAGCTCAAATCCAGACAAGGTATGCAAGAAACAAATATAAGTGTCATGCGATAATTTCTAAATTTCTACGATGCATGCTAAAAAATCTATGCAATTTCTGAGCTGTTTCTGAAAAATCTTCAGCTTGAACATATCAGTCAACAATTCAAGTGAATGTAAAAGCGATATATCGGTAGTATACAGCAGCACTTCGCTTAAAATCAGTATAAACTTTATGACGAAGTACTGAACACTGTGTGCCTCTACTTCATCAAACAAATAATGCAAAACTTAATATCATTCCATTTCCAAAACGATGATTATAATTTACTTACTCCCAGGCGCTTCGTCAGGTTTCAGTCTTGATAAATGCGGACATGTCTTCAAAGGAACAACCGCGAACATTTCCTCATTTTCCAAAGCCTACATACGAGTTGTAATTATGTTAATTTATAATGATTTTATGATAATTTCATGAGATTACTTCTATTCCTCAAAATAATAAAGAACTCACCTCAAGATTTTCAGCTAAAAATGCTGATAAAGTTTTTGTTTCAATTGGCGTACTGGCGACCGCTTGCGAGGTACTAGCGCCAGCATGATCTTTTGATGATGACGATACATTATCGCTCTGCTGATTTTTATTATCATCATTATCTGCACACTTTAATATCTTCATAGTGTTTATAAGGCCACTAATTTCCAAATCAGCACTTTTCCTCGAATATCCTGGCAATTTCTTATGAAATCGTAATGATTTCCAAAACTTCGATTGCGTCTCTAACACATTTTGAATTGTATCAATGCAACTAGAAAATGCTGGCGATTTTGTATTGAAATTTAATGTTGGAAGTGGATCTCCAAGCAATGCTTTAGTGCACATTGCCATAGCATATGATATTGAATTAACGTTATATCCACCTTCCAAGCAAATTATAACTTTACCGTTGGCTAAAGATGATAGCCAGTGTGTAAAGTGCCCATAGGCCTCGGGAGATACTTTGCATCCCCCGAGGGGATCGCCTATAGCCGCGTCAAATCCTGCTGATATAAGTACCAGTTCTGGATCAAATTCATAAGCTATAGGCATAATGATTTTCTGAAAGACTAAAGAATATTCCATATCACCCATGCCCTTCTGTAAATACAAAAAATCATAATTATTATATATGACATAAATAGCATGTAAAAACTTACCTTATTCCACGGAATATTCACATTAAATCCTTCCCCTAACCCTTTCCCAACAATATCATAATCCCCGTCCTTGCCCTTTGGGAAGAAATTCCCATTGTCATATCTATGAATACTAACATACAAAACATTATCACTCGACTCGAAAATATGCTGTGTTCCATTGCCATGATGAACATCCCAATCAACTATCATAACTCTCTTGAGGCCGTGATCCCGAATAGCATATCGAGCAGCAATTGCAATATTATTAAAAATGCAGAATCCATGTGGCAAGTCGGATTCTGCATGATGACCAGGCGGTCGTACAATGCAAACTCCGCTACGAGCATTGCCGTTAAGAACATTGTCGACAACTTGCAGCACAGAGCCAGCAGCCAATGTGGCGCATTCAAAAGTTTTCGGGTGGAAATAAACGGAATTGTAAGAGTCGCCGATTTCTTGTAATTGATCACGCTCTACGCTTCTACGTATAAGATTAACGTGCGATCTCGTATGAGCAAGGCAAATCTCATCTGTAGTAGCATGTCGAGATTTTATTTTTTCCATTCGTTCAATCAACTTGTACTCATTGTGACGACCTTCAATCATTTTTATTCTATCTGGATGTTCTGGATGACTGTAACGATCCATTATTATTTAATTAATATTATTAACAATATTATTTGTGCAGTTACTCACTCTTCATACATGTTCTTATGTTCCAGCATTAATTCATCATAAACATAACAAACCCTTTGTTTAGGAAAGCTTAATTTTGTTGCTGTTGAAAATACAATATTCAAATAAACATATTTACTACTTTAATCCATGAATCTCACCTAGTTTCAACGATCTTAATTTGTCCTCTATAGATTTAATAGTATCAGGAGTTTGAATTGGGAAGCAACCCCTTGTTGGGTAACGTTCAGGAATTGGTTCTCCTCCTTTGAATATCTGAATTACCTTATGTAAATTTGGTTGTGGATTGACATTATTGAATTCTTCTAAAGTGTAGGTTTTCTGCGTTTGTAAACATTTCCAGAAAGAACGGTGAGCATAAATACAGTTTAATATTGATTCTTGAACACTATCGCAAGGAGGTGATAAAGATTCTATGTTTGGAGCTGGATCTCCAAGCAGAGCGCGCAGTGTAAGTGTTGCTCCTTCTGCTAAGGACTCTAAACAGTAACCACCCTCTAGAATAACAGCAACTCGTCCTTGTGCCATGCTTAGTAAAGGATTCAGTAAATGCGGATAGAATGCTGGATGGATTTCCATTTCACCCTAGAAAAGTTTATTGATATTCTTTAATCTAATTTTAACCATATTTCACAAGGACTTCATTTTATATGTAGTATTTAGAGGTAAAAAACAGGAATTCTATATTTTTTCATTTACTTACTTCAGGACACCCAAGTGCCGCATCATACCCTGCAGAAACAATCACAAGATCCGGTTGAAACTGTCCGCCAAATAAACATAATATTTT
This sequence comes from Thereva unica, assembly GCA_949987705.1. NCBI lineage: Eukaryota > Metazoa > Arthropoda > Insecta > Diptera > Therevidae > Thereva > Thereva unica. Next base: position 111,039,881 of record OX465284.1, read on the forward strand.
ATGATATATTTCCACATAACTATAAATAATTTACCTCCATGCCAACTGGAACTAAAATTTGTTGGAAAATCGCAGCATAATCGGCATTTTTCATACCAATTACGTTTAATGGTAAATTAAAATTGAATCCTTTCCCAGCGCCTTCTCCAATATAATCAAAATCTGACTCACGTAAGTTTGGCCAATAAGTACCGTGCTCAAAACGATGTATTGAAAAATACAAAACTCTATAACAATTATATAATTATTGATAAAATATTTATTGCATTCAATATTGTTACCTTGGATCGTTATAGAAAAACCTTTGAGTTCCTTGGCCATGATGAATATCCCAATCGATTATTAATATTCTGTTCAATTTCAGATTATCTAGAGCATGCTGAGCGGCAATTGCTACATTATTGAAAAAGCAATATCTAAAAATTTTATGAGTTATACAGTATTGCTTTAAATATTATATATTTTTTAAATCTTACCCGTTGAATTCAGCCTTCATAGCATGATGTCCAGGGGGACGAATTATTGCCATTCCATTTTGAGATTTGCCGGTCACAATGTTATTAACAAGATCTATTGTACAACCAACAGATAAAAGGGATAGCTCAAAGGTTGACTGGAAATATAACATAAATGTAATAAAATGTTAAAATATGAAAATGTGAAAAAATTTACTGGATGAAAATAAATAGAATCGTATCGTGAGGCCATATCTTCAAGATAGTCTTGATCTGTTTTCTCCGAGATTGATTTTAATAAATTGTAGTGCTCCTCTGAATGTTTCGTCATAATTTCTTCTTTTGTTGCTTTTCTTGAGGGTATCCTCTTGCATCGGTCGATGAACTTCAATTCCTTGCACCTGTATTTTATATTTTAAGATAAGATTATAATAACAATTACAATATATTTATTTTATAGCTCGAAAGTACACACGACCCTTATCTCAGAAATGTGGCAGAATTAAAGATTTGACAAGCTTTAGTCAAATAGACGACGATAGAAGACTACCATAGAGACAGGAACAGCGATGGATAATAGAGCGAAGATAATTAACATACAATGAGAAAAGGGGAGGACTAAGAATTGAACCTTGTGGCACTCCCAACGGCGCAGGGAGGAACGATGATATAACGCCGTTGTGGCGAACACATTGGAGCCTATTAGAAATAAGAGAAGAGAAAAGTCGAGTAACAGAAGACAAAAAGTGATAAAGTTGGCTAAGTTTGGATAGCAGAAGTGAGGGAACCACAGAATCGCAATGCCTTAAGAGAAATCTAACTAAAGAACTAACATCGCAGTGTTACCATGGTCGAGCGCAGCATGCAGATCAGTCGTTTCACAACTATGAGATTTACGGAAGCCGGATTGGAATTTAGAAAGGATTAGGGGAGAGAGAAACTTGAGGAAACGATACAAATTCCATCATAGCCAACACTGTGAGACGAAATGGACAGAAATATTTCTAGAACTTCAACTGAGTCAACACAACGGAAACTAAATCCATCAGAACTAAGAGAATCTAACGAGTATCAATTAGAAAGGGTAGAGGGGACATAATCCGGGGGATGCTGAATAAAAGACGTATTGAGAAGGTTTACATTAACATTAAAAGGGAAGCATGGATGCTAGCGAACGCAGATTCGACTATGGATCCGCATTCGAAGAAAGAAAGCAGAACAACTGAGATTACATCGCAAGATCGACAAAGATGAAAGTTTTGAAGCTGGCAAGCTGTGCAGAAGGAAGAAACAAAAAATCTAAAACGCAGGGTCCTACAGACAGAAAAACTTCGATGAAGGAAGAATTAGACAAGCATGCATCACCAATAAGTTTCAGCCAAGAACGGGACAGGGCAGAATAGAGGTCAATAACTACTCTAGTATTTGATAAACAAAAATATCCAAGATAAGTGATAATTTTTCGAAAGATTACAGCAACGATAACATAATTTGGGTTGTTTATTTGAGATTGCATTAAGACATTATCAACATCTACATTTCTCTGTAGAGATATCCCCTCATTATGTAATAAAACTTGTTGAAAATTTTTTAAACAAACAGTACACCCATAGACTCAACTTTTCCTATTATTTTTACAGTTCAAATGGGAAAAGATTCCCTAACGATTTGTTTACAAAAACTTAAGCTTCATTAATTCGTTTTCATATGCTAGCAACAAATAAAAGCTAATTAATCTAAAAAGTGGAAGAGTCATCATTTCTCTCGACTCGTACTTAGAGAAAGCAGCACTTAACGAGACCGGCTTCCATCTGATAGCAATTAACTAAAAAGCTTAACTGAAACAACGAAAACAAAAAAAACGCGAGTAAATGTACTTTACCGTAAAATACGTGTAATTAGTTCGGGCAAATGAATTTAGCACAATTAGAACCCACAATCGATTTTATAAACTGAAAATTGACGGCACGTGATATGACGGCTCTAGGTCAAGGCATGGGTAGCCGATTTTTTTTTATATAAATCTTACCTTTCTATAATTCGAGTAAACCTTTCAGGTCTTTCCGGATGATCATCCCAGAGACATTTATGCTGGGTCATCGCTTCGTCAAATATAACTCCGGTGTCTCCTCGCACAAGATTGATAGAGTTAACCGCCTGAATAATATAAATTTGACTTAATTTCTCCAACAAAATATCCGTGACTTACATTTTGAAAAATGTCTTTAATAATAGTGTCTTCATTAGTTGTTGCCTGCATTTTCAGCTTGGCTTTCTTCTTAGCCTCAAGTAGCGCCTGGTTCGGTCGACGAGACTCAACTGCTTTCAACATTGCTCGGGTCTGTATTTTTGATTTTTGGGTTCCGCTTCGTGTAACTACCGAGGAGCTCTACACGAAAATAAGAAATGAGATTAAGTTGTTACTCTAGAGATAAAGTCTTATCAAGCAACTGTATAATATCAAAAACACAGGAATTCTTTAAATTTGTCTAGTAGCACATACAACTTACCATGGTTGCATCATTCAGCTTTTATCTCAGTTTTTTAACTCGATGCTTTTTTTACAATTATAATAGCGCAGAAATGGAATTGTCTGCAACAGCAGTTTACAAAATTCCCAAAGTAAGGTTCTAGTGAAAAATCGATCAGCCGCACTCCAGCTGAACAAAACTCTATCTAGACAAAGAAATCACCTATCTTCTATTGAACCAATGCCAAAATATTATTGACTTAAATCGTTAGCGCAAAACTAGTTACCAAATATGAATTCAAGTCTTGCTTCTTACACCCACAATCATAAAAAAAAATTAGTTCTTTCACAGGCACGAATATGCGCCCACGCGTAAATTCACGTTATTACAGGGTTTTTGACATTTAAAACGATTAAATTTTACTGCCTAAACAAGAATCATCACTCACATTACTTGCACTTTCTTTTAGCAATTCTAGATAGATTTTAATTATTTAGAAATCTCAAAAAATTTCGGGCAACATTTAACCGCCTCATACCAAACAGCTGCTAAATGAATGGCGGATGACAGAACATATAAAAAAAATGATGACAAAAGGTGCAGGGCCACGGTATACAGAAACTAATGTAAAAGACTGTATATCGTAAACGATATTTTAGTGCTGACGTCACGTGGGGCCCGCTTTCCATATAAAATCGAAACTGTTGTTGTTGTTTCTGCATTAGGGCTGACGTCTCTGGGCGCCCACGAAGCTGACATATTCGAAGCTGTCGTCTCTTTTACATTACCTTATGTTTCTGTATACCGTGGTGCAGGGCTGCAAAAGCGCTCCATGCAAATAATCAGAGGGAGTGGGATTCTAATAATTTGTTTTTGTTTGAATTGCGTCTTTTTCTAAAATATTTGCAGCTTTCTCTTTCTGACACTTATTTTGCATTTTGTGCATTTGCTGGGCTCAGTTCGTTATAATGCAATAACTGAATTAAATTTTTTGAATTCCGCTTTCTAGTTAAATATGTTAAATTTTTAATGGCTGCCTGGCAAAATCTAGTGCTGTGCAGATTGTGTAGCTGCAATAAAAATCATTTATATTCATTAGCCACACAAATCATCGATTCAACAAATTGAAGCGAAGTGATAATTGATAAGAGTAATTATTATTGAGCGACTGACAATAACAATGCACACAATACGAATCGCACAACGCCTACGCAGCATTTTATCATTTGTTTATTAAGTTTGTTTGGCTTATTATTTAATGTGTATGAAAGGCGATAATATGAATTGCATAATGTGAATTGGCGACTGAGCATTACATAGCGCCCCTAATTCTGTCGCGGAGACGGGTTAGGTTAGATATCAGCGAACTCGTTGCTCAAGCCTGTGACTGATACGCGTATCGCTACTGGAGCTTCTTGATTTAGACTGCAGATGGCGTATTTTTCGAAGTTCACGAAGAGCACGCGGAAATTTGGTACTTCGACTACTGCGCCGCCAGTGATCCATTCAAGAACTACTTCAAAGTCGAACGATATCAATCACACTACACTCTATGGGATGGTATATGAAGTTCGCAGACCTGTCTATACGACCGTGGTTTAAGCTCACGCACTTAGGCCCATTGTGATTTCTACTTTAAACCTGATGTTAACGTGTCGTTTCTTCGCTAAACCATCCCGAGGAAGCAATGAATCTTCTGGGTTGGTGGGGTTTTATACCTGGTTGTGAAGAGGACCAGCTCCACTTTTTCTGGTTTAACGCTGAGTCCGCGGATGGCAGTCCAGCTTGCAAGGGCTTGTAACTACCTCCATGAGATCGCAGAGGACGAGAGAATTTTCCTTTTTTGATGATAATGTCATCCGCGTACTCTAGGATGTGATGCCCCACTGTCCCACTGGTTCCAGGGAGACTATACAAGGAAATATAACTCTTTTGGGGGAAAATAACCGGAAATGGATGGGTAGCAGAAACTAAACTTCTAGTTCATTTTTAGCCATTAATATACTCGGCCATGCTCATGCTCCCTCATTAATCAAACGAAAATTTCCTTTTAGTTTTTCCTTTGCTCTATTACTTTTTACTTTTATTTTTAATCTTTTTTCACATATTTATATATCCTCTTAAATAAACATTTCACTCTTCATTTAATTGCAATATTTTTAAGTACACACACTCTTACCTGTATAAGATAATATAATCTTGTACTCAAATTAAAATAAAATAAATGGAATGAATGGTACATAAAAAAAATTTAGTCTATAGTTTCCTTGTTTAGAAAAACCTTAAGAAATATATCTACATTAGCTTTCTCCTACGAAATTCTTCACTTTTTATAATCGAATCTAAAACAGTTTCCAAATTATGCGTAGCTTCGGCTAGTTGAAAGTTATCACTATAAGAATCATCGACAATCTCTTTAACTCTCGTAAGCAAATCTTTAAAATTTGTCATTTGTGTATCTGAACAGTCGTTTTCAGCTACTATTGGTAATTTTTGAAGATTGTTAACTCCACTTCTTTTTGGATGAAACCATGTACTTAAATCACTAATGGAATAGTCAGATTTGTTAGCTTCCAAGTAGCTTTTATTAATATCAGCTCCATTTACTGAAGGAGAAGTAAAATATAGTTAAAATCATTGGGGAAAAGAGGAATATTTGTAGGTATAATATTACTTGAACGTGATAAATTACTGGAAAAATCTGAAAGCTCTGTTGATGTATTAAATCTATTTGGGGTACTGGACGTTGGATATTTTTGAAATTTTGAACTCTGTGTAAAAATAAAAATTATTATTGATTTTAAAATTAATTAATAAAAATATAAACCATTAAGAAGTTCAATTGCTCAACGATGCCTCGAATCACTTCCTTATGGCTATCAAGAAAGGTACAGACATCGTTCTCTCCTCTTTCTAGCAGGAATTGTTTCTGTTTTTCTATTTTACTGAATAAATTACAAAAAAAAACGTCTCAATAATTCGAAAGAAATCATAATCTATTAAAAATACCTGTTTTCAAATAGTAGTCTTTCGATTATCGTCTGAAATTTCTCTACGTAACTCTCATTTGAATTTAGTGATTGTCCAAAGCAGTCTAAAATTAATTTCTCAGCTCAATTACGAAATAACAAACGCACAATTTGGGACTTACTATCAGATTGTCGAATACTATTCTTTCTTTCTGTTGTGGCTTCTACTAGTTTGGTGTCAAGATTAGTTAGTTCGGTACCAATTTCCTCATCATCTTTAGTTTCATACGACTGCGGCATTTGTTGCCTTCTAGTAAAAAGCACACTACACATTTTGGCTATATAATGCGTCCATTTTCGATTTGGAGCATCCTAAACAGTGAAATTCAGTTTTACATTCATAAATTCAAGAATAGCGTGTCATAATACCTCTGTAAAAACCTCATACATGCGATGTGAATTTCTGTGTTTCTTATTTGTAAACCCAACTGCAAAGCACTTCATGCAAAGCGATAAACTACGACAAATTTGGCATTTAAATCGGATCCCTACAATTTTTTCAGCATAACAGGACGCGCATTGACTATGATGAACAAGCCTTTCTGCCTCCTTCAGCCGCTTAACTAAAGCTAATAGATTTGCGTAAATAAGAAATTTTGTTTGGGAAGTGGACCATAGGCAGTTGAACTGATATTCGTTGATTCCATTGATTCCGGGACACTAAAAGTATTTAAAATTACAAACATTTCTACTTATACTTGGTTGGTCTACTACCTGCGCAAAACATTGCTCAATTATTTCTACAACAACGTGTGATCCATACGCGTCTGATTCTCCAATGAAGGACAAAATTCTAGCCAAAATACGAAGAAGATTTTCTAGTCTGAACCGTGATATTAAACGATTATAATCTGCAGCTAGAAGGAAGTATTCTGACATCATTTGGTCTCGAGTTGAGATTTCGCATAGTACAAGGAATATTCCTTTAATTTCACGCAAAGTAATAGAACCGGCTCGGTTACTGGAAGTATTTAAAGGGAAAAGAAGTCGTTTTTTTTATATAAAAATTTAAAAATTACGGATCAAAAACATTCCAAAAAAAGTTCGCCAACACTTCTGTGGCAGAATCTAGTTCAAAGGAGGATGATTCCCTGTAATGGCCCATTTTTTCACAAGCAAAGAAAATGTCATGGATAATTGATGTTAGTTGCTTGGGATAGATTGGAATAGTATCATCCGCTTTACTGAGGTGGTGTCTGTCCAATATACAAAGCACAAGTTTGTAAGGTACTTTAGACGCTGCGAATAAAAATAAATAATAGTTAAATTAGATTACTGGAAGAGCGAAGAGAATTCAAGAGGTCAGAGTCCTAGGACTGTGTAGCACTATTTAAAAGAATAAATTTCGAACCCCCTATTCTAAAGTTGTGACTAGTAACAAGTCACAAGTTTTGGCGAGTTGTGCTAACTTCTTACTTTGATTTCTGTGTCAATGCTAACAGAAGCTACGTCTACTTCACTTCTACGTTACTGTTCCTTTAGTATAGGCAAGATCCCTCTCAGGGTCGTGGTATAGGCCTTCAAGTGGAACGTCACCAAACATTAGTGATTGCGTTGTGACTTGTGACTGTTTTAGAATACGGGGGAGAGTTTTAAGAATAGTGAAACTTACTAAACAACACTTTCTGAAGAGTAAACAATTTCATTGCGCAGCGATAGACCGTGTATTTATAAGCCGCAAAGGAAACTTCTAAGTGAGACATCACCGCCATTAATTTAGGATGATCAAAAGCCTCCTCGCCAGTTTTAGAATTTTTGTAAACGAAATAACCCCGATCATCCTCCATTGTAATATGTATTATGTTTAAATAAATATTAAACCATTTACACCTGTTTTAATTTATTGTTTTTACAAAAACAAACACTCAGCCCTAACCGCTGTCAATTCAAAATCGAACCAAACCTCCACGCAAAAATCAAACTGCGCACAGTTGGCCAAACTGATAGTTCACAATACGTGCAAATTCCAAACAAGTTTTTAATAAACAAATCAAATCTATAAATAAATAAAAACTCTAAATCATTCCAAGGCGCATTATTTATATAAATATAACAAAATAAAACAAATAAATACTACATTGCACTTTGTTTAAATATCGCTGTGTGTGAAATGCAGGCAACTTCACCTTTATTTAATTGTCAAAAACACGAAGTTTTTTTGCTGTGTGCTCCTTGGTCATTGTTTCAGACGGTGTCTCTGCAGACAAATCTTTCTATTCTGTAAAAATATTGTAAAACATTGTTAGAAAAATGAGTTACAGTGAAAAGACTGATGCGATATCCAAAGAAGAATGGCTATCCCGTCTGGCGCAGTTCCAGTTTAAGCAAGCTGACATGAATAAGTTGATTATGAATTACCTTGTTACAGGCAGGGCTCCTGATCACTTTCCACCACATGCTTGATAATTTATAAACTATTTTGCAGAAGGATTTAAAGAGGCGGCAGAGAAATTTCAATTGGAAGCTGGCTTAGAGCCTAGTGTAGAGCTAAGTTCTTTGGATGAACGGATACTGATCAGAGAGGCAGTTCAAAACGGAAGAATTCAAGAAGCCACACACCTAGTCAATCAATTGCATCCCGAACTACTAGACAATGATCGATACTTATTCTTTCACCTCCAACAACTTCAGTTAATTGAATTAATAAGGTAAATGTTGTAAGTGCAATGTGATATGCTTGTTAAGGCCATGTTTAAATATTCAAGAGCTGGGAAAATCGATGAGGCTTTGTCATTTGCGCAAACTAAATTGTCTGAGGCTGGAGAGACAATACCAGAGGCTCTAACAGAGCTTGAACGAACGCTGGCCTTATTAGCTTTTGAAAAACCACAAAACAGTCCATTTTCAGATTTATTGGAGCAGTCCCATCGGCAGAAGGTATTATCAACAATAATTACTGCTGGTTTTTTTTTCAAGATAATTCTTCATGCATTTCTAGGTCGCGAGTGAGCTAAATGCTGCTATTTTAAAAACTGAACACCAAGAGGAATCTAGCCCGAAATTGATGTATTTATTAAAATTAATTTTGTGGGCACAATCAAAGCTAGACAGTCGTGATATTAATTACCCGAAAATGAAGGATTTAGCCAATGCATCCATAGAACCTAAGTAAACGCTTCAAGTCCTCCCCTGTTTTACAAACTCTAACCTTTAGAATGTATTGTTATTTTTACAATTAACATTTAATTTATATTAGTGAGTTAATTATGAATTTCTGTCCTACAGCTGGAGATAGCTATTTACATGGTAGATGTATTTTTTCTGTTTGGGAAAGAGATGAAATTGTACATTTTAAAATAAAATTTATATTTCTATTGGCGAAATTTTTGAGGATAGTAATTGCGTGCAGCTGTAATAATTCAATGAAATTGGTAAGTCTATCCAGCCGGATATACCAAGCTGGCTACCTGTAGAGAGTAACTCAATCTTCATGAATCCTTCCAGCATGAAAGAGATGTAGAACGTGTTGTCCTGAATTTAAAAAAGAATACAGCTCCGGAAGAGGATGGAATATCCACTAAGAAACCCCTCTCGAAACAGAATGGAAGTCATAGATGACGCAAATTTCCATATATTTTAGATAGAGTATGAGAGATCTGATCACAGCAAGGTAATTGTGAGTTCAGATAGACGCCTAGATTTTTGACTAGCAATTGATCAGGTAAGCGCGTCTTCATGAGAATGATAGGTGGAGGAAAGGAGGTGTCTACATGACTCCTATACAGGATTTCGATGCATTTAGCAGTAAGTGGTTGGAAAGAGACCGTTGAGAAATACGCTCGAGATCGGCATTAATGTTGTTAACACAGTTCTCAACCAAACCAATAGGACTGTTTAAGTAAATTTGGACATCATCTGCATACATGTACAGTTTACAGTTAGTCACGATACTGCTGAGATCATTTATATACATGCTGAAAAGCAGCGGCCCTAGTACGGAGCCCTGCGGAACACCGCGGGTGATTGGCAAGGAATCGGAAGTAGAATTTTGTAGCCATACTTTTTGAGATCGATTATGCAAGTAACTCCGAATAAAGGAGGACGCAGAGGATGAAAGCCTCATGTGGTCAATTAGCTTAGTTTCAAGGAGCGTATGGCTAACACTGTCGAATGCCTTACTAAAGTCCAGGAGCACAAGAAAAGCAATGTCATGCGAATCAAGAGCCATTCGCAAACCGGTGGTCACTTTCAGAAGTGCAGTTTCACAGCTGCTGTTCTTGCGGAAACCAGACTGTGCATGGGACAACAGGGACCACATTTCGCAGTGCCCATGAGCATGAGCTAGTTTCCAAAAGTCAGGATACACTCCGGAAAAGTAAGACAGGGCAAAAAGTTTATGCGGGGATTAAGCCAAGGTGAGACACATCTTTTAAGTATCATAGGGAGGATTTTGTCGGGGCCAGTGGATTTGTTGCGTCGAGCTCTAAGACCCCTGAATTCCTCGCGAGTCCTGAGGAGAAGTCCCCGTTCATTGAGTGGGTGATATTCTCGAGAGTGGGGATGACATAGTAGCATCGGGTAAAGAATTTGCGGCGGACAGAGATGCCAATAAGTCAGTCTTGTGTTTGCTTTCTGTTATCACTTCCTTGTTGTGAATAAAAGGAGATGTTGAAGAGGAAGTAAAATTCTTCCTGATGGAAGTTACAAAGGAACAGAAGTTTTACAACCTGTAGTAGAGTTCAGAATGTTACTTCTCAATCTATCACCAGATGGACTAGCTTGTTACTTTTATCTTCCGTAATTCACGTTCGCACTTAAAAGAAAAGCACATTATGAAAAAATATATTTATTCCTATTGTACAATTACAAATTTTTATGCCTTCAAAATTGCTAAGTTCGAAAGTTTTTTATAATCTAGGTACTTAACACATTTCTTCATGTTTCAAAAAGCAAATATATGGCCCTAAATTGGAAAATATTGATTTTAATTTCAAGTCAAAACTATTAACATAAAATAACTAAAAGAAACGATTTATAACACTTAAAGACCATAAAAGCAATTGTTTAATTAAAGCCTATAATAAATATTAAGAAATTTACAGCTACCATCCAAAGAGCAGATCCATGGCCTTATTAACAATTCCAGAACTTCTTTGCGGAGCAGTTGGGCAAGCAACAACCGCTGAGTCACACTGCGCCGTTTTATAGGCAACTTGTGCTAAAGGACGTACTCGAGACATTCTAGAAAAACAACGTAATAAGCAAATATTTTCAATATCATTAAGTTCTAGCTACTTACTGATTGTTATCACATAGATTTTCCTTATCAACAATCGATGTATCTTTACAATGCGTCACGCCAATCATAATATTATTGCCGAGGATTTTCTCGTTATAATTTAATGCTTTGTCGCATTCCAGTCTAGACGAGAATTTCAGATGAACCCAGTTACCACTTTGCGTCGGGAATACCTTGTCAATTATTGTGCCGCATTGGGAAAAGTGGGCAAGTATCATATTGGTCGCGCTCTGCGGAAACCCGAAAACAGTAATCCAGAAATCATTGTGTCTAGTTGTAGGTGGATAGTTTAACATATTCATTGAGATATTGCTTCTGTAGTCCGGATTGTTTAACTGAGCAACCGGCGAAATGATTCTAAAGGGTTATATTTTATATTTCGGAAGAGTTGGGAGTAGGAAACTTTACCTGGAACCATTTAGTCCAGTGTGATTAAGATATGACTCGTTAAAGGATTGATTTATATTTGAAGATGGCCCAGGTGTGCCTATATGAGATTGATTCATATTGAATGCCATTTTTGTAGGAGTCTGAACTTCATTTCGTTCCGCGCGTAGAAGATCAAATAAGCCCTGCAGGAATGTCGATGCATACATAACTAAATTTAAGATGAATAATTTGTAATACCTGTGTCGGCGGTCCGGAAACACTCGTATTATTGCCGTGTGTTGGAGTCCCTGGAAAATTCCCTCGTGTTGGGGTATCCTGATGGTTAAAAAGTGATCTTTGCTCCATGTTCTGCCTGCTATAGTCTTGTGGTGATGTCATCCCACTTGGAGTTGCTGTAGGCCACATAAGAATAAACTAATATATTTATGAAATAAACACCGCTTACCAAACGAAACTGTTCTACCTCCTTTCGTAGGAGATAACGTGTTGTTCCTTGGGGTCGCCGGCTGACTCGAATCTCCCATTAAGAACGAGGGTAAATAAGGGCTACCAGCAGCTGGACTTCCACCGGGGCTCCCTAGTGTCATTGGTTCCATTTTTTATGTTTTAATATAGAAAACTAATTTCAGAAAAATCACAGGCCGGAAAAAATGACGAAAAGTGCAGGCCTTTAATGACGGATGACAGTTAGTTTCAAAAGTTTAACCTTCTTCTTCTTTATAGATAATGATTGGAGTACTAGATTTTTAATGCGTTGCGTGTGTTCGGAAGATTGAAAATGGCTCTTCGACGGATTACGGAATGTTTGTGGCAATATTGATTTAATAAAGTAATATTAATTGTTTTTATAACTTCAGCAAATATAGACTAGACTAATATAATTTATAGTCTTTATCACTAAATCGGGAAGAAGATCGTATAGGGAATCAAAACGCTATCGACCAATCAGCCTTTCTTCCTTCCTCCTGAAAATGATCGAGTAGGTTCTACTAGTTCTAGACAGACATATTAGAGAGGATCTTAATCGGAGCAAATCGAATCAAATCGAATCCAACTGGATCAAATACAGCGACCCCACTTGACTATCTGCAATTTGCCTACCGGCCAAGCAGATATTGTCCTTCTTGTGCTGTTGGGAGATCCTGAGATCCTGTCCCACACCGCCAAGGAAATCTCTCTTTGCGCCTTGCAGACATTGAGGGCTTAGCTAATGAAGCCGAGGTACAAAAATGGCATTCACCTCCCCCCGCGAGATGGATCACGTCGCTTCACAGCAGCAGATTGATAACTGCTGAGATGAATGGTGAATCGATTACGGTAATGGCTGCTAAAGGCTGTCCTCAAGGGGACGTCTTATCAATCATCTTATGGTGAATCGTGATCGACGAACTTCTTGCCGACGACGGTCATAAGATTCATGGTCAAATGCATCCATCGCATGGTAGGCCAAGACCAAACAAAAGGGTGCTGTGATTAAGCTGGCCAGAGTGCAAAGACTGGCTTGTCTTGGTATCACGGGGACTAAAAGCACCTGTCCGACTGCGGCCCTACTGAACCTTCCTCCGCTCCACCTAGTAGTGAAAAAAGAGGCTCTGCCGGTTGGAGTGGCACAGCCTTTTGGTATACGAATAAAGCAGGTAGGGCTGGGCGTGGGCAAAATATCTATGGCTTTTGGCACTGCTCTGACTGTTTTTCAGGCCGAGGTACTCGGCATCTAGGTGTGTGCTCAGACTTGTATTAATAGAGTTCCAAATAGCTTTAACATTGTTTTTTTCTCGGACAGTCAAGTTGCCCTGTTGGCCATTAAACTCAGAGAGTGTCATGAAAGACTGTCCTGGAATGTCGCCTATCTCTAAAACGTCTCAGCAGGAACAACAATGTCAAGCTGATGTGGATTCCAGGCCGCGAAGGTCACGTTGGTAATGAAATTACCGACCGCCCGAGTAAGGGCAAACTAATCACATATCGGTCCGCAACCTTTCTGCAGCTTAGCAAGCTGCCACCTAAGATCAGCCATCAAAAATTGAGTCGACCAGCTGTTTCTTTTAGCTGGACAAAGGACTCAGGGTGCTCGTCAGGCTAAACGATTGATCCAAATCGAAATCTCAGGAGTTGGGAGCTAAAAATAATAACAGAGCTCTTGACTGGCAGCTGCTCGCTTTAAGGCCGCCATACACGGTCAAATTGGATGTACATCGAAGGGCTGATGTACAACCGAAACTATCGATTGTGGGCCGGTCGGCCGATCAAAACTCATTGCGCTTATGGGTTTGATGAAATTCTCGATGTATATCCAATTTGACCGTGTATGGCGGCCTTTACACAAAATAGGACTAGTAGCCCATTGTAGATGCCGGTTCCGCAGGGCAGCTCCCGAAACGGCGGAGCACCTGCTGTGCGACTCTGAGGCTACAGGGAGGTAGAGATTGAACTCGAGTTAACCTAGATGTTTTTTAAAGACAGAGATGGCACAATAAACCAAATAATATAGGTCGGCATTCCCACCAAGGCACCACTCAACAAGAAATACAAAAATATGTTATTTATGCCTTGTAATTCTATTAAAAAAATTTACTCTTTTAGTTTTAAAAATTGCAGAAATCATTTGCTTCAGTTCTCTATTGTCACTATTGTAAATATTCACAGTCAGGATTACATCCTTGAGCGGGCGCTGTTTGTATTCTTCTTCTGTTTTGTTTTCATAATTATTTCTGACTGACATTTGCTTAGCTCCCTCAATCGCAGCTCGTCCGCCTTCCGCGATAAACGGCGTCCGTCTTTCGTTTTTAGTGATATAATTATGTCAATTGTTTTACTATTTTCGAGTTAATTTGCTCCATAAATAGTGAAAGTACATTAAACACACAAAATAAAGGTTAAAAAACAAACATGTCAGCTGCAACAGCACAACAAACAAAACAAAAAGATGCCTTCGAGGATCTATCTAAAATGATGGACTTTGACGATTTTACAAGCAGCTCAGTTATAGAATTCCTTAATAAGGAGCGTGAATGTTTTAATTTAGATGATAGCAGTGAAATTGATGTTGATAGTATTTTTGAAGAGATAAATCGTCTTTCGGATTGTAACGATGATCGCAGTGTTGATGAAATTCTGCGGGAAGCCGAAATTTTAATGAGCAAACAACCCTTAGTGAGTGGGTGTGGTATTAAAAGTGATGGCCAGCATGATTTTAAGAAAGTGCTCAAGGCAGTACATCCTGATCCGGTGATTTCGGAAGAATCAACACCGAAGGATATGGATGATGATTCGAAGGGATGTGACGATAGCGATAACCCCGAGGAGGTAAGTCTCGACGTATTTTAATTGCGGTGAACTGCGTAGTAGAGGACAGGGCTACACACTGATATCTGGTTAAATTTTTGTATGTTAATATATTTCATTTGTTGTGAAAGAGGACACCTAATGTAAGGAGCCGAAATTTTTCCGATTATTTTTGTTGTAACGTAAAAGGGAAATATAAGCCTTGCAACATCCTGTTTTGGAAAAACGATTTTTATTTTGCAGTTTCTATGTCGTTCTACGTATTTAGAGAGATTACCGAGGTAGTTTAGATGCGTAAAACCTACGCCCATTTGAATAACGCAATTTATTGATATATCACACTTCATAACAGGTCTTTTTGTGGTGGTGCCTATTTTATATTTATCCTATAGTAATATAATTAAAAAAAAGATTCAGACAGATTTAAGCACGTTTAACGTTACATCGTATCAGCTTGGTTATGGTCGAAAATTGCAGTAATTGCCTACGATATATAGTATCGTTCAATATATCTCTTATGGTCTTGAAAGAAATGAGCACCACCTTTCGCTTTTCTTCTATGTGAGGTATTGGGTCCAAAGGAACTGTGGCCATTCATTTGCCCTATTGTACTACACCCCTATACCTCATATTTGTAGGCCAGACCGCTTGAGGTTTGTCGCTTAGACTTGAATGTTCGAGCAGGGACTCCTCGAGCAAAGAACCCCCTGCTCCTTGCTATTGCGGGATACTCACCGGGAACGTGTAGGTAGACTCATCCTCCTTCAGACAAAGCCTGCAGGTGGGGTCGTTCGAATTTCCTATCCTCCTTAGGACACGGCAAAGGAAGGAACCGGACCTCCAGCGTTCAGGATGTTTCATCAAAGTCCGATTGGCCAGGGCCCTTTGCAGCAGTTGACGGGTGCCCCAATAACCGACTTTGGATCGATGAATGCAATATCAGAGCCCTGTTTAGCCAAGGACATCCGCACTTCCGTTGCCTTTGAAGCCGGGTTACCGACCCAAACAAAGGTAACTTGATTGAGAACGTCCAGCTCACCAAGAGCACGTTTGCAGTACCCAACTAGCTTCGCCTTGGTCCTATGGAAACTTGCCGCCCTAATTGCTGATTGACTATAAGACAAGATAAAGATCCGTTTGTTATGGTAGGCCCTTCTTAAGTTCTCATGAGTGCATGTCAGTATAGCGTACCCTCTGCTTGAAAGACAGTTGCTAGGGCTCGGCTTCTCGCCCTGTTGATCCTGAGGCTTTTCCTCCACATGCCGGCGTCCACACTTGTCTTTGTTTCGGAGCCATCCGTGCACCATACTACACCAGCCAGCAATACTTGAGGAAAGGTCCGGGTTATCCTAACCTGTATATGCACAGAAAATTGCTCAATTTTTAAGATTTTAAAGAGCATGCAGTCCGCTATCATCCCCGCTTCCGGGATCTCTTCTATGATCTTGATTATTATAAAATGTTCTCGCCCAAATCCCGCGCCCAGGCAACCATTCCCTTCATCCGCAGCGCCGCGTTTATTGCGGACTTCTCTACCTCATGGTTGAGGAGTACTAGATTGAGGAGAGTCGCCAGCGCTACCGTCAGAGAAGTATGGATGTCCACAGTGATGGAAAGGCATGCCATTCTTTGAAATTTGCTTAAATTGGTTATGAAACCCTTCTGTGCCACCAAACTAAAGCTCCGTAAGTTACCATGGGCCTAATGATGGTGGTGTATATCCAGTACATGGTTTTCGGTGATAAACCCCATGTGGAACCACAAACTCTGCGACAAGCCCACTGGGATCTGCGCGTTCTACTCATAAAGAGTGTTTATGTGCTGGCTATAGCTAAGCTTGCCATCCAGCGTCACTTCTAAATATTTGGCTTGTTGTGAAAAGCCTATAGTTCTACCTGCGAGTAGGTTCCGAAAGTCCCGGTAGTGATCGTTTTCTAATGAAAGGAACCAGAATCATTTTGTCGGGATTGACTTTTAGTCCTAGCTAGCGCACGAGCTAGAGATCAGATCTAGTGCCCGCTGCGGACGCCTTGACATGGCTCCTTCAGTTTCACCTGTAACTACTATGACGACATCGTCAGCGTGACCGAAAAAGCTTCAGCCGTTGAGCAGCTCTAGGAGTTCATCTACAACAAGGCACCAGAGAAGTGGAGATAAAAATCCTCCCTGTGGACAACCTTTTGCTGTTGTGCCCTTCAGAGATACCTCAAGATGAGAGACCATTAGTTGAGTTCTCAGCATAAAGTCGATCCAGTTACAGAAAATGCTACTTAGACTAGTTCTATTTAGAGCCCTAGCTTAAGTTTCAAAAAATGTATTGTCGAAGGCTCCCTCAATATCGATGAAGGCCGTCAGCGCAACTCCTTTGTTTAGTGCTGCGCGTTCCAGCCTGAGCACCAGATTGTGCAGTGCTGTCTCAGTGGACTTGGTATGCATGCTTATAGGAGCTTAGTGGTTGGCGTTGAAGAACGGAGTAAGGCGCCTGGCTACCAATACAGAGGTCCCGGGTTCGCATCGCGGAGCACCACAGTCCTTCGCCTTTTTTATTTCTCCTGTCATAGCCTTCCCTTAGGTATAAATGTTATGTCGACGTTCCTCCAGACAGATGCGATATAACCATTTGCGAAGGAAGTTCTGAATATTTTGCCTAATAAGGGAGTGATTAGGTTGCAGCCCTCCTGTAGCAGAATGGGATGGATCCCGTCTTCTCCAGGAGACTTGAACGGTTTGAAAGATCTAATCACCAGCCTGAAAGCTTCGTGATTAAACACGGTATTTGCTTCTGTCCAGGCAGCTTTGGTCACTTTAGAAAGTGGCCTTTTAGCTGCCCAGCAGAAGTTGTGTTCCCTTTTGAATAAATGCTTTTGCCTGGGAAGTGTGCCTGGAGCAATATTATCAAGGTTTCTTCCCTGTGGGAAAGAGCCATCGGTTCTGCTATTAGATCCGAGATCTCCCGATAAGCCCTTTAATAGAGCTTATGGATTTTTGCTGAGTCTCGAAAGTCTTCGACACTCTTGCAGAAATTTCTCCAGCTATTTGTTTTTGCTCGTATGATCTCCTGTGAGCCCTGTTAGCGAGTATCTATAACTCTCCCAGTCTCCGCTCTTGTTGGCTGCGTTGAATAGCTTCCTCGTAGCGGATCTAAACTTGGAGAGCTCGTTATTCCACCACGGAGTTCCCCTGTTACGCATCCTTATCAGAACGTGGCAGTTATTGATGTAAGCAGCAGTAATCGCCTCCGTAAGGAAGTCCAGGGATAGTTTTACATTATTACTAGACATCTTACAAGAGCTTGGTCGAACTCTACAACGATAGTCATAAGTTCCCTTTTCTTTGTAATAAATTCATCAAAAAATCGCAATAATAAACGTTTTAAATATTTACAAATAATTTAATTAATCAAAAAATAAAGCTCATAGTCCTATCTCCTAGCTTCCGCAACCGCCTTCGCCACCGTCCTAATCATCTCATAAGCCTCCTCACTAGTTTCCTTAATAAATTCCGGTGGCAAAAAGAATCCGTGTCTTCCCTGATCTTGTAGCAGTAAATTATAAACATAGTCCGGAGTAATCTCATTCATAACCCAATCAGCCGAGTTGCCAGCTCTTGGCATTTGCAATTGATACGAGGAGCCAATTCGATACTCTGCTCCTGACACTCTTCTTATGTTCTATAAAACAAAACTTTGAGACACGACGAACATCTTGAATAGCATCTAATTGACTTACCCTAGCGGCCGCAATAGCAACTCTTCGTAGCTCATCAAAATTATCCGGAACGACATTATCATCGCCCCATGGGAATGTGATGGCTTGACCATAACCACTTATTGATATATAAGCAACAAGATTGTCCCCGATTGAGTTGATGATATTTCTCAAAGCCTTCGTCTCTGGCTCTGAGAATCGATCTTTCCCCCGATACATGCGGGAACAAGCCTGCTTGGAGCTTCCTTCTTTGCCCCATTTAAATCCGAAGTTTCTGTCCAAATTAACGCCGTCACACTCGTCACCCATTCTGCGATTTTTCGACCATAAGCGATCATGGGTGTGAGTATACTCATAACCATCAGGATTGAGAACGGGAAGGAAATACCTGGAATTTTTGGTGTTATTAGATATAAAATAAATTGCAGATCATGAATTATGAACCAGTCGAAACTTGTGATCAATTCAGGGTGCTTCTTCCACTCCCGCATCATTTTGTATATCACATAAGTAATGGCAGCCGGGCTGGTCCAGTCTCTGGCCTGCATTCCTCCATCTATGAATATTGCCGGGTTCCTGGCGGTTCCATTTGAAATTCTGTGCAGAAATTGAATTGTGTTAATACAATTTTTTGATCTAAGCTTTGTTGATTTACCTGAGAACTCGTATATCCCTTTTTTCGACAGATCGTCCAACTGTTATTACTTGTGCAATGTTAGGGAAGTAATCGAGCATCATGTTCATTAGTTCGTAAATAGCGTGCAGACCGTGGTATCGATCCCAGGACATTACATAATCTATAGAGCAAGTTTTAATGAAAAGGAGAAGGCTTCTATGGAAATATCTTACCAAGTTCGTATGTTTGATTTGCTGGAGTGGTGTTGTCAATCTCTTGTTGAACATCCTCGATCTGTATGTTGTAAGTGTGGATTGTTTTTGCCAATAGTTCTTTGGCTTCTTGTAGTACATCCGCTGGCAAAAAGACGTCAACACCATCGAGATTTTTGTTCCAAATTTCGCCACCTGAAAATAGAAATTAGTTTCATCTAAGCTTGGTTCTATAGCATGGTCCTAAAGAACTATAGTATTGTACCAAGAGCTAAGAAACGCCATCAGATTAATACCGTCAAACGATATTGAAATGATGCTTGAAGACATGACTGCTGAAGTAGAAAAAGAAGAAGAATTCTCCTTTGATCTCCGGTTGATCTCGCTAGCTCGAACGCGATAAGTTCAACATTGTTCCCGCACAAAAAATTACATAAGATCACCACGTCCTAATTGAGAGAAGAGGGACCACGAGTATATTGGATGAAAAACAATGAGAGGAGCGTTCTGTGGCTCTGACCACTATCTATTTAAAGTGAAATTTAGAATCCGGTTAACGACCAAAACACACAGATAGGAAATTTAACCAAAGTACGACATGGATAAGCTAAAACTTGAAGAAATAAGAGGTGCCTTCCACAAAACTATCGTACTTGAGAGAATAGCAGAAGAACAGCCCAACATCAACGACAAATGGGGGCAAATTAAAAGGAGCGTAAAGAGAGCAGCAGAAGAGGCACTAGTGGAAGTCTTCGCAAAAAAGAAAAATCCCAGACAAGCTATGCAGAAAGAGTAACAGAGAATATCTAAACAGGATGATCCTACATATACAGGAAGACTTCAATGCAGGCAGAAGCAGACAAGCGTACAAATGAAGACGTCAGATCAGCAATAAGTTTCAGCCAAGAACGGAGATTTCTTTCCCGCCACAGTCATGCATGAAATCGCCTGCATACTCAGTAGAACGGTTCCC
Source organism: Thereva unica (assembly GCA_949987705.1). Taxonomy (NCBI): domain Eukaryota; kingdom Metazoa; phylum Arthropoda; class Insecta; order Diptera; family Therevidae; genus Thereva; species Thereva unica. Next base: position 111,060,258 of record OX465284.1, read on the forward strand.
TTTCGTTTGCGTAGGTCAAGCAGCATTGGACGTGGTTAGTGGTTAGTTGGGGGCTGCTTGATATAACGACACTCGTGTGTGGGATGGTCGAATATGGTAGCGAGAGCGTGCATACCCTACATAAGTAAATCTGTCGCAGCCAAAAATCTAGTCTAGTTTTACAAAAATTTTGCTCATATATCGATGGATATTTGCAGTAAAGTGAGACTCATAAGAGCCTGTTTAGACGCTGGATGAGGAGAGAAATGAGTTAGTACTTCTTATCATCCCCATTTCCCCTTTTACCCACAAAACCCTGAACCAAATATGACGTGCCGTACTGTAACCGTACGTACCCTAAAGTACGAACATGAGCGTTCATATGGCGCCGACTTAATGAACTAAGAGATTTTTGCAAAAACCGATATTTTGATCCTTTGACCTTGAATAAAAAAATTCCCAGCGAACGATCGCGTGGCAGTCTCGGCATCTCGTTTATTTTGACTGGACTACTAGTCCAGCAAATGCAAATGTCCTTGCGCAAGTGTTTCGCTCGGAGAGAGCTTGTTCAATTTCATGTCGTGTGCCGATCACACGAAGAGAGCGCTTGAAGTGAGAGTGCTCGCAGGAAAGTTGCAAAGTGCTTTAACAAAGTACTCGCAAGCTATTCAGACATGGCGAACATAAGTTTTAGCCAACACCTTAAGACTAGCCGGCCACGTAATCAGGATAGAGGACATTCGCATCCCAAAACGGCTTATGATATCAGAAATTTCAGGAAATAGACAGACGCAGGAGGAAATGTATGGACACTGTGACGCCTGACGCAAAGGCAATGCTCAACATTCGGAACTAGAGCTGCAAGGGACCGTCAAACTTGGATAAATGCCCTAGAGGAGGCCAAGGCGCCATTGGATGGATGGGCCAACTGCAGTAGTTATTTTCTAAACGAAAGTTTTTAGTATTTTCCAGAATCTTTGCCCTTTTGCCAAATTTTAGTCATGTCGAATAGATATACGGAATCGGCAGTCGATTCTTTACTCATATGGCTTTCGATTCTACTCATAGTTTTTGACCGAGTACTTTTACTCATAACATTACTTATATGGTGGAATCAAGTACTGAGTAAAATATGCATTCAAGGCCGAATTTAAGCTAATTTCAAGTTCACCTCAACGGTGTATAATTGCCATAGAAACGTCTCCCATATGATTTTTTTTGCCTCAATTAAGGAGAGTTTAGGGACATTTAAGGCCTACATCCCATATGCAAAGTCGAAACGCCAATTTGAACTTAAAAATTAGTGTCCTTTTCTCTCTGTTGCACGAACGTGGATTCCAGAGAGAGTAAAAACTTGCCCTCTTAGTCTGAAACAGGCATGTTTCTTCCTCTTCTTTGATGCGTTAGCTGGCGGTCCGAGTGGGACGTCCCCGTAACACATACGCTGCTGTCGGTGCCGCTGGGTCTCGAACTCTATTCACGATTCGTTTCCGATTCAGGCACGAACAACATCAAAACGTCTGCATGTCACCCGAAACAGGCACGGTTCGTCTCTCTAAACGAATGGTATAGTCCAAACGAAGCACGATACAGTCACACTTTTTTTAGACTGAAGGAAGCAAAACTGGCAATTTCTCTTAGTTACCATAAAGGGTGCCATTAAGCATACTCAGTAGACCGGTTCTCTTTCGATTGCACTCGTCAAACAGCATTAGATATGGTTAGTACTTAGTTGGGGGACCACGGTAAAACGACACTTGTTATGAATACACTCATATCTGTAACAGAGGCGTCCATACCTCTGGCGGGCATCTATTTGTCGATAGTTCTAGGCTTTCTATTTGTCGATAGTCCTAGACTTACAGAAAAATTTCAAATGGCCCCTTTTCTTCAGTAATTATATGGCCCAAATCGAAGCGAAACCGAACTGTACACTCAATTCGTGGGAGTTTGTCCTATGAAAAATCGTTTACTTTAATGCTGCTAAAAGATTGATACGCGCATAATAAAATATGATCATTTCACACAATTTCCGGTGACCTACATTATCCCAAAAAACCCATTATATCTAGAAACGACTACTTACAGAACCGAAACATAACACCCATTAAAACCACCGCGAAATTAATCATGTTTAAAAAATTACATCCGACTTCGGATTTAGCATTTTATTGAGGCACGCTTATACGACAATCGTGTTAACTCGTCCATAATCGGATTTTGGATAATTTATGCAAATTAATTAATTAAAAAAAAGAACACATTTATCAATCGTAGTTAGCACGTTTTTGTTTACCAGATCTTGTGAAAAAGGTAAAATTAAAAGTAAAAGTGTAGAAATTGTTTGTTTTTTATGCAACTTTTCTTCTTTCTTTTCTTCACACTTTAACCACTTTGTTTTTAGGATTTAAACTCACCAAGTAACCGAAGTTTCTTAATAATATCAGTATTTATATTCCGGGTATGTATTTTCCAAACTTGAGCACCATCGTATCGTATTGGATAAACTGTTTCCTCCACAGCACGAAGATCAGGAACTATAACTAATTTTCGTTCATTGTTGTTAAAAAAATTTCGCAATATTTTAAAAGATTCAACGTCGCCAACATCAAGGAGGATTAAAGTAGATGCACATAAAATTATGGTCGCACTTTTCATCTTTGCACGATCGCTCTGAACTATCTAGTGATACTGAAGATCAGAAGTTTGTCGCTGGTATAAAAAGGGGACATCATCTAAGCATTTGCCAAACTGTGGCTATGACCATCGATGACCTTTCCGTGTCCATCCCTATAAATTAAGGCTATAGAAGCACTAAAGAAGCAGAAGGAAAAAACGAGAAAGAACCAATGGAGATGGCGCCCATCTTGATGAGAATCATCGAAATCTTTTCACATATATTTGCCGAATCATTAAACAAAATAGATTTTCAGGGAGGAGTAGCCTCGTCCCAGTGGTCATCTAGAAATCAGTCTCGAATCATTCTTGATGATGGTGTTTTCGACTCATCGATGAAGGCCCGTTAAAAAATCTGCATATACAATTCAGAATTTGCTGGCTCATGCCTGAACTATGGTGAAGATTTGCTATAAGGTAAAAAACGTAGATGGGCCCATAATTCATTCGTCTACACTCGAGCATAATTATGTATTTGCCCAAAGTCATGGTCGCCATACTTTTTGATATTCTATGCTTTGGTGCTAACATAACCATTCGGCAAATATAATAATAGAAGTAGGACCGCCGAAAGACGTGATGAAGCTGATGCATCGATTCTTCCTATCTCGGAAACTAGTTCCACTTGCGGAGGAGAAAAAACTCTTTAACATATTTAAATGAATCTTCGCTTGGCATCTCTACGGCATTCATGTCCAAATCTTCATTGTTAGCCGCCCGGTGGTATTCCGATTTGATAAGGTATTAACAAGCCTTTTTTTTCTGTTCCTTTCTTTAACATTTTTCTTAAACACAATTTTTCGTTTTTTTGGGAAATTTTTTATGGGATTAGGTCAGAACAAAAAGTGTGTTGTTGATAGGAGTTTTGTTGACATTCTTGCCATCATTTATTATAAAAATTGCTAACATTAAGAGGGTATAGAAAATCGCACGGTATTGAAATGGACAATGATTTATTATAATTATCATTATAAGATATCAATTTATGCTTGGCTACTCTAAAACCTACTATCATTATCTTCTATGAGATAGTTAATCAAATTTATGAGCCATGTTATATTGTGTAGGTTGAGAATAGACTTTCTATAAAAGAAATTTAAAGATTTGGGCTTCGTACGAAAAGATTTATTATTATTATAAGATTTTATTGCAATTTTAAGATACTGGTCTAGAAGGTGCTAATTTTATTTCCTTAACTGCTTAGTTATATTTCTGTAATTGACCTGTATTTTTTTTTAGTTATAAATTGATGTATCGAATGTGGTTCGGTGGCACCAATCGCATACGGGCTAGGCTTCGAAATAAGGAAATAGAATGAAAGAATGTTTTGTGGCAGTTTTATTGCAACATGAGTTTCATGAGAAAATATTAGTGATTGGCATCTATTTAGAATGAACGCCGATTTGGGAAAATGCTTAACCCATTGACGCATGTTTTTGGCGAAGTCTCAGATAGATACTACGTATACGTGATGAGTTGAACTCAGATTGAATCCGAGTCGAACTACATGTAGAGCGAGTCGAGTTGAATTAGAGTCGACCCAGCTCTGGTGCCTGGGTTGAATTGAAATTATGCATATGTAGGCGCGAGTTCAGTAGTTGAATTTAGGTGACAACAGCATCTCTGTGTTTTGTTTGTTTTGTGACACGAGTTGACAATTCAACTCAAGCTCAACTTAACTATTCAACTCATCATGTATACGTAGTAAGAAGCGCACTTAAAGTTTTTAATGTTTCGTTGCTGATACATGAAACTAGTTGGAACGAAGAAATTTGCGGAATGCATCTTCTTCCACCTTGACCGTGGTTTGCCAAATTGTCTTTTGTCATCTGGTAGTAGATACATGGCTTTTTTGGTATCCTTGAGAGTTATCCATTCTTTGGACATAACCGAACCCACGTAAACATAGCAGCTTGGCATGTGTTGAAAGTTTACACTCATTGTATAAATCGTACAATTCGTGAGCGTAATCTCCATGCATTGTCTTCATTGATTGGATCGCATTCTTTCGGATAACCTTCCTCTCAAATTCATCTTGTCTGCGGATTTTTGGGGATTGCTAAGTATTCCTTGTATGTAGTCGCAACAGGTCATTCTATCATTTAGAATAACCCCAAGGCCTTTAACTTGGTTCGTTCCTTGTGGTATGGTTCCAATCGTACTTAGCCGACAGAACCCATCAAGTTCTATTTCGGGGAGTCAAATCCAAAAACATTGCAGCGTTCTCTGGCGTCCCGGTAGACATCTAGGTCCTCTGCTTTTTATCTTTTCAATCAATGTCACCTTGCTAAAGCACTATAATATCCTTATTACTTATGACATCAACCTGTACCGTCTCATAAAGAGTACCGAGGATTGCAACCTTTTGCAAATTGACCTTAACACCTTCTATTCTTGGTGTTCTAATAACAACCTGGTTTTTAATATTAGCGCGAAGTCATGACGTTTTGTAGGAAACGTGGTCCGATATTTTATGACTATACTTTTCTTCACAACATAATCTCTCGCGTAAACTCTGTAACTGATCCTGGGGTTAGATTTGATTGTAAGTTGGATTTTTCCACTCACATTAATTAGATCTCTCCCAAGGGCAGTTTAGTCCTGGGATTTATAAAAAGATGGTCTAAGGATTTTAACAATCCCTTCATCACTAAGCACTTGTACATATGTATCTTTAGTCAGACCTTTACTCGAGTATGTATCCCAGGCCTCACTACTCCTCCCAAATTGAAAGAGTCGAATCGACTCAAAGGAAGTCACTCAGCCGCCTTCTCTCTTATTCTTCCGTCTTGCGAGAACAGGCTTAAATTAATCAAAGCTCTCTCTCCATAAGCGTCGAGTGGTTGCTGACGTTATTTTCGTTCACCGGGTACTGAATGGTAAGTTGGGCTCCGGTTTCTTTCGTAGCCGTGAGTCGTTTAGACGTCTGTTACACATTAATTCCTCTAATACGAATTACGGCAGGTACAAACCTTGCATGCTTATTAATGTCATTAAAAATATTAAGTAGTTTTTAGCATGCCAGCAAGTGAAGTTGCTCTTAAAAAATCTCTTTTTGATGTGGCGTGGCTCCTTCTTTCCTTTTGCAAGTTTTTTTTTATTATTTGTTTCTGTATATGTATGCTTTCATGTTTTCATGCATGCTCCAGCTGAGCCAAAGAACAGTGGGAAATGTTTCTCAGCCCAGCTGAGAAGTGCGCCTTCTGTGTTAGAAGGGTTACTCTATTAAATGCTGGTCAATGCTATATGGTGGTCATTTATTCGACATTGTTTTCAAAAACTGATTTTACCTTGCTTGACTGGGAAGGATACTCCGCCAATTCTACTTGCATTCTGACTATACACCTTGTATTTTCCATTGTCATTTCCTGTTAACTTCACTATCCAACATTGTCGGATACATTTTTTCCAACTTTTTCCCTGCCGATGCTGTCGTATGCTTGTTCGAAATCGATGAAAAATTGATACACGTCATGTTGTACTCCCAGCTTTTTCGGAGGACCTGCCTTATTGAAAAAAGTTGGCCATTGTTGACCTATTTCTTCTGAATCCAGTATTCACTTACTGCGATTTTTGCGTAAGGTTCCAGTCTGGCTTTGAATATATTTCTCATTAGCTTATATACTGTGCTCAGAAGGGCTATGCCTCTATAGTCTGCACAGTTGAATTTGCCCCCTTTCTTGTGTATTGGGCAGATAATGTTTTGTTCCCAATCTGCAGGCATTTTTTCGTTCCTCCATATAAGATTCGCCTGCTTGTTTGATGGACTCTGCTTGGATATTATCAATTCCTGGAGATTTGTTGTTTCTAAAGGATTGTATGGACTCCGTAATTCTTCCAGGGTTGGTACATTTGTGTTTCTCTGGTGTCATCGTTATGTTATAGTCGGGGTTTTGATTCATGTCTGATGCTTGTCATTTGCGTTCAGCAGCTTTGTGCCAAGTTTTCCTCTTCCTTCAGGATGTGATTGTTGAGGAACTGCCTTTTTTCTTCCTACAAAGGTTTTCTGCTGTTCTGCTTGCTTGCTCGTATTTAAATTTCTTGCTGCTCGTCCGTCTTTCTATTTATATTGTTCTATTTTCATTCATAGGCTCTATAGCTGCTTTACAATCTTCGTCGTACCATTCACTGGCCCTGGCTGTGCGTTTGTAACCTGTCAGTATCTCTCAATGTTATCCATTTTCTCTCTGCATTAATTATGTTTGGGCCTATCCTTTCTGCTAGGTGATATCTCTCCAATGCAGTCTGTTCTTGGAGTCAATCAACATCATAGTCATTATATTTGTCAATAAGTTAAGAATGGCATAACTATTTTATGATAGATGCAGCGCTAAGTGTGTCTTGTACATAAAAAAAACAGATTGACGTTATTCTTGTTCTGAAAGCAAATAAACAAACCTCAGTATTTTATTATCTTTATTACTTTAAAATTAGTAATACAAAAATAACGCTTTACAACTCATTCACAGCTTTAGCCACGGTGCTAACAAAGGCTACACCTTCTCTACTCGTCACTTCTATTAATTGAGCTGGCAGCACAAATCCATATCTCCCTGTATCACGTAATTCAATCGTGTACGAAAACTGAATTCCCTTCACACCTTTAGCCCAATCATCAGACCCACCAGCAGCTGGATAAAGCAGCGCTCCAGAGCTTCCCACCTGATATCTTGCCCCGCCAGCTCTTAACATATTCTAAAATTGTTTGTTTGTTAGAAGAATAAAACTTCACGAGTGCACAACAACAAACTCACAGCAGCACCTTCCTTCCCAACACGATCCAAAATTTTATGGTCTGCTGGAACCGATTTGTCGTATCCCCATGGATACAGGATATACTGTCCGTAGCTGTGGAAGGATAAATATCCTTTAAAGTGACCATTCTCGAATTGCCCTAGAAAGTTTTTAATAGCTGCTGTCTCTGGCTCCGAGAATGCATATGACCCTCCGAATGTTTCTGCACATGGATATCTGGAGGAGCCTTGTCCGCCCCATTTATGGCCAAAGTTGCGATTTAAATCGACACCGTAGCAGCTGTTCTGGTTTCGGTTCCTGTTCTTTCGCCAGAGTCGGTCGTATTTTGTGTGCTCGTATCCATCAGGATTGATGACTGGCAGAATGTACCTAGGAAACGACAAAGCATATGTAAATAAATATAGTTAATTGATAATATCAACCAGTCGATGTTTCTCATATAATAAGGCAGCTCCTCCCAGTTCTCTGCTAGTTGATCAATTAGGTACGTCACTGTGGCTGGACTGATCCATTCACGGGCATGTATTCCACCATCTACCCAGATTTTTTTATTACCTGGATTGTTGTTGGAGATTCTGAAGTGTTTCGTTTAGTTTTTGAATGTTATTTTAGTTTTTTAAATAGGTACTTAATTAGTTTTAGGGGGCGGGATTGTGTCGAGTATCCTATTGTTTGCACTGAACATAAGTCGGGGTATGTTTTCGCCAAGTAGTCTAAATATCCATGAATGTCGTTGAGACTGTGATATGCCTTCCATGTCATTCTATGTCCTGCAAATAAATAATAATAATACAATTTTCTTTGCTAAGTCGCCCTAGAGATAGTGCAGGCCTCGTTATTTTTTTTGACTAGGGTCCAGGGATGCTAGTGTGAAGATGGTTACTGACCGAAAATCCAAATTAGTGACACCGACAATGAAAAGTCAATTCGCTGCGTGGAATGTACGCAAAATGTCAGTTTTTGCGCTATTGGAATTTCGACGGATCCGAGACATTGACCAACGTCCCGCTAACAATCGACGAAACGATGACGCTTTACTATTCTGATGGCGAGAAACGAGATGCCGGCGTCGGGCTTATGGTCGATCAGCAGCCGATACCGATATCCGAGCGTTTGGTGGTTATAACCATCGGTGGAACAATCAAGATCAATATCGTATCGTTTATGTTTATGCGAGACCAGCCCGGACCCGAGAAAGGAAGAATTTTACGATCAGCTTCAACAAATGCTGAATACGATATCTTGAACCGAATTAATCATACTCGCGGGAGACTTTCAATGCACATTCAGGTGCAGATCGAACCGGCTGGGTAGGAATGATGGAAAAAATCGGACACGGGTTAATTAACGACAACGGCTCACGCTTTCTTTCATTCAGCGTCAAACATTTTGGTCGTTGGCAACAGCATCTTCTGCCATCCACTCAAACACCAACTCACCTGGCGAAATCCATCCGGCAACGGCTCGGCGATGTTATACTATGTTTTGATCAACGTAAGATTTCGATCGACGCTCAAATACGTACGTGCAATGCATGGGCCCGATTGCAGATCGGACCATTATCTTGTTCGAGCAAAATTACAGATGCGATTCCAAAGAGCGACGAAAAAACGTCGCTACCACCAGCTAAGAAGAATTGGGCGTGTTCCTACGGGACCCGTCCATCGGGCGAGCGTTTCAAATGGCATTATCCAACTAATTCGCCAGCTAATGGAAGAAAGAACTCGTTGCCGCAAACGAACTGTTGTCGTTTTCATCGATTTCAAATCCGTTTTCCCTTGTATCGATTAGAAAATCATTCAACTTCTCCAAGCGTCATACGATGGCTCAACCAGCAGCGTTCGTATTCGAAGCGACTTCTCTGAGGAATTCCCGCTTCAAACAGGTGTCCGACAAGAAGACGTTGCTTCGCCACTTCTCTTCAACGTTGTGATGGTCGCGATTATGCGTGAAGTATTCGATTGGGGGCGCGGAGTTCGATACGACGACAATAACTTCGTAACCGACTTGATGTTCGCCGACGTCTCGACGACATGGATGCCGAAGCAACGGAGATCTTATACGACATTTCCCGCTTTGTCCGGCCATACGGGTTAAAAATTAATGCGGAAAAGACCAAAGTGCTCACAACGAACGGATCGAAAGCCAGTGTTCACCGCGATGGAACCCAAATCCAACAGGCTGCGAAGCTTAAATATTTGAGATCATTGGTTGAGAAAAGAAATTGCCATTGACGGCCGACATTCATAGCCGCATCGGCCTGGTAACAGCAATATTCGCCTCGCTCAAGTGGTGCATATGGAAACGAAAAAATATTACCATCAAAACGAAAGTACGCCTTTACCGAACGGTGATCCTACCGATTTTTCTTTATGGATCCGAAAGTTGGACACTGCTCTAACCGGACGTCAAAAAGCCCGAGGTCTTCCAAATGCGACGCTTGAGAACCGAGAATCCAAGTGTCTCACTTCGCGATCAACCGACACTGATCGAAGAAGAAATACAAAAACCTCGACTACGGTGGTTTGGACATGCTTGCCGAATGGATAATAACCGCTTGCCACGTAAAGTTCTCTGGCGAGACCATCCGGCAGACTAAAGAATTCAGCGATCGGCACCGAAGAAAACTTGGCTAAAGAATATCGAGGACGACCTAAAGAATCAACGATTATCAGTTATCGAGGCTGAGACGTCGCCCAAAATCCAGCGATTAGACCCAGCCGCACCGAAAGCTGCGGGTATCTCGCTCGGACCGCCAGCTAACGGATCAAAGAAGAAGAATATAGATCTTGATGTCATGCACTATAGAAACATGACTTTACTGAAGGGATATTCTTACTCTATGAGCTTCAGTCTTCCACAATAATTTTTTCCCCAAAAATGAAATCGATAAGCTTTTTTATAATATGTACATACCTATTGATTTTTTATTAAATTGGCTGCGAGTTTATGAAATGACTTTCCAACTTCGTGTTGCCGTACTATGCGCCTTCTAGCTCCCTGTTATACGTCGCATCTTCCAAGCTTTATCGAACCATTTTAAAACTACTAAAACTTGTAGGTGTACTATTTTGAACAAATCCCACTCCTGTGAATCGTTCCCTGTGTAAAATACGCCTATATTCCGTAAATAGCCCATGCTTAATAACAGGTGAAGCCCGAGACACCACCAACAAAACAATTATCCACGCTCTAACCCGATCAACTTTGAAGGAGCTGCTCAAACCCAACGCATATCGATTAAACGACCTTTAGTATCTATCAACTGTGATTGTTTCGATTTTATCACAAGAGGGAAGATTTCGCACGTCATGCAATAAAAATAAATTCGAACACAGGAAATTATTGCCATTATTAAAAAATCGCCGATTGGCAACAACCCATCAATATGATTGAAACACGATTCCAGTTGTCCGATGAAAATGTCTAGTAAAACGTAAAGTCGCGCTCTTCAAAAACACAACACATTTCAGTTCGAACCAAATGCGAGAATTGCGTGACTCTGATACCCTGAATTAGGTTTGCTTACCTTTGCGATTTTGTAGCATTTCAATTTCGTGCGGTGGCGGATTTTCAACATCTATGGCCTTTTGCAAGTCCTCAATCAAAACGACATGCGAAACGTTTGAATTTCGCAAAAGTTCTTCGGCCTCTTTTAGGACTTCTGGTTTCACAAGCAAATCGATTCCGTCGTCGACCTCCATCCACGTATCGCTATCTGCGGAAAGAGAATTTGTTTTTTGTATTAAATTTATGGATTTATGATAAGGAAGCATTCTGTATAAATTCGAGCTAAATTATATTTTGATATGTTTTTAGTGGTAGATTTGAATTTTTATTCATTTTTAATGGTGTCCTTGTGTATTTGATTTGAAAAAAGAGATTTGTATGTCAAAAGTGTTACTTATTTGTAGATTGGGGGTACTCGTAAGCAATGAGTTGTTTTTCGTGTAGAACCAAATCTCGTTTATCATATTTTCGCTAAAAATGCAATATACCATTAAGAGAAATCAGAGGGGAGAGCGAAATTCAAGCCTTTGCGAATACTTATCGAGACCAACAAGAGCGAAACTAGAAGCATACAGAATAAAAGGGCGTAACGCAGATAAAGTATGCAGAAAAAAGAAAAGAGAAATATCTAACAGACAAATTCAAGTTATTCATGAAAACTTCTAGAACAATAACATCAGGCAGGCCATAGCAGAGCCCGCTGTAATCCAAGCAAGATGGAAACGACATTTTGAACGGCTCCTCAATGATAATACTGACCCCACGTGCGGACATACCAGATGATGGCATTAACATGGAACCCACGACGCTTGAAGAAATATAAAAGGCATAGTAAAAAGCTTGAAGACCCCGGGAATCAATAGAATAACTGCTGAACTCATTAAAAAGGTATGTATAGTAAGAGTCGAAAAATTGCCTGAACTAATCACCAAAATATGGATGGAGAATTACTTACCGAACGACTGGAACATCCATCCATCCATAAGAAAGGGGTAAACTACGCTATGAGAACTATAGGGGGATTTCATTACTTGCTATAGGATATAAAATATTCACAACCTCCATAAAAAGTAAGATGGAACCTAGCTCAGAAAGTTTACTAGGCTAATACAAAGTCTGCTACGGGGGAGGAAGGTCAACCACTGACCAATTATTCACGCTAAAACAACTCCTAGAAATATGCTGGGTGAGGAATGTATACCAGATCTTTATAGACTTCAAACAGGCACACGACTCCTTGCATAGATAGAAGCTACTTCAGATCCTACTCGAATTAAGTATACGAATTAAGATAAACTAGTACGACTGATACAATTAACCCATCTCGACCCAAATGCCCGAGGAAGAGTTCAGAACCCTCCTACAGATGTCTTCCAAAGGGTTCAAACAAGGAGATGGACTACCGCCTTTGCTATTCAACCTAGACGCGGAAGCAGTCATTAGAAAGACGTCAATTCAATGAAACTATACGCTGGTAAAGAAATCCGCTCAAGTGATCGGGTATTCTGATGTCATACATACATAGGACCACAGAGTTGGACATGCGCAGAGAAAATGTTTGGTTGTCTCATTGGCCTGTTCCTTTCCGCAGCTTTGGCAGTAGGTATTGTGCGGAATTCTCAATCTGGCTGCATGTTGGCCAATTAGCCAGTGTCCTGTTATTATTGACACGATTCTGGCAATATCCTTGCGTTGCATCACTAAAAAGTCGCGCGATCTTTGTTTGTATAGCAAGGCCAAGTTTTCCTAGACTTGGTCACATGATGATAGGCTCCTCCATCTGGAGAGAAACTACATAGAGATGTCTTCCTTTAGTACGAACTGTGCATTGTACTGGGCTTTTGTACATTCTCCACTGGTGTGTCTGCGAGAGTTGTCTCCAATCTGGCTAATTTATCTGCGTTCTCGTTGCCCTCGATGTTCCTGTGACTCGTACCCGTTGTGCCTCCGGCCAGGGAATTGAGTTGTCGACCAGCTTAGAAGTTACACGGGCCGAACCTAATGTCACGATGGCTGCTTGACTATGTGATAACAGAATTACCCTGGCTCCTGGCCTTAAATTTGACTGCATGGAGGCATGAAAATTGCATGGAAAACGCTGGCGAAATTAGACAGGCGGAAGCTTTCTAGCAAGTTAATTGATGAGGAAAACACTCCAGCCCTACACTCTAACTCTGATTTTATCTGTCTGTGTACAAGACAACGTCATGGTCCTTGTCAGGTTTGAAACCTCTCTGGTAAGGATCCGAATATTAAGGTCACAGCCGAAAGGTAATCTTGCGACCATGTAGGTTGTAGGTCCTGATACTATTTCCTGTGGAAGAGAGCGCAGTGTATTATGTGCCATAGGTCTTCTCGAGGCAACAACCCACTCCACGCAGCCGGAGGGCGGTATAGGCCAGGTGGCAACAGATGAAGAATAACATTGAGCGCTTCCGTCGGAGTTTTGCACATGGCGCCCGTTATCCCGAGACAGGCCAATCTTTGGACTTGACCCAGTCTGGATCTGGTATATTGTTTGGCAAGAGCTTCCTGCATAACATTGGCCAACATTTCAGGCGTTATAGCAGCTACTTCGGTTCATATGTTAGCTTTGAGTTCTTCAATGGCTTTCTGCTTCCTGGGATTAACTTTACTTTTGCAAGAACTTCAATATAGTGGCTGTGGTGTTGCACGGACGTTGTTGAAAATAGGTTCGTCAGACCTTTTCCACGCATTTTCGGACGCAGAAACTACACCAACATCCAAAGATATCGTGCGCCATCGAGGGTTTCTCGAACTTTGAAGAAAAATGGTCCGATGATGGATTTTGACCAAACTCCGGCCCAAACAGTGAATTTCTTGTCGAGCAGTGATATTTCGTGAATGACGCGTTTGGTTCTCTGTGCCCCAAATTGGATAGTTTTGTTTATTGACTATTGTGAGTGGAAAATGAGTTTCGTCCGTCATCAAAATTTTGTCCAAGAAATCTAGGTCGCCATCGATCATTCTTGCAACGCCATTTCCATATTACAAGCGACGTGGTTTGTCCTGTCCGTTGGTAACAATCTTTGAATAAGTTGCACTTTGTATGGAAAGAGATGAAGATCTTACTTCATAATCCTCCTTAGAGTCGTTCCTACTCCAGTTTAACTCCTGGGATCGGCGACGATACGACATATTTGGATTATCGGCAACAGTCTCTCTTACCGCTTCAACAACTAGATAACCCATTCCATATCTTCGCTGATAATGATATTCTGCATACCCTTTGCGCCTTGGTTAATGCAAACCAAGCCCGTGAAAAGACCGCCGAACTAATGTCGCGTCACTGTAGATGTTAACGTCGACGATGGAACGAATAAATAACACTGAAATATATGTCATGAACGTTGTGTATCAGAAAACGAAGAACAAATTTCCTGCGATAGTGCCATAAATTTCAGGGTATTTTCGAAGCCCGATGACTGCAGTACATTTTTGCAGGATCGTTTTAGCTACCCAAAATACATTAAAATGATGCACACTAAAAAAGACCACCAGCTTGTAAAGTATCTAATCGAAAAGTGATTCTTGTGACCTCTTAAGACACTGTAAACTACTTTTCATCGAAGCGCTACTGCCACAAAAATTCAGTTGCGCTTTCTACGGCGCCCTGAATAGAATGGTATATTTTTTAAAAGTTATAAAATTTGCTTTTTTGTAAAGCTTCAAATATTTATATTTTTATATTTGGACAAAATGATTTATTCTACTCTACAAATATAGGAAATTTACGTTTCTAGGTTAAAATTCCAAACCCATATATGTTAACACTGCCACCACTAACAGTCGAGTTCTTTGAAACTTCTCTTCTTAAAAAATTCCTTTCGTTCCTTCATATTACTTCCCATAAGCACCACATTTGAATAAAATATTCACGAAATACGAAAATATTAAACCAAATTTTATTACAACATTAAATTTCATCTTTCGTCTGCTAGAGAGCCTACCATATTTGCGCTGGAGTTCAGAGACCGCATCTCTTTCCTTGTCGTCACTAATTGGTATTCTCCATAGCTGAGCACCATCATACCTGACACTGACACTATCATTCTGTTCACTTGCAAACGACGTTACATCCGGACTTGTTCTATCACTTGTTGCACTAAGTTCGTCATCTGAATTCTCACATCTGGTCAGTTTGTTGCACCAAACGACCAGGAATAAACTAAGGACTAACACTTTCAACAGCATGTTCTTAGCTCGCTAGTTTAACTGGCAATGATCTGCTCTGGGGCCTTCACCTCAACTTTTTATACCTGGTGCGAGGATGACCAAGTTATATATGTCGCATAATATCCAGGTTGCGTGGTATGATAATTTTTGCACTTTATTTTCTTCTATTTGGCCGCGCGTCCTCTTGTTTATCTTTTATCTGCGAAGAAGTTGTTCTTATCCAAAGGTTGTTGGTTCGCCTGCATTCCGGCTCGGGGTACATTAAGGAAAATTCTTGCTATAAAAGCGATTTTGTTGTGCGCATTTTTAAATAAATACCAATTGTTTATATTTCTTTCTTTTTTAGATCGAGGAAGTTGTTGAGGGAATTTTGACAATGCAACTGAACATAAATGAGGGCCCATCAACAGGCAGAGGTGTGGACAATGATAATGCTAACTGCAATAACAAGAATCATACTTTATTACTATCACCGACGCTGCCGCCACCAGAACCCGTAGCTGTACCTGATGAGAATGTTAAGCCGCCGCCAAAAACATTTGACCATTTTGAAATTAAAAGAAGGCCAAGCACTACTACTACTGCTGCTCCCGAAGAGGTTGCAGCAGCACCTACAGCCTTCAACAAAACTTTCTCACGTCCGAATTCCACGCAAAGTACCTACACCGAGAGAAGTTTCTGTGATAAATCTACTAATTCATCACCAGTACGTTCAGTAGCTGTAAAAACTTCACCAATTGATAATACAAGCTTTATCCGGGAGCACGCCCTCAAGAACGAAATTGAACAGTTTCAGGAGAAGCTTAAAGACACCGAGGAACGCCTACAGAGCTTAAAACTACAACATGATTCCTTGTCGCAAATTCATCGTGATTTGAGGGAAAGTCATTCGCATTTGCAAGAGGAGTCGGAGTTGTTGAAACTGGACGTTCAACATCTTACGGAGTGTGCGAATATTTTGCGGTCTGAGCTGCATGCGGCTCGCAATGATAGAAATGAGGCGCTAGATGTGCAGAAGATTCTGCAGAATGAACTAGAGGAAAGTAGAAGTGAAAAGAAGAAGGCCCAGGAACAGTGTGAGAAGGATAGTAAAACTATTCAGGATCTGCAGAGACAATGTCGAGAGATGGAGAGGATTTTAATGAGAAAACATCCAGATTCGGTTTCTGCGTTGATTGGTGAGTAGTTGGTTTTTATTATTTTAAACTTACTTGACGAGTTAAGCCGGCTAAATCATGCTCTAAAATTAAATTTATCAATTAACTTACTTTATTTTATGAATTAGGGTTTTGGGAGGGTGTTGAAGCCGGTGGCGATGAATCTTACGTCTGAACTCTTCGGTGTTGCATGAGTTCGGGAAAACTGATTGTGGGAGGCTAGTCCACATCCAAACGTTCTATTTATAAACGAACTTTTAGACATTAATGTGCGCGAAAAAGGGGATTTCAAGGTATGAGAATGAGCCGAGTTGGCTATTTTCGTGTTGCGGGAGAAATATTACCGTGCAGGCAGGAGGGCGATTTCAGTGGAACAGTCGCTATGGTAGTAGCACTCTCATCAATAGTCATCTAGTAGCAATAGTCATCTCCAATGATTTGGATGGCGCGACTTTGCATTTTGTCCAGCCACGCTAAGGCGGTTTTCGAGGCGCAACCGGCGGAATTCGGCGAGGTCGAATATAGGACTTGTAGATTATAGCTCTGACTGCTGGTGGAAGAAAAAATTTGCATCTTTTAAGAAATCCTAGGTATTGATTGAGATGCTTGTTTGGGCGCTTTGGAATATGTGTTCATTCCATCGCAAGTCCTCAGCTAAAGTTATACCCAAGATGTTATGAGAAGGATCAGCTGCAAGGTTTGTTTTGACCACTGAGAAAGGAGGTAGGTTGGTGCAGGTTTTATAAGTAATGAGACAGTACTTCGTTTTGGAGTAGTTTAGCTCAACACGATTCTTGCGGCGCTAATCACGAATGAGTTTCATGTTTCTGTTGATAAAGAGATGAGTTCACGATGTTGAAGACTGGAACGTGCTTGTCTTATATTGTCGAAAGCGTAGAAATAACTCAGAGTACTGAGCGAAGCTGATAAGTGGGCTGGAAGAGGTTCAGAGCATATCGTTTATGAATATTAGGAAAAGAGCGGGTGACAGAATTGATCGTTGAGGAATCCCGGTCGAGATGGTGTGGGGATTAGATTCGACGCAATTCAATGGCACATTGGGCTTTTAGAGAGAACTATTCTAAGTATCGCGGTATCCGAAAAACCTTCTATTGTCTCACAAAAGGTTTTCCAGGACTCCCTCTTTGACTTACGCTGCTCGTACTTGAACTCCCTGAGACGCAAGAGGGTCTTTTGGACCCACGGTTGGTAGGTGCGAACCATCAGGCACCTATTGGGTTCAACTACTTGCGTCACCCGCAGAGCTAGGTAGGTAAGGTTCAGAGACTTCCACTTTGCTTATGGGGCAAGATGTCTGGCCTTAGAGTTATGGAAGAGAAACCGTAACTTATGACGCCACCAGATTTCACCAAAGGCCCTAGCGACGCCTTGCTAATTACGAGTGTAATCGCCCGGCCGTCACCTTTTGGATCCTCCAGTTTTGTAATCTTCAACAATGACGCCTGCATTGTGGTGTTACTCAACCGAATAATATCCAGAATAGCCTGAGGCTCGGCTGACTCCGCTGGGATCTAGGAACGCGCTCTGGGTCGACTTAGGATCTCCTCCCTCATAACGACCTTGAATAAAGCGCCTTTCCATGCTTCCCCGATTCTGGATATGGCTATTTTGTAGAGATCGATAGATCTCTGATCGACACATGCGATAAGCTTTACGCGGGCATGATGCCGTCCGACATCGCGACAGTAAGGAGCAATGCCAGAATGCTTCTGAAAAATTGGGGGGAAGATCGTCGCGAGCCTGGCCTCACTTTTCCTTCATTTATCAGGCAGAATGGTGCCGTCTGGATCGTTTTCGTCGATAACGGCGATCACGATCTGACCTTGGCTATTGGCTCTTAGTAGTAGGAGAAAGCAGGTTGTTGCTTTTCCTACTACGCTTAGCCTCAGGGTGATTCGGTTCTTGTAGGGCCTCCAACGCTTTGATGTTGGGTGGTCAGTTTGCGAAGTATGTTCGCTGACAACCTGCGTTGCCCACCTTATTGAGGCTTGTTGTTGGTGTTTTCACCCTATGCAACTCCCTCGAATCGAGCAAAGATTTTAAGGGGCTGCGATGGTCTTGGTACTTCACTCTTGCTGTTGGAGCGCCTTTAGAGCCAGAAGGCATGGTGGTTTTGTTAGCCTCTTTTGAGGCACTGAGGATCTCCAAGAGGCTTCGAGGGATTGGGGGCTTCGGATTAGAGTCTAAAGCTCCCTTGTCCCTTTACCAACCTTACTGCCTTTAAAAACTGCAGGTTTGGTTTCCTGAACCTCCATACTGTGGAGGCAAGCAGTTTTTTATTTTGGCGTTTATCCATAAAAGGTCTCACGAGTAGTGCGCAAAAGATAGTCTATTTTGCCATAGCCGATTACGAGGATTAGGCCGACCTTCCCCGGGCAGCGGACATAACCGTTTGCGTCTAGCACTCTTTAACCATTAGCTGGCCCTGCAGCCATCAGCACGGCTAACACCTTGGCTTAGAAATGGGGGAATGTGAAGGGGAAATAAAGGAAAAGGAGGAAGGGGAGGGGAAGAGGGTGTATCTAGCTTGGTATGGCCTCTTCGCAATTAGCCTGTTCGGCTTGGGTATGCTTACCGGTGGCTTGTTAGTATCCAGGTAACCATTGCCGATATGGCCTAATGCTACCACGAGGCACGCAAGTCCCACCACCAAGGCAAGGTGTAGGTACCTGGTGAGGTAAAATTCATTCCTTTCTTAAGATTTTACATTATTTATTCTACATTATACTATATAGCAACGTATTTTGATCGATTTTGATGTTTTATTTATTGCAGTGGCTGCCAAAAATCCAGGAAAAGCAACCGAAGACAGTTCAGCTAGTAGAAGACTTCTAGAACAACGCATTGCACAGTTGGAATCCGATGCTAAAAATCAAGATTTTAAGGCACAAAAAATATTAGCAAACGTTCAAGCACGTTTTAATTCAGTTCAAGCCAAATATGAAACTCACATTGCTGATCTAGAAACACAAGTTTTAAGGTAAAAATAACCTAATAAAAATAAAATTTAATATTTTAAATGTGATTCATTAATAATTTCCAGTCTCCAAGAAATCAACACAAAACTGAACGAGAAAATCGAATCTCAAATAATTGCATTTAATAGTCTTAATAAAAATAACAATAATTTAGTAAATATTTTTACACAAACCGATGATATTGCCGAACGGGAATGTATACGTACGAATACGATTTCAACGCAAACCGATTCAAGACCGCCTTCGGGATTGCGACAGCCTCAGCCAGTTAAGAAGCATATGGGTAATAAAATGTCTGCATCACATTTCGATACAGCCAGTTCTACTTATCACATAGCAGCAAAGGAGGATGCTCATTTACTAGCAACAATTCGCGGGATGAGAGTTGATTTAGCTATTAAAGACAAGGCGCTGCAGAGATTGACTAAGGAATTGGAGGAGTGCAAGAAAACGATTAAGAAGCTGCAAAAAGAGAAAGATAGTAAGGAGCACATAAATTCGTGATAGGTGCTAACTGTTATAAAATCATTTATTTTTCACAGGTTTAAAAGCTGAAAAACAATTACCTTCTGCTTCTAGTTCTAGAAAAACCTACGATCCAAATCATTATGCAGAACAGTCGGCTGCAGATGCTCATGCCTTGAAAGAAGCCTTGAATAAAATTAAGCTATTGGAATTTGATTACAAGGCCTTACACGATAAGAGATTACAAGATGTAAGTTTGATTAGGAATACTTGGACTTTATTATTAATCACTTTTACATAGTTAAAAACTTTACAAGCAGCCCACGAAAGAGAGCTTGCCTCCTGCCATGAAACCGTTCGAATCCTCCAGCAAAGACTGGCCGAACGAGATGAAGCCTATGCAAGCACAAAGCGGCGTAAGGTGCCCATCGATTATTACGCTCTTAAAGCAAAGGTAAGGTTTATTTTAATTTATGTTTTGTTTTAATATACATAAATTTGTTTATATATTATATAATGTTACTAATCACACGCTTTTCACTTCTTCTTTCTGTTGCTTTGTTTTTTTATATCATATGCGTTTTGTTTGTTTGTTCTTTTCTGATATTCTTTTTTAGATAACAAAAAAGAGAACAATGAAAATCAATGCTAAAAATTTTATTGTTTTTAAATCACTGCATAAAAAAATGGCTGTTAAAAAACTATAATCAAAACAACACTAAAACAAAACTAATTTTCTTTGTATAATATATGTTTGAATTTCTCCTTACTTTCATAATTACTAATTGGCACAATAACTAGGTTTTATGTAACTAATTTTCAAATATGGTTCCTTTTGTGTTTCTAACAAAATAAAACATTACAAAGTCTTGTAGGTTAGAAAATGATTGAAAAAAAATAGTTATTTTCTTGTTATGTATAGTTCTTTCTTTTCTCTTTTTTCAACAACAAACAACAACTAAAAATGTATATAGGTTTCATCGTTAGAACGACGTCATTCCGAACGTGAACAGCGTCTTCATATGCTTGTTGAAGCCTTAAGCAAGGGCCGTCTCAATGGAGCCCTTGAGGAGATTTTAACTGATAATAATCAATAAAATTGAAATTTGTATAACAATTTATTATACAGGTATTTAAGGAATTTAAAAAAAATAAAAGTATTGTTTTTGAACGTATTTGCGAAATTTGTGGCATATTTTTGGGAATATTTATATTGCAATTGACTATTTTAATATTTAAAAAAACGAAAAAAAAGGATTATTTTCTTTGAAATTTTACATTTTATATAACAATAACTTAATTGTAAAAGTAGCCGCCGATATTACAGTAAATTATTACTTACTAAAAAGATATATGTACATATATTTAAATTATAAGTCGCATGGAATTATACATTGAAAAAAGAAGAAAAGACTAAACAGAATTTTGACAACAATATAAAATATAAAATAAAACGATTAACAGTTCAACGCAGGCCATGTTATGCAAGACGGTGTTTAGAGGCTTCCCTCCGAGGAATGTTCCTCACGAACTTTGTAGATGAAGGGAGAAGTTGAGTTATATCTCTCATCATCCCCACTTCTCCTTCACCGACAAAGCTCGTGAGGAACGTTCTTGGAAGCGAACCGTCTAAACACCGTCTAATTCTAAAATAAAGTCGGGCCGCAAACACTATTTTTAGATGCATTATTGTTTTAAGAATCATGGAAACAGTAAACAAAACATTCTCTATCTTTTTACATCTAGCGAAGCTTTCAAAATATTTTGATAAATATAGATTCCTAATCCGATCTATTTTGGCATTCCTAAGCTCCCGACGTTCTAGCCTACTCCATTTTTCTAGCGAAAGTTTGGTTTACTTTGGTGTCGTCTCTCTCTTTTTTTAGAATTATTTGTAGCGGAGGCAAGTAGGTGTGGTTAACTTTCGGTTGGAGTGTCAATTCTTTGATCAACTCGTTCGGGTGACTGCCGATGTTAGCTGGTCCGTTCTTTATATGTTCGGTTGGGTACTGCATTGCAGGAGTTATCTTAGCTTTTGACTTGATTCGGTTTGTTTCCTTCATATAAAGCGAGGTCCAGTGCATTAACATTATCCTTTCAAGGATCTGTCGTAGGATTCTTCATTTCAGGAACACTTCAGGAACATTTCTTAGCTGTCGTACGAGAACAGGTACACCCAATTAACTCGCTAGGATCGTTCCTGGGCCCCTTGCTTGTCGGGTTTCTGATGCAGATACGTTTGCACTTGCTTTGGTTAACCTAAATGTTCGAGTCTCTGTAATATCTCGTGATGCAAGTAAGTTGTGTCTGAATTACGGTTGCCGCCGCAGCTGGGAACCTATTGACAGCCCATACCAAAGTATCGTCCGCGTACTGAATGCATGAAGAGCCGAAGTTCGGCGTTATGTGGTAAGTCATGGACAAAGATGTTGAATAGTTTTGAGCCCAGTATATACCCTTGCGGTACGCCAGAGTTAATCGCGAATTTATCGAACATCGTCTCACCCAAATGTATTGTTGCAGTTCTATTTGCAAGGAATCTACTATCTTGGAGATGTTATAGGGGCAGTCCAATCTGTTAATCGTATATATCGACAGCCTTTCTTAAGTCGAGCGCGCACATAACCGTGCATTTTTTGTCCCTTAGATTTTTGATGACACTTTCCAGAAGAAGAAGCAGAAACAGAACACGGTGCAGAATTCTTCTAAGTCCCTTAGCATGACCTTTTTGAGAGTTTTCCCAGGCTAGATAGTACAGAAATGGGCCTGAGATTATCTGGAGTTTGGATTCTTCCGACTTTTGGAATTGGAACACTCTTGGCCTCCTTCCAAACGCTAGGGAAGAAGGTGTTGCATAGGCATTAGTTATAAATGCTATCAGTTCCAACTAATCTCTTGAGTTTGATTCCCCCGATGATCCATTCAATTTCTGATTGACATGTAAATAAGTATATATCTTTTAACCGTTGGACTGTCCGCACTGTTAGCAGTTCAGAGGGGAACCAGGGGTAGGACTCCCAGGATCGCTATCGTCAAGCCTTTGTATGTGTGCCACCCAGCTTAATCTATTTAATTTTATACTTTTGACAATGCCGGGTCCCCTGTACAGTTAGTATAATTCACGATTACATCTTCGATCAGTTTTCACAGACATCGCCAAATCTTGTACGTAGAACTTTTCTTTCAAACGTTCCTAGAAGAGTTTCATCCGCTACTTTCAAAATCCATGGCTCGGATCAAAACATCAGAACGGGCTTGATTCTTTTTTTTCTTCTTTGATCCATTAGCTGGGGGCCGAGCGGGACGTCTCCGCAACGAATACGCTTCTGTCGGTGCCGCTTTAAAAAAATGCGGATTCTTGCCTAGTTTCTTAGGTTTCCAGATTCTGGTCAATTCGGCAGGTCGACCACCCTCCTCCTTTCACACCCTGGACCCAAGACCAGGCAACGGCGGAGTTACGGGCTTGATTAGGGTGCTATATGGTTTACACTTCATGCGCCTTTAGATAAGACTCGTGAGGTAAGATGTCGAAGGTCAAAATAGCTTCTGTTAGTAAGTTTATTCTCCTTCTGATCTTCGTTGTCTCCCTCTCCGTTGTCAGCTTGCAGTAAGTTCCAAGATAAGTAAATTATTTAACGGTTTCTATATTATAGTAACCTACCGTTTTGTCTTGGAGTTGTGCATCTTTTTGAAGTGCAAAAATACTTAGTTTTTTTTGCTTCGTTGATGAGTTATCCCACTCCTTTTGCGCCTGTATCTAGTTTGATGAAGACTTCTTTCACACTTGCAAAAGACCTACCGGTTAGGTCAGTCATCATCGTAAACCATTGTCTGGTTTGACTTGTTAAAGACGGATCCCGTCGTTTCTACCCCAGCGTATTTGACCACCTTCTCTAACCCTACGTTAAATAGGAGGTATAACAGCGCGCCACTTTGCCTCAGGCCTCTCTGTGATGTGAAACTTTTTGGGGGTATCGTTCAACTCTTACTCTGCATCGTACTACCTTTATTTTAGCTTGTGTCACTTCGATCAGATGTTTTGGAAATCGGAAGCACTCCATAGCTGTAAATAGCTCCGCACACTTCACGCTATCACATAAACAGTACGTGAATATTTATGTTGAACTCCCATTTTTCAAAATTCTTATTGTGGAAACGTGGTTTGTAGTGGACCTATCTGGCGAAAGCCGCTTTGATAACTACATACTATCCCTTTCGCGATGGGTATACGCTGAATTTAGGAGAGTTATATCTCTATAGTTCCAGCATACGAGTTGATCTCCTTTTTTATACAGGGGCATATTACACCTTCCGCCCATTCAAGTGGGATCATTTTCTGACGCCAAATCGATTCTACAAGATTGTGTAATCCATTCCTAAATTCTTGATCTCCATATTTCTACATTTTAGTTGCTATGCTATCTTTTCCTGAGGCTTTATTGTTTTTATAGCTTTTTATAGGCTCATCATAGCTTGTTGTAGGCCGTCCAGTGCCAGTACCTCAGTTGCATTAGAAGTACTAGTATCACTATCGTTATCGGGAAGTGTAAGAAATACTATGAATTATACACTTTGAACTTACAATTACTTGCAACTAAACTATTTTAATACTATTACAACACTTTTTATATATCATTGGGTTTTTATTCATTATATTTGAAATAATACATCACATATACAAACTAAATTCAAAGAAATTGGTTGTTAATCAAAAATAATTCTTCTATATCTTCTCTATTTGTGATTTTTAAGTTTTATTTGAAAAATCACTCACACACACTCTCACACAAATTTCGCATCTAATTCAAAAATGATACAATTAAAACACATAATATTTAATAATATATTTAATAAGTAAATTCAACAACACAAATGAATTAAATTTGTTAATGCGTTTATAAAAAAAAATTAGATTTACAAAACTACACCCATTTTGATTGTAGTAATGTCAAAGAAAGAAAATTATAGTTTTCTTACGAAGCAATAATTTCCAAAATAAGAAACAAAAAATTGAATGAAAACATAACTTTCAAAATTTCCAAAGATTAGCCAAAGATTATATTAACCAAAGGCTCTAAACTTTAACCCCTAGTTGTAGACTTATTACATATATACATACATAAACATTTATTTTTAAACCAATCTATAGAAGTTGAATCTCTATTTTCTGGACTTAGTATGAATATTTTACATGGCTATTTGCCATGCGTATAGAAAGGTATTATATATTGTTATTGTAACAGACTATTGATTTCGTAATTTCATGGTCCAATCTTAGGTTTGTGATTGAAACTCCAAGTTCCAATTATTATTACATGTACTTATCATTAGTTCAATAGTTTGTAGGAATGTTTTTAAAAAAGAAAATTGAACGTAGTGATTGTGATTTTTGACATATTAAAAAGAAAAACGTCCATTGAGTGTTGCACAATACAATTTTAAAAAAATTTAAAAAAAAATATTAATTTAGTTCAATTTATAGTTTAGTTAATTAAATTATTGTCGAAGTTTATTTTGACTGCCAATAGTATTAAATATTTTATATTTGAACACTCAAGTATTGTGTAAGATGTTGCGTATTTATTTTTTCAATAAACAATGAAATCAAATTAATATTTGACTTATTTTCAAAACCTATTTTTGTCGGATCCTTTTTTTAATTTAATAGATTAATTGACAATTAGTTCCCAAGAGCTGCTATTGCCCAGCGCTGCTGTAAATATTTATCATTAATTCTCGTCGGTAAACGAATGACTCAAGAAATGATTTTTAAACTTTAGCTTATTTGAGTACATCTCTTTAAACACACTGTTAAGGGATAGGCTCGTTTTGGTTCTGGTTCTGGTGAATCACTTGTTGAAAGTGAGAAATCAGTCTGAGACGGCCCTTAGTCCGATTCTCGTCAAACAGTCGAATGAATGCCAAATCGAAACAGTAATAGTCGATTCTCGATTGTAGTGAACAGAGTCGATTGCGGATTTTTTGTTCGGTTCGACTGCATTACAGACTACCAATATCAATTTACAATCGAATCAGTTTTCGATTGACGAATCGAATTTCGACTAGGGGTCATTGGCTCTTGGTAGTTCTGGATGCTTGTTTAATATGGTATCTTCGCTTGTTTCTTCACCGCAAGGTAGTGGCGCAAGCTTATGAATTGGTCTTCTTAGATTTTCGGAAGCTGTGCGTACGTCTACTAGCCTCACGCATCCGTCATTTCCTTTGTGGATTACAATTATGCGTACCATGGGCCAGTGCATCACAGGAGCGTTCGGGGCTTCCACTTGAATCTCTGCTGATGCTCATGTAGATAATCCCCGGACTATCGCATCCAGAACTCTGGTTTAAGGCTGGGTACAACTTCCAGGGATGAGCTAATATGATCGGACCTACCAAGCCAAGATGTAAAATTATCGTGTCGAGCGCTTCATGACAGTGGGTTTTGCACTGTCGTTTAGCAATTTCCTTTGGGCACCGGGCGCACCCAGTTGTATAATGCCCTATTTTGATATGAAGGCTCTGTCAAGATAGACCTTACCCTTCCTACCATGCCAAGGCAGAAGAGCCAAAGTGGAATTGGGGAGCCCCAAGAGCGAACCCTGCCCCTTCGCGATTTCTTCCCTATAGACTAAAGGCAGGACCGTGGCTTGGAACCCGTGTAACCGGAAATTTGGCAGCACCTGTTCCCATTTAATCTGGGGGGAACTTTGCCAAGAGAGCAAGGGCCTCAGAAAAAAATCCGGGGTGGAATCGCAATACCCTCCTACTGGGACCACAGGCAGATTCAGACTACTACCGTTCGGCCATAAGGTTCTGGACTCACTAAACGGTCAAGGCAAGGAGGGCTGGAGTGGAATTTGGAAGCCCACGGAGCATACTTGAGCCCGCTTTTGTGAGTTCCTTACGAACAGAACGAAGGCAGGAGTGCGAGGAAAAGCCACAAGGCAGGCTGCTGAACTTGTTCCAGCGGTCTAGCCTACAAATATGAACTGTTAGGGGTGTAGTACAATAGGCCAAAGGAATGGGTACTTTCGGACCCAATAACTCAAGAAAAAAAAAACTGCCAACTTGATAGCAGCCGGTCTTCAGTGGTTATGCTTGAGAGTCTACTTGTGCCAGTAATGGTTCTCCTATCAGGAAATGTCCAGGTGTTAAAGTCGTGCGATCATTTGGATCGCTGGACAAAGAAGTCAACGGTCTGGAGTTCAGAACTGCCTCGATTTCTACTATTACGGCTTCCAGCTCTTCATATGTTGGTCACGACACTGTCTTTCTTAGAAGATTTTTTGCTGCTTTCACAGCAGCTTCCCAGAGACCGAGGCTGGAGCTGGCGACAATATTCTCGACGACTTATAAATAGTTTGAGTGCTCCCATGGATGCCTCTGTAGAAACGTCGCTAACTATTTCGAGATCTACTGCCTTCGTAGTTTAACCCCAGAACACTGCCACATAGCCTTTGTGAGGCCTATTCCCTCTTATTTTATGGTGTATCCACATGAGTCAACAGCAGTTGACTCCGGCATTTTTGAACGGCCGTGCAGGCTGAACGCAATAGTGTGGTAAATCGGCCATCATTTATTTTAAAAATTTGGTTTGCCTTGGCGCACCGTTTTACGACTAAACGCGACGAGCCCTTTGCTTCTTAGTAACGTTTACGTCTAGTTCTTCCAAAAAATCTTAAAATGTATGCGACGACTCGCTGCAGCCTTCTCCGAAATGAAATCTGGTGGTGAATTTCATTCAAGAAGTCGTTCCGGGTTTTTTGGGCCGCGGTTAATGCTGATCGTTTGCTTTCTTCATCGCATCGAAGGCTCTATGTACCGTGGTGTTTAAATTGACTCGTCGTCATGCAGGAACGGGAGTCCACAACTTCAGTTTTTCTGGAGATATGCCGGCAGAGGGGTGGCGATCGTTGGCGCTACGGATTCGACAAATTTATTTATAAAACAATATATTGCAGCGTGTAATCACAAAGCTAGATCTTAGCCTTATCTTTTGTAACTACGTCAGACAAATACAGATTGAGCTGAAAAAATAAAAGCTCTTGTTACAAACTCTACATCATCCTTACCCACATTTACCATATTTTATTTACACTATTTTTTTAATCCAACCTTTCTTATTTTCCAGCTTAAAGCAACGAATATCAAAGTCAAAAAAGGACTAAAAACTATTCGTATTCGAAGCAATGAAAATGTGATGAAAGCCAAGGACATATCCGAATGTCTTATGATAAAATCTGTCCAACCGCATCTAAAAGAAAATTCACAAGTATTTGTCCACGGTTATGTGGCGTCAATATTAAATAAAAGTCCGTCTCATTTGTTTAGTAATTAACTATGACGACAAACTTGACCACTGACTCAAGAGAGAGACAAAATGTGGCCGTTACATGTTTGGAGATATTTGCCTTTTCCTCTTGTGGTGGTGATAGTGTGACGTTATAGCTTGTTATAGCTGCATTGTCAAAAATCCTATCACCACCCTGTGTTTCAATGAAATATTGTAATTTGTAAATGATGAATATATTGTCGAAATGTTTCTCAAAATCTAATGAGAGGTTTAATGGTTTTGTTAGGGAATGAGATCGTGTAATTGGAAGAGTTTCGCCAACTATGAAACAAAGGGACAAGTTTCGTTAGTATGCAACTCATTTTACTGCCTAAAGTCAAAACGAAAGTCTATTAATAATGGAAATTGGTAAGTTTTTTTATAACATAAATATTTATTTGCTTCATACGACATAATTTATACATTCTTTAATTTTATATACATAACACAATTCTTCTTTCTCCTATACATTGTTTTAGCACTAAAGCAACATTTTTATAATTTATACAATAGTTTTTATCCTTTTTAATTGCTAAACATGTTTTTTTTTATTGTGATTCACTTTTTCTAGCAGGGTCGTCATAATATACAATTGGGGAAAGCTGTTAGTTTTGTACTTTAGAAAGTTTTGATCTTTTGGAGAGCGGCTGCTCCCAAATTTCCGATCATGTTGATTGAGCTGAAAGAAAGGAAGAAACGTGTAGTAATGCTGAAGGTATGAGGAAAATAGAAAAGAATACCTTAGCTTCTTTGATGCGGTTTCATGTTGCATGATGGTCTTTATAACAAGTGCTCCAATCAGCAGAGCTTGGAGCATCTGCGCAATTGGTATTTGCGAGCGCTCCACGATATACTCGTTCACAACCTTTGATTGTGGCTGGTCTGATAGTCTTGTTGAAGTTACCCTTCGGGTAAGATCCCTTGATTCACGACGTAAGTCTTCTCGGGCAATTTCCCTTGTGACATCTTGACGGAGGTCTACACGTCGGTTTGTGGCTCGACCTACATCTATACTCATACGTCGTAATTCCTCAGGATTTCGAGTAAGTTGCCTTGCGGTGACTTCTTCAACTCTAGCATTATTTTGTTCTTTCCTGAATTCTTCAACGCGTCGATCTTGATTGCGTTGTTCATTTCGTCTTTCAAGGTCCAATGAAGTTGATCGTCGATCAGCACGAATTTCTTCTCTTCGATCTAACCGTTCACTTACAAGTGATCGTTGAAGATCTCGCCTGTCTCGTTGGTCCAATGAAATCCGCTTCTGGTCTCGAACTTCTCGGACCCGATGTTCTCGTTCGTTTCTAGATTGTCTTGAATCGCGAATATTTTCCCGCCTGTCTTCTGTCCGCTCATGAATTCTTTCTTCTTGATATCTTATCTCACGATTGTCTTGTTGCATTGAATTAATTCTTCGTGAGTCTCGTCGAGTTTCTTGTTCTCGTCGGTCTGTTACACGTTCTTCTTCTCGTCTAGTATTTGCAAAACCACGGGCATCCATTGAAAGACTTCGACGTTCACGAGTCATGAGTCGTTCTCTTCGTACTGCTTCCTGCCTTTCCTCTCGTCTACCCTGTAGAGCAATTTCACGGCGAAATTCTTCTCGTTTTGTGTTCGAACTTCCACGAACTTCTCGGTCTCGACGTGTGTCAGTAGAAAGCCTAGCATCACGTTCCCTTACCTCACGCTCGCGAATTTCTTCTCGTCTTGTGTTCATCGTTCCTCGAACTTCTCGGTCTCGACGTGTGTCGACAGAAAGCCGATCAACTTCACGTTCTCTTACTTCACGCTCACGAAGTTCTCGTCTTGTGTTCAAACTTCCACGAATCTCCCGTTCAACACGGTTTCGGTTGAGTTCTGGCCCACGAATCATGTCAGCCCTACGAGAGTTGTCTGCTCGTCGTGGTTCATCACGTTCAGAAGCTCGCACTAATCTTCGACTGACTGCTAAACTTATAGTTGGTGCAAATCTCCTTGAACTTCGATTGATGGAATAAACTCGTTCTTGCAATCGGTCTCGAACTTGATTTCCGTAAGTGTTTCGTCGCCTTAGTGACGATTCCTCTTCTCTATTTAGTGTTCGAGAGTTCCTAAGTTCTACTGTTCGGTCGCTTCTTCTCAGATGAACTCGATCTAGACGTCGATCACTTTGTTGTCTCTCCTGATGTCTTAAGCCGTTTCGGGAATCTCGTATGAGTCTAACTCGTTCTTCTCCAGATCGAGTTGAGTCTACCCTGCGAAGATTTCGGTTTGTATCTCTTTCTTCTCGTGATCGTTCGTTTGGTAAATCTACTCGATTCCTTCCGTTTTGCCGATCAAGACGTGATTGAATATCTCGTTGATCCTTGACGTCACGTCGATCAATTCGGGATTGTTCACTTACCTCCCTCCGTTCTTGACGATATCTTAACTCTGAACTCCTAACATCGGATTCAGCGTTTCGATCTTCTCTTACACGTCGTGAATCTTCTGCAGAGCGAGAATCACTACGTCGGTTATCATTCACCGCCTCAACCAATCTTTTAGCTGCCCTTGAGGATGGTTGAAAATCCAAACGAAAACGGTCAGAATCTTGCTCCACAAAACAAAATTGACCACGCTGGTCACAATTTCTATCCACAAAAGCTAACGAGTTTCCAAAAAGGACAAACACTAAAACTGAGGCGGTTTGCCAATAACCAGGTACCATCTTCCCACTAGCAAGTAGATATTTAGCACTTTTAACTTTATTAAGGATTCAACTTCTTCGAGAGTTCGAAGACTGACTGTGATGGAACTACGGTTTGGATGCTCTTTTATACACTTTAGAGTCCGTAGAACTCAATCAATTTTACACTTGGATTAAACGCCTTCTTAAATTTCTTATCGCATATGTGCACCGGGCTTCTTCTCCCTCCTTATCTTTTTCATTACATAATACCACAGGAACAGAAACTCGAGTGGGTATTCTTGCTATGATGGCGACGTTGTAAGGACGATTTATTATCAATTATTGGTAAGAAGCGTGAAGGTTACGATCTGGCAGAAGAGATTTTTTTATTTAGAATTAAATCGTCTCGTTCTTGAATGGCTGTTGTGGGTGTTTTATCAACAAACTAGGTTTGCACGCTTCTGTTGCTTGGCTTGGATTGTTTGTGTCCTAGAATTTTGACTGACGTCAGAGTTTCGAAGGATTATGCTGAGATCATGTACTGAAATTAACAAATACCATGCATACTTTTAATTTCTTTTGGAAGCATGTCCTAAAGTTTTAATTGTGTACTTTTAACTTGCTGCTCTCCTCAGCTTGTGGAATGTTATAGCACTAAAACGCATTTGTGTTGGAAAACGCTCGAGTAAATATTCATGTGTAGAATCGATAGAAAACTACTCAATGAGTACTTTTTACTCATTCAAAAGCACTCGATTCTTTAAGTACCTACTTGTTTTGAAATTTCTGTGAACTGCCTTAGCGTAAAGTATTGTACTCACATGTACCAACTTCGTCTGCTTTCGATATTATTTTGACATCTAACAACCGAGCGATATCGGCACCGTTGTTTCAGTGAAACAGATGAGACAATCGAGGAATGCGACATATCTGGCCGGTATCATACCAACCGTTGTACAGTGGCAGATCCAAGGGGGAGAATAAGGGACTTATGCGAAGCAGTACATTTGCCCCTTACACCACGGTAAATTGTACTGAGGCCTCAATTTTTGGAAATGTTCCACTTCAATCCACTTCCACTACTCTTGATATGAGCGTGTATACCTGACCATCACCCACCCAAAACCAAACCCACGAATCTCAAGGAAAACAAAAAAACCCATTTGATGCTTTAGTGTGTGTAGTTTTTTTTATCGGCACCAAAAATACAAGTCTCACGGGCCCTACGTGTTGAACAAGGTTCGGGATATGGACTATACGGGCGGGACAGGGCCTGGAACGAACTGAGAACTGTCTCACAAAACAGTAACATCGTAACAGGTCACAAACCTCTGTGCTACGCGTTTCAGCAGATTTAGGAGAAGCACCAAGGTAAACACGACATTTGGATTTTATCAGTCAATTTTCAACAAAACATAGTTCACATCTCGGTCGCAGATTGTTTGTCGCTTACAAGGATTGATTTCGAAGGAATGGCTAAGGAGCAAGAAAGACAGCAGACCTCGCTAAGTTGTTAAACGATCGAACTAGAACAATCAAATTAAAACGATGCCTGTTCCCAACAGCCAATGCGAATTGTATTGCGACATGGGTGAAAAATCAGTACGACCCTACGTACCAGAGAAGTTCAAGAAAACATTTTGGGAGACTTTACACGGGTTAGCGTACCCATGCTTACGAGCATCAAGGAAATTGATTACCAGACGAGCTAGACTAGACTAGCCAAGTTGAACACCCTTAACTGCTGTTTTGAACATGTTCAAATGGACATTATAGGACCTTTTCCACCATCAGAAGGGAAAACTTATTGCGTCGTTTTTCGGGATGGGTGGTTTTGTCTTGCAGAAGTGCTACCAATGGAAAATATTAGAGCAGAAACTGTAGCCGTTATATTTTATTCTAGATGGATAAGCCGATTTGGACTTACACTAAGGATATCAACAGGCCACGGGATACAATTTGAAAGCAGCCTTTTTACAGAGTTGACGAGATTATTAGCTTCTTAACGTATTCATACGACACCATACCATCTCTAAAGCAACGGCATAATAGAAGATTATAACAATACTTTAAAAGCTACGTTTAGAGTACTAAATGAGAGAGAGTGGACAGGTAGATTGCCGAAATACTCCTCGGCATTAGAGCTTCGTTCAAAGCATTCATAGCAGAGATGGTCTATGGTCAAGTGATTCACCTACCAACGAGGAGTTTTTTTTTAGATTTTGAGTAAAATTTCTATACTTCGGGAATGAAATGTCCCTTCAGCCACCCTTGGTCTTGTAGCCCAAGCACTACGTTGATTTATGCTAACTAGGCAATTAGCAACTTTTTTACTGCAAGGGCAGTTTGTGCGTTTCAGTTACGCTTGCCCATGGCATAAATCTAACCTTACTCTACCTAACCTTCGATACTTTAGACCCTTTGCCCTACTCTAACGTTTTATCTGGTATCATTTTCCAGTACAAGCCATTCATTCAACAGCATTATAGATTTTGTCTGCAGTTAGATCCTTTTCCTTAGTAACTTCCATGAATTGAGCTTGGAATGGTTTGCTTCGTCATTCGACAGCTTCTCACCGGTTAGTTTAAGTTGGCGTATACTATGTTTTATCTTAAAAGTGTCTAACCATCCTCTTTTAGCAACAAAGTCTCCTCTTCCAAGTCGGGCGTACAATAACTATTGAATATATGCAAGCCCATTAAGTTAATTTAGGCGGGTGCCGTATGAACTCTCATGTTCGTACGTTAAGGTATGCACGGTTACGGTACGGCACGTCGTATTTTGTTCAGGCTTTGGGAGTCATACGTATGAAATACGAGCTCCAAATGTTTTTCCACAGTAGTGATATTCTACTTTGCATAGTACCAAATGAAACAGAAGAAGGTCCCTCCCCTAACTAAAATATATGACACGGTAATTGATGAACGGCAGTTACAGAGGTCGTTCGGATTATAAAGGTGTCCGGATTAGCTGGGGTTCGGACTATCAAGGCCCTGCGATAATTTTTTCCAGAGCACCTTTTTAATACCATGCCGGGAAAGCAGAGTAGTATATAATTCTCGGCAATCGAGAACGCGGAAGACTCTGCAATATCCTACCTCCACAGGTCAATGTTAACTATTTAATTCTGGCTAAAGTTCGTTTAACTAAATAACATCAATAAACAAATGTAAACAATTTCATAAATCCATAAATAATCAACTCCCAAGTTCAATCGACACTCTGACGTCAGTATCCATCCCATAAGACGCAATTTTTCCCCGGCATAACAATCTTAAACTTATTTTTAAAATAAGGGCAGCAGTGTAAAAACCGTTTCTGATAAGACCACCCACAAATACCGAAGAGCGTGAAAGAA
Source organism: Thereva unica (assembly GCA_949987705.1). NCBI lineage: Eukaryota > Metazoa > Arthropoda > Insecta > Diptera > Therevidae > Thereva > Thereva unica. Next base: position 111,094,333 of record OX465284.1, read on the forward strand.
ATTCATTCATAACAGACTCCCTTCCCCGCTGTAGCCAACCATTGCACGCTTTCCTCCTCGATAATTGATAATAAATTGTCCCTAACACCAGCCCCAAATCCTTTTGCCTAGTTAAGCCTCGTCTAGTCGGGGTAACCAATAAAAGTTTCATTTCCTCTGATATAAACGCAATAAAAGGAGACAAGAACGGGGGGACCTTAGCCAGTGCACATATGCGATAAGAAAATTGAATAAGTTTAATAAAGGACTTGGAGTGTAAAATCGATTAAGATCCTTTCAGCTGAAGCTGTATAAAAAGGCGCTGCAGAGCGTCCTCAGCACAGTCAGTCTTCGAGGTATCGAAGAAGGCGAAGTCTTGTGTCTTCACAGTATTGAAAGAAACTCTTGAAAGTGCAAAGAAGTAACATTTTAAAATTTTTGTCAGTGTGAAAATGGTACCTGGTTATTGGCAAATCGCCTCAGTTTTAGTGTTTGTCCTTTTTGGAAACTCGTTAGCTTTTGTGGATAGAAATTGTGACCAGCGTGATCAGTTTTGTTTTGTGGAGCAAGATTCTGACCGTTTTCGATTAGATCTTCAGCCATCCGCAAGGGCAGCTAAAAGATTGGTTGAGTCTGTGAATGATAACCGACGAAGTGATTCTCGCTCTGCAGAAGTTTCACGTCGTGTAAGAGAAGATCGAAACGCTGAATCCGATGTTAGGAGTTCAGAGTTAAGATATCGTCAAGAACGGAGGGAGGTAAGTGAACAATCCCGAATTGATCGACGTGACGTTAGGGATCAACGAGATATTCAATCTCGTCTTGATCGGCAAAACGGAAGGAATCGAGTAGATTTACCAAGCGAACGATCACGAGAAGAAAGAGATACAAACCGAAATCTTCGCAGGGTAGACTCAACTCGATCTGGAGAAGAACGAGTAAGAGTCACACGAGATTCCCGAAACGACTTAAGGCGTCAGGAGAGACAGCAAAGTAATCGGCGTCTAGACCGAGTTCATCTCAAGAGAAACGATCGACCAGCAGAACTTAGGAACTCTCGAGCGCTAAATAGAGAAGAGGAATCCTCACTAAGGCGACGAAATACTTACGGAAATCAAGTTCGGGACCGATTGCAAGAACGAGTTTATTCCATCAATCGAAGTTCAAGGAAATCAGCACCAACCAGAAGTTTAGCAGTCAGTCGAAGATTCGTACGAGCTTCAGAACGTGATGAACCACGACGAGCAGATGACCCTCGTAGGGCTGACATGATTCGCGGGCCAGAACTCAACCGAAACAGAATTGAGCGAGAAGTTTGTGGAAGTGTGAATACAAGACAAGAACTTCAAGAGCATGAGGTAAGGGAGCGTGAAGTTGATCGGCTTTCTGTCGACACACGTCGAGGACGAGAAGTTCGAGGAACGTTGAACACAAGACGAGAAGAACTTCGCGTACGTGAGGTAAGGGAACGTGATGCTGGAAGGCTTTCTACTGACACACGTCGAGACCGAGAAGTTCATGGAAGTTTGAACACAAGACGAGAGGAACTACGACGAGAAATTGCTTCACAGGATAGACGAGAGGAAAACCAGGAAGCGGTACGAAGAGAACGACTCATGAGTCGAGAACGTCGAAGTCTTTCAATGGATGCCCGTGGTTCTGCAAATACTAGACGAGAAGGAGAACGTGTAACAGACCGACGAGAACAAGAAACTCGCCGAGACTCACGAAGAATTAATTCAATACAACAGGACAATCGTGCGACAAGATATCAAGAAGAAAGGATTCATGAGCGGACGGAAGACAGGCGGGAAAATATTCGCGATTTAAGACAATCTCGAAACGAACGAGAACATCGAGTTCGAGAAGTTCAAGACCAGAGGCGGGTTACATTGGACCAACGAGACAGGCGAGATTTTCAACGGTCACTTGTAAGTGAACGGTTAGATCGGAGAGAAGAAACTCGTGCTGATCGACGCTCAACTTCATTGGACACTGAAAGACGAAATGAACAACGCAATCAAGATCGACGTCTTGAAGAATTATATCGTCATGACTTCAGGAAACAACAAAACCATGTTAGAGATGCAGAAGCCACCTCAAGGCAGTTTACTCGAAACTCTGAGGAATTACGACGTTTGAGTGGAGATGTTGATCGAACCACAAACCGACGTGTAGAACTCCGTCAAGATGTCACAAGGGAAATTGCCCGAGAAGACTTACGTCGTGAGTCAAGGGAGCTTTCACGAAGGATAACTTCAACAAGACTATCAGACCAGCCACAATCAAAGGTTGTGAATGAGTATATCGCAGAGCGCTCGCAAATACCATTTGCGCAGATGCTACAAGCTCTGCTGATTGGAACACTTGTTATAAAGACCATCATGCATCATGAAACCGCATCAAAGAAGCTAAGGTAATCTTAACTATTTTCCTCATGCTTTCATTATAACTACACGTTTCTTCTTTTCTTTCAGTGCAATCAACATGATCGGAAACTTGGGAGCAGCCGCTCTCCAAAAGATCAAAACTTTCTAAAGTACAAAATTAAAAATTTAATCAAACTGTATATTATGACGACCCTGCTAGAAAAAGTGAATCACAATAAAAATTACATATGCGACAATTAAGAAAAGTAGAAACTAGTATTTATGAACAAAAATGTTGCTTTTTGTATTGTAAGAAATTCTAACTAAATTCTGTTAAATTCTCTTGGGCAACACTTGAGAGGATGAAGAGTGCTGTTATGTAAATAGAAATTTGTTAACTTATATGAAAATATGCGTACTTTAAAATATTATGTATATGTATGCCATAAGGCAAGTAAATATTTACGTAATAAAGAGCATTATACAAAAATTGTTTTTTAATAGGCAAAGAGTTAAGTATTGTCGAGGGTAAATAAGACGGTAATTTTTGTATAAGTTTCAAGATAGAAAGTAAAAATCAAGTAACATAAGCCGTCCAATCGAAACAAAACAGAACTTCGTAGATATTTCACCAGATGGCGTCTAGCAGTTATTTTAAGAAAAGCACAATGGTTAAATGTTCAAACATTCAAAGAGCCAAAGTGAGTTTCAACTTTGTTTGCCTGGGCCAACTTCAGGGTAAGATAAGTTTAGGAAGCAATAAATGATCATTATAGGAGCAAATTTCCAGCCTCAAAAGCCGGTTTGGGCTTGTGGGTAGCTTTTTATTTTCCAAAATATACAGTTATGGAAGCTTACTTCAAGTTTCATTATACTCACGCCCGTGATTCTTATTCGTAAACATAGGCCGAGTTAACTTCGCACATTCGTTTTTTTTTCAGTGTTACTCCATTGAAACTTCTCGTGTTCAATCAACTCTTATTTTCGTACGTTGGCAGGCGAGAAGCTATACACCTTATGATATTCCAGTCTCTACACGTGACTGGCTTAGAATAGCGCCGCTTTAATGGATCAGCTTATTCTAGCAGCTGATGTTTCTTAGCCTTTTGCCCTTTCTTCGGCTTCTTCCAATATCAACTTCCTGTGAATAGCCTTCAGTTTCGTTTCCGATTTCCTCTATCCAACCACGTTCTTCACTATGTGTCCTAGGAAGTTTTTCGGTATTAGTCGGCCTTCGGCCATTGCGTCGGTTCTCTCTAGACTCGCTGAATCTCACACCATAAAAAAAGACATGGTCTGCGTTAATCATAATTCACTTGCTCGCACTCCTTTGTAAACCATCTCTCCACGTTTGGATAAGTCTAACCAGACTCAACAGACCCTTCCCTGTCCTTGCCAATCCGTTACGAACTCGCAGTGCATTATCTGCCACCGCACTATATTCGGTTCGCCAACATAATGCTTGGTTATAGATAAGCATGCCTTTTTTCGCCCAGTATGTCTCTCCAGATGATCCCTGCACACGCCGCATCGTTGGACATGGTCCTGTATTCACAGCATGCACAGAGAACGCTTAGGCCCCTGTGCTGAAAGTCGAGTCGTGATTCATGACATGTTTTTTGAGGTTAAGAAAGTGACGTTTCAGTCGAATTGCCGACTTTCAGCATAGGGGGCTAAACTCGAACTTAGCACTTCAACTCTGGGCCACTATGCTGAAAATCGTAATTCGATGAAACTCACTTTCTTCAACTCAAAAAACTTGTCACGAATCACGACTCGACTTTCAGCACAGGGGCCTTAGTCTATATGCGGTCCTCGATTTTCTGTTGTAAATCATCCTCTTAAACGTAGCACGACTGAGATAATCAACTTCGCCATTAGGAGGCGACACCTTGGTATGATATGTGCTCCGATTTTGATGAGTGTGGCCTTGTTAGAAAGGGCTCGCCGTTTTCTTGCTTTCGAATTTTGGAGTCCCTTTGCTGACTTTGATGAATAATGCCTCGTTTGAAAGGGCTCGCTGCCTTGGCATTTTTGGCCGTTTTACGCATTTTTGCTATGGTGCTCCGATTTGGGTGAATGGAGCCTCGTTGGAAAGGGCTGGCGCTCATGAATTCAGACCAGTTGAGTTTGCCAACAAAAATACCAAGGGATTCGGGAGTTATCGATCTCCTCAGAGGAAAATCTACTCACCTCCAGCCAGGAAACGATAACTGAGACAACCCCCGGACGAACTGAATTCAGAAAAATAGAGGTCGGTCGGTAGGCGCATACAGACGCAGTACCCGAGAGAAAGAATGCCATGAATGAGAAGGCCATGTTACGAAATGTAGTCTCAAGCTGCGGATCCCAGCTGCGGATATTCTGAGGAGAGCTCTAGGTCTGGTTAAAAAAGTAAATTTGAAGCCTGGAAACCTTCTCCAGTGTCTCCAGGATCAAAATCTTGCGGTTGATAGCAGCCAAACTCCAAACTACAATCTAACTACATACCATTAAGTCTGTTGAACTAAAGTTCGGCCAAGGTAGGCTTTGATGTGCCTTTTAACTAGGATTCAGGATCTTGGCTTACCTTAATCAGAACGCTCGTAAAAGATGTTTGTTGTATTGCCTGCCCGAGAGCACCTTCATGTTCCGTCCTTTGTTTTTTGTGGCTATTTTGGAATGTTGGAAGTTGATGTGCTTGATTTCAAGCCATTGCCGATGCCTCCACTCCCTCAAACTCAAACCCCCCACCAGTTCAGTTCAGATTACGAAACTCCTTCTGTGGGGAAAGGCTTTTAAAACTATTCAGTTTAGCTGCATCTTAGACGGCTCTTTTTCTTCTCCAATATCACGAGGGACTTCTCGTTGATTTAGGAGAAAGAATGTAATGCTCTTCTTCAGCGGTTCCTTTGCTTTAATGACATCCATAGGGATGTTATTTTGAACAAGCCTGTACAATTGTTGGCATATCCTGGTGGTATTGTAATACTAGTCAGCTCTACCATAGCCATAAAAGAGGCTTTCATATCGCCAGACAGAACTGCAGAGAAATTCAGACTAGCAAATTAATGAGGAATCAAAAATTAACGAGTAAAGATGCTATTAAAAAATAGACAAAAAGAACGATTCAACAATTTTTATTACATAAATATTCTTTGATTTCTAGGACATATATTACAACACACAGGTACACAAATATAGATTTTTGAAGCTGCCAGTTTAACAAAACAACACGCTTCACTCCCTCAAGCTAGACTTGAGAGAATTTAACAGAATCTACTTAGACTTTCTTATCAAACATAAAGCAACATTTTTTTCTATTTAAATTCTACTTTTTTTATTATTATCGAACATAATTTTTTATTGTGATTCACTTTTTCTAGCAGGGTCGTCATAATATACAATTGGGGAAAGCTGTTAGTTTTGTACTTTAGAAAGTTTTGATCTTTTGGAGAGCGGCTGCTCCCAAATTTCCGATCATGTTGATTGCGCTAAAAGAAAGGAAGAAACGTATAGTTATGTTGAAAGTGTGAGAAGAATAGAAAAAATTACCTTAGCTTCTTTGATGCGGTTTCATGCTGCATGATGGTCTTGACAACAAGGGCTCCAATCAACAGAGCTTGTAGCATCTGCGCAAATGGTATTTGCGAGCGTTCCACGATATATTCGTTCACAACCTTTGATTGTGGCTGGTCTGATAGTTTTGTTGAAGGTACCCTTCGTGTAAGATCCCTTGATTCACGACTTAAATCTTCTCGGGCAATTTCTCTTGTGACATCTTGACGGAGTTCTACACGTCGGTTTGTGGTTCGATCAACATCTCCACTCAAACGTCGATCTTGATTGCGTTGTTCATTTCGTCTTTCAATGTCCAATGAAGTTGATCGCCGATCAGCACGAGTTTCTTCTCTCCGATCTAACCATCCACTTACAAGTGACCGTTGAAGATCTCGTCTGTCACGTTGGTCCAATGTTATCCGCCTCTGGTCTCGAACTTCTCGAGTCCGATGTTCTCGTTCGTTTCTAGATTGTCTTGAATCGCGAATATTTTCTCGCCTGTCTTCCGTCCCCTCATGAATTCTTTGCTCTGCATATCTTGCCTCACGATTGTCCTGTTGTATTGAATTAATTCTTCGTGAGTCTCGTCGAGTTTCTTGTTCTCGTAGGTCTGTTACTCGTTCTCCTTCGCGTCTAGTATTTGCAAAACCACGGGCATCCATTGAAAGACTTCGACGTTCTCGACTCATGAGTCGTTCTCTTCGTACCGCTTCCTGGTTTTCCTCTCGTCTATCCTGTGAAGCAATTTCTCGTCGAAGTTCCTCTCGTCTTGTGTTCAAACTTCCACGAACTTCTCGGTCTCGACGTGTGTCAGTAGAAAGCCTACCAGCAGCACGTTCCCTTACCTCACGCTCGAGAAGTTCTTCTCGTCTTGAGTTCAACGTTCCTCGAACTTCTCGGTCTCGACGTGTGTCGACAGAAGTCCGATCAACTTCACGCTCCCTTACCTCACGCTCTCGTAGTTCTCGTCTTATGTTCACACTTGCACGAACTTCTCGCTCAATTCTGTTTCGGTTGAGTTCTGACTCTCGAATCAGGTCAGCCCTACGAGAGTTATCTACTCGTCGTGATTCATCAACTTCTGAAGATCGTACTAATTTTCGACTGACTTCTAAACTTCTGGTTGGTGCTGATCTCCTTGAGCTTCGATTGATGGAATAAATTCGTTCTTGCAATCGGTCCCGAACTTGATTTCCGTAAGTATTTCGTCGCCTAAGTGAGGATTCCTCTTCTCTATTTATAGCTCGAGAGTTCCTAAGTTCTGCTGTTCGGACGTTTCTTTTGAGATGAACTCTGTCTAGACGTCTATCACTTTGCTGTCTTTCCTGACGCCTTAAATCGTTTCGGGAATCTCGTGTTAGTCTAACTCGTTCTTCTCCAGATCGAGTTGAGTCTACCCTGCGAAGATTTCGATTTGTATCGCTTTCTTCTCGTGATCGTTCTTTTGGTGAATCTACTCGACTCCTTCCGTTTTGCCGATCAAGACGAGATTGAATATCTCGTTGATCCCTGACGTCACGTCGATCAAGTCGTGATTGTTCACTTACCTCCCTCCGTTCTTGACGATATCGTAACTCCGAACTCCTTACATCGGATTCAGCGTTTCGATTTTCCCTTACACGGCGAGAATCTTCTGCAGAGCGAGAATCACCACGTCGGTTATCATTCACAGACTCAACCAATCTTTTTGCTGCCCTTGAGGATGGTTGAAAATCTAAACGGAAACGTTCAGAATCTTGCTCAACAAAACAAAATTGACCACGCTGATCACAATTTCTATCCACAAAAGCCAACGAGTTTCCAAAAAGGACAAACACTAAAACTGAGGCGATTTGCCAATAACCAGGTACCATTTTCACACTCACAAGAATTTATACAGTTAACTCTTTTGTACTTTGAAAAGTTTTTATACTGAAAATGCAAAGACTTCAGTTCGTTCGTACGGTCAAAGACTGACTGTGCTGAAAGTGGATTTTTAGCTCGTTTTTATACAGTTTCAGCCGCCATGGAACATAATCAATTTCACACTGCGAGCCTTTATTGAGTTTATTCGATTTTCTTATCGCATATGTGCACTGCATTCCTCATCCTTCCGTTTTAAAATTGTCGCGTAGCTTCTGCAGGAATGAACGAAGGCCTTAATTCGGTGTGATGATGTGGACGCTGGGATATAGCAGCGTTGAGGACATTTTATTTTTATTTATTGGCTTAAGGGAGCAGTTGGTAAGCGCTGACTACGCCGCATTCTCTTTTATGAATGAAATTCTTTCATGTGGCTTGTCTTGGGTGGGCGTTATTATCAACGAAAGCTTTTCGCATTGTTGGATTTACTTCGAGTTAACTGTAACTGGAAGAATTCTTCCGGAAAATGATGCACTGACGTCAGAGTTTCGATTGAACTTGAACTTTGTATAGATATGGATTTTTTATTTTGTCAGTTCATTGGTTAGGATTAGAAAGTGCACATTAAAGAGTACAAACCCTTTTGTACCACTTTTTTTGGTCTAGGCGGGTGAAATCAGGGCAGCTGTAGGGCAAGAAGTCGTCAATTACACTATCAAAACTACTGCATCGAGTTTTTCAACATGTTTTAGGCCTATGCTGTTGATGGACTTTACTCTTCGGCGTCCCCTGTAAGCGTCGATCGTTTGTGGCGCAAAAATTGTGGCTACCGCTATACGTATCGAAACTTCGGACTTCATTCAAACGTTCTAGCAATTGGTAATGAAATTGCCGACAGCCTGGCTAGAGTAGGGGCAAACTCATCACCTATCGGTCCGGAACCTTTCTGTCTTTCTGACCAGCTGTTTTTTCATAATTGGATAAGGACCCAGGGTGCTCGTCAAGCTAAATGATTCATCCAAATCAATAAAGCTAAAGTAGACAAACTTTTAAATCTCAGGAGGTGGGAGCTAACAATAATAACAGAGCTCCTGACGAACCAGTGTTCGCTTAACTACCTTGTTCTTCTTTGACGGCTCTACAACCTGGATCTGGTCCTGGCCTCTCGGAACTGTTCTCTCCACCGGTCCCGATTCTGAGCCGACGTCATCTAGTTTAGCATCTCTAAGCCCTGAGGTTTGGTCTACGCCATCTGTCCGGCGAAGGTTGGGTCTCCCTCGCTGTCGCACCCTGTAGGTCGCTTAACTAACATCAAAAATCAGCAAGAATGGAAACGAATCCTGAGTAGACTTCGAGACCTAGTGGCACCGACAGCAGCGTATCCGTTGCGGGGACGTCTCGCTCGGACCGCCAGCTAACGGATCCAAAAAGAAGAATTACTATCTAAACAAAATAGGATGCAATGCCGTTTTAGGTAGCCTGTTGAAGCTGTCGCTTCTGCGGGGAGCTCCTGAAGCACTTGCTGTGCGACTGTAAGGCTACAGAGAGCAAGAGATTGAGCCTCCTCCATTGCGAATTCCCTACTCCCAGGGAGATTTGGGACAGGAACCCTAAATAAGTTTTAGGCTATTTTAGAAACCTTCACCTCGATGGTTTTTATAAATGGAGATGGCGCAATAGACCAAATAAAATAGGTTGCAGGGCCCGAAGTTCTAGCAGTGATGAGATTATGAAGTTTTCGATCCTATTAACGGATGCCTCATCATAGAGAACATTGTTGGCGTGAAACTTAGTGAATCCTGATTCGGGCGCTCGATAGTCTTAAGCATTGTCTTTCGAAAGCCCGAAGCTTTTCCATATTAAAAGACGATATCTTGAACCATACTCATAAGTTGAAATCGCTCTGAACAAGGCTTGATAGCAGACAACTTTGACCCATGGGCTTAGGGGTCTGCTGGTCATGTGAAACGTCCTGTTTGCCTTGGCAAGAGCTGCACTATAAGCATTGTTCCAGCCAAAGCCGAAGAAATTTCACTACTTTTCAAATTTCGAGGGTTTTCCAGTTCCTCTCCAAATCGTAAGAAGCTCTGATTAGAGGCGTCCGGAAAAGGATCCAATTCGCAATTGCCAAAATTGATTTTCAACTTCTAATCATCACTATAGCGTCGGATTGCTTCGAAGCCACGTTGTAGGAGGGTCTGGAACACACCCAATTTTCGGTGCCGTTCTCTAAACAATCAGGTCCTCGTGTATAGCCGAGGTCTGGTCATGCCGAGTCTGAACAGTTTGCAGAGATGACCTTCGATCCATATTGTATCGAATGCCTCCGGAATCGATCAGGCATCCTCCGGTGCACTGGCCTTTCATGAAGATGTAGTGTATGTCTGATACCAATTTCGACGGGATATGAAAGTGTCATGCCCTGCCTGATATCTGAATGGGTTATCGTGAATTATCTTTGTTTCCTCAACCCATTTGGATAATGATCTATAAGCACTATTTCAAACACCTTACTGATATTCAGAAGAAGACTTATTGACCGAAGATTAGCAGGGTTACTTTTATCTTTACTCTTCTCTTCTCTCTGTACTCTTCTTGATACATCAATGCCGTCTTACAGTGTCTTGTAAAATGAGCATTGTATAAGGCACTTAGTGTCCCAGGTACCATAGTACTCGGAGTATCGGGATTGTTCGTTCGAACACAAAGAATCTGGCACCCCTAGAAAAATGCCCATGACTTGCATATCTTGTTACTATAACAAACCATCACCTCATACCATAACTGTTCTTGATACAAATTCCATAAATACCCTTAAAAACCATGTTTCAATTTAATAAAGAGCTTATATTACCACAGCATTTACAACCGAACTTAAAACAACAATTTCTAATCATCAGTCAGCCCAATACGGTCCATTATCTCCTGTTTAGTCTTTTGACCAGCTCTGGTTATTGGCGGGGGTTGAAGCAAGGAAGTACCCTCCGCTGGTTTATCTTGAGTTTGAGCCCTCAGGGCCGCCCTTTCTTGCTTAACAGCGTCATATTCCTTCAATTCACTCAGCTTTAAGGTGATGGATTGGATTTCACGTTTTCGCATCGTAAAAACTTCGGTTTATTAATTTTATGGATTATTCTGCAAAACATATGAAAGAAGTTTATATTTTGGGTTTTAAGTGTTTAAAATAATGCAAACGCAACGTATTTACCTTTTAACGAATTCTAGCTATGATTTTAGCGCTCCTCTTGTTTGACATGTTGGGGGTTTGACAGTTATGAAGGCGATGTTTATAAATTGTTTGTAGTAAAATTATGCCAAGATTTGTACTAGTATATTAAAGAAAATTTAAATAAGTAGTTTTTGATATATTGTGCTCCATTTTTTTTTTTAAAATATGTATTTTAATCCTTCATTATTTGTAATTATTCTTTTCTTACCGCATTAGAAAAATATATGCAAGATAATTCAATTTTGTTTTCGTTAGTAACTATTGTGAATTCTACGGCCACGGCGAAAACAGAGCGACTTAAGCAGCTGATTTATGTCAAAAAATTTGAAAGTGATTTAGAATTTGACAGCAACACGAGGTTTAAAAACATTTTCATTAATCGCGTTTTTTTATTGTTTTTATAAATTAAAAAGCATCCCAAACTTAGTAAAAAATGTTGTACCTTGAAGATTATTTGGAAAGTAAGTGAAAAACTAAAAAAACCAACAAATATTCTCGAAACCAAACAAATATTGATTTTTTCCCAAATTACAGTGATTGAACATCTTCCCCAAGAATTGCGGGACAGATTTACAGAAATGCGTGAAATGGACTTATCTGTACAAAGTATGAGATCGATATTTTCGATATTTAAAATTAATATATGTATCTTTAAGATAATATGGACACCCTGGACAAAAGAAGCAGAGTGTTCTTCTCTCAGTGCAAAAAGAGTGAACTGCAAGGTCCAGCAGCAGACAATGAATTTCAAAATTTACGTAAAGATTACTACAAAGTTCTGGAAGATGCTGACGAGAAGGTATCACTAGCTACACAGATGCATGAGCTGGTGGAAAGGTATTTAAGGCGGCTGGACAGTGAATTGTATAAGTTCAAGTGCGAACTGGAGGCGGACAACAATGGGATTACCGAGATTTTGGAGAAGAGATCTTTGGAGCTGGATGGGACTAGCACAATGTCTAGTGCGGGTAATCAGAAAGAGAATAGGTATTTCGGGGCAATAGCGAGTAATAATCACACGCAGAAGGATAATCGGTGAATATAAAAAAAAAATAGTGGGAGATTCAGTTTTTTACGTTATACGATTGCAGGTATCGTCATAAGCCAGAGAAGAGGCGCGATAGTACAAGCGGCGGCGGTAATGCTGAGAAGAGGCAAAGTATTGCGACAAATCTAGTTCCGCCGAGTCCTACTCCTGTCGTTCGCCCTACAACACCGAATCTCGGGCATCATTCCGTAATCTCAGGGACATCAGCTCCGACAGTTCCTTATAGCCTGCAGCATATTGGAGCTGGTATTACTATAATTTCTAGATCATTATTTGAAACTTTAGATCCTTCCTTCCTGCGTCTCTAGGTAATGCGATTGCTGCTGCTGCCAGCCAGGCTATTGTCGCAACACAACAAATGCAGCAAGGAAGACGCACAGCAAGCTTAAAGGCGTCCTACGAGGCTATCCATGGCAGTTCAGGCAGTGGTCCTCACGAGCTTCTTATTGGGCGTGAGCTAGCTGGAGCTACTCATAACGCCATTCAAGCAGTTGAGCGTGAGGGCAGTTCACTTCATGGACAAAGGAGACACAAGAAGTAAATACTTGGATGCCGAAGGTTATAGATAACAGTTTAACTTTATTTGATTTATTTTTCCAGAAAAATCTCAAGCAACATTTCTCACAATTCATCCGCAACATCTTCACTTTCGTCCACTTCTTCTCAGGTAAATTCCTCGAATGCTGACAACAATGTTAACAGGGTCAGCGGCGATAATGGCGTGGTTGTTGAACAAGCGGCTGACGGAGAGTGGACTTTCGATCCAAATGAGCCACGCTATTGTATTTGTAATCAGGTTTCTTATGGGGACATGGTGGCTTGTGATAATGAAGCTGTAAGTATTGCTTTGAACCAATTTTTGAAGGATTCGAGATTTGATTTTTGTTTTTATTCCTGCAGTGTCCATTCGAATGGTTTCATTATCCTTGTGTGGGTATTACGCAGTCGCCGAAGGGCAAATGGTACTGTCCTAAGTGTACTGCTTCCATGAGGAGACGTGGAAATCGTAAAAATTAATTTATTTGCTGTTATTGAAATTAATAAATGAAAATAATTGTAGAAAATGTAAAGTGTATGGAAAAAAAAACTTAAAAGTCGATTTAAGCCCCTTTGATATGGCTAGGACCCAACCAACAAAGTAATTTCCAAAGATTATATTGGGATCAAGATGCGACAAAATTTTGACCTCGGGTAGAAAAATGGAAAGCAGCTAAGGTAGGGTGTACTGACCACATTGTATTTTATAAGATATTGATGATTTGGTAACCAAATTTTACCAACTGTAATAAGGTAGTTTTTTTTTATGTGACAGACTAGAGGCTTAGGGAAAGTCCCTTTGTACTGTCGACAATCTATTTTTTTCGTATAGAGTGAATGTCGAACAGCAGCTCTAGCCGGAAGATAGAGAGAAGAGAAGGAAGTAACTGTCACAACCTAGCCGCGATATTTTATTCCACCTACTCACAACCATTTCGCGACTCTGACATCGGGGCGTCGAGAACAACTCGCTGGAGTGTTATGCCTCCTGAAACGACTTGAATCTCATCAACCAACCGATGGTATGCGCTTGGTGGAGCGGGAAAGGACTAGGGAAGGCTATGACAGGGGAGTCTGGAATGTAAAGAGGGAAGAAGAAAGAAGGAAAGTTAGGTGGGAAAGGCGAAGGACCGTGGGCGACGCCGGGATTCGAACCCGGAACCTCTGGGGATAGCAGTCAGGCGCCTTACCTCTAGACTACCGAGGCCCCCATTGGTAAAAAATGGGACCACCGCGACAAAAGTTTGACCTCACCAGTTTTAAACACTTCTCTTAAGACTAAGAGGGAGTGGTTGTTAGTGAAGTTGCAAATTCAACTTTTTTAGTAATATTTTTAATTAATTCGGTACAAATATGGCCAGTGGAAAGCGCCTATCACGTGAAGAAGTCGAGGGAATCAAAATGTTGAAAGAAGAAAGGTACTTTAACCAGCAAATCGCCGTTGGATTGGGTAGAAGGTTCCCGAGTCATCAATAACTTGCTTACGGACATCGAAAATTACGGAAGGGGGCCGATACCAGAGAGACCAAGGGCCAAAACAGAGAGAGAAAGGAGTAGAATCCTGCGAACAGCGTCAAATTCATCCATGACTGCCAGGGAAATTGGAACTGAAGTCCGAGTTAATGCAAGTTTACGCACGCAGAGGATTTTAAAGCGTTTATCAAAAGTTCTACTACGTCGCCGACTCAAGAAAAGGTCGCTATTATTTCCTAGGAAAAACGCCTCAAATTCGCGCGGGTTCACATGGCCTGGAAATAAGTCTTCTTCTTCTTGATCCGTTAGCTGGCGATCCGTGCGGGAGGGTCTCCGCAACGGATACGCTGCTGTCGGCGCCGCTTTGAAAAATGCGGTTTCTTGCCTAGTTTCTTCGGTTCCCCGATTCTCGTCAATTCGGCAGGTCGACCAACCTCCTCCTTTCACACCCTGGGCTTGGGACCAGGTGACGGCGGAGTTGGAAAGACGAGTGGTTAACTTTTCAGACGATGGACCGGTTAGATACGCATATTATTTCCATGATTTAAGGAAGGAAGAGAGGTTCTTGGCTCGACATCACCGCCGGGAAGGAGAAGTAAATAAAGGGGGAGCCATTTCAATTAGAGAGCGAGTAAAGCTCAAATTCATGGAGCGAACCCAGGACAGGAGTACTGTACCGGGATGTGTTAGAAGAGGTTAAGCCTATGGTAGAAGAAAAAATGAAGGGTCCAACCATGGATGGCTTTTTCAATAAGTTCATGCAGCAGTTCACACTGCTAGGGTGGCCAAAGAGTAGTTTAGGATGTGGTGGAACTGGAATGTCCATCAGTGTCTCCAGACCACTACGTTATAGAGAACCTATGAGGCTGGCTCAAGAAGAGAGTCTACCGACCTATGGTTCGTCGATAAAATGTGTTATTTGAAGGCGGAATGCTGTTTGCTGCTTTGACCCTCAGGTGGTTTAGCGAAGAAGCGACTATTTAACATCAGGTTTAAAGTGGGACTACTACGGCATCACAATGGGCCAATATTTGTGGCCTAAGTGTAAGAGCTTAACACTAACAGTTCAGCTATATATAACCTAACTTTACCTATGTGAAGGAGGATGATTCCGGAGACTCAGAATAACAAGACCTTCGAACCTTATCGCGATCTAAATGTGAAGAAAATAAAGCGCTATTAGCTCCAGCTCCAGGGGACATTTAACTCGTATAAGTGAATAGGAACCAGCTCGAGTTTGCTGGATAGACCAATCTCATTTGATTGTTTTTTATTTTGCAAATTATATTTATTAACTTTTACTGAAAATATCGATCCTGTTCCTCCAAACGAACTCTTAATCTATCATATCCTTCTTCTATCCTTCGATCTAAGCTTCATACTAGACATTGCACCATAACATGAACGACGACGGACTGGCAGTATAAAGTGCGACACTTAACCTGAGACTTCCACAAAAAACCGTCCCCGAACACGAATATATAATATACTACAAAACCTCGAGCTCATAAATAACTGCCAACTTTTATTGAAATAAATGGCGTTCAAGTTGACGGAAATTGCTTTTTCGACAAAGCACACGTTTTTTTAACTTTATGATTGCTTCTTTAATGGCAACTTTTAATTGTTTGGAAAATTTCCTCATTGCGACGGTCCTGTGCTTAACGACGCCAAGGATACTTCGAATCCAAGGTGAAAAGAGCATTGTGAGGTAAGGACTGCTTGTGCTGCCTACACTCATGTAACATTTGAAGTTATTGAAATGCGGGCGTGCGAAGTTTTTAGACAAACGCAAGGATACGTTGCCAGTTCCTATTAGCATGTGTCTCATATCGTCCTCGTCCTCGAGAGGCGGCCTTTTATGGCAGATGAACATGTAATGATTGTAATTATTATAATTGCGGGGTGTACAGAAGAATCGATAATATCGATGTGCTGCCATTCCCCCCGGTTTTATTGGAAACTGTAAACACACGGAAGGTGGACGTTCGAATGTCCTCAATTGCATGTACAGTAGGTTGAAGCGCTGAAAAATTAATTAGAAGAATGTGAGGAACTTGGTCAAGTTAATTTTTTTAAACTGTTTATTTATATAATGGTTGCGACTGTCATCATCATGTTGCTAAGTGAATTTCAGGATGTTCATATTATGAAGGCTCGCTGTTTTCCGGAGTTTAAATACTTGCAGATTCGGGTAGCCGGTCTAACCGGTTAGTAATAGGGTGCCAAAGTTCCGCTTAGGTCAGATCTTTACCTACCCTTAAAAAAGCAATTTCTCAAAGGTGCTCACCAGAGCCGGACCAGTCTAGCCATCTAGTTACATACCTAGCTGCTGTCTCCTTGCATTTAGCCTTTCTCTGTTTCTTATGCTTAAGCTTCTGGTGGATGGTCTTGATGGTGGTCACCACTTCCACCATTCTCCACACAACCTCCGACTTTATTATATAGTTCAAGCTTTTCTTCTAACGCAGTCCTGTGCTCCGCTAACAATATAAAGAAGACATGCTCCGCCCTCTTTATCGTCCGGGCAGAACGGTGAATCGTTCAACCTGAAGCGATGAATGTATGTCCTCCATTGCCCACTCAGGAACTGTGTGAGGCAATAACTCATTTCCCATGTTCTTGTAACCCACTTCTCCACATTTGGTATGAGTATATAGGCCCTGCCCTTAGGGAGCGTTCAAGTAATACGTAACGCATTTTGGGGGGGGGGGGTTTGTAAAACGTTACGATGCGTTACAGGGGCGGGGGGGGGGGGGTTCGAACAACGCGTTACGTAACATTGTTTTTTTATTTAAATAAAAAAATAGGGCATTCAAATCTCCCAACTTAGTAACCCTTTTCGTTTATGTTTTACGGGTAATCGCGATTAAAACAATAAATAAGCTATTTTAGCGGCTTTCTGGCACTTTGCGTCATATAATTGTCACATTCAGGTAAAAGTGTTGGGTGTTACGTAACGTTTAGGGAGGGGGGGGGGGGGTACAGAAAAACGTTACGGCGCGTTACAGGGGGGAGGGGGGGTCAAAAATTTTCAAAAATTGCGTTACGTAATACTTGAACGCCCCCTTAGTAGATCCATCCCACCTCCTCTGTCATGTTCGCTGCGCGTCAGATTTCTTCGAACGTTTATTCCTCCACAAGTCCACCCAATTACTGGCTTATGCAGGCGATCAGATCAGATCATCCAAGCATAAAAGAACGAAGTTGGATCATAGAAGAAATTTAGTTTTTCAGAGTTGTAGTTTTGATTTTTTATGTGTTCTGTCACAATTCATGAGCTACTCATGACTACTGACAGGCTCCTGCATGCCGATTATGTAGGACTGAACCCTCTAAACACATCTCCTGTGGTCTTTCACTCTCGCCACGTGACTGGCTTCTTTAGCATAGTATCGTGGCGATGGATCAGCTTTTATCTAGCTGCTAATATTCCTGGCGTTTCGTTGCCTTTTTCTTTTTCCTTCGGTTTATTCCAGCCTCAACTTCAGTTATTACGTATACGTGATGAGTTAAACTCAGGATGAACCCGAATCTAACTACATATAGCCGCGAGTCGAGTTGAGTTACTGTCGACTGAGCTCAACTCAGCTCTGATATCTGGGTTGAGCTGAAATTATGCATATAAAGACGAGTTCAGTTTTTGAGTACTTGAATTTAGTTGACTGCAGCATCTCTGTGTTTTGTTTGTGATGTATTGTAACGTGTAGTTCTTTTATTTTCAACTCAACCTCAACTCAACTATGTATACGTAGTAAATGTCGTTTTCACTGTTACTGTCCTGGGACGGGTTTTGGTGTTACCTGCGCCTCAGCTATTACCTCTAGTTTCGCTCTATTTTCGTCTACTCTCCATTACACATCGTTATCCACAGGCGAGGACCCAGGACGGATCCCTGCGGAACTCAACAAGTTGCTCTGTATATTGTCAGCCCAGATTCCTATTCACAACGAAGTGACTTACCTTCTCTCCTTTTTAGGTAAAATATCAAATAACAGTCCCGGAGGGGGATATTTGTCTGTCTGTCGGTGGGTAACCCGGGTCCAACACGATCCGGTGCCACAGTTTGGATCAAGCTGCTGTTGGGTTTACTCGAAAGTTAATAATCTTATCTGAATCACGTTGTAAAAGAAACGCAGCTAACTGTTGTGGATTGTTGACGGCAATACGTCATCTGTTAATGGGAACTTTTGGATGTTGTAGGAGTTCACATCAAAAAGAATAAATTTACACGGAACCTACTATTACAAATCAAAACAAAAAGTTCTGTAACGGAGTTTCCATTTCGTAAAGTCGATATCCTTAATAGCAGCCGGCTGAGCCAGAAAAGGGGACAGGGTTAGCGGGAGACAGCTTCGTTCTCCTCTTGAAATAAGTGAATCCTGCCAAACAAGAGTAGAACAAGTGCGAACATACACTAACCCGCAAAAATGCTTGAGGTAGCGCCGCTACAAAGCCCTACAGAAAGCTACATATGTTAAGAGCGAGAATTTTCTCATCTAAAACTCTCAACTCAGCCACCAACCATCATATTTTACACACGTTAAAAAATATGCATTACCCATGTTAACCTCTCGTGCTATAAATTTTTCAACTATCACGAAAAATAAAATCCGCCTTTACACAAAAAACAAATATTGATAAAAATTGTAATCCCTCGAGTGTTAATAAAAAATGCAACTCACGAGAATTCATTGTTTGAGCTATTCTCCCTTCCAAATAGACTACAAACGTTACTTTTTGCAAATACAGAGAGAGGAGAGCGCGAAACCCCCCATCGTCCTTTTACTAAATCTGCAGAGTCCTGGAAATTTACGCGGCAGCTAACGACCGGGGTTCGTTGACTCTGCCTGCACACACAATACGGGTTGCTGTAGTAAGCGCGCCATAACCAGGCAAAATCCTGCATCGAAATGAAATCCTTTCACCGCGTAATGCTGCAGCAGCGGCAGCCTCGCGTACATCAATGCAACTACTAAAATGATGCCATGATGAATGAGGCCCAGGACGCGAAAATGCAACTAGGCAAGTTTGCATTTTCCATTATTTCGCCCTGATATCATGGGGACCAGGCTCTGCCGTTCAGTGCACTCCGCCGCCCCTTCCGGAAGTAGCACACACACATCCAGCAACTACAATTTCGTAATCATAATAAAAAAACGGCTGTGAGTGCAGTTTATGGTGATTTCACCAGCTTCACGCTATTCAGGCATTTTTAAAAATGAATTAATTAATTTCTCTGCTATAGGAACACGCTACACAAAGACCTGCCAATGTCTCTTCCCAATCCGATCTGGAAGTACATCCGTGTTAGCTGTCAAATCGACACATTCTCGGATAACATCTGGTGATACTTTTGCAGCCCTGACCTCTACACCTGAGATTTGTTAATCTCCGCCCCATTCGCCCACCCATAGAATTATTAATGAAATCATTTCCATGCCCTCTGTCATGTCAAGTGTGTACAAAATGATTTGGAAGGGAGTCCATGGGTGTGTGACAGGTATTCAAAATGACTTTTACTGATGACTTTCGAAGGTTCACCTGTATCTCTGCCTGCCCTGCTGCCAGAACCAGCGGATGACAGCATTCAACTGCTCAAGACGTACGTAAATCGGTGCTTTATGCAAATTTCTACATTTATGCAGGTTAAGATATGCGATGTTAAATTGGAAAATATTTGCATACATACCGAATGGGAAAAAAACACGGGAATTCCAAGAAGCGAGCTCCAAGGGCAGAACTTATACTGCTGAGGAACATGACATAGAGAGGGTTTGTTTTACAAGGGTAATCATTATTATTAATGCGAACAGATCATGTTTACTGGTTGCTATCTAGTAAACACACGCGGGATTATTGCTAGATGAGCTCGATTTGTACTTAACTACTTTTTTATGATCTAAGCTCTAGTTCAGTAATTCACTTAGCAAGTATCAACTTTCATTGTCTGCTTTCCACATTAGCATAATCTTGTGGCAATAACACTGCCTGTTATTGGTCTTGAATTCCTGCAACATCCTTCTCCAGAACTGTCGGTCCCTGGCTTGAAGTCTCCAATTTCTTATACCTAGGGTTCGTAGATCTTCTTCTACGCTATCTGTGCATCTTTGTTTTGGGCGCCCGGTATCTTTGTGTCCGTCTCGATCATTTGTTCATAATGATTTTTGTCGAGTTATCTTCGCTGCTACGTTGAACATGTCCTTCCAACCGAATTCTGTCCGTTTTTATAGATTTTATGCAGCCGTGTTTTTTAATGAACTATAGTTCTTCCATCGAGTTCATTAAAAAAACCACAACGGAAATTTCATGTAGCGCCTACTTCGATGCTTAAAAATTTCAAAACTAAACGGAAGTTAAGTGTTATTTTTTGCACTGTTACACGAAATCCTCGCTAGAAAATAATAAATATGTTTCAAAAAAATCAATTATTTGTTATAAATTTGCTCTCATCACTTTCCTGTTGTTTTTATTTTTAAATTACGTCTTTCCGAACCCCGAAAGTATGCAACATGCCAATCCCCAAAAGTAAAGTATGCAACATGCCAACCCCCGAAAGTATGCAATATGCAAATTAAGAAATTTCCCAAAACCTCGATAGAAACCCCGATAAAACCTGGGGCCAGTTCACGCAATTCGACACTCGACGTCGACATCGACGCTTTATGAAAACGACATTAATTTCTACGACGTTGAATTTGGGTTCACGTAAGTCGACGTGTCGAATGTCATTTTCCCAAAATAATTTCTCCTAAAGGTATGCAAAATCCAATGAAACCACTGCACTTTTCACATTATCCACAAGGGGGACAAGCTGCAAATAATACTGAAACTTCAATATTGTGAGTAATTAAATTAATTAATTAAACAAATTCATAATAATATTGGAAAATCTCAACTCTGAATTTATTTTTGTACATCTAACTCTTCTTGGAGTAGTTATAATGGTTATTTTTCAACTAAAAGTTTTTCTTTTTCTATTGCATTTTGCTCGTTCAGAACTGTAAAAAGTTTTGTGTAAAATTATTTCTGCTCTGCTCTAATTGGCACCACAACTCATTTTTAATACAACAATAAATGAATTCGACGCCAAATCTGGCGTCGAGAAGATTAACGACGCTTTTAAAACGACAAACATAAAACGTCGACTTGCGTGAACCCAAAACGACATTTAACGCGTCGTTTTCAGTCGACGTCGAATTGCGTGAACTGGCCCCTGGATTTTTAGATTTGTATGGGGAAGAACTTTATAGTTCATTAAAAAAACACGGCTGATGTTTGAATCTTTATACAACCAATACAGTTCGTCATTGTATCTTCTCCTCTAAACTCCATTTTCGTTCACTCCCCAATATATGGTGCGAAGGATTTTTCTGTCAAAGCATCCTAGAAGATGTTCCTCGTTACTTTTTAATGTCCAGGCTTCGGATCTATACAATAGTATTGTTTTGATAAGCGTTCTGTATAGTTTAACTTTAGTCGTCCTTGAAATGTTCCTTGTTAAGAAATGTTTACATAGCGTTAGAAGACGCTTTCAACAGCTTCGGAACAGAGGCGATCCAGGTGTTTCGCGCCGAATTAGGGATCTTCATACGAATTACGAATAATTACGAAATCAAGCGAACGAAATGGAATTGAATTGGCCACACCTTGCAGAAGACAATTGAAAAAGGCACACGCACTCTGTTCAGTTCCTTTAATATATGACAATGAAGAAACGGGGATACTTTTTAAAATTTCTTCCAAGTTTTAAGTTTTTTTAAAATCTTAATTTCAGAATTGCGCCCGGTGAAAGTGCACCATTTGCACCTATGAAAGCGCCGCCCCTACTTATCGACACTTATTTCTGGAGGCAAAACTACAATTTTATTAAAAGCGACATCTGCGCGTCATTCAATAAACGATATTTCTGGTAAAATTTAGTTTCTTTAGCATATACCGGTTACAGAAATTGACCCAAAAAATATTTCTGAACGACTTATTCACTCTTTTTCACTAGATCTGGCAATGCTGCAACAACCAAATTCTCCACTATCTAACGTAAATAAATCACAACGCTCTCCACTTAATTAAAGTCATGTACTTGCTTTAGTAACGTTTATTATTAGATGTTTTGTGACTTTTAGACATTAAAATTATGTGTTATTTTTGTTCAGTGTTTGGAGTTTATAATAGTTTGACCAGGTAATTAATATCTTTAGTATGTACAATGGAATTAAATGATATAAAATCTTAGAAGTGAATTTTTAGTTTGTTTGTGCGCGATAGGAAGAGCGGGCTGCATGTGGAGAGAATGGGCCGAGCAAAAGCTAATCTGGGGTGGTTGCACCAAAGTCGTTTCCACCATAGATATGTTTCAACTCTTTTGTTACGAGTTTTAAATGGGAAAATTCAATGGAAAACTCGAAACAGATGACTTGAAACAACTTCTGTACTATCACTCCTGGTGTTGTGCCGTGGAGGCCCAGTTATCCCTTTAGAGCGTCAACCGTAGGTAAATACTTCAGGATGTCTCCGTGAATGAGTGGATATTCTAGCTAGAGGACGGTTCGACGATTCTCCCTAGTAAAGGTCCAAACTAGAGGAAGGTACTCTGTGCTTGTGGCGACCGTATCCTTGGGTTGCAAATCTAAGATCGGTTCTGCACATTCAATTTTCAATTTTTCATTCCATTTTCTGACGTTTAAGTCTTCTTTCTCTTTCGCTCCTTTCGCTTGAACAGATTCTGAAGCGCTGAAAAGGAATGCCAACGAACTGGAATGCCTACATTTTGTTGTTGAAGAAGCGCAATTGAAGCTCTTGGGAACCTCCTGAAGCTTTCGTGACCCATAATATCAATATTATCGCTATCGCAATGCATTAAAATGGGAGTATAGAGTGTGTGCTTCCAGAGAGCTTCCTTAACAGGAAGCGCTACATTCTTGCTTCTTTTGGCAGCGCTTGATTAATTTCCTGCTGGGTTCATTCAATTTTTGCATGAGTGTGTGTATTTGTAGTTTCTTTCAAGTCCAAAAATATGGCAGGATTGAATGTCTGAAAATGGAATGAAATATTGAATGAGTAGAACCGTTTCAAGGTGTTGCTATGGCAGCATAGTTTTCAGATCCAGGATTACCTTAATCTAAAGGCTTTTTTGTGGCTAGGTAATTGATATGAAGATCGGGAAGGAGCAGGTGCAAGAGAAACTCAAGCTTGTCCGTGGGTCATGTTGTCAGTAATGTTGCCGCCTTCTGGACTATTCTCAAGTTTATGACATTTACTGAGTTTCCATGCAGAGTTCACCCTGACTTTACTCAGATTAAGCGCCCATGGAAACGGGGATTGAGTAAAATTTTGTTAAATTCAAGTAAACTCAGTCTGGTTAAGCTGGGTTTTGCATATGTGTGTTTCAGTATCCTTTATCGTACATATACTAAGGCCCATTTTACATGATGAAACACGAAACAAAAAGTTTCGCTTGATTTGATGGGGAGAGGTGAGGAAGGGCTTGAGGGAACACGTGTTCTCTCAAGCCCTCTCTCACGACTCCCCTTCAAACTAAGCGAAACTTTCTGTTTCGTGTTTCATCGTGTAAAATGGGCCTAAGGGGTACAGCGTAAAATTATTTATCCCTCAATTCAACCCAGAACTGCCATGGAAACGGCATCGAGTGATCTTGAGAGAAGAGGCTTTTTGCTTACTTAACGGAAACTTTACCCTGGCTCATGGAAACACAGTAATTATTAGTAGCACAAAGGGTGATTCCTAATCTTGGCTTTTCCAACTAAGAAAAATTGAGGTCCAAACATAAAGTTAGGTTAAAGATGTTAAAAAGTTAACCTTGAATGTGTATATACACAAAATTAAGTTAAAGCCATCGTTTCCCTTTTTTTTGTATTTTATTTCTTGAAACATAATGCCTTTTTTTTGTTGACTTATTTCGAATTTTTCATTGTATAACGTAAACGTCAAATGCTATATCGTAAAAAAATACATTAAAATGCAGCATGCTTTTAGGCGAAAGTCGTAGAATTTAACTTTACCTCACTTTTTTCCGTGTTAAATTTTGTATTGAATGTTAAATCGATAAATGGCAATTTGTATTGAAAATTTAACTTAACTCTGTCTGGACCTAGCATAATTCGTCAGTTTAAGAACAATAGCATCGAGTTAACTTTAAACATAAAGTTCACACAACATTTTGAACTCTTTAAACCCGAGTTAATGGATTTTTGCATAAGGATCAGCTTACAACTGCCAAAACTTGTAACAACATCGCCCAAACTCTAGAGATTTTCTACAAGCGACGACCTTCGAATCTGAAACCTTCGAGTATTAAAGCCATCTCCCCCCTTGGGCCAAACAAAAAAGGCAAAAACTTCCTTTGGCCTTGCACTAATGACTTTTTGTGGCTTTCGACTCAAAGGATATTTAACTCTAATGAAGAAATGTTCAAATGGCAGCAAAGTCGATCGGTGGCCCCAGGGCCTCAGTGCCCTTCAGAGCCGTCAGAGAGCAGAGATAACACTAGTAAAGCGTTCCCCCCAAAAATCCCCTTATTATATGTAGAAGTTTCCTAATTGTTTTGAATCAAGTCCTGCCAATTAAGGATACAGATACCGTTTTGGTAATTTCTTATATATGTGAATGTATGAACACACGATCAGAGACAGAGGCGCATATACTCTCGTCGTACGTACAAGTTCGTATAGCCTTTAATTAATTCTTATTGGGAGCCCATATTAAAAGTTGGTTCGTTCGTTGAGCATTGCTTCAATTTAGATAACTTAATACCTTTCGCTGATACTCGGGCACACCGGGCTCCATATGGAGGGGATTATGATGAGCATTGTGCAGGAAATGGAAGCTATAAAGATAAAAAAAAACTGTAAACAAAACGGGAAAATCATTATGGAATTTATTTGACGTTGACGAAAGATTTTTTTTGGGGTATTTATGGTTGATTTTGTGGTTAATTAAAAAAAAGGGTTGCCATGTTTATATATTTTTTTGGATTTTTTTTATTTCGTTTATTCATGAATTGCACATCAAGATTACATAATCTTTTGACGCTGAAAAACGCATGTACATTATAATTACAAAACAATAATTAATAACGCTCCAAACATTTCTGGGGCTTCCACAGCTCCCAAAAGAACGACCTACAAGGCCAGTTAGATATTTTTGGATCCATGCATCAAGGTGTCGGATGTGGTCCCAGTGAAGGAGAGTTTTCGGGATTCTTCTTCAGGGAGGGCAGTCTAATACCCTTGACACACTGCAAAAACGAATGAGCATTCTTCCAACTTCATTGGCTTTCAATGATCATTCATTTTAGAAGCGACACACTGCATTTCTCAATGTTCATTGGAACTGTCAAAATAGAAACTTTACACAAACTGCTAAATATAAGAACTGAAAGTGATTACATAGTGATTTATACTTTTAAATTTAATAAAAATTATTAATTGAGGCCCAACAACAGTTATTTACAATGGAACCTACTACTTTTTAAAAAATTCTGAAATCTGAATGACAGTTTGACAGTTAGGTATTTCAGTTGGAAATTCTACTGGAAATTTCATGGAAAGTTGTTCGATAATTTCCCAATTTCACTTCCATCTTCATTGAATGAAGTTATTTTGACTTCATTCGATTGAATGACGAATGAAGCTGTTGAATAAACATTGGACATGACATACTGGGCGCGAAAGATCATTCATAGCCGAATGATACTGCAATGTTCATTCGATGCTGCAGTGTGTCAAGGGTATAAGCCTGTAAACCCTTAAAGTACCTTGAGATCACTCCTTCATTGGGAAATCTCCTTAGATCTCCTGCGGAAGTAAGGGCACCTAATCGGAAAGGCGACTCGAAAAAACGACCGCTTTCAGAAGACGGGGTGGCGCAGCCCGAAAACGTTTTATGCGATATCTGGCAGCTGGCTACTCCCATGTAAAGGCTGGTAGGGTCGTCGTGACCCGGCGAAAACGACGAAGGCTCTGGCCATACGGTTTGAAAAGCCTTCAGAAAAGTCGGACGCACCCATAATGAAGTCTAGAACGGAAAGTATCAGAATTGAAGTGCTTGCGACTAACAATCCGGAGACTCTTCTGACCCCGAAAAACTAGTCACCGTGCAAGGAAGTCTTCTGGAGGCGGTAGCCGAATTGGCGCAGGGCTCAGAACAGCCCAATTCAGTGCGCCGTCTATATTGGGCCGCCTTAAGCTTTAGAAGGAGCAAACCTTTTTTCTGTAGATGGGAACAAGCTGCCGCGCAGCCTTTTTATAATCGTGTACTTTCCGACAGCAAGTGTTGGCATTATGTTGAAAGGATAGGGGTCCAAAAGAAGACCTTAGTTTTATCTAGGACAACTGGAAATACAATTTATGTAAAGTGAAAGCGTCGAACAAAGGGCGCCGAAAGACAATCTCGCTCCACCCTCAACAAGGGCTAGGGCCGGCGCTGCTTGGCAACAACATTCTTCTAGACGTACGTCCAATTCGGAAATATTCATGTACGTAAGATGGACGGTCGGAATGTAGAAGCTTATAAACAAATGTCAATGCCTTGAGAAGTAGGTAATCATCAATTGTGCATCCCAGAAGGGAACAACGATATGGGCTGATGTGATCACATGGGCGAAGACTGTAGACAAACCTTACGCAGTCGTTGAAGGCCACATTAAGCTTACCACGGCATGCAGCATCAAGGACAGGAAAGACCAAACTAGCATAATTAAAGTATGGTAACACTAGAGATTTAATTATCTTTGAGCGCGTGCCCAAGGGTAGGATGGAGGCGTACAGCCAGAGACGCCGTAAATTACCATAAATTTTAGATAATGTATGAGAAATATGATCACAGCAGGTAAGTTGAGAATTCAGATAAACGCCTATATTAATGACACGCGTTTTGATAAGGTAGCCGTGTGTTCATAAGAACGATAGGTAAACGGACGGTATCTAATTTACTCCTATACATTGGAATGCAACAGGAGATTTAGAGGCATTAAGTTGTAGATGGTTGGAAACAGACCATTGATAAATACGCTTCAGATTTGCATTTATGTTCGCAATACAGTTCTCAGCCAATCCAAGGGGGCTGTTTAAGTAGATCTGAACATCATCTGCATACATGTGGAGTTTGCAGCTAGTCACGACACTGCAAAGATCATTTATGTACATAGAGAAGAGTAATGGTCCTAGTATGGAGCCCTGTGGAACACCGCAGGTTATCGGTAAGGGATCTGAAATCGAGTTATGTAACCATACTTTTTGGGAACGATTCTGCAGATAACTACGGATTAAAGAGGTAGCAGAGGATGTAAACCTCATGTGGGTTGCCAATTTGGTAAATGGGCGCATGTGGTCAACACTATCGAAAGCCTTACTGAAGTCAAGAAGAACGAGGAGACGAGGTCAGTAGTAACCTTCAGAAGTGTAGTTTCACAGCTTTTGCCTTTGCGAAAGCCAGACTGTGCCCGACTCAATAGGGACCCCGTCACACAGTGGCTGTCAATTTGCCAAGCCATATTTTTTCTAGTACCTTATCTAAAAAACATAAGATACTTATAGGACGATAGACTGCAAGACTACTTGGAGATTTACATTTAGGTAGTGCAATTACTTTCGCCTTTTTCCATTGAAGCGGAAAATGTGATTTCATGGGACAGCTATTCAAAATATGGGATATGTATGGGAGAATTACAGGCAGAATTAGCTTGAGAAATATAGCGTATCAACCAAAGCATTCACAGCTTTGGCGAGTCTGGTCTGGTTGCTCTAGATATATCAAAGGCCTTAGACAGAGCATGGCACGCTGCTCTGTGGAACAAACTCCAAGCTATTGGTATAAACTTAGTTCTAAGGTACTGGATTAAGAGCTTTCTTTCTGGCCGCTCTATCACGGTAGTATTGGACGGCGTCGAATCCAACCCACATGTCATTTCGGCCGGAGTTCCCCAGGGGTCAATTCTCTCACACGCACTTTTTCTAATCTTCATTAATGATCTGCTATCAATCCCCCCCAACCCACTTCACTGCTTCGCTGATGACGGTACTCTGAATTTCTCTTATTCCTTCGACAAAATAAGATAAGCACGTGCCAGACCTTGTCTTTACCACCGTCAACTGATGTCCACTTCGATCAACCGGGATATCGAATCGATTCTTCATTGGGGCGAAATGAACCGCGTCGAATTCAATGCTGCAAAAACGAAGTACTGTCTGATCTCCAACAAAAATTGTACCGACCTTCCTCCTATCTCAGTGGATAAAGAGAATCTAATGGCTGACTCAACTATCAATATCCTAGGGGTAACTTTAACGGAGCATCTGCGATGGAATGATCACATATTCCAAATCGCCAAACAAGCCTCCCAATGCCTTGGATTTTTTTTTTTAATGTGAAAGACTAGAGTGTCAGGAAAGACCCTTTATACTGTTGACAATCTATTTTCTTCGTATAGAGTGCAATATCGAACAGCAGCTCTAGTCGGGGAGGAAGGAACTGCCACAACCTACCCGCGACTTTGACATCGGGGCATCGAGAAACAACTCGCTGGAGTGTTATGCCTCCTGAAACGAGTTGAATCTCATCAACCAACCGATGACATGCGCTTGGTGGTGAAGCGGGGAAGGGCTAAGGAAGGCTATGACAAGAGGAATCAGGAATGTACACAAAGAAGGAAGAAGAAAGAAGGAAAGTTATGTAGGTAGGAAAGTGAAAAAGGCAAAGGACCGTGGGGCTGGTCGGGATTCGAACCCGGGACCTCTGGGATAGTAGCCAGACGCCTTACCCTCTAGGCTACCGAGGCCCCCCAAGGATTTCTCAAGAGATGCAAGTTTCTCCTCCAGCCAGCCGCATTGGCTACAATATACAAATCCTACATTCGGCCGCGCCTCGAATACAACTCCCATATCTGGGCAGGCGCTCCAAAAACCACCTTGGCTTGGCTCGACAAGGTGCAAAATCGCGCCCTCAAACTCATTGGTGATGGCCCCTTTCGCGCCTCCATAGACACCTTAAGCCACCGTATGAATGTTGCAGCCCTCTACATACTTTATCGCTGTTACCATGGCGACTGTTCCACTGAAATTCAGCACCTCCTGCCTACACGGCAATACTTTTCCCGCAACACAAGACTAGCCCGCTCGGCTCACCCCCATACCCTACAGCCCCCCCGTTCACGCACAATACGGTTTAGAAGTTCGTTTATGAATACAACAACTCGACTGTGGAATAATCTCCCGCAGTCAGTATTTCCGAACTCGTACAACACCTTAGAGTTCAAACGTGAGGTTCATCGTCATTTTCTTCTACACCCTCCAGACCCCCTCTAACCTTTCCTATTCTCCTTTATTCTTCAAACCAAGCTTACTACTAGACATTGCACCATGAACTGAACGACATGACGATCTGGTAGTATAAAGGGTTTCTCCTAAGCTTGGTTTTTTCATAAAAAAAGGTGGGAGGTTGTCCTGTCCAGTGGCGTTGGATTTAATAGCACAGAAGGCTTTACGGACTTCTTCTTCGTAGTCCACGTTGCGGAAACTAAATGTACCAGTATTATTAACAGTAGACGTAGAGCAATTAGTGTTACCAACTTTGCTCGTTGCATCTTTTTTTTTTTTTTTTTTTTTTTTATGTGATAGTCTAAGCTTAGGTGTCATCCTTTGTACTACTAGTCCGTCATGTCGTACACGTCATGGTGCAATGTCTAGTAGTAAGCTTAGCTCGAAGAATAGAGAGAGAGATAGGATAGATTAGGGGGAGTCGGGTGGGTGTTGGAGGAGATGGTGGTGAACCTTGCGCTTGAACTCTTGGGTGTTGTATGAGTTCGGGAATATTGACTGAGGTAAGTTGTTCCACAGTCGTGTTGTTCTTGTTATAAACGAATTTCTAAATCGGAGTGTGCGCGAACATAAGGGCTGTAGACTATAAGGGTGAGCCGAGCGGGCAAGTCTAGTGTTGCGGGAGAAAAGTTGCCGTGGAGGCATGAGGTTACTTATTTCAGAAGAGCAATCGTTGTGGTAAAATCGGTAAAATTTTGTAAGGGCTGCTACATTCCTACGGTGGCTTAATGAGTCAATTGAGGAGCAAATGGCGCTATCGCCAATAAGTTTGAGAGCGCGACTTTGCACCTTGTCCAGCCAGGCTAAGGTGGTTCTCGGGGCCCCAGCCCAAATATGCGAGTTGTATTCGAGGCGGGGACGAATGTAGGACTTGTATATTGTAGCCCTGGCCGACGGCTGAAGGAGGAATTTGCATCTTTTCAGGAATCCCAGGCATTGCGATGCTTGTTTAGCGATTTGGAATATGTGGTTATTCCACCGCAGATCATCGGATAGTGTTATGCCTAGGATGTTTAAAGACGGTTCTGCCGTAAGATTTTTGTTGTCCACTGAAATAGAAGGAGGGTCGGTGCCGGTTTTATTGGAGATGAGACAGTACTTCGTTTTGGATGCATTGAATTCGACACGGTTCTTGCGGCCCCATTCAAGAATTCGTTCGATGTCCCTGTTGATTGAGATGGACATGAGATTGCGATAATGCAGACAAGGTCTGGCGCGTGCTTGTCCTACAGTATCGAAGCCATAGGAGTACCGTAGTGTACTGTCGTCGGCAAAGCAGTGAAGTGGGTTGGAAGGGATTGAGAGCAGGTCGTTTATAAAAATTAGGAAGAGAGCTGGTGATAGAATTGAGCCCTGGGGAACACCTGCGGAGATGGTGTGGGGGTCGGATTCGACGCCATCCAATACTACCTTGATTGAACGGCCAGAAAGGAAGCTCTTAATCCAGTTCCTTAGAACGAAGTCAATACCAATAGCCTGGAGTTTGGTTAACAGAGCGGGGTGCCACACTCTGTCAAAAGCCTTGGAGATATCTAAAGCAACCAGGCCAGATTCACCAAATCGGTGTATACTTTGGTTGAGGTGTTCAGTTAGGCAAACAAGGAGGTCGCCAGTAGATCTTTTTGGTCTAAAGCCGTACTGTTTGTCATTTAATATTTTGTGGTGCTCAAGATATCTCAAAAGCCTCTTGTTTATTATTGTCTCCATCACTTTGGAGAGAATAGAAGTAATTGCTATTGGGCGGTAGTTTTCGGGGTCACTAGCGTCACCTTTTTTTGGTATGGGCTGAACATGGGCCAGTTTCCAGGAGTCGGGATAGACTCCGGAGAAGTAGGATAGGGCGAAAAGTTTGCGCAGAGGTTTAGCCAAAGGTGAGGCACATTTTTTAAGAACCATAGGGGGAATATTGTCTGGGCCAGTGGATTTATTGGAGTCAAGCTCTTTGAGACACCTATACACTTCACGTGTTCTGAAGAAAACTCCGTCCATTGAGTGGGTGGAACACTCGATGGCTGGTGGTTGCGTGTCAGCATAGGGTAAGGAAGAGTTTGCGGCGAACAGAGATGCGAGTAAGTCGGCCTTGGGTTTGCTTTCTGCTATCACCTGCCTATTGTAGATGAATGGAGGCGTTGTGTGTGAGGTAAAATTCTTCCTGATGGAGGTTACCAAGGACCAAAAATTTTTACTGCCAGCAGTGGAGTTAATGAGTTTATTTCTCAGCCTGTCATCGTATAATTCCTTGACTTTCCTGATGGTGGATTTACAGGAATTTCTCAAGCTTATGTACTCACGTCTAGATAGTTCGCTCGGAGAATGTCTGTACTCTCTGTAGGCGGCTTCTTTAGTTTTAATTGCATTCATGCATTCCCGATTAAACCATCCATGCTGCCTAGGCTTTATGGATTTGGAGGAATGAGGAATGAATAGGTGCATACCAGCCAATATAATGTTGGTAATACAGAGAGCGGCAAAGTTGACATCGCGGTTCTGGAAACATAGATCCCAGTCAGTAGATTGAAAAAAGCGAATCAGCCCCCACCAGTTGGCCTTCCCATAATGCCAAACGGTTCTCCTAGGAGCTGGCGTAGTTGGGGTAGGAGATCGATATGGGAAGTGGGCGCTGATTAGACAGTGATCCGAGTTGCCCAGAGGAGAGTCAATTTCGACGGAGTATTTTGTTGGGTGCGAGGTAAGAAAAAGATCAAGGAGGTGGCGTCCTTGACCGGCAGTGTCAGGAATACGTGTAGGACCGTTGACAATTTGGTATAGGTTATTTGTCTCAGCAAAGAGCTCAGCATCCCTGCCAGAAACACTGGTGCCATTTGAGTAATTCAGCCAATTTACGTTGTGAACGTTGAAATCACCCGCAACAATGATCTCACAGTCCGGATGGGAGGATAAAAAACCGGAGATACGTTCAGAGATAGCGTCAAATGCTAAAGAGGAAGCTTCATTACTGATATTAGGACTCCTGTATAGAAAACAGAAGAAAATGACGTGCTTTGGAAGTAAAATTTTTAGACCGAGATGGTTGAAATCAGGAGTTGTACTATTGTACACCTTCTGGAAGGCTACGTCTTTCCTAATATAAATGGCAATTCCCCTATGAGGGGAGAGGTTGTGCACTAATGTGTACCCAGAAACCTGGAAACGATCTAAATCATCATTAGGTAATATTTGGGTTTCACTTAGTGCGAAGATTGGGGGAGAAAAAACGCAGAGATGGCACATCACCGAATAGAAATTCGCTTGCAGCCCACGGATGTTAGTGCAGTCAATACAAAAATTTTTGTATCGAGGCTTAGTATGTACAAGGTCAACCTCCGTCGTAACCGGCACTGCCATTGTCATGACCATCGGGGCTATCGGGATACTCCTTGCTGGAGTGTTATGCCTCCTAACGCAAGAAGAATCCCGTCAGCTGACCGATACTGGCACTGACGCCGGCGGTGCCGAGACCGGGATGTGGGAAGAAGGAAAGAACTTACTTACTTGTGCAGTCAGTCAGTTCGATCACTGTCAGTGCGGGAGTTGATGACACCTTCACTCGCATAACACGTCACAAATTTATTTATTTATTGATAATTTTATTAATGAAAGTTCGGAAATTTAATTGTTTAATTATTAGAACTTCACTTTAACAGCAAAAAAAAGAAAGTTGCAGTTTCAGCACAACACAAAGCGACAGATTTCACTCGGTTTGATTAGGAACGGTACAGCACGAGACAATTTTAAAAATCGAAATGCCTGAGTGACCGGCGACAGCGCACCCCGCACGTCCGCACACCGTGCTAGCTTAGCCCAGACTCCACATCTGTGAAATATTTATTGAACTCACGCTAAGATTGACCTGGGCTACAGAATCATTTCCATGTGATTCCAAGTTGCCTTTATGATGGCCCAAAATTTCTTTGCAGGCTTATGCATACACACCTGAATTTTTTTTTTTGCGGGGTTAATAAAATTCCATGGAGGGGGGAAAGAATGATTATTCTTTATATAGAAAATTAAATTTTACATTTCGGTCTATGGAGTCCTTTCTATAGGATTACAATTCACCAGACGATGATGATAGTAAGAACAACAAAAAAAATAATAGGAAAGCTCCCTGTGGGTTCTGTTATCGCTCCACCGAAAGTGGCGCATGTCCTTGGCTGTGATAAAACTCGATATATGTGCTTTGAATATTTTCAGTTTGAGATTGCTCGCGGCTTGATACGGTTCCACGCTGCTCCGTTTTAAATAAATCCAAGTATCGAAGTCCTGCGAAAAGCGTGTATCCTGGCGAGTTTTCGTGTATTTTGTGTGCTTCCCTCTCTCTATTTGTATATAGCGGGGATAATCTCGGTAGACCTTAACTCAATTACACATTACGAAAATAATCGGGAAATCCTTTTTTTCATTCTTCCGGCAACTGTTCTCTCTCTTGAATCAATATCCTTTTGGGTAAATAGTGATTGTAGTGAGAAGAAACCCGCAAGGATATTAAGTGTATATAAATAAAAAAAAATTAATAAAAAAAATTGCGTTGAGGGTGTTCCAGTTTATTACATTTACGATGATTCTGCCTTCTCCTTCCTGCAATTGAGACTTTGTGGTTGTAGCTCAAACAGGCAAGGATTGATTGGGTTCCCCCGATGCTTTTACGAGAGGATCTATAGTGTATTGCAGGAAGCAGTGCATTACGGAGTGCACTTAACCTGGTAAACGTGTCACAACCTGTTCTATATAATTTTGTGCAGCTGTACAATTGTGTGTCCTCGGGTTATCTTCATCCTTTTTATATTATAAGCGGCTTAAAACACACCGACAGCAATTTATGTAGAAAATATCATTATAAAAAAAATAGTTTACAGGGTAACAAAAAAAAAAAATAAGGCAAAACTTTTTGAATGAAAGGTACAGCTTAAAGTTGGAAAATTTTAACAGTGTAGTAGTGGCCAGTGTCCTAGGTTAAAATGTGATTTTTAAAAGTGTACTTCCTCAGTACCTCTCTGTGTGTGTGTGCGTGTTCAATTGTATAGAAGTAGTTCTTTTTATCCTTAAATTATCTTTATCCAAAAAAAAAAATTTCAAAATTTTTAACAGTGTATATGTGATTTAAAAAAAATTAAAAAAAAAAATTCATTACCAGCCCAGGTGTGTGCCAATCAACCATCTGCTTAAGGGTATTGCACTATCAAGGATAATCTACACTTTAAAGTCAGGTTAGTAGAGAATCTCTCATTAATCACTTAAGAAAAATCCTTTCATTGCGATTCTGGGATGTGGGAGGGGTGGTGCTGGTGTGGAGGAGGAGTGGTGGTGGCGTGGAGGAGTGGTGGTGGTGGCGTGGAGGAGTGGTGGTGGTAGGTAGAATGAACTTCTTCACCATTCGGGGAGAATACTGAAATCAATAATTTATTGTACGAGTACTATATCAGCCACCGGTCTCCTTCTGGCGCCCCATTCCTGTCCGGTTAAATGAACATAAAAAAAATAACCAAGTAGATAATTTGTTGGACGTCAGTGGTGTAGTGTTGAATCATCTTCAATGCCGCTCTTCTTTTATATACAATATATATTTCATAAATATATCCTTCTAAATTAATGACGACGTTCAGATAATTGCTTGGGATAATCAGCTTTCACCCCAAGGGACGATTGAATTTTGTTCCGGTTATGATTTGATACAATATATGTCGTAGAGAAGTCTCTGACCACAAACTAAATTTTTCTTTCTTTCTTATCTAACATTGTTCCTTTAATAGCCAACTTTTGTTCACAAGTTCTGAAGAACACCTGTAGACATTGTTGTTGGTTTTTTTCTACACGTGGGTTAACGCAATCAATGGTCAGATGACAATTGGGTAATGGATTACGTGACGTCTACTTTAATATTAATTCATTTGCTAACGTTGTTGTCATATTTCATGTCTCAAGAAACATGCGATATGCGGCGTGATTATATCATAATATTGTAGCATGGAGTTTTGTGATTAAATTGTTGATAAATATGTTGTAGGTTTGTGCTGAAATTGGATTTGTATTTCGGGTATTAGTTCGTGGAATTCAACAGATTGTTTACTGGACAAAAACATAGACAAACAAACGACCAAAACATTATGGATGTAGAGTGAGTTAGACACAAGAAGTCGTTTTTTTATTAAATTTTTACCCCTTATCATCTGAAACGCTGCGAATTAATTTTACAAACCAAAACTGTTACAGTACAGTGTAATGGGTCAGTTATAAAGCTAAGTGTGGTCTAACTACATCGGCGTAGCTTAAATTTCCATTATTGGCTTTAGTAGAGGCCTAACCACTCTTTCACAAAAACACTAATTATAAACACTAAAATAAAAGTTGGTCTGCCAGACACTTGGCTCCGGCACAAACCCGGCAGACCTTTGTTTTCTAGTATAAAAATCTTCAAACTTTAATTTTATTGTAGGTTGAAACTCTTACTTGATAGGTCAGTTACGATCCCAAAACAACAACAAAAAAAGTGGTCTGCCAAGACATTAGCATACATCGTTTTTTTTCCATATTTTTATTCATTTTTTTTCCAATTTAAATTTTTTAATTAAACACTTCATTTTGGTTTCACGCTACACTTGGAACTGTCAAATTGCATAGGCCATTAATGTTCAATAAAACGCCCGTGAAAAACAGTGGAGGGTTATGCTATCGCCGTCTCTTATCACTGGGAAACATTCACAACCGAACTTAGTATTGGGATTGTGAAATTTCGCTTGAGAAAATTTCATGGGCATGTAAACCTGAGGCCAAAATGTATGGAATTTGGCAGTTCATACATATACGACCATTTTATTCGAACTCAATACTAGGCTGAGGGGTTAAACTGGTCATATAGGACAATTATCAACCCTATGGTCACTTACGTAGCCTTAACTTGGTGGAAAAAACTCCAAGACCTTCCTAGGAATCACAGAAGCGATGAATATCTGTGCTGTTACATATATGTAGGACTGTATGTTAACTCAACACGGGATTCTGAGTTTTTTCTGTATAGTTGAATAGTTGGGATAAAAATGGCGAGTTGAATAGTTGGGATAAAAATGGAGAGTAATAAAACGCTTTCTGAGATGTTTTGTACAAATCAAGAAGACCATAACCTAAAAATAATCTTGTATCTTCAAAATAATGACCTATTGAAATTATTTATGAAATTATTCAAAAACTTGTAATGAGGCACCAAATAAAAAAATATATATTTTCAGCACGTCATAGTCGTTTTGGTTTGACATGACAAGTGACAGTACTTTTGACAGTTGAAATAACTTCTATATAGTCGCCGGACCTCGGGAACTTTTGTGCACGATGGTAAACGAAAATTTCCCCTCTTGTTCGAGAAAGGGAGTAAACGAAAATTGGGAATTTAAGGCCGTGTTACAATGTAGACGCTGCCGCTGTCGCAGACGCGAAACAAGTTGTTCTGTCAAATTTGGTCGCATTGATTGTAGCTTGCCCTGTTACAATTGGTGTTGCTGCTAAGTGTCACAATCCTAAAAAAATAATTTGAATATTTGTTAATTGAATAAATAAATATATTTTAAGAACATTATATAACCATATTTATGCAAAAAAAAATTTAAAATAACGTTTCCTAACTCACCATTTTGATTTGAATAAAAACCAATACAAACTTCACCGTGTCGCGCACCAAAAGTTCAAAAGTTCTCAACTTTGAGCAACGCGTCCCGCGACAGCAACCTGATCAGCGACCAATTGTAACAGTGTTCATCGTGTTTCATACATTTTAACTTTTGACAGCTTTTGCGACTGCGACTACTACTGCGACAGCGTCCCCATTGTAACACGGCCTTTAGGCGGCCTTTTCATGGGTGCAAATGGTGCACTTGCACCGGGCGCAGATGGACGGGGACGCAATTTCAGAAAATGGCTTTCACAACAAATCAACAAATGTTTCTCGTGAGTTCATTTTCATCTATGAAAAGAATATCAATTCACAAAGCCCAAAAATATTCGGATGCCTCCGTATTGTATATTGCTGCGCCAAAAAAAAATTTTTTTTAAGCGAACTACACTCAGAAAAAAAGGGGAGATTACGGTTTCCGTGGCGCTCCGATTTGAGGTTAAAACACCCCTAAATAACACGAAAAAGTAAAATATTTACTGCGATCAAAAACTAAAGAGCTTATGGGGCGCTATATGGTATAGTGCACCGGGCGCAAAAGACTCAAGCGCCGGCCCTGTGTGGAGTAAGCATACAGACCTGTTGTATTCAGATGTATTGACATAGGCAGCTGAAAGCGCCGTCAAACTAGCACAGTTTAAACCTGAAGATCTATCAAATGATCTAAGTATACACAATGGACGCCTTTAGGTCCAAGCTACTTTAACTCTGTTAAATTATCGCTGTTAACTTAGCACCGTTCTTAGCATGACATTTGACAGTCCTCATTTTACAACTAATGACATCTCTTATTTTATAAATGGAGTAAAGGCACAAACGGAACCAGTCCGTTCCCTGTCCGTTTTTCAAAATTGGAAATTTGCCATTTCCATAAACTTTCCATGAGACGAACGAGGTAGCCTCAATCAAGCGGACGGAGCGTCAAAGAAAAACAATGAAAAAACGAGCGGAGCGGATTGGTTCTGTTTGAGCATTAACAAGCAAAAATATCTATATTAATAGAAGAAAGTTTCTGTATGTATGTCTGCGTGTATACATGTGTGCAGTATAGCGGGGCACTAGTCATCGCAGAGCTTCGAAGTTCCGTGGGGGTACTCCTTGATGCACTCCATTCGAATTTCAAAATGGCCGTCGAAATATGACCGAAGTTCAAAATGGCCATAAATGAATTTATGATCACCAGTTATTAATTCAAAATGGCCCCGCCAATATGGCGGATGAATTTTTCCGATTCCAGTTAAAGTGGATATCTAGGGGTTTTTAGGGTAGCAAATAAAGAATTTATGATCAAAACTCATAAATTTTAAATTTCGATGATAATATGGCGGACGAATTTCGCCTAATAAATGTCATTTTCCGGTCAGCTGTATTTTGAGCTGTGTTACATTTTAGCAGAAATAATTATGTATGTTAACAGCGCGCTAAAAATTTATGTATATGCGGTTGTTAAAATGCCGAGCTCAGTTAAAGTAACGTGGGCCTATATGAGTCCAATGTCAATGTAATCCATCGGATAGTGTGTGAGTTTTTTCGCTCGAAATTCCGCAGCTACTTCAAAGGTCGCGGGATGGGTTCTTTTCTACAGTCTTGGCCGCTAGTTTTTTTATCAGTTCAAACTTTCCTACAATTCTCTAAATATTCTGTGCCTCTCTCCTGATTATTTCGTTGCTAACGAGGAATTGGGAATCAATTCGATCAAGGAAGTTAAATGGCATTGTTGTTAGTTCTTGATTGGGGCCGATTACAAAACTCGTATGCTGAAGTCGATATCAACCTTTTCAATTTTTTATATTCACACACAATCTAGTGCATGATTCATTCTAGTACAACAATCGAAATAATAAGCCGAGTTCTAGGTTAGGAAAATCTATTGTACTTGACTTCACCATGTAGGTGCGTTATTTTAATCTTTTATAAAAAGGACAAAGGAAATATTCTTACAGAGCAAAAGTAACTTGTTATTTCATTGCCTACAGTATAACACACTAAAAAAATTGATTACGTCTATTTTTGCAAATATTTCCATAAGTCACGGCTTCAACCTTCATACATAGAACGATTCATTTATTTTATTTGTCAACTGTCAATTTAAAAAAAAAAACACATGTTGAGAAAAGAAGGGAAATTTAAAATATCCCTTTGTGATGGTAACTATTCTCGAGGACAAAAGTTTGTATGGAATTTTTTCCCGAACAGAACAGAATAGATTAAAAAACCCAGCTGCTATTGTTTTATAGGGTTTCGAATTCTGTGCTTATGTATAATTCTTTCACTCATAATCCTCTAAATTTAAAGCAATATTTAACTTAATAATAAAATATGCCTACAACTGTCATCTGTCTTTCAAAATTACTTTCTGGAAAAAAAATTTAATTACACTAATGGAGTTCCTAATTGAGATGATAGAGTGCGCCAAAATAGCCCTACAGCAGAATCCTCCCGCTCACTTCAAGGCGCCCAACGTTCTCCCCCCCAAAAAAACTTAATTAGATTTTAATGAAAGAAACATCCATAAACCAAACATAAACAAAAGGATATTTTCTGTCACCCTGAAGGCGACCGAAAAAAGGAAAAAATAATAATAAAACTTCACAAACGAATTTGAGATAATCATAACGGTACAATGAACACTTGTTTTTCATTCGCCCCCCTGCACCGCCGCGCCCTCTGTTCTCAGCCCAGACAATCAAGATGACCCTAGCAATTAGGAGTGAATTTATCCTTGGTAGAAAAAAAATCCAACATAATCGGGAATCATCCCTTGATGATATTAGTTGGTCCATGCCAAATTAGTCCTCGGCAAAGGATGTGGACCCCCCAGTGACCTTGTAGGTCATTGAATTTAAAGTTTTCATTGCGACCGCTCTCTTTCGTCTGAAATACGATTGAAAACAGGATTAACTTTTAATCTCGGTTTGTTATTATCAAGTAATCCTGTTCTGAATTGGAAAGGATAAGGGTTGACATGTTGAGGGTATGAACCTTGTGATGCGTGTGTATTTATAAGTCCAATTGTTTTTTGTTTTTCGGAGTAGGAGTTTGGAACAGTTAGCAGACTGTAGGGTGTATGGATAATGAGTGGTACTATATCCTTCAAGATAAGTAAGTGGGTGTTGTTGCTGGAAAATTAGTGTGGGTAAACTACAACACAGTAATCCCTTAATTAGTGAATGAACTGCCACTGTACCACAAGGAACGCAATATGTAAATGTTCCAGTAGAAGTTCAGAAACCATCACCTTTCAACCTTTCCATATAATCGTATAGAATTTTAATCTATGAACCCACATGCATCAGTCTGCATAGTTAGCCTAGGAGTTAAGGTGTTGGATTGCCATTCTAAAGATCCATGACCCAATTCCAATTCCAATAATCGACCATTCCAAACGCGAGTGTCGTCTTCCCAAGCGGTCCCCCAACTAAGTACTAACTACATCCAATGCTGCTTGACCTATGCAATCGAACGAGAATCAGTCTACTGAGTATGCTAATGAGACCCTCTGTAGTCACCAAGATAATTTCCCGTTTTCTTCAACCTCTACAATTTTTTAGAGCACTAATTGTGCCCTTTAGTCTAGAATAAGTGTGGGCGTACCATGCTTCGTTTATTCCGTGCGTCGTACTCGTTTCTGTAGCCGGGTGCATTTAGAAAAGTAAAATTTTTTCTCAGGCGTTCCGTGCCTGTTTCATGACAAGTACCGTCGGGTCTTATTTTAGGGTTATGGAGCCGGCAAGTTTTATTTTTATTCGGGCAGTCCGTTACTTTGTTGGTGAAGTAGTATGGTCAGTTAGAGTCAACGTTTAGTGGTAAGCTAAAGCTAAGCTCGATGGATAGAATAAATTTGAGGTTATGAGGAGTTAGGATCATGTTGAAGGGGATGGAGATGAGCCTTGCTTTTCAATTCATGGATGAAAATGCTCACTTCAAAAGATTGTTACATATTTGGCTCGTTCTACTGATGAACGATTTCCTTATAGCGTGTGGAAAAAGGTAAGCTTGGGGCCAGTGGAAAAAAGACGGATGAACGCATGGAAGTCTTAAGTTGAAGACTTGAGTGGGGCTCATAAGCTAACAGATAAACGTTCTTCTTCTAAGCCAGATTAGTGCAGGACATTCACACAAGAATATGTGTGAACGTTTCATCGCTTTCCTAGCAGAGTCGTAATTCTGTCTCTTGAGACAGTTCTAGATTGTGCAGGTGATATCGCAGCGCTACATGTATAGTCAGATAACTCACCAGCGCCCTTAGGTCCGCTATGTTTAAAGTTATAATGTCTTATAAGGTCTTTGGTCTATCTAAGGCCTGGTACTGAGTAGGCAAAGTTCAGTCCCTTAACCCATTCCTCTATCAGGGACTTGAATGTGGACCATGAGATGCCACAGAAGGGTTCTGGGCCCTGGAGTAATGTATCAGACTACTCAGTGCAGTGCCGGCTTTTTTGCGCCCGGTGCAGTATGCTATATAGCGCCTCTATCAGCTGTTCATTTTTTGATCGCGTGAAGGGCAATGTGGATTTCCATTAATATATGAAAATGAAGGCACGGGAACACTTTTTCACTTTTTCCTGAAATCGCGCCCGTCCAATTGCGCCCGGTGCAAATG
The DNA here is from genome assembly GCA_949987705.1 of Thereva unica. Classification (NCBI taxonomy): domain Eukaryota; kingdom Metazoa; phylum Arthropoda; class Insecta; order Diptera; family Therevidae; genus Thereva; species Thereva unica. Next base: position 111,135,948 of record OX465284.1, read on the forward strand.
CACCAATTGCACCGATGAAAGCGCCGCCCCTGAGACCGCTCTATCGACCGCGAGCCTGTCTGCAGCTTCATTGGGGCCCAGTAGAGTGAGACCCGATTTTTTCTGGCCAGGCTCTATATGTATAGCGGTATAAGTGATATCAGGTTTAACGATCGTTTTGTACCTCTATTTGTGGTTTTAGACCCCATGTCTTACTCAAAAGCTTTTTTTTCAGGTTCATCTGGCCCTAGTTCAGTCTCTTGTCTAGCTTTACTCGCAGAAATTTTACCGAGTCTGAGTACCTACTCAACCGTCGTGCCCTGGATACATATAGGACCTAATTCTACTTTGTAACGTTTGGAAAAAGTCACCAGAACATCCTTATTTGGATGTGGATTGTTAATTATCATAAGGTTTATTAGCCTTTTATAAGAGGTTATCGATTAGCTTCAGATTGATTTTATGAATTTCTTAATCCCACCGGAACTTTACTCCAGTCCATGACGGTTTTTTACATTTCGAAAGGTAGTTGTCTCCATATACTACCTGGAGCAATAAAAACTTTACATTCAACATTTTTTTTTTATTTTTTAGTCCATTATGTGTTTTCCGCCATTTTGTAGTGACATCCATATTAGATTTAAAATGATGTCATACAGCTTACTGTACTATACTTGTCAAACACTTTCATTTGATAACCCTATTGAAGGCGTCTTAAAAAAATTAGTTAGCCACCATTTTGTATTGGCCGCCATGTTGAATTTTAAATGACGCCACATAGCTACTTGTATTATGCTTGTCACACCCTTTTATTTGATACCCATATCTAGTGGGTTGTAAAGAAAAAGATAATCCGCCATTTTGTGTTGGCCGCCATGTTGAATTTTGAATGACGCCACTAATTGTATGCTACTTGTCATACCCTTTCATTTGATATCCATGTCGGTGGGGTAGAGGAATACAATTGAAAAATTCGGCCGCCATCTTGGAACCGTCACCTTGATCTTTTTTACAAAAATTGACATTCGAATCTAACCACCAAAAACGGACTTTAGAGCAAAGTTGCGCAGAAAAATGTACTTTTTTGAGATTACGTCTGGATATTTCTACTCTGTAGTGCTAATTTCAATTGTCAAAAGTAACTGTCACTTGTCATGTCAAACTGCATTAATCGAACACACCGAAGTAGAATATTTTTCAGTTCGTAGTACTTAAAGACTGATTTCAATTTTAATCCCAGTACTCTATAGTTTGTCTATTATTCAAAGTGAAAGCGATTCACTAATTATTCAAGTACTACAAAAACAATTCACAAACTAAAACCCCCATGAATTTTTAACCTTGTTTTGGAGGCGGAGGGCATTATATTAAAGCTCAACTTGATCCCATATTTCTGCTGTTGCCAAGTTCCCAACTTAACTCCCATTCAACTGCTTGGGGCTGTCCTGACTGGCGAAATAAATATTTCAAATTTGATTCCCTCTTGTTGCCATTTATGTACTAAATAGCGCCATTTATGCCCAGCCCAAAAAGGACTACAACAGTGGAATTAAATTTAGGTTAAACTAAATCTACGACTAAAGTCGTATCCGTGTGCACACGACTTTGTTTCGGGAAAGTTTTTGGAAGCGTCATAAAGTTGTCCTGTCGTGTGGATCTCCAATTCTACAAGGGTAGAAGAACACCAGGAAATTGGGGTAGATTTAATAATTCTGGGGAGATTCAATGCGTTCCACAAGCTTATTTACATTTGGAAGATGCCAACCAGACTCGGTCCACATGATGACATAAATATAGATACACAATGGACGAAATAGAAAAAAAGGATCTATTTTAAGGATAACAACGAATTCTTTGATCTCTCCAATTCTGAAAACGAATTTATATGGCAACTTGTACATGTGTTCTCGTTCTAGTAGGTGCAGAAGGGTGAGTGGTGGGTGGTTTTATGTACAAGGAAAATCTCTTAAATGTCGAAAAATGTTCTCCCATTATTTTGCGTTGATATGGCGTGTATTGGGGTTATTATTCCGCTCTATATGGCGATATGTGAAAGTACATATATTGCGCAAAATATTTTCGTGGAATATCTCAAGAAGCTTCGTATTGGTTACTTCTGGGAGCTTTCCTCTTTGCCGGAGGATGTTTGTTGATCGCAAAGTAATGTTTTTCCTTTCTTCTCATTTAAACGACAAAGTTGGGGATTGTCTTACTTCTTTTTGGAAATTTTGCGAGACTGAAATTAAGCCATTAAAAATATATTTTGTTTTATTAATTTAAAATTACAAAAGAATGGGGGATTTTTTAAGGCAGATTTTTGGATTAGGTTAAATTAGATGAAATCCCTACAGACATAGAGGCGAAGATGACAGCTTAGCATAGTAGGTTATTAATTCTAGTGCAAAAATGTTCATGGCCTCAACGAAAACTTCAACGCGGTTCCAGATTCACGCCGTGAACACCCGCGAACAAGCGCGAACGCGAGTGTGGATGCTGTTCGCGCCTTGCTTCCCGTTCCGAGTGGATACGACGTGAATTCTTCCCTTAAATTCACGGCTTGAGAGTGAATAGAAGTTCAGATCTTTAGGCACGAACTGACGATAAACTTTGGTCAGCTTTTATGGACTGCAGGCCCCATATAGTTGGCGGCCGGTGAGTGTATGGTGATACTTGGCCTCAAGGCGAAAACTTTCAGGCCAAGGCCTGTCGGCGACCTGTGTGTAAATTAGGGCCTAAAGATATCCTACACCAAAATTTTTACGCGGTTGTGCAAACTCCAGAAAGTAACATACATAGTAGCTCCTCGATTGTTTAGCCTCTACCGGCCAGCTAAACGCGCTACTCGGTGAATGCTTCAGGGTACGAGCCAAGTAACACTGATCCGCGAAAGGCCCTTAGAATATAGAACTACAAGAAGACACACGCCGAATTTTAGCGTAATGAAATATTTGTTGAGTGAAAGCTCACGTTTTTGTAGTTGTGTGTCCACCACAAGCGGAAAAGGCGAGTGGAATAGAGGAGAGCAAGAAGTCAAAATTATCAGCTATCTCAAATAAAATCTTGCTCCTCCCACCCCCTTCCTCCCAAATGAACTTTAAAATCCGCTGGCAACATAGAATGTCAAACGAAGAACTATGGCGCCGTGCCGACCAAGAAAGGATAGACGACCAAATAAGGCGAAGGAAATGGAATTGGGTTGGCCACACCTTGCGACGCGAAAACGAAAATCTAGCCAAATAGGCCCTTGACTGGAATCCGCAAGGATCTCGTCGAGTCGGAAGACCTAGAACAACATGGAGGAGAACCCTACTAGCAGAAGCCGTAACAACTGGGAGATCCTGGTCGGAGCTGAGAGCTGTCGCGCAAAACAGAATCCGCTGGAGGGTAACTGTTTCCGCCCTATGTCCCATGAGGGATTAAAGGAGCGTGAAGAAGAAGAAGATGGCATTTCATCTTAATGTAAACAAAGCAGATATAATTTGACAGCCAACTAACCCAATTTGACAGTCGACTGATCTAGATTTCACTACGGTTACGTATACGGATTATATTCGCGAGGGCCTTTCCTGCAAATCTATATTCTAAGGAAAGGCCCACCTTGCTGTGGTTATGACCGCAAATACGAATTTTTAGTGCGATTAGGTGGGAGGGGGGTCAAGCTGAATCTCACGACATCTCACCAAGGGGAAGAGAGGGACGCAAAAATCACCTCACGAATTTATGGACGACCCCTTACATGTTAATTTCTGACAATCAAGATCCTCAATACATAGCCCGCCCAAAGCCCTTACGCAACTCAATGCTACATGCGCTTGATCTTCCCCAAACAGTTTGAAGCCCAAATACACGACAGCATGGTCAACAGTACTACCTTGCATTTTAGGCCAGTGGAGGCCCATGACAAAATTATTGGCAGCATCCTTCTCTCGGGCGTTCCTATTGGACCAATAACACTCCACCCCCCCCCCCCCCCCCCCCCACCCCCAGAAGTCCATGTAGAGGGGGCAAGGCTCAAAAATCAACATCATCATTAATTCACATTTTGTTTTTTTTTAATTTTTACCATAGATTCACCATTTGTGATCTTAAAAACTCCTCGATACCGATTTTCAACGGATTCAGAACAATTTTGCAAAATTCCTCCGCTATATTTTAAAATGTTGACTATAAAATCGTCATTTGTAGGCCAAAAAACCCCCGATCCTGAATTCCAATGGAATCGGAACCCAATTGCAAAATTCGTCCGCCATCTTGGAAGCGCCATCTTGATTTTTTTTACAAAATTGTCAGATTGCATTGTGGTTAAATTGTATTATATTATGGTTAAATTGTGATTCTTCGTTTTCTTCTTTTGCCCTTCAGCCCAATTCGAGCATTGGCCTTCATCAGCTTCTTCCTCCAGACGTCAGTTTGCTCCGCAGCGTGCCTTTTGTGTTCAAGGACTTCCAACTAAATACTACAGCGACAAATATTACAAATTTCCTGGACGTCTGATTTGACAACTTTTATTGAAAGACCCTGTCCTTTCTCGCAGCTGTTCCAATCTACCTAAAATATTCATGTCACATTTCACTTTGTTCGTAGCCCTTGTTGTTCATTTTCATACATTTGGAAACTTCTCTCAATTTCACTTCGCAGCTGTGTGCACTACGATCCCGTGGCAATAACAATATTCAAATTTCAAAGCGATATGAAAATTGCAAAGAGGACATAAGAACAAGACTTAGGCACACTGTCCACGGCGTCGTCATTTGACGAATGCATGCAACCTATAAATGACGTAAGGCATTTTTTGCATATTAGTTATGTCCACGTATCGTCATACAATCGGCATTCAAGATACAAAACGTTTCATTTTTATTTCAAGTAGCAACGCGAAAGCACGTCTTGGGTTGGGAAGATGTCAAGTGATGATGAAGATGTGATCATTGCATACAACTTTATTAAAAGACGACGAAATAGACGTAGATTGTATTGGCTTCATCCATACATTGAAAGAAATAGAAATTGTAGACTGTTTGTTGCTGCCCGAGAGCTATCAGAAGATGATTCTGTATTTCAATCATTTTACCGAATGACTAAAAATACCTATCAAAATTTAGTCTCTGTTGTTGGACCATTAATACAAAAACGAAATACTGCAATGCGAGACTGTGTCAGTCCAGAAGAAAGGATACTTATAACTTTGAGGTAAGCTATTATTTAAATACATAATCCTACCTAATAACTATAACCAGGACATCCTCTTGTATAAAATAAAAAGAAACTATTATAATAGAAAATGTATTATTAAATATTAAAAAAATATATTACATACAAAAGACATGCATTTTAAAGTACAGATTACAAGTTTTCAAAGTTTTCAAGTTGTGATAAATCTTCAGAAATATTTGTATTTGAAGAATAATTTATTGGAGACATTACAGGAAACGATGAATTTGAATTAGATTCTACAGAAGATATTGGTGAATAGTTCTCCTTGTATTGTTGCGACTGCTGTATTGAAGAAAAATTGTCCCCATATTGTTGTGGTTGATGTGATTGGCCTGACTGAATTTCTTCGAGTAATAATAATACCTTAATTCTAAACTTTCTCATTTGCTCCTCAGACAAATTTTCTACATCTGGCAACAAACTTAGTAGAAACATTTTTCTAGAACTGTCTGTCTTTAATTCTTTTTTTTTGTTTGATACAACGGATCCAGAAGACGGTGTTTCAAATGTATTCGTACTTGTACGCGTATATGGCACTTCGTCAATTGTAGAAGTAGATTCTATATTTTCAGTGTTTACCTCTGAAAGTGGACTAGGTATATTCCCCGGTTCACCAGTGTGTACAATTGCTTTTACAAAAGGGAGAACAAATTGTAATTCTTCGTGCAGATAATATAATTTTTTTTGCTTTGTGGATGAACCACTAGGGGTTGGTTTTAGGCTCCGGACAAATCCATTCCTTATATTCCTCCACTTAGTTTGACAATCAGCAACTGCAAAGAAACATGCATTTTCTAATATTACGTACGTTTTTTTAGATACCTATCAACTGGATGTAGTTTTCGAGCACTAGGATTTTACTTTGCTCGAGGAGAATGCACTATATCTCGAGTAGTAGCAGAAACAACAGAAGTTATATGGGTCTCACTAAGAGAAACTTACATGCCTGTACCAACTACAGGTGAATGGAAGGCTATTGCAACCAGATACTACGAGCTTTGGAACCTCCCAAATTGTTTAGGATCAATTGACGGGAAACATATAAGGATTCAAAAGTATCCCAATACAGGATCTGCAAATTATAATTATAAGGGATACCATTCTATTATTTTGTTGGGATGCTGCGATGCAGACGGTTATTTTACGGCTATAGAATGTGGATTTGCTGGAAGAAATAGTGACGGTGGTGTCTTTCAGGCATCGGCTTTTGGAAAGTGGTTAGAAAGAGATGGTTTAAATATTCCTAATTCGGGATCACCTTTACCAAATGATGGAGATAGTGGAAATATATTTCCATATTACTTTGTCGGAGACAATGCGTTTCCTTTAAAGAAATATTTAATGAGACCTTATTCAGTGAGAAACTTAGACAACGTTAAAAGAATATATAATTACAGATTGAGCCGTGGACGAAAAACAATTGAATGTGTTTTCGGCATGATGTCACAAAAATTTCAAGTTCTTTTGAAACCTATTACATGTCGCAAATATGCCACGATAATTTCTATAGTAAAATGCATATGTATTTTGCATAACTACATACGGAAACGTGAAGGAGTGCAGTACACAATCAGTACATTCGGGGATTCAACAACACAAACCCAAAAACCGATTTTGATACCCAATATGACTTTTGAAAACACACCAAATGGTTTACGTAACTATTTATCAAATTATTTTTTGAAACCTGACTGTGCACTGTCTTGGCAGTGGAATTACTGTGTAATTGAATAAATAAATAAGTACATTATTATTACTCACCAGATGTGTTTGTTTTTTGTGCAACTTCACTCCAAACTCTGTCCGTAACATCTTTCCTTGAGTATTCCGGTAGTTTATTATTATAGAGGCAAGGATACTGCTCAATAATGCCAACAAAATGGACTGCTGAGGTGGGCATTTTGTAAAATAAACACGTCTTTGCGTCTCGCAATACGCTTGAGTAGTAACATGCTGCCGCACGAGCTTCATGACGAACGCATGTCGACAGGCAAACGCGACGTTGCCGCACCGTGGACACAGTTTCGTTTATTTCTACCCAAGATGCAAGCAATCGTCAAATGACGATAGCGTGCGTATGACGTGCGGTATACGTGGACAGTAGGCCTTAGTTATACTTGCAAGAACAAGAACAAGTGGATGGCGGAAGATGCTGTTGCCAACGATGAAATTCTTTTACGCTACGAATGAAAGGAGGCGTAAATAGTTTTCGTTAATTTTTCCGTGTCCGAATTTGCCCATCGTTCCTTCTCAGCCGATTCGATCTGCTCCTGAATGTGTATTAAAGACCCTCGCGAGTATGTTTAATTCGGTTCAAGGTATCGTAACCACCGTCTGTTGATCGTAAAATTCGTCCTTGTTCGCGTTCGGGCTTATCTCGGTTGGCGCATAAACGGATACAATATGGGTCTTGATCGTTTCATCGATGGTTATAACCGCAGAAAACTCAGATATATAATAGGTTGGATTGCGATATTACGGCTGGCAGCCTGTCGATCGATCATAAACCCGACGCCTGCCTCTCGTTCATCACCACCAGAGTAGTAGTAAAGCATCATCGTTTCGTTTATTGTTGGCGGGACGATCGTCAATGTCCGGAATCCGGTAAGTCGTAGTTCCGATAGCGCAGCAACTAATATTTTGCATTTCGATAATACCATTGCTATGATTTCCTTTGGACCGACGCGATGCGATTAGGGCATTGATACTCGTCGTAATTAACCTTGAGTGCAGAAACTGCAAGGACTAAAAAGAAGGTAATCAGTGAGGCCCACGTAAACTGTTTTTAATGCCTAATCTCTTCAATCCTTAAGTACTAATAAATATTAAATAAAGCAAATTTTCTCACTAGCATAGAATTAAGAATTCCAACAGAGCGCTGCCATGAAAACGTATTCACTTGACATCCTTTGACTTGAACGACATACAAAAATGTTGAAGCCGAGATTATTCAAAAATTCCTCGAGCTCAAGCAGAAACAAAGGATGCCAGGACCTCCGCGTTCATTCAGAGCACATTCCTTTCAAGATCTAAGCCAACAGCAGTCGTTCCTTCCCTTATCCCCCCGCAGGGACGAAAAGCATCCCCTTTTGCCTTTTTTGAAATGACACAGCTCCTTTGAGGACATAATTCGCCTCGACAAGAACATGGCGAGCTCTCGCAGGACGAAACCCATTTCTCTTATGGTTATTTTATTAATTTTGATAATATTTTACTGCGGTATGCGCCTTCAGTATCGTATGTACATATGTGTATATGGCGTCGTTGTAGCAGTACGTGGCGTGTGCTGAAGCAACATATGCGACCACGACGACGACTAACCCCACATCGACTGTCCAGGACACGCACGGCTTGCAGAATAACCAATTTTTATTGTCTGTCCTTTTTGGTTTTATTGGGTTGAAACTTATTGGAGCTCCGTTGGCGGACATTTTTGTTAATTCGGCGGTGAAAAAATATGACAGTATTTATTGGTGCGGTAGTTCTGGGCTTAATTGGTTACGGTATGAAGACGCGAGCACGTGCCCAATTCGTCCTTGACATTCTGTGTGTGAACGCATCATAAACATTATTATTTGGCCACGAAGAATGGAGGATTATCGATTTCCAGGATTAATTTATTTTCATAATGAAATCAGTTATTTCGGGCGTGATTGAATCTTGGCTATAATGTGTGGATTTAATTAATGAACTGTGGATGGCACTTCAGGTATGAATGAATACTGTTTTAATTGTTTTATATTATCATGCATAGCTTGGATGCTTCTTTGCTTATGTAGGAGGTAGTGGAAGCTGCCAGGGAAACGGAGCAGGGAAACCATCGCTTCCATCAAGTGTGGCTACTAGCCAACCTGGACGTGAAGAACGTCCGCAATTCCGTTAGGTGGGACACGGTGTTTGGCGTGATGGAGCGCGACATCAGACTCCCTCTGTATCTGCGAAGGATGCAAGGGGATTACTTGAATGAGCGCTTCATAACGTACGAAACCAACGATGGCTAGCAAAGAAGAGAGATAACATCTGGGGCCGCCCAGTACTCCATTCTAGGATCCGACGTTTGGAATATTTCCTACGACGAGCTACTACGTTTGGATATGCCCGAGGGTGTCTTCCTGGTTAGGTACGCCGACGACGTCGCGGTGATCATCACCGCAAGAGACGCTGAAGCCGCGCAGATGGGCCTCAACCAGGCAATGTGTAGATTCTCTTCCTGGATAGACGACTGCGGGCTTGCGCTTGCAGCTCACAAAACGGAGATGGTGCTACTGACGAAAAAGGTGGCGGTGGAAGTCGAGTTGGGAGACGCGACAGTTGTATCAACGAACGTCATGAAGTACCTCGGAGTGATGCTGATAACAAGTTATTCTTCGAGGTACACATACTGCGAGTAGCGGACAAGGCAGCAGCGGTGGTAGCGTCGCTTAGCAGGATCATGGCCAACATTCACGGCCCCAGATCCTGCATGCGACGTCTGCTCATGCGCACTGCCGAGTTCATCCTGCTCTACCGAGCGGAGGTGTGAACCGACGCGCTGCGGCATAAAAAATACCGCAAGCACATAGCCGCGGTGAAACGAAGAGGGGCTTTTCGTGTCGCGTGCTCTTACCGCACGGTCTCTAAGCTCGCAGTGCTGGTGGTCGCCGGGTCATCCCGATCGACCTGCTAGACCAGGAGAGACAGTTCGTCCACAGAGAGGAGACCAGACTGAGATCAGGGGCCAGTTGAAGCAATTCGACGTCGACTGAAAACGACACGAAGCGCGTTCAAAAAACTTACTATGGTTAACCAGGGGACTTTTTGAACGGCAAAGTAGTGGGAAGTGGTTACGTTGTAGTTAACCACGGTGTTTTTGAACGACAAAAGTTTACCAAAGTTAACCATAGTAAGGTTTTTGAATTCGCTTTGTGGCGTTTTCAGTCGACGTCGAATTGCGTGAACTGGCCCCTGATGAGATCTGGCAAAAGGCGCTTGGAGGGTGATTCTAGGGGCAGGTGGACAGTCCGACTGATCGGCCAGCTGAGCACTCGGGTAGACCGGGAGTTCTGCGGGGTTGACTACTACCTGACCCAATTTTCGGCAGGCCATGGCATCATCAATGCGAACCTGAAGACAATGGGTAAAGTGGCGGATGCCGCATGCCTCTACGCGGGGACTCCGCTTAGGACGATCCCCCCACCACACGTTCTTCGAATACATTCGGTGGGAGGTTAAACGAGGCGCGAATGAGGAGAAGTTCGGAAGCATGACAATTGTTGGGATAATGCTTCGAGGCCTGGGTCTTGATATTTGTTACAAAATTTGCTCTCATCACTTCCCTGTTGTTTTTACTTTTAAATTACGTTTTTTCGACCGCCGAAAAGTATGCAACATTCCGAAAAGAAAAGGAAATTTTTAAAATTTCCCAAAACCTCGATAGAGACCCCGATAAAACCTGGGTCTTGAGATTTGTATGGGGAAGAAATAGTTCATTAAAAAACACGGCTACAAAGGGGAATTTTAAATTTCCCTTTCTCACATAGGTTTTTTTTTAGTTGACAGTTGACAAATAAAGTAAATTGTTTTGTTTACTGAATGAAAAACGAGAAAAATTAATGGAGAGATAAAATAAGACTGATCTTTATGCAATATTAGAAGAAATTAAAACATCCCAAGCGGTAATTTATGCAAATGAAAATTTCCCATTGCGTTTTTTTAATATTCCAGAATAAAACAGAACCGGACAGATTAAAAAACGCACCTATTATCACAAAACCTCTCAAATACACCCCCTTATTGCCTTCGTCTACAGTTTCTGAAACCAGTAATATTGTCACCTCCTCGCAATGTTTACTTTTGGGCAATTTGAAGTAATGGATGTTCATAAATTGTCCCCCTGGGGTGCCCTACTCCACAGCAGACCCGCACCAACCCAAACGAAAGGTGTTAAATTATTGGTGGCTACTTTAAGAGTGATTTCGGTTTAATAAATTGCTCTATTACGGCTTGATGTAATCGATTTCTCAACATTTTCAGTTTGAGCAATTTCGTCGGTGTCGTAAAACGACTGGGCTTGATGTTGGTTGATGTGACATTTAGGAAAGACAAATTGAAAGTGTAGTCACACCTGCGTTAGATTTGTGCAAGTTATTGTTTGCGACGCAAGTATTCGTCGTCACCTGATGTTGTTGACACATTTTGTTTTCACTTCTGCCGGGTGGAATTGGACGGGGGTGGTTGCTTTCTTCGTGATTAGGTTTTTTCTTGGGGTTAATTAAGTTTTGTGTGAGTATTGATGCTCTTTCTTGATTAACTGTCAGTGGATTGTTTTGTAAATGATACGAAGAGTCAATTCCTATTAACCTTTCTACAATGGTTTTTGGGATTTGGAGAAATATAAGCTTGGGTCAGTTTATCCCAAAATGGCCGCATTCCAGATTGATATGCACATGTCGCCTTAACTGTTCTATAATATTGTGATATATTTCCACAAGTTCCTCAGATTGCGCCTAAATTACACACCATATGTGTCATTCATAAGTCCCCAAATATTGACCCAGTCTCTGCTATTTTGCTGTCGTAATTCCGACATTACTTACCAAGATAAACACTCGATAAGGATCTGAAAGGACCTAAGTGGAATTTCGAGTAATAACAGCAATTTTCCCTTTGGATTAGGCAAATAGTCAGAAACAGGAACCCACCCGAAAAAATCAACTTTAGCACGGAAACTGTGTCAAAGGTCAAGTTAGGAGAACCCGGGTCGAAACACCCTCACGCATGCATGCTAGGGAAAAAACGCAAAAATTTCGCCACCCCCACCAACCCATGGCGGCCATAAAGAAATTGCCATAAATCCCTTAGCAATTTCACAAAAGAGGACAAATCGAGCTTTAATGGAGCACGAACACGAAAAATATTTATGAATCCTTGCTGCGCGGTCTTGCATGAAGCTCAGTTCTCTCACGGATGGTACCTAGTGATGTCGTCACGTAACCGCTGCAGTTCTTTAATTCGGTTAAATCGCTGCACCACCGTGATTACGTGTTTTTTTATATATATTAATCCCGGGTTATCTGGGAGCTTCGCTGACTAAGGGACAATGGACACGAAACACAAATTGAATGACAGAATGCCGGTGGTTGCCCTCCCGCAAGGACATGTAATGTGCTGCTGCATGGACATAAACAGGACCTGGTTTACTTTGAATCATGATTTATTGGATGGAATGGCTTACAACTCGCTCTCAACGTTTTACGTGAGCAATTCAATTAACCCAAAAAAGCGACCGACTCCACGTGCCCGAATTAAATTAGATTGGGTTATGAAAGACGTAACCTTTGTCCCTCGTGGATGTTGTTTGAGCAGCGAATCAACGAAATTTGTTTGTCGTTCGTTGTTGTTGTTTTTTTTTTAAGGACTAACGAAGCGTTAAACGAATCTCCTTTGTTGGCAGAAAATTTTGTAAAAAATTTACGGTTTTATTTTTTTGGAGTTGGAGTTGGAGTTGGAGTGGAGTTGGAGTAGAGAGCTGCTTGTCTTCACTTCTTTACATGAATTAAATATGTCCACTTTTCTGGAGAAAAACATTTTTGTTTAGCATTGAAGAGAGGAATTTAGGTAAAGAAAGTAAATTTAATTTTTTTCGGTAACGTCGGTTACTTTTTTTTTATTGAGCTCCACATAAGTTTGAAATTAGTTTCCATGATGGATAAAGAGGACGAGGACGAGGTACATCTAAGAGCGAAAAACCTGGACCAGATGATCAAGTCAGAGGATATTTGGAGAAAAGTGGAAGTGACGCTGAAGTCTGTAGCCTAAGCAATACGAAGCTCAAAAAGACAGAGAAAGCGAAAGAAATGCCGGAAGAAATAGCAGCTAGATAGTCGATCCGGTCCCATAACTCAATGTCGTAAGCCGGTCATGAGGGGAGAATCCTGGTCAAGAAATAGGTGGTTTTTGGCCGGGTTAGAGACCGATAGGAAGTTTTCTGTCCATCGATCCCACGAGCACTTACATATGTTGTAACGAAACAGGCCGCTGTAAGCAAACACAACAGCACAACCGATGTTAACAAAAAGACAAAACCGCTGTATAAGCAGCTGACATTGCGAAACAGAACGACGACGCGCAGCTAGCCACCAGTATAAAAGGCCGATGCATGCCTGCGAGAGTCAGTCGTGATCAGACAGTGGAAGAGATGATTCCTCTGCCTGATAACTGGACAGGGCTATAGGAGAGTTGATCGTGTGGTTTAGAGTTGATCAAGTGGCGCCGACCGACTAATAAATTTACAAGCCACGGAGAGTTGATCCAGGGGCGCCGACCGGCTAATTCTCTTTATTTTTTTCTCTTTCCCTCCCCTCGATAGTTGCGTAATATAGTTGTGAAATACAGTCAATAAAAAGGATATAAAAGTACCAGGTTTTTTTTTATTTAAACCTTGGCTGACCTGCCGTTCCTGACGTTACAATGTAGCAACGGAAATTTGCTGATCCGTTTATGCCCATCTTCGCTAAGGATCCTGTGATCCTCTCGAAATAGACAAACCGCAATATATTCAGCTGACCTGGCCGGACGAGTTCCAGTTTTTACATCGCTTGTCCTGTGCGAGAACGCGCTTTATAATTACTACAAACAGTACGAACTTTAGGAATCGTTTCCGCGATATTTTCGCCATTTTTGTAGTGAATTTTCACAATGTGTTTGGCGAGTGTGTGTCGATCCATATCTGAAAAGCTACTTGTCAAATGTCATCGATTGCATCGATTGGAACAGCTTGTGGAGAGTCCTGGAAACCGAACACGTGCCATTGAGAATCATCCAGCCTCTCCAAGCGTCGTACGATGGCTCAACCAGCAGCGTTCGTATTCGAAGCGACTTATCCGAGGAGGATTCAAACGGGTATCCGACAGGGAGACGTTGCTTCGCCACTTCTCTTCAAGGTTGTGATCGACGCGATTATGCGCGCAGCATTCGATGGACGACTCGGAGTTCGATACGACGACAACTTCGTAACCGACATAATGTTCGCCGACACGGATGCAACGGACATCTCATACGACATTTCCCGCATCGCCCAATCATACGGGTTAAAAATCGCCGCCAGATAACGGATCAAAGAACAAGAAGATTTTTTTAAGTATTACGAAATACCACTGTGCGACGAGAAAGTCACTGTTTAGGCCGAAGTATGCTCAAAAACCCTTATCGGACCATTTTTCTTGAAAGTAGGAACGACCGTCGACGTCGTAAGCTATAGCGTGGATCACATAGCACACGTGTTCCGAGTTCCGTCTATCCGTTTTCCGTCGTGTGCGAAAAAAGTGTGATGAACATCGAATTTCAACAAGACAGCACACCTTCTCGCACTGTATCCGCTACGATGAACTTCCTGCAGCGCAAGATCCCAAGACAAGTTGTATCGAAAAAGGTGCTTTGATGTGGCGTTCTTGTTCTCAGGATGAGATAGTATTACGTATTCTACTCGTGGGATCATTCCAAATTCAAAATGGCGGCCAACACAACATGGCGGAAGACATAATAGAACAAAAAGTAGAAAATATAACCTATGAACTTGAAATTTTTGTACATATGCAAAATTCACATGAGAATGCAATCGAACCATTTTGTAAAAAATTCAAGATGGCGGTTGCAAGATGGCCGTAAACGCAAAATGTTGGCCAATACAAAATGCTGGCTACCTTTTTCTATAGAACGCGCTCGGTATAGATATCAGGGTGTGACAAGTAGAATACTATTACCTGTGTAGCGTTATTCCAAATTCAAAATGTCTGCCAATTCAAAATGGCGGTTCACCTTTTGCTTTACAAGCTCTCGGTATGGGTATCAAATGAAAGTGTATGACGAGTAGGTACAGTACAGTAAGCTGTGTGACGTTATTTTAAATCAAATATGGCGGCTACCACAAAATGGCGGGACACATAATAGTTTCACACTACGATTTTATTTTGAAATGAACTAAAAAAGAAAGAACGACAATTTCCCCTCTTTTTCGAACCTGAACACCTATTAAAACGACACCTCGTGTTGAAAGATCATTTATTTAATTTTTAATTTCCTCTGTGAGAAACTACTGGGTCTGTTTACTTCTCTTCAAGTCAAAGATGCCTAATGACATATTCTCAAACAGCACCTAATGACCTAAAATCAATAAAAACAACTCTCATTAATTAACAGAATGTGAACATCAAAGAGCCACTACACAACTGCCCGGTTAATTATAAATAATTTCACAGAATTCCTGCTGAAGGAAACGTTTCAACAAAAAGCTGCTTAGAAACATGCCTTCACATAATTTACAGATTCTAGACTTCCAGTGCTCTCCATTCGAACAGATTAAAAACTTTCATTGACGGCAAATTTAGATGTTTGTAGGCGGTTTGTGTACATTCCACGTTCCTATTTATCATAGATTAATAATTTTGAGCATTTTCGTATAAAAAGTAGTGATTCAAACCCTAGTCACAATGGCAGTAAAAAAAGGATTCATCAATCAAAACCTGCCGAAACTATGGGAGAAACCTAAAAAATTTGGTGTCATCGGTTTAAAAACGAAACAACTCCCAAAAATCACAAATCTCTTCGACAAAAACAACTTTTGTCCTGAATTTTGATGGCGACGACGACGTCGGACGTCTCAATGCCATGCCGGGGGTTTAAGGCCCCATAATTAGATATCTTCTGAGAGTTAGCAGCGTTTTAGGAGCTCTTTTACGCCTAAGATGATGGACCGAGCTACCCCGACCATCGGGGAAGACATTCGCCGCTTCATCGCCGGTGCCCCTCGGAGTCTTCAACGACGAGACGAGAATTGAAATTTCAATAAAATCATCATAATTTATTCCAGAGATTTCCTGGGACATGCTCATCGTGAAAATCTCAGCTCCGGACGGCACACCACAAATGGGCTGTTAGAACGCGATGCCTCCTCTGAGACCGTCTACCAGTCTTCACCGAATAGATCCTAGCATGAACTTGTGCCGTTCAGCGACCCTTCTGTGCATCCCTCTATCGACTGCTTACACAGTTAACTCAAAAGGATGAAATTCCACTGAACTTTCACCTTTATTCCATTTCATTGAAGCCCATCAGACTCCTTCTCTGTATTCGAGCAGATGTCAAGAGCATGGCTAAAGGACATCCGTTTTGATTAAAATTCTTAGATTTATTGCTGGCATAAACAAAATTAAAAATAACACTTGTCCACCCAGGTCTATATCGAGGACCTCCGTCATGTTTCTCAATAAGTTGAAGTTCATAAAAAACATCGAGAGAATCTCTCCTTCGGTTGGCATGGAAATTTCAGCAGAAATGTTGGAAGATCCTACAAGACACCTGCTCTCTGTATTGTGACGATAATGTTAATGGTTTCTGAACAAGGACATCAGTGCGATGTGTTGGAAACCCTACTGGGACAAGGATAAACCTGCACGAGGAAGATTTTGCGCTCTATTGTTCTTTGAATGCTTACAGGCTTCGTCCCCCAAGGACGGAAATTGCTTGTAGCAAAACAAGAAAGCAGAAGGACTCTTTTTTTTCTGTCGAGGCTATTTTTGGGGATTCCCCCACCTAGAGGACGAGATGAGTACTGATGATGTTTCACTTTGCACTTCAAAGGAATTGGAAAATTGTTGAACTTTGGAATTTTAAATGGGAAAAATTGTAATAAATATAGCGCATGCTGAGGTATAGGTGAAAGAGAGACTATCATTTAGGAAACTGTGTTCCTGGAAGCAAGGTTGAAAATAAGATGATTGACTGGCTAGACAACTGTTATTAATAGGTTAAGTTTTTGGGCGTCGATGGCAGGTGAAGTACTTAAGCCGAGGGCCCTATTAATGTTACATTTTTACAGCTTAACGAATTCGTAGGGTTAATTAAGGAATGCACTTGCATTTACGATACCAGTTCGTAAGGTCCTATCGCATGTGAAGTCAGTAGAATCGTTCCCTTATTTTTTGTTGACTCTCAAATGTCCTCCTGACAAGCTATAATGACATACTCCTCGAGAATATCTGTTATTCCAGTACAAAGGACTATCTCGATGAGAGGTACCATCAGCGTTTTCCCATTTGAGCTTCAACACTACTCCCTCGATGTGCAATGAATCCTATTGGGTCCAATAGCTCTTCAGGATTTCGCTTCTCTCTGCAATGTCCTTCCATTTAGGCTTCTCGCCGTCTTTAGGCTTCTCGTCGTATTCAAAATCGGGGAAATATCTAGGTCGTCGCGTTGGGCATCTCGGTGCTCCTGATCCTTACATCCTTTACTGGGTCAACAGTTGCCCTCTGCCACTTTTCCTTGTTATGCCAACGATATTTAAAACTTGGTTCGCATGGTCGCCGGGATAGTGCAGTATCCATTGGAAATACCCTGTTGCGATATTTCATCATTCCTTCTCCAATGTCTAATAGGATTCTGTGTGTTGTCATAAAGTCCAAACCGAGAATACACTCGTCTTATATGTCAGCTACCAGGAACGAATGTAAAAGCTCAATGTCGCCGAGCACCACATCCATTATTGTCTCGCAATGTAATTGCACTGGCTCTCCTGTTACAGCTTTCAGCATGACCGGATGACAGATCTTGATGCACCAGTATCTACGGTAATTGTGCATTGTTCATTACCAACTTTCCCGTCGATGACAAGGCTGTTGTTGCTTCGCTGCAGTTTGATGATGTTCCCTCTGGTTGCCTTTCTGCCGTTGTCCCCATTTTCGACAGCATGTTGAACGACTCCTACTTCCTGGAGATTTCGCTCCGCCTCGCTTTCGACCACTCCTTTGAAGATGGCCCGGCTCACCACAGCTCCAGCATCGCAGACGACCACGTACTTCTGAAGTGTTGATTCAATGGAAAATATTCTCAGTCGTATTGATTCCCCTTACGAAGACTGTACTCATTGTTGCTTGCTTCGCTGCCTCGTATGCCAGAGCATATGCCAAAACTTTGGTGGTAGTCTTCTTTCCGGCCAATCTGGCTGCCTGCTGCAGGTCCTGGTCCGTTAAGAAAAGCCTCTCTTGCTATCTCATTAATGTAGACCGAAACTAGAATATGTCAAATGCCCTAGCCTCTCGATATTGGCGCATAGTGGTTGTAAAGTTTCTCCTAGCCTTTGAAGTCTATTTCAAAGTTGAAGTCGTTAAACCTCTTGCATGAGCTGTCGTAACGCATTTCCAGCGCTTGAACCAAGAACCCATAGCTGCTAATTTTGTTCTGCTGGTATTGACTGTAATATTTATGCTGCTGTGCCCCTTAGTGATAACGTTAAGGACATTGCTTTCTCCTCCTCGGTCCAGTAATTACCCGCTGCTGCTGCTTCGAATTGATTCCAATTGGAGCTTGTAAGCAGGCCATGGGCTTTGCCCGTCGAAAGTTGGAGCTTCTTGCCTAGTTTCGTCGGTTTCCCGAGTCTGGTTAATTCGGCAGATCGATCACCCTCCTCCTTTCACATCCTGCATTTGGGACCAGACGATGGCGGAGTTAGTTCAATCTTTAGCTTTTCTTCATTTTCTTTTATGGTATTTTCCAGTTTTTCCAGATCAATTTTAATTTCGGTGACATTTATGTTGTAATTCCTCTTATTTCACATTTCTTACGTTTTTACAGCTTAACGGATTCGTAGGATCAATTAACGAATACACTTTTTAAATATTCACACAAAAACTTATTTATTACAAACCAAGCGCAATTTAATAACAAACATAATTCTTAAAGTTTACTGTTATCACTTGCGATTTAATATCTCACACTGTCAAATGAATGATTGACCTTAGTAAACGTATATATCACATGCATCAGTTTTCGTTAAACGTAATATAGCGACGTCTAGTCGGACCTAGATCCCAGTTGACGGCGCTGTAATGTAAAAATCGCACATTTGTTGTATTCAGGGCCTGCTTCAAGTTTAATTCAAACGTCAAATGTCAATTTTAGTTTGACAATTTAATTTTCGAAAGGTTTGTGTCTTGGATTTGTAAGGAATTTTTTTTGAATTGTAGGGAAATTTAATCCAAAAATTCGTTTGACAGTTTGTTGAATTTGCATTTTGTAGCACTTGTTTGTTATAATAGGTAAATCTTAAATCTCTTGAAATAGTGACAAACGGCTTTCATTTGCATTAAATAGCACAACTTCCTATTGATATTCTGGTCATACAAATGTGTAGGACGTTTAATCCTGATATGTTTACCTAATGCGTTGTGGAATATTGAACTTCTGTGCACGTTGGTTGAACCCATTTCCAATTATTGGAGAACAGTACAGGAATACTTGTAATTTTTAATGTACGATAGTCCTCACCGACACCGAACGCGATACATAAAAGGCTAGTTCTGCTACATGGTAGGATGTTGCAGATGCAAACCAAAATAAAGAAGTTAACATCAAATTTCATTCGAATAAGGGGCTGTCCTTAAATTACGTAACGCTCAGAGAGGGGGGTGGGGGTCTGGAGCAGCGTTACTAAGCGTTACAAGTGGGTATGGGGGTGTCTATGTCAGTGTTATGTAACGCAAGTTTTGAGATTCTAATTCATTAGACAATGAAAAATTTCAACCGAGTTTTCAGGATTGAAATCTCCGTTTTGATTTTTAATTATATTACTTTACGGATATTATAAGAATCGAAAATTTCTTCTAATCCATTCTTGGAAAAACGAACAAATAAAAGCGATTAACAAATTGAAACAAAAGCCGTGTTTTTTTAATGAACTACTTATATAGTTCTTCCCCATGCAAATCTGAAGACCCAGGTTTTATCGGGGTCTCTATCGAGGTTTTGGGAAATTTTTCAATTTCCCTTTCTTTTCGGAATGCTGCATACTTTCGGTATGATTTGTATTGTCCAAGCGTACAAAGTATTTTTTCGGGAATCGTATAGAAATGACGTACCTACATTGTTTAATCAAAAATCGTAAAGAAAAGTGATACTTTTCTAGTTAGCAACACTTTTCTTCACGATTTTAGATATAACTTTAATTACAGTGCGATTAATTGTCAACAGAAAATGGCCTACTTTGACCAATTATTATTTCTTACAATTTTTGATTTTCAATGTAAGGTATTAATATTTTCTTTGCAATTTTTGATTTTCAATATTAAATGTACGTCATTTCTATACGATTACCGAAAAAATAGCATGTTCAACGCGCTAAGAAAAGTGAGTTTTCCAGCTCGTGTAAATTTTAATCCACTCACTCGCTACGCTCGCTCGCGAATTAAATATTTACACTCACTGGAAAACTATCACTTTTCTTTACTTGCAGAACAATCTACTATTGTCGAAAAGAATCTGTAACAAATGTTCAACCTATTCGTCTTCGATTGTAAGATCAATGCTTCATCAAAGAACTGTTTGCGGAAAAAAAGTTGACCAAAAAAAAGTCGACTTTCCAAAACTGACACCTGTACGCACTGCTGCTAAAAGAGCGCGTGAGGTTTTAGCAGTCAGGAATCAGGATACAAAACGAAGAATTAGAATGGGTTGATGACGACTTGATCGACGACTAGCAGTCAATTGGAAATGATACAAGCGAAAAAAAGGGACAAGAGTATGCCTATGATTGGTATAGAAAAATACATGTCTGTTCCATGGGAAGATGAAATCTAAGTTAGCAATTTTTATATGTATATATATTCACATTTATATTTCAACTTGTGATAATAAAGTGAATTAATAATAACATAAAAATAGTTATTTTATAAAAAAACCGCATGGAGCGGTAACAAGCTATAGATTTTTAATAAAAGCAGATAAAAAACTTAAGAAAAACCGGTTTGCAAAGTTATTTGTTTTTCAACGTGTATTTGCAAAAAAAGTTATTTTCTTTTCGTCATATTCAGAAACTTGAATGGGGGGGGGGTTAACTGCAGCGTTACGTAATTGTTCAGGGGGGGTTTGGCTTCCCGTTACGGTTCCGTTACAGGGGGGAGGGGGGTATCGAATATCATCAAATTTAGCGTTACGTAATTTAAGGACAGCCCCTAAATTGTCAAATGAAATAGAGCTAACTACAATGATCTTAAGACGTCTTAAGGTTTAGTCGTTAAATTCTCTTAAGACTGACTAATTTTCTGTCATAACGTAATGAATCTTAAGCCGTCTATCTGAGCTTAAGATTATTAAGTTTTAACAGAAAATTAGCCCGTCTTAAGAGAATTTGACGGTGAATCTTAAGTCGTCTTAAGACTATTGTAATTACGCCTAATGCGTGAATTGTATTTTGGCACACTTTGTAATTTCGAAGTGTCCGTCGTGAAAGTACATAACAAATTCGGAATTGTAACTTGGCACCCCACCCTAACCTCAAAAAATTACCAATGTGACAGTTCGGTATAGCAGCAGCACGTCGTCGCCCACTTCTTTCATTATAATTTTGAAACAGAAAAACATTCTCAGAAACCTTTTCTCTGTTGCGTCCTTAATAGAACAATTCTTCGTATTTTTAATATTTCCCGAAAATGGCGTCCTTTATAAAGTTTGAAAAATCCAAAAACAGAAAAAAAATTTACTTCCACTACAATTAAATTCCAACAACAACAAAAAACTGAATAATTTTCAAATTTTCTTTATTATTATAGAATGGAGACGAAATTGGATTCTCGGCAAGGACAATTTCCGGCGTCCTTTCCGGACACATTCAAAGACTTCTTCGCCATGATGAGCGAGGACGAGGACCACTTAGATTTATTTTCCAATTTACTAGAAGATAAGGTAAGCAACGAAGAATATCATTTAAAAATAACCACGAGTGTTTGGCCCGCAGCACAGCGGCCAAATTAATGAACAATTTAATCCTTGGGGAAGAAAGTCCTGCGAAATATAAATTGAAAAAGAAAAAAAAATGTCAGTGAGAATTTCCCAGTAATCGAATTGCGGTCTACTATGCAGCCGCTGTACCTGAAGGGATTTAATCAGAGACTGGAAACAGTTAAGCGATGGCGCTTGCACCTTAAGTAGGCCCGTGTCACTTCATATCCTGCGGGGGAAGGACGAATAATATTTTTTTTAATCTCATCAAATTCTCATTTATTTTGACAAAAACAAAGCAAAAAATCCATTCGGGTCAAATTTGTTAAGTGACGAACGAAAGGTAGCGCCACTGGCGGTGGGTGGTGACATTTTAGACCTGTTCAGAATCTGATGGATGTGCAGGATTTGGCTTTACGGAAACGTTATTTAAATTAAGGGGGGAGAAAGGAATATCAATTAGTCCTGATTGGGTACGGTTATTCAAAAGGACAAGGGATAACGATACTGTGATTGTGGGGCGAAGTTACGAAGAGCAGACACAGAAAATTATTTTTGACTTTGGACTTTCTTGTTGTCAGAAGGGAAATTGAGTTAATAATTTTAGAATGTTCGAAAGTATTGTTTAATAATGTTAAATCCTTAAGGATGTGGTACAGTTCTTAATTATATTCTTCCCTATTCCTTCTAGTATCTTTTCGTGTAGAAGCTTTTCGAGCTGTCGACGATACACAATTGCTGACCTATAAGCCATCTAACTATCTATTAGGTTAGGTCAGGTTAGGTTAGGTTTGGCTGATCTGTTGGTTTGACCTCAAAAACTTAGGCCAAAAGGATACGCCAATTGTAATGCCATAGTGATCCCACTTTAAACTTGGTGTTAAAGCGTCGTTTCTTCTCTAAACCATCTCGAGGAAGTAATGGATCTTCTAATCTTCGATATTTCCGCAAGTGTTCTTAGAAAGGGCTCACCAAAAACGGTTAGTCTCCTTCTGCTTAGGGCTGGGCAGTGACAGCGGAGATGTAGTACACTTTCCTCCTCGTCTGGATTGTTACAGCTTCTGCAGAAATCGTAGGTCTCAAGTTCTAGGCAGGTCGCATGCGTCCCTATAAGACAGTGTCCGGTCAGCACTGCCACTATTGCTTAGAGGTCTTGCCTGGGCCCTCAACACCGTGGGCTAGTTAGAAAGAGGCCACCAAGAGTTTCTTCTGTTTTAACTCTTTGTCGACCACAGTAAAGTCTGTGTCACTTATCCCGTTTAGGACTAGGTTCAACCCAGGGTGTATCCGGGTTCAACCCAGTCATAAACGGATGTCGAGTTGAAACTGGATCCGCTCCTTCGTCACAGAACATGGCCTCGTCGATGTCTGAATTGAGGAGTTGACGCTTCGTGTACAGGTTACCAACGGCTCTGCCCAGCTGGGAGTCTGTCGATGCGTCAACTTCGCTCTGCGCTGCGCTTTCGCCATAGATTTCAATGTTCTCTAATTCATCGCCAGAGGCCCATTTGGTTCACTACGGCTATAATTTTTGTTTTCTAAACCTTCAGCTCGCTCTGTTGGAAGTTTTAGCTCACGCCGTATTTTTACTTTTGCCAGCTGCTTTAGGCATTCTTAATTTAGGCCCAGAATAACTTGCATTGTGGCCCTGTTAGTCTGCTCCGTTTAGATAACCTTCCAGTTATCGATGTTGATGTGAGTGAGGGTTGAAGGCTTTAAGTATAGTGAAGATTTCCTCAGGCTCCGATGGAGCTACTGGAACCCTTGCTCGGCCCCTCGGACGTGATGGTATGTCACCGGCATCAACTGCTTTGAGTTGGGCGCTTGGGTAAGCTTCCCCGACTCTAGCTACCGCTGCTTTGTGTAGCTCTGCAGATCTTGTGCGTCATCAAGGCATGAGTGAGAGGTCCCGGCTTGTCCTTCAGGACCTCCATAGCCACTAGCGAGGGCGACTTGCATCCACCGTCATTGATGCTTGGGGATCTTCCCATTTTCGACGTCGAGGATGCCGATTATTTTGCGATTCTTCGCTACTTCTGCGAAGGATATCGCTTTGGCCGTGCGTCTTGGGCCACCGATCGTTGTCGGTTATAAACCGCTCTAGCGTGAAGTTTTTGGGTTGACTTGCTTTGCCCAAACATTGTCATCCTGATCGGGTTGGTGACCAAGCAGCGAAGAATTCTGCTCACTAGGCGGACTTCTTGATCACCTGCTTTTGCAGGGTCAGGTCCTACTAGGTTTTTGGCACGTCTGCAGACCTGACGTCCTCTAACCCCCCCCCCCCCCCCTCCACCAATGGCTGTGTCCGCAAGTATGCGCTGGGCAGCGACGGTCGGAGTTGGAGTTGGTTCCTTCCTTCGAGGAGTGGAGCAGCCCTGTTTTCAGCGGGATTTGGTCCTTTCCGGGTTTCGTTTAGGAAAACCTTACCCCTTTTTTGTTATTTTGGTTTTTTTTCCATAACCTAACTCGGTCCACCCGGGCCAGACATCCGCAGTTCCCGAGTAAGGCTAATTGGAACCGGTGATCGCCAGGTATCGGGAGCACGCCGTCTGGGTCCCCAGTCAAGCTGATCATCGGCACGGTTTGTATTACACCTTGATCCAACCCAGAGGATTGGGGATGGGTAGCAGTAACAAAAAAGAAGGGAGAGGAGCAGGGGGAGGACGATGAGGTTGATTAGGTGATGGACTCGTCACACATACTTGGAGGTCGTCGTCATTACGCCTCTAATATCTATTAACTTATACTTAAAAAATTCTCTACCGAATTGAATAGGTATGACATATTACACTCTATTCTGTTCGAGCGCCATCTGTCGCTCGAATTGTATAAAGCTCGCTTTTAGGCGTCTTAAGGCATCAGCTGATTTTGATTTTATTCGGAGACCGCCAGGTGGGCAACAAGGTACCAAGGATTTTAATTTTTGAAGTGAAAACTTCTTTGATCCTGCGCATTGAGCGATGATATAACCGATCAACTTCAAATTTTGCACACACCTATGTGTGTATAGTTCATTTGACAATGCAATCGGACCATTTTGTAAAAAAAAGTTAAGATGGCGGTTCCAAGATGGTGGCCGCTTTTTGCAATTGTGTTCTCCGACCCACCGACATGGGTATCAAATGAAAGGACATGACAAGTAGAATACAATTAGCAGGGTAACAATATAAGTTCGCCTGTACTTGGTTTGCATGTGAATATACCAACTGATCACATTTTTTACTCCAGAAGAAGCGACAATATTGTGCGACTTTCTTTTCGATTACATCAATTTCTTGCAAATCAATTTAGATGCTGCCGCCACAGCCCAGTGATAAGTGATTGTTGGTCTTTGATTTTGCACAATATTGAACTGAGCAAGATATGGTTTCCTCAAGGAGTTGTTACGGAGAAGGCCCTCTTTGTAAAACTAACCCATAGCCTTTCACCACAAAGCTAATAATGCAAATCCTTGTTGTTTTATTAAACTGATTGAATAACCTTTTATCCCTCAGCAGCACTAGACACTCCCGATCAGGATCAACCTTATGATTTGCATAACTTAACCACTGACACAACCCTTGGTAGTAATCAAAAATTTTAAGCGCCGAAAGTAAGTGTCCTTACGGCCATTCTTGGAAACGTTCAAAGTTCTATCAAAGTTCAAGAGTGCAAACATTCATCCTCTACCTATAAAGGAACAGTTTAAGTCCTTCTCCTTCGACCGCAGACGTTCATATATTTTACCAAGTTTTGAAATAAATCTGCATACCAAAAACTACAACGTCCATGAAACTTTAAAAATCCTTAAGTTCAACAATGAAACTTAAGTAACACAAAATATGGCTGAGAGTTACCCCGGAGTTTGTCGTAGGCAAAAAGTGATCATTTTTGCGTGCAGGACTACGGTTTGGAAATTACAACAAAGAGTCCACTAGCCGCAGACCACACGACAACTGGGTCGAAAAGAGCAAAACTTTATTCGGGATCATCCTGAGAGTCCTAAAATAATTTTGGAACTTTATCCTACACCCCCATTCATATTCCCGCATAGCTCCCGCAAGGAGCAACTATGTTCTTAGGGCCCGCTTCAGCTGGGAGTCTCCCACAAGTGATTATACAAAAAGTTTTTGATTTTTTAAGAAAATCCTGGAATTCCACCCCCGCACAGATGGTAACCCTGCGATTATCGCAGATTTGCGGAAGTCCCCCCCCCCCTTTGCTGTCATGTTGACCCTCCCAATCTCGGGCCAATATTTGATATTTTTTTTCTGCTGGCAAAAGGAATGCGTTTGGGTAAAAGGGATTCGATGTCCGGCTTGATGTTCGTTCGCTTTCATCCCCTACTCAAAGGACTTGACACATTCCTTCTGGGAAATCCGTCAAACATCCTTTCGTTATGCAAAATCGAGTTCATCTAAGAGTGTATAAATACGTAACAGAATGTGAGCAGACAGATGAGTCCTCGTACGTTACGTCCTTAAAGGATTCTGACAACTTTGTCGTTTGCAAAAAGGACACATGAAACGAAGGGAAATTGCGTCGATGTTGAATCGTTTTTTTTTTCGTTTTGGCACTAAAACGAGAAGAAAACCTCCGGAGGAAATTAATAATTTTATCTAA
This sequence comes from Thereva unica, assembly GCA_949987705.1. NCBI lineage: Eukaryota > Metazoa > Arthropoda > Insecta > Diptera > Therevidae > Thereva > Thereva unica. The sequence goes on from OX465284.1 coordinate 111,162,492, forward strand.
AGCGCTCTCGAGCGAATGGAAATACACTTCTTCGCACCTTAAGCATCTGGGGAAATGAATTATTTAGCACGAGTCTCGTTCGTTTTTTAAGCGATGACACGAAGGTGCGGGTACGACAGCACCAGCAACGAATTACTTACGCGGAGTTTATTATCTAATCTTCTGTGCTCGTCTTGATACACATTCAAAGTTAAGAAAAACACCACTTTTCCGAGAACAGGTTGGGGGGGGGGGTACGACCTTCGAAACAACACCATAAAAATTGTGATTCTCCTAACCATAAAGTACAGTCACTATATTAGCACCAAACCCAACGTGGGTGTAGCACAGTACACCAACAACTCCGAGTCGGTTACGACTTAACCAGTGTAATTTCATTAGGGAAGTTTCCCTCTCCCTTCCAACACTGTAATGGAATCATTGATCAACGAAATCTGGCAGGTTTATGACTTGAATCGGTGGGGGCGGGCGGCGCTGGGATCATGGAACACACAATTTCATATTTGTTTAAAATCCCCCTGACAGATTGAGATAGATTGTACTCAATTTTGCGCGCCGTGGAAGATATTAAATACACATTTTTCGAATTACACTTTTGAAGTCGCCTGAACGGAAGTGGATTTGCTCTCTCGTAATTTGATCAATAAATTTCATTATGGCGAATTTCGTGTCTATAAATACGATTCTGCCTCAATCAAAGTGCGCGAGTAATGCGATTTCCAGATAAAATCTACTCACAGTGAATTCCTTCTTACCCTCGGCTTTATTCGCTGATTTTTTTGTGGTGATGGTAGCAAGGACGAAAATATCTTTGGGCTCAAGGTCAGTACGAGGGAAGGAAATAGTTTGAATCGTCGTCTTAGCCAACTTTTTGGAGATCACAGAAGCAAAGATAGTAACACAGAAATATGTCGTCTCTTTTACCTAAACGATTTTTTACCTAAACGATTTGAACGCCATCTAGCTTTCAGTTTGTACTCTAAGCTACTACAATCAAAACTATACCATGTTGCTCTCAACAACCAACTCATCTAACAGTGAGTGAAACTCCCAAAGAAAACTTATGAGCACAGTATGCAAAGTTTTCAGCTTCAACATTAAGATGGCGTTGCTAATCGATAACCTGTAGCATATGTTTATAGTACAAAACTTCACTACCAGAGACAATTGTGGTAAACAAAAAAGTTTCTTTTTATCACAATTAATAAACTACAAACTGTTACTAGAAGGACATAATATGCTTCGGAAGGCCCTGCTGCCATTATTCCTCATGAAGGTCTGTACTCCGAGGTGTTGGAGAGGTTAGGGTGGTCTTTATTCCTAAAGGAAGCAAAATTCCATTGACCCATCATTCCAAAAAGGTGAAAGAGGGCCTATATGAGACTTCACCTTCGTCACTGACTCGATGGCATAGCCAGAGACCTAAAAGAGTGAGTGAGCGAGATGTATAAAAACAGCGACCATCACGCTATAACTTTCCGCATGGGACCTGTTCAAAGAGATAATCCTGCAGGAGAGTATTGGGCAGACAGGATGTGGACCACGGCGATGAAGCGGTCATGTGACGCGTCCATGCCACAACGCCCAAAACCCCATAGACGTCCACCGAACTTTTGGTGAAACGATTCAATCGAGCAGCGTCTAAGGGTTTGCCTAAAGGCATCGAAGGCAGAAACGGCCAGAATTCGAGGAACTTCTCAAGGAGGCGAGGAGAGGGCTTAAAAATCTCATCCGAAAGAGTAAAACGGAGCACTGTAACCCTTGTGTAAGGGGGGGGGGGGGAGGGGCAAGTGGTCCCCAACGATTACCTGCCCTGTAATGCTTCAAGACATGGTATGAACCGTGTCTACAGAACGGAAACGATGGCAAGCCTTGGCTTGTAAGTTTTCGCCTTGAAGCCAAGTATCACCACTCACCTCTCCGGCCGCCAACTGGATGGAGTCTACAGTCCAAGAAAACTGAAAAAATCGGGCTTTATCGTCAGTTTGTGCCTGAAGTTCTGAACTCCTATTCAGTCTCGAGCCATGAATTTACGGCACGAATTCACGCCGTATCCAGATGAACCTGAGAGCAAGGCGCGAACTAGGCGCGAAACCATTCACACTTGCATTCGCGCTTGTTCGTGGGTGTTCACGCCGTGAATCTGAAGCCGCCTAAAGGCCCAAACATATTGGCGTGGAGGCCGTGATGGCGGTCCCCTTCGAGAGAATTTCCTCATACATTGAATTTCTTCGCACCGCCTGCCCATCAAATATGAATTTCGGGAATTTTCCAGTCACCAATCTGTTTGTGCCTTTAAAGTTTTCGTTGAGGCCATGCACATTTTTGCACTTGAATTCAATTTGAATTTGAATTTAAACTGTGGTCTTCGCCTGTGTCAGGCGGATACCTGAAGTCCTCATCCCTCAGTCACACTGAGTATTGTGAGACTTCCATCGGGCCGTGCCTGCCGACCTGGCCTGCCGGCGGCCTGTAAGTGAATGAAGGTCTTGAGTGGAAAAACATGTTTACTTAATTTAACCCAGTCTTCAGCAATTTTGCACTGTTTCTTGATGAAAAAAAATTACGAGATATTTGCCGAGACCCTCCTCTCCACACGTGAGATTGGGTGAGATTCGGCTTGGCCCCTCCACCCTAAACGCTTCACGTAAATTAATGGGCGACCCTAAACTTAGATGAGGCATACATTCCAGGGATGAGGGAGAAAGAAGAAATTGTGGAAGCCGCCGTTACCGTTGGAATATTCCCTGGGCTGGACGTTATACCGAACAGACCTCTTAACTGCAGCGTGCGCCATCTTGACCTTCGGTATTACAATATTGAATAAATCTGAATTTTTTCTAGCCAATTTCGACAAATTTACACGATTGTGAAACCTCAATCAGAATGATTTTAGCTATGAGTCAATAAACACTGAAATTGAAGCGCTTCAAAAATTGTGATTTGGAGTTGCCTCCTCGTTCTCCATTTAATAAAAATTATATTCAAAAATTGATTTGAAGTAAATGGTAGAGAATATGCTAAATAAATCCTGCTCATTTGTCAAAATCGGCTAAAAAATGTCAGAATTATTCAATGTTGAAATACCGAAGGTCTAGATGGCGCAGCTCATATGTATATAAGGCCCCACAAGAAAGCAAGAAAAACATGTTGCAGGCTGCCTTAAAACACCATCACATTAAAAAACAACGGAAACATATTTTTTTCCAAACACGTAATTACATTTATAATGAAACGAAAACAGCTCGAAGCTAATGAATACGACGACACCCACGTTCCTTACGATAAGCATTGTCAACCGACGTTTCTTGATCCATTTCTATGCAGTTGATCCCTTTATGCTGGGAATGCTGCGGTGTAATGCACCGGGATGTGAAAATCGATTCCCTCTAGACTAGGGACACACTCATCTACATGAATTCCACGAAATTGATTGATCCCCAGGACTGTGTACGAGGATTTAATAAAGGAATTGGCGAGATGCCTCAGGTACTAGTAGTAGTTTGCAATCAAGCGAGGGGGCGGGGAGGTTGTTTGAAAGGTTAGCACCTGGATGTGTACGTGTTCAGAAAAAGTATGCTGTAGGCGAGCTTGTAGATTTATTGATATTGAGTGATAGGTGTAACTAGTTTGGAGGGAGTAGGTTGGGATTTAGCTATTATGGGTTAGATTTGTAAATAAGTTTGGTATGTATGAACGTCCATTAGTTTCTGCAGCTGTTCCTTAATTGGCGTGAGTCCATAAAGATACCATTCATTCGTTTTAGTCTCTCTCAGGATTTATTCTAGAAGTAAGGGGTCGTCCATTAATTACGTGTGGCGTTTAGGGGGGGGGTCGAGCCTAATCTCACCCATACTCACGGTGGGAGAGGGAGGGGGTCTCGGCAAATATCACGTAATTATTTTTTTTTAAAGAGACAGTGTAAAATTGCGAGAAAATTGGGTTTAATTAAGTAAAACATGTTTCTCCACTAAATACCCCTATTCACTTACAGGCCGCCGGTAGGCAATGGCCTGTCAGACCAGGGCCTGTACTCCAATACAAGCAATAATGTCTGAACGAAGACGATTAAGAGAGAGAGAATTAATCATCGTTTGTTTAGACGAAAACGAGACGATATCGTCTTGCCAGGTAGCGTTTTAACAAAACGGTTTCCTTTCGTTTCGTCTTTGGGTGAACAGGCCCAAGTCGGCCGGCACGACTTGGCTTGACTCAGTCTAACTGAGGGATGATACTTCAGATACTACTACAGACACACAGGCGAAAACGACAGCTTAGCATAGCAGGTTATATTAATTCAAGTGCAAAAATGTTCACGAAAGCTTCAAGGCGGCTCCAGATTCACGCCGTGAACACCCGCGAACAAGCGCGAACGCGAGGGTGGATGGTTTTCACGCCTAGCTCGTGCCTTGCTTTCCATTCCCAGGTGATACGGCGTGAATTCTTGCCGTAAATTCACGGCTCGAGAGTGAATAGAAGTTCAGATCTTCAGGCACGAACTGACGATAAATGGGATTTTTGCCAGCTTTAATGGTCTGCAGGCCCCATACATTTGGCGGCCGGTGAGTGTATGGTGATACTTAGCTTCAAGGCGAAAAGTTGCAGTCCATGGCCTGCCGGCGACCTGTGTGTAAATTAGGGCCTTAAGATATGGCTAAATACTATACAAATATTTGACCTCGATTATTTAGTTTCCACCGCCTAGCCAAACGCGCGACTCGGCGAATGCTGCAGAGTACGAGCCAAGTAAGGCCGGGTTCACGTTTGCAGTTCTGACCGCGCAGTGTACGTTTTTGCAGTTTTAAATTTAATGCTCTCTTAGTAGATTTCGACAATTTAACTGCGACGTTCATGAACGCTTTGCTGCTACTTAGATCTAATGCTGTAAACATGCTATGGGCGACCGACGAATCGCTTTGCTCAGCGACTGTCGAAAACGAATAGAACACACCGCATTTGTATGGAGCTGCACAATCTGCAGACCACTGCGATAACTACGCCGCCGAATCAATCCTTCGTAGCCGTCGCCTGTCAAAGTTGCATGTGCGCTGTGGGATGGGTTTGTGTTGCTATTCTCTTGTGCTCCTGTGTGCGTGTGCAGCATACTCGGCTGTGCAAGATGTTTATTCTGGAGTGTGTTTTTTAGTTTGTGTCGCCGTCGCTCTTAGTGTGTGCTTGCAACAAATTTCGTCGGGACATTCGCCGTCGCTGAGGAAAATAGTTTCGCCGTCGCCTTTAGCATGTTTACAGCACAAGTCAGTTCTGCAAACATGAAGACTAACCCGCGAGCCAAATCTCACGACATCTCACCAGGGGGATGGGGTAGAAAAATCGCAAAAATCGCCTCACGGAATTTATGGACGACCCCTAATATAGTAAAAAATCATTATCATTGCCGCCATAGTTACTACATACCTAGCCCCTATCTATAACACTTCTCCTTGCGCACATTACAGTTCAATATCCGTGAACTTTAACAGCATCCAAAGTTCAAATAGAAGGCTCCATTCCATCTCCGTCAGCACCCCTGCGACTTTTCTTAGCCTATTATATTCTTCGATCTAAGCGTGACTAACGACATGATGGATTTGCAGCACAAAGGGTGGATCCGGAGCTTAGCGAACTACTCCATCAAAAGCGCTTCAACTGAACAGGGTGAGAAATGTTTTGCAATAAAGGAAAATTGCAAAGAAAAGTTATAATTCTTCCCCCCCTCCACTTACACTTAAATGTTCCGCTAAGGGCGCGCCATCGTCGCTTCGTGCTTCTTCAAAACTGAAGAAGAAAAAAATCTCTAAAAGCCCAAACGAAAAAAAACAATTTCGTGAACGTCGAACTTTAAATATGAAAAAAGTTTAAGACTGCTCTCCCCTCCAAAACCCCCACCCATCCCCACCTAGAACCATATTCAATGAAACCACCAACAAATTTATATATCGTCTAACTTGCTCACCTTTTCACGATATTTCCAGGTGATTCCACGGGCGAGCAGGCACAATCAGCGGCGGTGCGGAGGCAGTCTGCGTTGTCCCAGCACGAGCACCACCAACGTCGGCCGGTCCAATTCGTTCCGCGTGAATAGGCCGGTGAACAACTACTGCAAACACATCAAGTACTGCTGCCTACACCAGAAGCAGTATTCGCAGAACTTCATCGACTTCGGCTACAGCCGGGCGGGCGACAAGGATGACCATGGCAGCAGCGTCCAGAACCTTAAGGGGTCCAGGTCCTCGCTCATGGAACGGACATTCGACTGCGGTAAGTGCTAAACAAATATGCATCCATGAGAAGGTCCCTTATCTTGTTGTGTGTGTGTGCGTGTGTGTGAGGACCGCCAGCTCCCACCTGAGGGGGTGTGCTCACAATCAATCAGGATTAATGTCCCATTGTGGGTGGCCAGTGGCAAGGACGGGCACAAATATTTACCTGGGCCCAACACATGCATAGAGGTGTAGGGAGGGGGTGTAATGAGATTTTCGCTCTGATTGCAGGAGTGCAAACAATTGAAATGTTATTGAGGGCGGGTGTTGATGTGTGTGCCGGCAGGAGTTTATTAGTTTTCTTTGTAATTGACTTGGTTAAGGCTCAGCTGTGTCACGACCATGAATGGTTTAGTAAACAGGGCTATTTTTAAAATTGTGTGAATTAGTTTAATCCTTTGATATCAATACGTTTGTATTGACGCTCTTAGGAGAGGAATGATCCTAGGAAGGATTTTGCATTTTAACCATGAAAGGACATGCCTTTATTTGGATAAGGTATCATCAGTTCTTAGCCTCGAAACTGTCTATTGATTTGCGGCGACCCAAGTAGTCTCTGATAGCAGTTACTTGGTGTCCCACAAAATAGGTCACAGTAGGCTGGGAATATTTCCTTGTTTACTCAAAGTAGGCTGGGGAATTTTTCCAGCCTATATAAAACTGGCTTCCCACGGTGCGTGATATTACGGACCGACGCGGACGCCGCACATGCGAAGAGTGTCGTCTGTTTGTCTGTGAAGGCACAGGGAAGGCTGGAGCGATGCGCAGTATCCTTCGCGAGTAGATAACTTCAAAGGTGCGGTCCGAGATCGTTTGTGGACGTCGGTCGTGCGTGATAAATCCGCTAAATCGCGTACGTAGAGAGCCGAAATTACAGACTCGCGGCGGATCCTACGCACCGCTATAGACATACCTGCGCCTTCACGGACGACACTCTTCCCATGGTGCGTCATTCGCGTCTGTCCGCAATATCGCTCACCGTGGGAAACCAGCTTGACGGCGCAAGCAAGTTTGTAGCGGTGTGTAAGATCCGCCGCGAGCCCGTTGCTCGTTTGGTACTATGTAGGCCATGGCCTTGTAACCAAGCACACGTAAAGAAGACGTATTCGACTTTGTATTTCACCAACGTTTTTCTGGTGTGATGGTCTTCATGCCATGACGCCGTCCTTGCTGCCTCTGTCTGCCCAAAAGTTTCGACTCAAACCGCTGTCTATGAGCATGCATCCCATTTTTTCCATAATGGTACATCCCGCACTGTGGGAAGCGAGCAAAAGGCGCGGTGCGAGCTTGTGTGGTAAGGTCAGAGGCTGCCCGTGGACGTGCGAAGCCAGCTTAAGACGAATACTCATCCCATGTAATATATGAATCTATTCTAATAAAATATAAATATCCGATCCGATTCTGACCTCTCGCATCTGTTCTCTCCACCGGTCCCGATTCTGAGATGATGTCATCCAGGTTAGCATCGCTAAGCTCTGAGCGTGGGTGGACTTTCATACTAAGGGAGTCTTGACTCCAATCAAACATTCGGTTCAGGCTCGAGGTGGAGATCGAAGCCGTAGCTTTTCGGACCGCCAATAGGCCGCCATACTGGGCGAAAAGCTTTTTGTGGAAAGACCCGCAACCGGGCAGGGAAACCCATGGTTAACTCTTTAAGAGCCACGCGTGGACTTTCCTTTCAAAATATGGCTTACTAATGTCAGACAAGGCACAAAAGACCTCAAAAGCCCATACAGTGGGAAAGCTCATCCGAGACACATGGAAAGTTCAACCTAATTCCCTCAGCACGAAAGCTCATTCGAGGCTCAGCGATGTTTATACAATCATACACAGATGGCGCTCACTAGCCCCCAAGACCACATCCACACCCAAGTCAAAAACCGATGATGTCTGCTGTAGCTAGTGATGAGCCAAAATGGTCTTGTTCTGGCAGTCTTGTCTTGTTCTTGTACATTTTGCAAGAACAACAACAAGACTAAGTTATGCTTGCAAGAACAAGAACAAGACAGACTGTGCAAGAAAAAGACAAGAACAGGACGTGCTAGAAGCGCTCATTCACTTCCTGTGTAAAGACAGTTGTTTCAAGACACTGACTGGGACTTGTGTTTACGTAGTGCCAACGTGAACTCTACTTACGTTTTCCAACTGGGAATTGAAACAAATCGGCCACGCATTTCGTTATCGCTTCTTTTTTAGGTGGGCTTTAAGTCAGTTGAAAAATGACACCAATTTTTTACAATAAATTCTCGTACTAAGCTCCACAGGATATTTCTATCGATACGCTGCCACACCAATTGCCAAATCCTGCAAATCATTATTCTGATATCCTTTCAAAAAGGGGTGCCCTAATCCAAATTCTCTTATCCAGAACCACCTTACAGTGCGGGGGGCAGAGCAGGCAAATTTATTTTCTAAATTCCAATAAAACAACGCCGCTCACCTGGAACGAATGCCTGATTAAATTTTATTGAATAAACTCCCCCGAAAAGTAATGCGGTTGCCCTAAAATTGATGTTTCTTAACACAGCCCAAGCGAAAATCCAATTATCGATTACAGTCATTCTACATTATATTAAGACCTAAAGACGAGCTCAAATAAAGCCCAGTAATTGTGTGTACACCAAGGCTCGTCAAGACAGTGAAGTGCCTCCGGAGAGGGCTAGTAGTGGGGAGTCGCTTTACATACTTGATTAACTCACGTCTATACCGAGATCAGTTCAGTGAATGTTATTATTGTCTACTCAATCATTCAACTAAAGACTTACTCTATCGTCAATATTATCCACACCCGCCACGAATCGATTACCGCCCAGAGAGTGCTTCAGTAGGTTCCATTTAAAACCCCGCAACGAGCACCCGGCCACACTCCAATACCACCCAAGACTGTTTGTTACACCTCCCATTCATCATGGAAACACGTCTGCGAGTGTTACGCCATTAATTTGTTGCCAGAATGTAAACACAACAAAAAATATTACTTGACACGAACGGGGGTAAATCACTAGCGAAAAGTAACTGGCACCATCTACTGGCGGGGTAATCGATACCCTATCGGAAGGTAGCTTAAATGCATCGATTGAATCGACATGGCATACTTTTAGGCGATTGAGACAGTTCCGGCTATGATTGACACAGTTTTATGGTTACTGACTGTGCATACTCAGTAATTGTGGGATGGGGGTGTTCATCCCCTGTGCACGTGTCTAGTAGATGGTGTTTATTTCTTGGAAGTGGCACTGAGTGTTGTATTCGTCGAAGGTTTATATTAATTAAAAAATGCCGAGGCAGATGACTTTATAGCAGAGTTCTGGGGATGCGGAAGGATCTGTGGGGTCTATCGTGTGTGTCAACAAGGACGTCTTTTAATGGAAATGCGTGTTGACTTTATGACATTCTGTTCACTAATTACGAAGCAGAAATTACGGCTTCACTTATCGCCTCGACACACGGAAATCAAAATAAAACGTAAATTTGTCATTTATGACGAACGCCTTTAGCCGAAACCTAATATGACGTACCGTACCGTAGGAAAACTACAAGAATTTAAGCTTCGACTGGTTCAACACACATTCAATTTTTCATTACATTTTCTGACGTTCAATCTAAAATCAAAATCAGCTGATACCTGCCACTGAAAAAGCGCCTAAAAGCGGGCTTTTTACCAATAATATATCGACAGACAGATGGCTCTGTTTTGAGTTTTCGTAATCGATTAACCAAAAGTTGCCTAATTATTTTTCCCAATTAATGAAGTACATTTTCGTAATAAATGATGAATTTTCTTCATAAATGCTTGCGTGTGTCGAGGCCAATAATCCAAATAACATATTGTGATGTCTTATGCGCCATCTATTAGAAGTTTGAACGAACTGTTATTTGTAATGAGTTAAGCGGCCCACGCACTCTCAGTTTTAACTTCACAGTTGAACTGGGTAAAAAAAAACTGTATGACAAATTGAACGGAAAGTGTGTGGGTTCGTTATACGGTTTTTTGTTCAGTTTCGTCAGTTTTGTTGATTTTAGTACATCTTTTAAATAATGGCAAATGGACGGAATTGAGATAACTGAACGATAAACTTTCTGGGTCGAGCCGGCGAGGCTGCCGTGCTTACTGGTGGACGGATGAAATTGCGGAACTTAGCAGAACGTGCTTGCGACTCCGTCGACTGGAACGTTCAAAGCGGCCAAGAAATTTCTGAAGAAAGCTATCAAGTCCAGCCAACGGCGATGCTGGAGGGCCCTCATTCAAGATGTGGATCGAGACCCGTGGAGATTGGGGTATAGGATCGTAACGCAGAGACTGGGAGCATTCGCCCGAGGATGCCTCACGGATCCGACCACGATGGACGACATCGTGGGTACCCTCTTCCCGACCTATCTATGGTGGCCACTCGAACGACTTAACGTGACTTTACGTGTTCTAACATGACTTTACGTGTTCTAACATGACTTAACGTGACTTCACGTCGACTTAACGTGTCTTAACGTGACTTTACGTGTCCTAACGTGACTTTTCGTGTCCTAACGTGATTTAACGAGACTTCATGTGGACTTAATGTGACTTCACGTGGACTTAACGTGTCTTAACGTGGACTTAACGTGTTTTTACGTGACTTTATGTGTATTAACGTTATTTAACGTGACTTAACGTGGACTTAACGTGTCTTAACGAGTCTTAATGTGACTTAACGTGACATAACGTGTCAAAAAACGTTATTGACCGCGATTTTTGGGCTGAAAACTATCGATTTCCGAGAAAATATGCTCCCTGCTGGCTATGTAGTCATTTGTCTCTTTCCCATCTATGCTTCTAGGTCCCACGCCTGAGTTGAGTACTACGGGACCTATTTCGCTCAGCTCTCCATCGCTCCACTAACTTAGAGCGCAACATCACTCGCGCAAACAGAGCTCTTATAAAGGCTTAGTTATCTATTCTAATGCTTCATTCTTGTGTAGGCTCAAGATTCATTGGCTGGCAGGCGATATTTCCTCTGTTCCTTCAGATATTTCCCTCTGTTCCTAAAAGCACATAACATCTTCAGTTAACGTTCAAACAAATCACATTTGTCAAATTCACAAAAGCTTGATTCGTTTTCCTGTTGCCATTTGCGCTCTCTTCAACTTCTTCTATTTGACAACCAATCGACATTGAACACAGGATTCCACTTAAGCTCAGACACCGTAAAAATCACCCACAAAAAAAATCTCCCAAAAATTGTGATGATTTCATCTTGCATAAAGATCCCATTCTGTAGTACTTCCTTCGTTGAATTGTGTTATAGGTCCACACAATCAGCATTGTGAAAGCGACATCTACATGACAGTGCATGAATGTTTGCAAATGACAATTCCCAGATTGGCATATATAAGTGGATAGACAAGAGCCGACTTCAGTTAAGAGAGCCGAAATTGTCTTAATGCCATCACAGCACAAAATCTCATTTCCTCGACTAATTCCCATTAGGCGCATGCAGGCTGTCATGCCATGAAGAAGAACTAGCGTTCGCTTCAAGTGCCACCGCAGTTGGTTAAGCCTTCATGAGACTTAATGCAGCCTGAAAATGATTAAGTAAGATTAGAATAAATTCCTCTTCCTTGTAAACAGGATGTGCCCAGACACGAAGGAAATGATTGTTATTTTTCAGTTTAGTAGTTCCTAGTGTTTTCTGTCCCGCTCACTTTTTGCATGTGGTGCGCTCTGTTGGAGGAGGGAAGTTGGTGAAGTTCCATTGTGGCGAAACCTAGCGTCGGAGTCGGGTAGTTTTAAGGAAGCCATCTCGAGTGGAGATACAGCAACTTGAGATAACAACTATTTGTGAAGCTCTTGCAAATCCACTAGCGGCATTATAAATTTGTAAGGTTATTCCCCTTGTGTCACTTCCACATGCACACACACACTTACACACACGCACAAACAACGAGCAGAATTCCTCACGAATTTCGCCGGAGATTTATATGAAAGCTGCTCATTTATCGATTCTTTTTTCAGAGAGCTGCGAAGAAAGCGATGCAATGAGCACATCTTCATCTACAGCGACAATCCCGTACAACAGCATATCCCGGCACCAGGCTAAGGGTTTCCATTCTAAGGAAAGTCTACCGAGAATAGTCCAACAATGTGGGTTAAGAGAGAGCACAAGTGGCATCATAGGTGGTCCCAGCAGCTCGATTGCAGCGGCGGTAAGTGGTGGAAACATCAGCGGTAATCCGAGTGCGACAGGACGTCCGACAGCCACCCTGAACGCGACATCAATGTCAGCCACCCAAGTCACCATGACCAAATGCTTCAGTGACAAGCTCAATTGCTGCACTCGGCCCTCTGTAAGTGAAGCGCGCGTCCTTGTCGCATTTCTCATAATATAAAACTAATGTGGTGGTGGGGGGGCGTTCGCTACTTATACTTATTTTCCGATTGCAGAGCATACGACCGCAAAAGTCACCAATACTGAACCGCAGGCGGTCATCATCTATAGCAGCCACCCTACTCGCATCAGACAGCAAAATCTTCCGAAACGGCGAGGATTTATCGCCTGTATGGGCGCACAGCATCCCCCAGAGCAACACCAGGTAAGGATGCACTTTTAAAGCCGCCTTTTTTTCAGCATAGTTCCAATATATTGTTTTGTTCGCGCTCTGCCCCGTGTGACAAGGATGCTCCCACCCATGCCTGCGGGGGTGCTCCCCGCCGAAACACGGGGAGAGACTGTTAGCATAATGGGGCGCAGTTTCTCGTCTTAAACATCGTGTATCCTTGAGGAGGAGGAAAGAAAAAGATGAAGAGTAGCATAAAAATAAAAAAGATGAAAAGGGATACTTTCTCCCCCCAGGGAGAAGCGGGCGAAGGTGGGTGCCCCTAAGGTGAAATGATTTTCTCGTCAAGTCAATTTAACTTCAGTCCTGTTTTCACAACCATAGACACAGGCAGCAGCACTGAGCAGCTTTCGAATTGTGCACACTTAGATTGTAATTTCTTAAAATACACAAGACAAGGACCAGCAGCCGCAGCCACACGGGACCACAACAGGACTTTTCGTCCTTTTTTTTGACTGATGTTTTATTTTTTTTTTATATATTTTTCGGTCGGGGCGTTCGTTCGTTCGTTTTTTGTGAGGAGGTCGGTAAGGTCATTTCGTTTGGCTTCTGGCGCTCTGTGGTAATTCTAGTGGTGACGTTCCAAGGACTTAACGTCAATTGATAATAATGCCAGTGGGCGGTATTTTATTGCTGTTAGTCGCTATTGTTATCAACAAAGTTCAGGATAAAGGAAGTGATCAACTTTTGGCCTTTTAGTGCCCTAACAGACTGTGAATTGTTTGTGTGTTGTTTTGTGGTATAAAAAAGTGGCCATTTTTTGAGGTAATTTTAAGGTGGTGATTTGGTGACTGTTTAAAGTTGATTAAGGTCCTTTTTAAATTTCCTTTTTTGTTGTCGAGAAAATATTGAAGAAAGGATATCTTCCACAAAAGGTGTTAGCTTTTTGTTCGTAGAAATCAGCTTGATTTTATGAGTGTTAAATGTACAGTGATCGAAAGCATTAATTGATGGTCGCATAGTTAAAGAAGTACTGCAGGTAAGAATCTGCAAGCAATTCGAAGTAGCAAACGTGCCATTTTTAATTCTGTGAAGCAAAGTGAAATCTATAACATCGTACACCAAAATGGAAATGAAAAGTACTGTCCTGTTGGATGAAAAGTGACTTGCAGCTTCCTATAACGCTTCCTGCTATTTAAGCTAATTTTTATCCAAAAACCTGTAATCAAAGCTCCTAAAAGATCGAATAATGACCAGAACTATGAAATTTGTACACACTCGTATATGTGATGGTATAAGGAATTAGAAAATCAGTCTGAGAAGATTGAGAAATTTTCCATTAATCTTCTCAATGGAGCTGAACAGCAATTACGGCACTAAATTACCGTCCCGAAGGTCCATGGTTCGAATCCATGCAGGCAAACGAAAATTGCGCTTTTTCGTTTCTAGCTATGGCCACGATCGAATTCGTTCAGTTTTCTTATGGTATGGTTTGTCATATTAAGTTTAAGCTTGAAAAAAAACGAACGAATGCGTTTCTTGCTTGCACGAGCTATTTTCTAGACCGTGATGGAATATTCTTTCCAATCCGGAAAGTTTGAGAAGCTTTGTCTTTAATTACCGTTCGTTTAAATTTTAATCTAATAGATGGCGCTAGTTTAGTATATAAATTGTTAATTCAAATTCTAACTAAATCGATAAAAATAACAATAACAGTCAATTCAATTTCTAACAGATGGCGCATAAATCATAACACTGCCCCCTTCTTAGGACTGTTCTGACTGTCCCGAACACTTGTCCATCTTGAATTCGTCTGATGATACGGACATAACCTGTCTATGTGCACGATCTTCTTCTTATCCTCGTCTTTGTTGATTCCTGTAGCTAACATCGTTGATCCGTGCTAGAATTTTATAGGGCCTATCCCATTGACGCTGAAGTTTCGAAGACTTCCCTTTCCGTCGCCGAGGGTTGAACAGCCAAACGAGGTCACTTTCCTGATATCCGCTACAGTTTTCTCGGAAGTCGTACCTTATTTTCATCCTGTAACTGGCTATCTTAAGATTCGTCCTTGCGAACTGGTGGATATCTGCGAGCCGATCGCGAAGTTCTCCTGTATAACCCGTAGTAGATTCATTAGTCCCAATGTCCCAAAGATGTCAGGTGTCCCAAATTCCATGTCGCTTGGCAGCCGGATTTGTCTTGCAAAAATCACACTATAAGAGGTTTGTCCTGTGGAATTATAAACTGCTGTCCGATATGCCCCGATATTAGAAAAATTGGGATGTAACTGTCCCAGTGGCGCTAGTGCTCGTTAACAACTTTTCTTAGGCGCTCTAGCATTTTCGCGTTGAATCGTTCTTCCATTCCATCGGACTAGGGATGAAGGGGCTTAGTCCTGGTCTCCCTTTCTCCGAATGTTTTACATACTTCTTGAAAAACTTGAGATTCAAAGTTTCTTCATTGGTCAGAATGAAGCAGTGATTGCTTCCTGGTTTGGAATGGCATTAGAAGAGTCCATGATCGCCAAAATGTAACGATTTTATCGGTCTGACGCTGGAAAAGGTCCCGCCACATCGATTGCGATTCTTTCTAATGGGACTCATGGGGCTTATTTGACAGTCGTTTGAGTGGGTCGAAGTGAGTGTTTTTGTGAAAATGATGAGTGAGTGAGCGATGATGAAATAATGAGTTGGACTCTGTGTATGGGAACTCTGCACCATCATTTACCACAGTGAAGTTTTGGGCAGCTGAATTTAAACGTGGCCGTGAGAGCTTGGGAGACCATGAACGTTCGGGATGTCCAAAAATTGCAACACTCACATCGACTCTTACAAACGACTGTCAAATAACAACTGCGCGTCCAAAATGGCTGAAATTTTGGTGAGTAACTGTCAAAAGATGCGCAATCACATTCACTAGCTTTTATTGACAAGTGCCGTCATCTTCACGTTGAGGTCGGAAACTTTTCAGACCACCCTCGTATGTCATTGCTTAGCTATGCCGGCAAAATTCTTGATAAAACGTCTATAATAGGTGGCACGTCCTAAAAAGTTTAGAAGTTCGTGTTTATCCTTCGGTGTAGGCCAATTCTTAACTGCTGCTATTTTCTTAGGATTTGTTTGAGCTCCATTGGTTGAAACCAGATGTCCGGGATTGTTGACTTGGTGTCTTAATAGCACGCATTTTTCAGGGCCTCGTTTCAGTTGGGCAGTCCTTATCTTCTGGAAAACCTCTCGTAGATTGCCCCAAGATGTTCCTCGAAACTTTTTCCAACGAAGATAATATCGTCCAAATAAACCAGACAAGTCTTCCATGTCAGTCCTCGCAATTCCATCGGTCGTTCGAATGTTGCTGGAGCATTACACAGTCCAAACGGCATAACTGCAAACTGCCACAAGCCGCAGAAGGCTGTTTTTTCTCGATCCTCGGCGGGAATTTATAGCCGCTCTTAAGATCCAAGATAGAAAACCATTGAGTTCCAGACAAAGTATCCAGGGAGACATCCAAGGGCTTTTCGACTCCTCTTAAGACATCGTATTCTCATAACCTCAATCATATTGGCTGCTTCTTCCCGCTTGGCTAGGTAATCTTCTCGAGGATCGCTTCATTGGCTCTGGTGTCGATCTTATGTTGAACGATGTTTATTTTTCCGAAGTCGTCATCTCTCACGGCGAAGATATCACAAAAATCCTCCATTAATTTTCTTGTCTGGAGATACTGTTGTTTTCGAGAAAATTTGTTGAGAGTACTGTGTCTGCTAATTTTGAGAAGCTTTATCTTTAATTACCGTTCATTCCAATTCTAATCTAATAGATGGCGCCATTTTAGTTTAGTCGTTACAAATCATTAACTCAAATTCTAACTAAGTTCGTTCAACATCTAACAGATGGCGCATAAATCATCACAATACTAATCGCTAACGTCACTTTCTTGAAAATTATTTCTACGGTGGTGAGCGTAGTCTTAAGACTTAAGCCTAGTACGGTGTTCGGGCAAAATTTTGCCTCGTTATTTTTACCATTTTAAAGGCAAAATTTTGCCCAAGTGTAGAGTGGTGGAGGATAGTGGAAAGTGTCAAAATAAAGCAACATGGCGAGGACGAAAAAAATAATAATATACTATAATTTTTAACTGTCCGACTACTAGGACCATACGCCAACTGTAGACACTGAAGTGCATTTGTATCACAAAGCTTTTTGCCAACAAAAAATGACCAGATAATTTCTGGTGGCAAAAATTTGACAAATAAAAGTCTCCACAATAAGAAACTCCCTCTATTAGAAAATCTTGAAAGTATGATTATTGTGGCAAATTTTTGCCCGAACAGAGTACTGCTTTGCGCTGTCAAAATTTTGCCGTGCTGAAAGCAAAATTTTGCCAGGTTTTTTTACATGCATTTTAAAGGGAAGGCAAAATTTTGCCCGAACACCGTACTAGGCTTTAACGAAAGTAAATTGATTTTTGCATCTGCAATTTCTTCGTTTTTTTGGCATTTTTGTTCAAAATCCTTCTTTCCTGAGTTTGTGTTGCACTAAACCGTTAGCCTCAACTATAATACCTTTAAGGCGCCTTACGCTTGCTTTTTCGTTGAGTTTGCTTTAGGATTAGTAAAAACTGTCAAATCTTAATGGATCTTAAGCGCTTTGAAAATTTAACGAAAGATTGCTTAAATTCATTATAGTCGGTACTATGACATTTCGTTTAGCACGACATTTCACAAACACGAAAATTCATCATCTTTTTTTACGAATATGAAAATTCATAATGACGAATTTTCGTCATACAATTACGTACTATTAGGTCGATTTAATCTCGTATTTCATGTTTTTAAGGGTTTTTTTTTTCTATTTTATTTAGTGCATCAAAGGAAGTGCAACTTAACGATTGTTTAGAATTTAGGTGTGTGTTCAGGACTTCTCTTTGTGGGGGGTTTATTTTGCTAAAAATCCACAAAAAACGCGAACTTAATTAAAGAAAAATTATACATCATTGTATCTGCCAACATTATTATAAAAGGCCCCATTTATGATTTCGTCTCTTTGTCCAAATTCCATCTGTTCCATTTCTGCGTGGCGAGTAAATCTTGTTTGTCGTTCTGTTAACTTTTAATCCAATTTCTTTTTAAAACAATTCCGGCTTAATTTCGCCATATCAACGAAAGTAAAACATTAATTTCACCTGAATTGACACATCAAAGTTCAAACCCCTTTTGTAACCCCTCCAGAAACTTAATTTGACATTTCCAATGTTTCAGCTGTCAAAGTAAAAAAAAATCAAACTAAATTCCGGTAAAATGAATTTTCAGGGAAATATTGTCACACGCCAAATCACCGGTGAATTGCGGCACTGCCGGGATACATTCATCCGTGAAAGGTAAGATATCGGTGACGGAAAGCGGAGTGCTGTCCTTTAAGCAGGCAATGTCAGGGGCTGTTTCCCCGCAAATCACACCCACATCAACATCCTTCATGGGTCTGGCAGATAGCAACAACACGGGACTTGTTGCCCCGCCATCAGCAACAAGTGGGGGTGGTGTAATTTCGCCATCCTCGGTAACAACGACGACCACAGTGGAGGGATTCTTTGGTGGCAGTGTCGCCGCCATATCACAGATGGGATCTAAGACCAAACAAAGAATGCGAACATCCAGCATGCCAGGTGAAAGCAGAAAGGTGAGTACGAAACTTTCTTTTCCTTGGTAACATTCACGTGCTTTGTCCACATTTCGTCGATCTAGGACCTTCTCATTCGGGTGATTGTGGCGCGATATTCTGGCCAAAAAAGGAATCCTTAAATTTTGTGGAGGTGTAGCAGAAGCGTGGGGGTGGGAAGGGTTCAATAAAATTTCTCTGGGGTCATTTTCACAATTTTCATGGGTGAAATGTTTCGAGATCTTTTCGCACCTTCAGTAAGTATCTCATTCATTTGGTAGGACGTCAATAAATTTATTAAATTTACGTCGTAACAGTTTACTTATGTGTTTTCGTAAATGCTGGTCTTCCCACATGGTATTTTCCGAACGCTTTGACTTTATTCAGTCCTTGGACAAGGGTTGGCTCCTTCTACATATTAACTCATAATTACGACGCACGATGCTCGTCCATTTTAACTAACTTGCATGTTGACTCCTACACTTACACAATATGGTAGCACTTCCCACTTGGGCCTTTGTTCTTTTCAGCATAATGCAAATTAACTGAAACCATGTCCCCTAGGACTATCTATTGTTATAGCTACAAAAGAGGGATTTTAGTTAGCCACATGCCAACTGACGAACTATTTGGAACCCAATTCTCAGTGGGAGGTTAAATGTTCATTCTGTCAAAACCATTGTTAAACTTTGACAGCTCTTACAAAAAAGCTTATTAAATTTTAGTGGGGGAGTAGCCCAGCACAACAATGCATATTTGTTATGAAACCGTCAGGATTTATTTATATATGAAATTACTTAAAATTTCATGAATATTCTCGTCCTTTTATCCGACTCCGATGAAATCCAGACCTGGCTTGAGTAACTTTAAGCGATTGGTTCTCGGTCTGGTTCGAAGTTTGGGCAAGTGAGGGTGGGTGCACTGACGAGACAATCTGTCGCCTTTCCGAAAGGCTTTCTCACACTTCAGCGATCATATAAACTTAACCCTCTTCTTTAACATCGTCGCGATCGGAGCAATTAAGGTAACGAAGTTAGGGACACATCGACGGTACCATGCAGGGTTTCGAACCTTGTAAATTTTTGGTGCTGGTACGGGTTCGGGTTTAATACATTTAAATTCAGTGGGTTCAGGTTGGGATTGGGGACAGGTTCGGATTCGGGTTCAGGTTCAGATTCGGGTTCAGGTTCGGATTCCGGTTCGGATTCGGGTTCAGGTTCGGGTTCAAGCTTTTTCCCAGAAAAAAAAATTTATATTTTAGAAAAAAATGACATTCAAAAGCAGATTTTTAATGATTCGTCAGAGCTATGCACTCTTTGTGGAGCTAAAACAAACTTCAGAGTAGAAAAGCCCTCTCAACACTGCCTTAAGTTGCCGGAACAGCTGATATGACCGTCAAACAATATAGGTGCATCAATTTCTAAACCCTAGATAATAATTGCTATTAAAATTTGAACCTGAACCCAATTTTTGATTGGGTTCGGATTCGGGTTCACATAATTTTAAAAATTTCTTAAAACGGAGCGGGTTCAGGGTTTGAGTTCGGTTTGGGTTCGAAACCCTGGACCATGAGATTGTGCCTATGAATTTTCGTAATTCCGTGACTGACTTCTGTACTTTCTCTGGATCAACCTGCAGCCCATTCTATTCCTCAGCGTAGCCCAGGTATTTTAATTCCGCTCTACAGAATTCGCATTTGTTGAAGCTAATAACGTGACTGGCTTCCCCAAAAATTTTTTAATACTTCCGTCATCACTTCCATGTGCTTCTTGAATGACTTCGTTACAATTATGACGTCGTCCAGGTAAACAAAGACTTTGTCGTCTAGGGTTCCGGACAGCACTTTGTCAATCAAACGTTGCCATGTTGCCGGCGAATTGGTAAGTCCGAAGAACATCCTATTCTTCTTTGATCCGTTAGCTGACGGTCCGAGCGGGACGTCCCCGCAATGGATACGCTGCTGTCGCTTTAAAAATGGGGTTCCTTGCCTAGTTTCTTTGGTTTCCCGATTCTGGTCAATTCGGCAGATCGACCACCTTCCGCCTTTCACACCCTGGACATGGGACCAGACGACGTCGCAGTTAGAAAAAAGAAGAAGAAGCATGGCTGCGATATAGGGTAATAACGTTGCTTGATGCGTGGCGAATTCGTATGTTCCACAATATGTGTGTCGTCGCCATTTTCTGTTTTGCCTCCTAGATTTTTGCTTTGACTAACTCTACAAAGCGTGTACTCGGACCTCTGTCTCCTTAAACTGCCAGCTGTCATCATCGAAATCTACCACAATTTGCATCTCCTTGCAGAAGTCTATCCCCAGAATAAGTATGTGCGGCAACTCCAGAACTATCACCACCTCCTTGATCTTCACTTTCTCTTCTACTACAAGGGATAGGTCTACTTTCCCTATTACCTCAACTGTCCCTCCATCGGCAACATTAACTATCTTCCTCGGTGTGTTACTAATCTTCACCTTCATTTTCTTCAACTACTCCCAGCCAGGCCCGCCGATGACAGTTGTTGTTGAACCAGAGTCGAGTAACGCGCAAAATTTCACACCAAGAATTTCTGCTGAAAGATGAGGTCTCACATCGTTTTCCTGACCAACGAAAACATAATTCACTCTTTCGTGCTGTGCTACCTCTATTGCCTCCACTTTGACAAAATAGTTCGGCCGCTGAAGCTTGTTTGGGTCTTCGCTGGTTACGGCTCTCTGCGGACTACACGGCTTGCCGTTTAGGATCGGGCTCCTTGATCTGACGCTGCCTCCCCGGATATCTGACGCTGCCTCCCCGGAAAGGAACGTTGTTACTCTGCCTGCGGATCGTTCCTAGTATACCGCAACCGAAGCACCTCAGTGCCGAACAATTCCTGGCAAAATGCCCTATGCGCCCGCAACGGAAGCGTTTTCGGTCGCTTCGCCCTACTAGGCTGGTTAGGGTTGTCTATTGATAACACTTCGTTCGACGATGTACGGCGGAGGGACGAAAGCCTCAGCAGAAGACCATATGGCTTCGAATTTCCGACCTAGTTCGACCGATTTCGGTTATCGACTCTATTTCTGTCAGCCCCAATTGTGTCTGGTAGAAGGGATAGACCGTCCTTCGCAAGATTCTTAGTTGTTCCTTCTCCGAAATTGGCTCGTTCAACCGCGCGAACATATTTTTCATTGTGGCCACGTAGATTCCCATGGGCTAGTCCCTTCCTTGCGTTCTCCTGGGCAGTCGCTCGGCGTAATCCGGTGGCAGAAATTCATTCTTCAGCTCCCTCACCAAGTGATTCCATGAGTGCAAGGAACTTTTGTTTGCCCGATACCAAATCAGTAGGCGCCCGTTGAATAAGACCAGGGCCGAACAGTACAGTTGACTCCCGTTCATGTCTCTTGCCTCCGCCATTTCATTCACTCGTTCCAAAAAGGAGCTAATTGACTGCCCCCGAATTTAATGATTCGACCGCCCCTTCGGACGAGTCGTCGTTATGATCGCAGATAATCGGATTCTGATGAAATGCAAACCTGGCTTGAGTAACCCCAAGCGGTTGGTTCTCGGACCACCTCGCAACGCAGAAGAAATTATGACAGTCATTTTTTCAGCAAAAGTTCTCTTGAGTCGAACACCCCGCGCTTAATTCTTTCACTAGGATCAGTTCCAGCACTCACAAACAGAGGGCCTGAGTTGTCAATTTTTGAGATTCTTCTGTCATTCTAAAAATTGCTTCGTATTTGCGGAGAAAATCACTTGTAAATCGCGAAATACGCTTAAAATCTTTCAATTTCGTATGGATTACCTCGCAAACTTATACAGCGAAGCGAGCACAAGCTGAAAGCTTAAAATTGAAATTAAAATTTGTTTTCAATTATATTCCACTACCCAAGCCATGTGTCGCCGAAAAACACAGACACTGGTGAACATGGCCCTGATTGAAACAGATAACGCCACCCTCGAAATCCTTGCGTCGGCGGTTAATAAACACAAAACCTCATTAAGCATTTTCATACATGTTTTGCCTGGAATTGGTATTCATCCTGACACGTGTACAATAAATCAATATGCTACCAGCGAGGGCACATAAGACGACTCTCAACAAGAGAAGAACACAGAAAGACTAAGACTCATTTTTTTGGGATTTCTTCATTTTTTTTTTATTCAAAATCCTTGCTTCATGACTTAAAGTGGGGGTATTTAACACAAGACACAAGGCGTCAGAAAGATATGTCAGAAGCAGAAAGAAATGTTGCCCATAAAACACGTCTAACCCACACCCACCTCCGGCCCCCAGAAATGGCAGGGAAAAATCCCTGGCAGATAAGAAGCACCGGGGGTGAGTGATAAGATTCGTTTTATTGCAAAAGGAGCATTCCGAGGCGTGATTTTTCACCCATTATTTCGCCAACGAACGACCCTCGAAGACAGGGGATCGATGCATTCATTTTGGTTCGATGAAAAATTCACCAAATCCGGAGATAAATACGTCAATTTCCACATTTTATTATTTTTTCTTTATCTTCCCACAGCCCCGGCTGGCAGACACCCGGAGAGCAGCCATCCACTGCGCCGACATGGATATCGAGTACTACAGGCTAAGGAGCTTCAGCATCACTTCACACGGCATCTGCAATTTGGGCGATTCGTTGAGGTGAGAATCCGCGGAATCCTGGTGTAGTAACAATTTTTAAAACCATCTCAAATTTAATTTCCTTGCCACGTTCCAGGAGCAGAAGGTCACGCTCGATAAATTCTGTAACATCGACTGGAACCTCCAACAGCGGCAGGGACCGTAACAATAGGTGAGAGAGATCAAACTGAATTTTGTACCATTCCCATTACTGAATCTGAGGTGTGCTCTTCTGTCGCCCCCCATTCAATTTAGTAATGCTTCCCGAACATCTGGTGACATAATGATGGAGCACGAGCTAGGCGATAAATGCGCCGCCGGTGAGAAGGGTTCCGGTAGTACATCAATACCTGCCTACAAGATAGCGATGCTGGGGAGCTCTGGCGTGGGAAAAACTGCTTTAACGTACCAGTTTACGACATCCGACTACATCTGTGCGTATGACCTGAGTTTAGGTGAGTATGGTGTGCCTGAGTGTGATTGCGAAGGTGTCGTTTGCGTATTTAATTCCCCGCGCTTTAAGTTTAAGGTAAACACTCTTAACCACGAGGAAAGTCAGAAAAGTGTGGTGTTAACTTTCACTTTTGTTGCACGTGCACTATGCATCTAAAACTTGTGTGTCACTGTCACAACTACTCACAGTTATCGAGGGCGAAACAGAATCTACTTCTGGAGCTAAAGAGGTAG
The DNA here is from genome assembly GCA_949987705.1 of Thereva unica. Classification (NCBI taxonomy): domain Eukaryota; kingdom Metazoa; phylum Arthropoda; class Insecta; order Diptera; family Therevidae; genus Thereva; species Thereva unica. The sequence continues at coordinate 111,186,235 of OX465284.1, forward strand.
CTGTAAAGGAGGCAAACTAGGGCTTTATAGGAACGCCAAGGGAACGAACTGGTAACAAATCAGAGAAAGCATAAAGACGAGACTCTCAAACGCAACCAATGATGGAGTCAATCGATGGATGTTGACCCTGTGCCCTGAATTCGACGGACAGATTGTCGTGCCCAGTCAATTATAATAACAAAGCTTTTCTATCGCGGTGAGATTTAAGCTGTTTTAAACTTTCCTAACCATGGTGGTTTTCCATATCTGTTATAAACACAAACTTGGAAACTGCTTAAGGCTATACAAGAAATCTATTTAGGCAGCGAAAACAACAGCCTTGAAGAGGGGACATTCCCAATATATAGATGGTCTGGGTAACTTGGACAGGCTCACGGAGTTTCTATCTTAGCAACTGTGGTCATGGACAAAGTTTTTTGGGCGAACATTGCAGCTCCTCTTGAATACCCTCCACTTCCAGGGCTGCAAAGAAGTGGCCCCACCGACTGCAGCATCATATTGACGTAATCCTACCAAACTCGGTAGAAGGCTCCAGGCATAACGTTTGTCGTTCGTTCGCTCCCTGGCAGGCCCCATGCGATTTTCCCAGTCTCAACCGACCCCATACCTCCTTAGTGCCAATTATCCTCCAGAAGTCGGGTGATATTGTTGGTCTGGTCCATTCCTTTTGTCAATCAATAAGTACTGCTTGCACTACTCAGAGTCTCAGAGTCGTTGGCGGGGTTGCGGCTATTGGCTTTTGTTCTTTGGGTATCGGTTGTTGTTGGTGAATGGCAGCCTTCTGGGACTTGAACATGATCGCTATTAAGGAAATTTTTCTGTGAGCGCTCTTGCTGACGTCGACGATCCTACGCGTCGTGGTTGGATGTGATATTCGCTACTGGCTTCCCTGGTGATTTTTGACCACTGGGATATTGCAGTGGTTTCTGGGAATTTCCTTGCTACGTTCCAGGAGCTGGGAATCCTTAAGGTTTTGTGTTGGTTATTGTAACCGTTGAGTGGAGTGGTGGCGGTGTGGTTGTTGGTTTTAGAGCAACGGCAATCAGTGAGAGTGTTACTGCTGGTGCGGTCTGGCCATTCAGGCCTCTTTATAATGCGAGCAACCTCTCGTTAGAGGGGGAAGCGAGATGTACCTTGCAGCATCTGAGCCATTTAACATTCTGCCTGCACGTTTAGTGTTGTTTGTTGGAGTCTCTGCATATCTAGGCATTATTGGATAAAATAATCCAAGCTACCATCGCCTGCTGCTAGGAAGTTGGCATTAAAGAGGGTTCGCGACGCCTCTCATTTCTGGAGAAGGGTCAAAGCGTTGAAAGGAGTATAGCCCGATAAGCTAGCCATCCTTCTTTTTGAGGCTCCAGAAGGCTGGTTAGACCTACAGATCCAAAATTCTTTAACCTGCATAGGCTATCTAGGTGATCCTGTTGGCATTCACAATGGTTTAAGCCAGCGAAGTCTCCACATGCTGAGCACTAAAATCAGCCACAACAGTTTAGGCAACATTAGAGTGATAAAGGCGACGTGCCACAGCTTAGGGAGGAGTTTTCTTTCCGCTGATATGGTTGCGGATAAGATTCTAAAAAATAGGAAACGACAAAGTAAAGGCAGTCGCATGCAGACAACATGGTGATACGGAAAGTTTCGCTCTACAGACAACCAGTGAGATTATGGAGTTTGCTCTTGGAAAGTTTTGAGGAAGATCCGAAACGCCAAAAACTGCAGCAGTCACCCGGTAACATTGCAAACGAGCTTGCAGTGAATCCAGAAACTAAGTCCGAGTGATGTAAATGCAGTGGGCCCGGCTACAAGTGCTGCAAGTCAAATTGTCACGACACGACAAGTCGTTTAAGTTGAAAAGAGGGACGTGTCAGTCGAATCACGACTCTCAGTAAAAGGGTCTAAATTCAACCTAGCATTTCCACTCTAGGGCCCTGTGCTGAAAGTTGTAATTCGACTGAAACGTTACTTACTTCAACTCAAACTACTTGTCGTGTCGTGTGTCAACTCAAACAACTTGCCAGGAAAAACGACTCAAGCATCCTCCAGTTTTATGTGACGATTCTGCCCTCGTGATTATACATGTACAGAAACCCAGCAGTAATCTACAAATCTGACGTAATACTCTTTATTTCTCTTCAAGTAACCCACCGTAACATGGCCGACTTCAAGTTTTTTTTAGTCGAGTATCAATTATTTATTTTATTTCTGAATCAAACCAGTCCTTTTGGTTTCTAGAACGAAAAATATTCATATTATAATAAAACTTAAGAATTAAATAAAATGAAACTTATTCTGAAAAGTCTACATGATGATCCATTTTGACAATCAACAAAAGCAGTGCACTGCATTATCTGCACAGTTCTGTTTTACCGCATTTCCAAACTCTAATCCTACTGAACTGCAAACTTTCTGCAACTCGTTGACGTTTCCGGACAACTGAGTATCTCCGCAATTTGACGTTTTCGAACTAACTCTTTAGCGAAAAGTCTTGCTGCTTTTCACATAAAGAATGAAAAACCATGAAATTTTCACAAATTTTTAAATCAATTAAGTTTGATATCTTCGTATCATAGGATAATCTTATTACCCTTTTCACAATTGCATGCGAGCGAAAGAGAAAAAAATATTGAAGTTAAACGAAAAGTTGAACGTGTAGAACCGGTCCAAAAATTACAAGTGTCCAATAACAAACAAAATTCCGGGAAAATCTTTACAGTACTGAGATAATTTCCAGAAACTTTTGCGTTGTGTTGCTAAAACATATTTAAAAGATATTTATTGATTTCGGTAACGTGATACTTGTTACAAACTAAAGATTATCTTTAAGCTTCAAAACACGTGCTTGTGGAAATCCCAGCGCTCTTATCAGTGAAGTTTTTAGTTGTTAAAAGTTAACCCCACTGAAGTGTTTGGATTCTTTGGTATTTTGTAACCAAAACACCACAAACATTATTTTTTCTATTTTATAAATTTGTATTGTTTAATTGAAAAGAACTAAAATTTTTATATTTAGATGACGATTACGGCCAGAAAACTGTATCCGTGTTACTGGATGGAATGGAGACTGATTTGGAAGTAATTGATCATCCAGCGTGTGAAATGTCGGTAAGTATCCGAAATAATTTCGTTATAATAATTCATTAATCACTTCTACCTACTCATGGACGCCATTGAAATAATATTCTTTTGTACTGCCATATGTCAGACATTATATTGGGAGGGAATGAACTAGTATTAAGCAGTGTTAAACAAAGCTGCATTTTTTAAATCTGTTCTGTTTTGTTCTGAAACAACTTCCATACAAAATATTGTCCAGTATCCAGGCACAAGGGGGAAATTTTAAATTTCCCTCTTTTCAACATATGTTTTTTAAATTGACAGTTGACAGATAATATAAATAAATTGTTTTGTGAAGTTTGAAGTCGTAACTTATGGAAATATTTGCAAAATTAGACAAAATTCATTTTTTTAATGTGTTGTTCTTGATGTCAAGGGAATAAAATGACAAGTGACTTTTTCTCTGTAAGAAAAATATTCTTCGCTGTTTTTTAACATTTCAGAACAGAACAGAATAAAAAAACGCCACTCAAGTGATATTTGGGTTTTACTCAAACCTAAAATGAGGAGATTTGGAGTTGTGAGTATGTAGTTTAGTGCAGGTGGAGGTTTAATATTTCGTACGTTAGTGAATTGGATAGGCAGGAAGTTCTGGCCAAAGGCAAGTAGTTCGATGTATATGGTGCGCCATTTAGGCCATTTAGGGTATGTATTTCAACATTGAAGAATTCTTAACAAAAGAACAGCAATGCAATGACATCATAAAGAAATCAACAGAGCATTTTGATGAAAAGCTTACGTTTTCCAAAGAAAATGTGAATTCTATCGTTGTGTTATGAAACCAAATCAATCATGCGCTGAATGGGTTGCTGATTAAAAGGGCTTAGTACAAAGCTGCAAAATCATGTGTTTAAAAGATAAAACCGAATACTCTGATGAACTAATAAGAAATATTATTATTCTGCATACCCCTCACGACACTGTACGTAGTGCGGCTTTACAGAAGAGTAATCCATTTTTAGACGAAGTTCTTCATTCAGATATCAGAAACATATGAAGTAACAAAAAGAACATCGTAAATAATAAAGGGCATCACGCCAGACGTCAGTGAAATTTGTCAAAGCCTTAGTGCCAACTATCGCCACCGCAGACGCTCACAAAGTCGAGAGCACAGATTAACAAGTTGCAGTAAATGAAAGCCCAAACAGATTTAGAATCGACTGGTGCAAAGCTTTCGGATTAGATATTGTCGAACCTTTAATAAGCTTCAGCCTCATAGTACAGCAGTTGGAATCTACCGCAATCAAGAAGCATATAAACCTAATTTGCGACAAATACGACGATATATTCCGTCCAGAAGTGGACAAATGTACTACTTGCAAAGCAACCGTATAACTAAAGTAAAACGCAAGACCAAAATTTTACAAAGCTTGTCCGATTCCTTACGCTTTAAACGACCCAGCTTCAAAAAGAAAAGGGTAACTTAGTTAACTAAGAAATATGGAAACCGATCAAAACCAGCTCATGGGCAACACCATTCGTAATCAAATATCGATCCACAGACAAGCATGCGAAGCAGATGCAATGTCAAGATTACCAGCGGGACCTGATCATGAAATCAACTAATCAGACGAGGAATGCGGGGAGATAGACCTTGAGATCCAAGTCAACATCGCTTCTTTTTCTGTAAATGCAAAACTAATCACTCATTATACGTCGTAGGATCCTACATTACTCAAAGTATGCAAATTTATTTTGGAAGGTTGACGCAACAAATTAGATGAAAATAATCAACACTTGCAACCAGATTTTATCAGACGCCTTATGTTAAGTCACCACAGTGGTAAAGGTATCTAACATGTTACATCAAGGTCATTGGGGAATCGTCCGAACGAGGTAACTAGCATCGATATTGTTGGTGGGCAGAAATTAAAGAAAAGACGATGTCCTGTCAAAGTTGCCAAATGAAAAGCAGCTTGCCCTATAGCAATTACAGTCCGTGTCCAGCACTAAGCACACTTATTCTTTATGCTCCTTTAACCTCTCATGGGACATAGGGTGGAAACAGTTGCCATCCAGCGGAAAATGTTTTGTGTGGCAGCTCTCAGCTACGACCAGAATCTCCCAGTTGTTGCGGCCTCTACTAGTAGGGTTCTCCTCCACGTTGATGCACTAAGCACAACTTGGGACAGAATTCATGTGGACCTAGCCGATCCTTTCCTTGGTAAAAATTGGTTAATAGTAGTAGACGCATTTTCCAAGTTTCTCTTCGTCGTGCGCTTGCTGAATATATCATCCACCACAATATTTTTGCCTTAGACGGACTACATACAACGATCGTATCTGACAACGGCACACAATCTACTTTAGGAGATTTTCAAAAATTCTGCAGTAGAAATGGCATTCAGCATATAACTACTGCTCCTTTCCATCCAGCGTCCAACCGGGAAGCCGAACGCTTCGTAAGAACATTCAAAGAAGCAATTTCCAAAAATCTAAACAAAGATCAAGATAAACAGACAGCACTTCTTCAATACCTCAGCACTCTTACAGAGAAATACCGAATCCGCAGATCGGTAAGTCTACCTACTACTAGAACTACTTCACGGACGCCAATCTCGCAACTTATTATCTTGGCTGTTACCAAGTACAACAACTGATGGAAGGCTTTAGAAAAATAAACCCAAGAGCAATTTAAGATGATAATGCAACCTGCCTTCGCTAGAAATTACAGGAAAGGTGACAAATGGATTAGGGTAGCAATTTCTAGACCTTGGCGAAGGATGATGTACTTGGTACGAACAGAACACGGTATTTGGAAGCGACACTGCAATCAAATGAGATCCAGGATAAGCATACAAATGCAGATGCATAAGTAACGAATAAGAGTTCACAATCTGCCCACCCGCAGGAACCGACGAACATCATGACATACCAGAATCCTCATCGACTCATAGGACTGCATCTCCTCCATCCATCTCTGCAGTCATTATTTCTAACAAATCAGAACATCTGCGGCAAATCCCACGCAGATCCGAACGTCTTCGCTTAAAACCCCAGTGGGAAAAATTGAGAGCTCTGCTCAGGGAAGCTTATTTTGAGTGCTGCTAAATATGCTCTCGAGGGAGCATTACTGGAGCTTTCATAAATTTTATAGTACGAAGAAAACGGGTGATTATCTTCGTGACCACAAACAGTAACGTTAGTATACTCAATAAACCGGCTATCATTCGATACGGAAGACAAGCAGCTTTCGATGTGGTTAGAATTTAGTTGGGGGACTGCTTTGGTAAAACCACGCTCGCGCTTTGAAAGCAAAAGGCGATTGCAAAAAAGATGAACAAAACAAAAATTTTCGATACCGAATCACAGGCGTCCGTGAAAATTCTTTATTAAGCAGGTTTTTTTATAATGTTTCTAAAACGCTTTCGAAGGAGCATAAAAAGTATGTTTAACTGTTATGGGAACGGGAACGCTGTAAGCTTTTCAGGAAGTGATCGAAAATGGCTATTGGAGCACTATATTTCCCCAGTGAAGGGTCCACTTCGACAGTACAAACAAATAGCGAAGGCAGAAGTGTTATATATGCAACTGTACAATTGGAGTTCATGAACTCAGTGTAAAGAGTCGTCATAGTACACTGAATTGTTTTAATTTGTAATTATTGCAAATTAGATATAAATAAGCTTTAGATTGAACTGAACAGATATAACAGAACGAATCGGAAAGAACGAATTTTAATTGACGATCTTTGTGACTAGTTTCTATTTATTAACCGGACATGGTTTAATACGCACATTGTTCGCCAATGTGAATACAAAACATACAATTAAAATTGGAATGCGTTTCCAGAATTATTTCCATTCAACTCACTCAGGTGTAATCGTATTTCATAAAATAAATTCCACTGTGATTTTATTCCAATTAAAAATCCCTCGCAGGTTACCAGCGACATCCTGTTGTCTGTTTGCGAATTATTATTTATTGTGCGTCTATTGTGGCGCTCGCACAGATAATCCTGCCTTTTGCCTTTACAACCCTGACTCTGTAAACATTTTCCCTCTCTTTTTTTTAAATGAAAGAAGCGACAACACCTGGCAAATTACCTTTTCAATAACATTTCCCAACCAGCGAATTTGTAAAACAGCTTACCCAAAGCACTCTCAAGTTCTATTTTCGGTTTAAATCCACAATTCAAATTTTAATTGGCCCTGAATCACAATCCCCACCACCCCCACTACGACGATGAGTTTTCTCATTACTCCCAAGGATGAATTTATTTTTACCTTGATTGCACCTTAACCCTGGGTGGATGCAGGTCGCAACAAGCCAAGATAGTCGGAATTTCTCTCGCAGGATAATTACTCTCACCCCGTTGCAATTATATTCTTCCTTTTCCAGACTGAAGCGTTCTGCTCCACATACAACATAGACCTGTTTGTAGTTGTGTACTCGGTCGTAGATAGGAACTCTTTTAAGGCTGCAGAAAAGGTATTGCATTACCTGAAGGAGAGCGAGATGCTGCTGACAAGAGGTGCCATTCTAGTCGGGAATAAGACGGACCTCGAGCGTCATCGAGAAGTAACAACGCACAGTAAGTTGACGAATTGAGATATGCCGAACTATTTTTAGTTGTTTACTATAAACTTTTTTTCTTTCGAGTGCAGATGGACGAAAATTAGCCAAGGAGATTGCATGCAAGTTCATCGAGACGTCGAGCGGGTTGGACCATAACGTCGATGAACTGCTCGTTGGCATTGTGGCTCAAGTCAAGCTAAACCCACAACGGCTACACAATCTAAGCGAGCGTCAAAAGCAGCGATTGAGACTAAATGCGGCTATGCAACCCCAGCATCGACGGGTGAACTTCCCACCGAAAAAAGTCGTCAAGCAGCTCAGCATTTGCGAGGACACTGATGCGACACCGACCGGCAAATCGGGACCAATCAAGAAAACTACAAAGCGCGTCCTTAATTTGGAGAATATCCTTAAGGTAGGCGAGAGTGAGGTCGACGAGGACGATGATGATGGATATCGTCCAGACTACAATCGGCGCGAGGTTAAGAAGAAAGGCAGCGAGGCCAGCTGCTCTTCGTCGCCAAAATCGCGAAATTCTTATGAAAATCAGGACGTTTCACAGAACGACTTGAACTTAGCGGAGGACAACAAGAAGGCCATTACGAAGCTGTCGAATCGCACTAAGATCTTTCTTAGTTCGGTTCTGAGATTCAAGAAGAACCTAAACGTGAAGCGACGAAATTCCAGTAGTTGTAGCGATTTATTTGTGATATAAGTAGAGGGAGGGGGGAGTGGATTTTGGGTTCTTTTTTTACAATTTTATCAAGGGAGTTTTTTTAAAACTAGTTTTGAACCTTTCTTTTTTATCTAAAGAGACAATAAATAACGCACGTGTGTCAGAGGAAACAAGTTTTGAAGAATTGTATTTTTGCACTAGAAGCAAACCCTTTTATCATCTACTGTATTTTTGAATTTTTAAAGTAAAACGAAATTGGGAGAGGATTTATTAATGAAATTCAATTTCACAAGTAAAACCGAACGTGAATTGCACAAATTTCGCGAGAACTTGGAAATTTAACACCGGTATTATAAAAGCAGTCACAAGTCACAACGCAATCACAAGTGTTTGGTGAGTCGCAACTTGAAGGCTTATACTAAATGAAAAGTAACGTAAAAGTGATGTAAAATGAAGTTTCCAAACTTTATGATACTGCGCCCTCCTTTCTACATAAAAAATCCTTGGGGCTCCTAGTAAAATATGTAAATTTGCATACCCGGTGGAGTGCGCCATCTAGACCTTCGGTATTTCAATATTGAATAACTCCGACATTTTTTAGTCGATTTTGACAAATGAGTAAGATTTATGTTGGATATTCTCCACCATTTATTTCAAATCAGTTTTTGAATACAATGTCGATGCGGATGAAAAAAAGAGGAATGAAAAGCGGATGTTTTGGGGCGTTATGGCATCAATTTCGACTCGTATCTTAGCTTTCGGTTTGTCGATGATCTTCGGCTTGCTGGCATAAACTTTACTTTTGCAAGAACTTCATCGTAGGTTCGTCGTACCTTTGTCACGCGTTTCGTGGGTTCTCTGTCGACAGTTTTGTTTATTGACTCCGCCAGAGAGTGTAAAATGAGCTTCGTTCGTCACCAAAATTTTGTTCCAAAAATCTCGATCATTTTGCGATGGCATTTCTATATTATAAACGACGCGGCTTGTACGTTGGCAACAATCTTTGAGCTGTGGGCGCTGGAATCTGAAGTGAAAGCCTCAGATTCAGCAGGGCGATAAACCTAGACGCCCTAGCAACTGTTTTTCAAGCAGAGGTGTACGTTACACAGTCATGCACTAATGAGAACTTAAGAAGGACCTACCATAACAAACGGATCTTTATATTCTCTGATAGTCAAGCGGCATTTAAGGCCGATAAGGTCCCGTAGGACCAAGTCAAAATTAGTTTGGGACTGCCAAACTCTTGGTGAGCTGGACGTTCTCAATCAAGTTATCCTTGTCTGGGTCCCGGGTCACCGGGGTTTTTAAAGGCAACGAAAGTGCGGATGCCCTGCTATTGCATTCATCGGTCAAGAGCCGGCTTTTGGAGGACCTATCAGCTTTCTTCGAAGGGCCCTGGCCAATCGGAATTTGATGAAACATACTAAACGCTGGAGGTCCGCGCCTGGACTGGCCAACTCTAAGCGGTTCCTTTATGTGCCGTCCCATAAGAGGGCCAAGAAGTTGTTATGGTGCAGTAGAAATGATGTCAGGACATTTATTGGCTTGATTACCGGACACTGCGCCCTGAACTCCCACTTATGGAGGATAGGAAGGGCGGAACACCCCACTCCGAGTATGAGTCTGCACTTTACGTTCTCTGTGAGTGCCCCACAAGAGCGAGGAGCAGGGTTTCTTTGTTCGAGGAATCCCTGCTCGAACATTAAGGTGTAAGCGACAAGCCACCAGGCAGGTTATTGAAAATATGAGATACAAGGGTTTAGTACAATACGCCAAATGAATGGCCACAGTATCTTTGGACCCAAAACTTCACACAGGAAAAAAAGGTCATGATTGATGTGATTATCTGAATATTTTGATTTATTTTATTTTTATTTTTATTTTATTTTATTTTATCGCCAAGCAAGGCACTTAAAACAAATGGATTACATTAAAAAATTACAAAAAATACGTAATAATTAACGTAAAAGGAACATTGTGAGTATTTAAGTATTAAACTAAGATCTAAGTCTAAGTGTTAGTGAGAAATCAGGAGGACAGTAGGGAAGCTAGTTTTCTTTTATAGGACATTTTATTAATTGAGGGAGAGTAACAGGCTGCGTAGGTATTGAAGATAGTGCAGCACCTGTTAACAGGCTCGTTTCTACCATATTCAGTGCGATGCGGGTACTCTTTAAGTAATTTGCAATGTCTTGTTTGTCGAGTATCGTTAAATTTGATGGCGTCCGACAAGAACTGTACCTTGAGGTTATTGTTCAGGACATCCAGGGTAAAACAAGATATGAGTAATTTCCGCCTAAGGGATAGAGGTAAGAGATCAAGGATTTTGAGCCTGTCCGTATAGTGAGGAAGGTTGTGAAAATCCGAAGGATTATAAAGGTTCCTAAGCGCGAAAAGAAGGAACTTCTTTTGGACAGATTCTATTCGATTTACACTAATTTGAAATATGGGATCCCAGATCTGGCAAGCATATTCAAGAATAGGACGGACTAATGAGCAAAACAAGGCTTTAGTAACCCATACATTGTCGAATTCTTTAGCTCTTCTCTTAATAAAGCCTAACAGCTTATTGGATCTGGCAATAATTTTATCATAGTGTAAGTTAAAGTTTAACTTGCTGTCGAGGACAATGCCTAAATCAACAATGTGATCGACATGATCCAAGACATTGTCATTGAGATAATAATATTGCAGCTGTTTTGTTCTTTTCCTGGAGAAGGTAATTACGTGGCACTTACTGGTGTTAAGAAGAAGATTGTTAGTGGTGCACCAGTCTTGTAGTGCATTAAGTTTCGACTGTAAAAAGGATACATCAGTTTGAGACCTTATAGCACTATAAATTTTTAAATCATCGGCGTAAAAGAGGTGCGGAATGCCATTTAATTTCTCAGATAGATCGGAAATGAATATGTTGAATAGAAGTGGCCCTAGGTGGCTGCCCTGTGGTACACCTGAGGTTACATTGATTTCTTTCGAAAGGAACCCTTGAAATCTTACCACCTGAGTTCTCCCGTTAAGATAGGATGTTATCCAATCCAGAAGGGGGCCGGATATCCCAAATCTTAATAGTTTCGTAAATAAAATGTGGTGGTCTACCCGATCAAATGCCTTGCTGAAATCAGTGTAGACAGCGTCAAACTGCTGGCCCTGTTCCATACCGCATAGCAGTTCGGAGGTCAGAATCATAAGATTGGATGTGGTGGAACGACCTTTTCTGAAACCATGCTGCTGATCGTTTAGGTTCGCAGCAATTAGAGGGGCAATCTTGTCATAGATAAGTTTTTCAAATAGTTTAGGTATAACAGATAGGATAGCAATGCCCCTATAGTTGTCTACCGCATGTTTATCACCTGATTTAAAGATTGGTGTGAGGTAGGATTTCTTCCATACCGAAGGAAACTTACCGGTAGTTAGGGACTTGTTAAAAATTAGGTGAAGAGGGGAAAGAATGAGTTGGGCGTGGTTCTGCAAAAAACTTGCGGGTAGACAGTCCGGACCGTGACCTTTATTGACCTCCAGATCTATTAGACCTGTCATTATATCTTCGGGCGATAGAGATATGTTGTCTATAAGGACCGTGGTCACTGGATGCTCTCTTGGGACAGTGTGCGAAGTCGAAGAAATGGGGGAGAAGATTTCACTGAACCTGTCCGCAAACATGTTGGAAATTTCTTGAGGGAGTGAGGAGTGTGTGACACCGTTTGTCATTGTTGACGGATAACCTGATGTTTTTCGTTTTAGATTAACGAAATCAAAGAATTTTTTTGGATTACTTATGATATTTTCACCGACAGTCCTTGCGTAGGTAGTATAGGCCTCCCGTGACCTATGATTAAATTCTGCGGCTAACCTGGCGTATTCCGATTTCTGCTCAGCACTAACATTGTTGTTATTTTTCACTACGCGGTACAATTTATTTCTCCTATTGCGAAGAGACCGAATGTTTTTGTCAAGCCATGGTTCTGTCAGTTTATCCCTTTTTTTGATTTTGGGTACGAATCTGCCAATGGTGTTGAAAATAACATCGTAGAATCTAGTAACTAACTCGTCAATATCATCACTGTCAAGCAGATCCTCCCAGTTAATAAGGGATAATTCAGTGCTAATACTAGCATTATCAGCATTCTTAAAATCGTAGACTACAGAGTTGTTAAAGGAGGCAAGATAATTAGTTATTGTAGAGCTGATTTCCACCAATCAGTGTAATGGACGCCTTAAAGTTACCCTTAGGATGTTAAGAGCTGGTCAGCCGTTAAGCCAGCTCTACATTCACGCCGTGAACAACCGCGAACATCCGTGAACGCGAGGGGGTGGATGGTTTTCTCTTCTAATTCGTTCCTTATTTTCTGTTCTGAGTGGATGTGAATTCATGGCGTGAGTGTGAAGCCACCTTTACATTCTCTCCTCCCACCGAGATAGGAAGGTATATCGGTGTTATCGAGAAAACTGGGTTAAATTAAGTAAAACATGTCTTTCCACTGAGATATGACTAAATTCTACATCAAAATATTTATCGCGGTTATGGGAAAGCCACAAAGTAGCAAGGTAGCCCCTCGATTATTTAGCCGCCCCCGGCGAGCCTATAGCGTTTGAGCGCCGGGTGGGAGCAATCCGCGAAAGGTCGGACTTGCTGTGTTCCGCCCGTAAATGGTTGTTTTTAGTGTAAAAACTAGAATTTTTTTAATTTTAAAAATCTCGTCATATTATGGCGCGAGTCATCAAAGCTTGTGACTTGTGACTTGTCACAATTTTAGAATAGAGGTGCTATTCTCGATTTGAAGAATGATTTTATTTTTCAAATATCTCCCGATTTCGATTTATTTTAATAAAAACGGTTTCATCCTATACAATTAAAACTTTATAACGAATTTGTAAAAATATTTACTGACTAATAACTTAGAGAAATCCCCTTATACTAACTAAAATAGAAACCACAATAAAAATTTATCAATGGTATTCACAAAACAACTTTCTCCCAATCCCACCAAATATTATAACTAAAAAAAAATTCACATATCACAAAAAAAAGTGATCAGAAAAAAAAACAATTTTAAATTTCTACAATTTTTTACCAAAACCAAACTTCGAATCACAAACAAACAAACAAACCACCACACGACGAGATTCATGACCGCACAGGTAATTGCCCATTTAGCATATCCAATTAAGGATTTCATGGCTTTTTCAAACAAACAAACAAAAAATCCTATCAACAAAAAACACTAAAATTTAATCACTCAATTTTAATCGAAAAAGTTTCCTTAAAAAGGACGATTTCGCAAGCTCGTAAAATTTTAGTAGTATCGACGGTGGCGCTGATGTTTTGCCTTAATTTCAAAGAAAACATAAAAATAATGAAAATAATAAAAAAAAATAATTAATTAAAATAATAAAGAGAAAAACATTTGCATGTATGTATGTGTTTTGTGAAGCATATATGTATAGGTGTAAGGACAGCTTTGGTATCAAGATTGTGTTTCGCGAATTTTGATTAGTGGCAACCGAGTTGTATACGAGAAGAATTCATGAAGTTATAATTTTAAGGTGAAAAAAATAAATAAAAATAAATTAAAATAAATAAAAAAATAAACATAAAAAAATGGGCACAAAAATACAAGCAAAGGAAATTTTTCAGTTAACATTAGTATAATTTTTATATTTATTGCAAATATCATAAAAAAATAACATAAAAATATTTTTTTGCTATATTTAAATATGCAAAAACAAAAAACCAAAAAAAAAAACATAAATTTTAAGGATTTCATATCAAAAGTCTAAGCTCCCATGACAAAAAAGGTGCCCCATCGAACCCCTCAAAACAATAAAGTCTGGTCTGTCAGACATTAATAAACAAAAATTGTCCGCCAGACAAGTTTTAATAGACCGAAAAGATCTTAAACTTTATTTAAAACAAAATTCATAGAGGTGTTATGAAGTGCATTTTTATAAAAAAAAAAAAGAATTTATAACATAAGGTCTGTCCGAAGCAAATTAACAAAAGTTGTCAGACAGACAAATTTTTTCAAAAATGGCTCATTATTTACTACAAATTGTATAAATTTCAGACAGGTGTTATGGAAAATAAAATCATTTTTTTTAACAAAATTCAAAAATTCATAAAAAAATAGCATTTGACATATTTTTACTAGTCTGGCCCGTACATGGTTTTTACATGTTTTTCAGCCAATCTCATTTTATTGTTTTGAGGTGTTCGATGGGGTACCTGTTTTGTCGTGGGAGCTTAGACTAAAAAACCAAAAAAAAAAAAATATCAAAAAAAAACCACAAAAAAAACTAACCTAAAATCAAACGAAACATAAAAAGCATTTTTAACAAAAAAAAAATAAAATCAAAAATAATTTTTAATGAAGATGTTTAATGCTTAAAATAATTAAGTTTAAGTTAAGGGCACAGAGCTACATAACGCACACATACACGATTCATTTATATAAAAAATTTTTGGTGTGTTTTTGCGTGTGTGCATAAATTTGTATATAAGTATATAAATGAGACTTTCCAATATTTCTTTGATGTAACAAAAAATAAAAACCAAAAAAAAATAAAAAATAAAAAAAACTATGTAAAGGAATTTATTTTATTTATATAAAATGAGAAATTAAAAAAACAGTTATAATAAAAGTATTGTTGTGTTTTTTTTGCATGGACCTTTTACGTATGTTGAAAAGCAAGTTTTGGGATCACCCTTTGTAGAGTATGGCTTGTCGTTCAGGAGAGCGTTCAAAAACCTTACTATTAGTACGTATATAAGATGAGTTGAACTCGGGTTGATTCCGAGTCCAATTACATGTAGACGTGAGTCGAGTTAAGTTAGGATCGACTGAACTCGACTCAGCTCTGCTACCTAGGTTTAGTTGATATTATCCATATTGACGAGAGTTCAGTTACTTGACAGCAGTATCTCTATGTTTTGTTTCTGAATTGTGACGCGAGTCAAAAATTCAACTCCAACCTCTACTCAATTATTCTTCTTCTTCTTTAAACTCCTTTAATTCCTCATGGGACATAGGGCGGACTCAATTATTCAACTCATCAAATATACGGCGTATATGGTAAATCACGAAAGAAGTCGTGATTATGTTGCGTCATTCACTTAACTACGAAAGTTTATGTTTAACCCTGGACAATGCCGGAGGAACGTGTTGGGCTCAGGCGGGTAATCAACACAGACCCCCTCCACAAATTATTAGAGAACTTAAGATGAGTAACTAAAGCCGGGATTCATATGATGGAAGAACTAATGGATTTTCCCAAGGATGATTCAGTGCGAATCTAACGAACCTTCGTTGAACCGATTCAATAGTTCTAACAGGCAAAGAGTAGTAGGAGACCAAACCTGTGACGCATATTCGAGTAATGGTCTGACAAGGGAAATGTATAGGTGTTGAGTAATCAAGGGGTTGTTAAATTCTTTGAACCACCTTTTAATAAAACCCAGGACTAAACTACCTCTGGAAGAGATATAGTTGATGTGAGCGTACAAATCCAGCTTACAATCAAATCGAATCCCGAGATCTAACTGGTTGTTTTACCTAAAAAGGAGAGTTGCTAAGCCACTTCATTGTAAATCGGAACATGTACGAACGGTGTACAGAACAACATGTGGAATTTCGCAGGGATCTATCCGGGACCCTCTCCTGGGGATCACAATGTATAACGATATATTGGAGCTACGCCTCCCAAAAAGGGAGATGTTGTGATTGGAATCGCGGATGATATGGGATTGTGTTCGTAGGACGACGCCTCCATGAGATCGAATTAAAAGCGATTTACGTCCATGGTTCAGGTTTTATTTTTAGAAAGGAAGAGGTACGAGTCCTTGAAAACTATAAAGCCCTCTTAGCTAACTATACAACAAAATTATATCAAAATGAATTTTCCAAAATATCTAATCTTCTACCTCTCTCAAGTCTTGTATGACAGCATGCTGGTAGGCATTTCTTATTTCTTCGAGTTTTTGCTTATCTATATCGTATTTTGGTTGAGTTTACCATCTATGCGTTTTGGTTGCTATCCGGGTTCTCAATTTCACCTTAATTAGATCTGGAAAAACGCCTAAAAGTCCGCTTTTTACAATAATATGTATATCGACGGACAGATGGCGCTTTTTTAGTTTTCGTGTTCGATTTAATCAAAATTCACCTAATCGGGTTTTCTAATTAATGAAGTACATATTCGTAATAAATGATGAATTTTCATCATAAATACGTGCGTGTGTCGAGGCTCGATCATGGATCCAGTAGGTGTGGATGGATTTAGAAGAAATAGGTTAACAACTCTTTTCCATAAGGCAGGTCCGAAAATACTGTGTTAAGCAGACGCGAAAATCTGATTGAGGCCAAGGCTTGAATTGTTCCGTAGAGTTAACGAAGAAGACTATACATGTTCTTGTGTATCGTCAGAAAGAACTTTAATTACAAAAAACATAATTACTGTCTATCTCACTTCCGCGAAACTTTCTTGTTTTTTTTTATGTGACAGACTAGAGGCTTAGGGAAAGTCCCTTTGTACTGTCGACAATCTATTTTTTCGTATAGAGTGAATGTCGAACAGCAGCTCTAGCCGGGAGATAGAGAGAAGAGAAGGAAGTAACTGTCACAACCTAGCCGCGATATTTTTATTCCACCTACTCACAACCATTTCGCGACTCTGACATCGGGGCGTCGAGAACAACTCGCTGGAGTGTTATGCCTCCTGAAACGAGTTGAATCTCATCAACCAGTCGATGGCATGCGCTTGGTGGAGCGGGGAAGGACTAGGGGAGGCTATGACAGGAGGAATCAGGAATGTAAAGAGGGAAGAAGAAAGAAGGGGGGGTAGGTGGGAAAGGCTTTTGTTAGCCACAAAATCTTCCTTTAATTTTAAACCCAGTTTCCTGGAAGATTTCCTTAACAAAATAAAAAAGTTCGCCTCTCTAAAATCTCGCTGGTTGTTTACTTTGGCTACGAGCACGAACTGTTTAACTTAGCAACAAGTTTCCGTCCGTCATCAATATTTGAATGAAATCAAATCAAAACTGTCCACCACCAAATTCCTTCCTCACCTCCAGCTTCCAGTATCTGCTCAGTACCAACTCCAGTTCCCCGTTGACCTTGGGAGTCAACAATACACCATTAATTTCGCCTGATTACCACTTCCCCTCGGGGGGTTATTTCTGGATTCGGTTCACTTTATACTCTGCACAATTTCTAAAATTAGTCGCCCGTCATTTAATTAGTGGACTTTGAAGCTGGAGGCAAGTAATGAAGTTAAGCGATTTATTACTGCTGCCTAATTTGTCCTGCCTTGTTTTGACTGGCTAATAACATGGTGATGGGCGAGCTTCATGCTGTCTATGCTCACAGTTCATATTTAGGATTATGTTCGGTGTTCGTTAAAGATATTATTTATCGTGTTATAATCCGATCATTAGATAGTTTGGATAATCCATTTTGATATAATTTTGTGGTAGTTAGCTATGAGGACTTTATAGTTTTCAAGGACCTGTGCCTCTTCCTATCTAAAAATAAAACCTGAACCATGGATGTAAAAGAAGGTACGCCAATCTCTGTGTTCCGACGGCTCTAAAGTGAAAATGGATTACTGTGTTTCCATGCAGAGTTAACCCTGAGTATACTTGGAAAGCGGGGTTTGAGTAAAGTTTCGTTAAATCTAAGTAAACTCCACGAAACCAGTCCGGTTAAGGTGGGTTTTGCATATGTTACCGAGTTCCCATGGGAATCAAGTTGAGTTGCGGTTGAGTTGAAATGACACTTCAACTCCATCTCTAGCCGGTGTGTCATCGTGCTCGAAACGATGGAGGTATTTAGTATAACGCAGAGACAATGCCCAACACCCGGAACTGGAGACATGTTGCAAGGGATTAACAAACTTGGAGAAATGCCCTAGAGGAGGCAAAGGCTCGATTTG
This sequence comes from Thereva unica, assembly GCA_949987705.1. Lineage (NCBI taxonomy): Eukaryota > Metazoa > Arthropoda > Insecta > Diptera > Therevidae > Thereva > Thereva unica. The sequence continues at coordinate 111,204,473 of OX465284.1, forward strand.
GGCTGTAGCGCCATTGGATGGATGGATGGTCTGTCGGGGCTATTATATCGCTTTGATGGTTCTTTTGAGGCTGTGTTGAAATAAACTAACCAGTGTATCTCTGAAACCACTTGTAGTGAACAAAACATACAGAAAACTCAATAATCACGCACAAATGCATTCAACACCAACGAATCCGATTAAAAATTAAAAGGTATAATTGCAATTGAATGCAATTTCAAATTGTGTCGCCTCAAACCCGTCGTCGTCCCTGTGATTCCTTTCACCTGTAGTTAAATTTGTTAAAAAAAGTGTAAATCAAATTACAGGTGAGAATAAATTAATTCAGACCATCAAAGCGAATCGTTTACCCTCTCCACGTCGAGTGTTTGTTTCGATTTTAAGGATACCCACCCCACACTCTAGCGTCGTAAACCGATAATGGAACCTCCGCCTCCCTATAGTTTGAAAAAAGAGACTAAGTAAAAGTCAAGAGCAAAAAGGTCCACCCCCCACCCCTAATTGGATTTTTAAACTCCTGATTGAAGGCTTTTTACGCGATAGTGAATTTCGCTGTAATCGGCGAGAGTTTTATGATTCACCCACCCATAAAGGATCAAGGATCAAAAGCACAAAGACTGGGGGGCGTTTCATTAAGAGTGCACTTTTACGACTGCCAAAAGGGCTCCTGGGATACAAGGGAATTGAATGTCATAACGGTTGAAACACGAACGGCATTTTAAGAAGATAAGGACGAACAGCGAACGGAAAATCCTTTTAATCCTTTCGCCCTTTCGTTTTATTGCTCCTGTAAACAAAGGAAATCGTGAACTTTTTATTCAGATCGTAAAATGGGTTTCGAATTAATAATAAAACAAGATCGATCGCACTGACATCCCTTTGGCGTGTCTTTGTCCTTGCGGTGTGCAAATTGGATGCACAGCTTATATCGGAATTGAATGGTGTGTTGGCATTGTGTGGCTGGGGGATGTTTGTGAATTGAATTAAGGATGCAGAAGTTGATGGCGCTGTTTCGTACATTATATGGGACAGGACGAGCGAGGGTTACCCAGCAACCATAAAGAACTTGTTTTATGGACACTGGTAATGCTGGACACGCTTAGAACATTACTTTTAGTGGTCATAACTTAAACTACTACGGGTATTTGGATAGGGCATCGCATTCTCCAAAACAAATGGTTAGAGGCCTTTGTTATTGTCGTTGCTGTGTTTGGGCGCAAGGTACTTTAACAGCGGCATAAACAGCAAACATTTTGGCGCTGTTAGCCAAAATGTTTCTGGTTTGTGACTTAGCTAAAACGAAGCACAGCTAAAATCTGTCAAAGGGTTTGACGTTTGCTTGTAAATTTTTGTTGTAAGCAAACAATTTAGTAATATTTCAATATAGCATGAAAAAGTGGCAGCATTATTAATTTCATGTAATATTTTTATTTAATAAATAAGTATTCTTAAAAAGTAATAATAAATATTACAGTGGTGACCTCGAGCAGAGCAAACGAACACCCATGGCTACTAATCAGGAAGAACAACAGGAAACCTTGGCATAGGGGCCAAATTGCAAGATCACAAGAGTAGCAGTGCGGATACCACCTTTTTGGAAAAGAACTCGGACTTATGGTTGCATCAGCTGAGGCCCAATTTATGATAAGCGGCGTCACGGCAGACAGCACCAAGTATTACACGTGGCAAGCTTAGAACGGGACGTCCTCGTAGAAGTAAGAGACGTCATTAGCAATACACCATCACTGGAGAGGTACACAATACTAAAACAACGTCAACTTATTATATTCAAAAGAAAGGACCTCCTTTGTTCGAATGTCAGCAGAGCAATTAAAAATTGCTAGGGCCAGTTTCACACGAGCCAACAGCCAACCAACAAAAATGGACTGAAAACGTCGTTTGTAGACAAGAGGGTGAGAGAGGAGGAAGGGGTGCTCAGATTTTTTGAACCAACTCTTTCACTGGACTTTCGAGTCAACTTTTTGGCAGGTGTGTGGTTGTTGTTGTTTTTCCCATGCGGCTTTTCATCGAGCTTCAAAAGTCAACGAACGATGACAGCAAATTTTTGTTGGTTGGCTGTTGGCTAGTGTAACACTGGCCTGGACAGGAGTTCCAGTATATGCTCAATCAAGGCATTTGCAAACCATCAAGTAGCAGTTGGTCGAATCCCCTCGACATGGTCAAGAAAAAAAACGGGGACTGGAGACCATGGCCCTTATGGTGAAAGTCGAGTCGTCACGATACAACAAGTCGTTTGAGTTGAAGAAAGTGATGTTTCAGTCGAATTACGACATGTAGTACAGGGGCCTTAAGTCAACTTAACTAGTACCTCCACTCTTTGCCCTTGTGCTGAAAGTCGTAATTCGACGGAAGCGTCACTCTCTTCAACTCAAACGACTTGTCACGAAACACGATTCACGACTTCCGCACAGGGGTCCATGTGCCGACTACAGTCGATTAAATGCAGTCACGGTCCCTGACCGCTATCCGATTCCACACATACAGGATTTCGCCCAGCAGCTAGAAGGAAAGGAAATTTTCAGCACCATAGATCTAACCCGCGCTTATCATTACATCCCAGTGGAACCAAGCGACATTCCTAAAACAGCCATTATCACACCATTTGGACTCTTTGAGCTCCCAAAGATGACTTTCTCGGCTTGTGCAACGACGTGCAAACGTTTCAAAGATTTGTCAATGAAGTCACAAGAGGTCTCGATTTCTGTTTTCCGTACATCGATGACTCCCTCATTGCTTCCAAATCAGTTGCTGAACATCGGGAGCATTTAAAAAAACTGATTCAACGCTTCAGAGAGTATGGTATCACCATTAATCCAAGTAAGAGCAGCTTTGAGTCTTCAAAAGTTAGTTTGCTGTGTTGCCTAATATCAAAAGAGGGAACCAGGCCATTTCGTTCTAAAGTGGAGGCTATCAACGTATTCAAAAGCCAGCTAGCATATGTGAGCTCCACAGATTTCTGGGTATGGTCAACTTTTACAGACGATTTATACCCAAAGCACCAGAAATCCAAGCTCCGCATCACACTGTTGTACTAGCAACAAAGAGAACGATAGAACACCTTCACAATGGGCAACGAAGTCATCACCGCTTTCGAACAGTTCAAACAAACCCTAGCAAAGTCAGCCTTGAACGCCCGGCAGCACATGCACCATTGGCACTGATGGTAGATGTATTGGATAATGGCTATAGGTGCAGTTGTCCAACAACAGACTTCTGAAGGATGGCAGCCTCTGGGATTCTAGTCACAGAAACCATCATCAGCCCTAACCAAATACAGTGCCTGTGATAGAGAGCTTCTTAGTGCTTACGCAGCAGTTAAATACTTTCAATATCTCGTCGAAGAAAGACAGTTCGTGTTGTACACGGCCCACAAACCGATAATATTCACATTTCAGCAAAAACCTGAGAAGCCGTCATGACGACCACTCAGGTACCTGAACTTCATAGGACAGTTAACTGATATTCGTCACATTTCTGGGAAAAACAATCTTGTAGCTGAAACTCTCTCAAGAGTTAACACTATATCTCTTTCTTGACCCATCAGCTATGATGAGTTGGCAAAGAGCAACAAAATGATAAAGAACTACAAGATCCTCTTAACTCTACAACATTGCTACAGTTGAAGCAGTTATCACTACCGAATTATACCCAGAGACTATTTTGTGACGGCTGTTCGACAATCGGCGGTTCGAGTACTGGACCTTCTGGCGGATCGTGGTTTTACAGCTAGTGGAAGAATTCTCTGCGCCGCTGCAGGCGCGCATGGTGAGAAGTCATGAAAGTTCCATCCGATTTTTTGATGTTGTCGTTTGTTGATGTTGTTTTCTGTCGAACTTCTTTGTTCAATCGTCGGTATTGCTCGATCTCGATGTGTTTAATTCGTTTCCGCTGATCGATGAGGTCCAGACAGCTGTCCGAGATCCATGGCTGCGTCCGTTTACGGATAGGTGGACACAACTCCATTGCATACCACCCAACGGACTCCAATAATTGCCTTTCTTCTATATAGATATCGTCTCGTATTGCAAACCCCGCGAATTTGTTGGATAACGCCATTATTGAAACCCTCCCCAGATGGTCGGGTTCCGTGTTTCCACAGAAAAGACTCGTTCATACATACAAGCACCGCAACGTCAACAAGTTTTCAATACAATACACAACTTATCACATCCTAGCGCAAAAAGGACAACGAAGCTATTGACAGACACGTGCATCTGGCCAAGTATCAAGAAAGATAGCCGAATTGGTCAAGAGCTTGTATCAATTGCCAAAAAAGCAAAGTAGATCGAGACACGAGAACCCCAATTGCTGATTTCCCACTTGCAGAAGGACGATTTCAGCATGGCCAAACATTCCAAAAGATCTCTCTAAAATACACTATTTTTCACTTCACACAGCATCTAAAATTTAAATTGCAAGCAAATTTCTGTAACATTCACCCAGAAACCCTCCCCCCACCCCGCATTCCCCTCCGTTCCCATTTCGTTCCTCTTTTCGCGTAAATCTTGTGCTGTTTTAGCCAGTGACGTGCCTTGACACGACTTGACGGCCTGTCATCATGCGGCTGTCTCGTGAGGTTTTGGACATGTCACTTTAAAATAAAAACGCTTCGTCAACATTTTTGTCGCGTTACAGAACACGAAAAAATACGATCCTTGCGATGTCACATTTTTCGATTATAAATTACAATTTTGTGACATCCTTCACCACCAACCACGTCGCAATGGCTTCATGCGAACAGAGCCGCCCACGCAACAGTGTCACCATAGGTGGCGTTCTCTATGTGGATAATGACAAAAGAACGGTAAAATGAACAAACTGATTATCTCTATGGAGCACATCCCTAGGACTAAGCATCTGTGAGCCAGGCTTATCCCCTGCCAGTGCCGAGATTCTTAATTTGCATACAAATCACGACCGCCCAGGACCTGCCCCCTCCAGAAGCGGGTGAGGAGCCTCGAATGTCAGAAGTTGATTGGGAAGCACGACGATCAAGGTCCTGGACCTCGTTAAAGCTTCTTCCTGCGAGGAATATCAAAGTCCTTGCCGCAGGATGTGAATTTAGGTTCAAAGGGACTCCTCCACGAGTTTTTTTTTCTCTCTGGCAGAGCAGCGTTTAAATGTTGTTAGCTCTTCTTTGCACACGACTTGGCATAATGGCGGCCGAGGCTCTTGCCTTCAAATTGTCCCGTTTCATCTGGAGGACTCCGCATTGCCGCATGGATGGAGTTCAGTTTATTTTCGTATGGGGAGCCCACCGCCGCCAGGATGTTGTCGCGATGATGTTTTATTGAAGGAGATCACGAAGAGTGTGTATTAACATGGCCCCCGGCCCGACCTCCCCTCTGGTGGCCAGCGGTGCAAAACAAACGTAATGGCTGCCATTAGTGAAAGTTTGTTTTCTATTTCTGCTCGCGGGCGCTTGTTTTGACGTACCCGGACCTGACGCTCACAGCGCCGCTTACGTCGGCCGTTCGGTTGTGGCGTTACTAATTCAGTGAGTAATTAATGGCGCCTTATCGCCAAAACCGAAGCTTCTTGTCCTTGATGATTATTTTAGCAGCGGGGCCACTGCGGTTTCAATAGAGCAGGACATTTTTGGCGTGTATTGCTGTGATCCATAATGGACTGAAAACTGGCGATTATTGCGCGGTGGCAGTGCACGATTGGCTAATTGGGATATTTACGAGTTTATTGATTGGTTTTATAGTTTAAATAGACGCGATTAACCTTAATTGATCCGCGACTGTTCTAATTGCAATTTTGTTTGTTTACTAATTTTGCGCTGAGTCACAGGACGTAAGTTTATTTGTTTTCAATCTAGGACATGGTCAGTATTTTTGTGTTCAAAATACGAACTATAAAATACCACTCGCCATTCCACTTCTATTGCATCTGTTGTTTCAGAATATTGTTTCGTCCACCGAAGATAAAGACCAGCCGGAATCCAAACATTTTTTAAGTTGTCGAAAGAGTTCTATGTCCTTCGACATAATATATGGATTGATGCACAAAACTAGTGATAAGGGTGTTTCAAAAGTTTTAAGACCCTTAAGGGGTTCATGAAAAAATTTATATTCTCGAAACTTCGTCTGTCGACTTACTACAAGCGACAAGTTCAGAAAATCAAACTTTCATCCAAAACGTGCTGCAGCTGCTGTTTTCATTGGCAGTCATATTTTTTTATTCTTAAAGCATGAAGGAGGTATAAGCAGGAGATGAAAATATTACAGGACATCTATGGAACACAGGACCAACTTGAAACGAGTAGTAAAAACAGTAAAACTAGACATGGTGACGACGGCGTAAACAGCAATTGTTTAGTGCTGCTAGCTATATTATTACTGGTTTTTGGCTTAGCTAAATTGTAGCACAGCTCAACACTATCAAAAGGGAAATGCGGGAAATGCCGTATAAGATGTCCTTTGCTTCGGCATCCGTATCGTCGAAGACGGCGCTAACGTCGGCGAACATCGAAACGGTTACGAAGTTTTTGCTGTCGTGTCGAGCTCCGCGTAGTCCATCGAATGCTTCACGCATAATTGCGTCAGTTACAACGATGAAGAGAAGTGACGGAGCGACGTCTCATTATCTGACACCTGTTTGAATCGGGAATAAGTCGCTTCAAATACGAACGCTACTGGTTGAGCCATCGTACGACGACGCTCTTGGACTAGTTGGATGATTTTCAATGGCACGTGTTCAGTTTCGGAGGCTCTCCACAAGCTGTTCCAATCGATGCAATCGAAAGCAGATTTGAAATCGATGAAAACGACGACAATTCGCTTGGCGCTTTTCTTCCATTATCTGACGAAGAGCGAATATTTGATCAATGCAAACTCCATGTACTCTAAATCCCGCTTGTTCTTTCCGGCTAGTTTTCTCTCGATGCTTGTAGCCTGTATTTTCGTAAATACTTTCCCCACGATCAAAGGGAGGTTATTATCGCGAGAATTCATGCATTCCCGACTGTCGTCCTTCTTCAAAATTGCCACAACGATCGCTTTCTTCCATGCCGAAGGAAGATGATCCGAATGCCATATGTATATTATGAGAACGTGGAGTTGTTGTGATAAGACATCACCTCCAGCGTTGATCATCTCGGCGATTACTTGATCTATTCCCGGCGCTTTTCCATTTTTTCAGCGATTTTGTTGTCGTCTCCACCCCGATATTGTCGGTTTGGTATTGATTCGTCGGCTGTTCGACAATAGGCGGTTTGGGTACTGGGCCTTCTGGCATATCGTAGTTTTACAGCTAGTGGAAGAATTCTCTGCACCGTTGCAGGCGCCCATGGGGAGAGATCGCGAAAGTTCCATCCGATTTTTTGATGTTGTCGTTTGTTGATGTTATTTTTCCGCCTAACCGCCGGATTGTCTGGTACAGCGTCCAGTGCTCGTGCTTCGACGCCACTTCTTCCATGTTAGCCGCAACGTTTTTCCAGTACGTTTCTCGTTCCGATTTAATTTTCTGTCGAACTTCTTTGTTCAATCGTCGGTATTGCTCGAAATCGATGTTTTTCATTCGGTTCCACTGATCGACAAGGTCCAGACAGCTGTCCGACATCCATGGTTGCGTCCGTTTATGGATACGTGGACACATCTCCATTCCATATCTCCCAACGAACGGCAATCGGGTCCACGTATCGCACGTACGTCTTTGAACGTCGTCGATTGGAATCTTGCGTTGGTCAAAACGTAGCCTAACATCGCCGAATCGTTGCGGATGGATTTCGCCAGGTGAGTTGGTGTTTGAGTGGATAACGGAAGATACTGGTTGCCAACGATCAAATTGTTTGACGCTGCGAATTAAGGAAGCGTAAGCCGTTTTCGTTAATTACTCTGTGTCCAAACTCGCCCATCGTTCCTTCCTCCTAATTCGGTTCAAGGTATCATATCCTGCGTCTGTTGAAGCTGATCGTAAAATCGTCCTTTTTCGTATCTGAGCGGGTCTCGGTTGGCACATAAACGGATGCGATATGGGTCTTGATCGTTCTACCGATGGTTTTAACCACCAAACGCTCGGATATCGGTTGGAATGCGGTAACGCTGCTGGCAGCCCGTCGATCGACCACAAACCCGACGGCGGCCTATCGTACCTAATTGGAGAGGACTCACCAAAGAAGCGTGTGGTTAGGCGTTGTCATGATCTTACTATTACTCCATGCAGGCAGGTTTCCACTCAATTGCCGGCGTGGTATGTCTAGTTGTCCACAGTAGAGTCGGAATCCGTAATCTGGCTAACTGGAAGTACCTCATAGTGGACGATTCCCTTTCAGTTCGATACCCATACAGCATCATACTTTTCGACGTCCTTCCTGGAAAGTATCCGTACGGCCAGAAGTATGCATCAAACCCCAAGTATGTGTTCCACCCCCTAAATAATTTTTCTTGTTAACCTACTTTCGGTTTAAAGACAACAACACCGAAATAGACAAAAGCCAATCAATTTAACGCATCACCAAAAACCCTACGCCCGAATACTCGAAATTAATTAACTCCGAGCTCCACACAGAAATCACCTACGGAAAAATATCCTTATTCATTCATTCCCCCCCCGGGGGATTATCATAAAGAAAATCCACAGAGGCCCAGGAGTGGATTAAACATTTTCCGCAAACTTGGCCAAATTAGCAAGAATGGACACAGTCCAGGAACATGGCGACGGCAGTTTACAGCAGGATATGCTCGGCCAATTTATGCTAGGATTAGATAATTAAGGGTCTCAGTTACTAGCGGATGGCAAAAAGGGACTTATGGGTTTATTGTTTATGGACCCTCGTTACCTTGCACACGGTAATCACTGGCGGTCTCCGGCGTGCTGCGCAGCGGGCAGAATCACGCCATAAATTACATGAAAATTACTCAAGATAAGAGCCTCGAGAGCAGTAGTGGAGCCGAAGGGTCATTTATCATTCGTGACTGCGGCCCCAGGACTCGGAGCCGCAAACTTCGGTCTTATTATGATAAATTACGTCTTCTTACATAAGATTGAGTTGCTCGGCACTAATATCTGCACTTGCCTTTATGCGCCCGGCTTAGGGGTGTACGTACCCCGGTCGGGGTTTAGGGTAATCCTGGTCACTGAGCTTTAATTAGTTCCGCCGCGTGTGCTCGGCATCCCTCTGTCGTGAAATCGTTCCAGGGAAGCTCAACCTAATTGGATTCAAATCTGTTCTCGTTTCTAGTAATTAACGAAATCCCTTCCAAAAAGCACCTTTCGCCCCCTGCCACGCGGAAACGGAAAAAGGAAGGAAAAATGCTTTTTTTTCCCACCACCAGAGCGGGCGAAACTAAGACTCGAGATTTTACGGTGGGTGTTACTGTGTCCCCCTCCGCCGCGCCACCTTTTGTGAGCACTATCGTTCACATATCAAGCCGAGCGTGAAATTAAACTGGGACGTCCTCCTTCCATTCGGATGTATCCTTTTTCAGAATGCCCTGAACCCTTTTCAAAGTAACGCATCGTTGACTCCTGATATCGGCTTATGAAGTCGCTCCGTTTTTTTGGTTTTTGGAAGGAAAACAAACTTTTTATGCTGGCAAACATCGGAACGATTTTTTTATGTTTTTCGGTAAATTTTTTCGGATAAAACAAGTGTAAACAAATTTACGGATTCCCAGTGGCATTGGCATGAACGTTTCAATAGCGCCAGATTGGAACGCACGAGATGTAATTTTCCAGCATTCATAAGCTCGTCGGATTTGCGTATCGCACAATGGGGCGGGTGTGCTCGGCTATCTGCCAGCTCCGCTGGATCAATGGGGTATTGTAGATTACGGGTTAACTTGGCAGATTGTCAGCCTTTAATGTGGGTTGAAGTCGATTGAGGTGTTATTATCGGGTTAATTCACTTATGGGCCCGAATGGAAGAAGTTTTGGGCGAGTGTGTGTGTGTGTGTAAATATTGTAATTTCGGAATGGGAGTTTGGAAGGTATTACACAAAACTATTACGCAGAACAAGGGCGATCAGGACTAACGTTTGGAAAAGGACGTCGCATTTTGTATATTTCAGAATAATCCAATGTTTCCCTATGTTTAAGTGTTAATCGTTACGAGGTCGTCCATTAATTACGTGAGGCGTTTAGGGAGCAGAAGGGGTCCAGTCGAATCAAGCTCAATCTCTCGTGGGAAGGAGGGACAAATATCATGTATTTTTTTGGAAGAAACAGAGTAGAATTGCAAAGATGACGTGGCAGTCACCAGACTGTCACTGAAGATGAGAGAAAACATGTGATTCCAGCCGCCGTCAGATGGAGAGTCGTCAAATGGTCGTCAACAACGACAACAGTCACTTCGCTCTGGAGAAAACGCTCGAAAGACTCATGCTGAAATCATGCTAAGGGCGACCGACGAATCGCTTTGCTACGCGACTGTCAAATACGAATAGAACACACCGCTTTGGTATGAAGCTGCACAATCTGCAGACCAGTCTGCAGAATCAATCCAAGTTCTATTGCGTAGCCGTCGCCTGTCATAGTTGCATGTGCGCTGTGGCAGGGGTTTGTATTGCTATTCTTGTGTGCTCCTGTGTACGCGTGCAGCATACTCGGCTGTGCAAGATGGTTATTCCGGTGTGTGTTTTTTAATTTGTGTCGCCGTCGCTTTTAGTGTGTGCTCGCGACTAAAATAGTTTCACCGTCGCCCATAGCATGTTTACAGCATTAAGGATTGGTGGTTTAGGCGAGTGCGAAACTATACCAAACCGTACATCTCTGCCTGCTTAGAATGCTGATACAATAAGAAAACTGGCGGCGCCGTCGAAGGTAGGATGTTTAAGACAGTCATCGACCCTATTCCTTTTCAAACACTACACGTGGACCATCTCAACCCTTTTCTCAAGAGTCGTCAAGGCAACATGAACGGCATTTCAGATGCTTTTAGTAAGTACATCATTGTCAAGGCTGTCAAAAGAACAAAAACACAACCCTGTATCACAGCTCTGAACGAGCTGACGTCATACTACGGACTGCAGACCAATCCTATCACCGATCGTGGCATTGTCTATACTTCGCGGGACTTCGAAGCATACTGTAAACGACATAGAATCCGTCATATCAAAACCGCCGTCCACAATCGTTTTTGGGCGATTTAGTCAATGGCCAGATTGAGCGCGTCAACCAGTCGATTCAACAATTTTTACGCACTACTGATGCTGACACCTAGAACAACGAGGAGGAGAACCCTACAAGCAGAAGCCGCAACAACTAGGAGATCCTGGTCCGAGCTGAGAGTTGTCGCGCAAAACAGAGTCCGCTGGAGGGCAACTGTTTCCGCCCTATGTTCCATGAGGGATAAAAGGAGCGTAAAGAACAAGAAGAAGACTGTTGCCAAAGTTAAGGATTGGGACAATCACCTGAGATTCTCACAGTGGTCATTGAACACCCAACGCAACTCCACTACTGGATACAGTCTTCACGAAATCATCTTCGACTTCTCTCTCAGAAAGGTTTCTGCAAGTCATCTCGTCCAAGGCTTCATCAAGATCACGATGTGGACTCTGCTCCAATTGATATAAGAAAACGTCGGGACGACGCCGCCGCCCGAATAAATCGAGAACGCGATAAATGAAAAAAAAAGGTTCGACGCTCAGCATAAATCATCGGTCGTGTACGCAGAAGGTGATTTAGTCGTCATCGAAGCGGTTCCTTCGCATACTGGGCAATCACATAAACTAGATCCGAAATACCGAGGACCTTTCGTCATCGCGAAGGTATTGCGACATGATCGTTACGTTATAGAGGATCTTGAATCCGCACCAAAAACTCGTCGATTCTCGTCGGTTTACACCAGCGAAAAACTGAAACTCTGGAGTCATATGAGCTCCGATCTGGATGGAATTGACGAGTCGGATGAGGATGAAAAGGCCGTCTTTCCCTCAAGTCAGGAAAGGACTAGCGCCATCTATGTCACCGCCATCTATGCGGCAGCCTCACATTACAAAGGACAATCGAACCAAGGAATCTGGAGGGACATTGATCGGTCCTGTGTGACGTTTGCTTATCTTATCTTTTTAGATTCCTTCGGACAAGTCCTAAATATATGTATGTCTCCTTTCCCGACAATTGAAACATATGGGTAAGTCCTTTTCTTCATTGTTCGATCGAAACTCGCTATTTGTAGAAGCAACGTTCGAAATGCCATGTGGACTCTTATCCAGATTTCCCACTTGTCATTTCGTCTTAGCGAAATAAATGCAAAATTTTTCTTGACTCTAGCATACCGGGCTTCATACCAAATAGTCGACCCTTCCATTTTTGGGCGATTTTAAATCCGTGTGGCAACGACCTGAGCACGAACTATGGGAGATTGAAGGTCAGTTTGGCTGAATTCTTAGAACTTAAACAAATTATGGAAAATAGCTTAATTCCCGATGAAAACGTTCGGCCTTCACAGAGTTCGTAACCTAAACCGCATCAAACCCCACTCCGCTTTCACATAATCTGAATCTCACGTCTACAAAATTCACTGCGGCAAGGTATCACGTTCAAAATCCAATCACGCCGCATTGTCTGTAGCCAAAATTCGTTTCCTTACTTGTCAATCAATCACCGGAAAATAATTTCCCAAATAGAACGTGCCACGGGTGGGCGTGGGTGTTTCGCTGATAGCACGGATGAATGAAGCACAGTCTTTAAACTTTTAAAGTAACTTACCGTGTATTTACGGGGGTCTTATCCTGCCAATAAAGTATTCATTTTTCGTCCTTAAATAAATAAATATAAATATAAAAGATAAGTTTTGGTAATTTTTCCCTCCCTTCAGCCGGCCCTGGGCCAAAGCTAATCCGCTTTACGTTTTATCCCCGTAATTTGCGGCTATGCATTAGACGGCATGAAGCATGACAGCAGGAGCAGCCAAACATCAGATTATGTCTGAATACCGCACACACACACACACACCCAAGCGCGTTGAAACGATTTGTTAATGTATGGATTTCATTAAAATGCTTTCAAACGAACACGAAAAAAAAATATTGAAGATGGAAGGAATTTGCTTCAAGCACATCCGAAATGGATAATTGGTTTTTATCTTGCAAAAGCACTTTCTTAACGTAATGGCACAGAGCCCCCCTGCTCCATCTGTGTTTAAATAATGGCATTATAAACGGTGCTAATTCACAACTAGAGGCGTATTTTTGCCAAATTTAATTTTTCACAGTTTTACCATAATTTTGAATTGAATCAACACAGACACAAATTTCACGCAGTTAAGGCCGCACTTTTCTCTGAAGCGGGCGTCTGATATTCGTGGTTATACGTGTGCTTCGTCTTTCAACAAGAGGTGTCGTTTTAAATAAATAAAAAAGATAGATTCATTGTTTCACGAACTGTGTGATAGATGTCGCCGTTCTGCTGAAAATAATCATCGTCGACATCCATAGCATCAATTTCAGGCCAAAAAGTCAGTGAACGTCGTTCAGTAACGCAATATATTTACTGTAACGGTCGAACCAGCAGCATTATCAAAAAAAATATATAGATCGATTACAACGCCAGCCGCCAACTTTTACTTATTTTGGTCGGAGAAGTTGTTTGACTATTTCTCTTAGATTTTCGGAATCCCAGCTACGATATTCTCAGCTGATCTGGGCGGACGAGCACGATTTGGTGTTTTCACATCACTAACTTGACCCAGGCGTTCGAATTCATTGATTACATTCATAACACCTGGGCGAGAGTGCTTTTGCTGATACCCATAAGCAGTGCCGACGGATCGTGTTAGGCTCGGATGGGTAGCCAAACAACCCCCATCCTCAAACTGTTTTGGTAATTTATCTACAAAAAAAAGGAAGTGCACTTCATTGTGAATCGGAAGATGGGTCGACGATGTACCCGACAACATACGTCGTTCCGCAGGGATCTTTTCTAGGGCCGCTCTGGTGGATCACAATGTATAGCCATGTGTTGAGGCTAGGAATGTGGTCATAGGACGACGCCTCGATGAGATGGTATGGTGCGCAAACGAAGCAATCTTGGAGATTAAAGCGTGGTCTGAAAGCGCTGGTCCGACGCTTGCTGAGCTGAGGATCAAGGTATGGGAACAGATTATTCCACTCATAGCTCGCCCTAAGATACCTGGGAGTGATGATCAACCAGAGTCTAAACTTTGCACAGTTGCAGGTCATGGCAAATAGGACGTCATACCAAGCCGTCGCCTCCTGATAGCGAAGTTGAGTATCTCAGTCGTGCTATACGTAGCAATGAAGGCAGCAACGTTGAAGATAACGGTAAGCAGTAGAAAATAGAGTATCGACTAAACGGTCTCTGTGCGTGCTGTGCATGTAGGAGAACATCCAACAATGTGGCGTGCGCAGGGATGATCTCCAGAGACATACTGGCGAGAGAAGTCTCTATGAGTTCCAGCATTACGTTGGAGGTGAGTCAAATACAGTGCGGCGGCAGGTAATGCACTGCGAGTTCGTAAAGGATTGGCAAGGGCAGTGGGAAGGGTCTGTAAAGGGTCGGTGAGCCTACATATCCTGTTTATGACTAGGTTGAAAAGTTGAGTCGAGGTTGAGTTGAAATTTCGACCACCGTATATGATGTCGAGTTAAGTTCACTTTGGGTTGAAATAGAGTTGAACTGATATCGAAACATAACCTTAAATTTTTGTGTAAAATTCACACTTATAGATACGTAAAAACTTAGAACCAAATATTTTTTTGTTCCTGTGCCAGAAAAAACATCGAACACAAAACTAACGCCGAAAGTGGACTTCTCGGATGGAAAACAAATGTCAACCCAATACCAACTCAACCCGCATACATATATGAGGCCAAATATCAACTCGATCCAAGTAGGAGAGCAGAGTTCGGTTGAGTGGACCCAGTTTCAACTCGATCCCTTTATGACTGGGTTGAACCCGGATTGAACCTGCGTTGAATCTAGTCATAAACGGGGTAACAGACTTATCCAAACGTGAGAGATAGTTTACAAACGAGTGTGAGGAAGTGAGTTACGAATAACGCACACCATGTCTTCTGCTATGTTGTGAGATTCAGAAGCGCCACTAACACTAACAAATCGGCAATCCTCGATTTTACTTATCAAATGTCAACTCGATGACAGTTGTTTAATGACAGTTCAAAAATGGCGTCAAATTTAAAATGACACCTCTTGTTGAGAAAAACTTTATGAACGTAACTTACACAACCGATTCGACATCGAATTCGACAATCCTCGTAAACATTTTTTGAGAAAGAACTCAACTTTGCACCCCTTACAGGCACAGGAATAAAACCCTTCTTGTAAAGCCGCATGGAAGTCCTAAAAGTGTTTGTTTTTTTGCTGAGGGTGGATCGAGAATAATGCCACTCAGAGTCACCTTAGGGCCTATGTTTTTTGAAGCTTCAGAACATCCGCAGAACACTCCTGTTGTCACATTAACGTCATACCCGCAAGAACGGAAACGGCTCCAGCAAGCGCAGGCATTTTTATCTACGCCATCTGCTTAAGGACGTAAGATGGAATTCAACTTGGCACATTTTCATGGTGTCGTACAGCACAGCACGGCACCGCCGAAGGACTCTTCCCGAAATTCGTTTCAAGTTATGTTTCACTCTTTCGCTTGCAACTCCCCTGCTGCCGGGGCCCTAGCTAAGGGACAGGTCGACGTTGAAAGATGAATCCTTTCATCCTGATAATCCCTTTTTGGGGAGTTTCATAATGTTATGAGTTTATGAATGCTTCTTGTCTCTGGGCTGTTTCGCCCTTTTGTACAGCATACACAAAAAAATAAATAAAACGGAAAATGTTTGTGTATTAAATTTTGATAAGCCATTTTGAATAAACACACGAAAGGGACATCCCCTTTGTCTGTGCTGTTCGCAGAGGCAAACTCAAGCAAATATTCAACTCTAACCCTAGATCTTATCTTTGTCCGATTAGTGACTGTTATCCGTATGGGACTATATCAAGATGTTCTACAGAAGGGTGCACTAGGATATGCCAATCCCGAACCGCTCCCCACCAGCGACCCCATCCCTCCTCCACAGAGAATACAGGCTTCATCAATCAATCTTTCCAGAAAGATTATGTAAGGATCTTTTTTCGATTATTTTTTTTATATCTTTATCAACAGAAAAAAAAATGAAAATAAAATAAAAGTAAAGGAATCCTGAGGATTTTTTTTGTTCTCTCCAGGATATAAATAAAATCCCTTTGGGCAATTTGCGTAAAATTTTGATTTATTTACATTTCTCCCGAAAATAACATTTAATATTGAAGCGGCGGTGTGTGCTGAACGCCATTTAAAAATTTCTCAACCTTGAATAATTTACGAAATAAATAAGGCATATGCGAATGAATAAATAACGGCAGCAGAACAAGCAGCGTCTGCCAGAATTGATGGTAATTTTTGTTGTTGTTATGTTCGAGTTGAATAATAAATTTACGGCATGAATTTACGTTTTCAGGTAGATTGCAGGTACTCACAGTGATGCGTTGTAAATTAAACGTGAAGAGTTTTACAGGACAAATTCATTTTTCCATTTTCCCACTCAAAAAATATCCCCTCCTTTTTGTCTTCCCTCTTTACAGATATTCTCTGCCTTCATTTCTACCATCGCTAGTCAGCACATTAATGCCTGAACCAAATATGACATACCCTAATGTAACTATATCAGTTGCTGCGCTATCGGAATTACGACTTACCGTATCCGGGACATTGACGATCGTCACAACGATGACGCTTTACTATTCAGGTGGTGAGACACGATAGGCCGGCGTCAGGTTTATGGTCGATGATGGGCTATCAACAGCATTATCGCATTCCAACCGATATCCGAAACGATCAAGACCCATATCGTATCCGTTTATGCGCCAACCGAGATCAACCCGGACACAAACGAGGACGAGTTTTACGATCAGCTTCAACAGACGCTGGATACGAACCCTCGAGCCGAAATAATCATACTCGCCGGGGGATTTTAATGCACATTCAGGTGCAGATCGAACAGGCTGGGAAGGAACGATGGGCAAAGTTGGACCCAGAGAAAATAAACGACAACGGTAAACCCCTCCTTTCATTCGCAGCGTCAAACAATTTGATCGTTGGCAACAGTATATTCCGCCATCCACTCAAACACCAACTCACCTGGCGAAATCCATTCGGCAACAGCGATGTTAGACTACGCTTTGATCAACGAAAGATTCCGATCGATGCTCAAAGACGTACGTGCGATTGCGGATCGGACCATTATATTGTTCGAGCGAAATTGCAGATGCGATTACAAAGAGCAAAGAAAACGCCACCAGCCAAGAAGAATTGGACGTGGCTACGGGACACGACCAACGGACGAGAGTTTGAAACAGCATTATCCAAGCGCAGCCATGGATCTCCGACAGCTGTCTGGACCTCGTCGAGAAGCGTCAGCAAAGTATTTACGAAAATTATACAATCTATCCGTCGTAGTTCTCCGTCGTCAGCTAATGGAAGAAAGAATTCGGTGCGGCAAACGAGCTGTCGTCATTTCACCGATTTCAAATCCGCTTTTGATTGGATCGATTGGGGAACAGCTTGTGGAGAGCCTTATAAATCGAACACGTGCCAAATCATTTAACTTCTCCAAGCGTCGTACGATGGCTCAACCAGCAGCGTTCGTATTTGAAGCAACTTATCCGAGGAATTCCTGATTCAAACGGGTGTCCGATAATGAGACGTCGCTTCATCACTTCCCATGCCGAAGAAACGGATATCTTATACCACATTTCTCGCCGGCCGTACGGGTTGAAAACGAATGCGGAAAAGACCAAAGTGCTCATAACGGACGGATCAAATGCCAGTGTCCACCTCGATGCAACCCAAATGGAAGAGGTTCCGATGTTCAAATATTTGGGATCATTGGTTGAGGAAAAGAAAGTGACACCGGCGTCCGACGTTCGCAGCTGCATCGGCCAGGCAACAACAAGATTCGCCTCGCTCAAGTGGTGCATATGGAAACGAACAAATATTTCCATCAAAACCAAAGTACACCTTTAACGAACGTTGATCCATCCGTTTCTTCTTTATGGATCAGAATGGCGGACACTGCACAAGCCGGACGCAAGCTCGAGGTTTTCCAAATGCGATGCTTGATGCAGATTATCGGTGTCTAACTCCGCGATCGCCTTCGAAACGAAACAAATACGATCAAAAGACATTGATCGAAGAAGAAATACAAAAACGTCGACTACGATGGTTTGAGTATGTTTGCTGAATGAATGAAAACCGTTTGCAACGTAAACTTCTCTGGCGAGACCGTCCGGCAGGCTGGAGAGTTCCGGGATCGGCACTGAAGAAATCCTGGCTAAAAAATATCGGCGGCGACTTAAAGAAGTTATTAAGGCTCGAGACGTCGTCAAGAATGGAAACGAATCGTGAACGGCACCGACAGCGCGTATCCGTTGCCGAGACATCCCACTCAGGCCACCAGATTACGGATCAAAGAAGAAGAGAAAATTAAAAGTTTAAAATTAACCAACTTACGTTCCGACCGCTCATTTCGTCTCATTTTAGCTTCGTGTTCGTCTCATGGAAATGTCTTATGGAAATGTCAAATATCCAACTTTAAAAACGGACGGAATGAATTGGTTCTGTTTCAGGCTTTTGCCCCCCTATTCAGCTTTACAGAAAAATAACGCGGTATCCCCCGTGGAGTAAGCAATCAGACCTATTAAGTTCAGGCTTAAGCGAAGAAACTCGCTCTTGCTCCATCGGCGCAGTTGTGGTGGTATTACATAGAAGCCATCGGAATGAAAGCGCGTTTTAACGTCGGCAGTTCGTTCACTTTCTTCGCTACTATATCTTTTCGAGCATTCGACATTAACAAAGATAGTCGACAGTACAAAGGGGTTTGTTACCATGGAAAATACTTCTACATAACATATTGGTACATAAATACCAAGGATATAATTCCTTAAAGGATAATTAGACGTTTAAATAATTTTTTCTCCATTCATAATCCCATTTTTGCTCTTCCCTTTTTGGCTTCTTCTCTCTGACTCTGGAGGATTCAATTCGATGAAAGAATTCTTGACGGAGCTAATAAAGTTCGACACGAAATGCCAATAGCAATAAATCTCCCCTGTCCCGTCACGTCATTTAATCTTGTCCTGAAACCTAACTCCAACCACCCCCAGGACCCAACCCGCAATCTGCAGAAAAGATACAGTTCCCTTTATTTTATTTTTTGATTTAGCCAAGATTATTGATTCCGTCTAGCTCACTTCGGATTAGGCGGAAAATTTAAATTGTTTTTAGCAAAAAAAACTTCTTTTAATTAAATTTTTACCACAATCCAAACTCCACCCGCTTCAGTCGAGAGCAAAGGTCGGTATCTCTGCGATTCCATTACCGCACGGGATTAAAACCACCCCGCAATAATAATTCACATGTACTCGTGGCTCGTGCAAGTTTTTCAATTAATGCGATGACTCTCGACTGCTCCAGGTTAAAAAATTGCAGAGCGCCGCTAAATGGGGCCAAGCGATGAAAGGAGCTGAATAAGTCGGGAATGATGCTCACGAAAGTTTTTGGAGCATTCATTGGTCAGACTTCTTAATGGCACTGGCAGAGCATCCTTTGTCTAGTGGCCGGCTAGGGTGGAGCGCTAGGAATGCGGGGGTACAGAATAAGACCAGACATTATAAGTGGGATTGTGTGCAAGTAGCAAAAAATGAGGAAAAATAAAATACAATACAAATGGCGGTGGGTGGCGCTCTGGCGACTAGGAGAAAGTTTTGATTGTTCATTTTTATCGTCCACCAGGAATTTTATTCGGGAGCTGAAGGATTGCTACTTGCTGCTTACGGTGGCTACAATGGGCACATGAAAAACAGAAGTTTTCCACTCACTGTCGTCATTTGTTTTGACGTGTAATTAAGCGCTAGTAACGGCGTCCACCAGACTTGCTTTAGTGGAAATGCTTTCAGACATGTGGTTAGTTGGCTGGATACATTCTGATGGAAGTTTCCTTTGCGTTGATTTTTAATTTAGAAATTCTCTATTGCAATTGAATGGCTGCAAGTCGTCCGTCGCGTTAATTAACTCCACTTTTTAATAAAAATTAAATTGTGGCTGGAAAAGAAACCTCTTCGAATATGGAGAGAACCACACAACCCCATTGAATAGAAAACCTGGCAATTCCTCTTCATTATGAGTAAAATTTAAAATTAAAATCTCGTAACTCTTTTATTTTAGAATCCTCAAATCTAGTAATTCCATAAGAAATTAATAGAGCCAAGTGATAGAGGTGCGCTGTAGAAAATATATTAGCCAAGGTCCAGATAACCAGAAGGATAGATTGGCTCGACATTGAAGGCTGGCGAAACAAAGATACGACGAAATACGAAAAATCGCAACCAAGATATGCAGAAAACCAAACATATTGTGGTGATTTATGCGCCATCTATTAGAAATTTGGAACAACGGTTATTTGTGATGACTATGACAGGGCGCCATCTATTAGGAAGGACGCTAATTGAAGATAAAGCTTTCCGGAAGGAAAGAATATTCCAGCACTAGAAAATGGGCGAAAGTTCTAAAAGTTTTGGCATAGGCTCTGGCATAGAAGGCAGCGAAGCAAGCTACACGGAGTGCAGATCGACTCAGGGAAATTCACACGACAGAGGACATTTGCAACCGAATACATACTACGGAAGTACGCCGTCGACTCCTGAACTGAAGGCAGAAGGAACTGACTCCGTGTCGCTGAAAGCAGCAGGGAAACGAATAAAAACTAACTCCATGGGGCGGGAGTTGGTCGAGGGAATCGAAGCTCTTGGTGTCATCATCTACATCAAGCAACTGCAGCGTAGCGGCAACAGCTTTGTCATCGATGGGAAAATTGGAGCCGAAAAATTTGCAATTACTGTAGATACTGAGATACTGGCTCTTCAAAATTTGTCATCAAGTCAGCCCGATCGCAAATAAGTGGCTGAAAGACGTATACCAATACAGATTGAAAACTACAACAGGAGAGCCAGAACGATTGTGTGAGGAAACATTCATTCCTGATAGCTGATATAACCGACGAGTGTATTGTCGGGCTGGACTTTATGATAACACACAATTCTACTGGACATCGGAGATGGAACTGAAATATGATAAGGAGAATCTAATGGCCACAAAACCCACTTGTTATATGCAACTGAAAGCCGTCGTTTGTGAAAAATCCGTGCTTCCTCCGTGCGTTGAAAAATACTAGCGACAGTCGATGGTGATCGCGGGAGCTACAGATTCCACCTAATTGAACCGGAGAGAACGGAACAAATGAAAAGTATAGCAATTGGAAAAATCTGTTGAGCATCGAAGACAAGAAGGAATTATTCATAAGAGCGCTAAGTACCAACGAACGAGAAATACGATTGAAGAGGGAAACGATTTTGTAAAAAGAAGGCCCGGCAGAACCGATTACATCAGTGGAGTACGCTAACACGGAAACGGTAGCAAAACCAAAGCCAAAGGCCACGAAATTAGAAAACACAGTACTCTCAACTAATTGTCTCGAACAACAACATCCTTGCGATCAGGAATGTAAAGAGGGAAGAAGAAAGAAGGAAAGTTATATAGGTCGGGAAAATCGGAAAGGCGAAGGACCGTGGTGCTGCCGGGACTCGAACCCCGGACCTCTGCGATTGTAGCTAGGCGCCTTACCCCTATACTACCGAGTTCCCCAACAAAAACGTTTAGATTCAATAAAATTCCAAACAGGAAACGTTCGGATGCGCTCATTACAATAATTTCACGTCCTATTTTCTATCATGGTCTATAAGCTTAGAATATAAAACTACAGGAATGGCCCTTGACGAATTAAAGGGTAGCGAAACTCTTGCTGTATGAGTGTTCACGCTTTGGTAGTTGTTTGTCCACTGAAAGCGAGTGCAATAGAGGAGGGGCCACGCCATCACTTCGAATTTTAATCAGCTGATCCCTTGAATTTTGCGTTGGGTCAGTTAATGTAAACAAAGTAATCCAAGCAAACAAAATTTATATAATTTGGCGTATTTAACGCAATGATTCACATATTTATTAATATAAATATGTAATATGTGTGTTTAGGAAGTATTTTATTAGCACATTTACCTGAAGAAAGATGTTCCTCTTGACAATTCCATATTATTTCTATATTCACAAACTGCAAACTTCATTCTCCTTTTTTTACAGAAAACTCACTTATAAGAACTTTAATTACACTAAAAACAACACTTTACACTTTCTTTCTTTGTTTTAAATTATTTTTAAGAAAAACTATTTGCGAAAACTTTATAAAAAGAAAATATTCAACCGAACGCGGCAAAATGAGCCAACTTGACAGTTGTCTGACCACGGTGTTACCATCACATTTGAAATCCAACATTTTTAATAAAACGATTTGACGAAATCCAAATTTGTTTACACCGAATCAAGCAGTTTCCTCACTTGATCAATTATCATAACAATTTTCTTTTTAAAATACAAATAAAATTAAATTTTTCGCGATTTATATTTTCTTATTTTTGATATTACATTATTTTCCAGCGTATCTGACATTGTGGCGATTGCAAATTAATTCAAAAACTTACCGCACGAAATGTTGAACGTGTAGAACTGGCCGTTGAAAGAGGCTATAACCTCCAGTCTTGCACTTCAAAAATAAATGGCAGTGATTGTGATACTTAACAGTGGATTATTTTTATTAATTTATATCTTATCTTAAATTATATTTTAGCTGATGTAAGTGCTCTTCTCCGTTGATCAAACAACTATCGATAAATTTAAGCCAAGGCAAAGTAAGTCTTTTACATTATTTTACTTATGTAGATACTATGTAAGAACATTGAAGGACATTGGTGAGAATTACCGTCAAAAAACTCCTTCAAAAGATCCTTGCTCCTCGAAGAATGCTAATAAACATCGATATTGTTCGAAAATGTTACCGTTAAAGTATTCCCAAAAGTATGACAATTATGAGAAATTCTATCGACAAAAAAAACCTTTTAAAATTACAAAAAAAAAGTGTCAACAATGTCTGAAATTCTTTTAATTAATTTTCAATATCTTTCCTCTTCATTTTGAATAAACAAAATCTTAAACTTTCCAAGCTGCAAACGCCGCCATGAAATCGGTCCGCACTCTCCTCCATCTCGCCGCCGCCACTCGCCTATAAATCAACAAAGGATTCTCTCATTATAATTCCAGCAACAACGACTCCCAAGACCCATTTTAATTTGAGAGCTCTTCGAAAACGATACCCTTTCTGGGGACTCAATTTTTAATTTCAATTAAGTCCCCGGCAGGATGCTCGTCCTGCAGCACCTTGTGCTATTGATTCAGGTGAACACGGCTGAATCCTGATTCCCGCTCATCGGCGGCGGATGGTGGATGGTCGTACATTTCATATGGACATGGGAACGTGGAGGATATATGGAGAAGCTTAGAGTGAACTTCCTTTCGTCCCGGGGAATCCTTTTACGTTTCTTAAGGTCTTTGCTGGATTTCCAAAAAAGGATTTGCTGGTGGACAGCCCTTCGTCAGTTCGGACCTCCTTTGTTCAATTATTTTTTTATAATTAATGTGCAAATAAGTTGTGCTGGGGCCTTGTGCTCGGGAAACTTTCGGGGCATTTGCATTAACAGAGTTCGGGGGATGTTCGCAGTCTTGTCGCTTGGTGTAAATTATGCTTCGGGGAACTTTATCCCTGTGTCAGTATGGAAATTAGGTGAGCTCGGTGCCTGATAGGATTTAATTAGCATGCAAATTTATTTAGTGAATTTGTTGTCTTCTTGTTCCGTTCTGATTGATTATTTTGTTTGAAATTAAATTGAATTTAGTGTAGAGCAAGCAAGAAGTCGTTCCGCAATGGATGAGGTGTTTAAAAACTTTGGCGCTCTTGCTTTTCTTTATATTCAAGTACGAAACGAGAGACGAGAGCATGTGGAACTTTAACTAACTAAAGGAAAACATCGTGAATATTGTTGTTTTTTAAATCAAAAGATCCCAGGGATAGTTTGTTTGATAGATGTCGAATCACACCACTTTGTGTGGGTCCTTTTTCAGCATTCTGTCTTGAATCGATTCAGTGCGGTTAGAATAGTATAGAATTCCTCTAAGTACAGTCGGAAGGTTGCATCTTCAAGAATTCTCATTCTTTTCAGCTGATACCGAAACTTTGGTGACCGTGAGGGATCCGCCGACATTCATCAAACTTCTGGTGGAACGCAGAGATCGGTGACTGCCGAAGGGCCTGCCTAATATCCAGAAGGAGAACTCAGAGGTATCGAAACCAACCGGATTTCTACGAGCTCCTCAAAAGATATAAGAAAGCGAGAAAAAGGCTGAACAAGGCCATCGCTAGAAGTAAATCCAAGCACTTCAAAATGTTGTGCAGAAAAGCAGACTCAGATCCCAGGGACGGAGCCTGTAAAATAGGTTATGCCTCCGCAGATCACCTGACCGCGCTTCTCCAAAGTATAGTGTTCGTCCTGTTTCCACAGCACCGTCGATCTATCCACACTTCAGGTGAACCCAGAAGAGATACACGCGGTAGCCGCATAGGAGATTCTGAAAGCCGCAAAAAAGGTAGCCATCAATAAGGCCCCTGGCATGGATGGCGTACCAAATAAAGCGACGAAACTACCATAGTGCCTGAGAGAGGGATTTTCCCAGAGCGATGGAAACAGCAGAAGCTCATGTTCCTACCGAAGCCGAACTAGCCTTTAGGGGGGCCCTCGTCCTACAGACCGATATGCCACCTTCGTTGCATAGGCAAATTTTTCGAGAGGGTGATCTGTAACAGAATACTCCCTAGCGTCAACAAGGTAGGTGGCCTGTCAGACAAGCAATTCAGCTTCAGAAAGGCCAGATCGACGACTGATGCAGTCAACATGGTGGTGGGCATAGCAAGAGCCGACATGAAGAAAAATCACTGCTGCGCGCTGATGACCCTCGACGGCTTTCAACTCAGCGAGGTGGAGCAAAATAGTCGAGGCGTTGATCAAGCTAGACACACCAAAGTACCTAGTGCGAATAGTGGCCGACTACCTTCAGGGTGGGCGCTTCGTTGTGATCCAGAAGATGGTCCGCAGGTGTTCGGGGCAAAATGTGGTGCTCCGCAGGATTCCGTCCTGGGCCCTCTCCTATGGATTGCAATGTACAATGATGTTTTGGGGCTTCGTCCTACAAAGGAAGCCGTGGCGATCGGGTTCGCGGATGACATCTGGGTAGTTGCGTTTAGAGAAACACACAGATGGCATCGAACTGTATGCGGACGAAGCGATCTGGGAAATAAAAGCGTCGCCAGAACGTGCAGAACGTGCACAAAACTGAAGCTTGCTGAGCACAAAACTGAAGCGGTGCTGATCAGCAGACGGAGAAAGCTGGTATCCGCAAAGATCAAGGTAGGGGTACAGATCATCCACTCACAGCTCGCTCTGAGGTACCTTGGGGTGATAATCGACCTGAGGCTGAATTTCAAAGCGTACTTGGAGGGCACCTATTGTACTCTTACCAGCACCTATACCTCATATTTGTAGGCCAGACTTCTTGAACAGGTTTAGCAGCTTGTCTACTTTGTTACTCACACTTGTTCAATCCTTGCTTAATCGCATGGCACCGAACAATGAGACCCTTTCAGCTCGACATTGCTGGACAGTCACAAAAAACAGCGTTCAGGTGGGACGCTCTGTCTTTCAATACGCCAATGCTTGGGCTCATAGCCAAATAGGGTTGTCAGAGAAGTGAACACTAGAAGAAGAGCAAGAGTTAGCTTAACCAGTCTTCCGCCGCATAGTACATTTCCTTTTCAACATTTTTGTTTTTAAAGGAAATCAGAACGAGGAGGGCGTCATCACGAACATAACAATAATAGTACGAACATAACATTTACCAAGCACAGACAGCAACTAGCTATTCAAGCATGTTTGTAGCATGTGGAGGCGAAAGGAAAACTACAAAAACTTACACAAAAAGATTGGCCATGGATGCTTGTAAATTTTGCAGACATGTGTTTGCCTTAAAAGAGATTTGTCTATTCATTGGTCTGGCTGTAATCTTCAAATCCTACGTTCACTCTTGTGCACTTGTAACTCATTTGCTTTGGTTGGGATCAAAGGTAATGTTTCTGGGTCATTACAGACTGCACCGCCGAACTTCATTAGAGATGGAGCCTTATGCTCTAATATCAATGCATGGGGTCACTTAGCGAATGCAACATGTGGAACACCCTTTCACATTGAAAATTTCTGAATTTGGGAAGCATCCGAGCGGTTGAGCACAAAACGCACTGCTTTCACCTCTAGCAGCTGCTTGCTCCCCTTCAACTATATTCCTATTCTCTTTCATTTTCCCTTCGAAGTAAACTAACGACGACCAGGCATTGCACTATGACGAACCCAAAACCACGATGGTCTGGTAGTACCGTGTGAGCTTAAAACTTTTGTTGGGCGCTTACGTTGCGTGGGTCGTCGTACAACAGATCCTGTATGCAGCAATCAATTACAGCAAATTTCAGCTTCCACCCCCGCTTAAGGTCGCCCTTATGAGGAAAGCAAATAAGCATAAAAAAGGATTCTCATTCAGATTGACATTAAATCTATATCAACAAAGCAAGGGCAGCCAAGACTTTCTTCCTCCCTTCGTTTGCGATTTTTACTGTGGAATTTCTCCACGCAAAATTAAATCCCGAGCGAAAATAGACGAAGCAAGAAAAGGGGTTTTTGTTGCAGTGACTTTCGCCTTGCAGCGGTGCAGAGTGAAGTTTTAATCTGGAGACTGGAAATTTACCTTGGCAATTACCTAGGGGTTTCCTTTTTTCAAATTAAGCATATTCCCCGGCAACGCAGGAGCTCCATGTGATCCTCGCAGGAGGAAGTGTGTTGACTCAGAATAAGTTTCAAGTTTTCTTCTCCCGATTTATCGTGATTTTGGAGGATTATGTTCTTAGCATTTTTGTGTTGTTATTAAGGAAATATTTACTTTTGGAGTAGAGCGACTTCTTTTCAAAATAAATGTATAAATAAAATTTGTTTAACAAAAAGTTAAGCGGACTTTGTTCTAGTTTTGACGTAAAGCGAATTTTATTTTGTAGCGACTACGATGCGTCCACAACGACATCTACACTTCAAACATAAAGACATATCACAACACTGCACAAATATATCCGGAAACTGCTGTACACAAACCACAGCGAAAACACTCAAACTTCTACACGGCGAATCCCAGACGTTTTAGTAAGTAGGCGTAGGATAATTTATTATTTAATTTTAATGAATTTGTCATAGTTTGAATAATTTCTGTGACAACGAATCCCCACAGAAGTTTGGTGACCCCGATGTGATCCGAGAAGGAGGACCCCCACGCTTTCGGAGAAGGAGGACCCAGACTATTTTCTGATCTGAGACTACTGCGACTATAGAGGGAGGACTGCAAACGAAGAAAGGAAGACCCATATCTCTCCTTAAAGGGGAAAGGACCATTACCTTAGAAGGAAGGAGAGAAACACGCATCCAGCTATATAGAAGCCTGCAACCGAAAGAAGGAAGACCCATATCCATATCATTGAAGGAAGACCCGATGTCAGAGAAGGAAGGAGGAAAGACGTGCATTCAGTCATAACCACATATCCCAAGCAAGGGAGTTAGCACCCATCTCCTCGAACGGAGAAAGACCCGATACCCCATAAGGAGGAAAGGAAGTCAGTCCGACGTAAGACGGTTGGTTTTAATGGTAGTAATAGAGTTAACCCTTCTAATACAGAAGGCGCACTTCTCAGCTGGGCCAAGACAGATTTACCAACTCACCACAACCAAGCCGACCTTTCCATTAAGGAGCTGATGAGCAAATGGAAGAACTATTAGGTTTTCCCAACGAAGATCAACAGATGCCTGCGTCGTATCCTAAAAATCCGCTGGATAGAATTTCAAACGAAGATCTATGGCGCCCTGCTGGCCAAGAAAGGATAGACGACCAAATCAGGCGAAGGAAATGGAATAGGGTTGGCCACGACGCGAAAACGAAAATCTAGCCAAACAGACCCTTGACTGGAATCCGCAAGGATCCCGTCGAGTCGGAAGACCTAGAAGAACTGTACTAGCAGAAGCCGCAACAACTGGGAGATCCTGGTAGGAGCTGAGAGCTGTGGCGCAAAACAGAGTCCGCTGGAGGGCAACTGTTTCCGTTCTATGTCCCATGAGGGATTAAAGGAGCGCAATGATGATGATACTCTTTATCTGACGATACAATTTGATGTCATCAGCTTAAATCAATATTCTACAGTGTCTTAGCAAGGGAACAATGTCATCAATCGATAGAATAAAGAAAAGAGGGCCAAGATGACTTCATTGAGGGACACCGGATGTCGCTTCAATGGTTGCTGGTATGGATCCACGAAAAAGAGCGACGTCCGCTAGAGACTAGAACCATACTAGAAGGGCTTGCGGAAAGCCTAACATTCTTAATTTCAGAATTATAATGGAATGGGAGAGCTTGTCAAATGCCTTACTAAAATCAGTGTAAACACAATTACTTTGACAACCGGAAACGAAACCTTCGACAGCATGAGCAGTGAACTGAAGAAGATTGGTGGTGGTGCAACGAGCTGCAAGAAAACCATGTTGATTCGTTTAGACCAGCCTCTTGCAGATAGGAACGAGTGTAGAATAGATAATTGATTCAAAAAGTTTCGGTTTAGCAGAAAATTTCGCAACTGGCTTAAAATTCGATATTTCATTCTTGCTACCACTTTGAACACTTGTATACAGTTACCATTTTAAGGGAAGCTGCCCGTGTATATACGCTACGCTTGCCCGGTGTCCAGAAAGAAGGATGTCCCCGCAGAAGAAAGAAGAACGAAGAAAGAAACAAGAAGAGGGAAGAAAGAAAAAGGAAGATCGAGTAGACACACAGGTCAAGCTGACTTGTGTTGTTATATGCCTTTATGTTTGAAGTGTAGATGGCGTTGTGAACGCATCGTAGTCGCCATAATTTACATGAGAACTGCGCCATCTATCCTTGAAAGTTTTCTTTGTTATTATTTACTTTCTTAAATTTTTAACAGAAAATCAAAAATTTTGAGTAGTAATGTCTTTCCGATGGATTATTTCGATGTTTTTTTTTTTTTTTAAATTTAAGACTCTTATGGTTTTATTACTCAATTTTGTACAAGGCTAAGAATTCGTCTACTCAGCCTGCAAATCCTACAAAATATTGCCAAATTCAAATTGCTTTGTTTTTAATTGTAGCCTGTTTAAAGTGATTTTGAAAATGAAATTGTTCAAAGAAAATCCTTCTTCTAAATACACACTCTCCTTGAAACATCTCCTAAAATCGCGCCTTCTTAATGCTAAACGAATGAAAAATAAAATTAAAAAATTCCGCGAATATTTGAAAATAATTAAAATTTTAAATCATTTTGATTAACGCTTCGCTCAGGGATTAGGGAATATTATTTGCACCTGTGTAATTTATTTTTAGAAATATAAAGGTAGGAAAGCGCTCCTTATCGTCCGCGCACATTTCTCAAGGAAACCTTCCGCTAATTTTTGACTAAGAAAAAAAGTTTTTTTCTGTGTTTCCGTTGCTTACTTTTTTACGGCAAAGGTAAGAAAAAATTTCTTTTCTAAGAATTTTATTGTCGAAGGAATTCCTTGGAATGAATCCTTCTGGGGTGTTCCTTCTCAAAAAAGAATGATGGACAACTCGTTTTTATTTTTTATTTAATATATTTAAAAGGGGAAAGGGGAACGTGGAAGTTTATTGTTTGTTATTGCGGCTCTTACTTTTCTTGTTGTGGATGGAAATGGGGTTTTGAACGGATTATATAAATGATAAAAAATTGAAATTGATTAGAAGCATTGTGCAGCCATTTGTTTTTTGTTTGAATTAACAATCAAATTAGAATTTTAAGAATAAAGCGGCACGTCTAATTGGAGTTCTAGATTGATCCGATATTGATTCGACCTCTCAGCTCAACTTAATCCAATAGTCCCAATTCCTACTCATAGTCATCCAGTTTGACTTATCTTAACTCTAGGTGATCGGGTCGGGTTACGCCGTCCATCCTATTTTTATACGCTTTATATTAGTTTCGCCTGTATCTTGTATGTAAACAAATCAAACTTATTTGCGTGAAAATGCAATCTTACCATTTCATAGATAAATCAAGATGGCGGTTCAAAGATGGCTGCCGAATTTCGAAATATGTGCTCCACCCTCCCGACATGGGTATTAAATGAAAGAGTATGATAAGAGGAATACAATAAGCTATTTGGTGTCATTCTAAATTCAAAATGGCGGCCAACACAAAATGGCGGGCTATCTTCTTCTTTACAACCCACTCGGTATGGGTATCAACCCGAGTAATAATAAAATAAGGGCATATCGCGGCCAAACAGCGGGCGCTGGGGCTTTTAAGGGGTATATGGCGGGCGTAGAATTTTTAACCATTTTTAATGGGGACATACACGGCCTTTCGACGCACGGCCAAAGTTGACCAAAAGATTTAAATGGCCAATTAGCTCGCTTTCTTGTCTGTCTGTTTGCCCGGTACAAATATTGCAATCGATTTTTTTGAATACTTCCGGTTATCCGATCAGCCTGAAATCCTGCACACAGCTTCAGCTCCGATGACAATGCAATATGGTATACTCAATATACCGTTAGATCCATGGCGGCCGTCTCAAGCAAAACGTGCAAAATCTCTTGTTCAGTTGAACAAAAAGGATATAAGCCATGTAGTAAAGGTGCCGACCGGTCACTTTCCCTTGGGCTCGCACGCCGAAAGATTAGGATTAGTCCCCACAACGACTTATGCAGAAGTTGTGGTAATGAAGAAGAGAAAGAAACTGTATCCCATCTTCTCTGTACATGTCCCGCCCTCGCAAGGAAAAGAGGGGCCTTCCTTGACTCATCCTTACTTGATGGATTCAGCGAGCTGCAAAATATTGGTGTTCCTAACCTCTGTCGCTTTATCAAAGGCTCAAAATGGCTTGAAATGGCCTGAACTTTGTCCCAACACTAGAATGACATCACAATGGGCCCAATGGCGTGCCTAAGTGGACTCTTTAGTGGGGGCAGACATTTCAATCTAACCTTCAGCTACGATGACAATGCAATATGGTATAGTCAATATACCGTTAGATCCATGGCGGCCGTCTCAAGAAGATGGATTGCTGTTTTCCTCAAGCAACAAATTTTGCAATCGATTTTTGAAATACTTCCTATCATGCTGAAATTTTTACACACAGCTTTAGCTCCGATGATAATCCAATATGGTATACTCAATATACCGTTAGATCCATGGCGGCCGTCTCAAGAAGATGGATTGCTGTTTTCCTCAAGCAGCAAATTTTGCAATCGATTTTTGAAATACTTCCTATCATGCTGAAATTTTTACACACAGCTTTAGCTCCGATGATAATGCAATATGGTATACTTAATATACCGTTAGATCCATGGCGGCCGTCTCAGGAGGGTGAATTAAAATATTCTTCACAACCTCTTCAACATGGGTATCAAATGAAATGGTATGATAAGTAGAATACAATAAGCAATATAGTATACTCAATATATCGTTAGGTCCATGGCGGCCATCTCAAGAGGGCGGATTACCATTTTCTTCATAACCCCCTCGACATGGGTATCAAATGAAAGGATATCATAGGAAGAATACAATAAGCAATATGGTATACCTAATATACCGTTAGATCCATGGCGGCCACCTCATGAGGGTGGATTACCATTTTCTCGCTCAATTCTTCTTGGCCGGTGGTGGCGCTGTTTTCTTCGCTCTTTGTAATAGCATCTGTATTTTCGCTCGAACGATCCGCAATCGGGCCTACGCATTGCACGTATGTCTTTGAGCGTCGATCGGAATCTTGCGTAAGCTGTTGTTGTTAATCACTTCGTGTCCGAATTTGGCCATCGTTCTTCTCAGCCGGTTCGAACTGCACCTGAAATTGCATTAAAGTCCCCCGCCAGTATGATTAATTCGGCTCGAGGATCGTATCCAGCGTCGTCCTTGTTAACGCCATACTGGTCTCGGCTTCTGCATAAACGGATACGATATGGGTCTTGATCGTTCGATCGATGATTATAACCACCAAACGTTTGGATATCGGTTGGAATGCGATGACGCTACTGGAAACCCGTCGATCGACTATAAACCCGACGCCGGCCTCTCGTTTCTCACCACCGTAATAATAAAGCGTCAACGTTTCGTGGGTGTGGGACGGTCGTCAATGTCCCGGATCCTCGTCGTTCCGATAGCACAACAACTAAAAGTAATCGCTGGACACCCCCCACCACCCCAAGAATTCCATCAAAGGTTAATGGGGGTCGAAGACAACCAATCAACTCCCGTTCTTTACTACATGTACCAAACCTGCTCGATGACTTTTACGTAGCAGTCACCGGTCACCATGGGATCGGGGGAGAAGAAAGCCCGAACATAAAACCTGCAAAATGGGAATGGAATTAATAAATTTTCCGATTCTGAGTAAAATTAAAATTTCAATTTTCTGCTTGAAGGGCTTTTCCCGAGTCCCGTTACATCACATGCTGGCCGGAGATGTTTCAAGTTTCGAGTTTCAAGAGCTGCCATTTCGCAAATTCGCCATAAATTCCCGGCTCATGGGACTTAGATGATGTTCATCACTGCAGGCAGCCTTCGTCCTTACACGACGACGAGAACCTTGTCGTACGGCGAGAACCTTGTCGTGCGATGAGAGGGGCTGGCGGTCGGTAACTTTCCAGCCCGGCTCCAATTGAAATTGTCCTGATAACGAGATTAAAGACCGCGACAATGTGGAGCGACTTAAATTCAATTTTCCTGTCCTTTTCATAACGTAATAAATTACGACGAGGAATTAAGCCAGGATCCATCGGGACATCTGCAGCCTTAAGTTTTGGGTAGTTCCGAGTTGAAATACTCGCAGAATATGAAATCATGCTAGCTCCTCTCCTCGACTCATGCCGCTGCAGAGGAAGGAAACCTTTTCTTTACCCTTTTTTGTTTCGTTTTAGCAGAAAAAACATCTTGAAAAGTTCGCAGTGATACAAAAAGGAGCTGCAGGCCCAAGGAGTTAGCGGAAAGTTGAAGAATCGTTTATGTGTTGCTCAAATGAAAAAGTTTTGTTCTTTTCTCCGAGTTTGGCTCGTCCCATTCCAAAAATGTTTTAGGATTCTTTTTCACACACCATTCCCCGCCAATGCCCTAAAAAGCGCACCCCCGGATGGAGGGAGTGATGGAAAAAATTATTTTTTAGGTTCGTTGTTTGTGGCGCCATTTGAGGAATTGTTTTCCTTTTTCTTAATTTAACTTGAATTCGTGATTTGCGTTCTTTTGAGGGTGTTCCGAAAATGCGTGGATCAAAGGAAATGGCAGGTTGATTCCATTGGCTTCGCTGCTGGAAGTCAAAATTGGCAAATAAATCAATATTTCTGCTTCAAAATAATTTTTTGTGTCTGGTGTTTTGTGGAGGACTCTTATGAGGTTGTTCAAGGTTCTTACGTATAGCCTTAGATTTTTTTGTTGCTAGTAAGATCAACGAAATTTGTTAGATGTGTGGGAATAGTCAAGCTCCACATTTAGATAAGACGCCAATTAGGAAGAAGAGCAGAAAAACGAAGAGATTCATTCATTGGATTCATCATGACAGTTTACAACATCTATACTTCTTCTTCTTCTTTGAACCGTTAGCTGGAGGTCCAAGCGACACGTCCCCGCAACGGATACGCCGCTGTCGGTGCCGCTGGGTATCGAACTCTATTCACGATTCGTTTCCATTCGTGCCGGTTTTTGGCGACGACGTCTCGATAACTAATTATCGTTGATTCTTTGGGTCGCCCTCGACATTCTTTAGCCAGCTTTTCTTCGGTGCCGATCGTTGAATTCTTCAGTATGCAGGACAGTCTCGCCAAAGAGGTTTACGTGGCAAGCGGTTATCATCCATTGGCAAACATGTGAAACCACTATAGTCGACGTTATTGTATTTCTTCTTCGATCAGTGCCTGCTGATCGCATCTTTGTCTGTCTAACTGTCCTGCTTCCAAGGCGATCGCGTATTGAGACACGAGAAGACAAGAACCTGCCTCAAGCATCGCATTTGGATGACCTCAACTTGTTGACGTCCGACTTGAGCAGTGTCCACATTTCCGATCCATAAAGAAAGATCGGTAGGATCGACTAACTACTTTCTTTTTGATGGCAATATTTGTTCGCTTCCATATGCACCACTTGAGCGGGGCGAGTGCTGCTGCTGCCTGGCGGATACGGCTGTGAACGTCGGCCAACGATGACACTTTCGTTTCCTCACCCAATAATCCCAAATATTTGAACATCGGAACCTGTCCGATTTGGGATCCGTATGACTGCGAACCGACGTCTCCCTGTCGGACACCCGTTTAAATCGGGAACTCCTCGGATCAGTCGCTTCGAATACGAACGCTGCTGGTTGAGTCATCGTACTACGCTTGGAGAAGTTGGATGATTTTCAATGGCAGGTATTCCGAATCCAAGGCTCTCCACAAGCTGTTCCAATCGAAGCGAAGTCGATGAAAACGACGACAGTTCGTCTATTTTCGGTGTGACTAATTTGGGTATTCGGGCAGTACTTGTAGTGGACAGCAAGAATTTCCAAAGAAGGTTTCGTACCTCCTCCGCTTTCCACATACATCAGACTTCCCTTAACCTATCCTATCCTTTGAGCTAAGTTTACTACTAGACATTACACCATGACTACCATAACCTGGAGCGCGTTCAACAACCTCACTATAGTTAACCATAGTTAACTCAGGTAAACTTTTGTCGCTGAAAAACTCCCGTGGTTAACCATGGTGTAGTTTAACTTTAACCCTGACAGTTATGTCTAGTTAAATCCGAACAAATCAAAGTGGGATTTGTCGGACAAATTCCGTTATAAACTGTCAGTGACAATTGAATCAAAGGTCGTCTAGAATGATTTCGTCGATAATTCCCTATCTGTCATCAATGACACTACCAATGAAACACTAAAAGAAAACATCTGTTACAATAACCCAACATGTCACCAGTCCCGTCCTCCCTCGCATCCAAACGAGGGATACCCAAACAGAAAAAGGACCAACAACATCGAACGACTTTAACAAGCCATAACCTACTCCGAATAGACCTATTTAGACTCCAATCAATATCATCGCCTGCCCTTATCACTGAATCAACGTTGCATTTTAAACACAATCAAAATTGCCCTTTTCGCCGATTCCTGCGAGCGAACGAACCCTTCCAGAAAGGAGCGCGTTTCTTTTGTTCCGACGAGTCGTGTGCGTGTTCTTCCTTCTGGCTAAAATTGAGAACGAACACAAAGATTCCTTCAACAACGAAGACGACAGGCAAAAACCATAAGAAATTTTATTGGCAAAAACCATTTTAGCTGTAGAAGATGTTCAGCGCTCGCCAAAATCCTTTTAAAAGACTCTCGGCACGCTCCGCTTTATCCTTTCCATTTAAGAGACTCACAAACGACGACGTGCCTTAACATATGTTCGAGACTCACGTTTGGGCGCTTATACGAAAATCATTTTGCTACGTTTGATGAGTGTTTTTCTTTTTTTTGCTTCAAACGGAAGGAGTTTGGCGTGTTTTAAGTACAAGCCGATAACGCTGAAATTCGCGACGATAAATCACAGTTTTCGCGTTTTTATGTGCCTTTAAAGTCGCTAATGAAACTTCATAGCTGGGAGCACCAAAGAACCATTGCGATAAAATGGAATGGAGTTGCATGAAGGCGGTGAGAGTGCCTCCTGGCTCCTTAAAGGACTCCTTCCTACACACAGAGCACCTAGAAACTGGAAGTTTAAAATCTGCTTAGACCTCGCCGCGAATGTTCGAAAATACTTCCAATCCCGCCCACAATTTCTCAGCCCACATTTTCGAAGACAAAAGCTCGCCTTGAAAAGCTCTTTCGAAACTAAAAAACGACGCCTGCATGTAGAAACAGTTTCGCCCCATCGCCATGGAGCGGCCCCATTCATTGTCCTCCGTTGATGCAAGAAAAGGGAAAAACCGATTTCACGAAATGCTTCAACGATAACGAAAATTCGATAAGCTTTAAGCGGCGAACTTTCGATTAGATCCTAATAAAAGGGCGGCGAGGGCTCGGATTTATTAGTAGTTGGCTTTTATGGCGGATTATCGGCAGGCTCCGGAGGATACACGCTCGCATAATGGCGATATTTCTGCATTAACATAATCCTTGGGCCTTTAGGAGCTCGTCCTGCATTTTATGAGATTCGCCCCATTTTTATGCCGTTGCTCTTACGGCCGGCGATTAATGGTAATTTGTGCTTCTGTGGAAATCTATTGGAAGTTATTGGCTGCCGGAAGTTGCCAAAGGCGATTCTCGTTGATGATTTTAGCAGGAATTTGGCAGGGATTTAAGCAATCCGCAAGAAATGTGTTGCTTTAAACGCTGAGTGGCTGCAAAGCGGTTTGCTGATATTTACGAGCGGCGAAAGTAATGTAATGCAAAGCGATGTTATGCGATGCAATGTGGTGATCGAACAGCTGTCGTAATTTCATGTCTTTGTTTACTTTCAGCTGGTTGCAGATGAATTCTAAGAGCAACTCAATGGCCAAAATTGTTTCACCTAAGGCTACTCAGACGATGTTCTCGTCGTAGTATCGGGTGAAACATACGATAAAATGTCAAGACGTTTGCAGCTGGCACTTGATTTGGTTTCCTCGCACTCAGAACTGTGAGTTCATCACGACCAACCATATTCTTAGAAGTGACGCTAGATAACAAGCTCAACTGGAACCATCTAAAGGATACTCTGATGGGCAGGACACGGGGTCTACAACCAGGGTGAAAGTTCTCCTCAATTTGGTATCGCTCCACCTTGAGGTAGAGAAACCGCTATTAACGTAAACTAAGGCAGAAAACGAATGGCCAATCAGGGCCGTAAGACCAAGTTTAAATTAGTTTGGTGTTCCCTTATTGGGCCAATAAAAATGTGGAACAGGGCCCTTGTTTGCTGAAGAGAACCCTTTGCCGATCGGACTTTGCTCAAACATAACGAAAGGCGTGTAATGATGACGTCCTCCACGTATGCGTGACGAGTCCATCGCGTTGGTTCGCCCTGGGCAATGCGTTCTCGAATGTAACAGACAGTCGTCCTCCCAACCTTGTGTTCCTCTCCCTGCTTCTCAATCCCTGTTACCTATCTCCAATCCCCAACCCTCTGGGTCGGATCAAGGTGTAATACGAACCGTGCCAATGACCAGCTTGGTTGGGGTCCAGATTAAAAAAAAATAGCTTAGTCGTGAGCGGCGCGTTCCGGATACCTGGCGATCTCCGGCTCTAGCTAGCCTAACCAGGATACTGCGAATCTCTACCCGGGTGGACCTCGTTTCTCCGCTGGTGGGAGTAATTATGGATAAATCTAAGAAA
Organism: Thereva unica; assembly: GCA_949987705.1. NCBI lineage: Eukaryota > Metazoa > Arthropoda > Insecta > Diptera > Therevidae > Thereva > Thereva unica. Next base: position 111,241,880 of record OX465284.1, read on the forward strand.
ACCAACAAAAAAGGGTCCGGTTTCCCTAAACGAAAACCGGAATAAAACACAAATCCCGCTGTAAAAAGGGCTACGGCGCCCCTGAGCCAACCCAAACCAAGTGGAGCCACAAACTCCACCCCGCGAAAAAATGCTTCCCCCAAGCGATCATTAGTAAGCCTACTACTCCTTGCGACACCGTTGCTGCCCAGTGTACACTTGCGGGTATGGCCGCTGCGGGGGATCGGGGGAGCGAATGGTTTGCGGAAGGGCCAACAACCTCAGAAACCTGACCCGGCAGAGGCAGGTCACCAAGAAGTCCGCCTGACCAGCATAATCCTTCGCCGCTTGGCCACCAATCCGATCAGGGAAAACCCAGTGTTGAAGGAGGACTACACCAAAGTCCAGGATGACATTGCTTGGTCATCCCAAACTAAAGCGGTTTAGAGGTGCACAGGTCTCTAAACGTCAACGGTCTGTGGGTAACCAAGCACCCACAGGACTGTTCCAGAAAAGTCCAAGACGCACGGAATCAAAGCGATATCCTTCACAGAAATAGCGAAGGATCACAAAAAAATCTGCGTCCTGGACGAGAATGACGAAAATGGGATGATCCCCAAACGCCAATGGCCATAGGTGCAAGTCGCCCTCGCTAAAGTGGCTATGGAGGTACTGACGGATATACAGTTTTCAACTCAGAGTGTCTGTACGGTACGGCTGCCCTCGGTCGACTGCAATTGACGTTCCCTATCTCGCGGGCTTATCCGTTGACAACATGCTGCAGTTCAGTTGCGTCGTTGAAATGTTCTTCTCATCTAGGGTGTAGGGATGGTGTTTATTTGTAGACTTGTTGTGTGGATGGTGTGAAGGAGATGTTGCTAATAAGAATGTCTTATCACAGAAACCATGATGTAGATGATAGCTAAAGGTCTTCTTCTTCTTCTTCTTTCTTCTTTAACCGTTCTACAACCGGTATCCGATCCTGGCCTTTCGCAACTGTTCTCTCCACCGGTCCCGATTCTGAGCCGATGTCATCCAGTTTGGCATCCCCAAGCTCTGAGCGTCCTGGTCTACGCAATCCTTCCAGCGAAGGCTGGGTCTCCCTCGCTGTCGCATCCCATAGGTCTTACCACAGAGAACCGAGCAGGCTCATCTTAACTCATACGAGCTAGATGCCCTGCCCATCGGAGCCTACCGAGCTTTATTTTCTTCACAACATCTATGCTGCGATAGCGCTCGTAGGTCTCGTCATTGTAGAGTCCGGAATCGTCCCTCCTCACATACGAGGCCAACAATCCTCCGAAGTATTTTCCTCTCGAACACGCCCAAGAGGTCTGAGTGCTTTTTGCTAAGCACCCGACCCACGTTTCAGATGCATATGTATGTGAAGACCATCGTCTTATATAGTAAAAGTTCAGACGTTATGGTTAGATACTTGGATTCAAAGAGCCTTGACAGACTATAGTAGGCTTTGTTGGCTTTTAGCAGTCGCGTGGGTATTTCTAGTTCCATGTTATTGTCGGCTGCTACTATTGTCCCAATGTAGGTTAATGATTTTACCACTTCAAACTCGTGCTCCTCTGCCTTCATTGTGGGACCAATGTTAGGTGTTCTCATTCTTCTTCTTCTAACCCTTAAAAATACAACAAAAACCAAAACGAATCCCTTCTCAAAAATGTATTAAAACTCCAATTAATTTTGACAAGTTGAACAGACACCAAAAAAAACCCCTTGAAACAAAACGGGGAAAAAACTGCACCCTTTCACGTAGTTTCAATAAAAAAAAACCTTTTTTGCTTTTATTCTTGTCAAATCAGATTCATTACTTGGCGGTTGAGCTTCACAGTCAGATAAGGTACCACTACATCACCTTTCTGCTATGCCTCGTAGCTTGACAAGTTTAACTCCATCAAACTGGAAGGTCTACCTTAAAACTTATCCCATTTCTTCCACGGATTCCCTTTTGCCTTCGTCAGTTTTGTCCTCTTTACCTTCCATAGAGAAGCTCTTTCCACTGAGGTTTAGGGATGTTGGGTTGGGACACCCTTAATCGTTCCAGTTTCATTCCATTGCTCCAACCTCCCAGTAGACCGGGGTTTTTACTACTTTATGCCTTCTCCGTGGGGAGTGGGGTTTTGGTTTTTTTCCTTCGGCGTGGATTTCAAACCAGTTACCGCGTTACCCTTTGAGGTTTTGCGACGTCCTTAAGGCGCTTTGCACCCGGTTCGGGCTGCTTCCACAAGCTCTGGAACAATTAGACTCGCTCCTGTTGTGCCGGTAGGTGTGCTACTTCCGAATACATTTCCTTTTAGAAGCTAAATCCGTGTGAACTGAGTTGTTCCAATTATTTTTTTTTATTGCTGACATTTCGTGCTCAGGTTTGTTTTCTTCGATTATGTTTCTTGATTGAAGCACAGATGTCGCTTTTGATAAAATTTTGGATTTTCGTCCAGAAATTAATATATTCGTGTGTATGGGGCCGTTCATAAATTACGTGAGGCGTTTAAGGAGGGGAGGGGTCGAGCCGAATCTCACCAAATCTCACGTGGGGGAGAGGGGAGGTCTCGGCAAATATCACGTAATTTTTTTTTAAAGAAACAGTGTAAAATGGCAAGAAAACAGGTCGACCGGCACGACTAAGCTTGACTCATTCTATTTGAGGGATGATGCTTCAGGTATCCGCCTGACAGGCCGTGGCATGCAGATGAAATCATGATTCCCTACAGACACACAGGTGAAAACGACTGCTTAGCATAGCAGGTTATTAATTCAAGTGCAAAAATGTTCGTGGCCGCAACGAAAGCTTCAAGGCGGCTCCAGATTCACGCCGTGAACACCCGCGAACAAGCGTGAACGCGAGTGTGGACGGTTTTCACCTTAGTTCGTGCCTTGCTCAAGTGCAAAAATGTTCGTGGCCTCACTAAAATCTTCCAGGCGGCTACAGATTCACGCCGTGAACACCCGCGAACAAGCGCGAACGCGAGTGTGGATGGTTTTCACCTTAGTTCGTGCCTTACTCAAGTGCAAAAATGTTCATAGCCTCAACGAAAGCATCAAGGCGCCTGCAGTCTCACGCCGTGAACACCCGCAAACAAGCGCGAAAGCGAGTGTGGATGGTTTTCACGCTTAGCTCGCGCCTTGCTTTCCGTTACGAGTGGATACGGCGTGAATTCTTGCCGTCAATTCACGGCTCGAGAGTGACTAGAAGTTTGGATCTTCAGGCCCGAACTGACGATAAATGCGATTTTTGGCAGCTTTCTTGAACTGTAGGCATTCTTGAACTTCAGGCCAAACAGTTGGCGGCCGCTCAGTGTATAGTAATACTTCGCCTCAAGGCGAAAACTTTCAGGTCACGGCCTGCCGTCCAACTGTGTGTAAATTGGGGCCTTAAGATACCAAGTAACACTGAACCGCGAAAAGGCCATTTAGAATTACAAGAAGGTACAAACCCGAATTTAAGCGTAATGAAATGCTTGTTGGGTGAGTGCTCACGTTTTGGTAGTTGTGTGTCCACCACCAGCGGAAAAACGAGGAAGTCAAGGGAGTCCGGAATTATCAGTTATCTCATATAAAATCTTGCTCCCAGAACCCCGCCCCCCCATGCACCCAGATGAACTTTTTACACGCCTTTCACTAGATTTAAATACGGTTACGTACACGGATTTTCTACGCGAGCGCCTTTCCTGCAGTTCTATATTCAAAGGAAAGTCCAGCCTTGCTGTGCTTACGACTAGGATCCGCGGAATTTGCGGGACTACAAAAAAACTGATAGATTTTGTTCTAAGTAGTTATGTGCATGAATTTATGAAGTATTATATGAAATAAGAGCATAACAGACCACTCGAATTTTCTTACATAGTACCATATAAATTGTAATTTTGAAATTACTCTCCGTTACAGCAGAGTTTATGCTACCGATGTAAGAAAATTTCAGCGGAATCAATTCCGCGTAGTTCACCTAAGTACTTTGTTTGACTTACTCAGTAGTTGGTTTCACATACAATACAATTAGCGGCGAGGTTAATCCCCAAACGGTCAAATGCATGTGGGAATCCCCTGCCGTAGGCGTAGGGTTACTTGACATTTACTGTGTTCCCATGAACCGGAGTTTACAAAAAAAATTTTCCCGCAAGTTAACTCGATGCTTTATTTCCATGACGGTTCTGGATTGACAGATAAATAATTTTACATCGTGTCTCCGTTGCTTCATGTTTTGATATGATAAAACCAAGCTTAGGAGTCACCCTTTGTACTAGTAGTCTGTCATGTCGTTAAGGTCAAGGTACAATGTCTTGTAGCAAGCTTGGTTTGAAGAATAGATAAGAATAGGAAGAGCTATGGGATCTGGGGGGGATGAACTCTATCTGCGGTAAACGCACTTAAACAAACACATATGCAAAACTCGGCTTAATCCTACGTGTTTCGTGGAGTTTTCTTGGATTTAACGAAACTTTTCTCACCCCCGTTTACATGCGCGGTTACTATGAGCTAACCGAGGGTAAACTCTGCATGGAAACTCAGTAATTGATCAGGTTCGGATACACTTGCATAAATATACTTAGACGGTTTTCTGTTATAGCTGTATTGATTAGTAGGCAGATATATCTTAACGATTTTTTATGTGGAAGAGTCTTAGCTTAGGTATCACCCTTCATACTACCAGTCCGCCATGTCGTTTACTACATGGCACAAAGTCTGGTGATAGCCCGAAGATAGAAAAGGGATATGATAGGTTAAGGGTAAGCTGAGCCACAACAGTCGCAGTTAGCAAGAGACTGCCTCGTCGGAGTGTTATGCCCCCTGAAACAAGAGAATCCAGCCTAACCAGCCGACAAAGGCTGTGACGCAAGAACACTTTCACATGGAGCCAGTCCAAACTAGTTTCAAGTCAGTCTCGTTTCTGTCGTCCCGTGTATGGATTTCCGCTTCCGTACAGGGGCAAGCAATACTACTAGAGATTTTTTAAAATTTTAAAAATCTCACGTGAAATGATTAGGGTGGAGGGAGGGGGCCGAGAGAAATCTCACGATATCTCACCAAGGGCGGAGGGGGGGTCGAAATATCGCAAAAATCACCTCACGTTATTAATGGACGACCCCTATGTGTTTCATTTGAAGTCATTCATTCCAAAACCTTCCAAAAAACTCATTAAAATGAAAGGAAGTCATCTCCAAACCGAAAGTGCCTAATTAAAATAAAAAAAAACCTTTTTATTGGTGAACGATTAGGTAAGCAAATTAGCTGCGTCTTGGTGGGCATGAGTCCCGGCTGCAAGCAATCAACTAAAAAAACACCGAAATTATTATCAGCACTTTGATAAATGAGAATTCGTTATCGATTCCTCAGAAGAATCCCAATAATCATAATAATAACACTGAAAGGATTCCACATTGAAACCGAATTACATTTGGCCATTTCTGCTGCTGTTCAAGGGCCAGTGATCGGCTTTTGTTTATCCATGAGGCTTCGTTGAGGGTCAATTCGCCCTTAAAGAGCTCCACTGAATGCCCCCTTACTGGAGGAGGATGCCCACCTGTAATGGAGAAAGGCACCACTCTAGAAAATAAAAGACGCCGATAAGAGCTGCGCTCGGTCCATTATATTTCGCCTATTATGATTAAAATGCTGAGAGTGAATTAATTAATATCCACTCGAATTGGCTATCAGAAAATGGCGGCGGCGGTGGGTGTAGGGAATGCCAGAAGCTAATTTTCCCCCCTGATTTCGAGCCCTCATTGTAGGGGGCGGGGCGGGATGATTAATACATACAAGATTTGTGACGTCCATAATTACGTTAATGGCCAAGTACTAGCTAAATCTGGGAGGAAATGAAGCGGGCAGTAGTGGTGTATGCCCACATTTTCCGGCCCTTTGGGCAAATTGAATAACGTTTTGGGTTTAGTTGAGTGGAAGTTTCATAGTAGCAGTATTTATAAAAACAATGGAAATGACGGCTTTCAGAAATGTTCAAAACAAATATACAGTCCTTACTGCTGGGGAAGGATGTTAATGTTGCCAAGGTCAAAAGGTCAGATTAACTGATACTAAAAAAATACTGCCAAATTGAATTTGGAAACCGAAGAACCCAGGCAAGAAACCTCATGGATATACGAACTAACTATTTACGAAATAATGCTACCGCATCCGGGGTAGCCGATGCACCAGCGCTGGGGACCAGGGATGCTGGTGAGAAGTGGGCTACTGGCTGACTAGTCGTACCGAAAATGAAAAAATTCGTTGCGTAGAATGTATGAAGAGAACGTCACGGAATTATCGAAATGCAAAATATCAATTGCTGCGCTATCGGAACTACTACTTATCCGGAACCGGGATATTGACGATCGCTCCGCCAACAATCGACGAAACGATGACGCTTTGCTGTTCAAGTGGTGAGAAACGAGAGGCCGACGTCAGTTATCGCATTCAAACCAATATCCAAGCCTTTGACGGTTATAGCCATCGGTGGAACGATCAGGACCTAAATTGTTTTCGTTTATGCGCCATCGATCAGCTTCAACAGACGCTGGATACGAAACCTCGAACCGAATTAATCGTACTTACGGGGGACTTTAATGCACTTTCAGGTGCAGATAGAACCGGCTCGGACACAGAGAAATTAACGAAAACGATTTACGCCTCCTTTCATTCGCAACGTCAAACAATTTGATCGTTGGCAACAGCATCTTTCTCCATACACTCAAGCACCAACTCACCTGGCGACATCCATCTAGCAACGACTCAGCGATGTTAGACTACGTTTTGATCAACGCAAGATTCTGATCGACGTTCAAAGACGTACGTGCAATGCGTTGGCCCGATTGCGGAGCGGACCGTTGGCTTGTTCGTACGAATGCTATTACAAAGAGCGAAGAAAACGACGCCACCTCCGGCAAAGAAGAATTGGTCGTGCCTACGGGACCCGACCGTCGGGCGAGGGTTTCACATGGCGGTATCCAACAAATTCGCGGCGTTTCTAGTGCTGGACGATATCGATATAGAAGAATGGCAACTATCGGAGCCATTGTGTATGCAATGGAGTTGTGTCCGCCTATCCTCAAACGGACGTATCCATGAATCTCATGGTCTGGACCTCGTCGATCAGCGGAAACAACTGAAACACGTCGATTTGGAGCAATACCTAAGATTGAACAAAGACGTTCGACAGAAAATGAAATCGAAACAAGGAGCGTACTGGAATAACGTTGCGGCCGACGTGGATGAAACGCCGTCCACGCATGAGTACCAGACGCTGTACCACAAAATCCGGAAGTTAGGCAGCAAAACAACATCAACAAATGGCAACATCAAAAAATCGGATGGAGCTTTCGTTACTTCCCCCATTGGCGCCTGAAGCGGTGCAGAGAATTCTTCCAACAGATGTACAACCACGATCCAGCACCCGAACCGCCGATTATTGGACAGCTGACAAATCAGCTTCTCGATATCGAATCAACAATTAACATATATGGTATTCGGATCGTGTCCCGTCGGCGTGGAAGAAAGCGTTCGTTGTGCCAATTTCGTTGCGGCAAACGATCTGTCTTCGTTTTCATCGATTTCAAATCCGCTTTGGATTTCATCGACGGAAACATCGAACACGTGCCATTGAAATCATCCAACTACTCCAAACTTCGTACAAACCGTTCGTATTCGAAGCGACTTATCCGAGGAATTCCCGATTCAAACAGATGACCGACAAGCAGACGTCGCTTCGCCACTTTCCTTCAACGTTGTGATCGATGCAATCATGCGTGAAGCATTCGACGGACGACGTAGAGTTTGATACGACAATTAAAACTTCATAACCGACTTGATGTTCCCAACAATAGCGCCGTCCTCGACGACACGGATGCCGAAGCAACGGACATCATACGATATTTCCCGCATCGCTCGGTCATACGGGTTAAAAATCAATGCGGTAAAGACCAAAGTGCTCACGACGAACGTATCGAAGGCCAGTGTTCATCTCGATGAAACCCAAATTGAACAGATTCCGATGCTCAAATACTCGGGGTTCATGAAAAGAGAGTGACATCGACGGCCGACATTACAACCACATCGGCCAAGACACAACAACATTTGCCTCGCTCAAGTGGTTCATCTGGAAACGAACGAATATTACCATCAAAACGAAAGGACGCCTTAACTGAACGTTGATCCTTCCGATTCTTCTTTATGGATCCGAACGTTGACACTGCTCAAGACGGACGTCAACAGGCTCGAGGTATTCCAAATGCGATGCTTGAGGCCGATTGTCGGTGTCTCACTCCGCGATCGCCTTCGAAACGAGACAGTTCAACAAAGATGCTATCAATAGACACTGATCGAAGAAGAAATACATAAACGTCAACTACGGTGGTTTGGACATGATTGCCGAATGAATGATAAACGCTTGCTACGTAAACCTCTAGGTCGAGACCGTCCGGCAGACTGGAGAATTCAGCGATAGGCACAGAAGAAAACCTGCCTAAAGAATATCGAGGGCGACTTAAAGATTCAATGAGGCCCGAAACGTCGCCAAAAATTGCCAAGAATGGAAACGAATCGTGTAATGGAGTTGCGAGACCCAGCGACACCGACAGCAGCGTATCCCTTGCGGGGGCGTCCCGCTCGGTCCGCCAGCTAAAGGATCAAAGAAGAAGAAGAATCCTAGATATTTGAAACGTTCCAGAGCTGCAATATAATAACTACAATTGTCCGGAAAAATTAAAGAGCAATTATCTAAAATACTTGAAACAGTAAGTAGCAACGACACCGACACGTCGCTTCCAATTCATTCCTTCAATTAATTTCAGCAAGATAGTTTCAACCTTTCCCCAAGTCCTGATCCACTGTGCCATCATTAAAACGGCATTTAAATTGCCAGCGTGCGTACGGCATTCCACTGGCTGCAAGCCCCGACGAACAAGGACTAGTACCTCTAGGGCGGCGGAGGAAGGCTCCCATTACACAAAGCCTTATCAAAATTTAATTCACTGGCATTTAGGTCCTTTGAGACACCGAGCAGCGGAGTAACTTTGAAATTTCCCTAACAAATTGCGGGTGTAATGCGGAATGAACCTATTCAACATGCGAGGATGCTTTACGACGGCTTGTAATCTGCTCTCGCGAGCAAATTCCCATGTGACAAGGCTCCTCCATCTAACGACGACAGCCGTGTGTGTTGAAACAATAGAGATTTTGAGGTAAGCGAGGAACTGCTGTCTTGCTGTGGCGCGGTAGCAGACGTTACCGAAGGTCATAAAGGCGCACAACATACACGCTCGTATTTCGCCTCCTTTCAAGCGGTGCCGTATAGCTTAATGGAAACGAGGTTATTTGTCTCCTTGAACAACGCTGTAACATAAGGACTCTCGTAAGGAGTGGGGATAAATAAGTTTTGGATTTCTGTCTGCGTTTTAGGATTTCCATTATTAAGCGGTGAATTGAATTTTCAGGGAAATGCAGAGAAAGGAGGAACAGAAGGGATTAAATCTGAGCAGTTCGAGATGAATAGTCGCCATCTGTAAAGTGTTCAACGCCATCTGTGGGAGGATCTGGGGTGTGGGAGCACGATTAATTAACTTTATTGTGAATGCAGCCGAATTGTCTGACTGTATTCCACGTTGACCATGAGTACGACTTACAATTTCACGCTGGGTTGTTGAGCTCTATACATTCAATTAACTAACTCCGCTCCAATGCAGATCTGAGTTAAGGACTCCTCTCCAAACCCCAACCACCAGGACTTTTTAAATAAGAAAAAACTCATCAAATTTGTGAATATTAAACTAACCCTCAAGAAAAATGCGCCCACACTGACTCCCGCTCTAGGCATTAGCATTAATTTTAATTATCCTCGCTGAAACCTGCTCCTTATCGCGGTAGGCTTAACTTTTTTCCGTTGTATTATCCTGAAAGACGCTTTAAAATGGCGAATTTAATTACGTGGAATCATACTATAAATAAATAATGAGTTCTAAATGGATTATGTTCCACGTCGAGTTGATGATGATGTATCATCCTTAAAAACACTCTTAAAAACTCGCCCAAAAAAACTTTCGTGTGTGAGTGTCTCCTTTCGATATTCGGCTTGCAATTCTTTATTATTGTTCTTGTCCCCGCTCGATTTACTTCAGAATGTGTCCTTTCTGGCAAGGAATGCCAATAAAACCATAACGCCTAATGACCCTTAAACAACATTCGAGAACTCTTCCTTTCAATATCGTAAGGACTTTGAACTTAAACCGACCATGACCGATATTTATATGTGTGTGCTCGACATATGTTCGTGTGCATACGGCCCCAAAAAAGGGCAAGGACATCGAAGTTCTTTTCGCCATAATCTTATGGCAGAGATATATTGGCAAAAGATAAAACTTTTATCCGGTTTAGAACAAGTTCTTTTGTGAATTTTATCATTATTGATTTTCTATTCCTCTCGCCACACAATACGTCCTTGGCCTCTGCGGTAACAGGCTAAAGGATGTTCTAAGATTTCCTTTTGTCTGGTAACAAATAGGAGGAATTCATGTTTTTGCCAGGAGCGTTTTGTTTATGGTTGAAATTTGTGTGTGTTTATCCTGTTTCTGTTTAGTGTCAATCTTTGGGTGGGGATCTCACACCAGTTTCGTGTCCTTTATGTAGAACAACTCCAGTGCCGGGATTAATAGTGAACTTCTAAATGGTTTATGTTGCCGGGTTATCTTTAAGTATAGTTAATGGACATGTTTTGTGGAAGATATGTTTGCTATTACATAAAATTTTGATGCTAGTTTTGGTGATAGAATTAAAGGCCGGTAGTGCGATTCTCGTTAAACAGTCGAACGAATGTCAAATCAAAAAGTTGTAGTACGATTCTCGAGTCAATGACACTTCACCACTGCATTTAAGGCTGAAGTACAATGATTCCGTTTCGAACCGCTCCGTATCCGTACCGTAACGTGGAGCTGGATAACTGACTATATTCAAAATGGCGACGCCAATATGGCGGATGAATTTTGCAAATGTGCTCTGAATCCATTGAAAATCGGTATCGGGGAGTTTTTAAGGTCACAAATGAAGAATCTATGGTAAAAATTTGAAAAAAAAAAAAACAAAATAAGAATTAATGAATCTGTTATCAAAATGAGAAAATTTAAAATGGCGCTGGAGATATCTGCCGTGCAAAGGACAAAAGACCTAAATGCAAAAAGCTCGATTCGAGTAAAACGCGTTTCAAGTTGTTTTTTTGTTACTTTCTGTAAAATAAGAAAATGCAAATGAAGTTTTTTCAAATTATCTAAGTTTAGATAATTTGAATAAACTTCAATTTTCATTTTCTTATTTTACAGAAAGTAACAAAAAAACACTTGAAACGCGTTTTACTCAAATCGAGCTTTTTGCATTTAGGTCTTTTGTCCTTTGCACGGCAGATATGGTGTGCATAACTAATACGCGTTCCACATATTAGAACAAGTTCAGCCTATTGAGATAGAAGAAGAAGAAGAAGTGCCATTCTTGCCCATGAACGAAAACCAGGGGCCAGTTCACGCAATTCGACGTCGACTGAGAACGACACTAAGTGCGTTCAAAAACCTTGTTATGGTTAACTATGGGAATTTTTGTCGAAAACTTATGCTAGTGGTTATGTTATAGTTAACCACGGAGTTTTTGAACGACAAAAGTTTACCACAGTTAACCATAGTAAGATTTTAGAACGCGCTTCGTGTCGTTTTCAGTCGACGTCGAATTGCGTGAATTGGCACCAGTTCCAATCGGCGCAACGTTAGAAAAGAGAAATACATATTTATGATAGCAACCAAATCAATGGTGGTGACGAAAGATTAGAATATTCTTTACTGGTGGAGCCGGTGTAGGAAAAACGTTCCTATTGAACTTACTAGGGAATCAAATCTATGGATGGTATGTAAAGGACGCAGTAAAAGTGTATACGCATTAACAGGAGTAGCAGCACGGCTTAACAGCGGTCTCAACAATTCATAGCATGTTAAAGAGGCCTGAACAGAAGGATGGTCGTATGACAGGAATGTGACCAATAGCAGGAAATTTCTTGCGGACAATAAGGCAACAATGGAGGCACATGGAGTTTATGATTATCGACGAAATTTCTATGGTGTTATACCAAATGCTCTGTGTGATTGTTTTCCGTCTTAAGCAACTCAAAAACAGCGATGACGATTTCTTTGAAGGAGTCAATGTATTATTGTTTGGAGATATCTTGCAACTACCTCCAATTAAACGCTCTGGGACACCTATATTTAAACAGCCCGAGCACCTTCAGCTAGCCACACATCTCTGGCATTTATTCACGTTTTGTGTGCTGACTGAGACCATGCGTCTGCAAGGAGACAATGCCTTCATTGATGTGCTAAATGCACTGCAAATTGTCGAACTGACATCTGAGCGTTTTAGTCTACTTATGGGAAGAGTTCGTCAAGATGCAATTGGTGAGTTCGCTATCGATAAGGCGTTAAGAGTTTACCCAACCAACCATCAAGTTAACAATCACAACAATGCGGTTCTTATTTGGTTCCGAAACAAAAGTGCCCGTATATACAAAATCAAAACGCCCAAGACTAGCTGGAAGATGCCTCACGAAATATGGACAACGTTAATATAACCGATATCATGCCAGCAGATATTAACAAGATAGGTGGTTTACCACAAGAACTTGAATTTTTCGTAGGAGCCAAAGCTATGTTACGTGCTAACGTTGACGTCTCGAAAGGGTTGGTGAACGACGCTATCGGCTACATCACAAAGACTGTATGGCCTTAGTTTCATCGAACGCAAATGTATGAAACAGACATACCATCTGTTCAAATTGATTTTGAAAGGGACGGCGTACACCTTATCCATCCTAAAGCCATACAATTCCCAGCAAAGTTTAATTATAGAACGTCCGAGAGAAGGATGTTGTAAATCATTTCAATGGGCCTCCACTATCCATAAAATGCAGGATAGTACTATTGACCATGCTGTAGTACATTTGGGCTCCAAACTGTTTGAGGAAGGTCAAGCGTATGTAGCATTGAGTCGCGTAAGGGCTTTGGAAGGGATATGTATTAAAGAGCTTGATTGTCAGAAGATAACAGGTAAGAAACCGTGCAATAAAAACGCCATGAAGGAGTTGGAAAGGATGAGGAGTTTGCATAATGATACGTGCCAAAGATCCAACTAAAAACTAGAAAATAAAATAATCCAACAAGCCAGGTGATTCTCCCTTTGAAAGCTTCACTTCGAAGCTTTAAAGCTTCCTACCCCGACGAGCTTTTCCAGCTATAAAAGAAACCGCTTTACTAGGCCAAATACAATTTTTAACTACACTCTTTCGGGAGAGATCATTTTCTCCGGTCCTATACCATGTTGAGGTGTAAGATCGAACAATGTTCCTGGCAGCGTCTTCTATACCGTGTCGAAAAGAATGTTTCCGAGCGAGAACTATGGGTACTTTCAGTAATGCATACTTGCATGCGCAAAATGCGCAAGTTGGACCCGTATCCACTTGCGCAAAAATTATTTGCGCATGCATCAATGCATTAGTGAATGTCATTTTTGACGTTCTTTTAATATATTTACCGCGCGCTATCATCCTCATCTATATTGTCCACCTATACTTTGACATTTAACATCGAAGTGTCTTCTCTTCTGCTTTGAAACTTGTTCGCAGGGCTATGGAAAAGCTTACAAAGCTTGCGCACATTTGCTTCGCATTTTTGCATTTATGAACTCTGTGCAAACGCATGTTTGCTTTAATGAAACTAATGCAAACGCAAATATGCGCAAACTGCAATATTGAAAGCAACCTGCAATATTTCAAGAAGATTAGCCGCAAGCCATTTTCCACAATACGTGGTTCATTCCATTCAGAAATAAGAACTCTATACCACAGCAACCATTTCCAAGCTACAAAATTGACTGACTTTTTTGTGGGAGTTCTAAGGTCAGGAATCACTTATTGTACTACCGGTTCGACATGTCGTTGGTCAACATCAGTGACCAAATAAGTTATTATGAATCAGCGCCCTCCAAAACCCGCATATAACGAATTTGGGGCCTCGGTAGTCTAGGGTAAGGCGCCTGACTACTATCCCCAGAGGTCCCGGGTTCGATTCCCGGCGGTGCGACGGTCCTAGCCTTTCCCAATTTCCCGCCTACATAACTTTCCTTCTTTCTTCTTCCCTCTTTGCATTCCTGATTCCTCCTGTCATAGCCTTCACTAGTTCTCTTCCCCGCTCCTCCAAGCGCATGTCATCGGTTGGTTGATGAGATTCAACTCGTTTCAGGAGGCATAACACTCCAGCGAGTTGTTCTCGATGCCCCGATGTCAGAGTCGCGAAATGGTTGGGAGTAGGTGAAATAAAAATACCGCAGCTAGGTTGTGACAGTTCTTTCCTTCACTTCTCTCTCTATCTTCCGACTAGAGCTGCTGTTCGACATTTCAAAAATAAATAATACATGGTCGACAGTACAAAGGGGCCTTCCCTAAGTCTCTAGTGTGTCACATAAAAAAAAATTAATGAAATTTGCCTGATATTAAGCAAAATTGTCCGCCATTTTGAATCCGCCATTTTTAATCCGCCATTTCGTTTTTTGGACAATTAATAGCGGATTCTTACTCCCAAAAACAAACAAAACTATTTTTATATGCTAAAAAGACTTTTGACCAGGTTTTCGGGGTTCTGATCCACTGTGCGTCATGGTGCAATGTCAGTGGTAAGTTTAGTTCAAAGGGTAGAATGAGTTTGAGGTTATGAAGGGTTAGGAAGGTGTCGAAGGAGATCTCATCATATCTCGTTCAACACCAGCCTGACTCTTCATAACTTCGGGTTTGAATTCTTAGATTCTGGAAGAGAGTGACTGACTGTGTTCCACAGTTGAGTTGTTGCATTTTTGAAATTGGCCCTGGGGTACCGGCAGAGATAGCGTGGAAGTAGGATTTCATGCTATTTAATACTACCTTGATTGAACGGCCAGAACGAAAATATTTTACAAGAAAAATCTGATCTCAAGAGTCTGGTGGACTTGGACGACAAATCAGGGATGATCCACAATTTGATTAGCTTTCAAGTGTCACCTACAAACTTCACGCATTAAATATTTAAATGATTTAATAATATCTGAAATATGTAGCAATAATTTATGGGATTGTGCATGGGGAACTCGTGACAGAGTAGTATTCACTATAGACCACGATGTAGAGCAATCTCAATTCGCCGGTGGCGGCTGCCCTTCTTGGCCCTCCTGCGGTTGTCCTTCTTGTCCTTCTTGTGCTTGTCCCTCCTGGCCTTTTGCCATATCTTCGCCAGATGCCTTCTTCTTTAGCGCAATCATCTGATCGTTGATCCCTTGGCAAGTTTCTAAAAATCCACTGATTCTTTCATTCTGCAGCTTCTTAGCGATTCGGCGTGCTTTCTTCAACGAGTCACTGGTAATCTCCAGCTTGCGCTGTTGGATGTTTGCTTTGCTGATCATCAAGTATGCAAGGAACTGCCAGAGGTAGTTTTTGCAGAGTGTTGATTCTGGAAAATAAGTGGAATTAGAAACTACTACTAGAAAATCGATTATTATGAGTGCTTATGCACCTTCCAAACTCTTCTTTACCACCGAATTGCATTCTTCGAATTTACCCTGAGAAAGATGGTTTCTAGCGATTTGATGCTGCAAGTAGCATCTCTCAATTGGATACACAGCGAAATGTAAGCGTGCTTCCAATCGCGTTACCAATTTCCTAGTTTGAAAAAATTGATAATTTCCTAGATTTAGAAAAACTAAAACGAATACGAACTTGTAAGCGATATAGCTATAGTCAACAGCATCGGGCTCTTGATAAGTGTCCTTGTTGCCGAATTCATATGGTGCAACGGCGTCCTTGTCCTTATCAGCCTGCAGCTGCATAAGCGTCATTAATCTGTTTGTTGCTGGGACAGACATCAAGTCGTCAGGGACAACAAGCTGATCGGTGTAAGCCAGGGCAAGAACATTGTAAACCTCATTGATGAACTCGAATTTGCGGGGCATGACCCGGAATGTTTTTATAGTGACATAATCACCCATGACTTTCTCAATGTAACTTATTAAGTTCTGAAAATTTGTAAAAAAAAAATTAATGATATTTTTTTTTTGTTTTAAATATTAACTGCATTTAATTTTAACATTAGATCTAAAATCTTTGGGTGATCCGAAGCCATATACACTGACTATTACGGCAGCTAAGGCATGCAGACATTGTTGTTGGAACACCAAGAAGAGAAGGTGTTTAGGTCTACTTGCAGACATCATCAGCGTAAATAAGGGTCATCAGCGTAAATAAGGGTTCTACAGTGCCTTAGCAGGGTAACAATGTCGTCAATTGATAAAAATAAAAAGGAGAGGGCCAAGATGACTGCCTTGTGGGACACCAGAGGACGATTCGATGGTTTTAGATTTGACTCCGCGGAATAAAATCTGGTAAGTTCTGCCGGCTAAGTACGAGTGGAACCATATCACAAAGGCAGGGCCGGCGTTTAGGTTTTTTGCGCCCGGTGCAGTATGCCATATTGCGCCCCATCAGCTCTATATTTTTTGATCGCAATGAAGAAAATTTGACCCAATTCCTGTAATAGATGAAAACGAAGTCACAGGAACACTTTTTTAAAAAAAAATTCTAAAATTGCGCCCTCGTCCAATTGCGCCCGGGGCAAGTGCACCATTAGCACCTATAAAAGCGCCGCTCCTGCACAAAGGCATCATGCGGAAAGCCCAATTTCTTTAGTTTAAGAACTATAATAGAGTGAAAGAGCTAGTCGAAAGCCTTACTGAAGTCTGCGTAAATAC
Organism: Thereva unica; assembly: GCA_949987705.1. NCBI lineage: Eukaryota > Metazoa > Arthropoda > Insecta > Diptera > Therevidae > Thereva > Thereva unica. The sequence goes on from OX465284.1 coordinate 111,258,656, forward strand.
AGTCAGTTTGGCAGCCAGATTCGAAGAGTTTTGATATAGAAGCTAACTTCGCAATTGGTCTATGGTTAGATATATCGTTGTCACAACCTTTTTTATGGACAGGTATTAGTCAAAGAGTTCTTCGTTGGAATTTTTGAAATAAGCATAGTAGAGGAGACAGTAGGGCCCTTGCACAGGATTTTAGAACAGCAGGAGGGACTCCTTCAGGGCCGGCCAAAAAATCTTGTTGAAGTTCATTGATATGTTTCGAGATATCTTCCCTGAGTATAGACAGGGATAAGATTTGAGCCGTTTGGATTTGAGGAAGAACGATGCAAGGTAGGAGTTCGCCTTTGAAGTCCATCATATCTTGGATATGATTTGTTCAAGAGATTAGGTTTTGACCTCTATCGTGCGATTATAGCGAAATCATTGGCCAAAGTCGACAGAAACATGTCTTGGCTTTTGGATCTGATTCCCCTCACGTTTTGGTAATAGAGCGAAAGCGTCTTAAGTTTTTTGAAACCTGTAGAATGTCAGAAATTTGCTGCACAAAACATGCGTGGAACAAAACACTTTGAAAGGGCACCAGGAGGCCAGAACGTAGAGTCTAAAAGCTTTTCAGTGGTATTGGACGGTGCAGTCAGGACGAAAGACGCAATCGGTTTGGAAACATTGCTGATCTTCCTACAGGAGACTGTAGCAGGATTAATAACTTCTCCCCTTATGTATTCTTTAATTGCCTCGTATTTTCAGAGGAGAAACGCTAAATGAAAATATTTTGCGGTCTGGGTACCGTTATCAGATTGGCGCAGATTACCGAAGTCTCAGTATCCCCAGTGCCCGACGGTCCAACGATACTAACAGAAGAGGTTGATGCCGCATCCGTTTCTGCGTTATAGTTTTAGCCCATTGAGAGTAAGGAGGCGCGAATATATGAACTAGTAGGGGGGTTCGCAGTGACAGCATCCGTAACGGGCCGAAGGTTTTCCACTAACTCGAGGGTTGAGGCAGGTAAGGTGAAAAACGCCTCCAATCTCGAACGATTTCCGAAGAAAATCGGACTGGAGGCAGCCTCCTCCTTTTCGAGTATTGTTGCCGGGTCATTCAGGGCTGTGAAATTTAGAGCAGCTGCGTCATCCTACGTTAGAGAAACAGCTGGTGGACAGGGTGTAGAAAGTAGTTGCTCCCCTACCTACGGGACGTCATCAGATACTGCCGTTTTTCTATCACTGACGCTTTCAAATTTTAGCGATTGGGAACTCAGAGCATTGTGATTTTGCACCACTGCAATTGACAGCGATTGACACTTCGTGCTCCTTTTTATGCTATCTAATATAGGATGAAGAGGAGCTAAGGAGCTGACAGAGCAGGATGAAGTTGCAACAGGATTGAGGACCGTCGAATGTATATCGTCGATCGAGTCAAAGACTGTTGCAACCCGGAAAGAAATTTCTTGGAATCTATTCATTAGGGAGCCCGAGTTGGTCGCAACAGAAGCAAGGGTGTTGGACAATGGATCGAGCCGGACGTTCATCGATTGGGCATCATCGGCTAACATCTGAAAGTGTGAGATATTTCCAGAGAAAGAGCTAAGACGACTCCTGACCATCGAGAAAAACGTCAAAGATGTCTGTTATCCGTCTTAGGACGCGGCAAGGTTGAATTTCGGAGCATCTATTGCAAGTTGACCCTCTAGGGGCCGAAGATTTTCCACTAACTCGAGTGTTGAGGCAGGTTAGGTGAAAAACGCCTCCCATCTCGGACGATTTCGGAAGAGCACAGCTTGCAGAACTGGTGACCCGCCATTAGAAAAAGAAAAATAATTCAACAAAACGAGAAAACGATTAAAACCCGAATGAACTGCAACAACAAATTTTACGCAAACTGCAGTTTCAGAACCAGTTCAAGGGTTTAAAATCGTTGCATACCCGAAGGCGAATATTCCAACAAAATGATAGCCGGATTCCTGCCGTAAACGAAATACTAACCTGAAGCTTATTCCTACGCCTAAGATCCCTGACTTTATCCAGAATAATGAACATATCCCTTCTAGTCTGATACTGAATGCGATAGAGATGGTCCTCCTCGAATTTCTTGGCAACATCTTGGTTCGGTGTCATCTTAAATCTTTCTGCATATAATGGACTTCTAGCTTGAAGCATTCTCTACGGAAAATTTAAAATGTTTTAGTAAAACCTTAAATAAAGTGTTGTGGAAAGTGTTGAAGTAATAAATCAAAAAGACAACATGTTCCACAACTCTCACAACCGTTTTACTAAAGCCCAGTATTAAGCTAAAGCATTTGCTGAAGAAAGATTGACAATAGTTGAGAAATTTTGACAGTTACTTTGTCTTATCAAAAGCGACATCTGTGCGTCATTTAAAAAAAATACGTTATTTCTGGTGTCATTTTTTTTCATTCGTTTCAGCAATGTTTTGTCTCTAGCATGCCGGCTTTAATAAAATCACAGCACAATATTTTCTCTAAAAACTTACTAAAAATTTAATAGATGTATCATATTTGCTCTTAATACAATCAGCTAAAATTGGTGTGCTCCATTTTGTCTGTTCCAGAAGCATTTTTTTGGATGCTTGCAATCCTTTCATAAAATACACATCAAACCACATTCGGCGAAAATATACTTGATTCAAGACTTTGAAATACAAATCGCGTCGAGCTATTTCCCTTGGATGAAGGACGACTTCCTAGACAAGATTTTCACGATTATAACGGTGTATTGATGACAAACAAAAAGAACCATACCTCTTCTATCTTAATACTGACTACATCGCATTCTCCTGCTTGCCTCAACCGTTTCCACATTGGCCGCAAGTCCTCATGCGTTTCGTTATAGATATCCTCGAGAATTTGATGAAAATATTTTCTAGTTTTAACTAGAAATGGTCCCAAGTAATCACCCAAGCTGTCCATGAAGTTTTCATCGACCTAAAAAGTATTTAAGGAAGGATTAGTATTATCAGGATCGTTGTTGACGAACAGTAGCGCAAAATTATCCCAGAAACCACCTAATCGACATGTACCCAATGTAAACAACAGCGCAACAGGTTCTATATAAACAAGAGCAAAACATCATAACAGCACCAGCTCGACACGCAGCCGTCTGATGTCTAATATATATAATATAGACCACAACCGATCGAGCACAACTCCAACTTAAGCCTGAACCAAATATAACGTGCCGTACTTCTACCTCGTTTATGACCACGTTCAACCCAGGTTTAACCTTAGTTCAACCCAATCATAAACGGGGGTCGAGTTGAAATTGGGTTCACACAATTCCAACTCAGCTCACCTACCTGAGTCGAGTTGATATTTCGCCTCATATACCCTGTTTATGACAAGGTTCAACCTTAGTTCACCCCAGTCATAAACGGCGGTCAAGTTTAAACTGGGACCACTCGTCTCCAACTCTTCACTCCTGCCAGGGTCGAGTTGATATTTCGCCTAATTTATTTCGTTTGTGACTAGGTTCAACCCGAATTCACGGGAGTGTAGTTGAAACAGGATCCAATCAACCCCAACTCAACGCTGCTACCTGGGTCGAGTCGATGTTTCGCCTAATATACCCCGATGATGACTAGGTTCAACCCAGGTTCAATCCAGTCATAAACGGGGGTCTATTTAAAACTGGGTCCACTCAACCCCAAAACCAGCTCTTCTACCGGGTCGAGTTGTTATTTCGCCTCATATATGGAGGTTGAGAAGTAATTGGGTTAAAATGACATTTGTTTTTCTTGCTTACCATCCGTGTAGTCCGCTTTCGGCGTTAGTTTTGTGCTGCCTGCACAGGAATAAAACAGAGAAATTTCACACAAAAATTTGAGGTTAGGTTTTGATTTCAATTCAACACTATTTCAACTCAAATTGAACTCAACTCAACTCATATACGCTGGTCGAAATTTCAACTCAACCTCGACTCAACTTTTCAACCTAGTCATAAACGAAGTACGTTACCGTACGTACCCTAACGAACGAATGCAAGCTCATTAAGTCAATTGAAGTCTGTGGTATTTGAACACTAATGTTCGTACGTTACGGTACGTACAGTTAGGGCACGTACGGCTACGGTACGGCACGTCGTATTTGACTGAGGTTTTTACTGAAATTTTCACCAGAATGTTTCCCCCTTTATGGACTTCAACGAAGGAAAAATTATGCAGGACACCGGCTTCTCTACTGAAAGTCGAGTCGTCACGACACGACAAGTCGTTTGAGTTGAAGAAAGTGACGTTTCAGTCGAATTACGACCACAGTGACCTAGAGTATAAATTCTAAGTTGAATTGAGGCCCCTGTACTGTCATGGTACAGCTGAAACATCGCTTTCTTCAACTCAAACGATTTGTCGTGTCGTGACGACTCGACTTTCTGCACAGGGGCCAGTGAGTAGAGATTGATCGCCCAACCGAGTAAAAATCGTTTAATTTTATTAAAATATTTTAAAGTTTAGAATTGAAATTTGTTTTAATGATTATTACATTCGTTTCTTTCGTAAATAAAACCCTTGACAGAGTTGAGTATGCGATACTAGGCAAAAATTCCCTTTAGAACGGATCCGACATCTTCAACTCCCATCAGATATCCTCAGGAATATGATGGAAATACTTTCTAGTTTTCATTAGAAAAGGTCCTAAACAGTCCCCCAAGCTATCACGCAAGTTTTCATCGACCTAAAAAGTAGTTAAGTAAGGATCACTGTTTTCAGCGTCGTGGGAATATAATAATTTGGTAAGGAGTAGGTAATGTCTTATTGATTAGATCAACAACCATTCAAGGGGTTCAGCTTCCAGAAAACGCGCAAAACTGAAATCCTCGTACAATGGCATTATTTAATGTGTTTCCATGCAGAGTTTACCCCGAGTTCACTCAAATGAAGCCCCATAGAAACGGGGGCTAGTAAAGTTTCGTTAAATCCAAGAAAACTCCACGAAACAAGTTTGGTTAGACTGAGTTTTGCATTTGTGTACGTTTGAGTATCTTTTACTGCATATATAGTAACGGCGACGTACTGTAAAATTAATTATTTGTCACTTTAACCCAGAACCGACATGGAAACAGCATCGAGTTAACTTGAAGGTTCTGTTCACTCAACGAAAACTCTATCTCGGCTCATGGAAACACAGCAATTGTGAAAAATGAGTTACGACAGCTAGAAGCTAATTCGAAATTTTGCATGAATGTCCGTAAAGGTCTCTCATGATGATCTTTGAAATTCAAAATGGCCGCGCAAATATGGCCGAAATTCAAAATGGCTGCGCAAATATGGTTTTATTTGTTAATTGGGTTCCGATTCCAATGAAATTGGGTACGTAAGGGGTTTTCATGTTGCAAATAGAGAATTTGTGGGCAAAACTTAAAAATTCAAAATGGCGGATCCAATATGACGGACGAATTTTGTTAATTCTGTTCCGATTTCAATGGAAATCGGAATCTGGGAGTTTTTAAGGTAGCAAATAACGAATTTATGCTCAAAAGTTATCGATTCAAAATGGCAGCCATGATAGAAAATTAAACATATATAAATACTGCAGTAAATTAAGCCATTGCCACCACTTAACAAAATTAAATTAAAGGACTTTTTAAACTTACCACTTCAATCCGATTGTCGAAAGGCTCTTTCATGCAATTTTTAAATCTTCTCATTTTTCTGCTCAATTCAACTTTGCATTGTTCGAAGTTATTTAGCTCGTACAAAGCATCGCAAACTTGCAGATTGGTTGGATGACTTTTGGGGTCAATTTCTGTACAAAACCACATTTCAGACTAATCTAAATCACTGGCACGAAAAGATCTTACCAAACGACTTAGTGGCATCTTCCAGGGCGTCTTCTCCATGACCAATTTCACTGTGACATCTACTCTTAAAGTAATAGTTGCGAGCATCTCTTTCCTGCAAAAATAAATGTGATAAATCTCCATTGCTGTAATTATTTCTAGCTTTGCTTACATTAATTGCCAGCGATTTATTATAATTTCTCGTAGCCACATCGAAACGTTGCTTCTTGCTGCTGTCAATACCCCATTCACGATAGATTTTGGTCAAGATTTCTTCCGGCCACCCATTCTTTTCCCAAGGTGGAAGACCTGCCATTTTGAATTGTGTTAAAAAGAAAAGAGAAAAACGGGATAAAAGTTAAAATTAAAAAAATATAAAGTATACAAGCCCCACGAGGATTTATTAATACATTGAGCAAATGTCAGTTGCACTAAACACAGGCTGCTGTGTGCCAACGGAATTTTTATCAGATTGTGGCATTTTCCCACTGTAGGCGCTGGCAGAGGAGTTAGACTGATATGCTCTGGACTGAAAAACGGGGTGAAGGCATATCTATATCCAATTAGTTTTGCTTGTCCTGGTATCCATACACTTTGGGACCACTCTGTTGGTGAAAGACTAGAAAGATAGACTGTCTGGCATTTTATAGATAGTTGTGCCATACAGTGCTGGCCCTAACCCAAGGTCAGGGTAAACCAAGATTATCTTACGACGCCCTTTGTTCGACGCTTTCACATCACATATATTGTTCTTCCTTTTTTCGAGCACTGTCGAGGCAGCCTTGGCGATGGAGGTTTATCTGACTAGGGTACGTACGTACGAGTCTGAGTAAATACCTTCCGTCGCAGACCGGGCAATAGCTACCACCGCCGCAGTCTGGACAGTAGCTTCCACCGCAGCCCGACCTGCCGAGTCCCCTGCCGAGTCCCCTCCCAAGCCACTTTCCCTGACCGGGTCGCCCGCCAAGTCCCAAGCCACTTTCCCTGACCGAGCTCCTCACTCATTCACCCAAGCGAACCAATCGCAAGGTCGCTGGTCTTGACCGACAATCCACAGAGACACGCCCCCGACCTAGTTCTCAGTCACAAGTGCCTCTATACCTACTTATCTGGACAAGCTATATATTGTAATCGGATTATGCTGTCCCCGTTTTGCGAGCCTCTTTGCCCTAGGGATTGCCCCGCTAAGGATTTAGGTGCTGGTTTTGGGGTCAAGGCTAGTGATGTTGTGGTTAGAGGAGGCTCCCCCTACTACCAGCCTGCCAAATGCAATGGTCCACATCCTCTGACACTCGAACAACTTCCGTCTTCCGTTCCTAAAGGAGATTGCTGCGAGGCTTCAGTTGGTAACCTTAGAGGAGTTCCTTCTTCCGTAGTGATTGGAGCGGACATGGTCGTGGTTGGTCACGAGGTGCTGACGGACAGGGAAATTTAGGCTGAGTATGGGCTTTTATGCCTGTGCCCTGCCAAACTTGTAGCCAGTTTGGCCTCCCGTCTGTTTCATCTCGTCAATAGACCTTTTAATCCAGAGAGAACGTCATATCTGTGAATGGCGGTGGACCTTGTGGAGTACTCTCCACTCCTGCATCCTAAGGTCCTGTTTAAGATCCCTATCCATTTATTTAATGTCAATGGGGTCATATTGATGAGCACATATACTTGGCTGGGTACAAATAATGTAAGTGTCCGCCCATCCGCGCCCTCATTGTTTTTCACTCTTAATTGTACTTCGAATTCACTTTGGCGCCCCTTGCTACCTGGCGCCTAGAACACCCGCTCCTCTTGCTCTACCCCAGGGCCGGCTCCGGTGCCAAATATGTATCTCCGCCTGAAATAATGAAAGAGATTAGTGAATCTACTGCCTACCGATCCGTAAACTCCAGCTTCAGATGATCCTCCTTCGATTTTGGATGCATTGCTGCACCACAGTTGCCATCTTTTTTGCAGGTTGAATTCCTCAGAGTGTCGCCATTGACAATCCTGGATCGAAACATTTAATTGGTAGCTGATGTTCACCAGAAATGCTCCGTGGACTTCAGATCCTGAGTCTACTGAAACTAGTAAGCGTACAAATTCAGTCCTTAGACTTTTGCCATCATATCGGGTGAGTACAATAATTGAAGTCAAAACTGAAATGGGTTAAACTGTCAAAGAATTCGGATAAAATAAACAAAGACTCAAACCTTCATTAACAAAGCCTCAAACCTTCGAAAATCAAAATGGTAACTTGAAATGAGTCTCGGCTACACTATCGCGTTCTTCGGCTCTCTCTTGATATTGGTTGAACCAGCCACTGCGTTCACCAGATCTAGCCTCAGTGAATCTTCCAAAATAAAGTTTGGCTCGAACGCGAAAGGTCAAAATAAGACGATTTGGTTTAATTTCATCGAGTCTTGTGAATTGATGTTGCTGCATACCGGACCTACTTCATTTAAAATACTTTACAAAAAAAATCTACCAAGCAACCATTTTAAAAATACCCAATGACACTTCCTTCAATTATTATTTATAAAGCCTTCCAATAGCCAAGACTTATTTATTTTTAATCTGAAACTTTCTTTTTCGTTTACTTTATTTAAAAATGGAAATAAGCATTAAACCTTGGGAGAAGAACGGTTGGCCCGAAGAGATTTTGACGAAGATCTATCGCGATTGGGGCATTGATGCCAGTCAGAAGCAACGATTCGACGTCGCCACGAAAAATTACATTAAATCACTCGAAATTAACGTAAATTAAATAAGATTTATTAAATGCAATAATAATGACGTTTGCTTCAACAGGATAAGGATTCTCGCGCTTACTACTACAAGAGCAGGTGTCAAAGTGAAATTGGACATGCCGAACATGCTCTGAAAGATGCTGCCAAATCGTTTGGTAAGAATTATGGTCTGGTGTAGTTTAGAAGAGGGATTTTAATAATATTCTTTTGCAGATCTTAATGAGAAAAATCATCCGGCCAACCTGCAAGTGTGTGATGCTTGGTACGAGTTGAACAATTTCGAACATTGTAAAGTTGAATTGAGTAGAAAATTGAGAAAATATGAGAAATGTATGCTGGAACCATTCGAAAATCGTATTGAAGTTGTAAGTATATGGCTTATGTCTTACCAAAAGATAGGTTAATGACACAATTCGAAAATAACATAGCCACATTAGTCAAATCTATGGTGTCCATTGTGAATATCGTCAAATTGACACGATCAATATTCATTTCTTTTAGCACCCTCCCAGGATTAGTTCGCATGATGAGTTGAATTCGAGCCCAACTACATGTAGACGCGAGTCGAGTTGGATTATGGTCGACTGAACTCGATTCAACTCTTCTAAATGGGTTGAGTTGAAATTATGCATATAGACGCGAGTTCAGTAATTGAGTATTTGAATTTAGTTGACAGTAGCATCTGTGATTTGTTTGTGATTTTAGGTAACGCGGTCCTTTTTTATTTTCAACTCAACCTCAACTCAACTATTCAACTCATCATGTATACGTAGTAACAGTCTCCCCTTCTGTCCGTGAAGACATTTCGGTGAATGGAACAGCATAGATGAACTCATACGTTCCTTTCTGGCTGGCCACGCTTCCGGATAGGAGCGACTGGTGCATATGGTGGTGTGCCGGCATTCAAGGTGCGTCTGGACAGAGCTAAACTATGATATGTCCCGATGATGTCGTTAGGATTACTTGGATCTGCTAGTTCATACGAAGTAGGCCCTTTATAACGTAATACGACACAGCGACCATCTCTCCTAGAGGCGAGTTTGGAGGTGAAGTGTAGGGTACGCCTACAGCGGCTGTGTGACGTTACCCAGACTATTTCTACGGGATGACAATCAGGGTCGGGGCTTCTATGTTGGTCCTTGTAAGCTTTTCGTTAATCCTGTTTCTTCTTTATTGTTTCTCGAGCATTTCGCAAAATGTTAGCTGGTGCGGTCAGATATGGCGTTATCTCGGGAATAAAATTATCGCGGCCTGGGGGCCTCGGTAGTCTAGGGGTAAGGCGCCTGACTGCTATCCCAGAGGTCCCGGGTTCGAGTCCCGGCCAGCCCGACGGTCCTTCGCCTTTTCCACTTTCCCACCTATATAACTTTCCTTCTTTCTTCTTCCCTCTTTACATTCCTGATTCCTCGTGTCATAGCCTTCCTTAGCCCTTCCCCGCTCCACCAAAAGCGCATGTCATCGGTTGGTTGATGAGACTCGTTTCAGGAGACATACACTCCAGCGAGTTGTTTCTCGATGCCCCGTTGTCAGAGTCGCGATAGTAATGGTTGGGAGTAGGTGGACTGAAAATATCGCGGGAAGGTTGTGGCGGCTCCTTCCTCCCCGACTAGAGCTGCTGTTCGACATTGCACTCTGTACGAAGTCAACAGTATAAAGGGCTTTCCTGAGACTCTAGTCTTTCACATAAAAAAAAAATCGCATTGTATGATCAAACGAAGGTCTCGAAAAGTATCATTAGGCGCCCTAGGTAAAGATACCATTCATTATGTCTCTCTCCAACTAATATGGACAACTGAGTTTTTAAGTCCCGGCTCAATAGGGTTGACCTTGGGTGGTGTACTAGTGTGAAGCTCTGTTCTATATCTAAACAGTGGGTGATTTGTTGCATAACAGCGCTTATAGATTGTGTCCCGTTACCACTTACTATTCCGTCCGGAGCAGGCCGTATCGAACGAAGACTTCATTTATGAGTGTTGGGCGCTTTTCATCACGGTGGCTTCTGTTAAAGAAAATAATTCGTCTCACCTACTTGCTAGATCTCCCACAATAGATATCCATTTAAGTTTTTTCTCTGTTTCGGGAAGTGGTCTAAACAAATCCATGGCTAAGACTTCAAACCTTTGTTGCAACACACAACCTTTGTGTCTGTACTAGGCCAGCTGGCTTTAGATTATTTACCACATATCTTTAGCATTCTAAATTTTTCTTACAGTATTGAGTGACGTCGTGACGCATTCCAACCCAAAAATATCATGCAGCTATTTTTCGAAGAGTTCTTTCGAATCCCCAGTATCCTGCAGTAGGCCCATCATGGTAAGTATGAAGAATCCCCGACTGTTCTTGTCTAGGTACAACTTGTTGAGCCTCTTCACTGTCGTTGTCTAGCTGTCTGGGGAAAAGAAAATGTATAAAGTACACCTCCTGATAAAAAATCAACTGTACCTATATGGAATGTTCTTAGCTCCATCAAGTCAGCTTCACTTTTAGTGATCGTTGAATCCATCGGAAGGCCGTCTTTGAATATTGCATCTATACCGTCTGCGTTGTATGTCCTCTCCTCTCTTCTTACTCCTCTCCTTTTGGGAGTATTTTTAACTGGGCTGATAAGTTGAGGTGTAGTCTACAAATTATTGAATTGAACTATGTCTGGATACATGTTTTGGTAACTCCTTCTCATAATTAATCTTGGGGTCGTGGGTCGAGCCCCACGTTGGGCGCCAATTTTTAGGGCGTATTTAGGGTATTTAAATAAACATTGGTTACTATGAAATAGACTGCGGTGTTGGTCGACGATAGAAAAACGAATTGAAAATCACAATGTACACCTATATTTAAAGCGTCCATCTTATTGAAATTATAGAACACTCTTTGTAAGGAATTTCACGAGGTCTCCTTTGCCCAGTTATTCCACAATCATTCCATTGAAGAAAGACTACATATAAAGGTCACAACTAACGAAAATAGCAACTGGAATAACGACACGTCAATAAGTCGATCTTACTGAAGCTTAGTCGTTCACTGTGATAATACAAGACGTTTTTATTTGGATTTTGACTGGATCAATAAATATTTTTTGAGTATTTTACAGTGATTGTTCCACATTTCTCGAATATTTGCGATGCATATCGAAATCCCATTCCAAATCGTATAACAGACATCGTCCATTTTCTAAGTCATGTAAATTTCTACTTCAAGCTGCGGTCCCGAGCTGCAATCTTTAAACATCTACAAGCTTCGATTCCGAAAAACATGGTCCCTTGTAAGCCCTCTGTCTTTCACATAAAAAACTAATAACAACTAGTGCAGCTTGTCTAAATCTTTGAGCATCAACATTCTTCTTAATAATCATTCTTTCACATATTTTAGATTGATGAAAATTTCCGAGATAGTCTGGGCGAATATTTGGGGCCTTTTTTACTTAAAACAAGGAAATATTTTTCACAAATTCTTGATGACATATATAAAGAAACTCATCAAGATCTAAGGCCGATGTGGAAGAGATTGAGGGAAGCAGATGAATGCGATGTCGTCAGTATTCTGCAAGAGGAGGTAAGAATTTTTGCATACTTTTAGGCAATATCTTCAAAACAAATATTCTTACCCAGGAAATAATACTTCATCCAAGAGAAGTCGCTAGACGCGACCTATACTTCAAAGTCCTCAACCAGGTATATTTTCGCAGAATGTGGTTTGATGTGTATTTTATGAAAAGATTGCAAAATTCCAAAGCGATGCTATTGGATCAAACGCGTTCTGGTACACCGATTCTTGCTGATTGTGTTAAAATGAAATATAATACATCGATAAAATTTTTGGTATGTATTTTTTCTTAATTAAAAAAATTCATAAATTTTTCACAAATAAAACAGAAAATGCTTCAAGCAAGAAGTCCTCTTTATGCAGAAAAGTTTAAAATGTTTCCAAATCAAAATGTTGCAAAGAAATTTGAAGAGGATCATCTCTACCGGATTCAGTATCAGACTAGGCGAGATATGTTCCTTATATTGAGCAAGATAAAGGATCTTAGACGAAGGAAGAAACTTAAGGTTTTAATACCATACATTGAGAAAGTCATGGGGGATTACGTTACAACAAAAACATTCCGGGTAATGCCACGCAAATTTGAGTTCATCAACGAAGTCTACAATATTCTTGGGCTGGCTTACACCGATCAAATCATGGTTCCTGAAGATTTGATGTCTTTTCCAATTAGAAATCGATTAATTAAGCTTATGCAGCTGCATGTGGATAAGGAAAAGGATTCAGTCTTAACATATCAGTTTGGGAACAAGGATACTTACCAAGAGCCCGATGCTATTGATTATGGTTATATTGATTACAAGTTTGTATCGGATTGTTTAGGCCCAATATGCTAGAGCCAAGAAAATGTTTCGGCTGTATAAAATCTATTGAAAAATAATGGTCAAGAAATTGCACAGAAATATTTTCAGAGAAAAGAAATGAAACCAGAAATCTCGTATATTTTTAATGACGGACAGATGTCGCTCTTGATAAAATTTTAGTTTCTGCAATGAAAGCTAACTGTCAAAATGTCTGAACCATTGTCATTTTTTTTTTATTTAAAAATTTCTACGCTCTATCATACTGGGCTTATGATAGGTAGGTAGGATTTATATTTATTATTATTCTAGGAAATTGGTTACCCGTTTGGAAAAACGCTTACGCTTTGCTAAATATCCAATTGAGAGATGTTATTTGCTGCATCAAATTGCTAGAAATCATCTTTCTCAAAGTAAATTCGAAGAATGTAATTCTGTGGCTAGGAAGAGCTTAGAAGGTATGTACACGATCGGTTATAAACATAAGCATCAATAGCAGCCTAAGCAGATCCCATCAAGATACTAATGTTTATTTTCTTTAAATATCTTCATTGTCTTTAACTTGTTACTTACCACTTGTATAGTCACACCGAAAATGGAAATTCGATTCGCCGCGTGGAATGTACGAACAGGTCCACACGTAAGGCCAAAGGAAATCATAGTAATGGAATTAACGAAATGCAAAAGATCAGTTGTTGCGCTGACGGAACTACGACTTATCGGGGACATTGACGATCATCTCGCCAACAATCGACGAATCGATGCCGCTTTACTATTCCGGTGGTGTGGAGCGAGAGGTCGGCGTCGGGTTTATTGCCGATCGACGGGCTGTCAGCATTCCAACCGATATCCGAACGTTTGGCTGTTATAATCATCGATGAAACGATCAAGATCAATATCGAATACGTTTATTCGCCAAATGAGACCAGCATGGATGCGTACAAGGACGAATTTTACGATCAGCTTCAACAGTCGCTGGATACGATACCTCTAACCTAGGGACTTTAATGAACATTCAGGTGCAGATCAAACCGGCTAGGAGGGAACTATGGACAAATTCGAACACGGAGTAATTAACTACAACGCCTTACGCTTCCTTTCGTTCGCAGCGTCAAGCAATTTGATCGTTGGCAACAGCATCTTCCGCCATCCACTCAAACACCAGCTCACCGTGCGAAATCTATCCGGTAACAATTTGGCAATGATCGTGATCAGATCGTGACCCGTCGTCGTGGAACAAAGCGATCGTTATGTCAATTTGGAAGAAAGGCGACAGTTGGAAATGCGTCGATCGTCGGCAAAGTATTTACGAAAATCATACAATCGAGGCTACAGAAATAACAAGCGGGATTTAGACCAGATCGAGGATACATTGTGTGATACACTCATTCCCATTATACATTTTCATATTTCTCAAATCACATTTTTTTTCACCTTAGGTAAATATTTTTAACGGGTCACACACAAGAGTTTTTTTTGTACAAATCATGCAGACTGAACGTTGCAATTTTTCCCCGATTTAGTAAAAACGTAAATAGGTCACACGGGTGCATCAAATTCTTGAGGCCCGGTGCGTGCAAATTGCTGACCCAAGGCAATTTACCTAAGGTGGGAATAATGATAATTATAGTTAGAGTAGAATAGATGTATAAGACAATTTTATATAAATAGAGCATATTAATTAAATAAAATTCAGTCGTTGTAAAACTGACGTTTGAGTGGGAAGCCAAAAACTTCCCTAAGCCCGGGAGTTAAGCTCTTCAATAGCTGCTCCACTTACTAATCGGAGTTAATGCTTCTATAGCTGCTCCATAGGAGTTAATGCCTTCGGGCTGCTCCAGGCAACGAGGAGGCAAAAGAAATCAGCTTAATCTAGAAATAATAAAATAAAAATAAAACCGGCTAATGGTAGAAAGAATTCGTTGCGGCAAACGAACTGTCGTCGTTTTCATCGATTTCAAATCCGATTTCGATTGCATCGATTGGAACAGCTTGTGGGGAGCCTTGGAAACCGAACACGTGCCATTGAGAATCCTCCAACTTTTCCAAGCGTCGTACGATGACTCAACCAGCAGCGTTCGTATTCGAAGTGACTTATCAGAGGAGTTCCCGATTCAAACGGGTGTCTGACAGGGAGACGTCGCTTCGCCACTTATCCCGTGGCATCGACGGCCGACGTTCACAACCGCTTCGGCCAGGCAGCATTCGCCTCGCTCGAGTTGTGCATGTGGAACGAAAAGTATTACCATCAAAACGAAAGTACGCCTTTACCGAACGTTGATCTTTCCGATTCTTCTTTACGGATCGGAAAAGTAGACACTGCTCAAGTCGGACGTCAACAAGCTCGAGGTCTTCCAAATGCGATGCTTGAGGCAGATTCTCGACGTCTCAGTCCGCGATCGCCTTCGAAACCACACAGTTAGACAAAGACGCGATCAACAGACACTGATCGAAGAAGAAATACAAAAACGTCGACTACGGTGGTTTGGATTTCTATGGCCAGACCGTCCGGCAGAATGGAGAAATCAGCGATCAGCGCGAAATAAACCTGGCTAAAGAATATCTCGCTCTTCGCTCTTAGAGGCCCAGAACACATAGGAATACACACCCTACTCGACTCTGTACGCTAGGCTAGTTAAATTTTTTTTATGGTCATATTCGGTTTCAGCGATCCCAAAAACGGGGGGGGGGGGTGGTGTAGGCGGATGTACCCTCTGGGTCTTGACATTTTTTTTGTGTGCCTGTGTTATTAATAACTGAGAATTTATATTAAAACAAAAAATAGAGAACTTGTTCCGGTTAAATATACCTACCTTTTTCTACATTTTTGATCATTTGAAACACAAACATCACTTACCTACTTACATATATTCTTTTCCACAGAGGCATCAATTTGTAAAAACTACCTCTGGGCATTACTTGGGCACTTATTAATTTGTAAAGTGAATATCCAGCAACGAAAGCTGGAGATTACAACTGATTCGTTGAAGAAGGCACGTCAAATTGCGAACAAATTGCACGATGGACGAATATCTGGTTTTTTAGAAACATGCCAGGCAATCAACGAACAAATGATTGTATTGAAGAAGAAAGCTTCCGGCGAGGATATTGAGTTGCAGCCGCAACAGTAGCCGCAGGAATAGAATGAGTTGTGGAGAAGAGTAGCATTTAGCAGCTGGCTGTGTAAGATAAATAGAACTTGACTACTACATATGTAATGTAGTATTATACATAATATCACACCAGGTGTATGTATATGTTATTAAAGTGTCCGTTAACGGAAATACACAATGCTGGCCATTTAATTAATTTCGTTTAATTTAATATTTTTAAGGTAAAAGATTAAAGGAAATTTGTTTTTACTTTATTTTCAACGATTGAGAACGTACCTGATTCAAGTTTGCAGCGCAACTGTCAAAGCAACAGCGCAGCCATTTTCGAATGTATGCTTTTGAGTAATGGAAGGAAGTTTTTCTCTCGCTCTTTTACTCCTCCTTTCATCTTCTTCCATTATGTAACAAGATGACATAATGAAAGAAAGTGAAAAGAGGAGTAAAAGAGTGATCGAAAAACTTCCTTCCGACTATCTGTCAAAATTTAACGTCAGCAATCTTTCATCTTTTAAATCTGTCTATTAATGACCAGTAAATGATGTTAGCTTCATCAAAATTAATTGCAGCTTCCTTTGAGAATCAGCATAAAGTTTTCTTCGGGTATGACCAAACCTGTTGACAATGCTGCAATAAGCTCTCCACTAGCTAAAGCCTCCTATAATAAATATTTCTTCTTAATTCAATCTTCATTTTTGATACAAATCCTGCTAATCGGCGGTGTTCCACAATTCGAATTTTGTCGAAATCGAAATTATATGTTCCACATTTCCATCCATTCCACTTATATGACATATCGTGACCCGTGAATTGTGGAACACGTCTGCATTATCTTCTTTACAAAATCCAACTTTAAATTCTTAACAAAATGGCTTTAAGCACTTTTTATTTACAAAATTCACTAAAAAGCAAAAACATCTTATTCTAATTACTTCTGGAAGATCTTAGGTTGAAGCGTGATGGTTTTTTCACTGGGGCTGGCTCTTCAGCTGGAACGAATACTTCATCCTTTTCAGATGCCGCTGGCTTTTGGCCTCCAAAACGACGTCTGGATGCTACAAAATATGAAACACGGTCGTTACTTTCAATTTCCAAAACATAAAACTAAAATACTAATACTTCTATCACTGGCAGGTGCCTTAGGAGCTGGTGCGGCTGGAGCACTTTCCTCATCATTGTCGCTCTCTTCCTCTTCTTGTTTTGCAACTGGTTTTTCAACAGCTAATAAATAATACAAAATTGTTAAAAAAACAGTTTTAAACCCCTATCTCCACTCTTCTCACCTTTAGTAGGTCCCTTTTTCATATTCATCTGACGACGCTTAAGTGCTAGCAAGAGGTCATCATTGCTGCGGAATGGTCGGATTATTGGACCAATTTTTTTTGGTGGCTCGGTAGATGTTGTTGTTGTTGGTGATACAGCAGTTTCGTCATTTTCCTTTTCTGCTTCATCTAAATCGTCACCCTCAGCATATTCCTCATCGGCTGGCTCTTCATCTTCTTTTGGTGCTGCTGTTGTTGTGCTGGTCTTGCCCAATGAGCCAGCTCGACCGCCAGGTCTTCTTAGGAGGACATTATTTCTTTTTGGTGCTTCTTCGTCCCCAGATACAAGTATGCAGGCAAAGCATAGGAAGAAGATTAAAAAGCTAAAAAGAAAAAAATAATTTCATTAGAAAATGGGGGTTTTAGTGGATAGGAAGAATATCAACATGGCAGAGTTGCCCAACAGAAGCAGAACCTGAGTCAACTCGAGAAAGAAAAGTGAATGCTCTTTCTAGAGCAGAAGTTTGTAAAGGTATGCAACGATTCCTTGAGCCTGTGCGAATACTGGCAGAATTACGGCTAAACTAAATTATTGGAAAGGTCGGTATTGCAGTGCGATTTAGTCGTATCATGAGGAAGCAAAAGTGCACGGTTTTAAACTACGTTAAATACATGGTGTTCGACGGGGAGTTAATATAAATGCAAAATTTGGTTAACTAAGGAGCTATGTGAATTCTATGACTAAAATTAAGTGTCGATAATACAGTATTTATTCTTTTGACGAGGAGACTAAATTTTTTGTCACTTGATTAAATTGATGGGGAATTAGTTTTAAAATAGTTCAATACAACGGAAAATAAAATGGAGAACGGAAATATTCTGGGCGAAGTTTTTCGGCTTGTTGTTGAACAAGTGATTCTCTAAAAACAAGGGCAGCTATTGTTTTTATGGAATTTTAAATTTTCAGCTCCAAAGTTCTTAAAAATTAAAAATTATTGCCTTCCAAACCTCCATGTTTAAAAATTAACTTTCATGGTTAACTAAAGTGATGCAGCATAACCAGGGGTGGCGGAGGTCGTGGATATGGAAGGAAAAATGCACACGCACTTGGGTGCGGAAATTCACACCCAAAATATTTCATGCGTCCAGGAGGTTAAAGAACCTAGCGACGAAGGAACACAGTCGAAGACCCACACACAAGCCTTGACTTTTCATACGAAAACTAAATATATTAAATTAGAGCTACTAATAACTTATAACTGAACAGCCTAAGCTTTTTCAACCCCACTTGACTAACATTTAAAAATTGGATTGCCTCATGCAGCGTGCAATCCTCGTGTGGCAAATAAGGGGAGAGGGCTTTACCCTAGTTTCCTCATGAACTCGACACAAAAAAATCTTATCGCGATACTTAAATGACGCATCCTTTATCGGTTTCCAATATGGCTCCTATAAGGCATACCTCATTACAAATGAAATGGGACAGTCCCAACATCTGCCTTACGTATTCGGAAAGCTTTTTAAAAAGATTTAAAGTAATACCCTTGAGCTTTAGTTTACTCATACAAAACTTACACTAAGTAGTACATTTGTCCTGCACATGATGGTAAATTGTACTGAGGCCTCAATTTTTTTAGATGTCCCGTTCAAAAATGATGCCCTTTACTAGTATGAGCGTGTATCGAGCGAAATAATTGAGGTTAGGTATGATTGTAAATACGTAGTGGAGAAACACGGGTTTCTTCTTTCTTGGTTTGTTTGAGGCTGTAAAACTTCCAATTTGAAATAAGGCGAGTAAAACATTAATACGGGTGCTTTCCTTTTAAACACAGCGAGAAACAATGTGTCTCACACGGATGTCCATTAACAACATGATTAACTAGGCTAGGCACAGCTGTGTCATTGATGGAACACCTTGTGTGTTTCCCTGTTTTGTAAATGGAGGGTACCCTATTTCGTGAGGGCATAGGTTTCTTACTCTCTTACTCTTACTCTAAGGCAGTTAAATGCATACTAGAATCAGACTCGTGAAAAAAGCTCTTCATTGGTATTTATTTTCTTTAACCTCACCCCATTTGAAGTATGACATTGTACTGGCTCAAAAAAAAAAGAGGCCCCTTGTACAAACTCATTTTATAATCGTGTCCTACCCAACACTAGTTGCATTGCTTCATATTTAAGGCAATTATATTGGTGGCCTTAAAGGGTGTCATTTAGCATACTCAATAGATCGGTTCTGGTTAGATTACATAGGTTAAGCAGCACTGGACGTAATTAGTACTCAGTTGGGTTCCCCATTTCTAAAACGAAATTTTTGAAGTTTTCGACACCGGCGCAGTTAGTACTAACATACCTACGACGGAGCTCTCAAAATTTTCGGTTTCGGGGCATTCCTTATGACGAGGCGCGAATGAGGCAAGGTCTTAGATGCCCTGGGTGAGCCTTATAGGGCAATCCCCACGGGGTCCATTTAAAGAAGTGAGGTAGTGAATGGCAAGAAATTCATTACTTCTGCTCGAGCTAAAACCAAAAAGTTCTTCAAGCGTACCAAATTTGCGATTAACACTTGAAGAGTGGAAACCATAATCCAAGAGCTATCCTAAGGCTGTTTAGTAGCCTAAGCTTAGATCTTGAATAAACATGCATTGTAGAGGCTACACAAGATGTCTATGTCGAGATGTACGAAGCGAAATAACGATCGAACAGTTTGGTATCACCACTATTTTCTTCGGGTCAGTAGATTTATACTTTTGATTGCTCAAACAAATAAATATTTTCGGTGATGTTCCAGAATTGGAATTTTACTCGAAATCGAAATTTTATGTTCCACATTCCCATCAATTCCATTTATATGACAGATTTAATTCCAGTGAAACTGAATTTCCGCTTTCAATTTCATTCCATTCGAATTGTGAACTATTTTTGAACTATCTAGAAAATAAAAGTTGAATACTCTTTTTCAAAAATAGATGTCCTTGCTCTATCACCATATCACATATGTTATGCGTTAATTTAGTATAATTTTCTTGATGTCGTTCCTGCTCCCCCCGACAGCGCAGCACTTGGGCCCCTCGGTAACTGGAAATCAGTTTCGATTTTCTTTAAATCATCCCATAAATATTTCTGAGAAACTTTCCAATTCTAAAATGCGAAATGTTATCCATGAATAATTCAGCAGCAGTATCAGCAGCAGCTCAAGTTTCTGCCGCTGTTGTTGTTGTTGGTTGGTTGGTGTTTTGTTGATATTCCAGTGCCAGGGCATCACACACAGGGTGAAAAGTTCCGAAAATAAAAACTGAAAATTGGTCCATGGCCTTGACATATTTCTTCTCTTAACTAAAGAAAAACTTGTAAAAAGGTAACAAATTACTTGTTTTTACCTTATTTTTCAAGACGTTCAATCTCTGCACTTCATTTCTCTTGTTTTTTAGTTGTTGTGTGTGTGTTTGAATGCCTTGTTTATATGGTTGGTTTTGAGGCTTGACTGACCGCGATTATCCGTTGCCGGTAGCAGATTGTATATCTTAAGAAAAAGGGTAGACTATACCACACACCGATGCTGACCGGGTGATCATGAAGGTACAATACCACTAATTGATAAATAATGGCGGCTGGATGTCCGCGCGGATGTCTAATTAGGCAGAAAACTATTCGATCAGACCGATACTCGTTATGTATGCGCATAATTAACATTTTAACGTCTGGAACTGGTTTTGATTTTTCTGTCCTTCATCGGGAACTTTCACTTGGAGCCCCAAGCCGGTAGTTGGGTGAGCTCTGGGTGAGTACATCAGCAAAGATTTTTTTTTTTGGTTTTTTTTTCTTGGGTTTTTTTCTTCTCCCACCTCGCACGTTCGTCGTCTTCATTGCAATGTACTGTTCAATTGAAAATCAAGAGACGAGATCTTTGGTAAATGGGCATGGCATTAAGCACAGTACTGCTCCGGCCAACACAGGGGCCAATGGGGCCAGAGGGCAAAGCTTATGGGCACAACTATTTATGCACTTGGAGTTCGTTCGTTCGTTCGTTTGTTTTTTCCTCATCTTTGTGTTTCTTTTAATACTTTATGTCTCGTCACGAACATGATCCGTGTCGGCTAAAAGTTGTCTTTCGAGTCGTTAACTGGCGCGGCTGTGGTCTTACATTTTCTTGTATTTTTATACACCTATAATGTACCTGTCGTCGTTGGTTGGTTTTCGTCTATATAGCTAATTTTGCCTTTAATGACACTCGCGCGCGGCCCCCATCAAAGTAGTTGCGGCAACGTCACGCTAAAAACTGTTTTATAATTTCTTTAATGCCGAAGTTCAATCCTGTTGCATAATATTATTGGGAATTTTTTTGTTCCCTCTTTTTAAACAAAGATGCGGGGTTTTACCAGGTATTTTTGTGAAACCGTTAGCGGTAATCAAAAAGTGCATTGTCATTTTTTTTAGGCTCCTTTTGTTTGTCAAAGCGAAAAATTATTGCCAGCCTTGAACTGTGTGTCTTGGCGCCAAGGAAATACTGTATATATTAAAGAGTTGCCAACACTGTCAAAATATATATAAAACAATGTAACGGTACATTTAATCAGGCTGTGTCTAAAATGCAAGCCAATAAATCAAGGTCAATTAAAAATGGCGCTGTGTGTGTTGTTTTATAAATTAATAATCGTTAAATTTTTATCCCGCAAGCGCTTTGATTAATGGCATTTAAACTGGTTATCGTAAGCCGCCGTCTTAATGTTAATTAAATAAATGAAGAAAATAGTTAAGGTTTTTATTTATGACTGGGATTAACAGAATTCATTTTGTGTTTGCGGCTGCGCGATACGGTTTTTGACAAAGCCATTTTTAAATTGCGAGGGGATTTTTTTATAAGAAGGATTCAGAAAAACAAAACCTGGAAATATTCTTCCTTTTTGCGGTTTTTTCGTAATAATGAATAATCTTAATCTTTTCTATCGAAAAAATGCTATT
Source organism: Thereva unica (assembly GCA_949987705.1). NCBI lineage: Eukaryota > Metazoa > Arthropoda > Insecta > Diptera > Therevidae > Thereva > Thereva unica. The sequence continues at coordinate 111,280,827 of OX465284.1, forward strand.
TTTAGGTAACTTTGAATTATGGAACACTAGTTGGAACCCGATGTCTCCACGAAACATCAAACGACAACGGTCAACGTGTTATCGATTTCGCAATGAGTAAAAATATGATCGTCAGCTCAACATATTTCCCAAGAAACGACATTCACAAATACACATGGCAATCCCCCAGCGAAAGATACTGCAATCAAATAGACCATATTCTCATAGACAGAAGGGCAGCTTCCAGTATCCTGTAAGTAAAAACCTGTAGGGGTGCAAATTGTGAATCGGACCACTTCCTAGTTAAAGCTAGATTCGGATGTCGGCGGTCTACTCAAGAAAGAAGAAACAGCAAACAAAAGAAATTCGACGTCGATCGCCTGCAGGAACAGCCCGTGTTGAAGAGATATCAGGAAACTCTAGCAGAAAGGATAGGTCCAAATATAAATAATGAAGATACAGTCGAGGGAAAATGGATAAGATTGAAGACGATACTGACAGATGTCACGAAGAAAACTGTAGGCTACAAACGCAGGAAACTGTAGGCTGGCACCCACGCTATTTAATCTGTGCCTAGAAGGAGTTATTCGCAAGGTTAACATTGATGCGAACGCAACCCTGCTTAACAAATCCAAACAGTTGGCAGGATATGCCGACGATATAAACTGCCTTGCAAGATCACTGTCATATCTTAGAGAAACATTCACAGAATTAGAAGATGGAGCAATATATAGGGCTGCAAATAAACGCAGAGAAGAGTAAGATTCTAATTCAGTCAAGGGTGGAAAGAAGAAGAAACCACAATACCACCTGGGGGAATATAACATTGAACGGGTAAACCAATTTAACTACCTGGGGTCCACAGTCAGTGAAGACAACGATGAAACGATAGACGTACAAATAAGAATAAACGCCGCGAACAGAACATACTTCTCACTACTGCCAGTAATGAAATGCAGAGACATCCACACAAAAACCAAAATAAGAATCTACAAAACCATCATACGTACAGTAGCTACATATGGATGTGAAGCATGGAGTATCTCCCAGAAATCCGCAGACAAGATGGATATATTTGAGAGGAAGGTTCTCCGAAGGATATACGGCGCAATCAATGAAGACAATGCATGGAGAATACGCTACAATCACGAATTGTACGACTTATACAAAGAATGTAAACTTTCGACCCATGCCAAACTACTACGTTTACGTTAGGCCGGTCATGTCCAAAGAATGCATGACTCGACGATTCCAAAAAAAGCCCTGTATCTACTACCAGATGGCAAAAGACCAGTTGGCAAACCACGGTTAAGGTGGAAAGATAATGTTAAGGCCGATGCAGCAAAACTGCTCAACACAAGAAACTGGAGACAAGTTGCGGAACAGAGAGACGTCTGGAGGAAGAAGCTGATGGAGGCCAAGGCTCGAATTGCGCTGTAGAGCCATCGAAGAAGAAGAAGAAGCAAAACTTATCTATTTAAGGTCTTTCTGACACTTAGCCGAAGTTTTTCCATTTACAAAAAAAAACTCCCAACCGAATGTTATGAAATTTTTTTCAGATCATTTTTTCGTTAATATTCTTCTTTCGGCACCTCAAAGAAGTCTATATAGTTTTTGGTTCGCGCGGTATCGTGCAGGTACAAAAATCACGAACATCGTTTAAAGAAAAAAAAACGGCTCGACCGAATTTTATGAAAATCTTTTCAAATCATTTTTTGGTTAATACTCTTCGAACGGCACCTCAAGTAAGTCGATATCTTTTGTGGTTCGGGCGATATCGTGCAGGAAATGACCACATACATACGCACACACACAGACACATACTTCCTACCAAATTTTTGCTTGAAATGTTCTTGGGACCTTGAAAAATGAAAATACTTTGAAAATTTCGATTTCGATATTCGGACAGATTACAACAACTTCCCTATACTGGGAAGAAAGTTAATAAAAACGAATTTTATTTTCTACCAAAATACTTCGAACGAATAAACTCCAACCATGGAAGCACCTCTTCCACCACTACTCTGATAAAAATATATAAAAAGCTTTTAAAAACCCACCATCAAAAAACTCCCGGTAACAAGTAATAAAGGCGCCATCTGCAGCCCCAAACCACTAAAGTAATCTAACCATAAAAGACTGCCTCGAAATTAATCATCATCAGACAAAATCAGCATCTGATGTATTGCACTTAGCAGGACATTCACAAGCAGACTCCGGAACAGAGCAGCAGCACTCAGGAGGCTTCAGCACGATAACCACATAAAAAAAGACTCGCAACCCAGGTACAGTAGAGGAATGTTTATTTATAACAGAGTTATGGAAACACTTTTTCAGGGTTATTATTTACTGCGGTGCAGGAAGTAGGAAGGCACAATTTTTGTGACCTACTTTTGCAGACGACAGACACACACCTGAGGAAGAGTCGTACTAGGTCAACAAGGATCGTAAAGGGAAAAATAAATAAGAAGCCCTATAATGCGTAAGTTTATAATGTAGAGGCTAGTAAATCTTTCTATTACCCTTTAACTGCTCATAGGACATAGGGCGGTATATATCAGTAAACATAAATTAGTATTGTACGTTGGGCATAGCAATCCGGATCATGCTTCCAAAATTTCGATCGAATTGAGTATTTTGAATTGAGATTTCAAACATTGATGTTTTCCATTTAAACACAGCGAAACATAGTGTTAAGCCTCAAACAAAACCAAACCACTCCGTCCGCTTCGCTCGTTATTTCTTAGTTTTTCTTTGCCCATCCGTCCGCTTTATTTTGGCTACCGCTTCGTTCGTCTCATGGAAAGTTATAGAAATTTCAAATTTCCAACATTTAAAAACGGACAGAACGGATTGGTTCTGTTTGAGGCTTTGCACCGTGTCCGACATAGAAGTATTGTATCAACGACACAGCAGGGCACAACCTATGCTATCAACATTAGCCAATTGCAATATGATCATAATAACCAAAGTTAAACCTGAGTTATACGTCATGGAAGCAGACCAAAATTAAGAGATTTTCAACTCTGCTCAACTCAACGCAAATAGGTAAGTTGAACTAAGTTCATGCACACAACTAAAAACGGCACACTGACAAGGGTACAAAAAGTGAAGATGTCGCGCCTTGCTTGGACGTCAGAAGAGACTTTATATTTAATAAATACGTTTAAGGAAAAATCTACAATAAAATTAATTTATGGTGGAAAATGGAAATGGAAACCCATAGAGTTAAGTCATTGAGTTGAAGTGTCATTTCATCTCAACCACAACTCAACACGACTCCCATATGGAAACTCGGTAATGGATTTCGAATTCGTTTCGATCGAGTGATTATTTGTAAAATGAGAATTGTCAAATTTGTCATTGATGTAATATTTCAATACAGCATGAAGATATTATTATTTATATTATTAATTTCTTAGCCGGTTATTATTTGTAAAATAAGAACTGTCAAATGTCATGCTTGTAACCGAGACAATTTAACAGAGATAAATGGCAAATGATGGCAACATCATCTGCATAGTCGATGACATCGAAACCAGACTCGTGCAGTTTATTTAGCAAGGAGGGCTTTCTCGATTTTACTGAATAAGTGATGTAAAGCGACCGCTGTTGAGAGAGAGAGCTGCAGCTTAGACCTGATGTAAAAATCCAGCAGCCTTTCCATGGTTTTCAAAATAAAAGAAGTCAAGCTGACGTTTATATGATTTAGGCGGCTTCAGAAGCTTGTTGCCTTATTTAGGGGTAAAAGCCACCACTCTTCTAGATGATTGGAATATATCTCCAATTGAAGCTGCCTCTAAAGAGACAGGCCAGGTTCGAGGCATTTCCGGGAAAATTCTATACCTCCTCAGGAAATTGTAGGGTTGAAAAGAGGCCACTTCTCATTTAACCTTGTCCTTGTAGGATTGGCTAATCAGACCACACAAAATTTTGTCTACTAAAACAGAATGCCTAACTTGAACGCCCAGAGTATCGACAGTTGGTATGTGCTTTCCAACCAAGAACTTCATAAGGTTATGAAATAATTGTTTTACCAGAGACTACAATCGGCCAATACCGGGAAATAGATTGATATAACAGAGTTCAACTAAAACATATAGAAAAAGAATAGAATATAATAGATAGTTTCGAGAATCGGGGATGTTCCACAATTCGATTTTTATCGAATATATACTCGAAATCGAAATTAGATGTTCCATATTTCCATCAATTCCATTCATGTGACATATCATGATCCGAATTGTGGAACACATCTGAATATGTTAGTTCAAATTCTTTATCAAAATCAAATCAAACAAAATCAATTATTTTCAGTCTCCTTTCAACACTATAACCATTAACATAGCCATGATAGCCTGAATATTATGTTAATTATAAGCAATCTTTATTAAATACAATAGAAAAATTAAGGCAATGACCTTTCCAGTCAAATAAATTTTAAAATCGCCGCGCTTCATATAAAAGAGAAGAAGACCGACCCTCAACAAAAAAAAAACAAGCAACAAAAATCAAAAAATCCAAAAATATCCAAAAATCTTTTATCAAAATGACCGAGATTTTTTAAAGGAATATTAAAGTTAATTTGAAACTTAATATGCTATATTAAAAAGCCATATTTGAAGAGACAACAATAATAATGTTTGTGGGTTAAATATGCCTTTATAAGTAGATGAAAAAAAAAATACTTTTGCAGAAAAATATGGGTTATAACACAAAAAAAAAAGATTTTATTCATAATTTTTTGATTTTTAAAATATTTTATAAAATATGAAAACTAATAAGCTTGTGATATAAAAATCAATAAATAATATAAAATAGGCAGAGTTTCGCAAAACTATCAGATTGAATCGATTTTATGTTTGTGTGCTACTTAATAATTAGTTGGAGATTTTTGTTGGTAGCATTTTTATAATTAACTGATATAACAGAGCAGTGGCGTAGGAACTCCCCCCGAATATCATTTTGTAATTTTGGTGATACATTCAGCGCGAAGAAAATACCCTAGAAATATCACCTTTTTACAAAATTTGCGTCTTCTAATCACTGTGTCTCTTTCTAAGACTCACAATGTAGGCCACTCTAATATAATGGAGAGAGTATTCGGAAAGCTCGCTGTTTGAATGTATGTAAATCGAGCTCAGATCTCACATTCGGTCATTCTGACGTATCACCAGCGCCGGCACTAAGTTCTTTTTCGCCCGGTGCAGTGTGTCATATTGCGCCCCCATCAGCTGTTCATTTTTTTACATCAGTAAAAGGCAATGGAAAAAGGCGCAAACACTCGGTGATGCAGTTCCTTTAATATAAGAAAATGAAGACACCAGAACCCCTTTTCAATTTTTCGCAGTGCACCGTCCAATTGCGCCCGGTGCAAGTGCACCATTTGCTCCTATGAAAGCGCCGCCCCTGCGTATCACACCTCGAATGATTAACCCCATCGGCCATCCGCTGCGGCTGGAGCTTTCCTGGGTCCCTTGTGGTCAACCCTGTCTTTTCCAATTCATAACTGGGCTGGGCTGGGTTTTCCCTTGACTGCAACCAAGGCGCCCTCCTTATATACAGACACTTGCAGCTTTACGCTTCTTATTTCTTTGTCTCCTATTCTCCGGAAGGTTAATAGATTCTCGTCGTAACATTTCCTGCATGTTCTGTCGTCGCGTTATCGTAAAAGTCTGGCAATGCTGCTAACTTCATTTCCATTCCAGTTGGGATATCTTGTCGGGGTATTAATTGTCATTGGTTGAACTCGATGAATGTACTTGTACCATGCGTTTGGCTCCGCGATTAATAATTTGGTTAGAATACGATTTACCTCATAGTGATTAATGAATGGGGTATGCCTTCTTCTATGTGGATCGGTCCAGTATTATCCTTCTTAAGTTAACCAAAAATTTATGTCAGCTAATCAAACACTCGACTACCTCCCCGCTTGACGGTGGGGTACAACCAAACAAATTTAGAAAACGAATCTATTGTTAGTAACTAAGTCGAGGAATATATCAGCAGGCAGACGCAAGAGGACAACAAAGGCTTAACATTCGAAACTGGGGACATGCTGCAACGGATTATCAAAGACACAGAAATGTCCTAGACGAAGCCAAGGCTAGTAACGCCATTAAATGGATGGAGTCTTTAGGAATACAGTAGGTTTCCCTGATGAAGACTCTTAGCAGCTGAAAAATGTCCTACATGTGAGTAGATTTAATGATCTCCTCTTCCATTGATGTGAGAATGACAGTTAACTGTTGCCCTGTTTTTTGTTAGAAATTCGCTGAACGACTTTGCTGCAACTGCCTAGCCTCTGCTATAAATCTTCTGAAGTAGGGCGTCCCAATAATAAATCAACAAACTTGCCGAAAAATGTTGAAACATAGAACTGTGAGTTTTCCACAAGCATTGCTCTGGAACCATTGATCATGTATGTCAATTACCCCGTTTATGACTAAGTCGAAAAGTTGAGTCGAGATTGAGTTGAAATTGGGCAGCCATTTCAATCTAACCTTACCTTGGGTTGAAATAGAGTTGAACTGATATTAAAACATAACCTCAAATTTTTGTGTAAAATTCTCATTTATATGTAGATACGTAAAAATTCATAACGAAATAATTTATTTTTCCTGTACCAGAAAAAAACATCGAACACAACAAAACTAACGCCGAATGCGGACTTCGCGGATAGTAAACAAACAAGACAAATGTCACTTCAAACCCATATTTCAACTCAACCTGCGTATATGAGGTGAAATATCAACTCGATCGAGGTAGGTGAGCTGAGTTGGGTTGATTGGACCCTCAACTCGATCCAGATGGGAGAACTGAGTTGGGTTGAGTGGACCCAGTTTCAGACTCGACATCCGTTTATGATTGGGTTGAACCTGGGTTGAACCTAGGTTGAACCTAGTCATAAACGGGGTAAATAGTTAATAAACTGAATTCCTCTAAAACACTTCTTTTGGCCAGGACTCTATTTAACCCCCCGCCCCCTCCTGAAAATATTTCGTGCTACGCCACTGCAAACAGAGAAATTTATTTCGAAAATAAAAAATTCGCTGGGTTTAGATGTGAATATGGCATTTTTATATATATAGGAAAAAATGATTTTTTGTATAAATATATTCTCGATGTCCGACCCTTATATTTATTTTCAATCTATGGTAATATTATTATCACCAAAAAACTTTCAATTTTTTTATTAGCTTTATCACATGAATATCAAATGAGTCACACAGTCAGTATATTTATTTTATTGCTGGTTTGCTATTTGTGAATTTCAACAGCAGCATACTTTCGTCACTAATATTGTATAAAATGCACACAAGTTTAGTAGTAGACCCTCTACGGTGTTATAATACCCGAATTCACATATAGGTGCACCTCTATATTGCGCTCAGGCAATAGAGACCCCATATAACTTTGGTATTGTATTGACCTTTTTTTTATGAAAATAATTAATTTAGTAAATATAATTCCAATAATTCCAAATCAGCGATCATATCTCTTTATAATCTTGTGTCTTATGATCATCAACATCATCATCATCATCATCATGAGTCAAGGAGGATGTGTCTTTTTGGATCTCTTTGTTGGGTTACGAAATCTTTTACTTTCCAAAATATGAATGCATACAAAATCCGATATAAACACTCCCATAAAATACAGCGGGCGCGCGCGGGCCCCAGGCGAAAACCTTTCACCTTTACTTCGGTTCGTATATAGTATAGGCAAAAGTTTTGCTTCATTGTGTTAATTTAAAAAACTCGGAAAAATATTGCACAAAAACCAATTTTTATTTTTACTCGTCTTTTTTTGAGTTTTTTTTTTATTTTTTTTTATTTTTTGTTCCTGATTGATTTAACAACGATATGAAAATCACTTTCGGTTTCTCGGATTTAAAAAAAAGGTGTGCACGCGATTTTATATCCAAAATAATTAATTTGTTATTCATCACCACACATTTCAGGTATATCTATATAATTTGTTTTTTAGGTAACGCAGGTAACGCTGCAGCTGGTGTAGGAAGACTATATGTGAACTCTTGAAACTCTTGATTCGAAAAATAAAATGGGTGCGGATCGAGATTATAAATGATGCAAAAAAGATGATTGCCTTAAAATCAAAGATATTTTTCAAAAAATAGGAAAACAAACAAACAAGAAAGGGTTTAATCACAAATTTTTAAAAACCATCATCCAACGTCTCTTTTTTTCTCAAAAACCAAAAAAAAAGATATTCAAAATCAAAAAACCAAAAAAAAAACAACACTCACATGTTAAAAAATTTCATTTTCTTTAAAAAAAAATTAAAAATGAAATTCGCGCGGAACGAAGGTAAAATCACGTTCACTTTTCAGTGAGACTGCCACTCGACTAACGAAATTTTTACAATCCACAAACTTGTATAGTTCAACGTTAAAAAAACCTAACATCATCGGAATTCAACCTGGGAAGGTGGGGTTACCCTGGTGTGGGCAACAAGTTGCATGCAAAATATCTTGTTTCCATGGATTTTATCCACCATCGATATATATACACACGGACCGCGCCGATTGCCACAAAATACAGACAGACAAGAAAGACCCAGCAGAAGAAGTGAACTAAAATGAGCAAAGAAATAAAATCAACAAAAATAAAAAAATATACAAAAACCTAAAATAAAAAAAACAAGTTTTAAAAAAATTCTCTTTAAGCCTTTTATAATAAATTGTGCTACCATCGAACGAACGAGGAAACTGATCTTGACAATGCATGTCATACCACCTGAGAGTTGTTTGGCTATATTCTCGGTAGCCATTTACTTCCTATTCCAGAAGCTGTGGTAGAGCGTGTACCACGACAGCAGCCAGTACAAAAATCCACTCTAAAAAAAATAAAAAAATAAATAAATATATAATTTTTCTTATGACGCTATTACCTTACCTTAACGTTTGTGCGTGCAAGGCAGTTCAGTTTAAAATTGCACACGATCGACGAAAACGAGGAACTGGAACTGTATAGAGCAGTAGAGAACATACCTCTATTACTCTGCACCTGTGTGTACCGTTTCACCTTTTAATTATTTATAATCAATAATCTTTCTCTCTCTGTTTATCCGATGCCGCCGCTGGGGCACAAATCAGACTAATAATAATTAATTTATTCAAACTAGCAAAAAAAAACAAATTCTTATTTTTTCTAGTTACTCGGTTCAGGTGTTTAATCAAAATAAACCTATTAAATTAAATTAATAACACAAAAAAATAATTTAATTATTAAATTATTAAATTAATTTCGGCTAGAGACTCACTCACACTTTTGAGATTGCGAAAAGAATTCCGAAAATTCGTTCACGTGTAACAAACAGTATAAACGTGGCACGAAACTAGGCTGAAACTTGTTTTTTGTTTTTATTTTTAATTCTAATAGATTTTTTCTCGCCTTTTTTAAATATTAATCCAGAACAAATTTTTGTTTAAATTGGATCGCTGACGGGCGTATGAATTTCTGGGTAATTGTTAAATCCAATCAAACTACATCAGCGAATATATTAAATGCAATTTTTTTTACTTTGGATTAAGCTTTAGTTAAGCCAGTGTTGAATTTGTCATTTTTTTTTGCATGTGACAGGTGAAATATTATTTTTGTTGTCACCTAAAAAAAACACAGAGATAAAAATACATTTCTGGGAAATATCCTGGACTGAATAGCAAAAAACCTGCTGTATCCACTTTTATAGGTGTTTTATGGGAAGTGATGTGCAGCCTGATGACGGATCCTAGGATATGACTCCCCCACCTCTCACCCCCAATTTTTTACTACCATATTGAAATAATAACGCTATTAACTCTGAATGGATTCTAGTTGGGTCCAAACGAAAAGGATAAGGAAGAATGCAGTAGTTGAGAGCGTGCAAACAAGCCTACCAAGCGAAGATATATAAAGTTATCGTGTCGTAATGGCTATTTAGACGGTTCGCTTCCAGGAACATTCCTCACGAACTTTGTGGATGAAGGACGAAGTGGGGTGTTACCTCTCATCATCCCCACTTCCTCCTTCCTCCACAAAGTTCGTGAGGAGCGCTCCTGGGAGAGAACCTTCTAAACAGGCACGAAGACATAGAATAGTTCGCTTCTGTTTTAAAAATCCCCTGTAGGCACCGGGCACCCCGGTCTTATCCTGGCACCCACCACTTTGGGTGTAAGAAGGCTCTTGCAGATAGACCTGGATGAAACACGCTGAACATTGGAGGCAAAGATTATCTATTTTCAATAAGATGTGACACTCTTGATTTACTAACCCATTTATCTACAATTCCTTATAACCACATCAACAAAAATCTCCTATTAGTTGAAAAAGAACAGCTACAGTGCTTTTTTTCTAATTAATTCCCTTATGAAAATTCCCATAAAAAAGAAAGGGTACGAAACAATATCACATAAGTTACGCCCCACGCATAAAATGTGTACAAAAAATAAAGTCACATTTTTTCATAATGTATTTTTAAAGGCGACCTGGAGCAATCGTCATGGTATTAGTTGTTCATTCTCAAGCCGTTCGCGCAATGTAAATCATAGGGAAATGTGGAATTGAAATAAAGGAAACACCTGTGAAACCCCTACACGCATTACAACTTGAGAATTTTTTCACCCCATAGTTTTAAAGACGACCTGGAGCGATCGCACTCGTGTTAGTACAGATAACCAGCAAGGTTACAGCCTGATCCAAAAAAAATTTTAATATATAATAAGATCACGCCGTAAATTATTTCATTTTAATACAAAATTGTAACCAAATTATTTGAAGTATTTCTATTTGAAGTATTTTTAAAAATAGTAAACTAAAAGAGAGTGTTAGACGTTGCTTTGTGGTGCGGGTATAGTTTTCAAAGTGCTTTTTATGAATTTTTATAAGCGACCCAGAACCAACTGGTTGCTTTGCGCTATAAGGGCTGCGAAATTTCGGGGTAAGAAATATTGACTGCACTTAATTAGTTTTTAAAAATTATTTTATTGAGTGTTTTTATTAAAATAGTTTTAAAAATAAATTAAAAGACAGCGTTACACGTTGCTTTGTGGTGCGGGTATAGTTTTCAAAGTGCTTTTTATGAATTTTTATAAGCGACCCAGAACCAACTGGTTCCTTTGCGTTGTAAGGACTGAGAAATTTCGGGGTAAGAAATATTGATTGCATTTAATTAGTTTTTAGAAATTATTTTATTCATTTTGTTACTCTCGAAATATTTTTAAAAATGGGTAAGCACCATATTAAGTGTTTGGTATGTGGTGCCAAAAAAATGACAGTTTAGAAGTGAAATTTTTTAAATTACCGGTGAATAGTGCTAGGAGAGCAATATGGTTGGGGAATTTAAATAAAACGGATATGCTAAATGTAAAATTGTCGGAAGATTACCGGGTTTGTGAAAAGCACTTCGATGAAAATATGCTTTAAAAAAAAACAAATCGGTTAAAACGAAAGGCGTATCCAGTTAAACTAAGCGCTTCAAATTCAATTCCAGAAGAAACTACCTGCAAAGTTATAATTCTGGATAATGCTTTGTTGGTCCCGCCAAAAAGTGTAGATACGCCAACGCCAATTGCGGAAACTTCTACAGCACAATGCATAGAAGAAGATACTATGTCGGGTAATGATAATGATAACGCGATATTTCCTACAACGCATAAATATACACAAACAGATAGTAAGGGAAAATTTACGGAAGATGACGTAACAAAATTGCGAACGGAGTGCGACGATTTAAAAAAAGGGACTTGAAGAGTTGCGAAAAGATAAGGAAAGTGATGCTTCATTTATACAGAAAGCAAAACGCGTTTTACCTGGTGAATTAGCACGCATAATTGAAAACCACGTAAAAAATCTTCAACATACACCTAAAGGTTGGAGATATTCGAATATTTTAAAAAAATTTGCTTAAGTGTATATTTTATAGCACCTTCCGCCTACCATTTTTTGGCAAAAAATATGAATCTTCCGTCCAAAAGGACTCTATTGAGATTCATTCAAAACTGGCCCTCCGGTCCCGGTATCCACGAAGGCTTGTTCACTTCGTTAAAATTAAAAATTCAAAATTTACCGAACATGGCAAAAAACTGTATAATTTGCTTAGACGAAATTTCCCTTAAAACCAATTTATATTTTGATAAAAGCAAAGAAGAAATTATTGGTTTAGGAGAATTTAAGAATTTAATTTTAAACCAAAAAATTTCATTAAGTTATATGCACACCCTGTAAAAATTGTGTTCATTTCCACTTCGTTCCTCATCATATTGCATCCTTTTCTTACAAATGGCTTTTCTATCGCTATCTATTTCTTACAATTCCGGCAAGGTCGTTTAAATAACGGTACCAAGGTCAAAAATAGATAAGCGAAAACGACGAGAGTGTCACATCTTATTGTAATAGATAATCTTTGATTGGAGGTCCATGGCTGGATTGACCAGCCCTAAAGACCCAATAGGAGCCCATACACTACAAGGTTTTATGCGTTCAAACATGCCCCACAGCCTTTGTGACAAAGTTTGAACGCTGAGCTTACCCATAGACACAGTATGGTTTTCATTTTGGCTTAATAATAATAATAATTATAGTTCAGAAAAAGTACACAAGATTTACATCTTTTAGAGTACATGACAAATAGGATAATAATTTCTTACGGACATTTGGCATGTGTGCGAAGGATTAGTTATATGATAAAATTGGAGCCAATATACGCAAAAAAGTTCATCTAACTCGAAAAGTGCCAGAAAAAGTATAATCTATTCATACTTCTATGGGATCTTCTTCTTAATTTTTGACATTTCAGCCATTTTTTGGCAAAATTAAAAGTTCGCAATACGAAGATGCTATAGATACGAAAAAGTACTTATTTTAAATAGGCTGGTTATACAGTGGAAATTGCACAAAAATGCAAAGCTGCCTTCTCGCTCATATCAAGATGTCGTCTTTTCATACTTAAAAAAAATTAGTCGCTGAAAAAAAGTGTCATAACAGCATAAAATCGAAATTAAAAACGAAATCAAGATTAAAATTAGAATCAAAATTATGATTGAAATAGATGAAGTCAAGTGAGAGAGGGGGAAGAGAAATATACCCCGTTTATGACTAGTTTCAACCCAGGTTCAACCCGGGTTCAACTCAGTCATAAACGGATGTCGAGTTGAAACTGGGTCCACTCAACCCAACTCAGCTCTCCTACCTGGATCGAGTTGATATTTGACCTCATATACGCAGGTTGAGTTGAAGTTGGTTTGAAGTGACATTTGTCTTGTTTGTTTACTATTCGTGAAGTATGCATTCGGCGTTAGTTTTAGTTTCGACGTTTTTTTTTTTTGGAACAGGAAAAATAAATTATTTTATTCTAAATTTTTACGTTTCTATAAATGAAAATTTTACACAAAAATTTGAGGTTATGTTTTGATATCAATTCAACTCTATTTCAACCCAAAGTGAACTCAACTCAACATCATATACGATGGTCGAAATTCCAAATCAATCTCGACTCAACTTTTCGACCTAGTCATAAACGGGGTAATAGAGAAAACTAGTGAGACAAAGAACAAGAAGATAGAAAGAGATGCATGTCTTCTGAAAGTTGTGGCTGTGATCATTTCAGATTGTGTGTGAGTATACACAAAGAAGGAACGACTACCATTTAGGGAAATGTGAGCAGGAATCAGGAATTTGATGGTTCTCAAGGATTGCAAAGGAACGAGGAAGCCAGAAAGGTAGCAGGGGCTTTTGGTAAGAAAAAGCTTATGCAAGAGAAGTAAAAACATGAGATCGAGGAATTGAAAGAGGTCACAGCCCAGTAAGGAATTTTGGACACTCGACCCACCTGCTTTACAGAAATCTAGAAGTACTAGTATTGCAATATCACCTCGATCAAGTGTGCAACGAAGATCAGTTGTTACCTTCAATATAGCAGTTTCGCAACTGTGGGAATTACGGAAGCCAGATTAGAATTTAGAAAGTAAATCATAAGAATCAAGGTACCGCAAGACTTGAGTAGAGTATAGTCTCAAGGACTGTTTTAGGAATCGGAGTCACTCAACGTAGAGGGGAGGGAATCTTAAGAAAGAACTAATATAGTTGGAGGACGAAGAATCGGTAAGCGAAGACAGCGCCGAATTAGGAGGAGATTGAATGAAAGATGCATTGAGTGAGTTTACATCAACATCAAAAGAATTAAGCTCAGAGGTATGAATGCCTAGAGAACGAAGGCTAGACCAAAGTTGTTTAGTGAACAGATCAGGATCAAGTTAACGGTAGTAAAATTCATGCTTAGCCGATTTAACTTTGCTATTGATTAAGTTACGAAGCGAGGTTAAAAGTAAAAATAACGGAGAAGAAGAGAATGTCATGATGAAGTTAGCTGAGAGGTTTGGCTATGTTTTAACACTAAATTGGTGGAGTTAGCAGTGGGAATATCAAGGGGCGATGGATTATAACAGTTCAAAATATGGGCAGTAGATGTAGAACACGCAGATCCAATATCCCCAAAAAGGATTTGGCCTTCAACAGACCAACATTAAAATCGCCAGAAACAATTACGAGGTGTGACAATTAAGTAATGAGACTGATTATACATATTGCCGCGATTGTGGTAACCCTGCGACCTTGAAATTCCGTTTCCCTTCTCTCGGCATCCTTCCCCTCTCCATTGATATATTTGCCATCGCTCTAGCTTGTTTAGTTCGCCTGCTCTGTCGTGTTGAGTAAACGTGTGTTCGTGGTGCTCGTCACGAATATGGAAAAACGAAATCAAGAACAACGCGTCGCGATAAAATTTTGCGTCAAATTGGGCGAAACAGCTAACGTACGCTAAAATTGTAAAAGTGAATGGTGATAGTGCTCTTAGTCGTGCCCAGGTGTTTCGATGGCATAAAGAGTTTAAGGAGGGGCGTGAAAGCGTGGAAGACGAGGCGCGGAGCGGGAGACCAGTCGAGGTGCGGAGTGACACGAATGCGCAGCGTGTGCGCGCCCTGATCCGTGAAGATCGGCGTTTAACAGTTCGAATGTTGGCGTCGGAACTGGGTATGAACCGTGAAACAGTCAGACAAATTTTAACCGACGATTTAGGGATGAGAAAGTTGTGCGCGAAGATGGTTCTAAGGAACCTTTCCGAGGAGCAAAAGCAGCATCGAATGACCGTCGCAGAAGACTGTTTGGAACAAGTGGAAAACGATCCCACGCTGCTTGATCGAGTTATTACAGGCGATGAGAGCTGGTTTTTTCAATACGATCCGGAAACCAAACGCCAAAGCTCACAATGGTTGTCTCCGCACGCCCCCCGCCCGAAAAAAGAAGAACGAACGAGCACCACGAACACACGTTTACTCAACACGACAGAGCAGGCGAACTAAACAAGCTAGAGCGATGGCAAGTATATCAATGGAGAGGGGAAGGATGCCGAGAGAAGGGAAAGGGAATTTCAAGGTCGCAGGGTTACCACAATCGCAGCAATATAATCAGTCTCATTACTTAATTGTCACACCTCGTATGTTATCATAATGACGGGAGAGACCAGATACGAGATGGAAGAAGTTACCAATAACATTTCGGCGATTTCTAAACCACCAAAAACGAATACTCCCAGATCCGATCAAATGTAAACGACAGACTCCTAGGCAGATTGCTAAACCTGTTCAGCGATCCAATCTACAAATATGAGGTATAGGGGTGTAGTACCATAGGCCAAGTTCGCGGTACTTTTGGATCCGATTCCTTACCAAAGAAGAACAACCACTTGACACAAACATAATGTACAAATCTAAATGGAAATGATTTGGGATAATTAGCTTAAAAATTAATTCAGTTTTTCATTTCATGTTTTTTTAGTGACGAAGTAGAATACTAATGTGTGCTTAGTGCGTATATTCAAAAGCGGTTTGTCTCGTTTTTCTTGTTAAAAGTGGGTGTGTACAATTTTATTTACAAAAATTTCGTTCAGTAAATGGTGCAATGTCTAGTGGTAAACTTAGTTGAAGGATATAAGAGAATAAGATATGTTAGATAGGGGTGGGAGAATGCAGAAGGAGATGGAGATTAACCTTACATTTGAACTTTGAACTCTATGGTACGAATTCGAAAATACTGAGGGCGGTAGATTGTTGATTTGTTTACTTCTTATTGTTTTACGTCTTACTGGATTTCGGTTTCCATTTGTTCGCTAAATTGCAATTTCTTCATTTGCACAGTGATCTTGTCGTTATCAAACACGTGAGCTTTCAGATCCTTTCTCTTATTCTTCTTATTTAAGTAAAATTGCACCTTAAATCAAAGGTGAACTGAACTAACATAGAACTAGATGCATTTAAATATTTTTCAGGAATTTCAGTTACAACTGTTTCAAATTTTCTTAGCCCCAAGTCCTGGCATTCCCCTAAATGTATGCAATCGAATTTTTAATTTAATTCTTGCACAAGTTTCGTTAAGTTTCAATTTCAAAATAATTGTACATTGTTGTCCTTGTTTTGTCGGACTCAAAATTAAAGACTGTGTGTGATTACATGCACTAAATTTTGAATCAAACGAAATCTAACTTAGAATCACCCTTTTCGGAGGGCGCACTTTACGGAGAGTATCCCAGTTTGAGGTGACTCTACTTCTTGGCTATATACTTATACATGAAAATAACTAATGAAAAATCTACAACACTGGAGAATCACCAAAATTTGAAAAATAATAATAACTCGTGTCAAACACGCATGGGATTATTTGTAAAATTCCTTGGTAGAAAGTTTTTAAAATGCACTCATTATAGAAAATCATGTTCTGTAACCTCAACAACAACTCTCTTAAATAGTTAGCAACAAAAATAAAATTCATAAATTTAGATAAATAGATTTTATCTTCGCAATCTTTAATCTTTTTTTGATAAGCAGCAGCAAATCCAGTAACAGGCTCACAGTGTGAAGTTAAGCTCAAGAATTTTCTTGTTCAATCTCGCCGTTGGCATATTTTCCACTCAAACTCGGAGCACAAAAATATATGTAAAAGAGTGCTTATCGCACATTCGAACTGAACTGGGGTGCTGCACTTCACCACGCCGCAAGGAACTCACCGATCTTTCATAAAATCTGTATCAGTTTGAATCGGACTCTTCCAGGGTGAAGATCGGTTCTGTAGTGAAAAGTGAATTATACAAATTAAAGTAGATTAAAGTAATTAAAATTGAGAACAGAAACTGCGTAACCGTAGACCCTATAAGCCCGTGTATATGTAAAGTGGTATGTTTTATTGGAAAATAGTTATTGAGAGCAACCTGCATGGAGTATCACTGTTACGATCTCATCTGAAATAATAATAGCTGATGTGATCAATGACCCAAAGTAATAATCGATGACAGCTTGGTGTGCTAGATGCAGTCGATCGATGATCTCGTTTTACTGCAGGCCTCAAGCTCGTGCTTTTTTCCACATTGTTCATTGGAAAACGCATCGTGTTACGTCGGACTGGATTACGTAACTCTAGAGGACTAATCAGTTGCTATCAGTAAATAAAAAATAAGTTCAGCCCACATTTTGGACATAAACAAATCGGCTTGATTTACTTGAAGGGTGACTTGTATTTTTCGTTAAGTCTTATCGTGCGTAGTTACTGACATTATTTGGTTAACATACGACAGGGGGACTAATCGTTGTTTATGTTTGTTGTTATCTGTTCTTTTTTTCTATTTTTATACGATAACAAGAGGAGTTCAAGTTTAAATTTCGAGATTAGATAATTACTTTAGTTGAGAGAAAGAAATGGGGAGACTTGATTGAATGGTTCGATTCGGCTAATTGAATTTTTATCTAGATCAAATAACAAAAAAATTGTATCAAAAACGTAATGTGGATCTGAATATATGTAAATAATTGGTGATATTGCTCTAATTTATCGAAAAAAGATATTTTTTAAATATTGTCACGTTTTTACGGCTTTTTACTTACCTTACTTAAAGTCTAGTATTGAGTTCGAGTGAAACGGTCGGCAACTGTCAAATTCCATACATTTCGCGATTCCAGAACTATGAAAAACTGTGCTTCTCAGTCATAAGAGATGACGCTATAACAACTTTCCACTGTTTTCGTTTTAATGTGTAGTGTGCAGCTAAACAGATTAATCAAAAATTTTTAAAATGGACGCAAAAATAAATAATAATGCGAAAAAAAGAAAACGATGCATGCTTTCTGACCACTAAAAAAGAAGGTAGTATATTTGGTTGAAAACCACTCTGCTATCTGACAAACGTCAAACCTGAACTCTACAAAATCTCCATAACTACTTGTTCACGACCTTTTAATCAACCACTTTTCAAGTGCTCACACAAAACTTCTTCCAATTCCAACACCAATTATCACTTGCACTAATAACTTGTATTTATCGCCTTTTAATTAATTATTTAATCACCACTTTTTGCTTTAAGTCACTTTACGAAACTTTAATTGCCTTTTCAAACCAAAACTGACTTAAATGCCGCTGCCACTGCATTTATAATATATCCGAGCTCCTTCCTTATCCAAGTTCAAGATCTTTTCACCACAGTCTCGCCTCTATTACGGACACATTCTTTCCATAGAGACTTCGAGAAGTTTTATTAACGTCTTTATTTGCTGTTCGTTCAAATTCTAACTAATAGATGGCGCGATGTTAGCTTACGGAATAAATCGTTGCCAATAACAGTTTGTTCAAACTTTTGGGATAGGTAACTTATCTCTAGGTGGGTCTTGTCTAAGAGCAAGTTTGCGACCTTGCGGGGTAAAATGATAGAGTGTTTCTCTTCATATGGTATTGTGGCATTGCGAAGTCTTCCTCCCACTCGTATCAACTTGTCATTGTCCATGAAAGATGTTAGTTTTATTAAACGACTGCTTCGTGCCAGTGGTTTCTGTAATGTTGCCTCGGGTTGTAGTGCGCGAAGATTCTAGGTCTGGGGTTAGAATCATTCAATAACACAAAAAACGTCTACTTCCCAAACACATTCTCGAGTACCCTGGGTCTCCCGATAAGGCCTGCTCGTTGGGGGGTGGTGGTATGGGGAGACTCGGACGGTACCACCTAGACTCGTTCATCACCACTTACCGCATCTGTAAGAGGACGTACCCCATCCGGTCGTTCACGGAGCGCCAGTATGGAGCAGAGATCTCCTGAAGAAATTCCCGGAGAGAGCTATGTCGTTCGCTGCCTCTCCATCCTGGTGCTTAGCACATCATCCTAAAAAACAATGCCAACACCACCTATTTATTTCTTCTAGGGATTTGCGTGGATTTTGATTTCGTTGCTTGCGTCTGGTCGTCTTCTTTTAGGAGCAAGAAACTCCTGTCTCCTCTACCCTCCAAGGAGCGGGACCGTCCTCAGAAGTATTGCGTGCCTAGAGGAACGGGATGAGCGGCCGAGCTCCCTGGTCGTCTGCTGGTGTACGACCCGAGCCCTAGTGGAGCTGGTACCTAGGCACAATGTCCTCATGATGTCCTACTCCGAGAAGAACAATCTAAACAAGCGGGTACTTATCTTAAAGCTCCACCAGCGGGCTCCTACGCTTCTTCTCGGTCTTTGTGCTTCTTTCTTCTCACTTCGCTTCTTTCTTCTGCCTTCGGACGATCCTTCCCGGTCAGCGGCCGAGATCGCCTCGGATATGCGGGGTCGAGTGGACCAACGTCTAACTTGCCAATGCCTGCCTCAGCCCTCCTAACTTGCACTGGGTCTGCCTAGCCCGGTTCCAGTGGTGAGAAACAATATCGTCGGGCCCAATTTCTGAACCAACAGCTTGGTGCAGCAAACTTCTCTTGAAAGATTCGTGACCCAAGGTCCGGTACTACAAAATTCTCATTTGAACCGCTTGAGCCGACAACCTCGAAATTTAGGTCGTCTGGTCGGTTCTGTTTTTTCCGTTTTTTCTTCCTTTTGATCAACCACCTGGGTCCGTGCCACTGGATACTAGGTCGGCAGGATTATCTTCTGTTGGAATGTCTCTCCATTAGTAGTTTGGTATGACATATTGAATCTCGGCAACAGATTGGCCACGTACGTGTTCCATATTCATATTCATGAGTCTGTCCATGCGAATGTTGAATCACGTTTCTGTCGAATTACGACTTTTGATCAAAACGGCCTAAACTTAACTTAGCCCTTCTCTTCTGGGCCGGTGTGCTAAAAGTCGTAATTCGACTGAAACGTCACTTTCTTCAACTCAAACGATTTGTAACGAAATATTTTTTTTATGTGGCAGTGCTAAGCTCAGGAGTCACCCTTTGTACTACTAGTCCGTCATGTCATTTGTCACGTCATGGTGAAATGTCTAGCAGTAAGCTTAGTACGGGGGGGATTATAAAGGTACGGGGGGGTATTGAAGAAGGTGGTGATGAACCCTGCGTTTGAACTCTTGGATGTTGTATGAGCTCGGAAATACTGACTGCGAGAGATGACTCGACTTTCAACACAGGGCCCTAAGTCTCAATATTCTTTTTTCTTTCCAGCTCTATAACAACACAACATGAGCCCGCCTGCTCCTTCTCCTTATCTCAGCAAAGAGCTGCCGGATATAGAGGTAGAATTTATCTAAAAACATTAATCTTAAACAAAAATACAACATTTAACATTTTTAGAACTTACTAAGCTTGAATCCCCGTGTGCAGACTTCTTGCTCGCTAGTTCCGTCAACCGAGACAAAAGTTAATAAGAAACATTGGAAACGTAACGGAGATAAATCTTGCTCTGTAAGTAGCGCACAATCGAATAAAAATGGAGATTCAAAGTAAAAACTTCTTTTATATTTAGAAATCAACACTTTTACGCAAAAATTTCGATGACATCAAACATACAACATTGTCAGAAAGAGGAGCGCTAAGAGAAGCTGCCAGATGTCTGAAATGCGCGGATGCTCCTTGTCAGAAATCGTGTCCAACGCAGCTGGATATTAAGAGTTTTATAACCAGCATTGCCAACAAGGTGTGAACTGAAATAGTTTTGAAATAATACGAATTTACTATGATATAAAAATCTAGAATTACTATGGAGCAGCAAAAGCAATATTTTCGGACAATCCTCTTGGACTTACTTGCGGCATGGTATGTCCAACTAGTGATCTTTGTGTAGGAGGCTGCAATCTGCAAGCTTCCGAGGAAGGACCAATCAACATTGGTGGACTGCAGCAATATGCTACCGAAGTTTTTAAGCAAATGGGTATCCGACAAATTCGCCGCCCGAATCAGAAACCTCTACGATTCCAGAATAAGAAGATTGTGCTGCTCGGCGGTGGGCCAGCTTCTTTATCTTGCGCGACATTCCTCGGTAGACTTGGATACAAAGACATAACAATTTTTGAGAAACGATCATACCTTGGAGGTCTTAGGTAACTTAAATATTCCATTTCAGTTTCGAACACTGCAGTAACAATTCGTTTAGCTCCTCAGAGATCCCGCAATATCGACTACCATTCGAAGTTGTTGACTTCGAAATAAATTTAGTGAAAGATCTTGGAGTAGCCTTCCAAACCGGCCGTGCGCTGTCAACAAAAGACATTACTATCAAGGTAACTCTTGTGTAGCAATCAAAACCCACTTACACTTAAACTATCCAACTTCAGAACCTACTTGCCTCAGGAGTCGACGCCATATTCCTAGGCATCGGATTACCCGAACCGAAAGTGGACAACATCTTCACAGGACTTCAAGAAAGCCATGGATTTTACACATCTAAGAACTTTCTTCCAAAAGTTGCCGATGGCAGTAAGCCTGGACTTTGTCACTGCCGAGTAAATCAAGTTCTACCAGAATTGTTCGGCAATGTCATCGTACTAGGCTCTGGAGACACGGCTTTTGACTGTGCTACCTCAGCGTTGAGGTGCGGCGCACGTAAAGTTTTTGTCGTATTCCGTAAAGGCTCGTCGAACATTCGAGCTGTGCCTGAAGAAGTGGAATTGGCACGCGAGGAGAAGTGTGAATTTATACCATATCTTTCTCCAGTTAAGGTTTTGGTGAAGAATGATAAGGTAAGAAGCTTTACAGTTTGTACACGATTCAATATCATCACATAATGACTTGATTAGATTACAGGAATGGAATTTTGTAGAACGGAACAGGATGAAAGCGGTCAATGGATTGAAGATCATGAGCAAACCACACGACTGAAGGCAAATTTTGTTATTACCGCATTCGGATCTGGAATCTATGATCCTCAAGGTGAACGTTCTTTATATCTTTTCATTTATTAGGTTAGGTTAGGTTGAAATGGCTGCTTCCCCACGCACACCATTGTAATACCATTCTAGTGTTGGGACAAAGTTCAGGCCATTTCAAGCCATTTGGAGCTTTTGATAAAGCGACACAGGTCAGGAAACGCAGTATTTTGCATCTCGCTCAATCCGTCAAGGAAAGGTGAGCCGAGGAAGATCGCTCTTTTCCTTGGAAGGGCGGGATATGTACAGAGAAGATGAGAGATAGTTTCTTCCTCATCCTCATTACCACAACTTCTGCATAAGGCATTGTGGGGAAGTCCCAATCTTTCGGCGTGCGAGCCAAAGGAACAATTTGCATCACATCCAGCGCTTGCTTTGCCGCATCAAAGAGACTGAAGCTGTCCAAATTCTCCTCATATGGAAGGTAGGCGGATCCAATCCACGTAGTCCTACCGCCCTTCCTGCTGTCCAAGCAGGCTGTCATGGTGTCATCGTTGCTATCTTTGGAAAAAAAGCGTTAAAGTTATTATTAACAATTAAACATGTTCTTGGCTTACCTTCCCCATTTCTGGGATACATCAACCAGGGTTGGTACGGGCGTATCCTCAGGCACTTTAGGATCAGGTACTTCCGTTTTGTGTTGCCCGCAATACCAGGCACATTGGATTCAGCTACTTGCGAAACTGTGTCATCCGTAGTGCTAGGTGCGTTGGGTTCAAAAACTTCCGTAACTGTGTTACCCGCAGTGCCCGAGGGCTTACCATCTGGAGCCTCAGGTGGAGCAGCTGAACCCGTTCCACTCTCTTGGGGGGGGGGGGGGGGGGCGGGGGAATATCCATTTTGAAAGACCTCGGAGTTATGGAAGAGATACCGTAACTTATAACGCCACCACATTTCGCCAAAGGTCCTAGCGACTCCTTGCTATTTACAAGTGTAACCGCTCAACTGTCACCTTTCGGATCCTCGTAATCCTCCTCGTTTCGTAATCTTCCACGATGACGCCTCTAGTTGTGGCTTACTCAACCGAATGATATCCAGAATAGCCTGAGGCTCGGCTGGTTCCACTGGGATCTAGGAACGCGCTCTTGATCGACTCGGGATCTTCTTCTTCATAACAACTTTGAGTTTAGCGCCTGGCCATGCTTCCCCGATTCTGGATATGGCTACTTTATAGAGATCGACAGTTCGACTAATCGTCGCGAGCCTAACTTCAATTTTCCTCCATTTCTCAGGCAGAATGGTGCCATCGGCGATAACAGCGATCACGATCTGACCTTTTAGCACTTGGCTATAGGTCTTCGTAGTAGTAGGAAGTAGATTGCTACTTTTCCTACTACGCTTAGCCTCAGGGTGATTAGGTTCCTTAAGGGACCTGAACTCTGTGTTTTGTTTGTGATTTGCGACGTTAGTCAAAAATTCAACTCAACCTCAACTCAACTATTCATCTCATCTTGCATACGTAGTAAATATAGATTGACATATGTGCCCATAATTATGAAAGTGGTCTAAGTCAAAATTTAAAAAAAATGAGTTTATCAGTTATTTCATACCACATTAGTTTAAACTAAATGTATTCAATGTAATTTTTACGAAATTGTCAAAAATGAACCATTAGATAGTGGTTGTAATTTCAACATTATATGGAATTCATTCAGTGTGTCAAATGCAATTCATTAAATATCTTCAAACAAGAAATATATGACTTAGACCACTTTCATAATTATGGGCACATATGGCGGATAAGAATATACAAAAATCATTAAAAATCCTCTTTTCTTGCAGTTATCGAAGCGCTTAAACCAGTATCGTTGGATAAATGGAATTTACCAGAAGTGAATCCGAAAACGCAGCAAACAACGATCCCACAAATCTTCTGCGGCGGAGATTTAGCCGGTAGCGCCGATACAACTGTTGAATCAGTTAATGATGGTAAAACTGCAGCTTGGTACATGCACTGTTATCTCCAGGTAGCAATTAAAAATCCAACAACCGAAATGAGAAATATTCAAGCAAACTCTCTTACAGGAACTACCATTCGACACGCCTCCAGATCTGCCATTATTCTATACTGACGTTGATCTCGTTGATATTTCCGTGGAAATGTGCGGACTTAAGTTCGAAAATCCATTTGGTCTAGCATCGGCGCCACCAACAACAAGCACCGCCATGATAAGAAGAGCTTTCGAGCAGGGTTGGGGATTTGCAGTTACCAAAACTTATGGATTAGATAAGGTTGGTTAATTTGTTTGCTTTGTTTCTAAAATTTGATTTATTTCTTTCAAGGATCTTGTAACAAACGTATCGCCGCGAATTGTGAGGGGCGTAACATCCGGACACAACTACGGGCCTCAGCAAGGTGCCTTCTTGAATATAGAACTAATTTCAGAAAAGTGCTGCGAGTATTGGTTGAGAAGCATAACGGAGCTTAAGAAAGACTTTCCAGAGAAGATTGTCATCGCTAGCATAATGTGCAGCTTCAATAAGGATGACTGGACTGATCTTGCCAAGAGATCCGAAGCTGCCGGAGCTGATGCCCTAGAGTTGAACTTGTCATGTCCTCATGGCATGGGGGAATCTGGAATGGGATTAGCTTGTGGACAAGATCCAGTTTTAGTAAAGAATATATCACTTTGGGTGCGAGCGGCTGTCAAGATTCCATTCTTCGTTAAGCTTACTCCCAACATAACCGACATTGTCTCAATTGCAATGGCAGCTAAGGAAGGTAACGCTGATGGAGTGTCAGCCATAAATACAGTGCAAGGACTCATGAGCGTAAAGGCAGATGGAAGCCCTTGGCCTGCAGTTGGTGTTGATAAGAGAACGACTTATGGCGGTGTATCCGGAAACGCCACTAGACCAATGGCTTTGAAAGCAATATCTTCGGTTGCGAATAAATTGCCTGGATTCCCCATTTTGGGCATTGGCGGAATCGATTCAGCTGATGTTGGGCTGCAGTTCTTGCAATGTGGTGCTAGTGTTCTTCAAGTATGTTCGGCTGTTCAAAATCAAGACTTTACTTTGATCGATGATTACTGCACAGGACTTAAGGCGCTATTGTACTTAAAAGCCAACCCTCCATCATATAACCCGCAATTGTGGGATGGTCAATCCCCTCCAACACCTCGACAACAAAAGGGAAAACCAGTTGAAGAAATTTTAGGAGACGACGGAAAGGTATTTTATATCAGTTTTAAAAACCGGTTATTTTACCGATTCAATTTTTAGATACTAGTTCATTTCGGACCATACAAAGAAAAACGCGACGAAAAACTAGCAGAGATTAGAGAAAAAAATGGACCGCTACATAATCCTCCAAAAGCTGTTTCCGAGAACAAACCCAGTTCAATCAAACCAGCCCCTAAGATAAAAGACATCATTGGAGTCTCATTACCGCATATTGGAACATACAAAAGTCTAGACAATAAAAAACAAGTCGTCGCCCTTATAAACGATGTAATATCAACCATACCCACTAGATCTATCTTTTCTATAACTACTTTTTCTTTGATTAGGACATGTGCATCAACTGCGGAAAATGCTATATGACATGTGCTGACTCTGGATATCAAGCTATTACCTTTGATACAAAAACGCACTTGCCGCATGTCACTGATGACTGCACTGGATGTACATTGTGCCTTTCGGTGTGTCCGATAATTGATTGCATTAGGTACAGTTCATCACACATTCACATTCACGTCATAAGTTTCAATTTTCTTCTATAAATTTCGTTTTAGTATGGTACCAAAAGAAATTCCGCATGTGATCAAGAGAGGATTGGACAAGAAGATAACCTTGGAATTGGATCCTCATTATAGCCCAATGCAATAGATTATTGCCTATTTAGCTAGTGTTAGATAAATGCGCTACAGTATTTAATGCAATAAAAAATACTCGGTAATTTGACGTTTTTGTTTTTGAATATTGCTGATAATTTAGCACGCGCAAATACTATGGTATCTCAGTCGTGTTAACCAAAGACCTGCGATCGCCAAACGAGCTTCACAATGGCCCCTGTGTTGAAATTTGAGTCGTCACGACACGATAAGTTGTTTGAGTTGAATAAAGTGACGTTTCAGTCGAATCACGACTTTCAGTACAGGGGCCCTAAACTCAACTTCGCATTTCCACGCTTGGCCCCTCTGCTGAAGGTCGTAATTCGACTGAAACGTCACTTTCTTCAACTAAAACGACTTGTCGTGTCGTGACTACTCGACTTTCAACACAGGGGCCAATACCTAGGATTTCTAAGAAGATGCAAGTTCCTTCCTCCATTCATCGGCCCGTGCTGTAATATACAAATCCTATATTCGGCCTATTCTCGAATACAACTCTTTTATTTGGACCGGGCTTCGAAAACTAAGCGGAGAAGACGATTTTTGCTTCACGATCAACCCTATGAGCCAACGTAGGAATGTAGCAGCCATGACAAAATTATATCGTTACTATCATAGGGATTATTCCATCGAAATAAACGCCCTCCTGCCTCCATGCCAATCTTACACCCACAATACCAGATTGGCCCACTCGCTTTCATTCTCCCTGCCTACGGCCCCCCTTTTCGTCCACTTTACTAGTTTGTAGGAATTCTTTCATAATTATAACCCGACTGTGGAGCAACCTTGCACAGTCTGTCTTTCCAGACTCCTACAACATTCAATGAAATCAACCTACCTTTCGAAATGTTAAAAAGCGTGGGACTCTTTACCTATATTCTTATTTTATTAACACCGCAGCTTTTTGCTAACGCCACCACGGTTTTTTACATTTCGAAATGTAGGTTGTTTCCATAGGCGGTCAAATGGTAGTAACGGCCTCAGGGACCTTTAGTGGTGCCGGAACACCAAAGCGACAAGTCCTGAGAAACGCCATCTGCGTCTTCACGACCTAAGATTTTCCGATATGCTACTGAATCCTACCTCCACCTCCACGAAAATGTTGCCTTTACATCGGGTGACCCCTGGATATTCTTGGTTATACAAGAGTAACAGACGGAGGAGGGTGAAAGGCGAGTGCCGGACTGATCCTCCAAGTTGGGGGTCGAGCGGCAGGCTGACAACCTTCCACCGTAAAAACCCACCCGTCACGAATCCTTAAGCCTCGGACAGGACAGGACAGACACAACGGCAACGAAATATGGAATATTTTCAAAACCTATTGAATCCTACCCCAAGAATAAAAGAAGGCCCACAAGCGGAGGCAATTGTAGCCCCTCAAGATATTCCAATAGAACCACCGACATTGGATGAGGGGCGTGAAGCTGTGAAAAGGCAAAAAAGCGGAAGAGAAAGGAATATAGATATATACCAGATATTTGTCGATTTTCAACAGGCATATGACTCGATAAACAGAGAAAGGCTATACAGGATGCTCTTGGAATTAGGAGTCCCCTCAAAGCTGGTACAACTGATCAAATGCGCAACGAATAGCTCACTGGCGAAAGTAAGGATCCAAAATGCACTAACAGAAGAGTTCGAAGTGCGACAAGGTCTTAGACAAGGAGATGGACAAGCCCCCATGCTTTACAATAAGGGAAAAACGTCAGTACAGAGAAGTGCATCCATGGTAACGCAGACTGTACAACTACTTGGATATGCGGATGACGTGAACATCGTGGGAAGGTCCTTCCTGACAGCAAAAGAAGTTCTATGTCGAATTAGGAGAGGCGGCAAAGGACATATGGATGAACATCAACGAAGAGAAAACAAAGGTTATGCAACAATCCAGAGCTGGAAGGTTTAGAATGGGAAGAAATATAACTATCGACGAACCCAATGTATAAGTAATAGTCTAGCTTGGGCCACAATTACAAAAAGAAACGATGAAAAGCAAAAAATAACTAGACGAATACTACTGGCTAATCGAGTCTTTTATGCCCAAAAACAAATCCTGCATTCAAGATTTGCTCACACAAAAACGAAACTTTCACTAGTAGGTAGACCCAGGAGGAGATGGATGGACTCTGTGAAGGCTGACGCAGAGGCAATGCTCAACATTCCGATAACTGCTGCAAGGAACCGTCATACTTTTTTTTTATGTGAAACACTAGAGACTTAGGGAAGGCCCCTTTGTACTGTCGCCTTGGAGAATTTCATTTGATACCCATACCGAGAGCGTTATAAAGAAAAGGGTGTTGGCCGCCATTTTGAGTTGGCCGCCATTTTGAATTTCCACATAGTTATTGTATTCTAACCTTTGTCATACCCTTTCATTTGATACCCATGTCGGGGCGGGGAACACAATTATAAAATTCGGCCACCATTTTGGAACCGCCATCTTGATTTTTTACAAAATGGTCAGACAGCTTGTCATCAGTGCTGCCAGATATACGTTTTTTTACGTATTATACGTTTTTCCAGGAGCTTCCGAGAGCAATACGTATTTTTATACGTTTTTTCAAATCGATAGGTTTTTTTTACCTATTTGGAGAATTATCCGTATTATTACATATTTTTAGGGTTTTTATGGTTCCTTAATAGGCGCGTTTTCATGGCCATGGCAGATTTGCGCTGCCGGCATATTATACTCGTATAATTCCGATGAGGATTGAGGACTAGTTATGGTTATATGTGAACACGGCTGCAAATATTTACGTCAAATTGTGAAATGTGAATTTGTCACTTATTGGCTGTTGACAACAGGTATGGAGAAGTCGCGCTGTTAGATTTTTTAAAATGTTTGTAATTGTTTTGAGTGCAGTGCAATATGGGCCATGAGAACTAATCTGAAAACGAAACTAAACATGACATGAAAAACAATACTACGATGTTTAATTAATTTTTTCTATCGCTATAGCTATTCGTTGTACTTCCTAAGAGACAGATAGCCGATACGTTTTTATACGTTTTTTTACCGTCCCCGCAAGCCACTTTTTTCCACAAAATACGTTTTTACGCAGTTCATGATCTGGCAGCACTGCTTGTCATGAGAACTATACATAATATGCAAAATGTTGAAGTTGAGCGGTTATATGTAAGTGGGTCAAAATCAAGTTGCAAGCTTTATTTACATACTACATACAGGTGAAGCTGTTAAATAAAATAAAAATCAAACTCCTATAAGTAACTAGAAAAAAGTTACTCGCCACTTAGTTGTAAAACTAAGAAAAAACTCACTCGGTAAAATCCAAGACCAATTTATAGGCCGCCCGAAGCACTGCAAGAGGAGCTTAACAAACACTGCAAGAGGAGCTTATTAACTTAAAACATTTCAAAAAATTAATAAAATAAATTAGGCGAGTTTTAAATTATCGAATGTGCTTCATGATGGATCTTCTTCTTATTTCCGTTCCTTACTGAAAGTACAGCTGTAATTTCATACTGTCATCTGACGTATATGTAAGAACAAAACTAAGAATTAATAAACATAAATCGCCCAGCAGTTAAGAACTAGTTCTAAAGTTAATAGCCTTAAAAATGGGAAATTTGTGGCCGATATTTCTCTTATCATAATTTATAACTTACAGGACATTTTTTTCATAATTTAATTTTATGAAGGGCCGCGCGCTCCATTGCAAAACATTCTTTAGTTTATATCGACTTTATGTTCTATCGAAAGAAATCACATCCTTATTTCGAATAAGAAGAAGATTAATATAAATTTATCCAAGACACAAATTTGCTTATTTCAAATAGGGAACAGGTGAAATTGAAACGATATTTGGGAGATGGCTGTCGCGGTTTTGTGTTTAATGGCATTTTCCTTAATTTCGTTCAAAAAGTGTTTAATTTAACGTTTTTAATTTCAATAAAATCAAATTAAAATACTCTTGGTAAATTTATTCATTGGTGTAAAATAAATTCTATACTAATTAATCCGCGAACAACGCGTTAAAAATCAATCACGATTTTCCGCCTTTGTACATGGGAAGATGGAAATACGCGCGAATGTTATCTTTTGTGATTTTATTTTAGAATTTATTGAGGGTATTCATTTTTTGTAGCATAAATACGGCTCAAGTTTTGTGTGCCCGATTAGCAATTAAATTAATTAAAGTTTTCATAATTTTATGGGTTAAAAATGTTTCCAAATTGATTTTATAAAATGGAACTGCGGCGTTTAAGTAATGTTGAATGAAAAGTCATTTTTAATAATGTAAAAACGATTAGGGATAAAAGAGTACTAATTGGATTATAATATAGTTATCTTGCGAGTAGATCTTATCTGTAGGATAACCTAAGAAAGAAAGGAATTTTTCCCATATAAAATGTCGCTTCGGTAGAATCGTTCACACACGGACATTTCACCGAGGAGCATTGTGAATTCCTTTACTAGTCCGTGAGAAAAAATGTTTAATTTCAATTTAAATATTGGTTTTACTTGTTAGCAGAAGGAATAAGTTACTAGCTACGTGCTGGCAGTGGACCATGGTAGGCGCAATTAAAATCAGATGTTTATGGCTGAAGGAAAATTTTGAAATGGTGGGCTCGCATTAGAAGTATTTTCTGTACTTAGAAGGCGCAAATCCAAAGTAATAACAGAACCAGCAGAGGTATTTATGTCAGACGCACGAATGAGCATCCAAATAAGTTACAGGGTTGTGAGTTGCCCAAGTCCATTTACATCGGACCCGCAATTTGACTAATTGCCTCTTTACGCCCATATGTGAAGCCGTAAAATCAATCAGTTATGGTTTACTTTCGTTGTGGTGATTGTACTTAGCTTAACCAGATGTCTTAATCGCTAATATCGGATATGGGGAAGCATAGTAATGAGTTTAGAGTAGATTAGGTTCGTGGCCTCGAGTAGGCACACATTCTGAAGGTGGCGGTGGTGGTGAATTGGTTCAGGAAAAATATAGGAACATCTATGATGAGTTAAGATAAATCGATGATGAATGTGAAGAAATGAAGAACCGCTTCTTTCGCGGTTCTACAACCGGGATCCGATCCTGGCCCCTCGCAACTGTTCTCTCTACTGGTTCCGATTCGGAACCGATGCCATCCAGTTTGACATCCCTAAGTTCTGAGCGTCCTGGTGTACACCATCCTTCCAGCGGAGATTGGGTCTCCCATGCTATCGCACACTCCATAGGTTTTACCACAGAAAACTTGCGGAGCAGGCTCATCTTCACTCATACGAGCTAGATGCCCCGCCTACCGGAGCCTATCTCTGCACTCGTAGATATCGTTATTGTAGAGTATCAGGAATCGTCCTTCCTCTCATACTTACTTCTTCTTTTTTGATCCGTTAGCTGGCGGTTCGAACGGGATGTCCCCGCAACGGATACGCTGCTGTCGGTGCCGCTGGGTCTCGAAATCTATTCACGATTCGTTTCCATTCTTGCCGGTTTTTGGCGACGTCTCGAGCCTCGGTAACTGATAACCGTTGATTATTTAGGTCACCCTCGACATTCTTCAGTCAGGTTTTCTTCGGTGCCGATCGCTGGATTCTCCAGCCTGCGGGACGGTCTCGCCAAAGAAGTTTACTTACTTAATGTTCCTTTAATCCCTCATGGGACATAGGGCGGAAGCAGTTGCCTTCCAGCGGTCTCTATTTTGCGCGACAGCTCAGTTCTGACCAGGATCTCCCAGTTGTTGCGGCCTCTGCTAGTAGCGTTCTCCTCCACGTTGTTCTAGGTCTTCCGACTCGACGGGATTTTCGTTTTCGCATCGCAAGGTTTGGCCATCCCAATTCCATTTCCTTCGCCTGATTTGGTAGTATATTCTTTCTTGGCCGGCACGGCGCCATAGTTCTTCATTTAAAATTCTATCTTGCCAGCGGATTTTTAGGATTCAACGCAGGCATCTGTTGATGAAAACTTGTAGGCGCCCTGTGATGAATTGGGTGATTTTCCATGTTTCGCAACCGTACAAAACTGCCTTAACGTTGGAGTTGAACAGCCGCAATTTGGTGTTAGTTGAGATCTCCGGTGATCTCCATATGCGGAACAGGCATGCATATGGGCTTCGTGCTTTATTCATTCTGGAACTGACATCTTCTTCTGCCCCACAGACTAGATTTTTTCCCAGACTTCCTTTTTTCATCTGTGAACTCTCTTTTGTGAGCTCTTTATATTTCTCTTCACATGCCCGTATTCTCTGAGACTGCTACACTGTTCGGTACGCAGCATTCTCATGTTCAGTTTGCCAACTTGCATTCATTATCGAACCAGTCGTTCCGATCTCTACGACTTCAGCCTAAGATGGAATCAGCAGTACTGATGACAGCATTTTTAAGGCGGGTCCAGCTCTCATCGACGCCCGGCATCTCATTCCCAGGGCTTACTCTTCTGAACACGAGATCTAAGGCATAAACCGTAGCTGCTTCTGGTGATTTCATTGCGTGGTGCAGCCAAAGTCTAGTAATAACAAGTCTTTCATCTTCATACAAAATTTTCACCCGGTTGGTTGTGTGCGTGCATATATGAACATCACTGCTGAGCAAAACTCAACGCATACTTCGTGAACTCGGCGAGACAAAGCCAGATTCTCTTTTTACGATAAAGTATGAAGAACAGAAAAGGAAAGAAAATTGAATCAGTTTTTTTTTTATTTCATAAATCAAAACAAACGAGCAAATATGCACCAACACATTAACATTATCCCTATAGAAACTCATAAAATTTTCTGTTGGGTGGTTGTATGCTAGCGCTTATAAAAATATTGCATTCTCTCTCTGATAGCCTGACATCGTCATTTGAAGAACTTATGCTTATAGCTGTTCGTCTTTCACTCATTAACCTTATGAAGATGAAAGACTTGTTAATTTCTAGACTTTGGGTGCAGCTGTGCTGATTCGAATCTGATCAGCGGATACAAAGTTTTCAGCGTTGTAATGCGCTCTTGGAACCACTGACATATAGAATGGACTGCTTATGAGAAATTTTTCATGGCACCAATTTGTTCCATAGGCTACAAACCTTTTTTCACTCCATGTAAACACCGGAATCACTTTTGAAATTTACATTTTTTTAAATACGTACTTAAAACATTAAAACAACACAAATATTTTGTTTAAAAAAATTAATAAACACTATTTTCACTTTTTCACCTTTTAAAATGCCTTTTTTTCATTAATTTGCAAATTTTATGTGTATCTGATTTAAGTTCTCAACGCCTGTCTTAGCAACTGACATTCTCACCGGGGGCTTATGGGGAAAAGAGCAAAAGATATAAACATCACTATACCCGTCTATTTTTTTCTAATTGATTTAACGCAAAAGATATAAACATCACTATACCCGTCTATTTTTTTCTAATTGATTTTATTTCTGAGTGCTTCTGTCAGTTTGGGGGCTTATGGATGAGCGAGCGACTATACCTTTTTGGTGCCATCGGTTTGTATGGGAATAATTGCTGATGAGCAGTCCATTATTATATGTCAGTGCTTGGAACACCATACCAACAAGATAATGATCCAAGTCGAAGTTGATACCTCGGTACGTTCGTACCGTCATCAGACTCGAAAGATGGCGGCAGTCTATCAACACATGGTCTATTTGGTTGCGAGTGGCTCCATCAGGAGATATTCGGGTGGCTTTGTGGATATCTTTACGCGCAATTCTAGTACTTGCAACGACTAAGTTCATTAGTATTTTCATGCAAGCTGTGAGTGCCGACATATTGCCTGTCATGGCCTACTTTGGCGTTCAGATCTCCCAGTATGATTTTTCGTCATAGTTGAGGGAGGCTATAAGTTCCCGTTCAACTAATTCGAAGAATTCTTCTTTTTCATCGTCCGTCCGTCGTCTGTCTATTTCATCTTCTGAGTTTTATACTTTGATAGGGTGTCGGCTAGATATGTAGCTCGAGTTCTGTACAGAGTTCGAACATTCCATGAAAAAAATTCGTTAATCGTTTTGCTTTTTTCATTGCCGTGGTCGTTGTCGTCTATTCCATTATACGAGGTATGTTGCTCGTTCCGTAATAATTCTTTTTGCCGGATGAAGTTATTAGTCTCACGCCAACCTTGCTTGGAAGGGACTAGCCCGATTCCACAGCAATTTACTTTGCTTTGTTTTACAGCAATCATATTTTCATTCTTTTTGCTGTAGGCTGTGAAAGCTCTTTGTTGCATATTGCTGCGACCGCTGTTGCTTGTTTTTATGTGGCAAGCTTACAAATGCTGTGGTTTGCTGGTCCGGCTGCGAATGCAGCATTTGACAGCAAAGTATTTTAAAGCCGAAGCATTTGCAGCCGGAACAGTTTGCTGCTGAAAGCTTTTCAGTAATTTGAAGCAACAGCAATACGAAGCAAGAAGCTTTCACAACTCGTCTTCTACTTTAGGGGGAATTTTAGTCCAAGCTAATCTCAATATTTTCAAATCAATAAAACGATATATCTGCGCTCTTTGCTCAACTAATTTTTTTCTCAATATTACAGAGATATACAAAAGACGATGTCTAATGTCAACTATGGAGAAATACACTACAACACATCAAGCTACGCTGAGAAAGACTTAAATGCAATAAAAAATGAATTCGACAACAATTACAATGAGCCACCATTCAAACTGAACGCTGATAATCCGAAGGAATATCGGAAGGGAAGCGACGAAAGATGCTTCTATAACTCATCAGCAACGGTGCCCAATACAATATTGATAACAAACAATTATTCACAAGACAACGGTGCACCGGGACTGATTAATAAAAATGTTAACAAAAGCTCCATTACAATTGTGACGCACAATTCCGACGCCGATCCCCTACTAAATACAATGCCAACATCATCAACAAGTTCTACTGTAGTTTTAGATAGAATAAATATTTGCATAAATAATCACTTCAACGACTCGAAATCCAACATTAAGAAAAGTTCCTTGCTGCCGGAAACCGCTTACCAGTCAGAGGCGCACAAAATTAAGCCAGAGCCTGACTCGACAACAAATAATGTTTCAACAATGCGCGATTTAAATAATCAACAGGAGACACAGACGCGAATTTTTAGTATTGGCGAGGATGTTCTGGTGCAAAGGAAGGATGCCAGGTTTTACTTGGGCACTATTGTGGCAATTGGTCGAAACCAGTGTTTGGTTAAGTTTGACGATAACACGGAGTATT
The DNA here is from genome assembly GCA_949987705.1 of Thereva unica. Classification (NCBI taxonomy): domain Eukaryota; kingdom Metazoa; phylum Arthropoda; class Insecta; order Diptera; family Therevidae; genus Thereva; species Thereva unica. The sequence continues at coordinate 111,315,964 of OX465284.1, forward strand.
GGTCGAATTTCGAGGAATTATCGAAGCTTAGTGCAAATGAATCGAATAATGATCCTATGTGTGTTGTCTGCAAGAAGGTTAATAAAGCTGATATCGTTGAGGTGTGCGAACGCTGCGGTAGGGGGTATCATCGTCACTGTAGCACGGAAGGCAGTTTTCAGAAGAACGGGATATGGTATTGCAGAAGGTAGTTGTATTTTTAACTTTATTGTGATTGGGTATTCATAATTTTTATTTACAGATGTACTGCGCCTAATGGTTTTAGGGTTAGTGGTAAAAACGAACGCAATATCTTGGAGCACAAGTCACAATTACCCTATGATGTAAGTTCAATAAAAAAACTACGAAACACCATCATTTAATTACATTAATTATACATATTGAGCTAGACATCGCCGGCGCTGCAGCAGTTGTCGGCCAGCTGATAGGAATGGTCTTTTTTAGCAGGCATAACACTGCAACAAGGTTGTTCGCCTAAGCCTCGATGGTTGCAACGCCGGCGGAGTCAGAAACAAATGAGGTGATGGACCTTGCGCAGGAGAGGGCCCAAAACAAAATCTTTGTAGTATTAGAAGTCTCCTTGCGAACTTCTCCCATGTGATATGCCACCTCTATATTCATGTCCCGGCCATTCTCGCATTAAGTGAGACTCAAGTCACCGATACTGATTTCGAGCAAACTCTGTATTACTAAAATAATGCTGGCAGGAATGTTTTTTTTTCATTCCTCATTCTACCAAATCTATAAATCCTAGGCCAAATAGATGGTTTAATGGAGAATGTACGAACGCAATTAAAGCAAAGGAAGCCGCCTGAAGAGGGCGTACAAATGTTCCCCAAACAAATCACTTCGGCGTGAGTATATGAAATCGAGAAACTCTTGTAATTTCATCATCAGGAAGGTCGAAGCGTTATTTGACGACAAGTTGAGAAGTAAGATCCTCAATACACACGTGGGCAGCAAAAACTTCTGGTCTTTGGTAACTTCCATCAAGAAGAATTTTACGTCTCCCACAACCCCTCCATTTATTAATGGGGAGGAGGTGATAACAGAAAGCAAATCCAAGGCCGACTTATTGGCATCTCTGTTCGCCTCAAATTCTACTTTACCTGAAGCTGATACCCCACCACCGGCTCTCGAGCCCATCGACGGAATTTTCTTCAGGACTCGTGTGGTGTACAAATGTCTCAAATAGCCGACATCAATAAATTCACTGGCCCTGACAATATTCCCCCTATGGTACTCAAGAAATGCGCCTCACCTCTGGCTAAACCTTTGCGCAAACTTTTCGCCCTGTCATACTTCTCCGGAGTTTATCCCAACTCTTGGAAACTAGCTCATGCTCAGCCCATTCCCAAAAAAGCCCTTTAAACTACCGCTCAATAGCAAACACTTCTGTTCTCTCCAAAATCATAGAGATAAAAATCAATAGAAAGCTGATGAAATATCTGGAATCCAACCAAATTTTACACGACAGGCAGTACGGCTTTAGACCGAAAAGATCTACTGGCGATCTTCTTGTGTGTGTCTGACTGAGGCTCCCAACCAAAACATCCATCGCTTCGGTGAGTCTGGTCTGGTTGCTCTAGCTATTTCCAAAGCTTTCGACAGAGTATGGCATCTCGCTTTGTTATCTAAACTCCATGCTATTGGTATCGACTCAGTTCTAAGGAACTGGATTGAGAGCTTTCTTTCGGATGGCGTCGAATCCAACCCGTATTGGATGGCGTCGAATCCAACCCTCATTCTATCGCGGCCGGCTTTCCCCAAGACTCGATTCTCTCACCTGCCCTCCTGTATTTTTTAATGATCTGTTCTCAATTCCCTCCAACCCACTTCACAGTTTTGCCAATGACGGTACTCTGCGTTACTCGCACACCTTCGATAATAAAAGACAAGCACGTATCAGATCTTGTCTCGTAGACCGTGAACTCATGTCCAATTCTATTAACGGGGACATTGAACTCAATCTTGCTTGGGGCCTCAAGAATCATGTCGAATTCAACGCAACCAAAACAAAGCATTGTCTTATCTCTACAAAAACCTGCACCGCCCGTCTCTATCTCAGTGGGCAAAAAGAATGTAATGGCGACGCATCTCTTAACATTCTAGGCGTAACCTTATCTTCAGATCTGCGATGGAATGATCACATATTCCAATTCGGCAAACAAGCTTACCAATGCCTGGGATTCCTTAAGAAATGCAAGTTTCTCCTTCAGCCAACTGCCTTCGCTACAATATACAAGTTCTACATTCGGTCCCGCCTTGAATACAACACGCTACAGCCCTCCTCTTCGCGCACATAACGTTTCAGTAGTACGTTTATAAATAGAACAACTCGATTGTGGAACTGTCTTCCACAGTCGGTGTTTCCGAACTCATATAACATCTCAGAGTACAAACGCAAGGTTCATCGACATCTGCTCATACACCCTCCAGACCCCTCACCTATCCTTTCTCCTCTGTCCTTCAAATCAAGCTTACTACTAGACATTGACCTTGACTTGAACGACATGACAGACTAGTAGTACAAAGGGTAATTCCTAAGCTTGACTTGACCACATAAAAATAAAATATATTCATTTTCAGGTGGATTCATTGTCCTGGGACGATCATCATAGAGTTAATTTGGAGCAAATTTATTGTTATTGTGGAAAAAATGGCGAATGGTACAATCGTATGCTGCAGTGCTGCAAATGTGAAAATTGGTTTCATGAAGATTGTGTAAGCTGTTTGAATTTTCCATTATTTGCGGGTGATAGGTAAAAGTGAATTTAAAACAAATTAAAAACCTCCACTAACACAATCTCATTTCAGATTTTTCGTCTTTGCTTGTTCCATGTGTAATGGCGGAAAAGAATTCTTACGTCGTATCGAAATGAAATGGACCGACATAGTCCATCTAATTCTCTTCAATATAACAAAAAACAATCAAAAGAAATACTATCACGCCTCAAGAGTAATAGTTCCTTATGCCATCGACAATTGGCCGTTGCTGCAGCTCCAACCTAATGTAAATAATGAAAGATAAAATTTATATTAAGTTAATCCTAAGAAGATAAATCTTTTTCTAGATGAGAAATCTGTCAGCAACTGAGATTCGAGATAACGTTATAAAAACACTTTCGTTAAATTCGGCTAGATTTAAATGCGGCAGAGAAATAAAGAAGGGGACATGCTTTTATGGCTTACGGACGCGAATACCGCCGCCTCCAACAAAAATAATTGTCGATCAGGAAGTTGAGCTCACTGACCAGTATATCCAGCAGCACTTTAAGCTGAATGTTATTCCATTAAGGTAGGTCAAACTGATTCAGATCGGTATAAAATTGTAATAATTGCATTTTTGTGTGTTTACAGTTGCTTAGAGGACATTCCTAACGATGTTGATGCGAAAATGAAAAGTACATTTTCGGGTGAAAATTCCGACAATGAAACAAGCAGCACAAGTAGCGAGCAGAAGTCCACATCAGACGATGAAATTCCTCTACAGCGAATAATCGAAAAGCAAGAAATGAAGAAGGAGCTTGAATTAAAATCTAGCCTAAAAGCATTGCCTATTAATAAAACACAAACCGACACAAACATCATACCTCGAATGCCTGTTCTAGGCCCATTGGGGGCTGATCCTACTAATAATTTTAGCATAGGGGATTTATCCGATAAAAGTCGCGATACGGTCGATTTTGAGGTGACCAAAGACGATGAAAGTATGGATGTTGATGTTGAAGAAGTGCGAATTGATCCAGTTGAGAAGCATCACGTTAAGCATAGCAGAAAGAGAAAATCACCATTTTTGCCTACATTAGTGCAGCAGGAAAAGATGGACGCTGATGTTATTGAAATATATGATTCATCAGATGAGACTTCCAGTCGTGGAACATTAGATTTAATTATCCCACCGCCAAAAAATTTCCAGGGTAAAAATAATCCATTTAGATTAACGCCGAAAAAGAAAGAAGATAATAATAATGAAAGTAAAGTGAAAATAACAAAACCAGTGATAAATAGGCCAGAACTTTTTCAATCTTCTTTCAAAACTAAAGATCTCAGTCAAACTGCTGCTGGTCAGTTAAGAATTGTAAGGACTGTTAAAAGAAGACTGAGTGCCAAAGACATCATGATAGGACCAAATAAAGAAATTAAAAGGCGTCGATTAAGAAGGAGATCGGGGAAAGTTGAGGTATGTTTTTTATGTATTTATATGTAAAGTTTAAACATCTGTATCTAATGTTTTGGAGTTCCCTGTAAGCTGTAATTTTAGCAAATGTATCTCCACTGTGGTTTACTGCCCTCCTCGAATTTTCTTCTTGATTGAAGCTATCGAGTTGGAAGTATGGATGTCCGAACCTACCCATAACTTTAAGAATATCGTAATTGGGGGAGATTTTAATGTAAGCTTTTTACTCCACAAAATCTGAATCAGTTGGTCCAGACAATCTTCCACCCATTTTTCTAAAGCTAATTTTACCTTGATCCTCTCCTGTATCACTTACATTTTCTATAGCGGCCTATCAAAGTCTGGTTTCCGCAAAAGGAGTAGTTGTGAAACTGCACTGCTGAAAATGATCGTCGACCTGCGGGTGGATCTTTATTCTGATGACATCGCTTTTCTTGTGCTTCTTGACACTTCAGTTAAGCTTTTGACAGTGTCAGCCATAACCTTCTTGAAATTAAGCTAATAGACCACATGAGTTTTGCATCCACAGCCGCGCCCCTAATTCAAGATTACTTACATAATCGATCTCAAAAAGTTTGGCTACAACGATGTTCCGCAAGGTTTCATATTAGGACCGTTGATTTTCAGCATGTTCATAAAATAACCTCACCAATATCGTGACGAGTTGTAAGCTGCACATTGATGCAGATGATGTCCAAATTGATTTAAATAGTCCCATTGGATTGGACCTGGGGTAGTAGTACCCTGGCTGGTGGTAATGCTCAAGAGCTGCGCGGTGAGTTGTAGACGGGCGAGGGTCGTCTTCATTCCAAAGATAGGAAGGTCACGACTCCGCGAAGGACTATAGGCCGATTAGCCTTCCATACTTCGTGCTTAGGACTCTTGAAAGGGCCATCGACTCCCACAACCGTCAATCGGTATATGTGGACTTCACTGTCACCAGCTCAACATGCCTATGTTAGTGGTATATCCACCCAGACAGCTCTGTACGAGGTGATGGGAACCATCGAAAAGACGAAGAGATTAGATATAAGAGGCGCCTTTAACCGAGACGGTAATCAAATACGCTAACAGAGGTACACCAAAAGGAGGCGGCATCTCTCCGATACTGTTTTTGTAACGATGAATGAATTACCAAAACTAGACAAAAGCGGAACTAAAGTAGTAGCATACCCAAATGACCTACCTAGTGATTATGGTGTTCGGAATGTTTCCAACAGTGATTAGTGAAATAATGCATAGATGCCTGCAGCTGGACATACTTGAACCTTATCCTCCAGAGTGAATTTTGTTGGTCTAATACTGGATTTTAAACTTAACTGCAAGACGAACAGCGCCGAAAGGGTAAAGAGAACCTGTATAGGCTTCGACGCCTGTAAAAAGACTTATCAAAAGATGGAGTCTAAAGCCAAATATGGTCCTGTGGATGTACAAAGCTGTGGTACGCTCAATTCTCACGTATCTTCTTCTTTAGAGGCTCCGGGATCGTTCCTGGCCTCGCAAAAAATGAGTCAGTCACTGCAAGAACGATGCAGCTCCACGCTTCACAACACTAGATGTTGACCCACCTTGGAATCACATTCCATCACATCCCCCGCTACAAAACCAAAGCAACTTCAAAAGTGCACTTCTGGAGCCGCTCCACCCCCACAGCGAAAGATACGACAATGTGCGACTTCAAAGCAAATTAACCTGCAATACTCTAAAATACGGAGCCACACCACTCCTACATTGAACGACAGAAATGCTGGTCGATCCGTAATAATTCTTTTTTCCGGGTGAGGTTATTAGCCTCACGCCAAACTTACATGGAAGGGACTAGTCCGATCATATTAGTGTATCCTCTCATAGGATAGTTACCAGTAGCCACCGCTAGGAGGTTATAATCTCACTTCCATCAGTCCGAAATAGTTGCGACACGTGCATGTTATGCTACATGTTATTCCCTCTACTCCGCTTATGACTGACCACCCTACTACTTACTCTACAAAAAAGTCAGATTGCATTGTCACGCGAACTATGCATATATGCAAAATTTCAAGGTGATGGGTCATATTTTCTACGTTTTAATCTATTAAATGTCTTCCGCCATCTTAAGTTGGCCGCCATTTTGAATTTTGGATGACGCCACATAGCTAATTGTATTCTACTTGTAGTATTCTATCATTTGATACCCATGTAACGGGTCGGAGAGTACAATTGCAAAATACGGCCGCCATATCTGAACCGCCATCTTGATTTTTTTACAAAATGGTCGGATGGTAAAATTACACTTCCAAGAGTTTCTTACATAGTTACAAGTGAAGCTAATAAAAGCGTATTAATAATAAATAAAAAAAATTCTAGTAGGCCCTCCTCTATAGGGAACTCTGTCAATTTTTAAATAAATAGTGTAAAACAAAATCATTGTGCATATCTATGATTATATGTAATCTTTTATTTTTTGCAGGTTATAAGTACTACAACACTGCAGTCACTACCTAAGTCAGCCGCATACCTGCCACTTAGGACAGACTCAAAGGAGCTACCACTGTCCCTAATTAGATCAACCTTGAACTCGACGGCTTCATCGACCACAATGCAAACCACGACACCAACTAGTTTAGGCTCTATATCAAACGTATTCAGCGGAAGACGATTGCGACAACGGCGAGAGAAGAACTACTCAGACTCGCAGCGGAGAAACTCAAACTCTAGTAACGGTACAGTAGGCTCCAACTCGGGCAGTTCTGGCATACCAATCCCAGGATCACCAAACAAAAGCGGCAATCAATCCGACGTCTCATTATCGGAACTGAAGACATCAGTAAACATGTATTTCGGTGCACCGAATCGCATCGCGAATGGCGAGAGTTTCGCCGTGAAAGCGAAGCGGTTCTCCGCCAGTGGTAAAGTTCAGTATTTAATTGAATGGGAAGGAATCTCGTAAGTTTTGCTGATCGATTTCTTGCACGATGATTTGTGACACGATTACAATTAATACGCATAAAAAAATTCATTTAGATTATTTATTAATTTTCGTCGTCATGTTCAAGCTTCAAAAGCTACTGTTCATTCCACCATTAAATTGGTATAGATATTGTGAGACCAATTTGGTTATTATTAAATAGTTATATTCACACGAGAGAAAAATACAAAAAAGAAACGTCTGCTGCCAGAAACAAAATACAGGTTGTTATGTGCAATGGCGGTTTAGTAAAATTATGAAGTGTTCAATTAATATAGAAGGAAAAATTCCAGTTTGGGGCAAATATAGATATTTTGCTCCAATTGGACGGAATTCACTCAATTTGCCGCCTTTTTTTCGTCTTTTTAAGACTTTTTTCATTTTGGTTTTGTTTTATTTTATTTTTTTTGAAATGTGCTACTAAAATTTTTTTTGTTTCGTCTTTTATACGCACATGAAAGGAAGACCACAGAATTCCATATTATCTGTAATTAACTAAAAGAAATAAATTTTTTTTCCTGTTAATTTTATGAAATGTTTTTATTTTTTTAATTAAATTTTTGTTTTCTTAAGTAAAATTTGTAAATTTGTCTAGTTCGTAGTGTACTAATTTTTATATTTTAACATTATCATCATGAAAAGTGATGACTGAAGTAGCTTGTTGTGCGAAAGCACTTTTTCTACACCAGTTTGCTCGCCTTTTCTATTAGATTTCCGAAGTCCACATTCTATCGCTTAAGCCTGCACTACACTACTCGCGAAGTTGATCGAGATCGAGATTGTAGAGAGGCACTTCGATTTATTTTGTGTAACTTTACTTCGCTTCGGGTGAGTTCGTATCTCTGGCAGTTTTTGCGCCCGAGTCAAAGAACTGGAGGTGTGCGGGGTGCCGGGCAACTGAGCTCCAACAAAATACCATGTGGCTTATTCAATGAAGTTGGTTTTCGGCCGAATTACCCTGACTCCCCGTCTTGGATTTGACTGGATTGCTATGCAGACATGTAAAATTGCCAGAAGTTCTACCTGGACAACGCTGTCGAAATTAGGCAGGCGGAAGTTTTGCTGCAAGTTAATTGATGGGGAAAACACTTCAGCTCATACACCCGACTCTGATTTGGATCCGTCTGTGTAAAAGACAGCGTCGTGGTCTGGTTGGAAATCTTCCCAATCCTCTCTGGTAGAGATTCGGATATTAAGGTCACTGCCGAAATTTAATTTGGCGACCGTCTAGTCGGTATGGTACAGGCCGCCTGCTGCCATGTACATATATATACATTGTCAACGGCTGCATCTGAGTTTGTAGTTTGTGTTTCTTCTTTGATCCGTTAGCTGGCGGTCTGTGCGGGACGTCCTCGCATCGGATACGCTGCTGTCGGTGCCGCTGGGTCTCGAATTCCATTCACTACTCGTTTCCATCCTCGACGACTAACTCACTCTAACCTTGATGACTGTTAGTTCATCTAAGCGCTCACTGAGCTATTCAACGGAGACAGCCTCTTCGTTAGATAAAGCCGTTTTGAAACCCTTTATCTATGCTTGGAGTTTATAGTGAACTGTTTCAAGCCCCTCTAAGCACTCGTCGTTGATTAGCAGCACCAGGGTTCTACTATATCGGTGGGGTTCATCGGCCTTGAGCACCTTCCAGTTGTGCATAGGGAGGTCCCTGTTGTGGCGCCAAGATACTCGAGAAATTTGCCCCATCACGAACTCCAGGACCACCTCTGGTACTTTGGCCGAGAGCAGATCCGGGAGTCTGCCAGTACTAGAAATGGCATCGGTTAGTGCCACTAAAAGGGGTCTCCTGAAATAGAAGCTTCTCCGACTATAGTTGATCTTGTGAGCCGTTTTGTCATTGTACTGCGGGAGGTTACCGCTCCTGTTGTCCTTGCGTTCTGAAACGCTTTCCACTCTTCAACGACTTCTTGAAATTTCGCTTTATTGGTCTTGTCCTTCTCCGAGATGGTACTGGCGGCCTCATTCTCTGCAATTCTGCCGAGAACGAAGAGGGCGCTATTGTTCCTTCTCTTGCTCGTGATCTGTTTCTCAGATGTGCCATTGTCACTGTGGCTGGTGCCTCTTGGCACGCCTGTAGATATGTTGCCTACTTTGTAGTACTGTGCTTGGTACTCGCAAAGCCAGAGCTGACGATTGTTCCACTTGGAGCAAGCTGAGACACCGAGGGGAAACGTTCGTAGTCCTTGTACGTTTCTGTGCCGGGTCGTCTATGCATCCGCTTATTTTGTTTTTTTTCATAATTATTTTTTTTCGTGTGGGAACGTAAAGCCGGAAATGAAGTCCACATTGCAGTCCCGCATACCTGAATTTGACACTTGTACACACCGAGCTTGCCCAGGCAACGGCGCACACCTTTGCTACCAGCCTGTTTACATCCACTGCTTCGCCACGGCACGGTACCTTTTCACCTTGGCTTAAAAGTCGCGACTCAGACTACGGGTACCCGTTTCCAACCGCACCGCTTTTGCTGATGTGGTAGTGTCTTCCCAAATGAAGCCTTATTTAACGATGATGTAGTGTCGTGAATTTAGAAAGGTATGTTGAGATTGTTTGGACATATACAGAGGATGAACGAAAAGAGATAGACGAAACAAGTATACCTCAAGTAGATTGAGGAAGTTTTTAGCAAAAGCCAGCTTAGGAGTCCCTCCCAAAATAAATTGCAATTATTGACAGACGTTGAAGCCTTAATTCAAGTGCATTCTCAAAAGGGTCAAAACGAATGACTAGTAAATAATTGGACAGAACCTATGAAAGCTCATTCTTTGTTAATTAAATTATGTGAGGAGATTTTTGTGTAGGATTTAGTCATTTCTTATGACCCTCATCCCGTGGCCTGAATTTTTGCCTTGAAGCCAAGTATCACCATACACTCACCGGCCGACAACTGAGGTTCACGGTGTGAGTCTGCAGCCGCCTTAAGGTATTAACAGATTAGCGCGGAGGCGGTGACGGCGGCCTGTACATTTAATTTCTCCGCGCCGCTTGCCAATTGTGTTAGCAAATATGGTGGTCCGTGTATTTTAGACGCGTTTGCGACTTTAGAGTTTTCGTTGAGGCCATGAACATTTAGGCACTTGAATTCTGCCGACTTCGGCTATGTGCCTTTAGGGAATCATGACGTCACCTGCATACCACGGCCTGTCAGGCGGCTACCAGAAGTCCTCATCCCTCCGATTAATGTGTACAGAAATTCATCTCAGATAGTTTCTACGAATTTTCACTAGAAGGTCCTTCAGTAACATTATTTATGAATGTGCTAGAAAAAAGTTACTTTAGAGTTTGAAACCCCTAACAAATATAATAAGGAGATATTAATAAAGTTGACAACTTAAGAAGCAAATGCCCCCTTTTTATTTTCAATTATTAAAATGTAGAGTTTCCTTAATTTAACTTTGTTTTATACTTAACAAAAAAAGAACAAAGTAGCACTCCTTAAAATTTTCTATTTGTAGATACAAACACGCCATAATCGAATTGAATGTGGGAAAAAATTTAGAGAAAGCAATGAAAAGCTGCAAAAAAATAGCATAAAAAAATAAAATATTATTAAGTACATTGACACACTCGTATGTACTTAAAATATAATATGTAGTATATATAATTTTGAACATAATAAATACAAATACATAACGAACAATAAAATCAGATAACATTTACTACAAAACAAAAAAAAACAAATATCCATAGTAATAAATACACCAAGTACGGCGGCATTGGCCAATGCCGTAGAAACTTTTATTTTTATACTGAAAATATACAACAATAACAACAGAAAACAATGCCTACAGTTAAAAAACACAAATTAACAATAAAAATTTACAATATTCAATAAACAAACATTTTTTATAAATATTTTGTTTACAATGTGTGTTCAGCAAAAGTATTTGTAAATGTAATTTTAATGTAAATTTCGAAGGTAAGCCAAAACACGACATGAAACAGAAACAAACAAACAAACTTAACATTAAATACACAATATCAAAGAAACTTCACTGCCAATGAATATTTCAATTTTTTTTAGATAAAATTAAATGAAAATTAATTAAAAATTATTTATAAAACTTTTTATTGGGTAGATGGTCAACAAAAGTCGCTCCAAGACACCTTTACCGAAATTTTTTAAATAATCGCGCACGAAATTATATAAACTAAATTAATTTAGAAATTCTGACTGTTATAAAAAAAATATATTAGGATATTTTAACGAACTCAGGTTCAAGTAAAACAAAAAAAAATGATTAGTTACGTTGCAATTCATTGGAAATAAAAAAAATGAAAAATTTAATAAAATATTAATTGAGTACATTTTGTATGTTTAGTTCAATCAGCGTTTTTCTTTATTTCAGGTTTTTTTGGTTTAGTGTGTAAACAAGGCTAATGAAGTCCATCCAACGGTGACACAGCCCAAATCGAGTATTGGCCTTCTCTAAGCCATTTCTCCGAGTTTGACGAGATGTCCCCAGTTCGATGACTATTGAACATTGCCTCTGAATCAAGGTCCGTTCATGTCTGCAGACATCGACACGCGCCGTCCAGACAAAATATTTTTCTATTCAGTGTGCATAAAAGTATTCACATCTACAGTGACACGACCGCGCTGACGTGGACAGATATAGAACGTACCCGACCAGTACTCACGGAAAGAATATTTTGTCTGCGCGGTTCATGCCTGTACCTGTCTGTGGGTGTCTGCCGGGAAGTACGAATAGAGCATCGGAACCGTACAGACATTTTTTTGGATACCTTCCACTGAGAAGTGTTTGAACATTTTCAACAAAAATACAACTAATGTCTGTCGTCCGATACGGCAAGATGTGAATAAACGGCGTTTGGCACAACCTACCTCCTCTTGGTCCACTTACTTTCTCTACCATAAGTCGGTTTGGATTACGGTTGTCCGTCGTCCCTTCTGATTAAGCTGTTTGAGCCTTGGCGTTGCGACGATGGAGATTGGAAAAACGTTTAAAACAGAAACCACCATATGTGTAACACAAAGAAATTCGCTCGCAGGCGGCCGCCGCGGCAATCTGTTTTTTTTATGAGTAAGTCTAAGCTCAGGTATCTTCCTTTGTACTACCAGTCCGTCATTTCGTTTACGTCATAGTCAGATTAGGATAAGACAGGTTAAGGGTAGTCTAGAGGGTGCATGAGAAATGGACAAAAGTTAACGGTCATGCGGACAAGGTCTGGCACGTGCTTGTCTTACATTATCGAAGCTATACGGGTAACGCAGAGCACTGTCTTCAGCAAAGCTGCGAAATGAGTTGGATGGGATTGAGAGCAGATCATTTATAAAAACTAGGAAAAGAGCAGGTGATAGAATTGAGCCCTGGAGAATACCTGCTGAGATGGTGTGGGGATTAGATTCGATGCAATTGATTGAACAGTTCTTTAGAACAAAGTCAATACCAATAGCTTCAGGTTTAGTCAATAGAGCAAGGTGTCATACTATATCAAAGGCCTTGGAGATATCGAGAGCAACCAGGCCGGATTCAGCAAAACGATGAATGCTTTGGTAGTGGTGCTCAGTTAGATATGCAAGGAGGTCGCTAGTAGATCATTTTGATCTAAAGCCTTACTGCTTGTCGTCCAATATGTGATTGTGTTCGAGATATTCCATAAGCCTCCTGTTTATTAGTCTCCATGATTTTGGAGAGAACACGATTCTGGAAACACAGATCCCAGTCTGCAGCTTGGAAGAAGCGAATAAGCCCCAGCCAATTGGCTTTCCATTATGCCAAACAGTTCTTCCAGGTGCTCGAGTGGTTGGTTTGCGCTGATCAGGCAGTGGTCTGAGTTGCCTAGAGGCGAATCAACTTCGATGGAGTACCGCGTTGGATGAGAGGTAAGAAAAAGATCAAAGCGGTGGCCCCCTTGTTCTGAAGCATAAAGGCTCGTTTGGCACGGTCAAATGCTAATGAAGTGGGTTAAAGTCAAGCGATGTACTATTGTATACTTTCTGAAAAGCTGCGTCTTTCCTAATATATGTGGCAATTCCCCATGAGGCGAGATTTTGCACTAGGGTGTCCTGGTAATTATCTAAGACATAATTACGTAAAATTTGGGTTTGATTCAGTGCGAAAATTGGGGGAGAACAAGTAGTTAAATGGCACAACACAAAATGGAAATTTGTTTGAAGCCCACAAATGTTGGCAAACGCGATACAAAAGTTGCGCAAGGTTGCGATCCTCAGTCGAATCCGGCCGTGCCATTGTTATAACCATCCGAGCTTACGGAAAGCTTCTTGCTGCAGTGTTGTGATTCCTAAAGCAAAGAGATTTCCGTCAACTGTCCAATGATGGTTATGACTACAACGGCAGCCGTGCCGAGATCTGAGTTTGAGAAGGAGCTTTCTTTTGATGTCTGTTCGACGAATCCACTGTTACACACTGACACTTCTGCTACATTGGTTTGGAGATTTATGATTCTTTTTTTGTTAATTTTCAAATTGATTATTTTAGAAAATTATGATTTTTGTTTTTCACTTTCACTTATTAGGACAATACACAGATTTTTTATGGTTAAACGATAAATAAAACATTACACAACATTATTAAAAGTTTTAAAAAGAAGTGTGGTTTGGTGGCTGGAGGCAACACAGATTGGGGCGGTGCAGGTAACGGCACCCGTCGCCGCCTCAATCTGCTTGCGCCTCTAATATGATCCTCGGAGTAGCCGAACATTTTTTGGAATACACAAAAGTGAGAAATTTCCCAGCAGCGCTTGCCTATAAAACCGGTTTATTAGAAGTGTTGATGGAAGAAACGGCTTTATCGGTACCACAAGATCAACTCTCCGTGGTTTGCCTTGTCTGTTTTGTTAGTTTGTCTGTTTACCATAGGATCAATGCTCCTTTGGTTCCGTCCAATCATCAGAGATCAGACAGAGGAATCAACTCTTCCACTGTCTGATAACAACTGTCTTTCGCAGGCATGCACCGGCCTTTTATATTGGTACTTGGTGCTGCGCGTCGTCGTTCTGTTTCGTATTGTTTTTACAGCGGGGTTTTTTTTTGTTAAAAGCGCCTGTTTCGTACTCGTAACTCGCTGTTGCATCTCCTCCATCCTCTCGTTGGGCCTATTATGCACCTATTGACTCATTCCTCTATGTCCTGGGCCAAAGTCCAAGTCCCGCCAGTACTTGCTTTCTTCTCATTCTAAATCTTCCATTCCTCGACTGTTGCACCATCTTTGTTTTTTCTTCGTTGACGAAGGCCTATGTCCTCTTTTAGTTTGACATAAGCTTCTAGGGTGAGGTTGGAAATCATTGAGGTCAGTCTATCCTCTTATCCTTGTACTCTCCTCTCCTGTTACTACATTACCCAATCTGACATCGGTCTGGCTGTCCACGCTGACTCCTTCCAGCAAAGCACCTCAGCAATCAGTACGTTTCCATGACAGTTTGAGTGCTCCAAAATCTCAAGAACACGAGCGCGTATATGCTGTGCCTAGTTGATAAATGAAATAAGAATTCTACCCGCCTTTAAGGCAAAATACGTTTAAATTCTAGCTTGGCGCATGCACGTTTCATATTCGTTTGAAAAAGGAGCCTCTGAAGTTCTTGGCTCGTTTCTCTTTTATGTGAGATTCGACGCATTTATATATTGTAGACAGTAGTTTAGGGATTAGGACGTCGTATTAAAGGGTATGGGTTATTTATTTTAGGATCTGTAAACAACACTGCCTATCAAAATAAGAACATGCATTTATAATGTCCGTTTTTTTTTATTTAGCTCTGTTTATTTTTTATAAAATCTTTTTTCATTTAGCATTAAAACAATAACCTTCTATAAATACTTTATTCGAAAGCAATTCTGTCAACTTGAAAACAAAGCTATACTTAAAAATGCAAAGTGACATTTACAATTTTCATTTAATTAACAGATAGTGATTTTTATTTTTATTTTTTCCTTGTGTGAATCCTTTTTAATAAGTTTCGATTATGTAGAGTTAATGAAAGAAAGTAAAATTAAAACAAAAAAGAAAAGAAGAAATGTATGAGAGTTCTGTAATCGTAAATACGGAACAATTGATTCATAGATATAAATTAAACTGAGTATCTCTTAACTTAAGCCGTGTCGTGAATGTTTAAACGGAAAATATCGTGTGCACAGAAGAATGCTGTTCCTAGCGGCTTTAATACAAATACCTGCGAGAAGGCATGTGGCGGATCATCATCACACTAGAAATTAAATTTAATAAAAATAATTTTAAATAAGTTTTAGCTTAGTTAATAGTAGTTTTAGTTGTTTTTATTTAGCTAACTGTTAAAAAAATAAAAAACAATGGAAAAGCATAAGGGAAGACACTCATGCTTATAAATCTACGCCATATATATGATGTAAGGTAAAATACACCGAAGAGCAAGTGTTTCAATCATCAGTATTTTAGAATTGGGGACCATTTAGAGGGAATTCTTGGGTATACTTCGATACAGCCAAATGTAAAACCATGTCGTATTTTATGAATATTGCTAGGTTATATGGTCCATCCATTCATCCATCCAATGGCGCTACAGCCCAAATCGAGCCTTGGCCTCCTCTAGGACATTTCTCCAAGTGTGACGGTCCCTTGCAGCGTGTCTCCAGTTCCAGATGTTGAGCATTGTCTCTGCGTCAGCCGTCACAGAGTCTATCCATCTCCTTATGGGTCTACCTGCTGGCCTACTTCCCGAAATTTCTGATGCCATAGGCCGTTTTGGGATACGATTGTCCTCCATCCTGATTACGTGGCCGGCTAGTCTCAGTCGCGTTGATTTTTATTCGCCAGTGAGCTATTTGTGGCGCATTTGATCAGTTGTACCAACTTTGAGGGGACTCCTATTTCCGATAAGATCTCGAATAGTCTCTCTCTGTTTATCGAGTCATATGCCTGTTGAAAGTCGACAAATATCTGGTATACATCTACATTCCTTTCCCAGGTTTTCTCCAGAATTTGCCTTAAGGTCAGCAGTTGGTCCGATGTTGACCTGTTTGTCCTAAAACTAGCTTCATATTCTCCTATAAGGCCTTCCGCTATAGGTTCCAGTTTTTGTTTCACAAGTATTGTGAAGATTTTGTAGCTGGTGCTGAGGAGTGAGATACCTCTGTAGTTTTTGCAGTTATATGGTCAGATGAGACAAAAATCAATAGATTTAATAGTGATGGTCGCTCATCAGTGCTCATCAACCTGAAGCAGTCAAAGAAACAATTAAATTCGGCGGCGGTTCCATAATGGTGTGGGGGTGTATTACACCGAATGGCGTTGGACCAATTGTCAAAATAGAAGGCAAAATGGATAAAACGAAATATTTCGACATTTGGAAAACCAATTTGCCGAAAGCCATGTCTCTCTCAAAAATAAAAGAAAGGCATGCAATATTCCAACAAGACAACGCCCCAAGTACACTGCAAAAATTGTTCAAGAGTGGCTTCGGGGTCAAAGATTCGGCTTGTTGGAATGGCCAAAGTCCAGACATGAACCCCATAGAAAATTTGTGAGCTTTGCTAAAAAGAAGGCTCGCAAACTATGCGGAGAAAATGTTTTTTGCATTTGGTTGTATCGAAATATACCCAAGAATTCCCTCTAAATGGCCCCCAATTCTAAAATACGGATTATTGAAACACTTTTGCTCTTCAGTGTATGATGTAAGGTAATTATATGCCAAATGTTAAAGGTCAGTTGTGTGCTTTCATCATCAACCATAATATTAATCATTATTACTCTTAATATTACAGTTTCTTACGCCAATTGAAATAAATTTATTAAATATAAAATCTTGGGTTATATACGAGAGTGAAAATCGTTTGTTTACATGATAAAATATCAAAAAAATTTTGCGCAAGCAACAAGCATTACGGATTAGAGATAATCAAGAAAAAGATATTTAATTATATTCTAATTTAAAAAAAAAGTAAAAGAAAAACCAGAATCTTGAATTAAATATAATCATGATACATACGAACTCTTTTTAAGAAGGCTACAAATCATGAAGCGAGAGTCTGAAGATATCATGTTGAACAAAGAAACTTGTTCCAATTGGCTTCAACACAAATGTCTGCGTATAGGCATGTGGCTGATCTTCATCTGTCTAACATCAGGATGATCTATGTTCAATATTTTTATTCCAAATTTGTATTGGTACAAATTTTTAAGGATAATTGTTAGGCTGATATTGTCAGTTAATATATTTTCTTTTTTTTTTGGTTATTAATATCGATATTATTCAAACAGCCAATTAAATAAAAATAAACTTGAGAAAGTGGTAATCTACGCTACTATTGTAAACGTTATTTATAGCGCTAGGCTGTACTTACTTGCAGTCTTCCTAAAACATTTATTAAAACTCCACCGTCAAAAGTTGGTTGAGAATCGACTGCTGTTATAACTCTAGTGATTTTTTGAAATGTTAAACTCTGAAAATTGAAGTGTAATTAATATTGATGCTTGTGTTATTTTGAAATAAGTTAAGTTACTGTTAACTTTTCCATTATTTTAGGGGCACCTTGAATTTGCTGTCCTTCAAATGTCATAAAAGAATCATTTGCCTGCAAGAATATAGTAAATGTGTGTTATTAAAATATCATTTGAGGTAATAAGGGTAAAATATTGTTTGATGCAATAAGGGCCAGAGCATGGTTTCCAGTAGCTCCTTCGCAGCCTGAGGGGACCCTCACTACGCTCAAAGCCTTCAACCGTCACATTAAAACCGATAACTGGAAGGTTATCAAAACGGAGAAGACTAACAGGGCCACAATGCCAGTTACTCTGCTCGTAAACGTAGAGGGCCTGAACCAGCTGGTAAAGGAAAAATACGGCGTGAGCTAGGGCTTCCAACAGATCGAACTGAAGATCTACAAAACAGACGGGAACCAAGTGGCCTGCATCAAGGCCTCTTGCGAAGAAGCCGAAAACATGGAAACCTATGGTGAAAGCGCAGCTCAGACCGAAGTTGTCCCATCGACAGACTCCCAGCTGGGCAGAGTCATCGGTAACATGTACACGCTCCTCAAGTCGGATATCGACGAGGTCATCTCCAGCTATGAAAAAACCTGAGGTGACTGTTGTGGAAGCAAACCTTTAATGGTGCAAGTGATTCAGACAAACCTGCTCCGTTGTAGCGCTTTTGCTTCGCCGAGCATCAGGCAAAGTCGATGTTGCCCAAGCCCAAGATCCATGGATCGCCTAAAAGAGGTGGGTCAAAATGGGGTAATTTTGTATGGGCTGTGACCCACTTCCTTTAACCTTTTTTTCTCCCTCAATTTAGTGAAGGAGATCTTACTGAAGAACAGAAGAAGAAACTCATAAAAGAAGCTGCTCTACTAATCAATCAACAAGGCGATTGGAATCGGACTGTCTACATCTTCTCAGATAGTCAGGCGGCTGTATAAGCCGCAGATCTCTTATCGATACTAAAAATACTTAATGGTACAATTATTCGAAGTTCTAGTGGGCTAGAGCGGCATACTCCTTAAACTCGTCCTGAAATAACTTTAGGCTTAAGACCTGAAACTCCCTTACCAAAATCTAGCATCACGAAATGACAAACTAACCTTGCTTTGACTCACGTATCTATTTATTAACGTTGATTCATGCAGGGAATGACTGGGAATATGGCGACACTCGCAAGAGTTAGTAACTGACTTAGGATCTTCTACGGGGAAAGGTGCAGAGAAAGTTTTAATTTCACCTTTCGACAATTTTTTCCAGCCACCAACCTTATTATAGGTAGAATTCCAAATTTAGTGATTTTGTGACATGAATGCAGTTCATTTTGGAATTTTTTGATGCATTGCAGATGCGGCTTTTTAATTTAATTACAAAGTAACTATTTATATAAACAAAACAAATCACTCTAGTAAACCTGCTTCATTGCGATTAACCAATTTAAATAGCTTCTAACACGAAGGCACTTAATCCTAAAGCATATTTGCTTTAAAATACGAAAAAATAAGGCCGGTTTCCACATCTGCACATCCTCCCAAACATTTTATCACAAATTGAGGTTATAACTTGTGTGATTTGGTATAAAACAATAAAATATCCAATTATAAAATTAAACACTTTACAGAGCTAGATGCTAAACTTACGCTATACAGGTTGACTAAATTTGGCCTTTGAAGTGGTTCATCAAAGAGTGCATAGTACTGCTGCACGAAGCCCTTGCCGATTTCTTCGTATTGAGGATTGAGCGCCATTCTCCCCCTTATTTATTTCTAAACAATAGTTTTTTATAAAAATTATATTATACACGGAAAACGCAAAAAAATTCCAAATAGGAAATGTGCAAAAATTATCTCCCCAGCGCCTTGCTCCTTGCCTTTTTCACCTTGGTTGCTAAAGTGCTGTCATTCGCTACCACCACTTTAAAATTAAAACCGTCACAGTTTTGTATGTTGAAATGGTGGCAGCAGTGGAAGATAGATCACAATTGTTAATTTAAAGCACGTGGGGGTATTTTGCGTTTTGAAAAAACGTTGATTGTGGCGTTTTTCAATTTAAAATGGGGGAAAGGTTATATTTTTGAAAAATGGTATAAAAGTTCTAAAGTTTTAGTAGCTATAATTGATTTTTTGGCATTAAATTTAATAACTTTAACCATGAGAAAGAAGCGAAGAAACTTGTTCTTCGTTCAAATTTTAAATGCAATGGCCGTTTGGTTTGACAGAAAAAAATACATATAAATTCTTCAACCCGCACATACCCATACATATAAATTCTTCAGCGCTCGCTCACGAATGTTGGGCCTTGCAGATGGCCCCGATGAGTTCCTCCCATTCGGCGCGATCCGAAATAATGACCTTGAATCTCTTTTGGAAACACCAGTTCACCAACCATATGATCAGTTAGGCAGCCTCCATGGGTTAGGTGGCAAATTTAAATGTTTGGAATACCGTTGAGAATAGAGCCAACTCAATGAAATCTCAAGGCTCTTGTGGCGACGGATTTTCATAAGAACATGTTCAATGGAGGCAATCCCAATGAGGGCCTCCATCGCAACTGTGGACAGGTCCGCATAGCTTACTAGGTTTCAGCTAATTATATAGTTAACCCTTCTAACCCATCAGACCAGAAACCAGGGTCTAAGAGAATCTCGACAGTAACAGGCGGCGCAGACAAAATAATAAAAATATCGCGGCTGGTTGTGGTAGTTCCTTCCTTCCGACTAGAGTTGCTGTTGATGCAGCTGGCTTGGAAGCCTTGCTAACTCTTTAGCAATGAACTATTCCAGGGGGGTTATCCTGCGATGCGATTCGAAAGTCATGAAATTCGGAAATAAGAAAATGATATCCCCCAATGCGAATTCGAATTAAAATTGTTCGTTTACCGTCTGCTTCTCATTTTTGAATCGAATTCCAGGATAACCCCTCTGGGTTATTAGTATGTATTTGAAATATGTCTTCATTGCACTGTTCGCACGAATCACTTAGGTAACGTCTAAAGTTTGATCGATAAGCTCCCAGAATCTTACTCGGTGGAAAGAAAAAATTATATTTCTTAAGTAAAAACCTTAAAACCGGCTACACAATGAGTAAGTTAGATGATTTACTCGGTAAAAAGAAGACCGTTGTTCCGGTTTTGGATCTCAGCAAGACCATAGTTCAATCCAAGGAAGAATTCAAAAGATTAATGGAAAAAGTGCCCGACTATAAAATGCGCCCAGTCAAAGTAAAAGCAGACGAAATAAAAATCAAAGAGAAGGACTACTCCTTTAAAACACCACGAAAAGAAGCCAAGAAGCTGCTTAAAAATAATGGTGAACGTGAGCTGCTGTACACGTATCTAAATCCAATTCCAACAGAAGTGAGGGAAGTGACTCTCGCAGATTTATGTGCGGTTCCGATAGATTGGAAAATGTTAACGACATTACGACCTAAAGCTAAGGTGGAGGAAGACTACTTTAGCAAAATGGTCGAGATGGGGAAGCTACAATTAAAAACTGAGGCTAGAGACAAGCGAGAATTAACTTTGAATAGTGGGATTCGAAAGGTAAAGAATAAATCGGGCATTATTGAGACGAGGCTTATAGCATGCTCAGAATGTGGAGAGGAATTGTGCAATGGTAATTAAAGACAGAAAATTTTGTAATTTTACTAATCAATTAAGTTTTTAGGTCGGTCTTGTATAGATTTCAGTTATGACTTGTATTTACGTGTGGAGATCCAACCGCCAAAGCCTAGACCGCCGGCGAAATCTACAAATCCTAAAGGAATAAAAGGTAAACAGATAAAGAAGAAAGTGAAGAAAAGGGGCCGCAGCAAAAGTCCCGAGAAAAAAGGGGCTGATGACTAAATTTGAGCTAATAAAATTTGCTGGTAGATATCTGGTTGTTAGTTTTTTATTAAATTGAAATTCTGCCACTTATAAAATGGCTAAAGACACTCGTATTCTTGATTCAGAACTGCTTATTTTAAATCTCTTTGAATAAAATTTGATTAAAGTTCCGACGTCTCCTGACTTTCTCGTCTTCTGCTATGGTTGTACCATCTCTACGTATATCGTCCCAGATAATTACACAATATGACAAATTCCATCCCTTAACACTTCAATAAATTCAACCAACAAATTTGTATATATCTAACATTTATTAAATTCAAATACATACATATATAAGATATTTAAAGTGTGTAATCTAAATCATATCTAGCATATTGATTTTTGGGATCATTTGAAATGCGAGGATAACCCGCTATCAGAGCATCTTGCCCTCCGATATACAACGAATTATAAATTTTCCAATAAACATCACGAACTTTTCGAGCAGGATGAAACAGACCTTGCAGGGTATATTGCAATATTTTTATGGGACCCAGAGAAACTCTCAATCCTTCAACAGCGTCCATAAATGCTTGAACTAAATGCGGAGAGGTTTCAAAAATATTAGGCCAAACATAATTCAGCAAATGAATAAGAGCATCCTCGCAGCCAAAACCGAACACTCCCAATGCCATATGTTTAATAGCTGCACATGCCGTTTGCCTGTGTACTAAATCTCTGTCCATTAAAGCATCTTCAAGAAGGGGACAAACTGCATATATGTAATCCTTTCCCATCTCGCCAATGTATTCAAAAAGAAACGATAACGATTTTAGAACACCATTCTGTACATTGAGTTCAGGAACTCGATATTCGTTCATAAGAGCTGGTAGAACTGTGAAGGGTCTGCATGTCTCGGCTACAATTGCAATAGCAACTGTTGTACAAACACGATTCTGTCTTTCTTGTACTTTCAAGTTATTTAAAAGAGTCGCAAGGACATCGTGTGGGCCTATGGCTTTTGCGATGTAACCGAATGTGTTGACTGTAGCTCTGCGGATTGCCTTTTTGTGTGCCTTTAGAAGTTCAAGCAGCTCAAAACAAATTCTCATCCATTCCCTCGCCGAAACATACTCAGGACCTCGATCAGCAATCCGGCCAACAAGATCTATGCAATTTTCTTGTACTTTTTCGTGGCGATTCTTAAGGATCGGTGTAAGTCTAGGCAATAAATCTTTGATAGGTGGAGTCATCTTCGTCATACCAATGACATTAACAATAGCCTTCAAGGCTCCTAATATAGATCCTAAAACCTCAGGATATTCTTCACCTAGATACTCGTACAGGACAACACCTAAATGTCCCATCAGCTTTTCTTCTTGGCAAGTTTTCATGACGACAGCAATGCGTGAAATCAAATCCGCTGCTTGTTGCCTGACTTTTGCAGATTTGTTATTCAATCTCCACAGAATTGTGCCGCAAATTTGTGGTAAGTAGGGTTTAACACGCTTTCCCAGCTGATTTACAATAGTACCGAATCCGTTAAGCATAACCACATCCTCCGTTGTTTGTTCCTGAAAGGCGTACAGAATGCCGTCAATAAGCTGCTCTTCTAGACGAGAATCAATATCTGCAGCGCCAAGATTACCCATGATTTTTTCAATTGTTTCCATCACCATTTTTCTGTACTGCTCATTTTCATCCTTTAAATCATCAACGACTCGATTAATTATTTCAGATGCTCCAACTTTATTCGCAATTTCAACAGTTGTGTCAACCAATTGCCTGTAATTTCTCCTGTCCAATGCCATGCGATGATTCCAGAAGAACTTGAAGAAATGTGGCAGAATCTCTTCCTTAATATATTGTGCTTCAACACCATCAGTAGCACAACATTGCTTGACTACCTTCAAGACGATTTTCTTCATTTCTTCATCGGGCGACTGGAATTCTCTTATCAGAATCAACATCACTTCCCTAGTATAATAGTTAGCGTATTCTGCATCCATCAGGGGAATTAAATAGCCAATAGCTTTTAAGAATGCAGCAAGACCTTTACCACGATGTGTCCTAATACCCTTCCACAAAGGCTTCAATACAGAATCGAAAGACTCAATACCGTAGGGTGTAGCAGCTTCCGCTAAAGCCGCAATAGCTAACGCAGTAATAGTTCTTACTTTCTGCTGTTCATCGACCAATCCATGCTCGATAATTTCCACAAGAGCCTTCAAGTGGGGCAAGATAGCACAGCCCATCAGAATGGCAATTTGCTGGACAATTTTAATACCCGTGTGCCTGGCCTGCCATGACTTTTTACTTTTACAAACAGCCTTTAAGAACGGCAACAGCGATGGTATGCCCAATGCAGACGCAACTACTGCAAAAGCTCTCGCAGTTGTATTTCTTACATACTCATCAATATTATCAATATCTGGTCTCATTGTCGAGATCATTGTGGCAAGACCGGCTGCTTTGGCCAAATTTGAAATAATTTCCCTACCTTCAACACGGGCGTAGTAGTCTTCATCGATAAGAAGAGGTTCAATGACGACTAAAATCTTATGTACATACGGACGAACTAAGTCGTCTAGCTTATAAAGAATCCTGTCGATTACTTTAACTAATAAATGCCGCTCTTGGTCTTCAAGTGTCGGACTCATGAGAAGAGGTAAGATCTGATTAAACAAAGGACCAGCTCCGAATTCTCTTGCCTTGTCGGTGATTTGACGCAAGGCAGATTTTCTCATTGGTGGAGTGCCATTCTTTATGATAAGCAGCAACTTCATAATCTTCCTTTCCTTGTGTTCTTCTGGACTAAGAGTATCCTCATCAACATCTATCAATAATTTATCAAAATATTGCGCATCTTCCGGCTTCATGAACGGCAAGTTCTGTCCTTTAGGTTGATTGTCCATAAATTTCGCAGTTTTATCCTCAATTTGTATAAAGAATCCAGCCGGTGTTCCACCAATTGGAGTTGGTGTTGCTGTGAGCTTTCTTGCAGGTGTGCGTAAGGGTATATACCCCGCCGGTGGGGGTAAAACTTTATATCCTGGCGGGAACATTGCATCAAGTTCTTCATCGGTAAATGGGCGATTCCTTTCGTCAATCTCTTTCTCCCAGCGGTACGCTTGTAATTGTTCTGGAGTCATAGCTGCAAGATGACCGGGTGTTGGTGTTGCCATCGCCATTGCTTTAGCTCCAATTGGGGTTGTTCCACCGGGTGTTAGTAGGGGCGTTGCATGGCCTGGTGTAGCATGAGGAGTCATACTTGGCGTCATACTGGGCGTCATTGTGTTGCTGGGTGTTAGCGATGGTGTGGCATTTGAAGGTGTTTCATCCCAACGACTTCGGCGCTTGCTCGCTCCTGGAGTTGATGTTTCAATAACAACATTGTCGCTAGTTCCGCGATCAGCTTTCGGAGTTTCTGCCCAGCCGCTATGACCTGGTGTTTCACGTTCTGTTTTCGGAGTTTCATCCCACCGGTTGCGGCGTGTTGATTTTTCATGTGCTGGTGTTTCTCCACGGCCGGGAGTTGTAGCATGGGCTGGAGTAGCATCCCATATTCTTGTACCAAGGCCTGGCGTTGCTCCAGGCGTTTCACTGCCTTTATGACCTGGTGTTTCATCCCATCTGTGATCGGCTGGAGTTTTCTATAAAAAAGAACAATTTTATTAGTACACAGAACTTTCCAAATGATAATAATATATTCGACGTTTGTCTAAGGGTCTGTCGATCATCCCAAATAAGGTTGTCCTGGTACCTTTCTCCAAATGTTACCAAGTAGACCTAGGTCCTATCTGTATCCAGGGTACTACAGTTGGAGAGACTGAACTGGAATGCTCATCAGCAAATCCACAAGGGCCATATGGGCCTGCAAAAAGCTTCTGGGTAAGACATAGGGTCTTACAATACTAATGATGTACTAGATGTACAATACGATCGTTAAACCTGTGGTTACTTATGCCGCTATAGTTTGGTGGCCCAAGATTAAACAGGTGCTTGATCCTCAAGTGCAGCAAACAGCAAGGGCTGCTTGTCTCTCCATTACCGGAGCTATGAGGACCTGTCTCACAGCTGCAATGGAGCTAATCATTGGATAGAGCCCATTGCATATCTTTATATGGAAATCCGCCGCCATAAATGCCTTGAGACTTCAGATCGCATCCAACTGGCCCTATACGTCAAAGGACACATGGATATCCTTACCAATATCCCAAATATTTCCAATTGCCGACCTAATTCCCATTTATATTTAAAAAAAAATTTAAAACTTACATCATCCCACGTTGGCGTTGCTGCACCCGAAGGAGTCGCTTTAGCTGCAACAAATGACTCTCCTGTGGTTTGATCCCATCTACCCCGCTTCTTTGGTTCTGGTTTCGATATATCTCCGTTGGTTGCTTTCAATGTACCTTCCTTTGCTTTCTCCAAAATTTTTCTACGGATCTGTAACAAAAACGATATTGATTAGTTAACTTGATTGAGAACACATAAATTAATTCCTCACCTCGTTCTCTTCACCTTTGAGCATTTGTTCACGCATAATATCAGTGTACGTGCGAGATCCGATATCTGGAGTTTTACCTCCTGGAACGGGAATAAGGGTAATATACAATTTAGATTAATCAATATAATAATAAGGTATTTCTTAATTTTTGGCTTTTTTATGTTTATTGGCAAAACCAGCTATTTATTGACTAAAAAGCCGCCTTCGCCAATAACAATGTATTTGAAAAACATGAAATTTGAATCTTTAATATTAGTTTATACGTATCTTAATCACATCCCACCTGAACCAATTTCCATCTAATCTGTTCTTTTTACTTTTGTTTTTTTTTTAATTATATAAATATCAAATTTCATATTTTTGTTTATTATACGTACGTGTCCATCGTTGACTCCATTTAAGATATTGTAAACATTCTTAAAAATGTTCATCATTGTGTTGGGATAAAGCCTGAAATAATGCTCTTGCGATTAATATTTTTTGTACTTAACATCCATTCCTGACATTCATACAATAATATTTGTGCTGATTTTTTTTTATAAATATACATATACATATATATAATAAAAAAACAAGATCGAAAAAACGCTGAAATACACAGTTAGCACAAATATTATTTT
The DNA here is from genome assembly GCA_949987705.1 of Thereva unica. Classification (NCBI taxonomy): domain Eukaryota; kingdom Metazoa; phylum Arthropoda; class Insecta; order Diptera; family Therevidae; genus Thereva; species Thereva unica. The sequence continues at coordinate 111,342,473 of OX465284.1, forward strand.
TCGCCCGGAGAACTGCTCTCCATTACGAAAATTATTTCAGTTAACCTCAAAGGGACTTATTGCACAAAGTAGATCCAGGATATAATATATAATTCAGCGAACCGTAGACCTGTCGTAAATTTTTGTGCAATTAATAATTGTTCCGCACATTCGCAACACTCATTCAATCTTTCATACCAAAAAAATATAACAAGAGGCGATTTCTATAGATTTTTAGAAATGTTAAAATAGTTTTCTTTAGTCATAGTAAGAGGCAGCCCTATACCTAACTCAACCTATACTTGAAATGAAAGGCTTAATATACGATTGAAGTGATATCGCTTATCTTTATTCCATCTACTATCGTACGAGCTACACTTACTACTAGAAATTACATCGACATGGCATTTAAAGACAACCACAATAGCCTATTAGTGATATTGTTGTTAACGGATGTTATAGATATGACCAAGAAACCCCTCACAGAGTTGATTAATGAAACAATTATCAACGGAATATCCCTTAGTTCTCTCACTTCGAGTGACATCTTGTTGTGCTCTCTCGTAGTGTTCCTCAGGGTTCAATACTTGGTCTACTTCTGTACTGCCAATATATCAACAACATAATTTTTTTATGTGAATGACTAGTCTTAGGAAAGGCCCTTTATACTGTGTCTATCATATTTTTGCGGATAACACTAATTTAATATATAGAACAAGACATGAAAAAGCGTTGGAGCAAATTATGGACGAAGACATGATCACTTTAAAGCAATGGACAGAAGGAAACAAGCTCAGAATAAACGAGACAAGACTAAATTCATGATTTTCTTCCAGAAAAATAAACATCAAAATATCATTAAAAATTGGCGATGAAGAAATTGCTAGAGCAAGTGAGGTTACGTACCTTTTTTTAGACGGCTGTGCAGGAGAAAGCATATTTACAAGTTAGCAACGACGTTAGCACTGCACTATTTAGCGCAATGAAAAGGTGCAGTGGGCTGAACGACAAAATCGCGTGCCTGATTTATAATGCTAGAGAAGCAATCAGGGGCGGCGCTTTCATAAGTGCAATTGCATGGACCTTCATTTCTCATATGTTAAATTATTTCCACAGAGTGGGTCTTTTTCCATTATCCTTCACTGCGATCAAAAAATGAATGGGGCGCAATATGGCATACTGCACCGGGCGCAAAAATGCCAAACGCCGGCCTTGGAAGCAATATTATAATATCAATTAATTCTGACGTGTACAGCTATGCAACGAGAAATATAAGAATGAGCCATTCGAATATAAAGACAGGAACTTATTATTACAGCTGCGGAAATTTTTAATAAGATATCGCGAACCAACAAATCGACTCCTTCTTTGGCACAGTTTACGAAAAGAATAAAAGAATATCTGGTTTGTTAAACGGTTAAACGAAATATGTATGTAATCTTTTATTTGTAAAAAGTAGGTTACCCCAACTCTCATGCCAGCATGTATTTATCGTTAGTCCGAGCCTGAAGTTGCGAACTTCTATTCAGTCTAAAGTTTTCTTTGAAGCCATGAAGATTTTTTCAATTAAATTAACAACTAGCGTCTGCGCCTGTGTGTATGAGGTCACCCGCAGTCCATGGGCTATCAGGTGGATGCCTCAAGCCCTCATTCTAAGTCAGAATGAGTGGGCATGATCGGGCCGTACCTGCCGACTTGGTCTGAAAAGCCACATCCTGCCGGCGGCCTGTATGTGTGGGGGTCTTCAAAGTTGTCGATGCGAAGTTTTTTCGAGTTTTAGATATATCAAAAAAAAAATATGTGAAATTAATTTAGAAAATCTGAAGATAGATCAGAACCAAGTAGCACGCAGCTTGAACCTGTCCAGAACATGCAACGCTGTGGTGGTAGATTTTAGTATATAGAGGTCGATTGAAACAACTTACGCGCTACTACAGCTAGTGTCTCTGTAGGCCTTTGTGCAGACTGTCGGAGCTTTATATCTCAGATGTAAATTTAAATAACCCTAAACTACTGAAGGAAGATTTTAACTGGAAGAAAACTAACACTCCTCTTCTAAACCAAAAATGAAATATAGAAATCGCCTCTAAATTTATAAATGTCATTAAAAATAACTAGATTACAATTTTAAAAACCAAGCCTAAAAATTCTACTAATTTAACTAGAATTATACACACCGTCTGCAAATGGATCTGCTCTTTCCGGCGATATAGCAAGTCTTCGCCTTTTCTGACGATATTCATCTTCCCGATCAGCTATAGTAGGACGTCTCCTATCAGCCAATGGATCAAAATCTTCTTTTCCCTAGAATCATAAAATTAATAACCAGAATTTCAAGGAGAAAGTTTAAACTTACTTGTATAATATCCTTTAAAACAGTTTTCGGTGCTGTATAGGAGGAACGCTTCTGTGCAATCGGTAAACCTTCATCTTCGTCCTCTTCTGCTTCATCATTCGCTGCAATAGAAGTATTGTAGCCCTCAAAGCGGCCTTTACCGGAGGAGCCATCGTAAAGATCGCTGTCATAGAAATTTCCACTGTCAAGTAAACTTACACCTTCTGCTGAGTTATTTTTCAATAATTCCTTCTTTTTCGACTGTAATTCCCTTATTTGTGCCTCAATATCTGTGGAAAAAAATTAAAACGCAATGTGTTGAAATATCAGTACATACATAAACAAAATGGCGGATGTGCTGAATTTTTTGGAAACTTGTAAACATTAATTTGCCATTATTTAGCAATTTTGCTTGCAAATAAAACATTTACAGCAACAAGATATATTATTACGTACCTTCATGAGTCCGTGGAATGCTCTCCATCATACTATTTCTTAATTAAAATCTGAAAACGACACTCACTTTTTCTCTATCAAACTTCAGTTTTCTTGATACTACTTTTGACAGTTCTTTACATGGCCAGGGTGAGAGTTCAGAAAACGCTCGTGGCAGCTGGTCCGGCGTATCAAAATGGATATGAAAATTTTGGAAAGTTTACAATCTAGTTCTTTTTTGTTGATAAATATTTAAGATTCTTTATTTTTAAACAGAATTTTACCTGTTTTTACTTTAAAGTTAATAGTAATAAATGAATTAAGAAAAAAAAGGCTTTTGCCGATTTAGAACACACCCTTGTATTTTTAGTACAAAAGCACCGCTGCATTTTGGTACATATATTTTAAAAGTCAGGTCGATTTTCCCGCGATTTTATTATTTTTAATTTTGGTTATTATTATTTGTTTCCACTGTCCTTATTACGATATGAATGCGCAAAGTTATTACCCTAATTATTTCTCCCTCCCAGATATATTCGTCACACAAGAAAATGTTGCTTGTGAAGTCAAAACTACGTTGGCACAAATGGGTAAATCTCGTCTGGATATAAGAAGTGGATTTAAATCATTTTTTATTTCTAGGATTTCTAGATCCTGGCTCTGGAACAGACGATTTAGTGCAAGGGAAAACAGTAAATCTTCCCCTGTGGTACATAAAGGAGTTGAAATCAAATAATCCTTACTTCTCGTAAACCGTTTCATTACAAGGAAATTCTATACTAAAACTTTTGTGCCTAGGGTTGAAGTTCCTGAAACCTTTAAGAACGTCCATAAGGCTGTTTGTGGAGCAGAAACAACTCAAATCGAGCTGGGCAAGATACACCCATATTTCTACGAGTACGGCAAATACATAATTCCATACGATAGGAATCACTTTGTTGGTCGTGTGGTGTTCGAAACCTGCAGGCAAAGAGTACGTCATCTACTAGACATCGCAAAGAACACTATAGAAGATGCTAAATCTACCGATTCCTTTGAGAGTATTGAAAAACAACTTTATGAAACTGGAACCCGAACAAACACATTGGTGAGTTGATAGTTGTTCTTAGCAGACTTGAATTTAGCGTGTCTAGTTTACAGATTGGATGCAAATGAGGAGAACCAACATAGCACCATCGAATCTTGTGCAGGAGCATAGCAGAAAACGTAAACGAATGGTCTTAGATGATGAAGAATCTCCGCCGGCCAGTAAAAAATAACTCTGTTTTTGTTTCTACCTTTATTGCTCAAATTATGTTGCAAATTTGATATTATATAAATCGACTTGAAATTGCTAAAACTTTTGTATAATCAGCGCCTTTTACAACTGTTTTTTCCTTTAGAATTGTTCTTAATACCGTCGGTATAGGGACGTGAATCCGAGTTCCCAGTGGAGTTCCGTTGTCATCTATTAATACTACGTTATTGCTATCGAACTTGGGTATTTTTGGCTTCTGCTTTTGCTTGAGGCCGACAAGTATTCCTTTCTTCATTTGGCCCTTAATAGCAACAAGAACTTTGTCCCCAATCATGCCTACATGCCGCTTGTTGTAGACATGTATACATTTCGGGGGCTTTCCTTCTGCCATTGCACGTTTTCCGATTTCACTGTTGTCAACAACGCGAAGCCGGGCTAGTTTTCGTATTTCGTTGCATATTGGAGTTGTGTGGAATTCTTTAGGGAACTGCGGGGATATAGAACTTGCTATCCGTCTCAGGAGCATTTTAAATTAAATGTTTATTGTCGGACCGCGGTTGATAACTTTTTCGGTTCAGCTTGACAGTTGAGGTTATTTTGGATCAGCTGTTTGATCTTCTTCTTGACTTATTTCAAATAACTTTTAAAAGGCTTTCATAGCCGATACTCCTTCCAATTGGTACTCGTATATACGAGAAAATACAAGCGCTAGTAATCATAAAATTTATGAATTTTCTTCAGAACTTAAAATTTCGAACAACAGATCTCGCTGTTTGCGTTTTTAAAATTTTGAAAGTTTGATTATTGCGCGAAGCCCCGGAATGGATGTAGCGGTTTAGTTGCCAATTTGTATTGAAATAAATCGCCCAAAATTCGATGCAAATTAATTTAAGGATGTGGAAAAACTACATTCGATATTCAAGCGATGAACAGCAGACAGTTGATAAGTTTCGTGCCAGTAGATTGTTCAAAATCTTTACGGATTCTGAAGTCAGTGTTTTTTGCGGTTACAAATTTTATAATATTTTTGCAGTTTTCACTTAATATCTTCTGTATTTCCAAAAGGTTGACCAATATCCTCAAGTGCAGGCATGTAGACAAAACAAACGAACGGTGCTTACTATTGACGATACTCTCGTAATGCTGGAGGATGAAAATGTAGCCGCTTGTACATTCTGTCCCTTCAAGACAAACATTGATGCATTCTGCCTGTCTCAATCTGGTGAGATTGTTGTGTGCCTTCTATCGAGTGGTGATGTTCATGGAATTCATAATAAAGGAGTTGCTTTCAATTTGTAAATATTACTTTATGATTAAAAGCAATCGCTTAAAGCACTTTTCTTTAGTTGCGTTAACGAGGATGACATAAATCCAGAAAGGACCTTTGTTGGGGTGCAGGAACATGATAATTCTTTCTATATTTTATGCTGCAGTGGAACACTTTATAAGTAACTAGAAATAATACATCAAAATCCCTCTTTTACATTTTAATCTCTTCAAGGATTTCAAATGTTGATGAAGCAAAACTTGAAGGATCATATTGTGATGACGAAGGAACTATCACAAATAGGACCCTGTTAGACAATGTGTCCTTCGAGCGAATCTTCAACCAAGATCGAATGCCAAATGTTACTGCTTTTACAGTGCTTGTAGATGAAACCGGAGATGAATACAATTCGATAACTTTAGTATCAAGCTCTAGATGCAATCTCAACTTTCAAAATAAGGATTATGCCATTGTAACAGACTATGCGGAATCGTATAACGGGATCAAAAGTATATTCAACTTGGGCAGCTATATGTAAGGATTCTACCACAAATTATACCCTTTAGTAATTTTAATGCATTTTTCAGACTAGCTTTGAGTAATAGTGGTCATATATTTGAAATTTGTCCACTTACAAAGTTATCATTTGAAAGCCTCAACTCGGACTCGGATTTTTTAATTGATAACTTTGTTGTGATGGAATGCAATCAAGAGACTGTTAATTTGCTTATTTTGACTAAGAATGATCCCAACAATAGCCGTACAATGAAGCTGATTGATTTTCCTTGTAAGTTTAACTTTTCTTGTGATATGTATTATGAAGTTTAGGAGTCACCCTAATTTTATTTTGTAGCATTTAATTGCCTGTATGAAATTTACTTACCGGATCATGTATGGCTTGTCCATCAGCCAAAAAACTCAATGGATTTGTACTATTTGAGTGGAGGAGCAATTAACAGCAACAACATTCCACAGGAAATTGAAATGAAGTTGGTATCTGAAACACAACCTGAAGACCGTCTCAAGAAATTGCTCAATAATAAATGTTTTGAGGAAGCAGAGGTATGTTGCTTGGTTGTTATTTATACAATAAGTAAAAGAAGTATTGATACTCTGCTCAAAAGTGGACAAGCTGGAAACAATGTATTTGATTAGATTTACGTTTTGACTTCCTTAGTTATATGATCAAAAGAAACTGCGGCTATGGAACCTTACTGAACCTCCCTCGTCTCTACCTAATAGGGAAGGAGGTTTTGGTGGGGCGTCTACGAGGCTATTAGTAAAAATAAACCAAACTTGGCACCACTTCTCTTGTTGCTCCCCATCTAGATGTGTATTAACAGAGTCCAAAGAGTAATTAATGATGGTCCTGAATTGTCTCCTATCGCTAAATCCCTTAGATGTAACAACAATGTTACCCTTATGTGGATCCTAGGCCAGAGCAGAGGCAAAGCCAACATTCGTTGGTCCGGAACCTTTCTGTCGACCCTTCAAACTAAAAGATTCAATCAAATAGACAAGGCTCACGCGGGCAAACTTAATTTTCAACAAAGCCTCGGCGTGGGAATTTCCGTTTTGATTTTTCAAAAATTCGAGGACTCCAAGCGAACTTTTTTTCGTGGTGTTCCACCTGTTCGTTCACGCTCCACCTATTCTTGTACTGACGAAATTTAAGTCTTACTTGATCTCGATTTTAATCGTTTTTAGTTGGCACGGTATTGCTTAGTGCACAATTTTATATAAATGACTCAATGGACTTGACGTTAACAAATTCACTGGCCCTGATAAAATACTCGCTATAGTTCTCAATAAATGTGCATCGCCTTTGGCTAAACCTCTGCGCAAACTCTTGGCCCTATCATACTTCTCCAGAGTCTATCCAGTCTTCTGGAAACTGGCTCATGTTCAGCCTATATCGAAGAAAGGTGACTCTAGCGAGCCTTGAAACCAATAGGTGCATTCCTATACCTATATCTAAAAGCTCGTTTGTAAATAGGACAATTTGGATATGGCATAATCTCCCACAATCAGTTTTCCCGAACTCGTACAACGCCCAAGAGTTCAAACGTAAGGTTCATCGCCACCTCTTCTCCAACACCCCCGGTTTACCTTTTTCTTTACAACGGCCTCGGTACGGGTATCAAATGGAAGTGTATGACGAGTATATTACAGTGAGCTGTGTGATGTCATTTTGAATCTAATATAGCGGTCTATACAAAGTGGCGGAAGACATTTAATAGACTAAAAACTAGAAAATAAAAAATAACGTTTGAAAAAACTAAAAAATACGCTTTTATATTAAAATGAACTAAAAAGTAAAAAATAATTTTGAATGTAAATTTTTTATTGCTTATCGAATACATTTTATAGTACTTACTTTTTCTAATTGCAGCAATTTGCTAAAACATTCGATTTAAGTTTGCAGCCAATTTATGAAGCGAGAGCAAAAAACCTGTTGGCGGAAATTAGCGGCTTAAATCAAGTAAGTTTTACTAAATCATAATTAATAATTATTGTAATTGATTTTTACATTTTTCAGGACAATAAAAAAATATTAAATGAAAAATTCGAGTATTTAATAACTCTTCTCAAGTCAATTGAGAATAAGGAGTTTTTTACAACCATTCACTCTACACAGATTTCGGACAGAAATTTAACCGAAATATTTTTAAATGAAATTTTAAATCATTTACAAGACGAAGTTGAGTATATATTATTGGATTTACCAAATTCCTTATTAACAATGATTTCAGGAGAAGTACGACCAGTATGTTCTTGAGATTAAAGAGCAACAATTACGCCTTGAAACATTACAACTGATTGACCCATATGAACGTAATCTAGAATGGTTGAAGTTCGTTCATCATCCAAATATGGTGAAAGTTGTTACATCATATTTTAAAACGGTAACTAGGCGATAATGTTTTTTTTTGTATTCAAGTAATAATTTTGTATAATTTAAGGAAATGTTAACTGCTTGCTTTATTTGGAAACGTCACGCATCTAGCATTGTGCCTCAATTAGATATTCAGGATGTAGAGAAGCTGCTGAACATTATTCCGCCAGATTGTGATCCTTATAATGTTATTCAATGGCTACGACACTTTGTTCCGAGTATAATTCGCACGCATCCTAATGCAATGCCATTCTTAACTCAATGGTGCATAGAGAAAACCAGTTCTTTGCAGGCTTCGAAGCTATGGCCGGAAATTGGATATCAGTTTTCGTTCAATATTACAAGAATTTTTGAGGATTGTAACTTCTTGTATTCGTAAGTATTTTTATTTCGTAACCAGATCGTTAAAATATAAAATGTAGGAGCATCGAATAGGTTGAAAATTAACGACTATTGAACACGATTAAACGCTCGATCTTTGCTTGAAATTCTAGAGTTGAATCCATCCATCCATCCAATGGCGCTACAGCCCAAATCGAGCCTTGGCCTTCTCTAGGGCATTTCTCCAAGTTTGACGGACCCTTGCAGCATGTCTCCAGTTCCGGATGTTGAGCATTGACTCTGCGTCAGCCGTCACAGAGTCTATCCATCTCCTTCTGGGTCTACCTACTGGCTGAAATTTCTGAGGCTATAAGCCGTTTTGGGATACGATTGTCCTCCATCCTCCGTCTCAGTCTGTTGGTTTTTATTAAAGTTGAGAGTTGTGGGTCGTCAAAAATTTCATACAACTCGTTGTTGTATCTTCTGCCTCTGTAGTTTTTACAGTTTAATTTATCTCCTTTCTTGAATATTGGACATATAATCGCTTTCTTCCTGCTATTCCACCGGCGCCAGGCGATTTGTTGCTGTTCTGCCTTTTTACAGCTTCCCGCACCTCATCCAGTGTTGGTGGTTCTATTGAGATGTTATCTTGGGGAATTACAAATGCCTCTGTCTGTGCATTCTCGTTTAATATGTAGATAGGATTCAATAGGTTCTGAAAATACTTTCTCCACCTTTCCCTTATCCTATCAGGATCTGCCTACAAGTTCCCATCTATGTCCTTGCAGATGTCCGTTATTGGCTCAAACTTATTGGTGATCTGGCGAGTTCCTTTGTACGCTTGTCTAATTCTCCCTTCATTGAAGTCTTCCTGTATCTGTAAGATTTTCCTATTTAGATATTCCCTCTTCTTCTTTCTGCACAGCTTGTCTGCGATTTTTCTTTTTTCCTTGAAGACTTCCATTCTTGCTCTTGTTGGCCTTGCGATGTACTCTCGGTGGCTCTGGTTTTTTTCTTCAATTGCGACTCTACAGTCCTGGTCAAACCAATCAATTCTAGTCTGTCTGGGGGCCCAGCCTAGTGTCTCTTCTGCTGCACCCTTTATGCTGCTTTTGACTGTTCATCTACCTCTCTCAAGTTTTGTACGACAGCATGTTGGTAGGCATCTCTTATTTTTTCCCGTTTTAGCTTATCTACATATGTCTAGAGTTGAATATCTTTTCCTAATTTTTCCTCAAACTATATTTTTCCTAAATTAAAATCTCATCTGTTCGCAGTGATGTCCACCGGCGATTTGAAAGCTGCATGGAAAAATTAAAATCGTTGGAGTTTACATTGCAAGAGTTAACAGAACTGAAAAAGAAATTCAATATAACGCTAACCCTGGATGACTACACAAAGGTAACCTGAAGTCTTATTAGTTGAACAAGTTTTCATCAAATGTTTTACAATATTTAGGACTCATTAGATATAACCGCCCTGCATATTCTCGAGCAAGTCAACATAAGCAAATTAAGCAGTTTAGTTACCGATTTCCTGTATCCTCTGTACATGGAAAAGGGCCTGTCCCCCTTCAGCGCAATTAAACAGTACATAAAGTTTCTAGTTACTTTCAAAGATAGCATAAATGGTTGGCTTGAACGAGCAGTTGTTTCAATCGAGCTGCTACACAACGAGCAAGAGAAACTAGAATGTGCACTTTTGGTTTTGCGGGTAAGTAATTTTATTGCAGTTTCAATTTTATGCATTTCACAATATACACATTTCAGTCTGCACCAGTTCCTTGGCCTGAAACCATACAACCTCTTATCAAATTACGAAGTTCCAGTCATCCTTTAGCGCTGGAAATCTTTACAGAATTCGAGCTGCAAACGATTAAAATCCTAAAGATTAAGTACGGCTGGCCAGTAGATTCCCTAGATGCTGAAATGAAACTTGTTTTCCGAATTATCAAGTGTGATCTCGCAGACATGGTAGAGGATATAAAAAGTCTCGTTAAAGCCTTGCCAGAATTGAGTTCGAATGCGAATTTCTATTGTTGTTATACGTTGGTTAAAAAAGGTCAAATAGAAAATGCCTTAAAGTTTCTGGATGATTTAGAAGAAAAACAACGAAATGAATGTTATGAAAAAGTCAAGAATATATTTATGGTAATTTAAAGTTTCTTTGTCACAATAAAATTAACTTCACATTACCTTTATAGACATTTTTGGAAGAGGAACGCAACGATGGCATGTATATCATTGAATTTTTAAGAACAATGGCATATCGAATGAAAGATAAAGACGCTGCATTCCTCGATCATTTCAAGCATATCCAAGTGCTACGAAAGAATTTTAATTTGAAAGTCACAATTCATCAACTTTCGAATAAACACTTGAGGGAGAAATTGCTCAATGACGGAATTGACTATATGCTAGAGAAAATGGAAGAAGTATCGAATAAGTTAGTCAGTTGGATATGGAAGAATTTGAAAGACTTGGCTTTGGCACTTAATTTGGATATAGTGTATGCTGTGATAATTATCTCTAGGAAAATGAAGAATTTACGCTTGACATGCGCTTTAGCATATTATGTTGATGAATTGGTTTTTGTAAATTCATGTAATAGTTGTTATTTTATAGAGCTGGCAGCACTTTTAGTTTCGCAACAGACTGAAGAGTTATTAGAGGGTAAGTACACTGATGTATTTTAATTCTTCTTCTTCTTAGTTGCTCCTCAGCCCAATTCGAGCTTTAGCCTCCATCAGCTTCTTCCTCCAAACGGCTCTCTGCTCTGCAGCTTATCTCCAGTTTCTGGTATTGAGCAGTTTTGCTGCATCGCCCTAACATTGTCTTCCCACCTTGACTATGGTCGTCGGCGGTTTTAAGTCTTGCTTGACTGGCAAGGATTCCGCCAATTCTCTTTGTATTCTGACCTGTTTTTTATTGTCGTTTTTGTTAACTTTACTATCTTAGGGTATACTTAGGTCCAGTATTGTCGCATACATTTTCGGAGTTGTATTGAACACTGATTGGCTTGAACTCTATGACATTATCTAGAATTGACTTGTGTATTTCGTAGCCTGTTGCTAATTGATGCTCCCTTCCGCCGCTGTAGAATATTCTGTAGTTACCAAAGTTCATTGTTCCGTCTCCTAACCATCTGATCTCTTGTAACGCGATTAACTTTTGACTTAACTGCCGCAGTTCTGTACAAACTACGCGTGTTCCATGTTCCGAAAATCATTTCCAGGTGTTGTTGCCGTACTCGTTGCCATTTTCCCGTCCGTTCCGAGGCTTTGCTTCGGGTTTCTTAACTGATGTGTTTTTACAGGGTTCGGTAGTTAGCCTAACCCCACTAGCAGGTGTACCGGATCCGTGGATTATACCCCATCGGATAGGGCGGCCCAGTTATACTCCGGGCACTGGAGACCCCGTCGTCGGTTGGCAATCCAGGAGGCTCCAACGAGGAGGTGATCGTACGATTTTGCGCGCCCCGCTCGTTTTGTTATATATCGTTAAAAACTAGACGAGACAGCAACTTTCAAGATATATTTTTATGATTTTCTTTTTTCTTCATGCAACAAAAAGATGAGTTGTAAGAAATTCATTCTACAAACGACACAGGTAGTTGCGCTGATGATTCCTTTATTGTAAAAAAAGAGCAACGAAGATAATTTTATTTTAATAATATAATCCTATTGTTTCCAAGGTACTCTAGACTTTTCAACTGATCCATTGGCATATCCATTATCATATAAAATTCTTACAAATGCATTTCAACACGGAAAGATACACCAACCAGAAATACTTGAGTTTCTTCGTTGGATTCGAATTGCAAACAATGTGTACTCCTTAAATGCTATCAAAGACTACTACTCCAAAATCAGTGATATCGAAAAGAATGTAAGTAGCCTTGTACTGTATCAATCGTAATAGCATTGCAATGTGTTTTATGTAGATCTTACAAGAACTTCGAGGAAATTCTGCAACTTCTACAAACAATAAAAGCAAAAGAACGTCAATATCTATTTTTGATAAAGTGAACAGCGAAATTGAGTACGAAAAGGTAGAGTTTTTAGTACAAAAGATAAGCAGTATATAATTACTCTATTTTGTTTCTTTTGTAGCCACAAATCGATCCCATTCCCGTAATGAAAGCGGTTTCTTATAGTATATTAATTATACTATTAAAAATAAAGCCACAAAATTCAGTATTGTTTAGTATAAAGCAATATTTGAATGTAGATGAATCCATATCAATTGACGAGTAAATATCTTTAAAATTTTAGTACCTGCAGCTAAATGTATTTTTTGTTTTAGAATTGTAAAACTGTTTTTGGAATCACTTACACAACTAGCGAAGTTAAAATATTACAATAGTTGGTATACAATTGTGCAAAATATTCGAAAACTGCAAGATCCATCGAATAATATCATTGAGCAAGCAAGCATCGCCCTGCAAGGACGAAAAATGTTCCGATATTTTCTAGCCCAAAAGGAGCCAAATCTTCTTGGTGAGTTTTATAGTAATTTTAATAAAGCATTAATTTTTATTTCTTTAGATTTATTTTCTATGTTAATATCGGAAACGTCTCCTAAAACATGTATAAATTATTTAGCCAACGAAGTTAAAAACAGTCACCAAAAGATTCATCTTTTGAAGCTGTCTGAGATGTACCATAGGCATACAGAGGATGCAGTTGCGGCTGCATTAGATAAGGAATGGTATGTATGACGATGAAATAGGAAAAATCCTTTTTATAATTGATAGTCAGTAGATGTGGATGTGGTAAATTTCGAGATACAGTATTTTTTATGTAATTATCATCCATTTTAGAAATTTGGAAAAAGGGCGAAATTAGGTGGACTGCGCTGGGTCGGAGTCACTTCGACTGTGCCATCATCTATACGGCTTTCGTTGCGAATCGAATCCCCCTTTCGTATTGCGTTGTCACTTCTTTCTGAATTGGAAGGTCTTTCCCTTGGTACCGCTCTTGATGAGCTGATGATTTTGATCTGACCGATGGACTCTCTGCTGTCGAGCAGGCGGGTTTGAGGCGGTCTAATGAAATCCTAACCCGTTTTCGTTTTACTTTCATCAGGAAGTACTTGTCCTTGCGCTGAGTCACCCTGTAAGGGCCGTCGAATGATGGCTGAAGAGGGGATCTCACAGCGTCATTCCTCACGAATACGTGAGCTCATTTGTGTAAATCTCCCGGGACGAAAATTTTGGTGTTTTCGTGGTGAGCGGTGGTAGGTGGTTTTCATGGTGTTCATTGTTCGCGGAGATCCTTTACGAATTCCGACTCCACGTATCATGACGGTTCCGTTAGAAAGTTTCCGTGGAGGCAGCAGCAGCATCAGCAGACAAATTGCTGCCCCTGGTCGGTTGATACTCCAGTGATACTTCGTACTTGGATATCCATCCTTCGAGGAAATTACGAGCCACAGTCTCAGCTGTTATGACCGACATTGGGGAAGATTCGGGCCACCGCGTGAAACGGTCGATGCACGTTAGGCAATAACGATATCTCCTAGGTGGCTGTAACGGTCTGATGATATCAATGTTAATTTGCGCGAAACGCTCGGCAGGGAACGTGTATTTGGTCACTGGCGCCTTCGTATGTCGCTGGATTTTCGAACGTTGACAAGGAATGCAGGCTTTGCATATGTTGCGCAATTCTTCTTCCAAACAAACTTGGTCGTGCCACAGACGGGTGCGCCATGTCATGCATGGGCTTGTCGCATAGTCTCTGGGATCAAGGGGCGCACGTATTCCTGCGATACGTCGCAATATACCGCAACGTCGGCGTGGGGCAAGATGTCTGATGGTCCTTGAAGATCCCAATCCTTTAACTGATGATCGGTCAGCTGCCGGTAATCGATGGATGGCAGACTGACTGATGTCGCCTCTATCCGTGACAACGAGTCTGCAACGACGTTTTCTCTCCCGGCTGTGTGGAATATGTATATCTGTGGTGAACTGGCTAATATAATTATGGTGCCTTGTCCGTCGGGGCGAATGGGTGTCTAAGACCCGCTTTATGGCGAATGTTAGCGGCTTGTGGTTGGTTATGATGGGTGCGCCAATAGTGTCACTTCTGTCAAATCTTTTTTGCATCTTTCAAAAGCTGCGGTCGTCTCCGGTGTCCAGCCTATTTCTGTGGTGTCGTTCTTTTTGTTTTCTGGTATTATGACTCGGAGGATAATTTGATTCTTCACCGAGTTGGGTATAAACCTCTGCTACCATCTTTGTTAATCGTGTGGCAGAAAAACTTCACCTCCTCCTCCTTCCTAACTGGCACTTGGACACGTTTATAGTTAGGCCCTGCTTCCGGAATATAGAGAAGACTTTACGTAGGTATTGCGACCGCATTCAAACAGCGAGTTATTAAATTCACCGGGCTGGGCCAGTTACTTTTGCACGGTGAGTGAATACTCAAACTCTGGAGTGAATACTCAAACTCGGCATTCGCGATCTTCAACTTGTACGGCGATCGTACTTGTGCTAACTTAATCGTGACTCTCCATGGACCATGTAGAATATCCATGGATGATTAGCTCGCTCGATTGCTGTCGCCACAAACTTTTAGCACTATTTCCGTTCATTCGACCAATTCAACCAATCAATTCGTAATCGTAATTCGTCTTTTTTTTCCAGTCCAAAATAAATTCATTTATTTACTTCATAACTTTTTTAGTCGTTTAAAGTATTATTACTACAATGAGATGTGCAAGAAAGACGCTTCTCTTCGAGGCCAAGCAGCAGATAAATTTATATCAAGATCACGGCTTGAGCAGGAGCTTAAAAATAAGGCTCTTGATATCAATTTGATCGAAAAATTGTGCAAAGATTTTGAGTGGAATTACCAAGAAGTTTTAGTTTCACAGGTAGGAGAAGCTTAAATACAGAATTCATTATTTATTCACTATCTTTTCATGCAGATTGTCACAGTGCTCCGTCTTCAGGAGCCTGTCTTTGAAATAAAGCCCGATGGTTTAGGAAAAGAAGAAATGGTCATGCAAACAACAGCCGAAGCAATTTTAGATATTTGTCAGCCTTATATTACCAAGATTACAGACACATCATTATTGGCAACGAAACTTTTGCAATTAATAACTGAAGTAAATTTTATTTTGCATAAAAAACAATATTAAAATAAAAACTGTTTAGGTTAATTTTTACTTTTATGAATTATACATAACTATTATTGACATACTTATATACATAAATGGTCTTCCAACACAAATGGAGTATTGGAAAAATATTCTAGTGTTCCTAAAGCATAAAATGATTACAAAACGCAGGCAAAAAGCTGGCCAGATGGAGACAGATTGGTGGTTAAAGTCTTCATCTGAAGTTGGGGTGCTGCCGAAAATCGCAAAATATCGGTTTCCATTCATGCCGATAGTGCAGGAACCGCTGAAGAATATTCTGGGTAACTTATCTGCCTCATTAAAACTTTGTTAATAATATTCTCATTTTTACTATGTAGACGATGAAGTCTGTGTTGATAATTGTGAAAGCTGGTTTCCACTAATTCGAATTCATACCACAATGCAAGGGAAAACATCCGAAACAGAGATTATACAAATGCAAGAATATTTTTGCATGTCTGCAGTTAAGAACTCAATATCTGAATATAAACAACAGAATGAAGACAACAATGAAGACGTCTGGCACTTGCATCCGATTAACAATGCATTTTTACAATCGGTGAGTAAATAGCCTGTAAATACTAAATAAAACAATAACTATGTACTATTATAGATCCTTCGCTTAGTTAACCTCATGAAAGACCTAACAAAAATCATTTTCATTCTCTACTTCGTAACAAACCACGCTCCAGACGGGGCTGATCAAGTAGAGGCTGCATATGAATGCTATAAGTTTGCCCTAAAGCATGAATCTGAGCTTGTGGCAATTCCAAAAGCACAAGAAACTGTTTTTAAGATAAAACGAAAATATCCAATATTTAAAACCCAACATTTACTGCACTTGTATGGATTAGTAGAGGATAAACTGTTGCAGCTTGTTGAAAACCCCCGAGAGCTTATTATTGCCTTATATCTTCATAAGTCTATTCTAGTTCCAACTAAGTGTGATGTTAATAAAGTCGCCACGGAAATAGCAGAGCTGCATGAAATCGATTTGAATATTTTGCAAATATCTTTGCTGCAGAAATGGTTATGTTTTAATTTAACAAAGGAGACGACTGATTTGGAAGAAACGTTGTGTGATGTTGTTGATACGAGTTATTGTTTAGAAAATTCCGAAAATGATGAATTTGCTATAAGGTTTGTTAGTATATAAATTAGATAGTACGATTTTTGTCTACATGTTTATTTTAGGGCTCATTATATTCTGAAGTGTTGGGAACCGGAGAAGGCGATACAGTTTCTTATATCACACATCTTCTCAACCGAAGGGTAAGTAAAGAAATTTGTAATAAATACGATCGCATTGTTGAGTTGAGTTCTTCCGATGACAAGGCAAGACGACTTGGTTGGTAGAGTTCAGCAGTAATTTATACTGAACTGGCCATTTGTTCACGCGTTTAAGATCACTGTTTAGCTGAGCAGTACAATCCTCGAAAGTTTAAAAGGTTTGTTTAAGATATCTTCACATTTGGAAGGTCGTTTATAGAAAAGGCTGAAAAGCAAGGGGCCCAGGATAGAGCCTTGAGGTACTCCACAATGAAGAAGAGCAAGTTCCCTGAGAGATTCATGTAACTTAACAATTTGGGAACGCTCCTGGAGATAGCTCTCAAAAAGTTTGACTGCAGTAGCGCCGACCATCATATGGTCAACTGAGTCAAATGCTTTGGGAACCCGGCCATCGGGCGAGAGTTTCAAATAGCATTATCCAACAAATTCGTGGCGCTCGCAATACCGGACGATATCGATGTAGAAAAAAGGCAATTATCGGAGTTAATTTTGCGGTGTGCAATGGAGTTGGGTCCACCTATCCGTAAACGGCCGCAGCCATGGATCTCGGACAGCTGTCTGGACCTCGTCGACCAACGGAAACGAATGAAACCGACCATTAAATAAAGAAGTTCGACAGAACGAGGCACGGGAAGCGTACTGGAATAACGTTGTGGCCGACATGTAAGAAACGTCATCGAGGCACGAGTACCGGACGCTGTTCCAGACAATCCGGCGGTTAGGCTAAGAACATAGTGAAGCAGAGAGCAAAGCAACGATGGAAGCGGAGAGCAAAGCGGTTAAAAGGATGATAGCAGAGAAATCAAAATTGTTTGAAGGCGTCACTTTGCTCCACTATGCGCGCGTTAACAGGAATTCACTTGTTGATTTCGCCGCTTTGCTCTGCGATTTCATCGCTGCTTTGCTCGTTGCTTCACTATGTTCTTAGCCTTAGGCGACAAAACAACATCAACAAACGACATCAAAAAATCGGATGGAACTAACGTGACCTCTCCCCATCAACACCTGCAGCGGTGGAGAAGATTCTTCCCGAAACCCAACCACCCATTATCACCAACAGCCAACAAATCAGTTTCTCGATACCGGACCGATAGTTATCGAGGTGAAGACGGCAATAAAATCGCTGTAAAATGGAAAAGCGCCGGGAATAGATCAAGCAACCGCCGAAACGATTAAAGCCCGAGGTGGTGTCTTATCACAACAACTCCACGTCTTCATAATACACATATGGCATTCGGATCGTGTCCCGTTGGCGTGGAAGAAAGCGATCGTCTGGATTGCAAGAATTATAGCGATGTGCCATTGAAAATCATCCAACCTGTCCAAGCGTCGTATGATGGCTCATCGTGCGATTATGCGTGAATCATTCGATGGACGGCACGGAGCTCGATACGACAACAACTTCATAACAGACTTGATGTTCGCCAACGATAGCGCCGCCTCCTTCGACAAGGATGCCGAAGTAATGGACATCTTATACGACATGGCTCGGTCATACGAGTTAAAAATCAATAGGGAAAAGATCAAAGTACTCACAACGGACGGATCGAGTGCCAGTGTTCACTTCGATAGAACCCAAATCGAACAGGTTCCGATGTTCAAATATTTAGGATTATTGGTTGAGGGAAAGAAAGTGGCATAGACGGTCGATGTTCACAGCTGCATCTACCAGGCAACACTCGCCTCGCTCAAGTGGTACCTGTAGGTGGAAACGAACAAATATTACCATCAAAACCAAAGTACGCCTTTGGCGAACGTTGATCCTTCCGATTCTTCTTGACGTGGACACTACTCAAGCCGGACGTCAACAAGCTCGAGGTCTTTCAAGTTCGATGCTTGAGGCAGATCCTCGGTGTTTCACTCCGAGATCGCCTTCGAAACGAAACAGTTAGACAACGATGCAATCAAACGACACTGATCGAAGAAGAAATACAAAAACATCAACTACGGTGATTTGGCCATGTTTTCCGAATAGATGATAACCGCTTCTCTGGCGAGACCGTCCCCCAGACTGGAGAATTCAGCGATCGGCACCGATGAAAACCTGGCTAAAGAATATCGAGGACGACTTAAAGAATCAACGATTATCAGTTATCGAGGCTTGAGACGTCGCCAAAAATCATTAAGAATGGAAACGAATCGTCTGTGAATAGTGTGCGAGATCCAGCGGCACCGACAGAAGCGTATTCGTTGCAAGGAGGTCCCGCTCGGACCGCTAGCTAACGGATCAAAGAAGAAGAAGTAGGCTTTTAGTAGCCGTGCGCTTTTCTTTTGGTTCCATGTTGTTGTCGGTTGATGCTATGACCCAAGGTAGGTGAATGATTTCACTACTTCAAGTTCGTGCTCCTCCACCAGCAATGTGGGACCAATGTTAGGGGTTCTAGCAGACCAGGCCAACGTGTACTTTGTTTTCTTTCATTGATAAGCAGTCTCAGCTTTCGTGCCACCCGTTCTATCTGGTCGAAAGCGTGCTGTACAGCTCTTGGATGTTCCACCAATTGTGTATCGCTGCGTATAAAATTATACTGCTAGCGGCTCAGAGTCCTTCTGCTTTCCAAAGTCCCCAAATAATTTATTGTAAAAGCATTTACCAGACTATTTGTTTTTCTAGCGCCGCTAACACCGGAAAACAGCTCCAAGTATTCGAGTGTTTCATAAAACTCATGGATGATTCAAACGCGTCCTACACCCAACTGGTAAATCAAAAACGATACATTATCATCAAATGTATCCACTCTTTGAGGTACCTAGGCTACAACTTCACAGTCGACAAGTTCGAGGAGTACGACAAACTCATCATCTTAAAGACAGTTTGGAAAAATCACGCCACCAACAAAAATGCTCTGGAACTGATAGCCTACATTTGCCTGGGTTTCGACATTTACATTCCACAAATTTGGAACAGCGTCTTGAAGCAAATGGCCAACTTAAATATGGTAAAATTATCAAACACATTTTTTACTTACAATATGTTTTTTATTTCGGTGAAAACTTTCTAGGTTAAAGAATTGAACTCATTAGTGGACATGCTGTCGTGTAAGCCATCAGTTTTGCATACAGAAGGACTAGAAAAGGCATGGGAATGTGTTTTGCGGTCACCCTTCAAAATTGCAAATTCAACGCGGTCAAGTGAACAAGAACAGATTTTGTACACAAATTTATTCCGGATTCAGGTATTTTCATGTAATTTAGTGTTTAACTGTTAAATGAGCATTATTACTCGTGTATTTTCAGAGTTGTCCTGTAGTAACGAAAATAAATTTGGTAGAAATGGCTGAAGATTGCATAAGGCTCGATCGGACTTATATGGCTGCGATACTTATGGCGTTTACGGATGAAAAACAGAGAGAAATTATTAAGGAGGTATTTGGAATTTATTTGTTGAATATAAAATATATGAAAAAAAAATGCGTAATTATAGATGGTGATGAAGAATACATACAATGGGCTTCGGTCTGATATTCTTAAATTGGAAGACGTTGGTTTGTTGCCAGGTATTACTAGTTATGTTGTAAAAATACTCGTTTTGTGAGAATAGTACTTACATTTTATAAATATATGTATACTCTAAACATTTTTACGTATTCAGGAATTAGTAACTGTAATATATTACATTTCCAATTATACTTTGGTTTACTGGATGTACTTCGAGTAAGCAAAAGTGGTCTAGGTAAGAAGAGCAGGTGTTCGGGCCCTATCGCTTACCATCTCAACTATTGTAGATTACAAGCGAATATTTAGTAAAAGGGAACGGCTTTGATGTGCTCATTTCGCTAAAGTTTATGCAGTTTGAAATCCACTTGGTGAGGGATTAGATGTAAAATCCTTTTGTACTGCAAAAGCAACGATCATGGAGAAAAGTCACAAGAATCGCAACCATGATGCCGTTTGATGCACTTTACTCAAAAGGCAGGGCTATTCTGAGGGTTGTGAAAAGTACGTAAAGTACTCTTTATCTCCAATGCTAGGGCGTAATTATCGTTGCTTATCTCTGGAGGCAACACTCGCGGATATATCGGTGGGGAATATTCTAAAGAGAGATATCTCCAAGTACTTCCTCTCAGAAGCCGGCTCCAGATGGAGCCTATCATCACGCCTCAAGGGTATCAAAACTTAGCCTTGTTATAGCAATCAGATCGCACGATCGTTGAGGGTTCGGACGTCGCTGAAATCGTGTCGATAATTACGCCATAGGAGATAATAAAGCCGGCGAGATAACCGATCACTTTCTCAGCAGCTGTCCGACTCTGGCCAACATCAAACATCATTTATACTTGGAAACTTCAGCTTAAAGAATCAGGAGGAAGTTTCAAAGTTTTCACGAGGGCGGCTAAAATTGCACCTCAACGTCAATTGTGTTTCTGCCTATGATTTGGAGGGGGTGGCTCATGTACTTGGGGGGACTATGCCCCTGACAGAGGTAAAAAAATGGCGTGTCTATTTGCACCAAAAATACGGACGACACGGGCCATGCGGGTCACAGGTAACACGGGCTATACGGGTTGAACAAGGCTACTATTCGACTCTTTTTTGTATAAAAATAGGTGTTTGTGGTACCACAGTACCACCTTTCCGATGTGATCATTAGTCTCTGAACCTGACAGGCTTGACTATTTTCCGAACCCGTGTTGTTTGATAACTCTGTGTTTCTTCTGGCGACTCATGATCTGGCTGAGGCTTCTTTATCATGTAAGCCGATTTGAGTCGATTCGATCGATAGATATGCCGTCTTCGTTTCCTTTTCGTAAAATTTTTAACGTCCTCTTTTCATTACGTTAAAAGGTCCTTCGTATGGCGACGTGAGCGGTGCTCTAACCTTGTCTTTTCGCACAAATACAAGTGTCGTCGTTTGGAGATCCTTCTGAAAGAATGGTTTTCTTTTGTCTTGATTGAAGTTAATGATGGTTTAACCGCGTCGAAGTGAAACTGAAGGCGCGTCGTGTTCGCTGGTAGAATCTAAAAGATTCTGCTGGAAGAAGTATTCCTTGACCACAGACCATCTTTGCGTTAAAGTTGAACGTTTGAACGCTGTTTTAATGCAGTATTTCGGTAATCTACGTGTCCACCCTCTGTCCTCTAAACGTAGCTTTTAAAGCCCTGTGAAAACGTTCTATTATGCCATTGCTTTGGGGATGGTATGGTGTCGTATGAATACGTTTGGAACCGAATAATATCGCCAACCTTGTGAAATTCTGTTTCAAATTGTCTCCTCTTGTCTATTGATACCTTTAGTGAAATTGCAAATCGACTTACCTTACCTAAAATGTGAAGGTTGCAGTTTCTGCTGTAATATTTTCCATTGGCAACGCTTCCACCCATCTTGAAAAACGATCTATTACCGTTAAGCAAAAAAGGTTTTCCTTCTGATGGTGGAAATGGTTCTATAATGACCATATTAACATTTTCAAGGCAGCGGTTAGGTGTGCTGAACTAGGCTAACGGACTTCTTGTGTGCTTATTAATTTTATCTTTTTGACATACCACACACGCTTTTACAAATCTGTTAATGTAAGTATTCATGTTAGACCATACATAACGTCTGGTAAACAATTTCCTTGGTGCTCGCAAGCCTGGGTGCGCTAATCCATCTCGCAAACTATTCTCCTAGACTTGTGGTACGTAGGGTCGCATTGTTTGTTCACCCATGTCGCAATACAATTTGCTTTGCTGTTGGGAAGAAGGCATCGTTTCAATTTGATTGAGATTAGGGCGCTATGCATAGGAAAGGTTAATATTGAATGAATACCAAAAGGGATCACTGCAGAATTCAGCTACAGACTTCCAATTGCCGAATTCTGCAGTGATACTGCAGTGATGCATTTTGGAACTCATCCATTGTTGTTTCTGAGTTGAACGCTTCATTCGCGTCAGCGTCCCAACTGATCTTAGTTGTATCATTCTTCTTTGGGCGGTCGAAGAAAATCTGTACAACCAACTGACTCTCTACTACATATCGAATGAAACGCCGATAGTAATTGTACATCCCTAGGAAAGTTCTTAGCTTGCGCACTTTTATTAATCGGGGAAAATTTTTGTATTCAGCGTAGACGGTAGATAGAGCACAAAGTGAAGATTTTCTCCAATTCTGGAAGAAATTACTACCCGGGCCCTGTGCCGCCCGCACAGCCCATATCCTCAACGACAAATCAGCATTTACCACCTTTTTTTATTAAAATCAGAATAATCGCTAAAAAAATGAAAAGAATTCATATAAAACTTAGGTGTCCATATATTTCTTCATATCATTATCTATCCATGATCAGTGAAAACAATACACAAAATCTTCCACGAGCAAAAAATTCCCTAAACTAATATACAATTTCTAAATTGTAAAAAAAATTTAATTTAAATAATAGCAATTTTCTTAAAAAATTTACTTTTGAGCCAACATTTGAACAATTAGAATAAAATTAATAACAATTGCACAAGATTTACGGAAGATACATATATGTATATAAAAAACACAAATATAAATTTGATCTACGGAGGGGATGAGTTCTTTTTTTTCTTTTAACTTTAGGCACTTATATATGTATATATGTAACTTTCCACACTTGCTGACGACTTGTTGATATATTTTGTTCTGCAGTGGCTAAAAAATTGATGAGGAATGCGGCCAATATGTTGTTTAAAGCTGATTTTTTGTTTTTGGATTGATTAACTCCAAACGTCGGCAGAATAACGTTTCTGGGATTCCATTTTCTTAAGAAATTGTAGTGCTTCACTTTCGCTCATTCCGCCTTTGGTGGAAATGACTTTAATGAGTATATTTCTTACATCACAGGCCATATTTTTTGCATCCCTGGAGATAGGAGAAATTAGAACTGTTATTTAAGCACCCTAGAGTGTTTATGTGGTTTTCTTACCCGCAAATATACATGTGCCCTTTGTTTTTGCCAATCACTTCCCACACTAAGTCTGAATCTTGTTCTAGTAAGTGGGTTACGTATACTTTTTGTGCCTGGTCCCGTGAAAACGCTGCTTTCAAGGTTAAAGTGCCTTTGTTAACATAATTTTCGAGTTCCTGCAAAGTAAAAAAAGAGAAATTTTCAGTATGAAGTATATGTAGTTATTAGAAAAGTTTCATTGGAGTTGGAGAGTGCTGAACAACGTAGCGATGATAGTTGAATGTTGTAAATAAGCTGTTAGTAAACGAGTGAAGCCTGCCGAGGGATGCAGACGATGACAGCTTCATTGGGCGCAGAGACGAGTGTCAATTTCGATAACTGTTTGGTAGCGTAGGGGTTAAGGCGCCTAACTGCCATTCCAGAGGTCCGTGGTTCCAGTGCACTCTGAGATATGGTACTTCCTCCTTCCAATTGTCCTCTCCTAGATAAAATTCCTTCTTTATTGTCCTCCCTTTTAAAAGAATTCCCAGCTCTTTCTCCTACTATCGCCTGTAAGCATAATAAGCGAGGAAGTTCGGTGGCCGAAGTGAGCGTTCTGCCGCGGTAATAATGAATAGGAGGCTTTAGAATAAAACTGTGTGTTGACGTTAGCAGTTCTTTCGCTTTTCTACCTTTGGAGTCGTCCATTAATTCTACGTGAGGTAATTTTGGCGATTGTTCGACCCCCTCCCTTTCGAACCACTCAAAACGGAAAACAAGGAGCGAACTAGACGAGAAAACCATCCACTCTTGCGTTCACGGGTGCTCGCGTGCTTGAATGGGGGTCTTTATATCAACTTTCGAATGAACTGTGTCTCGGGCGGTGCGGAACGTATATTCCTTATTGTGAACTTTGATATATAAGTATAAAGTAACGTATGCCTCTATAATAGTCGCGCATGAATATGAAAGGACATGCTAACACGATTGTCTAGTGTGGTGTGCCAACACAGATCTTTTCGCGTTTCAACTAGTGGCATGCGTGCTTTAGATTGCCGATCGCTGGTCTAATGGACACCGCACGGAGGATCTGCAATGGAATGATGACATATTCCTAATCGCCAAACAAACCTCTCAATGCCTTGGATTTCTTAAGAGATGCAAATTTCTCCTCCAACCAGCCGGCATGGCTACAATCTACAAATCCTACATTCAGCCCCGCCTTAAATACAATTCGTATATCTAGGCAGGAGCCCCAAAAACCACCTTGGCTTGGCTCGACAAGGTGCAAAATCATACTTCAAACTCACCTTTCGCGCCTCTATAGAAATTTTAGGCCACCGTAGAAAGCGCAGCCCTCTCTATACTTTATCGCCATTACCATAGCGTCAGTTCCACAGAAATTCAGAACCTCTTGCATGCACGGCAATATTTTTCCCGCAACACAAGACTTGCCCGCTCGGATTGGGTGAGATTCGAGTCGACCCCCTGCCATCCTAAATGCCTAACGCAATTAATAGACGACCCCTTTCCGACATTACACTTAATGATTGAACCGATGATGGTAACAGGGGGCTTACCTCTGAGCTCAATTCCAAGCTCAAACCTAAGCACAGATAGCAGAGGGATTAAAAACCGTCCAACCAATTGCACATGATTTTTAAATAATTTCAAAATCATTCAGAGTTCGAAGAAACCTAGTGGAAAAAAATCCTTACCTCTTGATAAATAAAATCTTCAGACTTCTTTCGGCAGCCGAAATATAAAATTGTATCCCCAACAGTTTTCCCCTCGTCCTTAAGAAATTGCCTTTCTTGGATAAATCCTCGGAATGGTGCCAGACCTGTACCGGGACCAATCATAATAACTGGAGTTTCCGGCTTATTTGGAAGGCGGAACTGACTCTTTCGAATGAATATGGGCACTGTTGGTAATTGATCCTTATCACTTGGATGTCTCTGCGCCAGATAAGTTGTGGCGACACCCTTATTAAAACGCCCAGTGGGAGTCTCGTATTGTACTAGTACAGCTGTTACATGCACTGTAGTAGGATAGAGCTGAAAAGAAATTGAATGTTAAATAAGATCAAAGAAAAATATCGAAGAACTTTACCTTAGCAGACGATGAAATTGAGTAATACCTAGGCTGTAATCTCGGTAACAATTCACATATATGGTCAATAGGCGGACGACATGATCCAATATCCTCAAGAATGTGTACAATATTTCTGCATGAATCCTGCACCCACGATTGATATTTCGCCTTGCCTTCAGGCGTTATTGAAGTCATGCTTCTAAGGAATTCTTTATCCTTTTCGTCAGAACAATATTCAGCCAATTCCTTTAGAATGTGCGTCCTCGGTATAGCAGCAATTTCCAGATAATGAGTGAGTGCTGTACGATATGTGGTTGGGCATGGGAAAGGATGTTTCTTGCTGCTGTCAGTATCTGTGTTGATTAGTGAGAAAACAGTTTCTAAATTGGCATCGCATAATTTTCCTAATTTCTCCACTAGATCCTTGTCATTTGTTGGATACATTGCAAGATGATCACCAGCATCATATCGCATCTTTGATCCTTCAATGTCTAATTCAACATGCATGCATGATCGTCCTCCGGCTCTGTGGAGTTCTCGGTTGACCTTAATAGGAGCTAAGTAGGGATTTTTGGCATCGAATGGTGGTCGTTGATTTGTTAAAGAATGCAGGCGGGCTATTTCACCAGTGTATATTCTGTCTGGTTGGACATCGGGCTGTTCGAGTAGGCGATATTGCCGGATGAGGACTTCTTCGCTACCCCCTTCGATGCCGAAGTAATCACAAACTGTTGGCCAGAATCTTTCCTTCCATGTGATGAAGTCGTCTTCAATGCTGTAATTGAATTGAGAGTAATTTTCACATTAAATTGCATATTTGGGATCAATTAAAAATTGTGTGTGTAATTAAGATGAAGAGATTAAGAGGTTGATAACGCATAACAAATTTATGAGTGGTCGAAATAAAATTAAAGCCGGCTCTAGCAATGTTTTTAAATACAAAATTCGATACTAAAAGGCAGCCTATAGCCGCAACTAATAAAGATATAACACCTGAAAGATAATCAGTAGAATTCGCTGATATCCACAACTGATTACCCCTGATAACAGCTTTATGCTACTTAATCTCTTATCATCTACCCATATATTACTATAAATTCCATATACTCACTTTGCATCATCATCGCCTAGGCCAAGTTCAAACACACGAGTGGCTCCTAGTTCTTCTAATCTCTTATCGACGTACACCGCAACCTTGTTGTAGTGTTCATAGGTTTTATTTCCTAATCCAAAGACCTGAAAATAATAAACATCTATTAATTGATTGAAGCTGGTTCTGCAATTTACTATCTACACCCACCCTTCTAGTCCTCATAGGAGCATAGCTATATGAAGGAGCATACGACAAATAGCGACAAAAACCCCTTTTAAACATAACGAAATTTCTCTGCTTTGGAGCTCGACATTACCTAAAACTTATGTAAATCTATGACCTTGGGCTTGTCGATTTTTTTGGTGTGAATTAACATTAGTAACAGCACGTTAAATTTATAGAAAATGTTTCTTATAGTGTCCTACTTTCTATAATTCATAAGAACTATTTATTTAAATAAATCAACTGGGTGCCGTTTGTACTTGAAGCATATCGAAGTGGAAGTAGCAACCCACGAGTCATTTGGCGGAGCTGTCATTAGTATTCACAATATGCCGATTACCAAGTCAAATTCACAATATATATTCACAGTGGTGAACAAAAATTTCCGGAAAATAGTTTTTTCGTGTTTAGTATTGGGACTTGTGAATTTTGTACGAGTATTCGATGATTACAACTTTCGTGTGGGAACGCACATTTGCGTCGAACGTTTTGGATGAAGGGGGGAGAGGTGGAGATTATGAAACTAATCACCTCCACTTCTATTTTTATTATCGATTAACTTTAAATGAGATTAGAAAATAAGATTAATTATGAATTTTTTCGATTTTATATCATTTGTAGTTTTTTATTTAAAAAACGGCAGGGAAGACGTGTGTCTAGGGTCTCGGAGATCAAGATGAGCGGCAGCTTAATAGGCAGGGTCAAAGCACTTTTTTGACTACCGTCCCTTGCCAGCCGCCCAAATATGGAGCGCACTCACATGTATCATCTTTACGATATGAATTGGCCCCAGTTAGAACCAAAAAAAACAAAGGGCCTCCTAAACAGAATTTGATAAATAGATATTGCCAGAGCTACGGCAATAATCATGGGACACTGGCCCATAATGCTGCGGGCAGACAAACGCTTTAGCCAAAGCCAGCAGCGCCCACAAGGAAGTTACGATCAGGAAGATTTAACAAGAGATCTCCAGACTAAAGGGCAGTGCACGATGAGCTTCCTATACTAAACAGCAGGGCTGGCCAACCCGCGTCCAGCGGGCCGCAAGCGGCCTTATCGGAAAATTGACATATTGCGGAAACAGTTGTTTTCCTTGTTGTGGCCTCTTTTGGTAAGGTTCTCCTCAAGTTGTTCTAAGTCTTCTAACTCGACCCAATCCCTGCGGATTCCAGTCAAGGGACTGTTCGGCTAAATTCTCGTTTGCACCTCGCAAGGTGTGGACATTCCAATCCCATTTCCTTTGCATTATTTCGTCATCTATCCTTTCTTGGCCGCCATCGTTGCAATAGTTCTGCATATGTAATTCTATTTTTCCTTAACATTGCAGTTGAAGAGTCGCAATTTATCATTAGTTGAGATTTCCGTCGATCTCCATATGCGAAACAGGCTTTGGGTTGGCCATTCATGCTCTACAACAGGATGGCTTTAAACATCAACCACCAACCTTCAGGGGGTATTTAACACCGCAATGCAATAGAGCAATTACAGAAATTGCCTATGTTTTTTATGTGAGAGTCTAAGGCCCCGATTGCGATTGTCGATTAACGATCGACTCGACTATATGTAGTCGATTAGTTTTCTTTTTAGTATTTGTAACTAAAAATCGACAAATATTTCGATTATTGTTTGCCTGTTTGTCGTGAACAAATAAACAATCGAGGAAAGTCGATGGCCAACTCTACAGAAACTACCTAATCAGCAGTCGATAATCGATTAATGTCATTTATCGATTACCTATAGATAATCGCAATAGAGACCTAAGCTTGGATGTCACCCTTTATAACCACCAGTCGTTGACGTCATGATGCAATGTCTAGTAGTAAGCTTAGCTCGAAAATATATGAAGGATATTATATGTTAAGAGTAGTCTGGACGAGGCATGAGGAGGAGGCAGTGAGCCTTGCGTTTTGGACTCTTGGATGTTGTATGAGTTCATTTTTTTTAACAGCCGGTTGAGTCACAATCGTCAGAGTTAGCGGGACACAGCCTTGTCGGATTGTTATGCCTCGTGAAACAACTGAATCCAGCTAATTAGCCAACAAAGGCTGTGACACAGGCAGTACCAGACTACTGGGGGAACAAGGAGGTGCATCGTCCGATAGGTGAAGACCCGACGTCAGCAGAACTTTGGTACCCTATTATTAACTGGTTAAGCCTGCGGGATGCCTTATTAGGGCTACTTGTATTCCTATTGCCGCATTTCTAATCATGGAGACAATAGGTCTGACTGAATTATTAAGCTAAAACTATTTCTGATAGCTTCTTCATTCGCGAAATTACTTTCCTATCTTATCAATTGTTTTACTTATCAACTACTTGTCATATTATACTTACGGCATAATTTAATCCCGTAAAATCAGCATCCCCTGTGGTAATCCATTCATAAAACTCCATACAATTATCAGTTGGATCACCTTCACCATATGTAGCCAAGCAAAAAACAGCCAAAGAATTTGGTATTGATCTAAGTTGCAACAGTTCTTCCTACAGAAATGTAAAACAATTAGTACATCATACAATAACTTTATTCAAACAAACAAACCATATCACATTCTTCTGGATCAGCCACCATTCCCTTCAGTCTATAACGTATACCTTCCTTCGCCAAACGGCCAGCAAATTCTTCTGCTGTGCCAGTTTGCGATCCATAGAATACGACAAGACTTCTTCCAGATGATTTTAATTTCTTTATAAATGAATTTTCTGATACAGATACTGTGTTCACTGTTGTGGGTCTTTAAAAGGATTGTAATATTAGAATATTTATTTTTTGTTTATATTATTGATTTAACTTACTGTATTGAATATGATCTAATTGGTTCCTCATCTTTCTTATTATTATTTTTTAGGAAATACCAAGCTGCCCCTGCGATTAATGTTAACAATAAAACAACATCAATCGTGCCAAGAAAGGGTTCATCTCCTGTGGGGATCTCTTGTTCTGTAACAGTCTCCATATCTGAAAAGATATCAAAATTAGAATTTAATGTAACTGGAGATTCACAACTATTTTAATCTTGGAATAAGTGAAGGAATTTATTGA
Source organism: Thereva unica (assembly GCA_949987705.1). NCBI lineage: Eukaryota > Metazoa > Arthropoda > Insecta > Diptera > Therevidae > Thereva > Thereva unica. The sequence continues at coordinate 111,372,654 of OX465284.1, forward strand.
TTTATGATTTTTAGATATGGTCATAGTTATAAAGATACTAGCTAGGACCGGGACGCCTTGCAGCGCCCATAAGCCAATAGTAAACAATAAAAACCATCCGCTGACTTAGTAATTTTCGAGATATAAATTTTACACAGATGAAGTGGCTGAAAGAACATGGGTCTTGGGACGGCCGCCATGGATCTAACGGTATATTGAGTGTACTTTATTGTTTATTGTATTCTACTTATCATACCCTTTCATTTGATACCAATGTCGAGGTGGTTGGAAGAAAGTGGTAATCCGCCCCTCTTGAGACGGCCGCAATGGATCTAACGGTATATTGAGTATACTCTATTTCTTCCTGCTTCCTTTCCTTTCTATTTCCCAAGCCAGCGAACTAACACTTGCCGGCCTCGTAATGAGAATGAAGGACCCCAAAACGGCTTATGGTATCAGAAATTTCGGTAAATATAGCTGTAGACCCAAGAGGACAACAGATTCTTAACATTCGAAACTGGAGACATTCTGCAAGGGACCATCAATGTCCTAGACGAAGCCAAGACTAGATTTTAGCTGTAGCGCCATAGGATTGATGGAGTCTTCAGGAATAAAGAAGGTTTTCCTGATTAAGAATTCGGTCTTAGCAGCTGAAAAATGTCCTGCCTGTGAGTAGATTTAATGATCTCTTCCTTCATTGATGTGGGAATGACAATTAACTCGTCGCCTGGATTCTTAAATAAAAAGTCATGTTTAAGGTAGAACTCTTTATGAGTCACTACGATCTAGGAGGCTCTCGAACTGATGCTAAATAATATATCTCATACGAATATATGTATTCTATCTGATAGCTAGGCGGCCCTCAAGGCTCTAAATTCTGTCGTCACAACATTTACGACTGACGTTAGACTCTTTCAGTCATTTATACGAATCATGAGTCCCCTGAAGTAGACCACATCCATTCAGTGCAAAATAACACACCCAAGTGCGTTTTCGGATTCAGAGGAATACTTTATAAAACAGGTACAGGCCTTGGATCTGCCATCTCTAATCGCCTCCCCGTTATACTTAGTGGATGTAGTGAAAGGCGTAATTTTATTTTTAAAAAACTGGCTTCAATCGATTTACTTACAAATCGAATATAAAATAGCGTTTTACGAAAATTTTTCCTTAAAACAAAAAAGACTTCCCAGAATTTCATGGTTGAGCAAAATTCATTCAACAACTTTTTGCTAATTTTCTCTTGCAGCAATTCCAAGACATTTGAGTCATTAACCACCTGCAAAACCATTAAGACAGGTCAAAAAATGACCCCATAAAAGGTCCTCATTAAGGAGTTCAAGGAATATCGCTATAAATTTGCCATGCGCAAAAAAATTTAGTATTTTTCCGCTTTTATGCAAGCATATACAAAAAAACACAAAATAGCAACATTATGTTAATGAAAATTCGCGAACGTTGGAATTTCAAAACTATAGTATCCTCTTTACTATATTCCTCTCTTTCGCGTGGACTTTGAATATTTCAAAAAGTTCTTCTTCCTAAGTCATTAGCGACCAAGAACAATATCATCAGGTATGTTAAAGTAGTCACGTGATCAAGATCAAGGTACTTTCGAAAACAAAAAATGTAAAAACGAAAACAATTAAAAAGTACCTAGAAAATCACTTTTAGAGGAGCTGATAATGCTCGTTTTATGGACATACATACATACTATAATCACTCATAAAAACTTGTTTCTATGCTAATTATTAATGTATTCCGAAAACAGGTTCAGATTGCGTGAATGTTATCAAACGGATTTAATAAAATAAAAGTCTCAAAAATAAATATAAATTTTCGTCCACGGAATTTTAAGCCGATCGCCTACTGATCTCATATGTTGTAACCAATAGAAGAACCAAGAATCGAACTAGACGAACAATTATCTCATATTTATCATCTACCTTGAGGAAAACTAGTACCTATCTCTATAAACATTACCACATTCAAATTTTACCGACTGGACCAATTACAATATCGAAAAATTTTTTTGCACAACACAACGTCATTTCAAGTTCAGTTCAAAGTCCAAAGTCTCAAGGTCAGATGAGGTAATGACAAGATCACTTTGCATATGGTCATCGAATAGGTCAGCGCAATTCGTTCGATCGTAAAAATATTGAAGAAAAGGTTGAAATCATTTCAAAAAATGTGTGTTAAACAATTCTTGCAACTTCGCTTTCTCCAGGAATGGTGAACTGTTGGTTTTTTTTTAGTATAATGGGTTTTTGTTGGTGAATTTTTTGTGGTTTTAATACTATGCGGGGCCAAACAATACATTATCAATGAAATACAACTGTTGAACGACAGCGATAGGCTGATATTATTTGATACTAGCTGTTGACAGTGGCGTAGCAAGAAATATTTTCAAGGGGGGAGGGGGGTTAAATAGATATAAGTCCAGTCCTTATCTTCAAACATTATCATTTGGCATTGTTGAAGGCCTTTCTACTTTCAGACCTTAGTTTTGTATTTCCTGTGGGACAGGCTGCTTCTAAAGCATTATTTAAGAGGTTGCTGAGATTGCCCAGCTGATAGCTCCAACAGTGGGTGAGAATGTCCTCGGGAGTGATCTTTCCATCACTTGTCTGTATACAGCCCAATTTGTGTTTCGGGCATTCCTGTAACCATGGGCCTTCTTCACAGTTGAGCACATATTGACATAAAAAAGGATGACCCTGCGGTCAGAAAAGGAGTGTTCACTGGAAAATCGTCTTACTTTTGGCTAAACCTCTACGCAAACTATTTACCTCTTATACTTCTCCGAAATCGATCCATGGAGACAATAATCAACTTAAAACTTGAACAGCTCAAACCAATGACAAGCAGTATTGTCTTAAACATAAAATATCGACTGGTAATCTCCTTACTTACTTACTTGGATGATATCGAATCTAAACCTTATTATTACCAACCTTACACCAAACCTGCAAGTGTCCCCCTGACCGACTGAATTGTATCACCCACCCCCGATCGCTAACCTTTATAAATGGATTTTTCTCAGACGTTTTGAAACCACTTCACAACTTCGCTGATTACGATACCCTGATCTATTCTTATCCATTTGATAATGCAAAGCTAATCATGTGCTGGAACTTGTCTTCATGACTGTAAACTCAAGTCCAACTCAATTAACAGAGACATCGAACTCATGCTTCTTGACAGGGTCTGCAAGAGTCGCCCTGAATGCATTTCTTTATCTGCATCACTCCTCTGCTCGCTGCATTATAGGGTCTAGAACTAACGACGAACCATCTCTACTTAGGCGAATAACATAAACCGAAGATCTGGGATGGAATGATCTTATTTTCTAAAGAATAAAAAGCATGCGAATTCATTTTCTACTAGTTTCAATTTTTTAAATAAATCTCTCGTTTAAAATTTACTTAAAAAACTGCAATTACAAAACATGATCAATGAAACAAATTTACGAATTTCATGTTTGTACAGAATTTTCTATATTAAACACCAAAATGCCATCAAAGTTGAAAGACGCATGGTAATTCATTGCCTCACTATCGTCTCGTCTGAGACTATCCTATCCGGAAAGAAGCTGGACTTTGTCACTACTAAATATTTAAAGACTCTCTCCTTCTCTGGAAATAGCGCTGCAGCAGATAAATGCAATTGCACAAAACTTTATATATAATTAATTTAATCGGTTTCTTGTGCATTTTGTGGTCTTTGTTAATAATACACTTTGGTCTCTTGCGACATTCAATCGTTTGTTTGCAGAAGAAAGGCTTATCTTAATATAAGAAAAATTGAAACATGAACATCTATAATTATTGTTTATAGTTTACTTTTTTAGGTTTTCTTGAAGTGTAAAGATTAGAAAGGGTAATAATTGTATGGATAACATAGAAAATTTATTATTTATGGAACTGTAGAGGGGATGAGAGGTTTAATTTTACAAAAAACTCATCATAACATTCAAATTATTTTCTTATGAAATATGTAATAAATCTGTACAGTGCGATTGCACGTGCAGCAGAGATGCACAGAATAAATACACATCGAGGAAATTAGGAAAAGGCAATAGATTAGCTTCCATTGAGCTGGAAGTTAATCAGTAGTTCAAGAAAGTAGTTAAGAAAGTTTCTGTTGTATGTATGTGTGCGCTAGGGTCTTCCATGAAACACCTCGAAGCCCGATTCTCGAAATTCAACATGGCCGAAATTCAAAATGGTTTTTTGAGGTATCAAATAACGAATGTATGATCAGAACTTATAAATTCAAAATGGCCGCGCCAATATGACGGACGAATTTTTCCAAGTTTATTCCGATTCCAATGAAATTGGATATTTGGGGGATTTTATGGTTGCAAATAAAGAATTTATTACTACGTTTATAAGCGGAGTTTCACTCCTGGATTTTCAATCCAAAGTAAAACTCCCGATGCGTTTATAAGCAATGGGAGTGTAAATCCAAAATACTTTCTGGTTTGAGATGACAGCTCCAAGCACAAATTCAAAATCATAGCAAAGACAAATATAAACCCAATGTTTAATTTAATGTATTTAAAAATATCAATAAACAAAGAAAAAAATCTATTGTTGCAAAATAAAACACCCAGCTTCTTTTTAACAAAGTTTTCCCCTTTGGAAAAAATTCTCACTCCCAGTCAGCGTTTATAAGCACAACATAAACCGGGATCGAAGTTTCACTCCAGCTTTTACTTCGGGAGCGAAAATCCAAGTTCTGGATTTTCACTCCTGGTTTATAAGCGGTGTTTCACTCCGGATCGAAACTTCCATCCGGAGGGAAACTCCGCTTGTAAACGTAGTATATGATCAAAACTTATAACTCTCAAGCAGAAAATTAAAAGCAGCTCGATTTTTGACTCGACGTTATTCCAAAAACAATAAAATATGGAGAATTACGCTCTTTTCTGAAAATGGTTTTGATTCTTTCACATGGAAACGCTTTCTCTGAGAGAAGGTTTTCAGTTAATAAAGAACCTTTTAACAACCTATCTGAGCAATTTCTCATTGCGCAGAGACAAGTATACGATGCAAGTGTGCATTAAAAAGGAATACAAAAAATAGAAATTACTAATAATACTTATTCATACGGCCCGAAATGCACATGATAATTTAAAAAAACAAAAGATGCCAAGTCAAGCTTCAAAGCATAAGTTGTTTGTTGCACCTTGTTGTATCGATGAAAGCCTGTAGACGCATTGATTCAATCTTAAATTCATCTCTCTCAATATCTTGAGGCGCTTGGTTAAGGTTGCATTCCCCATCTTCGGCCTTTAATAATATTACAGGCCATTTTTCCGCATAGTTCAAATGCTGCTAGAACCTTTATTCAACTTCGACAGCAAGAGCCGGCACCATAAATTAAGGGAATCTAAAAATCGCTGTTTCCATGCGCGTGAGAGTCTCAACTCCCCACAAAGGAGCATTTACTATTTGTTTCTACAATTCTACATGCGCGCCCAGTTCCCTTCTTTTATGGGGCGGGCTCTACTCTATCTAATGAAGAAATTAATTTTGCTAGGTATCGTCCCTACAAGTGTTTTGAACCATTTACCCAAAGCTGGATACAAAAAAAACTTGATGTATCATAAGTTGAAAACATGATACACCAAGTTAATGAAATCGATCCATTTTTGAAACGTTTCTTAAACAGTGATGTAAAATGAGTCGCTTGAAATATCGTGGGCAAGGATTACGAGTCATAGCAATCATTCGCAAAGCCAAGATTGACATCGAAAAAAGTGACACAGGAAACTGAAAGAAAACTCCCACTTCCAGTTGATCGAACGATTGATTCTACTGTGGACTACTGAAGAGATTATGCCAAGCAATTGAAAGAAAATGTTACGAATTGAATAAAAGGCTAGGTGTTCCATTACGACAACGCCAGACCACGTGCTTCTTTGATGACCCGCAAAAAAAGAGAGTTTGCTTGGGAAGTTTTGATTTCTCCACAATATGGTTCAGATGTAGCAATGTCAGCCAGGACCATCTGCGCAATGTGAATATTCTCAATATTCAAAGTCCTACTTTAGTTATACCCCTGTAGGATAGCCATGTTCTGATGTTGCAGACCGGACAGCTGGCTCGGCCCGCTTTTGGGCACTGCTCACATCTGCGTTGTAATTTTTCCGAAAAAAGGAATATGAAATGAAAAAATATGTGTCATGCAAAATCATTGTGAAATCGAGGTAAAAAGTGAAGAATATCCGACTATTGAATTTGTTGTCTTTTTGGCTTCGAGACCTTCTATTTAAGTCATAGATTGCTAAAATCGGGCACATACAACCGTTCTTCGTAAAAAATCTACTTTTTCCAACAAAATTGTACGACGACTACCCGTAAATAACCTCTGATCGATCTGAAACTTTGAGAATCGTATTTTTTCGGAAAAAACGACACTGAGCTCTTTAGTAGTGATTCGAAGAGTACCTTCCATGCAAAATTTTCTAATTTCACCATATGGGTACACTATAGCAGCGCCTATATACAAAATTTCTTACAAATCGGTTAAGCGGTTTCGGAGTCTATAAAACATTTACAGAAAGATCTGATTCATTTTTATATAATAGATATGCAAATAATTTCTAGTTCTATCGACACACTTTCGTTTTCGATCAAATGCTATTCTCTGAATCGAATTTATCGAATTATCGAATAAAAGAAATTTTTGGCATTTCGATGAAATGTTTATGAATAACAAATTAAATTATCAAAGTATTTGAATGGCTGAGTAGTTCTTGTTCCTATTCTTATTTCTTTTGTAAAGACTCTCTAAATATAACCGGTAAAAATACAAAAATACAAACAAAATAGTGAAAATTGTGCTGTCGTCAATTGTATAAAAATGAATTTAAATATAATTTGAATAGTGTTGGCTGTCAGCAAATCAGGCAGTGGTTAACCTGATTAAAGTTTCGAGTATAATTTGTTAAGTTTACTAGCTGGGTTTAGCTAAACTTTCTAAGAAATTGGCACACTCAATTTGAATAAGTACACTTTCGTTTACATGTCTAGAATAATACCATCGACCAACAAATTTAATTTTACTATACTAATTAGTGTTTTACCAATGAAGTTTTATGATTCAGTGTTTATTACCTTTATTCTCCAAATACGTTCACAATAGTTAACTAGTAATTTTTATGTTAATTTCACTAACGATCTTATAATACTCTACATTTCACTAAAGGAGGATCAGACTTAACTATAGGCTCTACCTCTAGACGTTCACAAAATTTATAACCATGACAATCAAATTGCAAAACATTTTTGTTATCATCCAGTAAAAGTGAATTTTGATTAACTTTGAACTATAAACCGTCGTTATGACCGCGACAGACGACAGACTTCTTGTTACCAAATTTCAAGCAAATATTTTCGAAACATAATAATCTAATTACGTCAACGTCGAGTCTTAAATACTTGATTATTACGAAATCTCCAGCTCGCACAAAAAAGGGAGTTTCAACTGAGAAAATGTGTATGAAAGTTGGTGTAAAATACACGGTCGTCATTTTGTTTGTAGCGTTTTCACACATCAATTTTGCACACAACGCATTTAGGTCAATGTTATCAAAGCAAGATGCTTGAATGGAGCTCCAGGCCTACAGCAACATGAACGTTAAGTAGCCAACAAACTCTCTGGTGTACTGATAAAAAATAAACCCGATGAGTGAGTGCTCGAGGCGGCGGCGGCACGTGGCCCCACCACAGATATGTGAATTGGAATCTACTATATGGATTTATCTAGGTCTAAAAATAAAAGATTTATCTATGGACAAAAGCTATTTTCACGTCATTACTGAAGATATCTCTTTACCTTATGCGTTTTTTCCTCCTTCGCCCGGAGAGACATGTAAATCCCAGTTCAGATATTCTAGACTAGACAAACTTTAAACGATCCTCAACTCTGTTATCATCTCATCCAGCCCCCGACAGATCTGCTTTTAAATGTTTTTATCATCCCCAAGTAACTGTGTCGTACATGCACATGGCATGGACAATGGCTGCCCCGAACGTTAAATCAAATAAGTGTACTTAGTAAATAAATGCATATTTCATCGAATGTTAATTCGAATGTAAGGTAATGAAATGCGCAACTTTATTTGGAGTCACGTACATCAATGACGGCTCACTTTTTTATCATGCCGAAAAGCTTCGCGAAATGATAGGCGGCGGCAAGCAACCAGTGCCACTTATGTAATTCCAGATAGGCGAGACTTAGAATGGGATGATAAAAGTATTGTCATCGCAGATAAATACATGGATAGCAATTGGGGTGCAATTTGTGTTGGTATTATTGGTTGTCATTGTCTTTAATAAAGTTTCATGAAACAAGACTCATTCGAAATGAATCTTTTTGCAAGTGAGAATCTAAATAAGTCAATTTATAGGTAATGATTTAATACATAAGGTGATCGTGAATGGCAGGAAATGAAAGTCGAGGAAAACTATTACACTAGACCAATATAGACTCATTATCGAAGAATGCAAACAGCACAGCAGCTAAGACAAGAAGCAAGGGCGGAAGAAAGACTGCAAACTAATGATTACTAGACGGGAAAAGTGGTAACGTGTAGGACTATGTTCTTGGCTGGAGATCGATTACATGACCTTTAGGTCTAGTTTATCGAAGCCACAGAATGGTTCGGAATTGAAACGTTTGCATCATTTCCTATTACTGTACGAACCAAAGATATCAGGTCTCTCAAAAGACGCATTTTTCATGCGCAGAGAGAAACAGCAGATTTCGAAAGAGAAATTCGAAAATATTCATAAGCACATGTCTTATCCCAATATACGCAATGTTCATTCGTCGGTAATTTTCATTTCCCCACAAGCGCGAAGAAGACCTCAACTGATTTGGTTCGGACTCTATCATAATGACCCCTGTACTGAAAGTCGAGTCGTGTGGCGTGACAAGTCGTTTGTGTTGATGAAAGTGACGTTTCAGTCGACTTAGGACTTTCAAGAATGTGGTTATAAACTCAACTTAGCACTTCCACTCTAGGCCCTTGTGCTGAAAGTTGTAATTCGACTAAAACGTCACTTTCTTGAACTCAAACGACATGTCACGACACACGATTCGACTTTCAGCATAGGCGTCATTATCACTAATACCAAATCCCTTTACTCGACGTAGTTTCTAAGAGATTCAACTTTATTTGCGGGAATTCAAAGGGGAGAGGGGAAAACGCTTATCACGTAAAGAAATTTAGCGAGTCAAAACGTTGAAATCGCCGTTAAATTGATAGGAGCCCCGAATCATCAATAGCTTAAGGACATCGAAAATTACTAAAGGAAGCCGATACCTGGGAGACCAAGACCCACAACAGAGAAAGAAAGCAGTAGGATCCTGCGAACAGCGTCAAACTCATGAATGTCTGCCAAAAAAACTGGAATTGAAGTCGGAGTTAATGCAAGTTTACGCACTGTGCAGAGAATTTTAAAGAGCTCATCAGTTCTACAATGTCGTCATTCAAGAAAAACCGCTATTATTACGCAGCCACAAGGAAAAACGCCTAAATTCGCTAGAGCTCACATGGCCCGGAAAGAAGAGTGGAACCAAGTTATATGGACCGACCGACAGACCAAGTTATAGCGATAAACCGTATGGATACCCATAATATTTCCACGATTTTAGGAAGAAAGAAGAGGGGTTTTTGACTTAACATCTCCGCCAGATAGTAAACAAAATATCTACTTCAAAGGCACAGCGCAGGACAACACTTTATCTTTTAAATCGCTTAGATTATTTGATTCCGAACAGAAAAACTATAAAACGTAATTTTCATTCTTTATAATCTAAACAAAAAGAAAACTCCCAGCTATTTCCATAACAATATCGCCAAGTTCAACAATTTGCAATTAACTTTACTACTTTTACTATTTTCATTATCGGCACGTCTCGCTTCTAATCAATATGGCATTATTTACAAGAGGAGATTTCTTATCTGTTTTGCAGTAAAGTGAAAAGTCTGGTTGCAATCGAGTGGGAAAACCTTTGAACGGCTGAGTAAATACTCGAAACGGATTAACTTGGCATGGTTGACATTATCTACATAGCTTTGTCTTTCACTGCGAGTTTTGTAAATGTGAATATTTGATTAGGACTCTTGATCCTCGCCTCCAGATATGAGTAATCCCTTAATGCTGTGAGTGTTATCTCGGAAAAACTAACAACAACATTTCCCCCAAAAAAAAGATGATTGCGAATTCCATATCAAGTTCAAAATATTTTTGTTTAGTTATGAAAGCGCGATGATTTGGCGATTTTTATTTATGTTGGAATTTTTTTTGGTAAAGTAAGTCGCTTCTTGCGAACCGGAGATTTGGACATTTCGCAAACTCATTTTTTGCAGAAAAAGTTAATGAGGCTTCAGGGAAATTGAAGTAGACGGGATTTAGTTTGTGTTCTGCGCAAAATTAAGCCTTTGAAATGGAAAATTGCGACATATTATAAGCGAATGGACTGATTAAGGTTAATTGAATTCTCATAGATGAGTGTGCGACTTTTATAGTGATCTCACTGACTACTTTAAAGCTTTTCATCAGTACGATCATTGTTTGTATTTTAAGTCTAGTGCGGTTTTCTATTCCATTATAATCTACAAATTGTGTGTGGGAAAGGATATGCTCGTCACTATGGTCGCCCAAATTGGTTCATAACTTTTGCTTGAAATCCACAATGCCACATGCCCCTATTATAATCTGGCTGGTTGATAAATTAAGACCAGATGAAATCGATTTCGGAAGAAATTCCTGATGAAGCTACTGTTCCATGATTGTTTCAAGTGATAACAAATAACATGATTCATGGGCCATATGTGCCTGGGGTCTCTTTGAGACGCGACAAAGCAAACGAAACAGCGAACATTTGTTTACACGTTTCGCTTTGAGTCCAGCCATTTTTATGGCAGGGGAACGGGAGCAAACGGAACGGGAATTAAGTTTGTGATGTTTAAAAAGTGGAATACTTCGTATTTTCATAAACTTTGCCAAAAAATATTGTCCTATCCAGGGAGACTATACAAGGAGATATAACTCCGTGTTGTCACTTTTCGTTTGATTAATGAGGGCGCCACAGTCACATGTACCCCAAAAAACATGGCGGATTATATTCATCCGGTTCATGGCCAAGTTCGTAAACTATTAAAATATTTTATGTTTACGCCTAGCTTGAAAAATCAGCTTCTGATTTTTCGTATTTAACCATTTTATGGATTTTCCAATGAATTTTTATTAAGTTCCAATGATTTTTTTTGCATTTCGGCTGACAATTTTGAAGAAATCGTCGAAATGGGTAAAATTCAGCTAACTTCATGTGGGGCACGTCAGCTTTAGGCCAAAAATGAACTAGAAGTTTAGTTTCTGCTACGCATCAATTTCCGGTTATTTTCCCGTACTTGAGTTTCGGTTTTTATTTCAATCGGGAACAATGGCATCGTCGTCGATCAACGAAGGTCAACGGCAAATAGATAACTTGGAAGGTTAATGCTCAGGATTTTGAAGTTGACAATCGTTGGGTCGTACTCTATTCGCCAATATTGTCCAAGACGTTCAATGTTCACATAAATGTTGAATTTTACTATTTCGTAAAATCAATCAAATACATGTCACAAAAAGGAGTGACATTGCTGTTTTTGGTGTTGCTAATGCAACTACCATCGAAGAAATAGCGCAGTATCAAATCGGACGTTCTGTTAGCAGTAGTATTTGCCAGTCATCAAAGATATTCAACTGTGAGTCATTTGGTAGTTCATCTCCAAAATGGCCGAAGTGTATATTTTACAACGGGTAATGCTGTGCAAAGGGCTGAACACTTCTTTTATTTCGCTATGATGGATGCAGCCTTCGACGGATCCTTTTCACCTCTTTCAACACCATCCCGAACCTCAAAACCCTAAACCTATCCTTTCCTTCGCACTAATCTTGCTACATGACATTGCAGCATGACGAGACAGACCACATATTGAATTGGTAGTACACAGAGTGATCCCTGCTTTTACAACTTACTAATAGGCCCCCATCCACGGTCAAACAAATCGTCAAACCAATTTTCGACAAACAGCGCACACATTTATGCTTTGACATTTTTGGCCATCAACGAGGAAAACTTTCTTCAAACATCCCGAGCGACATTTCATATAATCTACTGTAAACAAAGCGAACTTTACATGGCACACAGGCAAAACTCACACACACATTTAAGCTGTTTGAAGGAAATATTAAACCAGACCAAAGCCTTCTACATTTACAAGCCATGCACAACAAAATTTCACACTCACATTCAAAGGTGCATGGGACTTCAATTTTGCTGTCAGACTGTGTGGAGTGCGGTTATGTACGTTTATTGGGAATAAATTATTGGGGATAAAATCTTCTTTAAACCAAATAAAAACAAAAATTATGGACATTAATTGTAACATTTATTAACTACATATTATAAAGTTGTGATAATAATGTAAATAATAAATGTAACGTAAATAATGTAATGTATAAATGTAATAAACGAAAATTTTGCTTTTATCTTTATAAAAAAACTATTATTTTTAACAAAAAATCCCGGCACTTTCATTAATAGAAAACTTTCCGCGGCACGAAACACTTGTTTTCCTCGTTATCAAAGGGATTTTGATATTTTTTTCTCCATTGCCAACATAAACCCCGTAAATCTTATTAATAACACTATTTATTTAAATTGCAAATTTATGACAGGTAAATTGGGTACTTTTTGCATTATTGTACGTTTTTTACATTGATGGAATAGCTCTTATTTTCAATAAAATCGCACTCGAAACAGCACTTTCCGCGGAACGAAAACTTCTTTCCCTTTGATTTTAATGGGACTTCGATATTTCACGAATTTAAGTTGGGACTTCATACAACCACACACACACACCTACAGCATGGCTTGTAAATATAGAAGGCTTTGAACCAGACGAATATTTTCTTCAAACAGCGGCCAACTTCGAAAACTTGTATTTTATACACGCACACTTGCAATTTTTTCGATGTTGGCCAGGAATTTGACGATTTGTTTGACCGTGGATGGGGGCCTAATGACTTTACACGGCTTGTGCTGTTCTCATTCAAAAGTCATGAAAAAGGGTTGGTAAATTTATTCAGTAGGATATCGTCTGGTTGCGGGATTCCCATAAACTATTTGAAAATATTTTCTGTGACAATATTGTACCTCTAATGGACTCATACGTTAACAAAAAATAACATGTACTGAGTATCTATGCAGAGTTTACCCTGGGTTTACTCGGTGTAAGGGCATAAGGACGACCAGCCTAAAGGATCTTTTGTCTACAAAGTAGAGTCGATGGCAGAAAAGAAATCCTCGATCGAAGCATCGAAGTTCATCGAAGGCTTCAAGGCAATTGATCTTAGTTAAACACATATTTACAAGAGTCATCGATGAAATAAGGTAAAACATCGAGGAAATGATTCCGAAATTCTCTGAAAGCCCAGACCAACTTGTCTACTGAGTATTTGATTTCTGCAAAACCATGGCATCGCTTACATTTTTTCTAAGAAATTTGTGTAAAGTGGTGGTATTGTTGATCTGGTTTAAAGCTAAAGAACTCACAGCTAAACCTAAACCCCAACAGCTGATCATATGGGTGCTTTACTTTAAACAAAACTTAATATTCTACAGAGTCTGTTTATCAGCAGCATTACTGCTAAAATACAACTATAACGCAGAATTTGTAAACAAATCACAAATTTCTCTGAATGACCTTCAAGAGCTTGCGACACGTGCTTCTTGAAAGTTTTTTCCCCCCCAGTCCCCATAAGCAAAAACTCGCACACAAATATTTATTTTATAAAATTACGCATTAAAGGAGATTGTTTTTGTCGTATTAATTTGTCCATATATGTGTGCATGTACATCAATCAATATTGACTACACGTTTTCTGTTCGTCAAGATAAGACTGAAGTGTAGTTTGAGTGATAAAAAAAAACTTCAAACAAACTTATCCAAAATTCGTCCATCGGAAGCATTATATTTTAATCAGCCCAGACGACTCCCAGTTTTACGTAATCTCGCTTGATTAATACATGAGCAACGTTCTGCTGGAGTCGATTAGAAAAAACGAACCAAATTGAAACACCCACCACCAAACTTTTTCGATGCAGATGATAGAAGAGTCTTGAGCAGAAATACGTCATTTGTTTTAAATTAGTTCGAAAGCTTTTGCGGCTCCTCATACATGCGCATATGCAAATTTGTTGTTTAACCTCGTTAAGTGCATTATGTTAAACCGATCCTTTCTGAAGCGTTTATATCGACTAATAAATGGATAAAGTAGTAGACCTTAGTCCGCTCTAGGTAGACCGGCAGTTGAACTGTGGACTGTGGTAATGACGTTTTTGGTTAGTGACGTTTTCCAATCCAGAAACAACCTACTAAATTATTCGACTGGTTCTTGTGACGCACATGAATTCATAACCCCCAGAACTATTTTTGCAGTTTTTTGCAGTTTTTAATGATAATGTAGTTTAGTTCTTCGATGGCAGTAATTTTACCGGTTTGAATATTGAAATACAGCAAAAAATTTACGCTGTCTTTTTTATAAACAGAAACGTAATGGAAGTATTCCTTATCGCTGCGAATAGTGTGGACAATTGCGTGTCAACAAAATGACATCTACTTATTATAAGTTCATGCACATGTGCCCCAAGTGCAATTTTTCGCCAATTGAGAACGATTTATGATAATTTTTAACAATGCGGGCCCGCCACTGACTTTATGACTATAATTTCCCAATAAAAACACCCCCTTTAAAATAATGTTTTTCGATTACCTGCATAGCTACTAATAGTAATAGAATGGCAGCCGCATGGATACACGAACTAACTATTCACGAAATAATGTTACTGCATCCGGGGCAGCCGAGGCGCCAGCACTGGGGATCAGGGATGCTGGTGTGAAGTGGGTTACTGGCCGAACACCCAAATTAGTCACACCGAAAGTGGAAATTCAATTCGCCGCGTGGAATGTACGAACCAGGACATCACGTCGGTCAAAAGGAAATCATAGCAATGGAATTATTGAAATGCAAAGTGTCAGTTGCTGCGTTATCGGAACTACGACTTACTGGATCCGGGACATTGACCATCGTCCTGCCAACAATCAACGAAACGATCACGCTTTACTATTCCCTGGTGGTGAGAGACGAAAGGCCGGCGGCGGGTCTATGGTCGACCGACAGCCTGCCAGCAGCGTTATCGCATTCCAATCGATATCCGATCGTTTGGCGGTTATAACCATCGGTGGAACGATCAAGACCCATATCGTATCCGTTTATGCGCCAACCGAGACCAGCACGGACACGAACAAGGACGAATTTTACGATCAGCTTCAACCAACGTTGGATACGACACCTCGCTCCGAATTAAACATACTTGCAGGGGACTTCAATGCACATTCAGAAGCAGATAAAATCGGCTGGGAAGGAGCGATGGACAAATTCGGACACGGATTGTTTAACGACAACGGCTTACGCCTCCTTTCATTTGCAGCGCAAACAATTTGATCGTTGACAACAGAATTTTCCGCCATCCACTCAAACACCAACTCACCTGGCGAAGTCCATCCGACTCGGTGATGTTAGACTACGTTTTTATCAAGGCAAGATTCCGATCGACGTTCAATGACGTACGTGCAATGCGTGAGCCCGATTGCGGATCGGACCGTTATCTTGTTCGAGCGAAATTACAGATTCGCTTACAAGGAACGAAGAAAATGGCGCCAGTACCAGCCAAGAATTGGACGTGCCTACGGGACCCGGCCATCGGGCGAGAGTTTCAAATGGCTTTATCCAACAAATTCGCGGCGCTCGCAATACTGGACGGTATCGATGTAGAGATGAAAGGCAATTGACGGAGTCTATTGTGGGGTGTGCAATGGAGTTGTATCGGACAGCTGTCTGGACCTCGTTGATCAGCGAAAGCGAATGAAACATGTCGATACCGCAATACCAACAATTGAACAAAGAAGTTCGGCAGAAAATGAAATCGGAACGGGAAGCAAACTGGAATAACGTTGCAGCCGGCATGGAGGAAGCGGCGTCGAGGCACGAGTACCGGACACTGTACCAGGCAATCTGGCGGTTAGGCGGCAAAACAACATCAACAAACGACAAAATAAAAAAATCGTCCGTCAGCACTGAAAAAATAATACATTGCGGCAAACGAACTGTCGTCGTTTTCATCGATTACAAATCCGCTTTCTATTGCATCGATTGGAACAGCTTGTCAAGAGCCTTGGAAACCGAACACGAGCCATTGAAAATCATCCAAATTCTCCAAGCGTCGCAAGATGGCTCAACCAGCAGTTTTCGTTTCGAAGCGACTTATCCGAGGAATTCCCGCTTCAAACAGGTGTCTACACGATTATGCGTGAAGCATTCGATGGACGAGGCGGAGTTCGATACGACGACAACAACTTCGTAACCGACTTAATATTCGCCGAAGATAGCGCTGTCTTTGCCGACACGAATGCCGAAGAATCGAACTTCTTATACGACATTTCCCGCATCGCCCGGTCATACGGGTTAAAAATCAATGCGGAAAAGGCCAAAGTGCTCACAACAAACGGATCGAAAGCCAGTGTTCAGCTCGATGGAACCCAAATCGAACAGGTCCCGATGTTCAAATAGTTGGGATCATTGGTTGAGGAAATGAAAGTAGCATCGACGGTCGACGTTCACAGCCGCATCGGCCAGACGCTTTTACCGAACGTTGATCTTTCCGATCCTTCTTTATGTGGACACTGCTCAAGCTCAAGGTCTTTCAATTGCCATGCTTGAGGCAGATTCAGTGCCTCACTCCACGATCGGCTTCGAAACGAAACAGTAAGACAAAGATGCGATCAACAGACACTGATCGAAGAAGAAATACAAAAACGTCAACCGCTTGCCTCGTAAACTTCTCTGGCGAGACCGTCCGGCAGACTTGAGAATTCAGCGATCGGCAGCGAAGAAGCCAAAAGTCGTCAAGAATGAAAACGAATCGTGAATAGACTTCGATATTCAAAATTTACTTTTATTTTATAAACTTTACTTTTTTACACTTTTTCACTTTACACACCTTCAAACTGTAGTCGTCTAGAGAAAGAACAATATCAAATTGTCAACTATGTTCGATGAATGAAGCCACAATAAAGAGAATTACAGTTTGCCTAGGTTCTTTAAAACCCCACAGTTAACCCTGATATCCAATTGGACCGTACTACTACTTTCATATGGATCCGACACATGAGTGTTTATCAAAAAACACTCGAACTCGACAGGACAGTATTGCAGTGCGCATGTATTAAAAATTTATCACCGTACTTCTATTAATTGTTTTTAATTGCCATTACTCAAGTACACACCCATTAGAAAACGGAGATATCCAAAATCTCTCCAAAAAAATCTACTTCCCGGAAAAAACAAACTTGTTGTCCTAGTTGACAACTTACTATGCACTTTCTTCCCCACACGGGTACTATGACTCAGCACACGAGATTCTAATCAGTACTTAATCAGATCACTGAGAGCCCGGAAGAGATAATGATAAAAATAACAAATTATTTCGTAATCGATGACTTTTGAATTTCATTATTTAAAGAAGCAAAAGATAAGACGAATTTTTTTTCTCATGTAATAATTTAAATGGATTCGCCGATATCAGCTTACGTCAAAGTTTGGACTACGGTGTATTTCACAACTTAAAGAATTCTTTAGGGATAGCATGAATGATCGGAACAGGTACAAAAATGCAGGTGATCTTTTATTGCATGTGAAGGTTAAGATTTCGTGTTAGGTACAAAAAAATTCGTAATTGGAAATTTGTTATTGCAGAAATATTTCACAATTTTCGTTGTAATATTTAAAATGTGAGTATATGATTCGAATTTTATAATATACAAGTTAGAGTCTAAGTTTTTAAAAGAATACTTTTGGTAGAAGCAGTTCTAAGCTTAAAAGGAATTTGCGAGTGCCGGAGAAGATGAAGATAAACTTTGGACCGAAAAATTGTTCCACACTTATTCCATATTTAAACAAATCCGTTGAATGTCACGTGGGTCGATGGTTATAAGCAATAAGGATGAACCGGATGGACCAGTCAGAAATAACATTGACGAATTTGTCGGAGATCGATTATTTAGCTGAAACAGTCTTTATTTTAATAATATGTGAAAATCTAAGCTCAGGTGTCACCATCCGTCATGTCGTCCACGTGATGATGCTATGCTTCCCTAGTAATCTTAGCTCGATTGATTGGAAAACAAGACAAACGGCGCCATTAAGCTTGAGTACGCGGGTTTGCACCTTGCCCAGCCAAGCTAAGGCGGTTTGCGGCCGCGCCCAAATATAAATGAAATAAATTCAAATTAAAGCGAGTTGTAAATTATAACACGAGCAGACGGTTTAGAGATAAATTTGCATCTTTTAATAAATCTCAGGCACTAGGATGTTTGTTTAGGAATTTGGAATATGTCACTAGCTAGACCAACGCAGATATATTCGGTTAATGTTAATGCCTAGGATATTGAGAGAAAGTTCGGCCATTCGTTCTAGACACGTGCCGAGCTTACTGGAGATGCGGCACGATGCGTGCTTACTGCAGTCACCTAATTAATGGACATACTATGATTACCGTATGTTTGTGTATTTTCGCCCAACAAAATACAAATTTTGCGCAATATTATTGGGCCACTTAAGGGAGATTCGCTTCCCGCGTTTTCGATAATCAGTGGAATCGTTCACTCCACTTTCGAAAATCATAAACTGTCAAATTCGCATTCACTTTCGAGACGGCGAATTCAACAATAAGGCCCAATACTTCGTTTTTAATGCGTTAAATTCAACACGGTTCTTGCAGCCCCAATCAAGAATTAAGGCTTGGGGACATAGAAAGCGACCTGCCGCGGCGGGGGCATGGAGACGTCACATTGGAAGCGATATCTCTGCTTCAGCGGTTCGATCTGGTCGCACTCTGCAACTAGACCGCCTCGCTCGGAGATCGTTACCTGCAGCGGCAGACCGCTTTCTGTGTGTTCAAGCCTTTACTTCGCTTTTTTTCAGCCGGAAAGCCAAGCTTAGTAATCACCTTTTGTACTGCCAGTCTGACAGAAAAATATCGGTAGCAACGTATTTTTGGTGTATTTCACGGACGCCTGAAGGGTACTGAGGTCGTCGGTGCCCCACAGCATCTGATGTTTGGGAACATGTCGCGCATGTCACTTTTGAACTCTTGGTTGTTGCACGAGTTCGGGAAGACTACTACATTTCTGCGGTGGCTCAGAGCGTCTATAGAGATGCGCAAAGGTTGTCATCTCCGATGATTTGGATTGCCCGGATTTGCACCTTGTTCAGTCACGATAAAGCGGTTTTCGAGGCGAGAGCCAAGATTGTAGATTATAGCTCTGGTTGCTGGTGAAGAGGAAACTTGCATCTCTTAAGAAATCCTAGCGATTTGGAATATGTGATCATTCCATCGCAAGTCCAAGATATACCCAAGATATTAAGAGAACGATCAGCTGTAAGATTTTTTTGCCTACTGAAGTAAATTGGAGAGAATTGAGAGCAGGTGATTTATAAAAACAAGGAAGATAACTGATGATAGAATTGGGCCTTGGGGAGTACCAGCAGATATGACGTTCGGTTTAAGTTCGACGCCACACTAGGTAGCCCTAATAAGGCAACCCGCCGGCTCAACCGGTTAAAAATAGGGTACCAAAGGTAAGTTTAGGTGGAGTCTTCATCTAGGGAACTGTGGACCTCCTTGGTTTGTTTTCACTTGTTTCAGGAGGCATAACATTACGTCGAGGCTGTTTCCCCTGGCACCCTGACGGTTGTGGCTCAGCCGACTGCCTCAAAAACGAACTCGTACAATATCCAAACGCGAGGCTCACTGCCTCCTTATGCATCCAACAGATTACCCTTAACCTATCATTACCCTTAACCTATCATATTCTTTTTCTATTAGTGGTACAAAGGATGATTCCTGATGTTGATCATGTCACATAAAAATACAGCCTTGATTTAACGGCCAGAAAGAAAACTTTCAATCTAGTTCTTTAAAAGAGAGTCGAACTCCGCCGTCGTCTGGTTCCAAACCCAGGGTGTGAAAAGAGGAGGGTGGTCAACCTGCCGAATTGACCAGAATCGAAAAACCGAATAAACTAGGCAAGGAACCGCATTTTTTAAAACGACACTGACAGCAGCCTATCCGTTGCGGGGACGTCCTGCTCGGACCGCCAGCTAACGGATGAAAGAAGAAGAATAAAAGAGAATCGAGAGCAAAGTTTACTAGCACGTTTCGGAACACGTTTATGGAAAAGTTATTCTAGGGTTATTTTGTAGTTAACCACGTAGTTTTTGAACGACAAAAGTTTACCACAGTTAACGCGCTCCGTGTCGTTTTCAGTCGATGTCGAATTGCATGAACTGGCACCATCACGTCTCAAAATGAACCATACAGAATGAATATTCACCTTTAATTATATAATTGCTTGCGTGTACAGGCAATTATTACTAAAAATTAAATATCAATTTTCTTTAAAAAATTATTTTGAAATAGAAACCGTCTTCTGCTGACACGTAACCTTCTTGTATTCAATAAATCACTGAAAGCAAAAACCGCATCGAAACAAATCCAGCGAAAAGCAGTTTATATTTGTTAACTCCCTTGACACCGCTTTCGTGGTAGGCATCGCCGCCGCCGTCCGTAACTTCATATTTCAAGGTAACTCCGCGGCGCTGGCTAAGTGTTTTTCTATTAAACTGGGATCCAAAACTTAACGAAAGTTGCGCGCGCTTGCTTCCTCACTCTCAGCTCAAATAGTGCAACGTCACACCACCATTAAAATATTATTTACCAACATATTCCAACATACATAATTATATTGACTAAATGCAAACAATAATTAACAGTACAAATCCCAATCGAAACGCCATGACTTCCCAAAATCTTGGTGTATTTTAATGAGACAAATATATACAAGAAAAATATTCCGTAAGTTCGGTTAATTTTTGCCACTGGTTTCCTCTAACCTTGACCTCCGAATTAGTTGCCGTAACTTTCGTTCGTGTTTCAATTTCAGAAAGCGACACCGTCGACATGTCGACGGCCAGTGACGGAGGCGAAATTTTCCGAAAGTTTTCTTTTCGTACGATGCTGCAGGTTCGATGCACTTAGGCCAGCTTTTTTTTGTGAAATTCCTATGCATCAGACTGAAATTATGCAGAAACAATTTTATTCACTGCCAGATAAAAAAATTAGGAATCAAAGTCTAAAAGTCTTCTTCGTATGTGGTAATCTCGCTACAATGATACTGCAGGAAAAAGCACTTCAAGCACTACGACTGTGATTTCTTTCAGGCACGTGTGTGATATCACCACTAGACGTTTTTATTTAATTAATTTAATTACAGAAAAAAACATGAAAATTTCTAATGCTTACCTTTGTATTAACTGAATCCTATTAAAAAAAACTTATTTCCGGTTATGACAGAACCGCGTACACAAATAGTGCGTAGTAATTTCCAAAAAAACTTCACTTCTCGCCACCACAAAAACGGGGAAACTAGCACAGCTCGAGCCTTGAGACGTCGGTATTGCACTTGTTAATATCGGATTAATTGACTCTAAATCCAGTAAATTCGGTGGCGAACGCCTCAAATTATACAAGTCAGCGCGAATAAAATTAAAAGGAATTATACACACTTTGACAGAATACTGTGGCCACGGAAATGGAGACCGCGCACTTCTCTAGCTCATACCTTGGCAGCTCGGCTACTCAAATTGGAATGTCTCTTTTCTTTGTGCCGACACACGTAACGTAACAACGTTCGCACAAAAATTGCGGCGCTGATAGTGTGCTGCTATGGGGCTCCTTAGCCAAGGTGAGAGAATTTTACAATTAAATCGCGCGCAACCCGCTTTCTTCGCGATCAGAAGAGCCTCCCCGAGGTATATGTATATAATTTCCAATTGTTTCGTTACTGTATTATATTAAATTCTAGTTTTCGCTGAAAAATCAGTACAGTACACCCCGAATATTTCTTCTAGCTTAAAGCAAATCCAGTCTAGCACCACAGCAGACCAAGTCTAATCAGAAACTGAAGCGGAGTATGAAATCATTCGCCAATATTGTGGCGACTGCGAGCGACTTCAGCTAATAATGGGGCACACGACGAGAAGTCTTGTTTAGTGACGTGACATAACTTTCTTTTTTTGATTCAATTCTCACACACAACATATACTTGTGGGCAAGATTATGTTGAAAATTGACTGTACATCATACTCTGGTCGGACTGGTTTTTTCCGAACAACTTCTGGTTCTGGACATTTACGTCAAAATATCGGAGGCAACAGGTGTGTTGTGCATGGGGGCAAAATGCGGTGCTTGAAAATTGTCGTTAAATTATTCATTGTGAATGAATTTTCAATTCAGGGAATATCCGCTGTAATGAATATTTACAGTTATAATTTTGAGATGTAGAGGTTAATAGAAACGCATGGCGTAATTTGTAACAAAAAAAAGTTAAATTGACGTTTTTGTCGAAATAAGAAGCATGAAAAAGGTTATTTATGTTTAATCTGTAAAGAGGTAATGTTTAACGTTATTTTTCGCACATAGTGTTAAGTAAAAACTGGTTTCTGACTAACAAACCGTTAAAAACGTTTCTACTGTCGAACAATTTAAATTACTTAACGTTTTCAGCACCTGGGTAGAGCCCGTAATAAAATAAAGCTAAATTTAAAGCCAAGTTTTCTACATATGTCACAGCTCGATTTTTAAATTCAGATCTCGGCAAAACTGGCCTCGATGCTGCTTGGGCTCGGAATTGTTGCCATTTGCCGACCTAGGGGTGGTGTATTGCGCCCGACTATCGTACGAGAGGTCCGTGTATCGAATTCACTCCGCGGAAAGGTTCTTCGCCTTTCCATTTTTCCGACTTTCCTTCTTTTCTTCCCTCTTTCACTATCTTTTCTCCCCCCAAGGGCCCATGCACAGTCAAATTGGATGTACATAGAAGTGCGGATGTACGACCAAAACTATCGATTGTGAGCCGGTCGGCCGATCAAAATTCGGTGCGCGCAAGGGTTAGATGAAAATCTGGATCTACATCCCATGTAATTGTATGTGTGGGCCTTTAAGGGCCCCAGAGTCGATTAAATTGTTCTGCAGGCATGGTTGGCTTGAAGATCGATTAGATAGCCTGTGGGACGGCTGTCAATCAAAAATTGGTCTGCAGATCATTTGACGAAAATCAAGCTGGGTTAGATTTTTTGCAATCGTGACCACTGGTCTTCAAGCATGTTCGCCCGACTGTGGCGTGGTTTGCAGACCGAGCATCAAAATATCAGCTTCGATGGGGAGAGTAGATTATCATAAACCTTTTAAAAATAACGGGCTCATTTGCAATGCCGCTCTATGTATCAACATCATCAGGAGCTCCACAGTCTATTGTTGGCCTTGGCTTTCTCCAGCATTTGCCTCCATGATTCTCGATCCCTGGCCCGACTTTTCCAGTTTCTTATATCCAACTGTCTCAAGTCATCCTCGACGTCATCTATATATCTTTTCTTAGGGCGACCTGGTCTCCATTTTCCCGGCGGTACTTTCCCCAGCACTATCTTTGTCGGGTTCTGTTCCCCACTTCGTTGGACATGACCAATCCATCGTAGTCTGTTTATTTTTATCACTTTAACAACATTTGGAAACTTACTGATTTCATACAACTCTGAGTTGTATCTTCTCCGCCAAACGTCATCAACCTGTATTCATTTGTAGATCGTTCGAAGGATTTTCCTTTCGAGTCTTCCTACCAATGCTTTGTCTGCGTTTTTCAATATCCACACTTCCGAGCCATATAATAGGACAGGCCTTATTAGTGTTGTGTAAAGTGTCATTTTTGTCTTCCTTGAAATATTTCTGGGCGTGAGGTGCTTGGGTATACCAAAGTAGCATTTATTAGCCAGTGCTATTCGCCTTCTGATTTCGGCCCAATTATCATTTCCTTTTGTTATAATCGTGCCTAGATAAACGAATTCGTCCACTGCTTTTATATTGTAAGTGTCGATCGTTATATTTTGTCCGCTACTTCTGGCGTTTTTTGTGCACATATACTTTGTTTTGTGCTTGTTTATTTCCAACCCGTTTCTTTTGCGGCTTGCTAAGTGCTACAAAGTTTCCTTCATGCTCGCAAATGATCTTCCAAGGATAGCAATATCGTCGGCAAAGGCTAATATTTGCACTGACCTATCAAAGATACACCCTGATGTATTAATGGCCTCTATTTGTTCTGAGGGGTGGGGATAATTTACCATCAATTCCACACTTTGCATCTTTCATCGAGATTTTTGCCGCTAACTAAAATTATACGAGCTAGAACGCGTTTATCATTCCTCATTCTACCAAATCTATAAAGGATAGGCCGAATAAATGGTTTAATGGGCAATGCATGGACGCAATTAAACCTAAAGAAACCGCTGATAGAAAAAGCTAAAAAATTCCTGTAATTCCACAATCAGGAAGGTTAAAAGGTCATTTAATGACAATTGTTTCTCTGCTGGCTTTCTTTATTATTTTGTCAAGTACTGCAATGAAAAGAAATGGCGAAAGGGGGCAACCTTGTGTCACTCCAGTTGTCGTTGTTATTGAGTCACTTAGTTTTCTTAGTTTAAATGGAGGTCTTTGCATTGTAATGGCTAGGTAAGCGACTATGTAATGACTTGTGAAATACTTTTGTTGGAAATCTGATGTGTGCTTATATTATTCTTTGTCTTTGGCTTGTCGAAGCCTTTCTTCCTAAGCTTATTCCGTCCGCAAAATCCGTTCAGAGTGAATCGTGACAAAGTGCAGTTAACAAGATATCTTGCTAGTAAAATCCTCACTAAATGTAGCAGAAATGGAATGGTAATTTCGAAAGTAATGTTTTTAATGCTGAAAAGGATAGCCATTAATTTATTCTGCATGTTTTACATTGTAAGATAATACATTTCACCTCTGAAATAATTCCTTGACTGTAATTCCTACTGTAAGTACTTACCGTCCCTAGGACATCCCTACGTAAAAGTAACCTATTATTTCATCACAAAGGTAATGGGCCCAGCTCATTACCACCTCGCTTACCTAGCCATTACATTTCCCGCTGGGATAGCCTATAGGCGGCACATTATCTAGTCCACTGAAAACGGCTAACGAACAATGAACAAAACCAAAAGGAAAACACAACTTTACACTTTTATAAAAGGCAAATGAGCGTAATAATTTAATTTAAAAATGCATTTTTTTTGCTTGTCATACATAAATAAATATAAAACATTAGAAAAATGTTATGTTGTCGTTAGTATCGATTAAATTTCATTTCTTTTTTTTTCACTTCTGTAATACAATATAATATAATATATATTTATTTATTTTATAATTCTCCTAATTTCTAAAGGCAATGCACAATCAACTAAATGATCCACATTCGATTCGCTACATACAGATAATTTGTTGTTGTTGTAATAAATATTCATTATTAATTAATAACTTTAGTCAATCTTTGTTTCCTTCTCAGAAATAAATATTTATATATTTATTTATTTACTTATACATTTTTTTTAATTATTTTATTTTTTTCATTTCTTTTTTAACTTGTGTAAAAATCTGTACATTTACTACAATTAACAAATTTAAAAAATTTCTCAACAAACAGTTTTCAATATATGTGCACAGGTTAGAATAGAGATATGAGGGATGAAAACAAAAAACAGAAAATAATAATAATAAAAATAAAATTATAAAAAAAATTTTTTATACAACTTTTCACTTAATTTCTTCTCTTTTTTTTCTGTAATATTTTATGATTTTATATAAACTTCTCATTTTTTTTTATATATATAAAATTTCACTTAATACCAAAAACTTAATTATTTTTTTTTAATTCTTCTTCTTCTCTTTTTGTTTTAAATTTATTTAATTAATTTATTAATTTTCATATTTCTTGGCGGTGATTTATTATTATTAATTATTTGGATGGGGGGAGCCATGTCAGAGGTCCTTAAGTAACGCACTCTTCGCGTTCTTTAGTTTATCTAAGCGCTTTAAAAGATGATTATTTGTTGTCTCCAGTTCTTCTAGGCGTTCCATTGCTTCACGATTCTGGAATAGTTGTTAAGAGAAAAGTTTTATTTTGTGAAAATCTTTTTGATTAAATTTCGAGAGGTCAGAAGGGGTATTAACTTTTGGGAATGAGTGACAAACAGACCTAACTACATAAATGTTAGCAGTTAGCACTGTCAATCGGTATTATATATGGTTTTATCTTACGTTTTTAATCAGCGATAAATTTTCTTTTATCTATGGGCGCTTTTAATTACAATACAACATGGAGGTGTTTTTTGTCGGTCTAATTAGAACAAGAGGAGTGTAAATTTTATCGAGTATATTCTTCGTGTATGCGTTGAAATGGACAATCAGGTGTGAAATTATTTAATTAAATTTTATTTTATCTTATTAATATTAATGGGAAAACATAAAAAAGTAATGCAGGATATGTATTGTCGAACTCAGCAGCTCAAACTTGAGTCTATGAGAAGATATAATCATGTAGAGCATTGTTTTTCAACCTGGGGGCTCGACCATTAGATATAAAGGGGTCGAAACCGGTACAAAACAAAATATGGTAATAAACAATGTATTTTAAATTATAATCGAGTATATAAATTCCAAATATTTAGTCATGACTTTCCCGGTATCCGTGACGTGACGGCGACTTCAGTGGAGTACCGGGGCATCAGTGAAAAAAAAATATCGGCACAATGTAATCCCATGGAAACAAATTGGGAAAAGCGCCGCATGTTCGTACACATCCGACGCAGTGGGGCCCCGACGATCTCAGTACCTTTCAGGCGTCCGTAAAAAACGCAAAAAATACGTCGCCAGTGATATTTTTTAATTTGTCCGGGACGTCAAACAAACGTTTGAATACAGTGTCTGGGGCAGTTTTTTGGGGCATTCTGTATAACACTGGCCAGCATTTTGGGCGTTATAGCAGCTTTGAGTTCGTCAACCTCACCTGTGTTGTCTGAAGGCGCCGAATTTCTTCAAAGGCATTTTGGAGCGATTGGAGGAATATTTTCCTGAATTGCTAAATGATGAGCTAACTGAAGAGTTGAAGGGTCCACCAAAATCTGATGATAATATTCGCTCTATCGACACTAAGCTTAAAAGCAATTAGCTGAGCCATAAACCAACTCAAAGTAACAAGGCTTTGGGTACAGATGGCATCTCGCGGAGCTGGCTGGCGGCCTTAGACTACACCAAGCGAATCATGAATTAATTGCACAAGTATAGGATCAGGAAACTATGCCAGAAGTCTGGAAAAAAGGCATCCTCTGCCTGGAAGGATAGAGGAGATATCACAACGTGCAACAATTATCGCTAGAAACATCATAGGCCAATACCAATGTGACTTCAGTCCAAGCAAATCAACAACCGATCAGATTTTCACCTGAAAAAACGTCTGGAGTTTCAAAACTCAATTCAACACCTCTTCATGGACTTTAAATCCGCCTATGATAGCATAACCAGAGTAGAACTCTACAATTCGGCATCCCCAACAAGCTGGCAAGACTATGCAGCTTGGCCATGACCAATATGACAAGCCAAGTATAAAGGTATCCGGAACACTGACCAGACCAATCAACATCTTTAATGGACTGCGACAAGGGGACGGTCTGGCCGGCCTCCTTTTCAACCTGGCATTGGAGAAATTGATGATCCGAGATTCAGTCGTGACATCAAGGAGCACAATTCTCCACAAGTCCACGACATTGATCATTGGAAGAACAACAACATCAACGCAAGCAAAACAAAGTAGAGGTGGTCTCGTAATCAAGGTAGAGTAACACGAGTTTGAAGTGGTAAAATCATTTACCTACCTTGGGTCAGCGATACGGATTCGTACTAAATTCTTTACTCATATGAGAATTTGGCTTTCGATTCTACTCATATCAGTACATACATAGTTTGGCCGAATCATTACTAACAGGGTAGAATCGAGTACCAAATGCAATTTGCATACGAGTCAGAATTCAAGCTAACTGCAAGTAGATCTCAGGCGTGAACAGTTTCTATATAATCCGCCCGTTCTTAGCCTGCAACAGGCACGGACAGCATTGAAACGCTTTTATGGCACGCACAATAAGCACGGTACGCCATGTTATGTACTTTCTTGCAAACCTGATCCTAAATATCCATTTTTTCTTTGAAATAAGGGGCTTTGATGCTGGTCGTCTAATCCTTAAGCCTACTGCAAGTCCAAAGAATGGACTTTTTATGGACATTTTTCGACAATTAAAGAAATTCTGGAAAGCGTGTTGCTTCAGTTTTTGCCAACACTGTAAGTATTTGTGATCTATGGCAGCCGAAAATCGAGTAATGCATACGCTAAGGGAGTTCGTACTGCAAGTCCCTCATTGGAAGATACCTAGCATAGAAAAGATAATTATATGTCGATAAACCTACTCTTAGTGAAGCTCGGTGGGTTAAAAAGGAAAAGAATGAATTTTGTGCCCAAAAATTCGGATATTTGCAGCGATTCAAACATAGTTTCTACAAAAATTAAAAATTAAATAATTTGTTTCCACTAAACTAACCACTAAACCTAACAACTTTACAGTCCAGTCCCACTTAATTCGAAAACAATTAAAAATATTAATTAAAACAAAGTCATCAAAGCGCGGATCTTATCATCCTCCAACAAAATTATTGCAAAATCCAATTATACCCATAAAAGTGTAAGACTCATGAATACCAGCAAACGGAATAGATTCAGCGATTTGCCATAAAGCTAGTAAATATAAAACGAGAGTTAATTGAATCTGGAAAACACGCTCGTAAAAAACATGGCACGTTTCTCACGGCACAAATTTGTCAGCTGCAATTAGAAAAACATATTTTAAAAATTTGCGAGTTGTGCCCAAAATAGACGATCAGACTCTTTCCTTCTTGCTAATTTCCACACACAATTTTATTTTGCAAGAGGATGACAAAGCGTGGAAATTATTTAAGATAAAAAAATTGTCAAAATTGAAATGATTTCTCGATGATTAAGTGCTTGAATGATTAAACATCATTTAAACTGAAGTTTTGGCATTCATTTTCTGCTGGTGCTTGTAAAAATGACAAAAATTTAAATTTATGCCATTTTCAAATATTATGTCATGAGAAATTTGAATTTATATAATATCATCAAAGAAAACCAAACTTGAATAAAACTGAAGGTAGACATTAAAGAATTGATTTAGCACAAACGACTTTTGTCCATTTTTGAACTTTTTGGATAAAGCCGTAGAGAAACAAATTTATTATGGCTGCATCCGCAGTTTGCTTTCAATGGTGGTTCAATAATTGGCGGCGCATTTGCTAAATAATTATTAGGTGTGGGCTAAATTGGGATGGAGAATTTATTTTAAATTGGAAATAATAGTCCCGCAATTATTGGTTCTTGATTTTGCATGGTTTGGTTGGTTATTGGAGTTCCCGTTGGCGTTGGCGTTTATGTCTAAATTTTTTTGTGTAAGCAGAAGAATCTAGTAACGATTTTTTTAATTATAATTCATTAGTATAAAGACCAATTCGTTATGTCGTTGTTGATTGAGTTGGACATAAGTCCATGATCATAGAGACAAGATCTGGCACGCGCATGTAAGAACGCGTAAGAGTAACGCAAAATTCTGTCAACAGCGAAGATGCGTGAAGTGCGTTGGATGGGACCGAGAGCAGGTCGTTTATAAGTATGTACATCTTAGTAGAAGGTGGGTGATCAAATTATCCCCTGGAGCACACCGACGGAAAAGTGGTGGGGTTCAGATTTGGCGGCGCTCAATATTACCTTATTTGAACGGCGACAGAGAAAACTCTAGATCCAGTTCCTTAGAGCCAGGCCAGGCTTTAGGTATTTTGGCACCCCGTGCGAGATATTTTTATGCGCCCTTTTAAAGACATTTCTTTTAAAAAGAGTACCTATGTTATGCACAAATTATACAATAAACTGAGTAGAAATAAAAGATGGCCTTACAACGCTTGAGAGCACACACGGGCTTACGACGGCCAAACTTAGCGGAGGAAACTAAAGAGATTTAAATGGCACGGGCATACGACGGCAAATTTTAGCCAAAAACAAGTCTGCACCAAATGTATTGTTGAATGTGCTTTATTTGATCAGCCCGTGCGTGTTTGGTGTACGGCCGTACAGTCCGGCAAAACTCTTACGATGTCCGGCACAAGTACTAAGGCTATGTTTTTGAATCAGGGCCGGTGTTCGCCCGTTGTAAGACTATTTTTTTTTTATTCGAGGAGGAAAATTCGAGTACAGTCACCGTCCGCCAAATTGCGCGCAATTGTGTTAGCACAGGAAATATGATAATGGTATGATCAGGCAACATTAAGCGCTACTTCGTGAAAGCAAGTGGAAACAGTTTACAGTTTCGATGCCACTTTCCCCACCTATAGAATAAATTGTCGATCAGTGCGTTGTCCAGTCCGTTTCCGGTAAAGTTCCGTTTATTGCAGAATCGCACAATAGTGGGCTTTTTCAGAGTACCAGCAATGGTTTTGGTTTGGTTCAAGGAGCCCTTCTACTTGGGAGATTGATTGAGCGAGGTATAATTCTTCTATAATTCTTCTTTTTTTTTTCTTTAAACCCAAAATAAGAAAAGGTAGAACAATAAAGGATCCTATATCTCTCTCACTTGAACTTACAAGCAGGATTGGACGGCTCTGGAACTTCCGCCGAAGCTCGTCTGACTCTCAAGAGCTGCTATTGCGCAGCACTGGATTACTGGTAGAAACTGAAAACAATAGTTGCAAAAGAACATATAAAAAAGGGTCCTTGGCAGCAGTCTTTTACATTTTTGCAAACACAACCTTGGGTCCTTCTGTCCACATCCGGCGTTATGTCTTGTATTGTGGAGGTATTATCATTTAATAACTAAAACTAACTAGTTTTATATTATTTTTACAATAAATAATCGCC
Source organism: Thereva unica (assembly GCA_949987705.1). Taxonomy (NCBI): domain Eukaryota; kingdom Metazoa; phylum Arthropoda; class Insecta; order Diptera; family Therevidae; genus Thereva; species Thereva unica. The sequence goes on from OX465284.1 coordinate 111,403,699, forward strand.
GTACTTATATAAACAATAAATAAATAGACAGAAAACATCAAAAATAAAAATGCTAACAGAATAATTTGTTAGTACATAACAAAGAAATTCAAGAGGATAGAAATTGTTAACAAATACGAAGGGTTTTTTGGCCACTTATATATACATATAATGCAGCTACATAATTAGAAGATATTCAATTACTTTGTTATTGAAAAGTAGTCCGCAAAACAATGCATTTTCAAAATTATAAAATAAAATCGCTTTTAAATACCCAAAAATAGTTTTTTCTCTTATTGGCAATGGCATTCATCCCAGTAACTAAAATCTATAGGCTGTAAAACGTATAAATTTTCTTCTTATTTTCTTATTTTTATATAAATAATAAGTTTATGTAATGATGCTATCTTCTTACCTCTCTTTGAAGCTTTCTTCGCTCAATTTTTAATTCAGCCTCCGCCTTTTCGGCTGCTTCGGCGGTACTCTTATATCTTATAACTTGCGTTTCGGACCTCGCTAAACTGGCTTGAAGACTAGCTATTTCTTGATCTGCTTTCTGCAGTTTATATTTATAATCAGCTAATAGTTTGTTTGCTTCTCCTGAAAATATACAAAACAAAAATATGTAATACAATTTTAAATTAATGTAAATTAAGATAGATGAAGTTTAGGTCTAATTTTAAGGTTAGCACATTTATATAATATTCTCTAATGAAATAGAATGGGGATTCTAGTTGTTGTAGATGTCTTGTTACCCTCCCAGCGGGAAATTAGGTAATGCTTCCGGTAGAAAGGTATAGGGTAAGCCTTTCTTGAAAGTAATCTGTAATGCAAAAGTAAGCAGTAGGCAACAAACTTGAGGTCTGCTTCTTAAGGAAGGCAAGGGTAAGCTGAAAGTAAGCAATTGCCCTCTGCCTTACCTTACCAGTAATGTAGAGGTAAGCAAAGCTAGTGCATATTTTTGCCTTACCAGTAATGCAGTGGTAAGATAAAGCTGGCTTATACCTTACCTCCCTAGGACATCAATGTAAAAAAAGAAATGAAGTGGGTTTCCTAAAGTAATGCTTCCACGGATTACCAGGAGTACTTACAGAACGCAAGTTGAAGCCTTATTTTTCCCGCTGGGCTACACTAGGTGCATGTTAATGAGCAAGAACGAGAGCAAAGTCGCACCGTCAACTCCTCGCTGGCGCCTCCTGCATAACCAACCGACGGCGGTCGTACCTAGTGCAAGCTGGGCTCCCCTATCCGATGGGGTATAATTCACGGATTCGGCCCACCTGGTAGTAGGGTTGAGCGTTAGGCTAACTGCCGAACTCTGTAAAAACATATCAGTTAAGAAACCCGAAGAAAAGCCTCAGAACGACGGGACGGGAAAACCGGCAGCGACTACGGCAACAACACCTCAAAACTCAAAAAAGAAACAGCAAACAAAAGAAATTCGACGTTGATAGCCTGCAGGAACAGACTGTGTTGGAGAGAAATCAGACAACTAAGCAGTAAGGATAAGTCCAAACATAAATAACGCAGACAACGTCGAGGGAAAATGTATAAGACTGAAGACAATACTGACAGATGTTTCGAAGAAAATTGTCGGTTACAAACGCAGAGCCAGAGCCAGTGAATGGTACGACGAGGAATGTAAAGCAGCTGTACAAGGAAGTAAATAAATGTACCCACCTTTGAAGAAGTACAAAGGGCCATACGATCTTTAAAAAACAGCAAATCCCCAGGAATTGATAACATCCCAGCAGAGTTAATCAAACTGCTACAAACTACCATGCTGCATATGCAGAAACGAAAAAATGCCTGAAGATCAAGGAGCAAAGCATTATCTACCCAATATACAAGAAAAGAGAAAATTCAACGGAGGAAAGTATAGAGGCATATCTCTTCTCTAAACATTGATGCGAACGCAACCCTGCTTGAAAGTTCAAAACAATTGGCAGACGACATAAACTGCCTTTCCAGATGACTGTCACACCTTAGAAAAATATTCACGGATTTAGAAGATGGAGCCCAACATATAGGGCTGCAAATAAATGCAGACAAAAGCAAGAGTCTAATTCAGTCGACGGTGGAAACAAGAAGACAACACCACCTGGGGGAATATAACACTCCACAGTCAGTGAAGACAGCGATAGACGTACAATGAAGATAAACGCCGCAAATAGATCATACTTCGTACTACTGACAAGACCAAAGACCAAAACAAGACCATGACAGGACAAGGACGAGTCAAGACTGCAAGATTTACTGTTTTGATCTTGCAGTCTTGACTTGACTAAGTGACAAAAGACATGGAGTAATGAGCAACAAGTCTTGTCTTGCACATTTAGCAATACCAAGACAAGGCTGCAAGACTTTTTGCTTATCACTGCAAGATTTTTGGAACTTAGTGATGAGCAAAAAGTCTTGTTATCTTGATCTTGCAGACATGTTTTGTCCTGTCTTGTCTTGGTCTTGCTTTGATCTTGCTAAATGTGCAAGAAAAAGCAAGACTGCAAGACCAGACCATATTGATGGAAATAATGCTGAAATTTTAGTAAGGCTATTCAGCCATCATTGCCATTGCTGAAAAATGTTGCATGTTAGGCTCCTTTATTTGAACGTTTTAAGGAATCAGGGTGCTAATGTCTGCAATGTCTCACACTTGAATAGAATTTTGATTAGCAAAATTCTCCGGGATCCGTTCTTAGACTCTCGCAACTGTTCTCCACCGGTCCCAGTTTAGCATTTCTAGCCTCTGGGCGTACTGGTGCACACCATCCTTCCAGCGGAAGCTGGCCCTCTCTCACCGTCGCACCTCATAGATCTTTATTGCAGGGATGGTGTCATCACTTCTTCATTATATACATACAATTGCAATTTTATCGCTTTCGTCAAAATCAATGCATTAGAATCGACAACTCGTTCCAGCAAACATTCTTAGGAATGCATTCAGCCCATCGATCAAAGATATTTATACTCTACCAGCTTGCATAATATTACCTATCTACGAAATATTGCGATTACATTTCTCCATTTCATTGGCAGCTAACTATCTCCAATTAATTCCTTACATGCTTCGCTCAAATAACATGTTTTCAATGTAGCAAAGGCGCTCTAATTGCTCAATTGCATGACGAGTTGTGATATGTATTTTTGGTCATTAAATACATGTAAATTAACCAACTCTTTACCAGGGCATATTATCAATAACAGGCGACACTACACTTAGTTATTTGCATACTACACATTTCAATATGAGCTGCGGCATAAATATTGGAGTTTAGGTCATTCATTTGATTTCATTTACTGAAACCATTCTCTTTGGAACATGTTTCTGGGATTATTTTAATTGAAAAGCAACCTGTGATATTTGCACAATAAGGAGTATAATCCTATCTTTTGCTACGGTGATTTAAAGATGTTTACATTAAATGACTTTTGTATGGTTTGTGAGAATGATCTTACGAGTATTCAGATATTTAATCAGATCAATAATGATCTCCTCTATACACAGGGACCTTTTTGAAGCAACCCAGCAGGGAATTTGGGAGACCTCCTTAAAGGATGATAAAAGGAGCCATACCAATTAGGTTCTCAGTCATTGATTAGAGTTTATACCGTGACTGCATTTATGATTCATTAAGTGATGAGTTCTTTTCTGCTTGTTTACTATTTCGTACTGGGGAGTACTCGGACTTCCGCTGTATTCGGATTGCGTCATTTTGCATTCATACGCAGCGCAAAGTGCAGTGAAAAAAATATTATTTGCACCCTCCCAGAAATAATTGATACCTAAAAGAGACCTTCATTTCATACGACCTTGGAACTCAAGACGAGATCCTCAATTTCAGCTAGTTTTACGGGCGTACTCCAACTCAATTCTCTTGTATTACAGGAGTACTCTATTTAGGCTTTTTTGTAGGTCAGAAGGAGCCCTCTCTTCCAATGACATGCTAATGTTAAAATCATGGCAAAGGAAGACATTTCGGAGGTATTAAAACTTTTCCTAAGAGACATCCAACATTACTCGAGGAGGTCTCTTTTTCCTGTTGGGAATGAGTGAAGAAAATAAACGATACAGTACTATTAACAAAGACGTCAATCGGTAAAAATTTCTGCGAACTATCATATATAATCACCTGGCAAAGATATGATGTCTGGTTGTTCAAATGTTTGTTTAGCTTTTTTATAACTTCATAAACCAAAATATTCTTGCGAGAACGTTTCTGTGTGATAAAACTTTGATTTTAACACACTTATCTCTGGAAATAAAACTCGTGGGGTTTATGCGAATGTTAAACGTAAGATCTATTGGATCTGACAAGAGTAAAGAGAGGGCATTTTCATAAACGCAGAATTGCCGCAACACAGAATTCAGCTTCAGACTTCCAATTGCTGAATTCCGCAGTATTGCGGCAGTTTTGCGTATATGAAAATGTTAGACTCTTTAAATCTAAGAACTGTACTGAGGAACTAGCAGAGAGACATTGGAAAAAGTAAAGAATCTAGAATAGATTCTTCATTCGTCTCTCATTCTGATCCTTATCTTCTATAATTCACCCTAACTAGTATTTCTGATTTCAAATTTCACAATCACAATTTCGAGAAATGCTCAACGGAATTTTTTAAATTGCCAAATACTAAACTAAAAATAAACAACAAAGAATTTTATTATCACGGTGCTCTTATCAGTTGACACAGTATGCATCTACCTATGATAAGACATGTTCGACCGACAAAAAAAATTAATTATTAGTCATTGCAATAATTTTAAGTAAATACCAAGAGATAAAAATATATAAAACGTTTAGAAATGACTTGAATGTATAGATAAGGCCGCCGTATCAAAGGTGGTTTTACAGAATGAAATGTTATTAAGTATAAAAATTAAATAATTTAAACTCACTTTGAGCATCATAGTCATCATCTCCTGCCAATGGGCCGTTCATTGATCCACCACGTCGACCTTGTAATTTAACGTCGCTTAATTGCTGCTGTAGATTTTGAACTTCCTTCTGAAGTTGCTGCTTTTCTTCAGTGAATTTTTTCAGTCGAACATCTATGGAAGTACAACAAATTGCATTTAGTATTACTCACTTGAAAAACAAAACATTATAACTTACCTAAAGAACCCTGGACAGAACCTAGAAGTTGTGCGTTCTCCATACTGACTAGAGCACGTCTGGCATCAGAGCCATCTTCATTTTCTAGCAATACTATGACTAATCCCTGTTCAGCTATAAGAGTATCCCTTTCATCTAGCTGTCCTCGAACTAATTTTAATTCTTCTTCTAATTTATCGAAATTACGCTTTAAAGCATTATGATCACGGCATTTCTCCTTATATTCCCGGCTAAGCTGAGCGTATGACTCCTCCATTTCCTCCAGTTTATCCTTAAGCAGTTGAATTTGGTACGATTGTGAGGCCCTTTCATTATCTAGTTGTGCATTTGCTATCATCGCTTTTCTAAATCGTTCTTCCACATCCTAGAAAAATATGTAATTATTAATTTCTGAACACCACCAATAGTTTAGGTAAACTAACCTTAAGTTCATGCCTAATATCACGCAAACTTCGACCCTCCTCCTCTAGGGAATCTTCACTACTTCGCCTGGATGACATCGAACTAGCTCGCACAGTGTTGCCCGACATTGTAAGTCGTGATCTAGATAAAGGATCCATTGAAGATGCTGTTTGCATGTCGAATACCCTATCAGCATTTTGTTCTTGTTCCTTCTGTTGGCGTTCCAGTTCACGCATTCGTATTTCCCTGGCCTCGGCACGTGCTTGACGGCGTGCTGCAAGTCGTGCCTCCGCCTGCAAAATTAAAAACATAAGTCATTATGTGGATTGCGTAAGGTATATGCGATAACAGGTTGCGAGTTTTAATGGATCTTCATAATTCTGTGACAAGTAGATTCGTAATGCGGAAAGTCAGTGAAGGTTTGGTTTCACTGTCAATGTTGTCTCGTCTTTTGTTTTTTAATGTCTCTTTCAGTTTCTTTAGAGTCGTTGGATGTTTTGGATTGATCAGTAGGGAATATTAATAAGAAGACAAGTATTCTAATTTAAAAATTACTAAGGTATTATGAAGAATTACGAAGGCAAAGGCCTTGTGAAACGCTGACCTCTGCTTTCATTTCATTTTTTCGGTCACAATTTAATTTCTACTTAATTCTCCCACAATTGCATCGCGCAATTCTAAGTCAGTACACTGTGCTGCAATCTCTCTAATCAATCAACATTCCTAAATTGAAATTTCACATCTAATCGTACTAACTTAAAACAATTTCCAATTGAAATGAGGCACACCGTGGACGAACTACTCTCCAGAGAAATAGTCAGTTACATAAAGATTGAAGACGTAATGGTTAGTCACACACTTTCTGTAATGTCTTGATTGGTTGGTAGTTATGATATTTAAAATTCCAAACTTTCAAGTTGCTTTTATTTGTTTTTCTCTCAATCAATCAGTTTTTATGTCAATTAATTGAAAGTGGCCTGTTTAGGAAGCAAAATCTATTAAAGTGCATTATTACATTCTTTTGTAATGAAGACATTGATTCTATGTTCTTCAGTTTTATTAGATGATTGTTTGTTTTCATTATTTATCGAATAATAGGCTTGGAAAAATCTGGGAGTAGGAATTTAAGCTGAGTTCATACCCCGTGTTCTTGCTCCAATGAACTACTTTCACACTGCCGAGACTGAGTGGACTTATAGACTATTTCTTTCGATCAATCCATATCGAAGCGTAATTGTAATGAGCTCATTCCTAATCGTTTCTTTATTTTTTACCAGATCTAGAATGAGGCTCAACAAAACAACTCCTAGAAAAATGCTGGCAGAGGAATGGTAGCGTATACCAAATTTTTGTGGACATCAAGCAGGCATACGACTCCATTCAGAGAAAGAAGGTATGTACTTCAGATCTTACTTGAATTAGGTTTGCCAGCTAAACTAGCACGTCGGATACATTTAAACCACCTCCACACAAAAACTCCTTCAGAACACTCTTATGCCTTCCAAGGTATTCAATGGCTCAAACAAGCAAGGGCTGGCACCTATGCTATTCAACCTAGCCTTGGAAGCGGTCATCAGAAAGACGTCAATAAACATAGTAGGTAGGTCTGTCAGAGCAGTTAAGGAATGCTATTCAGAAATTAAAGAAGCAGCCAAAGAAATAGGTTTGAGAATCCACGAGGAGAAAACCAAGGTAATGCTGCAGACACGAGTAAATAGATCAACGATAAGTAGCAACTTGACGATAGATGAACATTTAGAAGTAGTTGTGACGAATAAAAGCGGTTACCTAGAAGGGTGTCTGATGCTGTACATTAAGCAAAGTAATTCATATTCGAAACGACATAACATTGGTTACAGAAACAAGGTAGAGAAGTGCAAATCTTTAACTGCCTTGGTTCAATACTAGCAGCCGATTTATCTTTAGGTTATAACTAGCTGGAGGTTAGCTCGGTATTGGAACATCTAGTTAATACGAGTGACATCGAGCTTACCAAATTTCTAAATCGATTAAGGCACCAAACAGGGGCAGCCGAGGATGGAGATGAAAAAAAGTGGACATGCACTTTCGATGATTTTTTATGAATCTATTCAGATAAAAAAAAACCCACTGAGCTTAATACCCCGGATTCGCCGACCGAACTGCGCAAGTTGGTAAGCTGAACTTTAAAATAATCTCAGTTCGCATACAATTTGCACATATTCAACTGAGGATAAAACAACCCTCAGTTCGCCCAACTAGACTCGAACTTAAGTTAAACGTGAAAGCTCGCTCAAAAGAGAGTAAGCAACTTGAATAATGGTGAATAAGCTTCCAGTGAGTTTTTGCATTTCTAACGAAAAAGCAACAACAATTTCAACCACGAACTGAATATGAACTGAACGTTAGCCGGCGAATCCACTGGAACTGGAACTTAACATTATTGAACTGAAATCGGGCATTACATGGATAACAATCGTTTGTCAAGAATTTCTTTGAGTACGGTTCTGTAATCACTTGCCAGCGTCGCAAGAATGATCGATGACGAGCCGAAGTTTTGATGACGGACGAAGCTCATTTTACACTCCCTGACGAAGTCAATAAACAAAATTGTCGAATTTGGGGAACAGAGAATCCACACGTCATTTACGAAATGCCACTGCACGACTATAAAGTCACTGTTTCGGCCGGATGTTGGTGCACTTTGTGGGTTCGAAAACGTTTGAAAAGTGTTTGGCGAATCTATTTTCAACAAGACGTAGACGGCGTATCTTGCTACACTGCAGCCACTACGATGAAGTTTATGCCAGCAAGTCGAAGACCATGGACGAACCCAAAAGCTAACATACGAGCTGAAGTAGCCGCTATAACGCCCGAAATGCTGGTCAATGCTAGGCAAGATGCTCGAAAGGGGATGCCCTATCAGTTTCTCATAAGGGCCCAATGAGGTAAACCTTATTACAAATGAAATGAGACACTCCCAACATCTGCTTTACGCATTCGGCAAGCTTTTTAAAAAGCTTTAAAGTAATACCCTTAGATCCTGCGCAGACTTATCCATCAGAACAAAACTAAAACCGGTTTAATGGGCAAAGGGCCGCAGGGAAGACAGTTTTTCTTTCATCATTTGTTCGCCCAAAAATTTTCTGGTTCAGATTTTCGTTTTCGGTGGGCTACGAAATTTTGCTTGCACCTCAGCACTACTCAATAGGCATTACAATCGTTACACAAAAATTATGATGAACAGTGAGTCCAGCGTGTATTATCAAGCTCATATGAAAACCGGTTTAAACCTTAATTTTACTCATACAGAGCTTTAGTTTTTGCTGTATTGCTTCATACTTCAGCGCCTCAATAGACCGTTCAGTGTAGTAGAATAGACCGTTCAGTGTAGACCGGTTCTGATTCGATTGCAGAGGTCAAGCAGCATTGGACGTAATTAGTATTCAGTTGGGGACCGAAATGGTAAAACGGCGCTCGCGTTTTTAAAATATAAATCTTTCGACAAAGGCGCAATTATTACTCATATATTCACGCCGAAAATTTTCGTCCTATTTTTTCAGCTCGGGATCGGGTAGCAATGATTTTTCCTCAACGAGACCAAATACGGCATTCCTTATGTCGAAGCGCGAATGAGCCTATGTTGGTATTATAGGGCAGTCCAGGTGAGGCAGTGGGGTTAACCTCAGGGTCCTATCTGAGTTCACCGGCATCGGTTAATATATGTTTGGCAGGTAAATTATAATGTATCTACTAAAAAAGAAAAATTCTCTTGCGTGACGAAACATGAATTGTATTTTAATCTGGTTAAGAACAGAAGAAACCAATAATTTAGTAATGAGGATGAGCTAGAGAGAGCGACAAGATATACGTTTACTCAATCAAACAGAGGTTTTTGAGTTGGAAGGGAGTCAAGGAAAGTGAAGTCTTATTGCCGGGTATCTATTGCTAGTTGAATTATTTTAGAGTAATGCTACAATAGCCGTTTTAGCTAAAGGTACAAATTTATAATGTCAGAAATACTTCAGTTTTTAACAACCTTTCCCTCGTACATCCTCTAATAGAAAATCAAACATTATATAATTGCATAAAAGACAATATACTAAAAATTTGGCCTGTGCCACACCTTAACAAGTATTAAAACAAGTAATCATATAACAGATATATAAATTTTCTGTCTACAGATAAAATAATTACTCAATAAAGAAACAGAACACGTCAGAATTTGCAATAAAACATTTTTCTTGGTTCTTTTTTCAAAAACAACTCAAACACCTTCTGAAATTCTGAAGAAATCTCAAAGAAACACCATTCAATAAATATACTATTACGTCACGCGTACCGCTCATGATGATGAATAATCAAATACCGAATTAAGGTGATTTTTAAATGTACATCGATTTCGATTTCCATATAGGAGAATCTCTAATAGATTATTACTAATAAATATGAGTGAATAATTTATTTAAAAATGTCAAGTTTTGGAGTAACAAAAGCAAAACAACAAAAACTTGGTGTATTCGAATATTTATAGGTGTGAATATAATTATATTTTTTTTTTAGTTTTATTTAAATAAAAAAAGAAGAAACATTTCAAGTTCAACTACGTGTCATTTTTTATGTAAATAGATTAACTTTTTAGTATATTTAGCACATCCGCGTGTATCAAAATATTGTTAATAATGGACGTGTTTTTCGAGTTTGAATAAGAAATCATTTTGTTTGAATAAGGAAGGAATATATAATGTGTACTAGTTGACCCGGCAGACCTAGTTCTGCCTGAAATTAATTAACTGACTGGAACGAAACAATAAAACAGATATCAATTTGGATCAAAATTACGTGCACCAACAGCTAACGATAGCGTGCGCAAGGGTTTCTCGAACCTTGAAGGAAAATGGTCCGATGGTATTTTTTGACCACACTCCGGCCCAGGGGCGGCGCGATCTCAATTTCATGTTCTGTTGGGCGAACTCAGGCATTATTTTTACTGAGTTCAATATGTGAAAATATGATTCCTTTGCAAAAATTGAAGTTCAGTACACCAACATGCCCGAACTTGCGCATTTTGGCCGGTGAAGCCGGGGTATTACTGCCTAACAATTTAATATATGGTCAGTTTCACATGAGCCAACCAACAAAAATTTGGCTGCACTCGTAAATCCCAGTTTGAAATTCGATGAAGAGTCGGATGAATTTTTACAAAAGCCAAGTTTTCCAACTATAAGTTAAAATGCTTTAGCTTGTTTTTGTTGCTTTTAATATTAACTCTCGCTTCCGCCATTTCTTTTCTTTTCTTTTCCTAGTAAAAGAGAAACAAAACGCTAAAAAACACAACTGTCTAAAAGTTGATTCAAAAATACCGTGAAGGAATTTAGAGATTCAAAAAATCTGCCCGCCCCATTGCCCTCGCGGACTCTCTTCTCCGCAAACGACATTTTCAGCAGATTTTTGTTGGTTGGATTTTGACCCATATGAAACTTACTATCTACATAATCTTTTTTATGTTATACGCATTATTATGGTGCAATCTTCAATTATGGGGTGCAATATGGCACAGTGCACCGGGCGCAAAAAAAACCAAGCGCCGGCCCTGCTCCGGCCCAGACAGTTATATCCTTGCCGAGCCAGTGGTTTTTCGTGAATGTCGTGTTTCTCTGTTTTCCCAAATTCGACACTTTTGTTTATTCAATACAAATCGGTCAAGCCGTTTCTGAGGAGTTCGGTAACATACACTGTGACACGAGATTTTTATAGATATAGAAGATAAAGATATATGGGATATTATCTAATAACTTACAATTTCATTAACTTGATCTAAAAAATTAACAACAAATTCATTTTCTTCATCGCTATAATATGTATCATCATCGCTGCAAACTGCAACTATATTTTTCGTATCATGATTCTTTTGTAGATCTTCATTAACAGTTTCGATGATTTTCTCTGTTGGAATCGATGTTTTATCGTTGATATTTTCTATGTTATTATCACTAAACTCTACACTATCTTCTGCTTCTTCTTCTTCTATACGATTGGATTTTGTATTATTATTTTTAATATAACTTTCTTCTTTACTGTCGTTGTTTTTATCATTTAATGATATTGACTGAAGATTGAAGTTAACATCGTTATCATTATCCAATTCCTTGAAATCGTTATCACTAAAATCAAACTCTTCGGAGCATTCACTGTTGTCGTTAGGATCACTTTGTTGGGTTAACAACAACAAATCGACATTTTTGCTTGTTTCATCACCATCAATTTCACGAAAATCCATTGTGGATTTTGTGATATTATTTGCACCATCAACTTCAGACATTTTTTTTTTATTTTTTGTACTATATTTATTATTATTATTGGCACTTTAATATTTTTTTTATTTTGTGTTTTAATTACAAACACCCAAAAAAACACTTAACTAAACACACGAATCACGAATTTGCGAAGAACTTGCACCTTTCTTCATTTCACGATCACACTGCGCAAAGCTTCGTTATAACAGCGCGGCGATCTTCGAAATTTTTTTATCTAACCTAGAAATTTTTGTTGGGATTTTTATCTTATCAGTTGTTGGGGGCTTTCAAGGAGAACACACGTTGATACATATAAATTGATAATTTGCGAATTTACATTTCTTATCAGGTCTCGTTCAGCTGGTAAAATTTTTTTAACTAGCAAAAGTGTTTCTCAAGTGTTTCTCTCGCTTTCTCTCTCTCACTCTCTTTCACGATCACTTCACATCGCACGATCATTTATAAAAGAAATTGTGAAGTGAAAAGAATTATTCGAAATTGGTATTGTGTGTGCGCGCGCAGGTTTATTGCACAGTTCGGCGGCCATTCACGATTAACTGTGGTATTGTAGTAAAAAAACCCTTTTCGGTGCTGATTTTTTTGCTCTATAGATGTCTCTGCACTACACATTGACACTGACAAGGGGGGATCTTTTGTGTTGTTGTTGTTTTTTATTCCACTATAAAAGTGTGGAATGTAAGTAAGCAAAATGCCAAGTCTGTGCGGAGAGTTAAGATATTTTATACACAAGAGTGTGAAAAATGATGTCACTTCTTTGCTAAACTTTTGATTGCGTCAACCGTGATGAAGAAAATTCCCCATTTATGCGCCGTGCCGACTTTATTAACGGCCATTAAACAAAAAAAAGTAAAGTAAACAAGTGTTTCTCTACATCGACCAATGAATCGGCACAACACTGAAACCTTGTGGCTGCACACACTTTTCTACATATTCCACACAACTCGTTCTTATATATATAAACTAATAACCATCTCCGCGCTCGCCGGTAGAACGAACATTGATCGACCAACAGCAGGAAAAAAGTCTAGTAGTCACTGAAGCACCTTTCTTCCTACAGAGACACTCTGCGCAACCGCAAATACCTTTAGGAGGTAAACTCTTTTCACTTATAACATTACGTAGAAAAGAATTACTATTTTCTTTCTATAGACGAAACCGAGAAAAATAAAAGACACTGATTTATTTTTTTGCTCATCTCGTCTTCAAGACTCGCAGCAATCCAGTTCTGCTGTGCGACAATCTCGATCGCGGGCTTTAGGGGAGCTGAGATTCCATCTCGACGTGACTAAGTAGAAACTAAGGTCAGTGTTTTGGGAGAGCTTAGCTTAGAGAATGGGGGGCATGAGAAAAACGTGTTTTCTGTGTGTGTCTTTCGTTATCGGCTTCTTGCTAATGACAGTTTACCGACTAGTATTTTTTGGGTGATTTTTGGGAAGAGAAAGAACATTGGTTCAAACTTTTTTTGTACTACACCAACAGAGTCAAATCAACTTGTTTTGTTGAATGCGGATTGTATACATTGGAAAAAGATAAAGAAAATTCCGTAAACAACGTTGTTTTTTTCGTATCGTATATATCTAGAAAGAATTTCTAACTGCCTTCAGTTTCACAGACATAAAACTCGTCATTGCTGATTTGTGTTGCAGCATATGGCGGCGGAACGTATTGTGTAGCACTACTTTTCATATGGCAATAACTAGTTGCACATGTAGTTTTGCCTATAGATGCTGTATTTATCTTTAGTTTCTAGCCTGAAAATTTTACCTTCAAAAATCTATTAAGCCATTTGAGACACAGTGGTGGCCGTTTGGGACAAAGTGTTGGCCTTTTTGAAAGGTTAGAGAAATAGCAAAACCCAAGGTCTAGATTCTGTCGAACTGTCTTTAATCTTCATATTGCAATAAAACATATTAGAAAGTTCGACATATGGTCGTCGTCGTCACGTTGATAGTAAAAACGTGAACTTAAATCAGTTTCGAAAGTAATTACTTCCATAAAAATTGTTTTCCTTCCTTTTTGAAACCTGATTGGAAAATGTGTAAAAATTTATTACCATAAAAAAAACGTTGTTTGTTTTGTGTAATGGGTAATTGTAAAGTAAGTTTTATTTGTAATTTTTGAGATAAAATTACTTACGAGGTTTTAGGAGGTGATATTCATGAGATAGAGATGGAGTTGATTAGTCTTTGAGGTAGTGTTTTGTACTATAAAGCTTATAATAGATACTAGCTTATAAAGCTTATAATAGATACTAGCTGGAACCCGGTGCGCCTCGTTGCACCCATAAGCCAATTGTATGGCGTGCGCCAAAACAATTGAAAATCTCAAAATCTCTTATTTTATCGCCTTGACCGACGGACCGGACGTGACGTGACCATAGACAGTGATCGTCTCAAATCCCACCACGAAAATACATTCGAAAAGAAAAGTGTCATTCCGTTCGTTTAAAAACCCAAATCAACCGTTCATTTAAGATGGCTTCCAACGGTGCGCGATTTTGCGGATTATCATGCACGGACGACATCGAACCGCACCTTTAGCTGGCATCCACGGCGCACGATTATGGGGACAGGCGCGAAGGGTCACCATGAGAACAGCATCGTCCATGAAGACACAGGCAAGTCTGTAGCGGTCCGAAAAAACACGGACGAGCATGTGAAACTTAAAGTCTAGAAATAACAAGTCTTTTATCTTCGTACACGGGAGTGCTCAAGGAAATGTCTGATGAGCCTTACGTTTGAGCTCTAAGATGTTGTACGAGTTCGGAAATACTGAATGCAGGAGATTATTCCACAGTGGAGTCACTCTATTCATAAACAAACTTCTAGACTGTATTGTACGCGAAATGGGGTGAGCCGAGCTGGTAAGTCAGGAGGTTTTGAATTTCTGTGGAACAGTCGCTAAGGTAATAGCATTAAAGTATAGAGAGGGCTACTCCATTCCTACGGTGGTTTAAAGGATCTATAGAAACGCGAAAGGTGAGTTTGATGGCACGATTTTGCACCTTGTCGAGGCAAGCCAAGGTGGTTTTTGGGGCGCCTGATATACGAAATGTATTCGAGACCGAATGTAGGATTTTAGGGAATCAATTTTTTTACTATAATGTTCGGTACCGAATCCTATTTGAGATAACATCCTCCCTCTCAAGATTTTTTCCTGGATCCGCCCCTGAATAGTAAAACAAAACTATTTCTCGATCGGCCGTTAATCGTTGCATACATAATATTTAATGCGAGACTAGAAATTTGTACTGTCATCATTTCTTTCAATGAATATACTATCTGATGATAAAAGCTTATCGATAAAAGATTAAAAAATAGAGAAGAATTAAAGTTGCCAAAACCCGTAGTGTTGCTTTGTAAACGGTTCTCATTCAGTAGTAACATAACAATCGTTGATTTCTGTGATCGAACAATAGAACCGGTTACCTTACTATGTCTAGATAATAGTACAAAAGGAGTCAGAGGAATTTTAATTCGAATGAGGAAGGTGATCGATCGTGTTACTAAGATAATTCTACTACAGTATTGGTTTCTACTATGTACTTTGAAATAGTTAATCGGAAGAATTACTTTTTTGTCTAAAAAAACAATAATTTTATCGGGACTTTCCTTTCAGAAACATGCAAGTTGTCACTTTTGCTTTGAGTTTGCATATCTCCAATCTTCTGCAAAAGTTTTTTTCTAGTCCAATTAATTATGCAAACTAAAGTGAAAGTCGTTCATTCGTGTTGTCTCTGCTAATTCTGTTGTGATTTCGATTTCGGTGTTAACAACTTAACAGCAGGTACTTGAAGATATACCTCCTAGGATACTAAAAATACATTTTATCATTGACTTGATCTCGAAGCATGCAAATAATAAGTAAATCTTAAATTATAAATCAGCTTTAGACAATAAAAGATTTTGTTTGGAAACTTTCTACTTCGACACTATCCAAAACTTAAATGAATCTGGTTATTTGATCTTGATAACACTTCGGCATACTAGAGAACTTCGCCTATCTGCCACGCGTCCTATAGAATAGTATTTATTTCTAAGGTAATATTTCACTATGACGGGTATGGGAGTAACTTCGGCAGCCCTGCTCGACAGCCTGTTATTGGTCTTGGCTTCCTGCAATATACTTACTATTTCCTGCAATATCCTCCTTCAGAACTGCCGGTCCCTAGCTTGTCTCCAATTTCTTATACCTAGGGCTCATAGACCATCTTCTACGCTATCTGTATACCTTTTTTGGAAATCCTGTGTCTCTGTGTCCGCTTGACTTTTTTGTTCTTAATAAGTTTTGTCATGCTGTATCATTGCTACTTTCAATATGTTGTGTCCATCAAATTCTGTTAATTTGAGTCGACATTTTTTTTTTAATTTAGCGTCCATAAGTATATAAATTATTTTACTCCTTCCATGTTGTCTGTATCAATTGTCATATTCTGGCGATCATTCGATCTTTTAGTAGTTCGTTTTCTCATCATTAATTGCTAATCCGAATTCCTCTGCAGCTCTGTCTAGCGGTATGAAGGCTTCTTTCAATGCTTTAGTGGATCTGGCTAGTATTACGATATCGCTAATATTTGTACCGACTTGTTGAACATACTGCCCGCTGTGTTAATTCCTGGGTCCCTGTACTCTTCGTTAAAGTTCGGACTAATATACTGGAATACTGGTATATCCATCGATTAGCCATATCTTTCTTGTGTTCGATTATAGCTTGTTTGACCATGTAGTAGAATATAATGACTGATAACGAGGTCTATTCGAAAGTCGCCAGGCGTTTTTTAAACTTAAAACATTTTGTCGAACTTCAGAAACCAGAGAAATTTTGTGATGGTGGGTTCACACTAGAACGATATTTTCCGTTCGGCTTCTGTACGGATTGTGAAGTTTAAATACAACGGCCGATGACAGGTGTGGTTGAACCAAACGACGAAATGGCTCTGGGGTCTTTTCCTTCGACTTGTCTTTCAAAACAAAATTCTATAGAAGTGTATAGACAGAAATCACTACGACCAAAAGTCTCTATCGTGTGGATCTACTATTAGTTTTAAGAAAGAAAACATGAGAAATTTCTAGCTGGATTGGGGAAATGTAGGAAAAGTGAGGAAAAGAGAAACCGTGCCTCTGATTGGGTGGGAATTGAACAAACAACCTCTAGGATGCTATCTAAATCGTCTTACCTATCAAGCCTACAAAAAAGCTCTCGATGAAATCACAAAATATTTGCAGTGTTACGAAGGATTCCTTTGATTGTCTTAACAAATAAAACGCGTAGTTCTATTGTCTACCTAACCCTGAAAAATCTTAGTGACAATAGCTCCATTACTTAATACAAACATTTGCGTGAAAATTGTACAAATCATTTTGTAAATATGATTGTCCTGTCCAGTCTATGTTATATAAAAGAATGTAGTTCAAGGAGATTCTGTAGCGAAGTCGTCAATTAAGCCTATGTTATATTTCATAATCAATGTCATGTATTAAGCAAAAACATACAGCGACACAAATTAATTTAAAGGATTGAACGAATATTATACCAAATCAAAAGTTTTAACATAGCAGACATGTTGTCTATCTCATTGATGTCATGTTTTCACAAATTCGTGACAAAAGCACCCTTTACAACTTCTGCCAAAGAATAGATCTAAAAATTAAATAGACATATCTTTCGGCAGAACTTTCGTCAAACACCCTAATCAACATTATTCCAAAACTTTAGCACAGTCACAGTTTCCCTCCGGGCAACGTGACTTTCCCCCCATTAGCAATTAAAATTGCAAACGCAACTTGACAATGCAAAATTTTAATTACTTACACATCTCCATGTTCCTTTATTTGCAACACCCTTCTGGAATGATGCATGAATCTCCAGACAGTCGCTCAAAGATGGTCCCCATTGCTTGGCAAACTTCCCGATAAGGGGACTCTCCAACTTGAGCTGCACCATGGCGCGACTTTCGCTTTTATATTTCTGCAAGTCTTTGGAATTCTGCAAGTCTTTGCACGCTCGTTCCTTTTACATAAACGCACTACACAACCGCAACAAACTTTTCATAATCAAATCACTTTTTACTTTTTAACTCTTTTTTTTAATTTTTATTCAATCGTTTCGAAAAAGTGCTCACAAAGCGAAGAATTCTGCCAGCCGCGATTGCAGGTCGTGCAGAGAGGTTACGTAAATGGTCTACTTGCACGCGCTGTCGAATTAAAAGTGTGAGATAAATCGATTAGCGATTGGAGGTGAGAACTGCCTCATAATAGAACTGTTTGCCTCGGCCGCTTTTATATAGATGCAATTCGTCTAGCAACGGCCGCCGACTCTCACTATTGGAAGGGAATTTGGATTTGGTGGACTGAACTTTGTTGCTGCTGTTGCGCTTCCCGTAGGACGTCAGGCACAACTCGACTTGTCTGTAGCCGGCTTTTGACTGCTTGCCAGACAGAATTTCTCCATACGGCAGAGGCCCATCATGCGCTAAAATCCAGGCGACAGAAATAACATTAAAAGAGGGACTGTGCTACTGCTGCGGTGGTAATGGATCCGAAAGGGATTTTCTCCCCGAGTCTTCCACCAGAAATTGTTAAGAGGCCATTGGCGTCGAAGGCGTTATGTTGCCATTTGGTATTTTTGTATGTTGCTTTTATAAGTGATTCACAAAAATGTTTTGTACTGTCGAGGCATTACAAATGCACGTGGAAGGTTTTCATTGTGAAGTTATTGAACATCGCGAGATCTGAAAGTACATAAGTGATAAGAGTAGGAAAAACTGTCTTTTTATATAACAAATAACGATAAGAACTGTTGGTCCACTCCCAACTATCTTCAGGCGAATAGGATTCGTGTGTGGCAGTACATAAACATTCAAATTCATGCCACTTTTGCGACATAACATTAAAATGTGTAATTTCGCAGAATTAGAATGACGGCAAACTGTGGTGCAACTGCAACTATAATTGTAATCAAAGGAGTTCCTTTTGCAATTACCATCTGCAACCGCTGTCGTAAAAATATAGCTTTGAAGTTCGAAACGTAGACTTCGTAGGAAATTTCTAAAACTTTATTCAAAGTGGTTTGCAGCAATGAAATGTCACCGTGAAATATTGTTACAGAGTAATGAAGTTTTGATGAAATGTTTCAACTGCTAATCCACTATGTTGATTTATCGCATATCGTTCCATGTTAATTGTGGCATGTAGCAATACAGAGGTTCTTCAACTTCGATTCCTGAATAATATTATTCTTAAGCTTTATTTTACCGAACCTCTTTATTGGCACCAAGGTGGGGTTTTATACTTACTCGTGAAGAGGACCAGTTCCGTTTTCACTGGGTTAACGCTGAGTCCGCGGGTGGCAGTCCAGCTGGAAAGGGTTAGAAGTGGGATCTGACGTGCGTTAGAGAGTTCCGAGGTTAGTATGGTCTGCCTCAGATATATTTCGATTAGCCTTTCTAGGAGTCTGCCTCAGGTATAGAAACTACTTAAACCTCTTTCCAACTCGAGGGGATGCAGTTATTTTGAAAGCACCCAGTAAACAAGGCCTGCAACCAGGGCAGGATGTAACTAAGGGTGCGCTGTAGTTGTACCGGCACTATGCCGTCAGCGCCATTTTTGGGTCTGGAAGGTGTTTACATTTTAATTCTTGCTTGGATTTATCGTGATAGCTGTCTCAGCCGTAATACAACTCGGGAACAGTTCATTGCTCCATAATGTCCACAATGCTGTCTAGTTGTTCCCGTTTTTGGGAGTACAGGGTGATCGAGGTGCAAGGTTCTTTTCGATTAGCCTAGTACAGTTACCCCAATTTGTCTTTTTGAGGTTTTAGCAAGTTTGGTATTTAGTAGGTTGTTAAAAATAACCTCGTCTCGATCATTGCATTGAGGCATTCGGTGTGCATTTGCATCACCTCCCATTACCAGGACAGTGGTAAGAGCGATGTGCCTTACCAGATCCTGAAAGGCCATAGAAGGTAGATGGGCCTCATCATCGTGGGCTAGATAGAAAGAGGCCATTTTGAGTTTCTTCTGTTTTAATTCTAGTTCGAACAGTAAGGTCTCCGTCACTAAATTGAGGGAGAAGAAAGGTTTATATTATTTTTGACCAGAATACCTGTTCTGGGTTTTCCCTTACCAAACTAAGTAGACGTATTAACCTATGGAAATTTGTAGGGCTTACTTTATTTAAATAGTGGGCACACTCAAGTCACCAAGCTTTACTTAAACCAAGGTCTATTCGAAAAGGAGTAAAGCCATGACATTGTGAGTGACCTGACGTCGATGGTAACACTGGTTTCAAAATATAAAGCTTCGCTTTCACTAAATACATTTCAATAACTCGACAACGAGGGGGTTGAAGGCTAATATCCGACCTCAGAGTTTCCAGGGCTCTGCGGTTGCAAAAACCCGAGTAACTTCTACTGAACTTACAACCACAGCTTTGTCGGCTTAGTCCGATTCACCTCGTCCACGTCTTAACTCCCGGGCCATGTAATTTAATTGTAGCAGAAATGATAGGGCGAAGGCGAGTGTTCGGTGCAAAAAAAACTGAACGTACTGGTTGGTGGGCTCCAGGCTAACGACCTGGTCCTGGAAAAAATCCACGGTTACGAATCCTCTAACAAGGCCTCGGACCAGATTGATCACACTGCTAAGACTCAAGCGACGAAATATGGACTTTGATTTGGCTACATGGAACGTAAGGACCATGAACAGAGCAGGAGCTCTAAGATTGCTAAGAAACGGAAACCAAAAAACTCAGACATTAAAATTTATAAATGCGCCCACATCGGCATAGATTATTCCAAACGCGAGTGTTGTTTTACCAAGCAGTCCCCCAGCTAAGCACTAACCACGTCCAATGCTGCTTGACCCACGCAATCGACCGAGAACTGTTCTACTGAGTATGCTATTGGCACTCGTCACCACGATAATTGTTCATTTTTCTCGTCCTATACAATTTTTTGAAGCCATACAGGCAATTCCATGCATGCCTGTGTGGGAGAGTGCATGCCCGTGGCTATCTGTTTTAAGAAGCGTAAGATGCTTTATTCTAGGAAAGTATTTTTTTCTTTCGTTTTAAATTAGGATTTAGGAAAGACCCCTTGACACTGGTCGTGCGTGCCAGCTGCGGGCGAGTTTCATTTTTACTCGGGTCGGCTTCCGGAGAGGAAAGTCAACCGTATTTCGAGACAAGTCGTTTACTAAGTTGAATAAAGTGATGTTTCAGTGACAAGTCGTTTGTTCTGAAGAAAGCCATGTTTCAGTCGAATTACGACTTCCAACACAGGAGTCAAGAGTGGAAATGTTAAGCTGAACTTATGCCCATGTGATGAAAGTCGTTATTCGACTGAAACATCGTTTTCTTCATATCAAACAACTTGTCACGTCACACGACTCGACTTTCAGCACATGGGCCAAAGTGTCTAGAATATACCCTTCATCTGTTCTTTAACAAAAGAAAGTAGGTTTTGCTCATTTTAAAGGATAAAAATATAGTTTTTTACTAGATTCCTTTTATTCTTTGGTTTCGCCCAACACGAATATATTCTGCAAAATCTACAGGGGTTTATATGAAGTTTTAAAATCACACAAAACCTTTTTCTACATTTCTATAAGCGGATCCATGGCGCCATATAATCGAGATTATGGTTGTAATAAAAGTCATAAACATAAAGTTTAAGGTGTGTATTAAATATGTTACAAGAAAATAAACCATTCAAAGCTTTATAGTAAGTAGCTGAAGGGTCTTTTCAGAAGTAAATCCCTCCCCTCTTAGCGCCCCAATAAAATTGCTATTTTTATTTCTACCTGAAATTCATATTGCAATAAAAAAGAACATCGTCTAACAAAATCCATACGTCTTATGAGTAACTCTATATATTCCTCCAGCATGACAGAAGAGATTTGTATACAAATCGATTTTATTTCCATATTCAACATTTTAACGACATAAGGAAGAACAGAACAGATTCGTGTCTCGACCAAAGAATTGATGCACAAAAATAGCATGTGAAACTAATGTTCAATATGTGTGATACATAATTTTAATGAAGCACCAAATCGTCTCCTAACGATTCGACAGGCAGACAGAGTATAAACCTCGCAACTTCCGTCTAGACATTGAAATATTTCGCCAAAAGATCGTCTGGGTCAAGAATCGCTCACATAATAGAGATACGCGAAATATCTTAAGCGTCGTCGACGTCGTCATGCCTTTCTTGAAACGGGCCAAAACTATAGGAAGATAATAAATTCTCGAGTAATGACATTCGAGAATCAACACCACGACGAAATTATAAACAAACAAAAAACTTATTTTCACAAGTCTTAAGAGCAATCCATAATGATAACAGGGGGTCAGTAGCCATACATCATTTCCCATTCCCGGATGAGAGGAAGAGAATGTTTTTGTCCTAAGGATGTTTGTTATTGTTGTAGGGAATTAAAAGCGAGAGAGAATTCCGGATCTATTTTGGTCTACTTCCTTCTTCATTTTTGTCATCAAATTCCATTTGATTTTTTCGTTACTTTGTTCTTCGACACACGCACACCGGGGGGAGAAAACCTGGATTTGAATTGATATGCAAGCCTTAAAAATAAAGCCCCCATAACGTTCTATATTTAGATATTTTAACAAGGGGGAAGTGAAATGCATTGCAATAATTCTTTGCCCTCAAGTGGTTTCCCACTTCTTCAAATCTTTAAGGAAATCTGTTCTCACTTGAGTCGAGCAAATTTTTATATATATCAAGTTTCCTGCAGTGCCAAGCCCCGGCCGAGAGAGCCATAGAACAATACACCCACTTCTGTCCCATATCAGATGGCACCGGAAATAAAATTTACGACGATATAAACTACATCGTTAACGTATATTAGAGCGGTGCTACGTCTACCGTTCATTGACGCCCGATCTCTCTCTGATGAGCAGCACGCCTTTCAATTTAACTTGAAAACCTGTTGATATTTTAAGAATTCTTCAAGACTTCGCCTGGTCGTCCATAAGTACAGACGATGTGCAAGAATTGCTCAAGTATTCTGGATAAAATCGGATAATTTACAGGGCTAGAAGTGGCTAGAAGACAATAAACTGGGCTGTTCGGAAACTTATTGCTTTTTTATGGGACAATTTCCAGGATAGATCATTATTATTGACAAAAGTTCATCCACTTCTCCAGTTAATTTCAACAATGATGCAGACAGATTTTCTCAAGAATATCTACGAAGGTGGTTTGGAAAAAGGGTTGTGTAACTCCCGCGAAGATCGATACCCATCTTCACTCTTGATTTCCCCGATCCCTTTGTGGATATAAGTTTTTCTAAGTCCTTTACAATATCCATTTAGATCGACGGGTTCAATTGGCTCACATTTGAAAATAGACTATAATAGGCTATAAGGTTACATATTTGAGTCTAACCTGAAAAGGTGTGAGTTTTAAGAAGAGTTGCGAGTAAGGAAGCAGTTCAACATACAAGTCGACCAATTTTTACTGAATGACACAACTTGAATGAGCCGATGTTTTCTAATGTTCAAACCATCTTTGGGGTTTTGGCCATCCTCAAGCTTTTCTATGGCTTTCTGGTGACGCTGATGACTGCTGATTTAGGTTAAGTTAGGTTAGGTTTAGCTGAGCTGTTGGTGTTAAGTTCATACACTTAGGCCAAAAAGGATAGGCCTGTTGTGACCCCATAGTGATCCCACTTTAAACCTGATGTTAAAGTGTCGCTTCTTCGCTAAACCACCTCGAGGACGTAATGAATGTTCTTAGTAGCGGCATTCTAAACTTCGTCATTTCCGCAAGCGTGCATAGGAAGGGGTCACCAAAAGTGGTAAGTCTCCTTCTGCTTAGGGCTGGGCAGTGACAGAGAACTTTCCTCTTTGTCCAGATTCTTACAGCTTCTGCAGAAATCGTAGGTTTCGAGACCTACGCGGGCCGTATGCGTTCCTATCAGAGAATTCCCGGTCAGCACTCCCACTGTAACTGAGAGGTCCCGTTGTACCCAGGCTCAGAAGTAAAGTGGCCCGCCTGAGATTGTAGGGCCAACTCATTTTGGTCAAGATGCATTTGTTAAGATCTTTCTAATGCTTCTTTGCTAGTTGCATGGTGTGCAGTTTGCATCCGAGTTTAAAGGTGGTCCAAGGCATGCCAACCTTTTTCTTTCCAGGAAGGAGAGTGGCGGCCGTGCCCTTCCTAGCCAATTCGTCAGCTTTACAGTTTCCATCTATATTTCGGTGACCGGGCACCCATACGAGGAGGATCCTGAAATGCTGAGCCATCTAGCTAAGAGATATGTGGGGATGTTGACAAAGTCCCCTCCCCTGATTCCGGTCCAAGATCCAGATTCTCTTATTCTAAGGGCTACGATCTTCCTTGCCACAAGGTTCAAAGGAGAGGTATAACAAAACGTTTAGGTCATCTGTAGGGGTGGAGCGAAGTGCCCCTGTTTGCATAACTCGGCAAATCTTTGCACTTTCTGTAGTTTGTTTAGTACGGTGGACTTACCTTGGCCACCGTACTAAGACCACCTATAGGAAGGCGGTCAATCTCTATGTAGATCCTTCTATTTAGGGAAGAAGCCCCATTTCTTCCCTATGGATTTTTGCAAGCGAAAAGAGCTATGTTCGCTTTTTTAATGTGCTCTTCTGTAGAGCTTCTTGTCCAGAATTTTTCCTAGATATTTGGCACTGTTGCGAAATTTGAGCCTAACATTCTTGCAAAAGGTAACCCAGGAGGTAGGTACGTTTGGCTTTCCTTATTATCGTTTTGTATCTATTCAGGTTCGACTTATAGCAGTCCCAAGATGTTGCGCTGTTGCTGTGTCTAGCTGAATTAAATTCCGTTCCCAAGGCCAAAGTTCTTTTGCGATAAGCCTAGTATAGTTACCTCAGTTTGTCCTCCTTAAGGTCTTTATTTTACAAGTCTTGCAGATGGAACTCTATAAATCTGTGGTCTGAGAAAGAATGTTCCTTCAAGACCTTCCAAGGCCATATAGACCTTCAGCTCTTTCTTCTGGAAGCTGATTAGATCGCCAGGTATCCGGAGCACACCGTTCACGAATGAGCTATTTTTACTGGGTCCCCAGCCAAGTTGATCATTGGCACGGTTTGCATTACACCTTAATCCGACCCAGAGGACAGGGAGAGAAACAAAAGGTTGGGAGGACGACTGTAGACTCCTGATTTGCCCAAGCGTGTAACGCCATTTTCTCGCCAGAAGTAACATGACGTAAATACGTAAATACCGTAACAAGGATGCTGTTGCAAGACGACTTTATTTTAAGCAATGATTTAACAAATCTAATTTGTGATGAATGTTGTTGAGAAGTTCTGTAGCGAAGAAGGAAGAAGACCACCATCAAAATCTCGCAGAAGATATTGTGAATTATACCGGAAAGGGACTATCAAAAGTCCTTTAACCACTAAAATTTTCGTTGGCAAAGGTTCATCGTTTTTCAAAAATGGTCTATTTTAAACGCGACAAAACTTATATTTTGAATTTCATTGATACATTCCTGAATTTATTGAATAGAAATGCACGAGAATAATCTTCCATATTCTTTATTCCTCCCTGTATCAAATGAAAAAAACACTTAAAATTAAATTGATGAAAAATTGGTCATATATTTCCTACCTTTCGTCATATTAAACAAAACTAAAGAACTAAACAAAACCGAACAACGCATTTTCAAGATGTTTCTATAAGCATCGATGCTTAAATCAAAAATTATTAGAAAATTGAAACCAAAAAATCACCAATTAACACTAAGTAACCATTTGTCAGTGCCGCCATTAAGTGAAAATATTGCACACTTAAAAGGAATGGCGGTCTGTTTCATATTGCCGAGCTTTGCCGTGCACCATCATCAGTTCCAAGGAAACGATGATATATTAAGGTACTTCGTGAATAATAAATAATAAACGTGAAAAATCCTCCAAAAAACGTTTTTTCTTAATTTTTCAAAAAAGTTGTGCCGCTTCTCTAATTTTGACTATTTTTAGGTTTCAGTTATTCGTCACGTACGATCATTTAAATCCAAAGAAATTCGATGGGGGGATAGCTTAAATTTAGAGCGATCTTGTGCGTGCCGTAAGCACTTCCGGTAGCATTATCCGGATAGGTATCCTATAAGCATCCCCCCTTGTCAAATGACACACAGGGGGAGAAATTCCGAGCAGAAGAGACATTTTTATACTAATTAGTGGAGAGTTCTCGTCTTCTTGCGGAAATCGATTTGGATAATTTGAAGAATATGGGGCGATCACATAAAATTTCTAGAACTGGAGAAGTATATACCTTTTACTGCCCTTTTTATTATTATTATATGTATATTTGTTTTTAGTATGTGTGCGCGTTAAACAATTTGATTTTATTGCATTTTAGCTTTTGGACGAGAGAGACCCCCTTCTTTTCTGAGGAATTTCGAGTATTCTGTTGGTCTAAAAACAGCGCGTTTAATTTATGTAACTTTAAATGAAAAACGCATTCAAATGACAAAATAAAAAACGCGAGAAATTCAGGTGCAGTAAATTATATCTAGACATAATGGCATTTCACTTTTTAATGACAACAAAATTATGTTTCCAAATGACGAATGAATTTCGGATGCGATCTAACTTTTTGTGCCCACCCTGTGGATCCTGTGTAAGGACTTCCGATTGCCTTTCGGTGGTCGATCGAAGATTTACTGGCAGTCATATGTAGTGTCATATCATTCCTGTCAGCAGACATTAATCCGAAAGAATGTTTGTTGTAGTACTACGCAAGAACAAATCGATTTTGTGTTCGAATTCGACAATGCTATTTATACCAATTCGGGAATTTTGTAGAAGGGGAGAAGTTCTATGAACGCATTAAGCTGAAGGAAAGTGTTTTTTCTGTTTGAGGATATGGCTAATTGATAACGACATATTCGCCGAACGACATTTTCTGGATTCCAAAGGTTTTCAGTGACAAGTAAGTACAGGTAACTATCCTATGATGCGGTTAATATGCATCTAGAAAAGGTCGTGTTGTGTGAAACTGCGTTAGATGAGATCGAATACGAAAAACATGTTAGATTCGAATGTTTTGATCGACTCGATTTAGAACCTCTGATGCCATTTCCTTCATTAAATATTGAATGTATCGATCGGTATATTAATTGACCAGCAAATTTCTATTCCGTTCGTATTAAGGAGTCAGCCCTCATAACCGCAGCATACCGGATCAGGGACGACACGTACTACTGTGCCCACTGCAACGGTTTGACACCGTTCTTTGCCCATATATGTAGTGTATGCCGTTCGAAGTCCATTCAATAACGTCCAGAACCAAACATGTAATTTTCGCATACGTATCAGTGTCAAAGCGTATCGCCAACAAAAAAATATTCTAGCCGTGGATTTGTTAGCGATCTCGTCATGGCATGCTACGGTGTTTGTCGGTGACGGAACGATCTAGTGAGCATCGTTTCATATTGATTCAAAGAAAGAATATTTTTTTGCATGTGTCTATACGGTTACGGTCATGGTATAAAGGCCGGGATACACGTATCCGCACCGTGTCCGTAACGCACTCTCCCAGAGCAGTCTCCGCGGGTGTCGGTGACGGAGATGGGAGGCCCCATTGTTCCAAGTGTTGGCCGTGCATTCGCCTCAGTATTCGTTTTGCATTCACGTTTTACGCGTTCTTTATATTCAGCATTTCAGTAATTTTCGTTCGCACCGTGTCCGCGTAAAAACTGAACTCAACTAGTTTGACATAGATCACGCGTTGTGAAATGCCGACGTAGCCACCGCAGCCGTTTTTTCACTTCGATCAGTGTCTGTTGATCGCATCTTTCTCTGTCTCGTTTCAAAGGCGATCAGCGAGAATCTGCCTCAGGCATCGTGTGTGGAAGACCTCTAGCTTGTTGATGTCCGGCTTGAGCAGTGTCCGCGTTTCCGATCCATTGATGGATGGCAATATTTATTCGTTTCCATATGCACCGTCGGCCGTCGATGCCACTTTCTTTTCCTAAAACCAATGATCCCAAATATTTGAACATCGGAACATGTTCTATTTGGGTTCCAACACTGAACACTGACTTTCGATCAGTCTGTTGTGAGCACTTTGGTCTTTTCCGCATTGATTTTTAACCCGTATGACCGGGCGATGCGGGAAATGTATAATATGTCCGTTACTTCGGCACCCGTGTCGACGAAGACGGCGCGCTTTCGTCGACGAACATGAAGTCGGTTACGAAGATGTCGTCGTCGTATCGCACTCCGAGTCGTCGTAGAGAAGTAGCGAAGCGACGTCTCCTTGTAGGACACCTGTTTAAATCGGGAATTCCTGGGATAAGTCGCTTCGAATACGAACGCTGCTGGTTGAGCCATCGTACGACGCTTGGAGAAGTTTGATGATATCCAGTGGCACGTTTTCGGTTTCAAAGGCTCTCCACAAGCTGTTTGCAGATGCAATCGAATGCGGATTTGAAATCTATGAAAACGACAACAGTTCGTTTGACGCAACGAATTCTTTCTTCCATTAACTGACGGAGAGCGAATATTTGTTCAATGGATCCTCGATGTGGCCTAAATCCCACTTGTTCTTTCCGGGACTCGTTTGCTCTCGATGTTTCTGTAGCCTCGATTGTATGATTTTTGTAAATACTTTGACGATGATCGAAAGGAGGCTAATACCGCGATAAATCTTGCATTCCCGACTGTCGCCTTTCTTCAAAATTGGCACAACGATCGCTTTCTTCCACGTCGACAGGACAAGATCCGAATGCCATATGTCTGTTATGCGGACGTGCAATTGTTCTGACAAGACACAACCTCCAGCTTTGATCATCTCGTCGGTTACTTGATCCATTCCCGGCGCTTTTACAATTTGCGGCGATTTATTGCCGATTTCAGTTTCTGTCGAATTTCTATATTCAATCGCCGGTGTTGCTCGAAATCGACGTGTTTTATTCGTTTCCGCTGATCGACTAGACCTCGTCGGCCGTCCGAGATCCTTGGTTGTGTCCGTTCACGGATACACGGATTCACGGACACACCACAATAGACTCCGTCAATTGCCTTTCGTCTACATCGATATCGTCCGGTATTGCGAGCGCCGCGAATTTGTTTAATGCCATTTCAAACTCTCGCCTTATGCCAGGATCCCGTCCGAACGAACGAGTGTGTCCGAACGTAATGCAAATAACAACCGTTACGACTTTTTCGGGTTAATTTCAATCATCTGAGATCAATTTCAGGGATTAGCATGTAGAAATTTCCAGCTTGAACAAGTAAAGACCAGTCTAATCAGCATAGTATATTTTCGTCTACCAAAAAGCCGTGCGATAGTGCATATTTGCTTGGATCCAAGACTAATTGATCAACAATTTAATAATGTAAAAATGGTGAGCTTAGCTACTTGCAACGCGTAGTACTATAAAATTCAAATAAACTTGTGCTGTGCTGTGGTATGCCTAAAAACAAACAACATCACTGTTGCGCTATATAAAAACACTGTATAAACAATTTTAAACAAAATTTGTTAATACATTATTTCTGGTCCAATATTAGTTATAGAACAGGGATAAACAAAAACAAATACAGGCAAAAATTCCACTTACCTCCTTTGCAATTAGATCTAGAGCCTGATCTTCTGCATTTACACGAGAGTTGCCTCGACGCCTTCCAACAGCGCCGGGGCTTTCCATTGTCTGTTGAATTTTTAATTGTGTGATGTTTTGTTTATTAACTAGGCCACAGTAAAAATTATGTTCGCAACACACTGGGAACAGAAAAAATAGAAAAAACATAAAACAAGAATTAGTAACGCCACATAAAAAGAAAAAAACAATATGTATATGTTCGTCGAGTATAAGTGAATGTTGTGATTCGAGTAAAAAACAATTAATTAGATAAACATTGAGGGTAAAAAGGTAATTCGATAACAACATTGATTTTGGGCAGATAATGTGTAATGAAAATGATTCTTTGGGAGTTTTTGTTCTATTTTTTTGGGGGGGAAATAAAATTTAAAGCTTTCACCTACTTCGTCTAATGGTAGGTAGGATTGCCAATTGATAGAGTGCTTTTTCATAAAATTAATGGCCGTGAAATTACCTTAATTAACATTGAATCTCGTCTGAAAAAAGTTAAATGATAAAAAAAATTGCAAGCAGTTTTTGTCAATCACAATTCTAACAGAGAAAAATATTGAAGCAAAAAGAAAAATCAAGTTTTTTTCAATAGACTTAATAACAGACAAATTAATTTCTTAAAAATGTTGAGTTTAATAATAAAAAATAATGTATTAAAACGAAATTTCCAGCAGTGGCTACGCTAACCTTAAAACGCATCCTTTCAATTTCAACAGTTTTAGTATCTTACTAACTTCTCATCGTAATTCAAAACCACATTTACCCTTAACTATGTTCCCTTTTTAAATTTCAACTTATTTTCTAAATTTATAAAAGAAGGGCGCAGACATCAATCATTTTTTTAAGTGAAAGCCTAATCTTAGGTGTCACCCCTTATACTACCAGTCCGTCACGGTGTTTTCATGGTGCAATATCTCGTACATAGTAAGTTTAACTCAAAGCATAGAATAAGGATAGGATCGACTAAGAAGAGTATGGAGTCTGCATGAGGAGGAGGCAATGAACCTTGCGTTTGAAATCTCGGCTGTTGTATGAATCAGGGAATACTGACTGTGAAAGGTGGTTCCACCCTACCGGGTTTGATTCCCGTATGCTGAGTTCTCAATTACCAACTATAAACATCCTGAAGGACCGAAGAGAAGAGTCAATTTGTTGGGTTAACCTCGAGGAGGTTGAGTTTGCCTTACACATCCTCTGTCACTGCCACAAGTAGATCAGAAATATTGGGGAATGGCTAAAACCACTAAGGGAGTCCACACACAGGTCGAAGCAATACCGATTTGAAACTAGTTTGCCGGATTGCGATCGGCGATGAAAAATGAATCCTGTACAAAAATGTTAAGCGCAGAAGACTGTGGGTGGTTAAAGAAAATACGTGGAACCTGAGGTTAAAGCAGCTTGTCAGAAACGTAAGTTGATGCTATATGTTTGGATGACCAAATCAGGGGAGGAAATGACATTGGATTTCTCACACCGCGAAAATAAAGCCCTTAACTAAAATCCGCAAGGATCCCGTCGAGTTGGAAGACTTAGAACAGCTTGGAGGAGAACCCCATTAGCAAAGGCCAAAATAACTGGGAGATCTTGGTACCATGAGGGATTAAATGAGCCCTGAGGGATTAAATGAGCGTAAAGATGTGAACACTTTCTGAAAGGACACTTTCTCAACTCAAACGATTTGTCGTGTCGTGGCGACTCGACTTTCAGCACAAGGGCCTAAGCTTACGGGCGCAGGAAGAGTCAAGAGAGGGGAAAATAGACAGGCCATGTATTAGGTGAGGGAGTAGTAAGGCTGACCCGCCAAGACTTGCACATCTGCGCACATGGGAATCTTTGACTACAAAAGGAAGATTACTAATGAAAATCCCGAATAGAAGCGGACCAATGATAGAGCCTTGGGTACGCCAGCGTGAAGAGCAGCAATTGAGGAACAATTGTCACCAAGCAGAACTTTCTGAGAACGATTGGTTAAGAAACTAGGTATCAGTTTAAGAACAGGAAGAGAAAAATTCGCTTGGGATGCTAGTTTTTTCAGAAGCAAGCCGTGATTAACACTAACAAATTCTTTTGAAAAATCGGGCAACAATAAGCAGCAAATGTGATGTTTTTCAAGAGACTTTTGACCTTGCATATTCAGTAGGCCGGTTGTCGTACGATTGCCTAGGCTTATCAGCATTAGACGTGGTTAGTACTAAATTGGGACACCCTTTGGTAAAGCGACACTCGCCTTTAGAATAGCCGTTTACTAATACATTCGTATTTGTAACAGAGGAGTACATAACTCTGGTGGCCGCATTATTACAATTTCTTACCTGGAGCGGGACCCGTGTGGCAGGCGAATTTGTAATCTGTCGCAGCCGAAAATTGAGTTGATCTTCGATTTTCAAGGAATCGAGTATTTTTGAGTAACTTTCATTGAGTAACTTTCTTTCTTTGCTACTCATGAGTACATAATCGGGTCCTCTCCAACGATTCCGTATCTGTACGTGCTGTGGGACAGTGCATTTACAGCGAGGAGGAGATTGAGTCTCCTCCATCGCGACTTCCATGTTCCCAAGGAGATTTGGGATATGATTCCCTTAACCTGGACGGTTTTTAATGACGGGATTGGCACATAGACCAAATAAAACTTGTTACAGTGCGCGCCAAGGCGGCTCTAAACAAGAATAAAAGAATGAATAGGAAAACCCAATATAACATTATTAGCTACAAAATTGTGTCCATGATTTAGTGTGGTCTAGGATAACATATAAAAAATAATTTCTAAACTAGGGCAACTCTTCAAATCAGTTCTAAATCACCAAAAAGAGAAATATAAACAAAAGCACGAAAAAATATATTAATCGTGCTTGCAAAAAGGGTACAGTACCCAGAGTACATGGAACTGTCTTCTACTAAAGCGTAAAAAACAATTCTATTTCGAATATATGTAAGTATTAGAATAAAACTAATTGAAGAAAAATAGAAACGAGTACTAAATGTATCTAATTTAATTTAATTTCAGGGCGCAAGAAAGCCGGCCAGCTATTCCTGATAAATATATACAGTCATGAAGGCAAATAATCTCAAGACAATTGGATTAGTTTAAGTACATTTCTTGTATACAACACTTCATATTTAAGTTTAGATCGCATGATAATGCATAGATTAAAAGTTGCCGATAGATTTTACTAATAACATCTCACTAATTTAACTAAAACAATTCTAATCACTAAAATTAAATTTTTTATATTCATACCACATTCAATTTATTTCCATTACACTAGTGATTTTGATAAAGTAACCACATAGTATAGATTTCTATAGAGTAGAGATAACAATTGGCATAGATAATTCAAATGATTTAGAATACGCTTGAATTGCAGTTCAATAAGAGAGCGGCAAATCAATACTATTTATATAATGAAATCCATTCCAAATGTAGAATCTTTATTAATTACGGGTAAATGGAAATGTGTTTTTTTGTTTGTTTGTCTATGGCGGTAGATTATGTTGACTTTGGGGCTTAAGTAAAAGGTTTAAACATATCTAAGCAGAAATTTATCAATTTTATTGTAAGGAATACGTGGGATTAACAATACTAGACTCGACGCTCGCCTTGTTATAACGAAACCAACAAGATCTTCGCCTTATTATGTAAATATAGATTCCAGCTCAACATGACAGCGAAAGTCTCTTTGCATGTGGCTTGTGCAATTAGCAATTCTCTAAATTAAAATCTAATGTTGCCTGTAAACTTTGTAATTTTAAATTACTCGGAATATAATACAACAGAAGCTCGAATAGCTCGATGAACTTTTTCTGTAAGATTGCCAATTTATTGCTATATAACAAAAATAAAGAAAGAAGAAACACAGGCGGCTCGGGCTGGCGAACATCGCAATTCACGCGGAAACTCTCAATTCAATTCGACGCCCCCTCATCAATTTGCAATCCCCGCATTTATCGGTCCGAAATACAAATGAGAAGATACATAAAAAAAAGTATATAGAAGAAAAAAAAATGTCAAGGCGAACATTTTTACATTAAATGCAAAAGTTTTGCAAGTAAAGAGATATCTATTTTAGAGGAGCCCCCAGTTCAGAGTTCAGACGCAAGGAAACTGTCGCCTTGTCGTGTGAACACACAAGCTGCTATTACCAGTACGGGGGGATTGTGAAGGAATTTCTCTGGTAGTTTATCTAAAATTAGCCATCACAACTAGACTAGGCCAGAGATTGAATGATCGTTGTTCAAAACTTTATCTTTTATCTAGGAATGGAATCTTATTTATAGAAACGCCGGCAGATATATATTGTCATCCAATGAAGCCTCCAAAGTTTCGAAACGAAATGCACCCAGGGAAAAAAACTATAATAAAAAGGCGAGTGAAGAAACTTAAATTCCTGTCTACAAGACCGAAAATCATAAAATTCCTACATGCTAACTTCAAGCTGCATCTTGTTGAAACTTAATACATTTCATAAATATGTTGTTGTTGTTGTTGTTTTCTTAATTACTAGCAAGCTAGTGTACCCAAAAGGGTCCCTTAATGGTCCGAGCCTCTCAGCTATATTAACCATGAATCCATTTCATAAATATGCTAGCAGCAAAATAATTAAACGAAAAAATTTACCTTTTTAACAATTGCTGCTGCTCCAAAAAAAAACCCTGAGCGGGGAATCGATGACACACGACAAAACAAGAGGAAGTTCGAAGGCGGCACCTAGCAAGCAACAACTTTCCACCAACAACACTGACTGGCGCTCCGTTTAAAACATTTTGGATTCCGCAAATTAATTACGTTTTGTATTTATGCTGCATGCGGCGCTGAGCAATTTAATTTAAAAATCTTCTCAATTAATGACAACTCATTCTAAAAAATTTTTCGTCGAGGTACACACACTCTCACTCACACATACGCCTGCAGGATGCCACTATGAAAAAGTTCCGCAGATGCGAATTAGGCCCATTTTATCATTGTTTGGGGCTAGAAAAGTATGGCCTCGGAATGATTTCACCTGGAACCACAATAAACATAAACAATCTTCTTATCACAAAGCGCCGATAAGGTATTTTCAGTCAACTTTTTATCACATGTGCAAAAATTTATAATTTTTTTCTTATTGGACATGAGAAATCGTACAGCCTCGAACAGCCAATGTCGGCCATTGTTATTATCGGGCGGTGCCAACTGTTTTGTGTAAAATATAAAATTCAAAAGTCAAATAACAAAAAAATTGTGCAATTTCTATTTAGTTCATATTTTTATAAAAATTGGCGAGTATTTGTTATTACTATTATTTATTTCAACAGTATGAACAAAGATAGGGATGTTATTATAGTATATTTTTATTTGTAGATCATTTTGAAACCTGATTGCAAGATGCAGCGCCGGCCCTAGGGTAGAGCGAGTGGGGCGCCAAAATGAATGCGAAAAAGAATTTCGAGCAAAAAATAAAATGTTGATGGCATTTTTTGAGGGGTTTGTTTGTAGCTAGCCAAGTCTATGTATATACTCATCAATATGATTCGAACACGGCATAAGCAGGGAGCACTGACTCCAAGATCGATCGTACATGACCTTAGGCAACATCCTGCTCGAGCATCATGGAGCAGACTGAATATGGCGGATCTAAATTCGATAAATGCCGCAATCCTAATATGTAAACAATCGTGCAGAAGATATGAATGGTACTGAGTGAATGTACTACTAACGATGGACTGCGGATACCAGGCGAACTTCGGTTTGAATTATTCTTCCAATGGTGATATGGAGCTCTGAAATGGGCGACGATAGGAGGATATAATCCCGTAAGGAAATGGCAGGCAGTACTCGAAAAAAAGTTTTATCTAGGACGTTGAAATGAAAGCGTCGAACAAAGGGCGCTGAAAGACAATCTCGCTCCACCCTCAACAATGGCTAGGGTCGGCGCTGGCAGGATATGTAAAGTCTGGTTTTGCGTTTGCACTATCCGAATTCAAATTTTTAAATCGATATTCGAAACCTTGATAAATACATATTTTTATAGAAATGCTTGACTTTTTAGGTGTCGAGTAAAATAACTAAAAATTCTTGCATATTTTAAATTGCATCTGCTTCTCAAGATTCTACCAAAATTAAATTCCACTTTGACTACTTTTTCTTTTCTAAAAGTTACCACCTTGCTTCAAGTGCCAAATTACAGCTAACTTCATTCCGATTTATATGCTTTGTGCAGAGTGTGTGTGAAGGTGTGAAGGCGTTGTGTGAAATCTGTGCATTTTCGTCGGCATAAAAATGTTTAAATTAATAATTCTTGTAATAAGTCTCTTCGCAATATCAAATACATTACCTCAAAATGAACAAGAGACGCTAGTTTTGCTAGATAATCTAGCCATCCGCGAAACTCATTCAATTTTCTTCAAATCCCTGCAAGGTTTGTGGTGTTTCTTCAGTGACGTGTCGCTGCTCACCCGGCATTTTCTTATCAAATTTTCATTTTCCAGAAAGAGGCTACAAACTCACCTTTAAGCTAGCAGATGATGCAGGATTATTGCTTTCTAAATACGGAGAATACCTGTATAAAAATGTAGTAATTTTCGCTCCGTCTGTTGAAGAATTTGGAGGAGAATTAAGTGTTGAAAAACTCACACAATTCGTTGATGACGGGGGAAATGTTCTCATCGCTGGAAGCGCAAGTACAGGAGATGCATTACGGGAGTTCGCCTCTGAATGTGGCTTTGAGGTCGATGAAGAAGGAGCTTCAGTTATTGACCACTTGAATTTCGATGTATCGGATTCAGGAGATCACACAACAATCCTAGCCGAGGCTAAGAATCTTATTAATTCTCCGATTATTGTTGGTGATCGCACCGTTCCCCCTCTACTCTACAGAGGAACAGGATTGCTGGCCGATAAAGAAAATCCTTTAGTCCTGCAGCTACTAACAGCTGAAACCACCGCCTACAGCTACATTCCCGAAAATCCCATCAAGGAATACCCGCATGCAGTTGGACGTGGAACTTTATTGATTGCTGCACTGCAAGCTCGCAACAATGCACGCGTTGTTTTCTCAGGATCGCTTTACTTCTTCTCCGACGAAGCATTCACCTCGTCTGTGCAATATTCACAAGCGCACAAAATTTACAAAACTTCTGGAAATCGTGAAGTTGCCACTGCTATAAGCAAGTGGGTGTTTGGTGAAACTGGAAGACTTCGTGTGGCTTCTGTTTCCCATCACAAGGAAGGTGAATTGCAACCACCTCAAGCGTATACTATCACAGATCCTGTCGTCTACTCTATTTCTATCGAAGAATTAGACAACGGAGAATGGAAGCCCTTCCAAGCTAACGATATTCAGTTAGAATTTGTCCGCATAGATCCTTTCATAAGAACCACCTTGAAAAATGTCGGTGATGGTAAATATGTTGCTAAATTCGATATTCCTGATGTATACGGTGTTTATCAGTTCAAAGTTGATTATGACCGTGTGGGATACACTCATCTGTACAGCACCACTCAGGTAAATCGAAAGTGCTTATATTACGTGAGATTCCATTTAAATCAATTTTTATTTTTAGGTTTCTGTACGCCCACTGGAGCACACTCAGTATGAGCGTTTTATTCCAAGCGCTTATCCTTACTATACTAGCGCCTTCTCCATGATGATTGGCGTTTTCCTATTTTCGTTTGTCTTCTTGCACTTCAAGGAGGAGACTGTTAAGCCGAAAGGAGATGATAAGAAATCACAATAAGCGCGTGTGTGTGTGGAGCTCATTGATTTTAGAAATTTCATGTGGTTTGAAATGTTTTTCAGTCGTTCATTTTTTGAGTTAATTTTGTTTTGAATAAATAATTAGAATCAGAACCCGTCTCTTAATTCTTTAGCAAAGTTCCTACTTCAACCTGATCGCATGTCCTCAGATATGACTACTCCCAAGCTCCTACTACAACTTTTAAGTAGTGAAGCTGTTAAATCCAAATGAATGCTGGGAACCCTTATCGTAAGGGAGAAGGACTTCAAAGCCTACCACCCAAAATGCCAACGAGGGATGCAAAGCAGAAGGTAGTTTTTGCATCGTCGCCCTCAAGGCACAGAGTGCATTCAGTTTTATAAGGCCTTGCCCCTTGTGCTGAAAGACGAGTCGCGTTGAGTTGGAGAAACTGACTTCGATCGAATTGCAACTTTCAGCAGATGCGCCTAGGGTGGAAGTTGAGCTTAGGCCCATGTACGGAAAGTCGTGGTTCGACTAAGACCTCACTTTCTTCAATCCAAACGGCGGGACTGCTCAAAAGCTTGAAAATCGCAAGAACTCGAGCGCGTATTGTATTTTCCTGTGTGAGTTATTGCGTCCGAAGGTACAGTGGCCATTTATTTGGCCTATTGTGCACACCCCTATACCTCGTATTTGTAGGCCGGGCCGCTTGCACAAGCTCAGTAGTCTGCCTAGTGGCTTGTCGCTTAGACTCCTCGGACAAAGAAACTCTGCTCCTCGCTATTCACAGAACATGGAGAGCAGACCCATCCTCCTGCGGTCAAAGCCCAGGTAGGCTTCTCTGCTCTTCCTATCCTTCAAGAGTGGTAATTTAGAGCACAATGTCCGATAAACAAGCCAACATATGTTCTGACATTTCTACTGCGCCCTTTAGGGAGCCTTAGAGGACGACACAGGAACGCACCGCTTAGAGTTGGCCAGTCCAGGCGCAGACCTCCAGCGTTCAGCATATTTCATCAACGTCCGATAGGCCAGGACTCTTCGCGTTCCAGCTTAAGCAACAGATTGTGCAAAGCTGTCATAGTGGGCTTGCCTGCCTGGTACGCAAGCTGATAGGAGCTTAGTAGTTGAAGAAAAGTTTCCCTTATAGCCCTGTCGACAATTTTCTCCATTTTCAAGGCCATCATCGGTCTGAAAGATTTAGCCTAGGTGTAATCCGAACGCCCTGGGGCCGTATTTGGTTTCTCGAGTCGACATTGTCGTCTGTCGATAAATAAAAATTGACATTTGGCGACACGATATCGTCTCTTTATGTATCGTTAAAGACGTTTGATGATTATTAAAAAGCTCAATTTATGCATGCAATAAAATTTTAACAATTTCTATTTTAATTAAATATACGTGGTTTGCTGCCGTGAAGTAATACCACCCAATTTGATGGGTTTGTATGGCTGCGCTTAGCTGTCGATTTGGTCGTGAAACCAAATATGAAACTTAAAGAAAATCGAGAAGCTTTTTTTGTCGAGTCGATCAATCGACTCGAGAAACCAAATACGGCCCCTGGCGTGGGTATAAATGTTATGTTGATGTTCCTCCAGACAGATGGGATATAACCATTTACGAAGGAAGCCCAGAATTTGTATAAGGAAGGGACTAGGTCGCAGCCCTCTTATAGTAGAATGGCATGGATTCCGTCTACTCCAGTGGACTTGTATGTTTAATAGCTTCGTGATTAAAGACTGTCTTCTTCTGTCCAGGTAGCTTTGGTCACTTTAGAAAGTGTAACCGGCCCATTTGTCCAGCAGAAGTTGTGTTCGCATTTGAATAAATGGTTGTACCTGAAGCCATATTATCAAGGTTTCTTCCCTAGGCTGTGTGAAAGAGCCATCGGTTCTTCTAATATATCCGAGATCTCCTGATAAGCCCTTTAATAAAAAGCTTTGTGGTGTTTTGCTGCGTTGAATGTCTTTGAAACTCTTGCAGAAATTTCTCCAGCTATTTCTTTTAGCTCGTTTAATCGCCATATTTTAGGTGTTTAGAGAGCTTTTATAACTCTCCCAGTTGCCGCTCCTTTTGCCTGCGTTGCTTCACAAGTTGGAAAGATCGTTATTCCACCATGGAGTTTTGCTGTTACGCGTCCTTCCTCCATAAAGTAAATGTGTCTATGGTCTGAGCACGATGACTCATCTGAGACCGGCAAGTCACTCATGTAAGTGGCCACCAGTCTATAACCTCACGTCTCCTACTATGGTCGAAGGTAGGATACGTGGCGCGGTTTAATATGTCCAGGTTAGTAGTTAAGAGATAATCAAAAAGGTATTCACTCCTCTTCTTCAATCCATTACTCCCTCAGGCATCGTGAAGGACACTCGCATCACATCCTTCGATGTCCTGCAGAACGATCGATGGTGGTGGGTCCCCGGAGTCGTAGGGGAGGTATGCTGAGCCTAAAATAATCATGGTCTTGCTGCCCTCTGCTAATCTGTATCTTCAAAGAGCTCGTATATACTACTCTGCCTACTTGAAGCGGCATATTAGCTTGAATTGTTGAGCTGCTTGCTTTAACATTTGTTCTTGATCTACGAGGGTTTCAAGCTGCCATGTAAATCCACTAATTGTATTCATCGATTCAAATTTGGCACCCACTAGTCCGGCGAAGAGGGCTCTTCCTGATTTTCCTGTCTGCCTCCTATTACACTGCAAACTCAACCCCAATAAAACCCCCAAAAAATAAAAGAGATTCGCTACAAAATAATACACATTTAATATTTATTTAATAAATTTAAAAAATCTAATTACACATTTGTTTTTTTCCTTTTCTTTTTTTTTGTTTAAAATCTAAATTAAAGCAGTATATCCATATAGTATTTATTACAAAGAAAGCTTAAGGTAACGAGAATATTACAAAGATATAGTAGAGAGATCTCTCTCTACATCCAATAGACAATGAAGTTAAATATAACCAATCAAGCATGATGATGCCCGATATGGTGGCATGACAATAAAAAGTGCGCTATCTACATAAATTTATGATTGCGTAAATAATAGAGATAATAAGCAAATCTCATCTCATCTTGTGGTTTGCTTTTTATTGTTTTGTCATATAAAAAATAACTAATTCCCTCGTCTCTTAATGATACATTCTCTCTAAATAAAAATGTGTGTTCTTGCAGGATAAATCTACAAAAAGCGAACTTATTCGAAAGATATTAATTTAAGGGTCAGCAAAGCCCCCTCGCGCCCCGCGTTTCAAAGTGCGTCATTTGTATCAAAGTCGTACAAAAAAAAATATAGTTCTTTGTATGTATATATAAAAGAAGAAGAAAAAATATATATTTATATAAATAACTTTCTTGAGATTGATAAAAAAAATTGATTTGAAAACTTTTGTTTATAATAATAATAAAAAACC
The DNA here is from genome assembly GCA_949987705.1 of Thereva unica. Taxonomy (NCBI): domain Eukaryota; kingdom Metazoa; phylum Arthropoda; class Insecta; order Diptera; family Therevidae; genus Thereva; species Thereva unica. The sequence continues at coordinate 111,444,190 of OX465284.1, forward strand.
CCCATTTTTACGAGGATTAGGTTTTTGTAACATAAAAATCATTTCCTATTTATGTATAAAAAAAAACAAAACAATTCTTTGTTATATAATAATAAAAAATGCGTTCAGTCATTGGTTAGTTTACACTCTATAGAAATGTGGTTTTGGTTTCTGGATGTTTCATGAAACTTAAAAGAAAAACTCAACTGTGTAAATATAACAATCACGGCTATCTCAACTTTGACTGTTAATGATAGATATTAAAAGTGTGGCGAAAACGATAAATACAAAAAAATAAAGATATTTAGTGAACCTAATTTGGCGTATTTAAGAACAACAACTTTTATAGGCTGGGGCCTTCTCTTGACCCCGACGATCGACGACCAGCCTTTCGGGATTATCGGCTGATTCTCGTCCGGAGGTTTTATCTAAAATCGCTTCAGCTAAATCACGAAATGCCTTCTCTATATTAACATTTAATTTAGCTGAAGTTTCCATAAAACGAATACCATGTTCGCGGGCAATCTTTAATAAATGAACAATTTCCATTATTTCTACTATAAAATGAAAACTAAGTAACTCACCGCTTCACCACGTTCTTTGCTAACCACTCGCTTATCTGTAACGTCACACTTATTTCCAAGGATCATCTTTTCAACGTCTTCATTGGCATGCTACAAAAATTGATAGAGTTGTGTATAAAATCAAGGTTTTATAATGTTTATTTTGTGTAGAACAAACCTCATCTATGTTCCGAAGCCATTTGACGATGTTTTCGAAACTCTTTTCGTTTGTTATATCATAAACTAACATAATTCCCATTGCTCCACGGTAGTACGATGTTGTTATGGTGTGAAACCTTTCTTGGCCGGCGGTGTCCCATATTTGAAGTTTGATTTTTTTGCCTCTTAGTTCTACTGTTTTAATTTTAAAGTCGATTCCTAGAAGTATGATGGAAAGTGGAGTGAAATGTTTGTACAAAAATGTGAAGAAACTTAATTTATTAACAAAAGCCGCTTGATTTTAGTGATCAATGGATGCAGTAAGCAAAAGTAGAGGGGGAATGATAATTAGATGAAAAAATAAAAATGTGCAAGACCACATCGAGATGGGATCCGAATCATATTCGCTTTAGTTGAAGGGTATCACGCAATCCTTTAAGCTATGGGTAGAACCTTTGACTTTTAAAGAACTCCCTAATGCATGTGAGATAGTCATCACAGGCAGGACAATAGCCTGAACCAACTGTACGTACGTACGAACAGGAATGTTCATATGGCACTGGCTTAAATTGACTTAATGAATGTTCGTTCGTTAGGGTACGTACCCTTACGGTATGACACGTCATATTTGGTTCAGGCTAGTGGATGCAGCAAAGTAAGCTTTTGTGACGGTAGAAAAACTAACATCAAATAAGCAGATGCATAAGTGGATCCCTAATAGAAGTAATAGACGAAGAACAGGACGAAATGCAACAATCGATAGATATCCGAGTTCTTGGGCTTCTGCCGTTTAGCTTGACGTTATTTTTGTAATATTTTGATTACTTTGAATGGGTCTTCATATGGTGGTTCGAAAGGCCTTCGGACACGATCGGTACGAATGAAAACGTATTCCGCGTTGCCTAAGTTGCTTGGCACGTACACATCCTTCTGTACTGACTGTCGGGGGCTGTGTTGCCGACAGGCCTTTCATGCGTTTACGAAGCCGAGTTAGAAATTCTGTGTGTCAATCAGAGTTTCATCCCTTAGGATGCAAATAGAATGAGGTAGCTCCAGATTTTGTCCATAGACAAGCTCTGCTGGTGAGCATTGCAAACCGGTTTTAAGAGCTAAGAGAACACCTAATAAAACAAAGTTCAAATTTTCACTCCAATGAGCCCATTTGCTTATGGATGGTATGCCGTTGTTCGTATTCGAAGTGTACCCAAAAGTCTTGTGACTTCATTGAAGGGTTTAGATTCGAATTGCGACCCTTGATCTGTTGTAAGTTCAAGTAGTGCGCCAAATCTTGGGACGTAATTGTGACAAAATGCTTGGGCACTGTAGAAACTGAGATATCCCTAATTTGATGAAGAGGGGCAACTGTCCACAATAACCATATGGATATGATCGAATCTATTATTATTGGGTAGATTAAAAACTTCTTGTGGAGATTTGGTATGTCTCGAAACGTTAGTTTTTTGGCAACCTATACTCGATCTTGCAGCCTTTGTTGATAAATTATTCCCCCGAGACATGCTTGATGTCTGTAGTAAACTTAAGGTCAGGAGGCCTACTATGTATTCTGATCTGAAAGTGATTTCATATGAATTCAGAAATTCCGAACTATGTATTCTATATGGGGTTCGGAAAAATTGAACTTTCAGATCCGAATACATAGTAGGCCCCCAGGTGTTTTGTTTCGCGCGGAGATCTTTCGGTCTTTGTGGGAAGGGTATGTATTAATGGTTTGTGGCCAGTTGTTGTGGAAATGTTTTATTGCTGCATAGATTGCGAGTAATTCGCAATCAAATGCAGAATAATTCCGTTCCGCTGATGTCAGGTTGTCGGAAGTTCATCATCAGAAGCTCCACAGGCCTTGGCTTCGTCCAGCGTTCGCCTCCATGATTGTCGACCTCTGGCCCGTCTCTTACAATTTCCTGTTCCTAGTTGTCTTATGTCTACCTCGACATCGTCTACAAATCTTTTCTCAGTGCTACCTGGTCTCCATTTTCCAGAAGGTACTTTCCCCTAAGCTTTCTTTGCTGGACTCCGTGCAGCACCTCGTTCGTCATGACCAGTCTATCGTAGTCTATTTATTTTAATCCCTTTGACAACTTTTGGAATTTTACTGCTTTCATACAACTCGTGGGTTGCATCTTTTCCTCCAAATGGCATCTACCTGTATTCCTTTGGGGTCGGATTCGAGGCGAATTTCATCCTATCTTACTTGGGGCGAGGGGAGTCTCGGCAAATATCACGTAATTTTTTTCCGCATTTTTTTAATGTGAAAAACCATGCTTATGAGTAGCCCTCTTTATTACCAGTGCATGGTGCAATGCCTAGTAGTAAGTGGTTTGACGAATAGAAGAGAATAGGAAAGGCGGTCTGGGGGTGCTTAAGGAAATGTGGATAACCCTTACCCAGTCAGCCAGAAATGTATTTAAAATGCATTTATAATGTCTTTCATGTAATATGTAATGCCTTTGTAAGATATTACAAAACGTATTATTTTCGCATTAAATTTATATGGGAGAAAACCCCTTTTGTCGGACCCCGAAGATTCTGTCTTACACGTAATATAAAATTAATGCATTATTTTGGCATTACAAGAGAATGTATTTCATGTGAGACATTATTAATGCATTTATGTGATATTACAAGAACTGTATTTTATGTAAGGTCTAAATAATGTGTTACATTTCGTATTACATTTTGAAAAGTATAACGCCTGGCTGGCTGGGTAAGTTCAGGGTCGGCGGAGGGCGTGGAGATATCCACAACCAAAATAGGAGCGTCCAAATTTAGCTAAGCCTTTTAAACCTCTCCAGCAAAGCATTTAAAATGGGGATTGCCTCATGCAGCGTGCGGTCCTCATGTGGCAAATGGGGCGCATGCCGAAAGAGTGCTCATACCATGAAGGGTGTCATTTCGCATATTCAATAAAACAGTCCTGGTTTCGATTACAGAGGTCAAGCAGCGGTGTACGTGATTAGTACTCAGTTGGGGGACAGCATTTGTAAAACAACATTCACGTTTAAAAATATAAAGTTTTCGTCGCCTTCGCAGTTATTACTCGCATATCCACGCCGAAATTCTCAAATTTTCCATTCGGGATCGGGTAGCAATGATTTTTCCTCAAGGGTGACAGATGGAATATTCCTTATGACGAGACGCGAAGGAGACAAGGCGGCAGTTGCCATTTGTTGGCCTTATAGGGCAATGCAGACCGGGACCACATGAGGCAGTGGGATTACCAACTGGAAGAACAAGACGCCAGACCGATGGAAGAAGATTCTTGGGGAGCCCAAGGCTCACATAAGTTGCTCACAGAATTGCGGCCTTTTAATATCATTTGTGCCCTACACTATTTTGCAGTTCGATTAACTTTTCCGGGAAACCTATTTCATGTTTTACGCGCTGCAATTCTCTAGTATAAAGCAAGTCATAAGTATTTCTGTAGTCTAGAAATGATTGAATAATCTCCACAGGAGTCACGCTTGTTTATATAACCTAAACGAGGCTGATCGTTATGGAGAAAGCTCAAAACAACTTTAAACCTGTATGAAATTGAGAATGTTTATTGGACCAAATAAAAATGTAAACTGGTTTAATGGGTTTGTGTTCTCTTCACTTGTTTATAATTATACTAGATAGCTGATGTAACAAAAAAGGCAACTTGCTTTGAGATCTTATGATTCAACCATAAATTGCAATTGCTGTGATTACAATATTAGCAGAACGTTCTGGTTTACTATTCGATATTTCTAGATACATTCTATACCGGAAGAAAATGCGTTGTTATCGTAACGTTTCGATATGCTTAGCGTAAATAGTAGACGAGAATTTTATGTAACAATATACTGAAGCACCAGACAAGTAATGGAGTGTGAATAAAGAATTTTTTGATTTGTTGTGATATCTTTAAAATTGAAGTCTTGAATCTACAAAAATCCACAAAAATGAGTCGCAGGGAACCTGAAATCTAGTTAAAACATCGGCAGCAAATTGTACTCGGGAGATTGATGCCAGCAAATTAATTCCTTTTGCACAGTCATTTAGATATTTATGTGGAAATGACAGTGCAGTAAATAATTAACACACTTCGAATGAAAGCTCTAGAGGCGCGAATGCATGCACTGTACAAGTTTTGCTCAATTAAGGCAATTAAGTGGCTTTTATCCTTTCTAAGAATTTTTTCCATGTTTCAATCTCTCATTAGTCATCAAAATGTTAATTACTTAAACAGAAATTATAACAGATTATATTTAATTTGTAATCGTCAACTTAGCTTCACCAGCCAGCAGCAGAATCATCGCCTTTATTGTGATATAAACCAAGAAACATGCTGGACAAAGGAGTTCAACTTGCACTATTTTGATTTTGCAGAAATACAAAGCAACAAAACAATGAAATAAGCCGGCACCACGAAAAACAATATCCATACATTTTATATTATTTTTAAAAACAAATCAAAATCAAATATAATTCCTTGATATATAGTTTTTAAAGCATAAAAGAATTAATTAAAGAATATGCATATAATAAAAATTTTGACAGGAAAAACGCCCTAGACGTAAAAGTGACAAAGTCCCCCTTACCTATAGTTGAAATAAACGTTGTTGTAAATGCATCATCTGAAAATCTAAATAATATACAAGTTTTTCCAACACCGGAATCACCAATTAAGAGTAATTTAAATAACAAATCGTATGTTTTCTTCGCCATTTTCACGAGTGATTGAAAAGTTTTCTGGGATCTCCTTCAAAAATGACTAAAAACGTCAAGAGTCGGATAAAAAACATGACCACATTAATGAGGTGAATTTTATTTTTGTAGTTTGGTAGCAGTTTTATTGTGTGCACAAACCGAGTTTTATCGAAGACAACTTGAATGCAACAAATATTTATGAAATTCCTTTACTAGTTGGTTGGAATTCCGTTGGTTTGATGGGAAAATTGCTAAAGTAGAAACAAGAAAGTAAAGATTAAAACTAAATTTTTAAGTTAAGTGAAATGTGTATAATAGATGGGAAAATAATGTTTGTAATGTAAGTACACATTAGCAATTGAAACAATTAGTTTTTAATGAAAATATCTGTTGATTGCCGAGAACATGGAGACTCTATGACCGACAAGATCTGAGTTCGGCATATCCTTCGATTGTAATGCTTTTTCAACTCTTGATATAAATAAGGTTTAAAAGTAAGTAACTATTTAAATTCTCTAAACGGGTTTCCTCGAAAACGGGTCGGGTGTGCTCCTTCCACGTCGGCCCTCCCCAGATTAATTGGTCCACGAAAGTCCCATGAGTATGGTAATAAGTATATGGCCAAACTGACAGAGCCTCCATATCAGAATAAGGCAATTTACAACCGGGGGCTCGTTCAATGACAGTGCAAACCTACCCATTGTCATGCATCCTGCAACACAATAACTTTACCCCTTTGCTTGGTAGGCCAGATCAAATTAGCCCATCCGTTTCGGGATAGCATCCAGTGGCCACCACGAGAAGGTTATGATCGCACTTCTATCAGTACGAGATAGTTCTCCCCCTAACTCGCTGATGACTCTAGGTTCTAGGCTTCTGGAGAAATAAAGCCAAGCTGTTTTGTGGTATCTTGTGCTCAGGTGGAACGCTCCCCGAATGAGAGGATTTTCGCTCTCCATCACTCTAGTAATCAGGGCCGGCGTTTGGCATTTTTGCGCCCGGTGCCATATGCCATATTGAGCCCCCACCATTTCTGTTTATTTTTTGATCGCAGTGGAGGACAATGGAAAAAGTCAAACACTCTTGCAGTTCCTTTAATATATGACAATGAAGACACGGGGACACTTTCAAGTTTTTTTTTTCGAAGTTTTAATTTTTTTTAAATCACTAAAATTGCGCCCGGTGCAAGTGCACCATTTGCACCTATGAAGGCGCTTCCCCTGCCAGTAATACGGCCTCGAATCAACTTGAATGTGAAGTTGTCGAGCCTATGCCTTATCATAGAGATCATTGTTGGCGTGATTCTTTATGAACTTTATGAGATGTGGACGTTTGATACAAGCTTAGGCGCGCTCTTAGGCATTGTCTTTCCAAAACCCAAAGAATGTTTGCTCGGCATTATCCGAAATTTTGAGGGTTTCCCAATTCCTCCGAACATCGCAAGAAGCTCTGTTTAGAGGAGTCTAAAAAAGGTATTTGCTAAAATTGTTTTTCAGCTTCGATTGTCTCGAACTCACCTTGCAGGAGCGTCCGGAACACTCCAATTTTCGGCTCCATCTTGTACAGAATCGGGTTATCCGTGATGCTAATGTAGAGCGGAGTGAACTTGTAAGGTCACTCGCTAAGATTATAAATAAGACGGGCGAGCTTACCGAGCTTTTAATGTCACAAAGAGCCTTATCGATTTGAAGTTTCCGCTTTTGACGACGAACTTCTTTTTGGAAATCATATTATAAATCGTGTATAGCTGAGGTCCAGGACCCTGTACTGCAAGTCGAGTCGTCACGACACGACAAGTCGTTTGAGTTGAAGAAAGTGAAGTTTCAGTTGAATAACTACTTTCAGCACAGAGCAGAGTGGATATGCTAAGTTGAATTTAGGCCCATGTACGGAAAGTTGCGATTCGACTAGAACGTCACTTTCTTCAACTCAAATAACTTGTCGTGTCGTGACGACTCGATTTTCCGCACAAGGGCCCCGGTCATTCCGAGTCTGACCAGTTTGTAGAGAAGACCTTCGATCGGTACTGTATCAAATGCCTTCTCAAAATCGATAAGGCATGCTCCGGGACACTGGCCTTCAATGAAGTTCCAGTGTATGTCTGATACCAATATCGAAATTAGTATCCAAACTATCGTCTTTTTCAACCCATTTGGATAATGATCTATTAATAACTATTTATCACACCTTTCTAGAAGAAGACTTATTGACGAAGATTAGCAGGGTTACTTTTATCTTTACCCTTCTTGGGTATTGGGTACACCACTGTCGTCTTCCAGTGTCCTGGGAAATGGGCATCGTTTAACGCATTGCTAAACAATGTGGTGTATGGGTCTATAGCCACCAGGAGCAAATGCTTTAAGTGGATGATCGGAACACCATCCACCGTCAATTCAAGATTCTTGTATGAAGGGGTCGATTGAAACAATTTACGTGCTACCACCACAGTCTACACCGACTTCGATGCTTGATCGATTTTCGTATTTCCAAGTTTCAATCTCAATCTTTCATGGTTCAGTAAGGCCCTTATCCTCAAGGTCAAAATTCGCCCGAACACTGTTCACCGAATAAATTCCCTGATGGTAGGCCCCCACAAAATCCTGCTCGTCCTCTATACAATAATTGTCTATGCGTCTGGTTTCTTCCGAACCAATGCCAGCAGGCCTCAGTGGCTTCTCGTTTGGTCGAGTCCAGGGAATGTGTAACTAGTCTAATCTGTTATATGTTTTACTCCAAAGATTTTATTTATCTGTGGGAACATGCTCGTGCTATTTGTTACATGCCTTTCGGTGGATCCACAAACTCTGCGGCAAGCCTATAGGTACCTGCGTGTCCTACTTATCAAAGTACCCGTGTGCTGGATCTAGTTGACCTTGGCAAGCCTTTAAGACTTTGTTAACTTCCTTCACGATTGGTGGCAACGTAGAATCTTCACCGCATTTGTGGAGCATCGGATTCTTCAGTTAGCTTGCCATTTAGTAATTTTTGAACGTGTTCTTTTTCCATCCCTCTTAGATGCCTTGTCGATCTGATTACCCCGTTTTTCTCACGGAAAGGATAGAGTCTGGGGATGAATGAGGGGAAGGTTTCATCGCTATAGAGAAAGGCTTCGTAACCAAAGATAGTTATTGTCAATGAAAGATATTCGGCGGACGTTAGGTCTGAACTGCAGAGTAAGGCTTCCGAAAGGGATAGTGCCGAAAAACGTTAAGGTCGCAGTCCCACGCTGAATTATCAGGATTATGTTACATTGTATTTATTAAAATTCCGCTTAATCACGTTTTCTTATAAAGGAAACAACAAATTACATCACGATATTAAAAAGAACAACATGTTTTTTGTTGATTTCTATTCCAATTTCATAATAGTTATAAGATGTACAAATTTTATTAAGCTTGTTTTTTATTCATGTGTAATATACTCTATACTATATATTCTTGTGTGTAATATTACCGTAAGTAGACAAATAGACAAAATATGTTTTAAAATTGGCGCAACATCTATTTTAATATTATTATTATAATTTATGTGTGTACGTCTAAATTTTTACTCAAAAAAAGTATTTTTCGAGGTATTTAGAAAGGCGCGGGTGGGCGGGCACAGACCTTTCTTCCTTCTTGGTAATTAGGTACATGCATGCCTTTTAAGTGTATTTTTTTGGACACAAATTACGAAGTTAAATTTTAATGTGTGTTTTATATCTATGTATGTATACAAAAAGAAAAGTGTGAGTTCTCTCATTCCCCATTCACAAAGTATATTTAAAGTTTATAGAATATTTTTAAGTTTCTCACATTAAAATTAACAAAAATATTAAAAATGCAAGAAAGAAATTAAATTAACAAAATTGAAATTGAAATATATTGTAAAAAAAACCAAAAATTGAATAATTAAAAAAAAAGAGAAGCAACATTATACGAAAAAAATGTGCAAAGCTGTTAAATATTTTATGTGATGAAATTCGACAATGTTTTGTATATTAATATTATGTATAATTTCGAAGAAGTCTTTTTTGTTTTGTTGACTGTGCTGTCAAATCAATCTTCCTGTACAAAGCTTTGAGAGTAAACAATCATATTAACATAAAGTATAACGGCAAGCACAATTAATACGCTATATCATTTCTTCTTCGCATCCTTCAGTCCTGCACCCGCGTTGAATTTGAAGAATATGATATCACCATCTTCTACAACATAATTTCTACCTTGTTGTCTATATTTGCCAGCTGCCTTAACAGCAGTCTCAGTGCCTTCTTCCTTAAAGTCATTGAAATGCATCACTTCAGCCATTATGAAACCTTTTTCGAAGTCTGTATGAATTTTGCCGGCAGCTTGCGGCGCCTTTGTGCCTTTCTGTTTAATAATAAACGGAAGTTTAGAAGAATATACATACATACAACAACAAAACTAAGTTGTTACTCTGAGCTATATGTTACCTGAATTGTCCATGCTTTAACTTCATCAGCACCAGCAGTGAAGAAATATTCTAGTTGAAGGGCTTTGTATCCAGTTACAATGATTTTATCGAGAACACTTTTGCATTTGGTTTCCTCCTCGTAGGCCTTACAGTCGACTTCATCCATGTCTGCGAGTTTCTGCTCAAATTGCCCTGAAAATGGAATAATTGTCGCTCCGGGGTCGTGTTTATCAACCCATTCCTTTATCTTGATCAGCCATTTATTCTTTTTGCGGATGAAATCCTTCTCGGACAAATTTACCAGGTAGATAACTGGTTTCGATGTTAAGAAGAGATATTTGTTTAGAACTTCAATCTGTGTGAAAATATAATGTAAGAAACTTAAATATTTTAAACAAACACTTATTTACGTCATGAACGTTCCAGTCTCCAAAACGCAGATGCTTCTTCTCCTCAACCAACAAAGTCTTGATTTTTGATAATGAGTCCTGAAACAATTCATTTTTTATTTTATCTGTTTTTAGTTAAAAATGATTTAACTCACAAATTCTGGCTTTAATTTTTTATCACCGCCACGACAGACAGTCCTTTCCAGCTTCTCCAGATTTTGCATTAGCTGTTCCTCATCTTTTAGACGAAGTTCTTCTGAGATTATGTCTAAATCCCGTACAGGATCAACTTCTCCTTCAACGTGTATTACTTCTGGATCATCAAAAGCACCTTAGAATCAAATTGGATATATATTAATGGTTGTTTTTATAAAAAGTCACGTCACAAACTTACGGCACAAATGAAATATGGCATCGCATGCCTTAATGTGTGATAAGAAGGCATTTCCAAGACCTTGGCCTTCGGCTGCTCCTTTTACCAGTCCGGCAATGTCGACAACGTTTAAGAATGCTGGAACTTTACTGCAACGGGTTTTGAAAGAAAATTAATATTTATTGTAGTAGTTGGAGTAGTAGGAGGACAGCCCATCATCAACGATAAATGAGAAAAATTTAAAAGCAATATAAAGGGGCAGCAGGAGAGACACTAAGCTAGGCTCCAGACACACTAGAACAGAGTGGTCCAGTTAGGACTGTAAATTAACAAGAGAAGAAAGAATCCAGAGTATATTGCAAGGCCCACAAGGCGCACAAGAGCAAGGATTGAAGTCTTTAAGTTAAAAAGAAGAACTGCACACAAGCTGCGCAGAAAGAAGAAGATAGAATATCTAAACAGGAGGATCCAATAGATACAGGAAGACTTTAATGAAGGGAGAATTACACAAGCGTATAAAGGAACGTTTCAGATCAGCAGTAAGTTTCAGCCAAGAACGAAGATCCGACGGAGGCATTTATAATCCCTCAAGATAATATTGCAATAGAATCACCAAGACTGGATGAGCTGCGTGAAGCTGTGAAAAGACAAAAAAGTAATAAATCGCCTGGCGTCGGTGGAATCACAGCTGAGTTGGTAAAGGAAGGAGGATCGCAACTCTCAAGAACTTTACACGAAGTCATATACAACATATGGGACGAAGAGGTTATACCAGATGACTGGAAGGAAGCGACTATATGTCCAATCTACAAGAGAGGAGATAAACTAACCTGCAAAAACTATAGACGCATTTTACTTCTACGCACCAGCTACAAAACCTTCACAAACCATGCGAAATAAAAACTCCCTTTTACAATAATTACTGACCATGCCAGCTTGAGGAGGCTCATGAGCCAGACCGATCTAAACGGCCAGCTAGAGCGGTGGAACCTAAAGCCTGAACCAAAAATATGAGGTGCCGTACCCTAACGTACGAACATGAGTGTTCATATGCCACCGACCTAAATTAACTTACTGAACTTGAATATATTCGATCGTTAGGGTACGTACGGCTACGGTACAAGGTTTCCAATTTATCGAGCCCCGCAAGGTAGTCAGAACGTGGTGCCGGGTGCATTGTTACGAGTTGACTGCTTTTTGGGCCCTTACCTTCGTATCAAGAAAGGCAAAGGTGGTATTCGACGCATTTACAAAATTTAGTTTTCTCCGATTATCAGTTCAGTCGATTCGGCTCGAGACGTCACCAAAAATTGTCGGGAATGGAAACAAATAGTGAATGGAGTTCGAAACCCAGCGGCACCGACAGCAGCGAATCCATTGCGGAGACGTCCCACCCGGACCGCCAGCTAACGGATCAAAGAAGAAAAAGAAGTTTTCTCCATCCTGTAGTTGGCGAGACATCTAAAGCCGACTTGAAATTCCTTGAGTATCAAATTTTTCACGCCTTCGGAGTCCTCGAGAAAGTATTTTCATAGAACCGTCGACATTTAACCTCAAAGGAATTCACGAAACTGCTGACCGATTACGGCATCGAGCACCAACTCACCTCTGTCTACTCCCCACAAGCCAACGCTTCCGAGCAATTGAACCGTTCAGTCTTGGCCGCTACCCGTGTGTATTTGAGCGAGGATCGTAGGGATTGGGACTTCGCCCCGTAGTGCCCACCATGGTCCTGCACGGATCAGCCTATCCGATACTGAAAGTCCTAGGAGCCTTATAAGAAGGGTACTTGACAGTACTGCCGATCGTACTACTCCTACTTCTCGCCCGATCAAGTGGTGTACCGTCGGACGTTTCCCACTAGTAGCAAGGTCGACCGGAATGCCTAATAGGAGAATATCTAGCTGCTTTCAGGACAAACAAGCCGGTTTTAAAACAAATTATGGAGAAAACCTGGGAAACGAATGTAGATATTTACCAGGAATTCGTCAACTTTCAACAGGCTTATAACTCTATAAACAGAGAGAGGTTGTTACTAGATCATGTAGTGAAGTGGCAAAAAGTTCATAGAACGAAGTTCCGCTTTTATGAAAATAATCAATTATGGCGCGAGAAGCAGGTTGCTGTCAATGAGTATGCGCGCCAGTGGGAAAGGGACCGCTTAAACATTTTAGCCCCCATTTTGTTTGCGGAAAAAATATTGTCAAATTCGAAACTCAGACAACCATTTCCATTAAAAAAGTTCCAAGTTTTAACATAAATGGCAGCCATTTTGTTTTTCGAAAAACTCGTAATCAACGACCCTTCTGGTACCAAATTTCAAAGAATTATCTTAATTTCTTCTAGTTTGGCCGTATTTTAACCTTTTGAACCACTGTGGGATGGACTGGTCACATTGCTTTTCAACCCGGCTCTACTCTCAACTCAGTCTGTACAATTACTTGGCTATGTGGACGACGACGTGAACATCATAGAGACGGTCAAGCCCCGATTTGGACTATCGAACCATCAACCATCCAATGGCTGGATATTCTATTTTGCTCTAGTATTTATAGGACGAGGTAGACCAAGCCGTTGTTCAAAGGACAAAGTAGACCAGGACACCTAGATGTGGATGGTATTGAAATAAACTCCGAGGCCAGCTGAAAGAGCAGTCATATCTGCGGGGTGTTTTTCCACATGTAGGACTTCCTTTGAACATCTGTAAATAGTGCAACAACCGGTATATGCAGTCTGGGGGGGGTCTATATACAACGTTAAAATCGTGGCTATCTTAACATTTTTATTACTTAATCCGCATGCGATAAGATATTCCCAGTACTTTCTTCCTTCTTTGAACCTTCCGACAAATTAGCACATTTGCAATCGTTTCTACATGCAACATCATTGTGTTCCATCTAAAGCCATTCTAAATAATCATCGTGTTCAATCTGCTATTTGCATACAGATTTTAGATAATTTATACTGCATATTTAATAGATAAAAGCACGTCTAAAGTTAATATAATTGACGACCAATTAGTCAGTTAACAGCACCTTACACTCGCCCTGTTATTGCTGATAGAGCACCACTTTCCTCGCCATTGTTCTCGGGGATTTCGCACAATTTCCCCAGCACAATAAAATCACTCAAGAATGCTCAATTAATCCATATAATCACAATAATTACTAGAATATTGCAGCATTTGAACTTACAGCTCTCGCAATACAACAACAACAAAAAATAGAGCCATTCGCGATTATTCAAGCCATTATGCACCTTTAGCTAATGATTGCCATTCAAGATGGCCACCATAGTAATTTGCTCCTATCGCGCTCTGGACATTTTTAATTGCCGTGGGCGTATTTTGGCCGCGAATAAAAACAAAAGCAGCAAAATTTCGCCTTCTGGTTTTCACAAATCGCGTGCAAATCCCGTCGAACCAGTTTGCTCTGGCCGTGCTTGCTGGCTGCTAGATTTATGCTGTGGCGGAGTCTCAAAAACCGCCATTCCCTGGCCGCCAACAACACAGCCATCCGCCAAAATGAGCGCCCGATAAAAAGTTTTTCTTGTCTCGAAATAATTACAAAATTGCCAAATTACTTTTGGGAACGTTTCCCAGAATTCGACTGCTAAGTAGTTTAGCTTTCCTTATCTCGCGGCCAATTTAATGCAAATTTTGGGTAATTACGATTGAGGAGTTTTTTTCGCTCTGGGTTATACTTGTGGCTGGGTGCATGGCGGGTAAATACGATACTCTGAAAGGTGCTTTGTTTGTAGTTCGTTTTTTGGTATAAATAAAAGATGGCTTAAATTGAACCTTGATATTGGGCTTGCTTGTTTCGTGAATTTAATGAGAAAATAAGGCAAGTTGTACTAAGTAAAACATTAGGCCGAGCTGCGTTAGCAAAAGAAAGAAACCATTTTTTGTGTGCGCCATTTATACTAGGCTAACATGGTGAATAGAGCTGAACTCGATTAAGAAATTCCGTCACCGCTTCCTAACTCCAACCGCTTTCTACTAAAGGATATAAATTGCATTCAAAGTGGAAAGGTTTAAACTTCAATGATGAACCAGAGTTTGGAAACCGAAGAAACTAGGCAAGACACCGCATGAATATACGAACTAACTATTCACGAAATAATACTACTGCATCCCCAGCAGACGATGCGTGAGCGATGGGGTCAGGGATGCTGGTGTCAAGTGGGTTTCTGGTCGAAGACCCACAGAAGTCACACTGAAAATGGAAATTCAATTCGCTGTGTGGAATGTATGAATAGGACATCACGTACGTCAAAAGGAAATCATAGCTATGGAATTATCGACATGCAAAATATCAGTTGCTGCGCTATCGGAACTAGGACTTACTGGATCCGGGACATTGACGATCGTCCCGCACACAATCGACGAAACGATCACGCTTTACTATTCCCGTGCTGAGAAACGAGAGGCCGGCGTCAGGTTTATGGTCGATCGTCGGGTTCCAGCAGCGTTATCGCATTCCAACCGATATTTGAGCGTTTGGCGGTTATAACCATCGGTGGAACGATCAAGATCCATATGGTAGCCGTTTATGCACCAAACGAGACCAGTACGGACGAGAACAAGGACAAATTTTACGATCAGCTTCAACAGACGCTGGATACGATACCTCGAACCGAATTATTTATACTCGCGGGGGACTTTAATGTACATTCAGGTGCAAGATCGACTGGGAAGGAACAAGGGACATATTCGGACACGGAGTAATTAACGCCAACGGTTTATGCCTCCTTTCATTCGCAGCGTCAAACAATTTGATCGTTGGCAACAGTATCTTCCGCCAACTCACCTGGCGAAATCCATCCCGCAACGTTTCGATCGACGCTTAAAGATGTACGTGCAATGCGTTATCTTGTTCGAGCGAAATTACAGAGCGAAAAAAACGGCGCCACGACCAGCCAAGAAAAATTGGCCGTGCCTACGGTGCCCGACCAGAGGGCAAGAATTTCAAATGGCATTATCCAACAAATTCGTGGCGCTTACCATTCCGGACAATATCGGTGTAGAAGAAGAAAAGCAATTATCAGAGTCTACTGTGAGGTGTGCAATGGAGTTGCGTCCACCTATCCGTAAACGGACGCAGTCACGGATCTCAGACAGCTGTCTAGAGCTCGTCGATCAGGGGAAACGAATGAAAGATGTCGATTTCGAGCAATACCGACGATTGAACAAAGAAGTTCGACAGAAAATGAAATCTGAGCGAGATGCGTACTGGAATAACGCTGCGGCCAACATGGAAGAAGCGGCGTCGAGGTACGAGTACCGGACGCTGTAGCAAACAATCCGACGACTAAGCGACAAAACAACAACAAACGACAACATCAAAAAATCGGATGAAGCGATGAAGATAATTCTTCCACCAACTGTACAACCACTATCTGCCACAAGGTCCAGCACACAAACCACCGATTATCGAACCGCCGGCGAACCACTTTCTCGATACTGAACCGACAATTATCGAAAGTCATCCAACTATCCAAGCGTCGTACGATGGCTCAACCAGCAACTTTCGTATTCGAAGCGACTTATCCGAGGAATTCCCGATTCAAACAGGTGTCCGACAAGGAGACGTCTCTTCGCCACTTCTCTTTAAAGCTGTGATCGACGCGATTAAGCGTGAAACATTCGATGGAAGAGTCGGAGTTCGATACGACGACAGCAACTTCGTAACCAACTTGAAGTTCGCCATACGGGTGGAAAATCAATGCGGAAAAGACCAAAGTGCTCACAACGGATGGATCAAAAACCAGATGGAACCTAAATCGAACAAGTTCCGATGTTAAAATATTTAGGATCATTGGTTAAAGAAAATAAAGTGCCATCAACGGCCGACGTTCACAGTCGCATCGGCCAGGCAACAGCAACATTCGTTCACTCAAGTGGTACATATGGAAACGAACAAATATTACCATCAAAAGGAAAATACGCCTTTACCGAACGTTAATCTTTCCGATTCTTCTTTATAGATCGGAAACGTGGACACTGCTCAAACCGGAAGTTTAGAAGCTCGAGGTCTTCCAAATGCGATGCTTGAGGCAGATCGCCTTCGAAACGTGACAGTTAAACAAAGATGCGATAAACCGACACTGATCGAAGAAGAAATACAGAAACGTCGACTACGGTGATTTGGACATGTTTGCTGAATGGATGATAACCGCTCGCCACGTAAACTTCTCTGGTGAGACCGTCCAGCAGACTGGAGAATTCAGCGATCGGCTCCGAAGAAAACCTGGCTAAAGAATATTGAAGGCGACTTAAAGAATCAACGATTATTGCTTATCGAGGTTCGAGACGTCACCAAAAATCGTCAAGAATGGAAACGAATCGTGAATGGAGTTCGAATGTCGAGGACCGTAAAATAAAATATAATAACAAACTAGCACTTACCTCAATGGCTTATAGTATTCACACAAGTAGTCATAACGCTGATCAGGAACGGGAACCCTACGTGCTGAAACAAGAGAACAAAAAATAATAAAATGCAACAAATAACACTACTTATTAAAATCATATTTGGTTTTTTAATCCATCTACATTTAAAAAAGTAATAATAATAATAATAAATATATTTACAACAAAAACGAATCAATCAATTATCTACAAAATCTACGATTCAAACAATCCATCTTGTCCCTCATCCTCAGGCAAATTCGCGAAATTTAACGTTTTAATCTCATCTGACTTCACAGCAATTTGGCTACTCTTTTTCAATGGTAAAATATATGGATTACGGGTAGTTTTAAACTCCCTTAATAAATCCGGGATTATATTGCATTCATAAAGGAATCGTTCAAAAATATCCTGATACAAGGCTTTTTTCGTTGGTATAGAAAACAATGAATAAAGTTTCAAGTATAACCCAAGAAATATCGATGCTGAATCCTCGATGCGAAGATTTAAGTGTTTCGGTCTGGCTTTAACTAGATCAACTAGGGCCGCTGTTAGTAGATCTTGGGTTAAGTTTTTATAGTCGATTGTCATGAATTTCATGTCTAGATCTTCCTCATCTTCGGGGACTACAATCATTTCTTGTTGGAAGTATTTTTCTGGATATGTACAGAATTCTATTACATGTTCTTTTGTGCATGCAAGATAGATCTAGTAAGATAAAATTGAATGGTTTAGTATTACAAAAAAAAAACTGGGAATAGAAACAAGTATTACCTTTCCTCGATAGAATATCGGCAATGCTGGATCGCCTTTAACATAAACTTTCTTCGGTAAATTTTTCGCATAACAAACAATACAATGCTTTAAAAACTGCTCCAACAGCTGAATCGAATTCATAAGTAACATTGGTACATGCGGTGGGATATATTGCGAGTTAATCGGTATATATTCGTTAGTATTTAACAACAATTCAATCAAGTGCTGATCGCATGCCCAGTAAAAGCAATTTCGATACTGTATCATATTCGATCTAAATCCATACTTATCAACAATCGGCGGGATTTCGGGATTTATAACGAACGACTGCTTGAACTTGTACTGTTCTAGCAAATCCTTATCGAAATAACCATATGGACGTTGCAGCTTCTTTTGACAAGGCTTCTTAAAGAAATCAGCAGTGAAAAACAGATAATCATGACGATACTTAATCAGCTTTCCTTCCATTAAACATATTGGACAATAGAATTCAGTTCGATCTAATCGCTTCAATAGTTCAGTTGTACAGATATTCAAGTGTTGAACTCTTGCCGAATGGTGTGATGTTAGATTGAATATATATCGTATCATATTCCATGTTATTTGATTGATATGACTATCGACATGTTTCCATAGAATCCATTTACAATTTACTTGATCTAAGTAGATTATATTAAATAGTGAATCTTGCGATGTAGTTTTCAATAAGTTTATATATTTTTCAAACTCCTGATATGCACAGTAGCATTCATAGATATATTTCGGTGCATATGTATAAGTTTTTATATTATCCGAATATATTTGCCATAATTTTTCCATTGTTGGTCGTACTATAAAGACTAGATGAAAATCAACATTACTTTCTAGTAGTTGATTTAGTATTGAAACATTTACTTTATAGTTATCAATAACAACACCATTCGGTGATAGATTTTGATGCAGCTGCAGGCATTGTGCTAGGAGATTTTTATTTAACTTACAATCATTACTAAGGAATTCTTCATAGATATTCGCCCATCTTAAGTCGTTTATGATATAATTAATAAAATAATCTTCATTTAGTACAACCATTCCAAATTCTTTAGCGATACGCTTGCATAGTGATGTAACACCACTCTTATCTGGACCAATGACACAAATTCGCAGTGGTTCGTGATATTGAAATGTGTGTCCACTTTGCAGGTATTTATATGGATTTGCTAGGAATTTCGACAGATTCTCTTTACCATTAATATAATAGATTAAGTCATGATATATGCAAGGATATAATCTATGCCTAAGTTTCGAACCTTGATAGTGATTAACTGGTATTTCATTGTATATATCAACTGGACACGAAAACTTAAATCCGCTCAATCGAAACATTCCGCATTCTAAGAATATCTTCGCTTTTTCCACTGTGGTTTGATAGACTTTATCAAACAGCGCAGAACGATCAACATTATTATCAAGTTTCTTTCGAAATCTTTTTATATCAAACTTATTAAAATTCTTATTAACTTTCAGCACTGGTATACGCATTGTTCGACATAAATTCTCCATTTCATCCATATCGAAAATATACTGCTCGAGTATTTCCTTACAGTCAGCCATAATCCGTTTCTTTGTGCCTGGTGCTAGCATTTTCGATATATTTCGATTTCGTATTTTTGATTGATCTGTTGCATCATCAGCATTGTTTTCAGTATCGTTCTCTTTGGCATTTGTGTACCAATAGTACAATTCATTATTATACAACTCCCGAAACGCTGTTTCATAATCAAATGTTATAAAAACGGCTTCTGGTGTTATACGATTCTCGATCATATCATAAAATTGCTTATATGTTTGTGGGTAGCTGCATATAACAGCACCAGTACTAACCATATGTTTTAACTTCTGCAGCAAAGCATCGTCTAGACTTAATCCTCTAACAGCTGTTATCGCCTTCTGTAAGCTGTCTTCATTCTCTTCAACAGATTTTGTATCATCCAGTAGTAATGTTTGATATGAAATCCGCTTGATATGAAACTCATCTGTCAATAGCATAGACAAAGCTAACTTCTCTAAGTAACTTGGTCCTATTACGCATATTTTATACGGTGGAACTTCTGGCTTCTCATGTAAATTCGCATAGATTTCTGGATCTTTAACAAATTCATCATAGCAATCTTCGGATGATAAGAAATATATTAAATTTTGATATTCGATACAGTACCGTGTATCGCCTCTTATTAATATGTTATATTTCGTAAACATAACTGGACAATAGTTTAAAACATTACCAAACCTCAAGTATTTTAACAGCTGTTCATCAGATACTTCATAATCATCACCTTCTTCGCCTTCTTCTTCATCATCTGATGACTCATCTTTCACCGGAACCATTTTGACAATTTCATCATATGTCAAAGTTCTTGGATAGTATTTAAATAAATAATAATATTTTCTAATAACATTCAAAGCAACAGTCCGACGATTTTCAAAATTCTCTCTAATATTAAGGCAAGTAACATTCTTCAATGCAAAAAAATTCTCCAATTTTTCAATATCTTTTTGATATTGACCATAATTTTGATTAACCATAAATTTACCATAACTAACTGTCATTTCATTTCGGTTATATTCACTAAACAAATCCATTAGCGAACTCTTATCAATGCTATCATGCTTAAACCAATGCACAAACGTTTTAGCTATTTCACCAGCTATGTACATAGCATCTTGCTTCAGTGTTCTTCGATCGCACTTAAAATACTGCTCGGTTATGTCGGTCGGGTTCAGCAATATCACAATATCTGGCAAAAAATTAAAATCAGCCAATTCTTTCCAAAATCTCAGGTTAATCGGTGCATCATCTATGATCCATCTTTCATAGAACTTTTCATCATCATAATCATCATCATCCTCGTCATAATTGTTATAATAGTTCATATCTTCGTTCAAGTTCATTATGAACGCGATAAAATCTTTAATGAATTTCTTCTCCTGGACATAATGCCTGGATCTTGCCTCGTAGATATTCCGTTCCCAAAGATATTCAACAACTGGATGACCATATCTAGGATTAACATACGAACTAGGTTCGGCAATACTTTCGGGCATAAGTTTGCGAAGGTACTTGCTATCGCCTGGATAAAATGTGCTCACTACATTACTATATGTATCAGCTGGTGGAGGAGCGTTTCCGACACGACCCAGACATTGTTCAAGTATCACCAAAACATTGCGTTTCCATTCGTCCATTTTTCGTTTTCTCAAGCTCTCATAGAATTCATACTTTAACTTAACAACATCAGCAGCCTCGGCCATGACCTGTTCCATCTTCCGTTCGATAAACAAATCTCCATCCATAACTGAAGTCAGCCTATAAATAGCCTCTTTCATACTATATATCTCGCCATTCAACAAAAACTTAAGCATCTTCGCAATAAACGTCTTCCCAGTCGATTGTGGACCTATGATTGCTATTCGACAAGTAGGTTTATTGAAAAAATACTTCGTAGGCTCTTCGATGAACTTCCTCGCATTCAGCTTGGTCGATAGCAGAAACACATACCCAAGAAATCGAACAGCAAACTTAACAGACCCCCGCACCCTTTTACCCCAATGCAACTCCACCGGGCAATAAATATTGCAGTCAGTTTTAAACCAATTAAAGTACGGCTCCATTGTATTCCTCTCACATATCATCTGCAGCGCCCCGTACAAATCATTAGCCTCCTCCTCCAGTGTTCGTATATTCGGCGGAACAACATCCCGAAAAACCATCGTCGGATGCAGCACAGGACTTGCCTGTAAATACTTGATTCTGTTCTGAATATCCGAGATAATCCTTGTCAGTTGATGGCGACCGTCGATCTTTATGACTTGCTCCTTCGGATACTTCAATAGAAAGTGTTGAACGATTCCAAATTGTTCATTGAAGCGGTTCAAATGTCGTCGCATTAGTCTGTACTTTCTTTCTGTGATCAAGGGGAATTTTGATAGGATATCCACGTTTTCACTGCTGATGTAGACGATAACATTTGGCATTATTTGGAGATTCATGATGATGTTGAATTGCTTCTGAATGTTAGCGGCTACCGCTTCTTCAGTGCAGTCGAGATAGTAGACTTTATCTCTCATGAATGATAAGCGTTTTTCGTCCTGTTAAACAAATTCGTTAAGTAATGTTTTATGAGATGGTGTAAGGATGGTTGGTGCAGTTTGTACATACATATGTAAGTGTTTTTCTATGTGAGACCAAGCTTAGGAGGTGTTGTAACAAATTACTGAACAGCTCTCGCGAACGCAGCCTATTAAAAAGAGTGTGGATGGAATGACACACCGTAAAGAGTGTGAATGGAAGGCAGCTGAGCAAAGGCGAGGAGCAACTTCAAAGATGAAGAGATTACTTCTTTGTCGTCCTGAATAGTTCACTTGCACAGAAACCTCAGAAAAATAGCAACAATGCACAGCCGATAAGAATCACCACCCGGGCCCCATCCAAGACGGAAATAGTAACCGCAATTCATGCGATGGCCAATGGTAAAGAAGCTGGGAAAGATGGCATCCCGCCAGAATTGTTGAAAGCCGATTCAAGCCTCATAGCAAATGCGCTACATACCAGTACTGGAACTAGCATGGAACACCATTTTTATGTGGGAGAACCAAGCTTAGGAATCACACTTTGTACTACCTGTCATGTCGTTCAGGGCATGGTGTAATATCTAGTAGCAAGCTTGGTTTGAAATATGGGAGAGAATGTGATAGATTAGGAGGGTCTGGGGGTGTTGGAGCAGGTGGCGATGAACCTTACATTTGAACTCTTGGGTGTTGTATGAGTTCGGGAAAATTGATTGTGGGAGATTATTCCACAGCCAAATTGTTATATTTATAAACTTTTAAACGTTAATGTGCGCGAAAAGGGAGATTGCAAGGTATAAGAATGAGCAGAATGAGTTGCGGAAAAAATATTGCCGGGGCAAAAAGGCAGATATTTCAGTGGAGCAGTCGCTATGGGAATAGCAATACAACTTTGACAGGGCTGCTACATTCCTACGATGGCTCAGAGAGTCAACGGAAAGGCAAAGGCTGTCTTCTTCAAAGGTTGTTTTCAAGGCGCCAGCCTAGATAAATGAGTTATACTCAAGTCGGGGCCAAGTATAGGACTTGTGGATTGAAAGGGATTGAGACCATATCATTTAAGAATATTAGGAAAAGAGCGGGTGAATGAATTGACCCTTGAGGAACCCCGCCCGAGATAGTTTAGGAATTAAATTCGACACCGTCCAGTACTATCTTTATTGAACGGTCAGAAAGGAAGTATGGAGAGGCATGGAGTTTTGAAAACAGAGCAGAGTGCCTTACTTGGTCAAAAGCTATGGACATATCTAGACCCACCAGAGCAGACTCTCTAAAGCTGGATGGATGTGTTGGTGGAGCCGCTTTGTTAGACATACAAGGAGGTCGTTAGTAGATCTTTTGGATCTAAAGCCGTACTATCTGTCATGTAGATTTGGTTGGCCTCAGGTGAAGCCCTGGAGCTTCTCCTAAAAATCCACTGTCCGGCTTTCAAGAAGTCGCCACAAACAGAAGCATAGTGGAAGCGGCAGTGCTGTGGGAGGAAACCTGCCAAGCTGCAACCCTGGAAAAGGTGCGATGAGCGGTGCATAGTTTCTCCCCGTTCAAGTCTCCAGTCATGGACAATAAAATGCCAATTATGCTTCAAAGGACGCATGACTTTATTGGTCCATGGCTTGTCTTAATGTACATGTATAGCTTACAGTACAGGAACGTCAAAGGAATTTTCACATCCCGAAGATCGACAGACGCCAGCACGAAGCGGCTAGAGACTACAGGCCCATAAGCTTGCCATCTTTTGTTTTAAAGACCCTAGAACGCATTCTAGACATACACCTCAGTGACTCCGTAAAAGAGCTCCCGATGCCTACAGCGCAGCATGCATATTGACACTGCTCTTCACGAAGTAATGCGCATGGTGGAATACTCCCTAGAATACATACAGATTGACCTGGAAGCCTTCCTCGATATAGAAGGCGCTTTTAACAATATCAGCACCGGATCCATCCAGAAGTCCCTGGCGATACGTGGAATCCACACTGTAATTAGTCAATGGATCCTTCGCATGCTAGCAACTCGAATCACCCATAGCAGATGGGGCAATAGCACAGTCAAAGTCGACGTGCCACGGTACACCTCAGGGTGCGGTCCTCTCTGTGCATAGACATCAGGTCCTCTAAAATATGTTAAACAATTTTGCAACCGATGGCTTAAGGCTCAATTATCCGAAAAATCTGCTGGCAAGATAGAATTTCAAATGAAGAACTATGGCCCTATGCCGGCCTGGAAAGGGTAGACTACGAAATCAAGCACAGGATATGGAATTAGATTGGCCACACCTTGCGAGCCGAAAACAGGCCTTTGACTGGAACCATCAAGGAACCCGTTGTGCTGCAAGACCGAGAACATCGTGGAGGAGAACCCTATTAGCACAGGCCGCAACAACTGAGAGATCCTGGGCAGGGCTAACAGCTGTCGCCCAAAACCGAGTCGGCTGGAGGGCAACTGTTTCCGCCCTATGTCCCATGACGGATTAAAGGGGAATAAGAAGAAGAAGATGCCTAAGAATCAGCCTTTGGAATATCGAACAGAAGGCGATTAACCTTACATTTGAACTCGAGGATTTTGTACGAGTTCGGAAATACCGACTGCGGAAGATTGTTCCACAGTCGAGGTCTTCTATTATATAAACGAACTTCTAGACTTAATGTGTGCGTAACACAAGACTGCATGGTGTGATTGAGCCGAGAAAGCTAGTGTTGTATTGTCGAAAGTTTTGCCGTGCAAGCAGGAGAGCGTTAAATTCAGCGTGACAATTGATATGGGAATAGCGATAAAATGGTAGCGAGGTTTTGCATCGTATTGAGCTAACCAAAGGTGGTTTTTGAGGAGCCGGCCTAGTAGGACTTGTAGATTGTAGACAGACTGATGATTGAAAAAGGAACTTGTAGCTTGTTAACTTAACAGAAATGCCAGGCATTGTAATGCTTGTTTCAAGTTTCGGAATATGTAATCATTCCATCGCAGATGCCTAGGATGTTAAGAAAAGGTCCAGCCGTTCGTTCCACACCGTCCACTGGGATGGAAAGAACCTGCGTATTGGTGCCGGTTTTATTAGAGATAAGACACTTTGGAGGCATTAGATTTGTAAATAATGCACGTGGACCTCTTAGCGTGTTTGAGAGGAAATTCTCTTGATGGCTCCTTATGTGAATGTGGTTGATTCCCAAGCATCTACAAAAATGGATCTACTATTTAAAAAAGAATCTCACATATCGCACTAGTCCCCATTGTTTAAGGGTAAAATGGCATATGTATGTACTAACAACTGCTACTAATTCAAAATCGGAATACCTCTCGCAAATTATATCCACTCCCAGTCGACATGGAAGACTGTTCCTCCTGTTCACCCTCATGTTCGTAATATAACAATTTCCTCAATGGCTCATGCTCCTCACCTTCACCTTCATAATCTGTCGATTCTTCATCGTCCTTACGTATAACTAAGCCAGCTTGAAAAACATATGGCGGTACATACGGGACACTATCATAATTATAAGGAATCAGGTCTAAGCGTAACTCTTCACCAGGGATAATTGGAAAACCAGATAGAACATAACCATTTTTCGTATATTGCTTCTTTCTCACTTGATCTACCAACAGATCCAAGGCCAGATCAACAGGTATACACTTTTCCGACACTAAATTAGCATGCAAGTAATTTCCAAGTTTTGTATTTTTAGTAATTTCCTTGGAGATGATTTGCATGATATCAATGTGCTCCTTATTCAGAGACTTTGCCAGATCCTCCGCCACAATATAGGTTTGAATTGGTGATTTTCCGATTACCATGAAACATTCTGCACTTTTCTCTAGATAATTCTCCAGTTTCTTCTCAATACAGAATGTGTCCCTTTTGATCTTCTTAAGGACATGCTCATCGTGCTCCCTGAGTGTATTGTCAACGAGATCGATACTAGATAAAATCGGCAGCTCCTCAACAAATGGATTTAAATTGACGATTTTCGGGAAGATTTTGTCAGATCCTGCGCCGGGGTTTCGGCCTATTATTGCGTTTAGTGTTAGCTCCTCGATGACAGCATTCACTTCGGTGATTGGCGAGACTGTTGATGATGGAATGAATTTGTATGGCAAATCCGATAGATCAAATTGTGGCATTTTTTTATTTTGAAGAGAGAAATTGATATCAAAACGTAATGAAATAATATTGTAAATGGCACTCTGCGATTGTGTTGTTGTATAAGGTTAGAATGTAGAAATTTGAGTTAGTATTTATACCGGAAAAAAGGCGCGTTATGCGGTAGATGTTTGTAAGAACGAACAGAGGCTTCTATAATATTGTCGTGGTTACAGCCTAATAAATTTGAAACTTCTAGGGGATACGCTAGATTTCTCTTCAAAGTACTTTATGTTCTCTCCTTTTATGTGCCATATTTACATAATACTTACTTGTACACAGTACATATCATGTATCACATACTCAATGTCAATCTACATTCTTAGCTGTAAACTGAAAACTCAACTGAAGTCTTAACTCAATTTAACTCTACTTTTAACGGTTCTTTTAACTTACAGCAACCTTTTAACGCAACTTAATTTTTTTTTTTTTTATATGAAAAAACCAAGCTTAGGTGTAACCCTTTGTACTACCAGTCCGTCATGTCGTTCAGTTCATGGTGCAATGTCTAGTAGTAAGCTTGGTTTGAAGAATAGAGGAGAATAGGAAAGGTTCTTCACAACTTAACTCATCGCAACTCAACTCCACCCCTTAACGCAAATCTTAACCTGACTCCGGAAAATCTACTCAACTAAATTGTTAACCCATTTCTTTACTCAACTCAACTTATCTAAACTCTTAACACAATTCATCTTAACTTAACTCAACTGAACTGTTAACCCAACTCTTAACCTAACTCAAATATTACGACATGCTGTTTGCGGTTAACGTCGCTCAAAAAGTTTCGCTTAAAAAATATCCGATTATTCTGCTCGTGGATAGAGCGGCTCAAACGATCACTTTTTGGCTGTGCAGGGTTTGTTTTAGGGTTTAGGAAATTGAGAGCACGATCAGATGTATACAGTTGGAGATCATCAGCATACAGATAAAAGGAACAGTGGTAGATAGTAAAGGGGAGATCATGGAAATACAATGAAAATAGCAGGGGACCAAGAATTGAACCCTGTGGAACACCAGACGGCACCTGTAGGAGAGAGGAGATAATATTGTTATGACGAAAACATTGAAGACGGTTAGATAGCAAAGAGGAGAAAAGCTGTGTAGCAGAAGCAGGGAAATAATAGAAGAATGCTAATGGGACGGAAATCTGACAGATATCTGGAGATTTTTTCGATAAAGGGATCGCTAGGGCTTTTTATTCAGAACGAAGGAACTTGAGAAGTAGTCAGGCAGTGGCTAGAAATATGCGTCATGTCATCCAAAATTAAGGGGGCGAGGAGCTTAAGAAAGCGTGCAGAGATTTCATCAAAACCGATGCAGTTGGAGGAAATGGAGAGCATTATTTCAATAACTTCCGAGGAGTCCACACAGACGGAAGATAAAGCCATCAGTTATATTAGGAAGAACTGGAAAATATCGGGAGATAGAGAGCAGGAGGGGATTTAGAAGGTTCAAATCGACATCAACAGGGAAGGTGCAATAGCATGTATGCCCAGCGAGCGAAGGTTGGACCAGAGTTGCTTGGAGTTTAAAGAGGAATCAAGCTTCTTTAACGGCTCTACAACCGGGATTCGGTCCTGGCCTCTTGTAACTGTTCTCTCCACCGATCCCGATTCTGAGCCGATGTCATCCAGTTTGGCATCCCTAACCTCTGAGCGTCCTGGTCCACGCCATCCTCCCAGCGAAGATTGGGCCTCCCTCGCTGCCGCACCCCATGGGTCTTACCGCAGAGAATCAAGCTTACGTGCATAAAATCTACGTTTTAGCGATTTGACCTTGCTAGTGACGAGATTGGGAAGCAGTTTATAGGCATTAAGATATCTAAGGATCCTAGTATTGC
Organism: Thereva unica; assembly: GCA_949987705.1. Lineage (NCBI taxonomy): Eukaryota > Metazoa > Arthropoda > Insecta > Diptera > Therevidae > Thereva > Thereva unica. Next base: position 111,472,008 of record OX465284.1, read on the forward strand.
GATAGCGGGTGTACATGCCCTCTCGTTGACTTATCAGGTCATAGATTTCGCAGGAAAACCAAGGATAGAGCGAAGATGGCCTGCGGCATCTTGTGTCCAGCGGAAGACATTGATCAAAAAGGGATTGAGTAAATAGAGTCAGCAAACCTACTTCAGCGTTAATGCAAGTAGTATGATAGACAGCATCCGAACGTATGGCGGAGGAGGATTGGTGTTACTAAACTCACGAAAAGTATACACACGACGCAGAGGGCACGAGAAGAAAGAACCGAACGGAAAGGAATAATAGGTCATGATCCAAAGAGCTAGAAGAAGAAATTTGATGATGCTTTAACACTGCATCATTGCAGGTAGCAGCTAGGCAGGCGGCAGGCCATGACCTTTCTGACTAGGTCAGCAGGTACGGCCCGATCAAAGCCACTCAGTTTGACTGAGTGACGAGGACTTGGGGTATCTGCCTGATAGGCCGCGGACTGCAGGTGATCTCATGATTCCCTACACAAAGGCGAGGACGACAAGTAAAAAACCGTCATGGCCTCAACAAAAACTTCCGACTGAATAGAAGTTCGGATATTCAGGCCTGGCCTGACGATAGATACCCACAGACAAAAAGAATTGTGACAGTTTTCCTGGGCTGCATGCGCCATCCAGTTGGAACCGGTGAATGTTGGTACTTGGCCTCAAGGCGATGAACCTTAAGGCCGGCAGCTTGTATGTGAATGAGGCAAGTTACACGGCATAACATTTCTTCCATCAACACTTCCAATAATTCCAATAAACCGGTTTTATAGGCAAGGGGTCGCGGGGAAGTTTGTTACTTGTGCATCCCACTGACATATAGAATGGACAGCTCATGAGGAATTTTTCATGGCACCAATTTGTTCCATAGGCTACAAACCTTTTTTCACTCCATGTAAACACCGGAATCACTTTTGAAATTTACATTTTTTTAAATACGTACTTAAAACATTAAAACAACACAAATATTTTGTTTAAAAAAATTAATAAACACTATTTTCACTTTTTCACCTTTTAAAATGCCTTTTTTTCATTAATTTGCAAATTTTATGTGTATCTGATTTAAGTTCTTAACGCCTGTTTTAGCAACTGAATTCTGTATGTCAAAATCCGGGGGTCTATGGGGAAAAGAGCAAAAGATATAAACATCACTAGTGCAAAAGGGAAAATATAAAATCAGGTCTGTTTTTACTTGTCAGTTTGGGGGTCTATGGATGAGTGCGACAACTATACTTTTGGGTGCCATCGATTTGTATGGAATAATTTCAGATGAGCAGTCCATTATTATATGTCAGTGGTGCATCCCAAAAAATTCTCGACTGCACAGAGCAACACACTAACACAATCATAATTTCATTCTCGGGGCCTACGAAAATGACTTAGCTTAACTGACAGTTTGTACACAGCTACATAGACAATAGAATTGTTACACGAAAAAATGCAGAACAGTCAGTTTATCGTGAAATTCGTATAACACGCACAAACCGGTTTGTTACAGCAGAAAGTGTTATGCCGTGTAACAAGCCTCAATGACTGAATGGGGGCCTTTATTCTTCAACTTCCAAACGTATCTTTAAATGTTTCTTAGTTTAGCACAAACTCTTTTTAGTTAAGAAAAATACAACATTATAAAATTCACAACTTCCTTGACAAAAAGCATCTTCAAACAAAGTCTCAAAAAAACTCTTCTCGACCATATAAAAAAGAACAAAATAATTCCAGCACAGTATTTAAACGGTCACAAACATGGCATGCAGTTTTAGCTTAAGAAAATTATAAAGTTATGAAAATTGAATGCAATTTTAATCTCCATAATAACAGCTCTTTATACCCGAGCGAATACGCCCGCGGGGGCAGTCAACAATTTACTCGAAATCGCGCCCATATCGCCAGTAGACACGTTAAATATTTTTTAAAGCTAAATTATAATAATAACAATAATAAAAAAAATATGTAAGGATACTTATTTTCATTCGGATCGACGGTACAGAAGGGGAAATTTTCTGCAGCAGCAGCACTTTTCGTGAGCACATTAAAGAAGGTTGATTTTCCAACGTTGGGTACTCCAACGATTCCGACTTTTAAATTCGTTCCGACACGTCCAATCAGAGGCTTCTTTTCGGGTTCTGCTCCTTTTTTTGGTGCCATTATCTAAAATTACCCATAATCAATGCATTAACTTCCCCGGCATAAGCAGATAATACACAGGCGAGGCTTTTAAGAAGATAATCAGCTGTTTTGCCCCAAGAGTCTCTCCTCTCTATCCTTCTATGCAAATTGGCCTACACTTTTATTTTAGTCCACAAGAGATGCAGAAGATGTATATGCAGGAATAGCCCCATCAACAGTGGTTCTAGCTGCAATGGGGATCGCGAATATCAGCCGCTGCAGCTCTTATGCACAGAGTAGTATATGCCTTGAGGCCTGGCACCTATTATAGCACTGAAGTTATCGTTCCGTTATGATATAGGCGCACTTATAGCAATTCAAATAAAATCTCTCAACATCTGTTCAAATATTGCGCACCGATTTAAGTTTTTGCTTTCATTCTTAAAATTTATACTTTTTACGGAAGTTGGATGCTTGCACTTGGAACATAACCTCAAGGATTGTCGTCGGGCTCTTGAAACAAAACAGCTTATTATGGAAAATCTTTGCTTCTATCTCGAAAGCCTTGTCGTGTTAATTGTGGTAGCTTTAAAACTCTGGAAAATACGTACGTTTGTTATGCAGAAACAACTTCCCCGGTTATTAATTGAACGTGGGCTCCGTGCTAAGCAAAGAACTGTCAAAGAAAGAAGACGTGTGGAGAATTCGTGGATCCAAGGAGGAATGAAGAATTTTGTTAAGCAATGTTGGCAACTGTTAAGTTTCAGTTTTGTTTTGGATGAAATGTGGTTGGTGTCTGGGATATTTTGAAAATTTGTTTTTTTTGTTATTTTTTTGGGGTTATAACTGAAATGTTTCTTTAAAATGGAAGTAAATTTAAAAGTGTGATTTCATAGTTTAGCTAAATTATTGAAAGTTCGTTCAGTAAACATTTTATGGAAGCATGAATATTAATTTTATGAGCGTTAAGAAATACAGACATGATAATGGAAATTTGTTGCTGTATTGTTGATAAACGAATTCTTTGAATGAAGCACATTTGGAGGGCTGTTCATGAAGGTAAGACGATTGGATCAGTTGCATTTTGTATCTATTATTTGATCAATAGCTTAAAGATCTTGCTACCTGGAATAAGCTATGGGGATCTTCATGTAAAGATCCACAATTAGCCAGGTGCATTGTATCTTAATAGAAGATGGTTTCGGCACTATTTCAACAATGTATGCTTTTCCAAACAGATAAAAAAGTACTTTGTTTGAAGTAGTTGAAGTCGAGTAGAAGTGGAAGCTCACCTGCATGAAAAACCTATGAATATGTGCACTAACGTTATTCTATCATTTGGATATCCAGGCTGCCGTTGTTATAATTGGGCATAGCATCCAACAATCTTCTGTTTGAGAGTACCTGGGATGGCTTATAGGATGTACGAGACGACGCTGAATACTGTTTTAAACATAGGCTTTCTTTCTAGATATTACACCACCTCTTCTACTACCATACCACTGGTCAATTTCTAGTCTTAAAATTACTTGTATGCTATAAGATTTTGTAGTTACTAACAGCGGACAGTTGCTTCTCAACCCCCTTCTGCTTGGAGATGGCTTTTCGGTTTAGTCTGGGGTTGTGGGAGCAGCAGTTTCGTTCAAAATCTAGAGGTTTTTTTTGGTGGGATATTCACTATAATGCCAACAGCTCTATTGACCTATAATGATCCATTATCGGCGAGGCAGAATTGTTTCATGTGAGAGACTAGATCTACAAGTCAGACTCTCCTTTGAGGGCGTCCATTAGTTAGGTACATAGAGATCCTATAGTAGTGGTCAGTCATCAGCGGGATTGGGAGAATAACATGTAGCATAACATGGACGTTCCGCAACTATTCCAGACTGATGGAAGTGCGATACTAACCACCTAGCGGTGGCCATTGGTAACTATCCTATGAGAGAGGATAGGCTAATATTATTGGGCTAGTCTCTTCCAAGTTTGGTTGGCGTGAGGCTAATAACCTCATCCGGAAAAAAGAATTATTACGGAACGAGCAACATTTGTTCCGTTCAATGTGCGTATTTCAGAGTATTGGAGGTTGATTTGTTTTGGAGTCGCACATTATCGTTTCTTTCGCCGTGGGGGTGAAGCGGCTCCAGAAGTGTGCTATAAGAGCAATTCTTCTTCACTTCAGGTCAGGAGGTGCTTTGGTTTTGTAGCGGGGGATGTGACGGAATGTGACTCCAAAGCGGGTCAACCTCTAGTGTTTTGAGATGTGGAGTTGCACCGCTTTTACCGTGAACGACACATTTGTAGAATCAGATCCCGGTTGTAGAGTAGAGCCTTTAAAGAAGCAGAAGAAGAAGAGATCCTATAGTAAATTTTAGTCCACGCAACGAGAACAAAAAAATACCCAATAGAGGAAAAAATACATACCTACCCAAATTTTGTCACAGTTGTAAAGGAAGATGTCCTTAAGAACATTCTAAAAATATCGGGTTGGTGGGGGTTGAGCTAATGGAAGGGTAGGTTTAAAGGTCTGTGGTGCATCAAGTGGAGACCAAAATTGTTTTCGGTGCAGCTTCCATTTGCCAAGATGATCTTCTTCTACATAGCGGATGCGACACTACCTGGGCAAAACAAGGGAAGAGAAAAGTGGGAATCGCTAAGCTCATCAATCAACAATATTCACGGATCGCTCAACATCACCTAAGGATATTGAAAAAGTTTTTTCTAGCTCTACACCATGCGCCTGCACATTAAGACAACTGAACAAATATATCAGTACTCGGCATTTTTGAAAGCGTCAACGAAGCCCAAATCATACATGACCACTCTTCCTCCCACCAGAGGAGTTTCGAAGAAACACTCGCTCAGAGTATATCTACAGATACAGCAGAGGCTCGGCAACCACCTATCACCTACGCAATGAGGTTTGGGCAAAGGGAGAAGATGGGATTCTCAACCCAGTTACCACGAAGCATGTTATGGCACCCGATTCTGTTTTGAAGATGATTTTTTTGCAGATGCACGACTGCCTGTGGAATGCGTTACAGTTACCGCCAACCAGGGATCGCTTGGTCTTGTCCCTGCGGTGCTGAAGGCAGCATCGATGATGATCACAATTTTGATTTCTTGAACACTAACTATTTAATTTTTAACAATAAATATATACGGGTGTTCGGGCAACTCGTTTCATGGGTATGAATACCGTATCTTGGGGCTATACGGGACAAGGGGTTACAGTGTTAAGCCCGAACCAAATATGACGTTCAGTAACGTAGCCTTACTTGCCCTAACGAACGAATATATGCAAGTTCATTAAGTCAAATTAGGTCAGTGCCGTATGAACGGTATGAACGTATGAACGGTTACGGTACGGCAATTCGTACGGGAAAATGCATAATATTGTGATGATTTATGCGCCATCTGTTCGAAGTTGCATGAACTGGTATTTGTATCGATTTGTTTAGAATTTGAATTAACGATTTATGTACTAAACTAACAAGGCGCCATCTATTAGACTAGAACTGGAACGAACGGTAATTAAAGACAAAGCTTCTCAATCTTTCCGGAACGAAAGAATATTTCACCACAGTCTAGAAAATGGCCGAAAATTTTAGAATTTTTTTCTTTGCCAGCTCCTCTCCTCAAGTAAAGAGTATTTTAATATGCTTATAAGGTCAAACAGAGCTTCTACTTCCAAAAGCTGCTGAATCATCTGAATAACACGACGCACGCCTACAAGACAGGAACACTAGCTATTGTGAAATACCTGAAGAGCGCACCGCATGTTTTCTTTCTAAACAAAATCCCAGAGCTTCTACCGTGATTTTGAGATGGAATCATTCAATTCAAATAGAGATCACGATTGCAGCATCCCCATACACCCCAATGTTATGATTGGTCCAGTGGATAAATTTGATTTGCTTTAACTGAATGATCCACTTGAGTACCTTGGCGCTTACGTAGATTGCCGGGTTAAAAACATTGACACTCTTAAATTTAAGAAAACGTAACAAATCCTTCTGGCGCCACAATCTTTCACACTTTTCAAAATTGAAAAGGACTTTCCAATAAATCTGAAGCACATCTCCAGATTCAAGCCTAATCGACCCAAATTCATCAAACACCTTAACCTGCACGTCGCTTTGATCTTGCCGCTTCGACACCGACGAAAAAGATCATCTAACAAAGTGACCAGGTAATGAAATTATGCGGTTGGGTACAGAAGGATGTTCTACAAGGATACAAGTGTTTTTTTTTGTAATCTGGTGATCAAACAATTCTTAATCACTTTAGATTACATGACAACGAAATTTGTAGGAAATTATCTCGAAATTTGATGAGGATAATGTGGAGACACTTTAGCTGCACTTGTGCGTCTCTGAACTGTGCGCTCTCTTCACACATTAAGATCTTGACGCCTGCTTAATATTGATAATAACAACAAAAATCCGTTGACTTATGCCGAGCACTCCTCGGGGGGTGATGACATGCAAGAGCCCTTGGGGGACAGGAATTTCCATGTATTATTAAGTGGGCGTTGCAGCACACCCTCCAAAAAGAACTCCGCTGGTCGAGTGCACTGTAGTTCTTCATTCATGGCTCTCAGAAAGTGCGCTAGGGCGTTCCCAGTTTTGCTCTCTTTTCCTCCTTCACGGCGGGCATCTCAAAAATCCCAGAACCCAGATCCCAGATCAGCACGCACCAATTATTACCGGTAGTTCAATGCGACGAACAACCGAAGGGCTTGCGATTGCCACGTGAATAAAGTTTGATTGCAATTCTTAAAATTCAGACAGGATGCAGACAAATGATCCCATTTTAAATGCAATTCTTCTAAATATTGCTCCTAGTCCACAAGTAACAACCATCCAACAGCACAGCACACACTCGTGACAGCCAGTTCCGGTCCATAAAGGTTTTATCCCTTCAACCTTTAGTTATTTTATTCGATTACAAATTTTTTTTTGCCTAATCCCCGTGACACTCCCACCTTAGACGCCCACTTCGGGACCCTTCTACATCAGATGCTAATCTCTGCTCTCGGAAACAATTTTCAATGGCCGGGCTACAAAGTGTTCACGTTTTTGGGACCCGTTTTTAAAGAAAGCAGAGAGTCCTTAACATCTGCAGTTTAATTATAAGGTTGCTTCCGTCTCCTGTTTGGAAATGCGCCAAAGGATCTGGCTTTATTGGTATCGCAACTCGACGTTTTGGGGTAATGTGACACGCGCCTCACCGGAAATAAATTCATTTTCGTAATGAATTGAGAAAATGTGAAATATCCGATTTCAAACTAGTCCTTAATAACGGTGATTCTGGATTGGATTTGGTTGAAAGTTCGCGAGGAATGAGGACTTGGACGAGTTTAAAGTGTGAATTTGCATTAAGCACACATGTACTTCTCCTCAACCTATTTAGTTCCACAGATAACGCAACCCTAATAACATTTCCAAATTTTTTCAGGGTTACCATTTGCTACAAAAGAAGAAACCAATCAAAAATTTGACGCAAATGGATATATGGAATTGATGCAATATGTGACAGCAAGATCAATTTGAAGTTGCAAATAAAAGCAAGAAAGGATAGACGACCAAATCAGGCGAAGGAAATGGAATTGGGTTGGCCACACCTTGCGACGCGAAAACGAAAATCTAGCCAAACAGACCCTTGACTGGAATCCGCAAGGATCCCGTCGAGTCGGAAGACCTAGAACAACGTGAAGGAGAACCCTACTAGCAGAAGCCACAACAACTGGGAGATCTTCGGCGGAGCTGAGAGCTCTCGCGTCCCATGAGGGATTAAAGGACCATAAGTAAGTAAGTTAATTGATAAACGAGTGCTTTTGTTTGTAGGCAAAGCGTTTGGCAATTAATTGGCTCTAAAATCCGATTTTGATATACTGCTCTCACTACGAATCCTGATCTCGAGCCTATGTTATCAAGGTTGGCATCCCTAAGCTGTGGACGTCCAGACCTTTGGCATTCTTCCAGCGAAGATTAAGTTTATCATCCTACCTATTGACCAATTGGGCCGATTCCTATTGGGCCAACCATTCACCAAAGACTATCCTCTTGAACATGGCTATAATCGAAGTCTATTGCTAAGTATACATGAGCCACGAACCCATATGGGAGTACCGACAAAGGGGTATCTTATGGTACATCGCCTTTAGCTACCGGATTGCCGAAGAACACCAGAAACTTTGGTATGCTGCGACCAGGGTGCAGGTAGACTAAGGTTATGCACATTGTACTTCACAGTCCGTGGTTAGCTAGTTGGAGGGCTCCTATCAAAGGACTTAATTTGGCTGCAGTACATGAGGCAGGATTGCTTCAGATCATTGAGCTGTATGACGTTATTGAAATAAAATGTTTGGCCTTCGATTTCACAGTTAAGCCTCATACTTCGCTTACCTAAGTCCTATAGCGCCATAAAGTTCTCCTGCAGTGACAAATGGTAGCGGCGAACTATTTTTCCTTGATACACTTAGCTAAATGCTATCAAGCCATAAGTTTTTAATTTCAATCATTCGGCAAAAGATGGCGCGCCATGCCACATAGCACACAGTACGATCGATTTATTGAAGAAATTCTTTACTGGTCGCTTGATCTCGAAAGTGGCCTATTTGTGTGTCCGATGTCAAATCGACTCGACCCAGACTTTTTTGTGGGGTTTTTTTAAATCCAAAATCCGAGGGGACCTCGGTGGTCTAGGGGTAAGGCGCCTGACTACCATTCCAGAGATCCCGGGTTCGAATCCCGGCAGCGTCACGGTCCTTTCCCACTTTCACACCTACATAACTTTCCTTCTCTCTTTATTCCTGTATCTATTCCTAATTCCTCTTGTCTTGCCTTCCCCGCTCCACCAAGGGCCGGTAATCGGTTGGTTGAGACTCGGATGAGGTGGAATAAAAATAAAATACCTAATGAACACGCCTAATGCCAGATTCATAACAAAATTTGCACCAAAAAACCTAAACGCAGAACACTTATTTAATGTTCCTGCATATGAAACGGTACCTTTTAATTTCAGATGTCACTCGACGAACGAATCAAATTTTCTTCATCAAAACGATCCGAATACTAGCAATTACCAACAGCAGATTTTAAAACAGTTAGTAGCTTGTGGCTTCATAATACAAGTGCAGGATGTGGAATTATGTCCCTACTGAAATATTAATGCAGCTTTCTTTCGTTGGCTGCTAATTTTGCCTCATTTCACGGTCTCGTACATTGTATTATACTCGGGTCTGTCTTCCATTTGAATGTTGGTCGCCATTAAGGTTGGAACTGTTCCTCATCGCGAATTACTTAAGTACGTATCATTACCGCCAGGTCAATCCTCCTCAAGGTGCACAATCTACATTTTTGCACAAACTTGTTTTAAACGAGCACACAATGGCAAACATAAAGACTGACACTAATTTTCCCTTTTTGCAGTTGTACAGTTAAACGATTTCTAACCCATGGTGTGGCGCGCCAGAGAGAGAGATGTAACCAATCCGAACTCTTGAAATAGTTGGTCTGAAAACGCGAAAAGTAAAAGAACAAAAACAAAGAACGAATCCCCGCTGCAGGATGAAAAGAGCTTCAGCGCTTTGCATTGCATTACTAACTGCAATAAAACATGGCTCGATACTTATCAATCGTCACTTATATTCGTAGCTCATGAAACTTGGATGGCATAAAAAAAACGACGAAATAAAATGAATAAAACCAAGACAAAACCGGAGCAGCAGCAATTATCCGAACGAGAACCTTTGGTGAAACATGATGTTCGTGGCTGTTTCATGTCGACTAATTTTGCCTTTTTGCGTTGTTTCACTTTATTTTCAGACGTGACGCGCGGCAATCCCGCCGCATTGGAGTTTCATTTCGCCTTGTTTCCCCACCCGAGCATCCCGCTCAGTCGATATCCACTTGAATCGCTCAAATTAAAAGAATTAAAAGAAGTCAATTTGAATAATGAAGGGCAAAACGTTCCTTGTAGGACGGCAAAGCCAAGACCATTCCCAGTAATGATGGCATCGCGATTTGCTGCTACCGACTTTCATTGAATTATGAATGCAATTACTATTAAGGGGTTTAAGATACGTCAGAGAAGAAATTATTAATTTTTTTCTGTTTCAGCTTTTTTTTCGTGCAATTGCAGATGATAATGGGGGTTTGGCGGAGGACTAGCTGCCGATGGTCCTTTCTTAGGGGTGGATCGATATATAAAAATTTGATATTGAGATTTGGCATTTTTTGGCATGGTCACGCAGAATGTTATTGGGTTGAAAGGCATAGTCCAGGGCCCTTTTCGCAAAAATGGTCGGTGCTCCAATTGGCCGTTCTGGACCGATGAATATGTATAATGCTAGAGATCAGTATGGCCATAGCGTCCGTCTTTTCATTGCTTTCGAAGCCCTGATGACAGAGAGCCCAAACACAGATCACCCGATTGTGAATATCCACCTCACGAAGGGCGCGTCAGCAAGTCTTGGGCACCACATGAGTGGAGATAAACATAGCACCTTTACCCATATCTGTTCAGGATGATCCACCTAAAAAGGTAAACATATTAAATTTTTTTTAATCCACCTTCTAGTTATCATAACTTTTCATTTGATACCCTTATTGGGGGGTTGTACAGAAAAGTTGATCCGCCATTTTGTGGTGTCCGCCATATTGGATTTATAAACGACCTCATACATCTTACTATATTCATACCCTTTCATTTGATACCGATGTCGAGCGGTTGTAAAGAAAAGGTTAATCCGCCATTTTATGGTTGCCGCCATATTGGATTTACCATAAAATTGAAGATACTATAATGTATTGCCTTCAGAACCAAATATTTGTGCCAAATTCGATCATCACCTGATATCGGGAGAAATCGACCACCAGATTCCTCCGACACAGAGAACGAAGTCAATATAAAGCTTGTACGAGTTCAAAGTTCAACAAAATACTTCCCTGGCAACACTGATACCTTTCGAATTTCGGCTTAAGAAAGAATCCGGCTCTGTTTAAATAGTTTTAAGTTAAAATTCGTCTCACGCTGAATTTATTTCAGCTTAAGACGAATTATTGTGTGTGTATGTGTTCTCCCCTTACTTTCTCCTTTCCCCTCGTGCAGAGAAATTCCCGAGGTGTGTACTTCTTCCGTCAAATCTGTAGCACTGACGTACGTGTTGAGTTGAGTTTAGGTCAAACCCGAATCCAAAAGACTCGAGTCGAGTTGAATTATGAATTATCGTCTGAACTCGACTCAGCTCTGCTACCTGAGTTAAGTTGAAATTATGCATGTAGACGCGAGTTCAGTAGTGAAGTAGTTGAATTAAGTTGACAATAGCATCTCTGTGCTTTGCTCGTGATTTGTGACGCGAGGCGAGAATTTAACTCAACTTCCACTCATCACGTATACGTAGTACTATAGAATGGACTGTTCATCAGAAAATTTTCTTGGTACCAGTTCGTTCCATAGGTCGCAAACCTTTTTCACTTACATGTATTCACATCCACGGTATACAGAAACAAGGTAATGTAAAAGAGAGTGGCAGTTTCGAATACCGTAGAAAGCGACCACCAAATGACGTCAGCACTGATGCCGGAGCAACAACTACAAGCTTAGATTTTATAAGGAAAGGGGTCAACAAGTGGCGTCATTGACATTCTTCTTTTACATTACCTTGTTTCTGTATACTGTACTCCATAATGAGTTACTCTGTTTTGATCTGAACTTATTAAGCAGTCATAGAATGCACCTTATATCAACGCAGGAGTTAGGTAGTCGGCGATTTTGATATCAGAAGTCATTGAAGCGTTTGAGGCAGGAGAGAGTGGACGTGTGCGACACATCTAAATAGGTATATACATATGAGTACTTGACGTATGTGTTAGTGCTACTTTTATTGTATAATTGTATTTTATTTTTTTTAGATAACATGGATCGTAAGCGTCGTAATGCATCATCTGAGCGATCCTCGTTGAGAAAAATAACGGAAGATGCGGAAAAAATCACGTAATTCTGGATCGACGAGCCTGATGAATGATCGGTTGATGAAAACAATTGCATTCAATATGATCGAGGGGATTGCAAAAAGAACAAGATGAACTCGAACAAGAGGTTACTTCTGTTTTGCAACCAGCTAACGACTAATTTAAATATTAAACACGTTCATAACAAACACTTGCACTATTTTATACATGTTATCTCAGAGCGTTCACTATACGTACATAGACAAATATCATTCGTGTACGTCAGTGTAAGTAAGCGTTACAAAACTACACGTCAGTGGTTAGGGGTTAGGCGTACTGAGCCTAAGGAGAATCGCCGTATTGAGGCAAATTCTCAGATCACATCTGATCTTCATAGCGAATTGAGCTTGAAGAAATATTGCTGTATTGAGGCAGAACTGTGATCACATCCTAAACCCTTATAACTGTCGTATTGAGATAGCATCCGATCGAAGTCAGTATTGAGGCCTGTACCAAGACTGAAGTATTGATTCAGTTTGTTGTGAACTTGTGAAGTTTCAACAAACCCAATTGAAGAACCTCATCATCAGAGGGAATCGTTACACTCAGCAAAAACACCTAGGAGCAGCAGACCTATAGACAACGCAGCAAACATAAATACAAAACAAAACGCCATAGCATCATTAAATAGAAGTTTAAGTAGGGAGGAGGATGGTTTTTTGGTTCACGATCGTTGAAATCGTAGAAGCATATTCGCTTCGTTTCCAGGAACGTTCCTCACGAACTTTGTCATTGAAGGGGGAAATTGGGATGATGATAGGTACCACCTCACTTCTCCTGGTGTTGGCTTGAGTATCAAAGCAATGTTGGCAAACCTCCAGAAAGATAGATTAATTTGAGCAGCTGGATCATGGAGGAAAATATATTCGGATGGCTTAGGAATGCATCCATCCAATGGCGTTACAGCCCAAATTGAGCCTTGGCCTCCTCTAGGGTATTTCTCCAAGTTTGCCGGTCCCTTGCAGCATGCCTCCAGTTCAGGATGTTGAGCATTGCCTCTTCGTCAGCCGTCACAGAGTCCATCCATCTCTTTCTGGGTCTACCTGCTGGCCTATTTCCCGAAATTTTTGATGCTATAAAGCGTTTTGGGATACTGCTCTGGATTATTGCACCCCCTTCGTTTTTTCTTCGTTTAACTTCAGGCCTATGTCCTTTGCCGCTCCAAAAAGGACCTTTCAATTATATTCACGTCAACCGCATAAACAAGTAATTGTACCGACTAGAACTATTGGGACTTGGTTTGGGAATAAAAATACTTTAATAAAGGTTCTTATTTTCCAATCAATTTCCATTCCACATTAACATGTCATATATTATGTACAAACCGGCTTAATTTCATCGAACCATATTTTTTAGCAATTCACCGCATCTCAAATTTCCCAGTCGACAGTGGCACCCATAATTCAGTTGCGGTCCGCCAAGCTCTCAAATTAATTTTCATTAATGATATAATCTCCGATTCTCGGTACCAGCAACCATTCAACTACGGGCAAAATGTAATTACATTTTAGGAATTTTCGCATTCATTACTTACGTGGTACTTAAGGTGAATTCTATTAGTGGCTGCTGCCGTACAGCGATATACACATTCTTACCGCAAGATACGAAAACCTCTTTAAACTATGAAAAACCGCAAAGGGACTGTTAAATGACGACGCTACTCGATGAAGCATAAACTCCGCAGTAACTACCAGTAGCCACAAAATATATAACCACGCAATTAACGACCTTTGGCATATAATAGCATCTGCGGTCAGGAGTAGACCTCATCTGTTCTCGGGATGTAGACGAGTATATGCTATGCATGCATACACACCATATTCCTCTTCTCTGTGTCCAGACTCCCAGAGTAATTTCTTTGCACCGCACATAAGCAGCCCGATGTACTATAATTTATAATCATAAGGTTGCGGAGACCTCTGGGATCCTCTCTGTTATTTCTGTCCGTCATTACTTCATTGTTGAGAAAAGTTTCCTTCCATAATAGTAATAATATGCAATTGGCCATTTGAGTGTGCTCCCCGCACACGCAGACGTATTGAAAATACCCACTTTGGTGAGTTGGGATGCTGTGCTGTGCTGCAGAGTGTTGGTCGCGCGGAGCGGTTTTCATTGGCGGTTTTATTACCGCTTTTATGCTGAACGGACATGCTTAAAACTGGTACAATGTATGATTGTCGGTTTGGATTTAGCAGTTTTATTTAGAAATTTTGCACATAGTTCAAAGTGATTTTGGATTTAAGTTAATTTGCTGTGACGAGGAATGCAGAGCGCACACTCCTTAACGGAAACTATTGTAAGAATTTTAGAAAAGGGGGCAAAAGTAGGGCTTCTCTTTGGCCTCTTTCAATTGCTATACTATAAATTATACATTTAGCAAAGCATAGCAAAAAATTAAGAGAAGTCGAATGTATGGGGGACGCCATCTAGACGTTCAACATTTCAACAACTCGACATTTTGTAGCCAATTTTGATAAATCTAGATGGCGCACCCTGTACTGTCAGAAATATAATATGGATGGGTATTGATGGTACAGAGGAGCTTATCGATAACATTTGAAAGTTATGTATAGGCAGCATGTCTTTAAATTGCCCAAGAAGGTTCCTTTTCCCCACTATCAAACCTAAAAAGCCTAACCTTACGATCCTAATCATTAAGGCAAAAACAACCTAAAAACATTCAAAGGTTCCATCCAGTCAAACGTCACATAATCACGAACATATAAAAACAGTCCCCGTAAAATTTGAGGCTGCGCTGAAAACCTTTTCATTATCTTCAAATTATTGATCGAAAGCGTGATCGAAGAAGACTTTCCAATCGCGCTCGCGGTGGTGATCGATACCAAATTTCTACCAAGAAGTCAAAGGTTCCATCCAGTCAAACGTCACATAATCACGAACATATAAAAACAGTCCCCGTAAAATTTGAGGCTGCGCTGAAAACCTTTTCATTATCTTCAAATTATTGATCGAAAGCGTGATCGAAGAAGACTTTCCAATCGCGCTCGCGGTGGTGATCGATACCAAATTTCTACCAAGAAGTCACCCGCGCATGCGCACAAAAAACCACACAAAGCCAAGCGCAGCTTGACCGTGATATAATTTAAACTCCAAAATTTTGCTGCAGTTTTGACTAAATTCACTTTCATTAAAAATTAGGAAAAAAGGTTTCCATCGTCGCGTCGCCATAACATCGTGGGGAAATTGGCGAAATTATAAGGACTGAGAGCCTTTCCCGTTAGTTCGTAATTATAGTTTTTGTTGGGCATAAAAATGTGGATCAGGGCCCAAAATGTCTCATTATGATTTCCTTAAAGTGGCCCCGTAGACGAGGTCTTGATTGTCGCTTTTCTTGGAAGAAGACATTATTGATACGTGATAGAATTTGGCTAGATTAAAGCCGCAATAATGGATGGGTTTCGATGGATATTGTGGAGGTCTAAAGTGGTGGTGGCTGCATTTTATAATTCATAAGGAGTTCTTTTTTTGGGGACTCATTTAATTAATTTGCAGATTCATTAGTTGTAGAGAAAAAGTGTGGGAAATTGGAATAGATTTTGCACGTGAGCAAAAACAATGTTAAATCTGCTTTCACCGGTAGAAAGGATCCAATTTAAATAAACTAACTCTTAATTTCTTAATAGTTTACTTTTTTTCATGAAAAGATTTTTTTCTAATCCGATTGCAATGGACTTTCACAAGAAGATTCAGTATTTTCATGGCCATATTTTAGGCTATTTTTTTTACTTGAACCCCACTCTCGGATCCGATTATCGGAACCGACTATCGTATACGACTACCGGATTAGACCGAAAACTGGAGCCGATAGTCGAGTGAACCTTTTTTTGTCATTCCAAATGTATACCTCAAGGGGGCATTTTTTATGCTTTTTCACTCGGATTCGACTATCGGTTGAGACGGAAAAATCGATCCCATAGTCGGAGGATGGGAGTAGTTTTTTTTATAATTCTAATTGTAGTGAACAAAGCTAGGAAACAAATACTCCGATTTTAGGACTTTCATAGCATGATTCAGTATTTTTTTAGGGATGTCTTCTTCGGCCTCGTTCGTTCCTTCCGTTCCTTTCGTTCGTTCGCTTCTTCCGTTCCTTTTGTTCGTCTTCATTCTTCTCTGTTCTTCCTGATGTGGACACTTCCGTATGAAGTGTACAGCATTGAAAATGAAAGAACGAAAAGAACAAACGAAGAGGAGCTGAGCTATCTGTTTCAGCCTTTACACGCATCCGACTATCGATTCAGACGGTAAACTTGATTCGATAGTCGGAGTAAAGCGAATGGAAATTTGAGGCCTTTCACGGGATGATTCAGTATTTTCTCAGGCGTCTCAATTTAGCACTTCCCGTCCCAGTCTCCTGTGCTGGGAGAAGTAATTCGACTGAAACGTCACTTTTTTCAACTCAAAGTACACGTCACGCCACACGACTCGACTTTCATCACAGGGGCCTATGCCTCAAACTCCACTGGAAATCCAAAAAAGGTCTTATGTCTAACTTATACTCAAAATATGCAACAGCTATTAATAACTTCTGAAACTATCGAACAATAACACTAGCTTCTATTCTCTTACAGAATGCCCAGGGTCGCATTGCACACAACACAGCTGCCGAAAAACAAACTACGATACGAAACCACGAAGTGTAATTGGAAGGATTTTTATCTTCGTAGCTGTGAAGGAGCTTCATAGTTTGCAATTGTATGAAAATGAACTACGAAGCTACGAAAATTACGAACAAAGCGGTGCAGCAATAAATTGTACTACTGGAGTTAATTACTAAGGCTTGTATACATCAACGAAGTTAATCCTGGAATGGATCATAGACAAAATTAGGAAAGGTAAGTATTTTAAAATAAGAGGTCCTTACGAGGCCCAAATTGATTTTCTAGACTGTTAAAAAACAAACTTTTTTTTAGGTTTTCCTGATGAGAACTTACATACGAAGTCCCAACAGAAATGGCATTTGGGGTTGTAAGCCAAGAAGAAGAAGTAAATTCCATTTGTTTGTTTTAAAAATGACGAGTGGCAATTACGAGTTTCCATTGTTCTCAAAAAGTATGAAAAAATTGTGTTTGCGAAAAAAAGCTTAAGTGAAGACTTTGATTCTGAAGGACCTAATAATGAAGATTCTGAAGAGAAATCAATAGACGGTAATTTTCAAGATATAGAAGAGGTACGTCAATAGGCTTGAATGTCTCAGAATTCATAATAGCAATCAACTTCAATTACTCATAAATAAAATATAGATAGTCCAAGGCCTTATTCTCTATTACACTTCTACCGCTTCGTTATTTTATAACGCAACTTTTGCAAAAGCTGTTACATTGCTACGGTGACTTAATGAGTCAATTGAAGAACAAATGGCGCTATCACCAATATGTTTGAGAGTGCGGTTTTTCGCCTAGTCCAGCCAAGCGTGGTTCTCGGGGCCAAGATACACGAGTTGTATTCGAGGCGGGGGCGAATTTAAAACTTGTAGATTGTAGCCCTGGCCGACGGCTGAAGGAGGAATTTACACCTTTTAAGGAATCCCGGCTTATGTTATGCCTAGGATGTTTAAAGACGGTTCTGCCGTTAGGTTGCTATTGCCCACTGAAAAAGAAAAAGGGTCGGTGCAAGTTTTATTGAAGATGAGATAGTACTTCATATCTTTGCCAGAAACACTGGTGCCATTCGAGCAATTCAGCTAATTTACGTTGGGGACTTTGAAATCATCCGCAGCAATGATATCGCGCTCTGGATGAAAGGATAAAATTTCGAAGATATGTTCAGAGTCAGCATCAAATGCTAAAGAGCAAGCTTCATTACCGATATTAGGACTCCTGTAAAGAAAATAGAAGAAAATGACATGCTTAGGAAGTAAAATTTTAAGACCGAGATGATTAAAATCAGAAATTGTAATGTGTTTCCATGAGTCGAGGTAAAGTTTTCGTTGAATAAACAGAAAGCTTTTTCTCTCAAGTTAACTCAATGCTGTTTCCATGCCGGTTTTGGGTTAAAGTGACAGATAATCAATTTTACATAGCGTCGCCGTTGTTGTATGTTCAGTAAAAGATACTTAAACGCACACATATGCAAAATCCAGTACTGGTTTCGTCGAGTTTTTCTTGGATTTAACGAAACTTTACTCAATCCCCGTTACCATGGGCGCTTAATCTGAGTAAACTCAGGGCAAACTCTGCATGGAAACTCAGTACTGGGAGGCTACGTCTTACCTAATATAAATAGCGATTCCCTTATGAAGGGAGAGATTGTGCACTTATGTGTACGCAGAGACCTGGAAGCGATCTAAATCGTAATTAGGTAATATTTGGGTTTCGCTTAGTGCGAAGATGGGGGGGGGGGATATATAGATTGATGGCACATCACAGAATAGAAATTCGTTTGCAGCCTGCGGATCTTGGTGAGGTCGATACAAAAATTCAGTGGCAGTTTGAGGACTACGGGCTGTTCGTCCTCCTAATAATGTTGCAGCGATTTCTGATCATGCTACAGCCATCGTTAGGAGCAAATCGAAGCTAAAATCAATGAAATTAGGAACTTTTGCCAGGTCCGTCCGTTGATTGCTATCATTAATGTATCATAAGGGGTTTTCTGATGCTGAGTCTAAAGTGGGACCTTTGTTCTCACTGATTGACTGAAAGTATCTCGTTCGTATTGCCGTTCTCGTACAAATTCTTGATTGAATGCCTCATGTGTGATGCGACTCGGCCCAGGCATTCTTGATTCTTGCAATATCTTACCGAATCAGGATCCTCTTAAAAAATCAACGCCTCCTAATGGATCTCCGCGTTAAATCAAGTTCAGGATTCGCAGGCAATCCTGGTCATTCCTGTTTAGGTAAAGCAGATCAGGTAAATCATGCAACACGAATTTTTTTAATAAAAATTTGCAGCAATTGACACCCTGAATTCACAACTGATCTTTTGCTTCGTTTAAGAAATTTCGCCATTCTATCATAATTCCTCCCTTCCACTACTTGCCGCCAACAAAGATACTCCATTTCCTAAATGATATTGCATGAATGCGAATTTAAAATAAAATTTTAATTTTATGTGCATTTTTACGCTAATAACACTCCCTCCGAAGCGTTTAGAATGTAAGAGTTTAATTTACGCCATAATTTGTGATTTATCACAATAAATACTCTCCACCCCACCACCTTCACCGTACAAAAACAAAAAAAATGCAGTCTGCATTAAAACTCACATTGTCGGGACTTTGCCTTTTTATTGTTCATAATAGCCGGGATTCCACCGACACTTTAGTGCTATTTAATTTTCCCTTTTTTTGTGTCTGTGTGAGTGAACAAAAATGAAAACTTTAACTCCCGACGAATACTTGAGAAACACAAAAGAAAATGGTTGCTAGCATAATTATAAAATTGCAACATAATTACTCGGGTCCGCCAATGGCGTAAAGTAATTTTAACAACTTCTCCACCATTTTGCATTCCGCAGAATTAAATATCAGAGGGAGCCACGCATGCATACCGCTTAAAGAAAACAAAACTTGACGACGTCGACGACGACTGCAGCGCCAAAATGAAAAAAAAACGACGAGACCGAATGAAAAATTATAAATAAATTTTTTTATTTAAAAGTGGTGGCGGACAGCGATTGCTTGCAGGCGATACGGCAAATACCTGGCAGCGGTGGGCTTGCAACTCCCATTGGAGGAACTCGACACCGCCCCGATGTTTTATTACCTGGTTGCACGCCATGCGTGTCTTGCCAGTTAAAGCCAGGTAACCACCAGCGACTAGATGCTCTATGCATCGCGCGAATGCCAAACAAAAAGGTAAACACAAGAGCTCTCTCTTGTCTCGCAACAAAATGGTTTGCGCGACTGACGGACGGGCTGGCGGAGCTGCTGCTGATGCAACTGATTCCTTCTTAACGCGCGGCCCAGGCAATATAGCCCCTGGGGCCAGAAGAGCCTCAATCAAGGCACGACATCACCTCGCCGCGCAGCGCAAAAATGGGCGGGATGCAGATCCTGGTTGATTATAAAAAACGGTAGCGATATCCGGCAAACGAGCACCTTCAGGACGATGCAGGAGATGAACAAGGATTAAATGGAGTTATAGGAGCCCTCGTCGTCGCCATTCATCCCCGGGGATGATAATAGGTGGCAGGGCGACAAAGCGCTTCCGTTTTTCGTGTATAGCAAAACGAAGCTGGCATTGTCCTGGTGATGATGGTAGAATGATCGAAGGGTCTCAGACCTGTCATTTGTGCAGCATGAGGTCATGACAACTACGTCATTCTGTCTTGGATACTGCACCCAAGCGTTCCAGCGGTGCTATGGGTGCTGCTGTAGCCTACATGCAGTGTTAATGGTTGGCTCGTGCTATTCAGAGTGTAATCAACGAAATTCCATTTGAATCCGTGGTCCTTTGTGGAACCGTTAAAGGATTAGTAGAATAAAAGCTGGAAGCAGCAGGGAACTGTATGGCCTGTCGATGTTACTTTTGTCCGTTAAAGGCGCAAAAAAGTTAATGGATTCTTAAATCAGTTCGAAGGGATTTTGTCATTAACGGTAAATAAGGAGTCGGTTGGATGTTAATTGGTCGCCTGTGTTCACATTTTTCGGCAACGGTCTGGTTGCTACTTTTAATACCTATCAAACTTCAAGCAACCTTTTCTACCAGCAGCGCCGGTCCTAGGGTAGAGCGAGTGGAGCGGTCGCTCTAGGCGCCCGGTGGTAAGGGGCTCCAAAATGAATGCGTAAAACAATTTCGAGCAAAAACGGCACTTTTTGAGGGCGTTGTTTGTAGCGATCCAAGTCTATGTACTCATCAATATGACTCGAACACGGCACAAGCAGGGAGCACTGACCCCAAGACCGATCGTACATGGCCTTAGGCCACATCCTGCTCGAGATCCGTGGAGCAGACTGAATACGGCGGATCTAAACTCGATAAAAACCGTAATCCTAATGTGTAAACAATCGTGCTGAAGTTATGAATGGTACTGCGTGAATGTACTACTAACGATGGACTGCGGATATCAGGCGAACTTCGGTTTGAATTAGCCTTCCATTGGTGATGCGGAGCTCTGCCATGGGCGACCGTCCTTTCTTGCCGAGGTCGTGGTATCAATATAAAATTACCTTAAAAAAACTTTTGTAGACGGAGCACTTCTTAACGTTCCACACATTTCTGGGGCTCCCAGAGTTCCCAAAACAACGACCTACAAGGCCAGCTAGATATTTTTGTATCCATGCTTCAAGGTGTCGAATATGGTCCCAGCGAAGAAAAGTTTTCAGGATTCTTCTTCAGGTAGGGCAGTCTGAGCCCGTAAACCCAGGGAAGGATGGACGTTGAGATCACTTTATTGGGAGATCCCCTTAGATCTCCTGCGGAAGTAAGACCACCTAATCGGAGAGGCGACTCGAAAAAACGACCGCTTTCAGAAGACGGGATGGTGCAGCCCGAAAACGTTTTATGCGATATCTGGAAGCTGGCTACTCCCGTGTAGAGGCTGGTAGGGTCTGCGTGGCCCCCGAGGAAGAAAGGGATGCCGATTATCTTAATAAGAAGATGGATTAGATCATCTCGATGTCCTCTGATCCGCCACCTACCCACCCTACTGCGCCCCTCAAAAGGGCCATGAAAATTGTATTTTCACTCTAAACTGTTCTTCTTTTGGCGCCCTTTGCCACCCGGCGCCTAGAGCGTCCGCTCCTCTGGCTCTACCCTAGGGCCGGCACTGCATTTATCGTCAGTTTGTGCCTGAAGGTCTGAACTCCTATTCAGTCTCGAGCCGTTAATTTTGCGGCACAAATTCACGCCGTATCCAGTCGGTCCTGAAAGCAAGGCGCGAACTAGGTACTAAAACCATCCACCCTCGCATTTACGCTTTTTGTTCGCGGGTCTTCACGGCGTGAATCTGGAGCCGCCTTAAGGCACACACATAATGGCGCGGAGGCGGGACGGCGGCTGCCTGCGTGAAAATTCCCCATACATTTAATTTCTCCGCGTCGCCTGCCCATTGTGTCAGCAAATATGGTGCTCCGTATATTTCGTTGAGGCCATGAACATTTTTGCACTTGAATTAACAACCTGCTATGCTAAGTCATCTTCGCCTGTCATCTTCATGACGTCACCTGCATGCCATGGCCTGTCAAGCGGATACCTGAAGTCCACGTGAGATTTAGTGAGATTCGGCTCGATCCCCTCTCCCTAAACGCCTCACGTAATTAATGGACGACCCCTTACCTACCAGAGCGGTCCAACTACTTAACAATTCCTTTCTTATTTAAATCGCACATATGGCATCTTTTACAGTCTTTTTCCCCATATCATTGCAGACTGTCGCTGCTCCTTTGACTTGAAATGTGCATTTTAATATGCGTAAAATTTCCCAATAAAATCTCGAGTAAAAACGATTCAAGTTTGTCCTCTTAAAGTGGAGAGGAAACACTCGCAGTAAACCGTTTCGCATCGTAACTTTCCTTCTAGACTTCTAGATGCACTTCAGGCACAAGGAGTCCTCGGGAATTTTAATTTTATGTGAAAATATGCTTCACTGAAGGATCATGAAAAACGTGTCATTTTAAGTGCCATCTTTGGCCTGCAGGACCCCACAAGGAGCTGCACCAGCAAAACTGTGGGTGGTATGTTATTTTGTTTCTTGATGCTTGTTGCCATATTTGTAGTCAATTTGTTTGTTGCTTGTTAATGTTTCGAAAATTTGTTTATTTTAGGTTCGGCAGAAAATGTAGTTCGGTATTGTTGATGGACGTGCTCGGCGAAGAGTGATTTTCTTTGAGTTAGCAGTGAGGAAAGAGTGGCTTTCAACATGCACTAGTTTGATTATTTTCACGAGGCTCCATGGACTTTGTTTTGTTACTATGCAAAATTATTGGCACTCAGATCGCATATGGACATACATGTTAGCTCTTAAAGACTGAATTTCGACATCAGCCAATAAAATAGATGGCTTGAAACAAGCTTTAATTACATCTTTAATGTCGTGGAGCGTCTTGTTAATAGTCTATATATGTTTTAGGACCAATGGTGCACTCATCCCACAAGATTACTGTAGCTTCTAGAAGCACTTGTTTTTATGCGACAGACTGAAAGTCAGAAGTAAGGTAGTGTCGAATAGTAAGCCAGTAGTTTCTAAAAATAATAGAGAGAGAGAATTGATCTCGAATCCTTTCGAAGACTACGACCACAGGAGGCTGACGACGGTGGTCTAATAGAAGATGGGTTCCTTGTGTATTATGCATGATATCGTTCCAATACAAAACGGTCGCATGGACGATTGTCTCGTTTGGCCGTGGTTTTACAATCCTATAGCTGTTGGACACAAATTGGCCAACCGTTGTATCGTTTAAAAGCCCCTTTACTGATGCCTAGTCCATATAATCTCGTATGCTGGAGCCCCGGAAACAGAGTCTTCCAAATCTGCTGCTGATATAACACTTTCTTCTAGTGGGGTTATATGAAAAGCTTCATAAAAACCACCACCAGTCAATTGGCAATTGACTTCTTCGTTTTCGATAGCTTTACAGCCATTGAGCCTTCATCAGCTACTTCCTCCAGAGTCTCTCTGCTCCGCAGCTTACCTCCAGTTTCTTGTATTGAGCGATTTTGTTGCATCAACCTTAATACTGTCTTCTCACCTTGACCGTGGTTTGCCAACTGGTCTTTTGCCTTCTTTTAGTAAATACAGGGTTTTTTTTGTATCCTTGAGTCATCCATTCTTTGTACATGACCGGCCCAACGTAAACGCAATGCATTGGCATGTGTCGAAAGTTTACACTGTTTGTATAAATCGTACAATTCGTGATTGTAGCGGATTCTCCATGCAGTGTCTTCATTGCTTGGGCCGTACATCCTTCGGAGAACCTTCCTCTCAAATATATACATCTTTTTTGCGGATTTTTGGGAGATACTCCATGCTTCACACCCATACGTAGCTACTGTCTTTGCATTTCATTACTGGCAGTAGTGAGAAGTATATGTATGTTCTGTTTGCGGTATTTATTCTTCTATCGTGTCATCGTTGCCTACGCTAGCTTTGGACTCCAACTGTGGACTGTGCTTATTCTATTCTTATTTAGGGGCACCTTGGTGGCACTGCGATCTTGTAAAATTAATTAGGGATTCATGTCCCAAATCTCCTTGGAAGCAAGGAAGTCCTCGCTGTTATTTCACAGTCGCCCAGCAACTGCTCAGCAGACGCGGGAGCTGTCCTGCAGAACCGATAGCTACAATCACCAGCCCTGTTCTGCTTAGTTGATAATTGAATTGTCCGGAGCTCTGTTATTGTTTTTAGTTCTAACCTCTTGAAATTTAAAAGTCTGCCCGCCTTAGTTTTATCGATTTGAATGAATCTTTTAGCTTGACGAGCACCCTGGGTCCTTGTCCAGTTATGAAGAAGCAGCTGGTCGATCCAATTCTTGATGATCGTTCTTACGTGGTTCCGGACCGACAAGTGATACCAATGAGACCTTCGTAGCCGGAATCCACAATCCAGCGTAATATTGTTGCTCCTGCTCAGGAATCTCAGAGATAGGAGACAATCCGGGACCATCAAAGACTATCCCTATGAGGATAGTGTCCAGAGGCATGGTTATTTTGCTCCTTGGGTCATATACGCATGGTCCTACTCCATTATGGGTTTTGGAACCATCCGCATACCGGTCTAAAGAGGAGCCTGCCATGCTGCCATTTTTATCTACTTCGGATACTCGTCGTAAACGGTTTGTGGAGGTCAAGAGTGGTGGGAATGGTATCGAACAATGACATCATTGGTCCGGATCAGCTCCTTGAGAATCCCTAAGTGGTGCAGAAGATCTCCTGGCTAGAAGGAGAACAGTTACAGTAGACACAGCGCCCCTTTCTGTCTCCTTCCTCACCCTTAGATGGAGTGGAGGAAGGTTCAGTAGGGCCTCCATAGTTGCAGTCGGACTGGTGATTTTAGCTCCGGAGATACCAAGACAGGCCAGTCTTTGCACCTTGGCCTACTTAATCACAGCACCCTTTTTTTTGGTCTTGGATGCAAACGTGACCATGGGTTTTATGACCGTCGTATATAGCCAAAGCATTGACCTCGGTTTGAGGCCCTAGGTTCTTGCTCCAAATTGACGACAGACATGGAGAGATGTATGTAATTGCCGTGGCAGTTTCTCTCTCAATCGAGGGTTTCCAGGACAGCTTTCAGTCCAGGATTACGCCTAGATATTTAGCTTTCTCTGAGAAAACCATTTCTTTACAATCGAAAGAGGGAATTTTTAGATTTAGCTCCCTTCTATTAGTAAATGGTAAGATGACAGTTTTTTGTGGGTTTTTGCTCCGATACCAGATATGCGCGAGGTCTGAAACGGTGCTATCATGACAACCGCTAATCGTTATGACGACATCGTCTGCATAGGGCTATGTTTTAAAGCCCCGGCTATTCAGGTCGGCAAGAAGTTCGTCGATCACGATTAGCTATAAGAGGGGTGATAGGACGCCCTCTTGAGGACAGACTTTGGCAGCCTTTAACGTAATCGATTCGCCATTTATCTCAGCAGTTTTCAATCTGCTGCTGAGAAGCGACGTGATACATCTCGCAGTGAGGGGTTGAATGCCTCTTTTTACTGCGGCTTCATTGATCACGTCAAAAGTAACGTTGTCAAACGCACCTATTTTAGGGACCCCTTGATATCTCTCTTCTTGTTTGATCCTTTAGCTGGCGGTCCACGCGGGACGTCCCCGCAACGAATACGCTGCGCTCGGTACCGCTGGGTTTCGAACTCCATGACGATTTTTGGTGGCGTCTAGAGCCTCGATAACTGATAATAGTTGATTCTTTAAGTCGCCCTCGATATTCGTTACCCAGGTTGCCAATCGCTGAATTCTCCACTCTGCCGGACAGTCTTGCCAGAGAAGTTTAGGTGAAAGCGACTATCATCCATGGGCCAAACCACCGCATAACAAACATGGGCAAACCACCGTATCGACGTTTTTGTATTTCTTCTTCGCTCAGTGACTGTTAATCGCAACTTTGTCTAATTGTATCGTTTCGAAGGCAATCGCGGAGTGAGACACCGAGAGGCAGATCCTCAAACATCGCCTTGGAAGACCTAGAGCTTGTTGACGATGTTGTTGACGAGAAAGGACAACAGTCTAAAGACCTTTTATCTATGTCCCAATTGGGCTCGTTTATATCGTTATTATAAAGTCTGTATGCTATTACACCAACGCTAGGTTGAGGCAATCCAGAAAGCTTCCTTGTCGTACTTCACTACAGATGTAGATTGATTGGTTTGCGCACAGGTAATCTCTTTTACAGTCCTTTGGTGTCGATTTCTGTTACCAACTTCCACAATTACTTCAACGAACTCCCAGGTGTAGTTCAGGTTCTCTGTATTGAACCAACTAACCAACTCCGCAGGGACTCCGCACCCACCCGATCATATTCCCTGTCCTTCCTCATGGATTGGGTTTATGTAAAGGTAACAGAGTGCGAACATTTCGTGAGAAAATTCTCGATCTCGATCCATTCACCTTTTACAAAACGCGCCTATGCCAAAGGGTTTTTGAGTAAGTACCAATGATCGAAATTTTCCGACTGGATAATCTCAAAGTGAAGATAAAAGCCAATAATTGCTAAAATCGAACTAATTGCTTTCACGAATTATCTAGCGCTAATTTTATGCCAAGATCATCACCTTAATACGCTTTTTTCTCCCGTCAATTTCGCAAGATGCGGTCACGTCTAATAAATTTCAATTTGAGCAACAAATCTCAGCGCCAGAGTTAATTTCGCGTAAATTAGGGCGAAACGCAGAAGCCCAAGTAGAAGCCACTAACCAGGCAGTTGCAGCAATTAAAAACCAATACCACAATTACCATTTACCTGCTCTGGAAATGAGCCTGAACCATTTGAATACTGATAGAACTCCCGCAGCCTGCACCGCGCGCAGCGCCCTCCTCCATAGATTTGGAAAACGCAAAAGAACAATAAAATCCTAATCGTATGCAGCTTGGCTGTACTGGAGCAGCAATGACATGGGACCAGAGTCTTTCACCTTTCGTACCTTTTCCCGCACAATTATCCCATTCCCGGCCAAGGAATTAATCATCTCGAGTGGTCCCTGGGAGCGGGCAATTAAAGTGAAATTAGCGCCAATAAATTCATGAGCTCGGTGCTCCGAAATAGTTCCATCCTCCTCGAAATCACACAAAACTAGACCTCGGCCGGGAGTTCTCGGTTTGGTGTTTAACAGCAACAGAAAAAGTCCATATCGGAGCCTATTAGGAGTCGTCGGAACGGCCCCTGATTATAGGTATTTGCGGTCTAATTGGTGACCGAGTCCGCATAATTTCGAGATTTATTAAACTGGAGCTACCTAGCCGCGCTGTGGCCAGCAGGTGTAGCAACTGAAGCCGCAACTGAATTAAAATTATTAAATTCGTGTGTAGGCCGGACTATTTGCGCTGCTGGAGGAGAGCGGGAGATTGCTGCTTTTTCTGTGCACCTCAGAAATTGAAGGTTGCACGTCGTTTCAGGAAGGTTTCATTTGCATTGAACGGAAGTCGGCTGCCAAACTTTCGTTAAAATGTCTAATAAATCATGGCCTAAGTGGGTCAAGCCGGCTTAATGCTCGGAGCTTGTGGGAGTTTGCCGGAGCGGTTGGGAAAATTCCTGCATTTCCTACCTTTATAATTGCGAAATTATTTTAGGGGCAATTTTGAATCTTTGTTTTCCGTTTTTAGTTTTTTGGATTCGAAAGGCCACGATTATGGTAAGGTGGTGACTAAGCTTTGATGAAAGCTGGCCAAAATTAACAAAGAAACAGTTCTACTTGTAATTACAGACATGAAGCTTCATCAGTGCAAAAGGAATGGGATTAAACTGGTTAGATCGTCTGCAAAAAGTCACAGATACGTTCAGCATTTTACTTCCATATGTTCGGAGAGCCGATTCTCACAACACTAAAATATCAAATGCAACATAAAATCCTGTTTTGAGAAGAAAGTCACAAATATTCGTGGTCCGATTTCTTCAAAATTCACTGATCCTATTCTAATCCAAGATCTTTTTCAATGGAATCTCGTTAAAGCTACTTTTCGAGTCAAAACATACCCCAAAGATATGGAATATAGATACCTAGATAGATCCCAAGGAGTTTTGAGGCAACGGGGGCCTTTCGCAATATCACCATTCTGGGTTGCGATTCTCAACCGAGAATCCACGGTTTGGTATCCCTAAACTTTAGTGGACCTAATATGTAACTTCGCTCCAGCTGAGGATGGATATACCTTTGCTGTGGCATATTCTAAAACCTACCGCAAAGGATTTTTCGAGCAGGTTCATCTTCTCCCATACGAGCTAGATGTCCCGTCCACCAGAGTCTGCCGACCTTAATTCTTTTCACGACATCTATGCGGCAGTAACCCTCGTAGATCTTGTCAGTTTAGAGTTAACCCTATCTCAACTATGACTCAACTATTCGAGTCTTCATCTCAAAGATAGAGAGAACGGGTTACGAATCCGCGAAGATCTAAGGGCCGACTAGCCTAACATCCTTCGTGCCTAAATTCAATTTGCAGCACTGGGCAGCAGGCTGGGGTCTGGCAGTCTGGCAGCCGGGGAAACTAAGTTGATGCTGTTGACAGGAAATACGAAAATTTCCACCTTCAATCTCCCCAGGTTGGAGGGGTACATCCTCACTTTATCCTCCAGAGTGAAATTTCTGGGTTTAATATTGGATCCTAAACTCGACTGGAAGCCGAACAACGACGACAGGGTAAAGAAAGCCTGTATGGTCTCCTACGCCTGTAAAAAGACGTTTGACGAGAGATGGGGTCTTAACCCAAAGATGGTTCTGTGTATGTACGGCTGTGGTACGCCCAAATACCATGTATGTTTCGCTAATATGGTGGCCAGCGTCCAGCAGAATCTATACCGTCATAAAGTTAGAAAGGGTCCAGAGAACAGCAACAGTAGGTGCAACAGGGGCCATGAGAACATGCCCCACGAAAGCCCATCATGAGCTCTAGCACTTACTCACCCGGACCTTCACATCTAGACGCTTCGTGTAGTGCCCTCAGACTGAAAGAATCCGGGACCTGCAACTCAAAATCCTACGGACACAATAATATATTGAATCTGCTAGCCGAAGGTCGCAACAACCACCAACTTCTCTCAGATTGACCTTTAGAAAGCACTTATGCGTCGAACTACCCTGAAGGAAAGAATGGAGAAACGGAGACGGCTCCAAGAAGTCGGAGGGCGTCGGGGCAGGGATTTATCTAGAGCTTTGGATTCAGTGATGATTTCTCCAAGCTGATGGAGCGATGCAAAGCCGGGCTAGTAAGGGTTGGTAGAAAGCACAGCACGACTCTCGTCTGGTTTCCGGTCATAGGAACATAGGTGGGAACGAGAAAGCCGACTACCCATCCAAGCAAGGAGTCTCTCTCCAGGTCTCAGAGACCGAGATGGTCGGTAGCCAAATAAGCGGAGTCGAAAACGCCAATTTTCGACTACAAGAAGCACTAATATGGTCCATTCTGAAATTCCAAATTTCGATGACGCGTTCGAGCATTTCGAATGATATTTGGCCAACGAATAGACCTACGGAATGTAGCCCAAATGAGGCGAAATAACGGGGCGAAAAATTAACTGCTCACCACATTGTTCTCGCAATAAAATCATGTATTGGAACCTAATATCAATATCATGGGTTTCAATTTGATGATACTGCCGCGATAGTAGGAACCATTCACAGTTACGTTCTGGCTGAATATGGAACGATGACTCCACTAGCCCATAAACCACACCAAACCATTGTTTTGTCTGGATATGTAATGGCAACAATTGAACCTCTTCTGATTGCTCTTCAGCCCAAAAACGGCAATTTGGCTTGTTGACGTAGCCATCAAGCCAGAAATGGACTTAATTTGCTGAGTTTTCATGGGAGTTGAACCTGAGTCATCGAAACAGACACATTTAAGAGTATTCGTTAAAGATTTTCAACTATGCTCAACTCAACGAAAATAGGTATGTTGAACTGAGTTCACGAACACAACTAAAAACGGCACACAAAGTACAAAAAGTGAAAATGTCGCGCCTGTAAAAACTAGGTAGAGCAGCAGTTTGGCCTGGGAACTGTCAGTTGACAAAGACACCAACCAACAGGCGAAGTTATTCAAACCCTCAATAAAGCCAGTATTCATGTACGGATCGGAAATATGGACGCTTGTGCTAAGTATGATGAGCAGAAAGTTGCGAGAGGACATTACCAAAAGCATCAATATCTCAAGAAGCGCACTCAAAAATCCTGATCCTCTAAACCCCAAAGGTCACAAGGAAAATTTAGGAAGAGGATACATGGACTTAACCACAATTGGGATTACAAACTAGAAGAGCACGAGGCAAGACCCAAGACGTTGGATTCTTACGTTCTCTTTCTCGAGGTTGGCGATCTAGTCATGATCTTACGCAATCTTAACCTTTCCTGTTATCAAGCTTCAAGTAGAAACCCAAATCAAAGCCAAGTATATCACAGGTGTAAATCAAGGAGAAATTGCATTCCCAATTCCTCTAATCCTTTTACACTACCACATTGCGTTCAAATGCTCCGATAAGGCACAGGGGCAGAGTTTGAAAGTAGGTAGTAGGTTGTGGACCGACGACGAGAGTGATGGTTTCTCCTATGGCCAATTATTGGTCGCTTGTTCCAGAATCTGTTCACCTGACTCCTCGTCATCCATCAGCCAGAAAAAGGAGTACTGTTGTATTCCAGATGTTTGAAAAATTAATGTCTTAAGACTGGAGGATAACGAAAGGTTCTATTATAGGTGCTTCTAGTAAATTTATAAATCTGAAAATGCCTCTGACGTCCGCCCACTATCGACTATCGACCGTCTGAATTATTTTATATCCGATTACTCTTCGCTTTTCCCATGAAGGTGTGGCATGAATACTGCAGGAAGAGCATTACGAAAGGGCACGAAAAGTAGCTTAAGTTCCAATCCTTTTGTCGTCGTTGTCAATGGATGAAAATGGTTGACATCGTCGTCCGTCCAACTCACAAGCATTTTTGCATAGATCCAAGGGAATTGCGTTGTTCTAGAAAATTGTTGCGACATTGAAAACCTCAGATCAGAGCGGAAAACAGACCAGGAAAACAATGAGACAGCTAAACGCAGGGCTGCTGAGTGGAACCGCCAATGACCGTTATCACTTTCAAATTAGATGTTCCAACGGTTCCATTAAGTCCCCAATTGCCAGTGTGCCCGGCTAGAGTCTCTTATTCAATAATGACTCGTTATTTGCCTAACGACCAGATACGGCGCAGCGCTACTTAACCGTGTTCGGGGCCGGTTGGCGGCGTGTACTTGCGTTGGGCTGCAGCCTCAGCAGTAAGTGTTCCGAAATCACTCATGCGTCATTGTTTATTAGAATAAGTCTTTTGGCCGAACTGGCCAATGCTAATAACCATGCATGCCCCGATGGAGGGAGGACATGCAGCTAGAGCTACACAGGGAGTTTTCTAGGCGCCCGACCAATGCAGATGTCCATAGCCGCCGCCGCCAAATGCTGGTCCGTTTCGGATGACCCAGATCGCTCGGGGTATCACGATATCAAGTCTAGTGGTGGTTGACGGTGCCCCTTTGCTGGGAGCTGCGGAACCCGCGGAGCCTTGAATGGATTCGTTACCGGTCAGAATGTAACACACACAATACACCTGTTCAGGGGAATGGCTGTGCGCGGAGAGTCCTAGCCGACAGTTAACCTGACAGCGGTTAACAGGAGGTTGGTTGACTTTTGTTACATTGTAATTACACGAAGACGTTAATCGCGGACTCTATCATTACGCCGTGAAAGCATTGTAAACCAGTCACGGCATTTTAACGTAATTCCACCGCTAAGGGTTCGAGCCGATGGATGACTTCTCTAATTGTTTAACAAAATGGTTGGGAATATTGTCATGTATTTGTCATGTTTCTTTCGGAAATGATGAATGCCAGTTGATTAATTGCGGCCGAATGGAAAAAGAGTTAATTATTCTTAAAAAACAATTAAGGAACGGCAATTAAGTGATTGTAGACCGTGATGGCAGAGAAGTCTTGAGCGTGGGCTCGAGGAAGTTCAGCAGAGTAAATAGGAAGGTCTAAGGAACATTCACGGAATTTGCATATATTTGCATTTTGTGGTGGAAATGAAACACTGTTGCGATGCTTGAGGGGAATTTATTTAGTTAACATTAATCGAAGTCAAGTTAATGTGGAATCGAAATCAATCTTCCTGTCAAAGTTTGCCTCTTATAAAGTAAAATTGCGAGACTTCTGAGGTAATCTTCATTGAAAGGTTTTATACACAAAAGTATAAATTGCTCTCTTCGATATAGTGCAATTCTTGTTGGAATGTAGCGTGAAAGCCCTACATTTATTGGCATCTCTGTTCGCCTGAAATTCCTTTCTACCCGAATTTGATATGTCACCATCAGGTTCGGCGCTTGAGTTTTTTGCGCCCGGTGCAGTATACCATATTGCGTCCCATCAGCTCACAGTGAAGGACAATGGAAAAAGACACAATTCCTTTAATAAATGAAATTGAATTCACGGGAAAACTTTTTCAATTTTTTTTTAAAGATTTCCTGAAGTTGATTGCGCCCTCGTCCAATTGCGCCCGGTTCAAGTGCACCATTAGCACCTATGAAAGCACCGCCCCGGTCATCACCGGTCCTCGATCGCAACGCACATTCAATGGATGGAATTTTCTTCAGGACACGTGAGGTGTTTAAATGTCTCGAAGAGCTTGACGTCAACAAATCTACTGGCCCCGATAGTATTCCCCCTATGGTACTCAAAAAACGTGTCTAACCTTTGGCTAAACCCCTGCGCAAACTTTTTGCCCTGTCATTCTTCTCCGGAGTTTATCCCAATCCTGAAACTAGCTCATGTTCAGTCCATTCCCAAAAAAGATGAAGCCAGCGACTCTTTAAACTACCGCCCAATAGCAATAACTTCTGTTCTCTCCAAAATCATGGAGACAATAATTAATAGAAAGCTGATGCAATAGAATACTGATAGAATCTAACCAAATTATACACGACAGGCAGTACGACTTTAGACCGAAAAGATCTACTGGTGACCTTCTTGTGTGTTTGACCGAGCATCTACACCGAAGCATCCATAGTTCCGGTGAGTCCGGTCTGGTTGCTCTAGATATTTCCAAGGCTTTGACACAGTTTGGCATCCCGCTCTGCTGTCTAAACTCCAAGATATTGGTATCGACTCAGCTCTTACGAACTGGATTGAGAGCTTTTTTTCTGGCCGCTCAGTCAAGGTAGTGTTGGATGGCGTTTAATCCATCTCGGCCAGCGTTCCACAAGGATCGATCCTCTCACCTGCTCTCTTTCTAATATTCATCAACAATCTGCTCTTAATCCCCTTGAACCCACTCCACAGTTTCGCCGATGACAGTACTCTGCGTTACTCTTACGCCAACGTGCCAGACCTTGCCTCTTAGACCGCGAACTCATGTCCAGCTCTCTTAACGCGGACATCGAACTCATTCTTGACTGGGTCCACAACAATTGGGTCGAATTTAACGCATCAAAAACAAAGTACTGCCTTATCTCCACCAAAACCTGTACTGACTTTCCCTCGATTTTAGTGGGCGAGGATAACCTAACACCTGACCCATCTATTAACACCCAGGGCATGACTGTATCCAATAATATGCAATGGAATGGTCACATATTCCAAATCGCCAAGCAAGCGTATCAATGCCTCGGATTCCTTAAGAGATGCAAGTTCCTCCATCAGCCAGCTGCTCTAGCCACAATCTACAAGTCCTACATTCGACCCCATCTTGAATACAACTCGTATATCTGGGCGGGCGCTCCTAACACCACCATGGCTTGGCTGGACAAGGTGCAAAGCCGCGGCATCGACCCTTTAAGCCACTGAAGGAATGTAGCTGCACTCAGCAAGTTTTATCGGAGAACTTAAAATAAGCCTATGCTGACAAGCGGATTTTTATCCTGTCCAACCAGCAAGGAGTCTATCCCGTAGCCCCAAATCTATTCTATTTTCGGCTTGCCAGCAGTTGAGTAATTTCCATCGGCTAGTTAAGATCTACATCATCATCATCCTTCCTCACCAGAAAATCACAACTTCATTCACCAAAAAATTCAAGCTCAAAATTCATATCGAAAATTGATAAACCCAAAAAAAATATTTCCTGCCTGTCATTGTGCACCTTGAAGGCAATTTTGTACTTTCTTAGACACTCTTCAACCTGTAATTGGACACCACTTCAAAGGATAATAACTTGGTATCGGATTCACTCCGTCTGTTATTCGAGGATCTATTTTTGGGTGCCCTTCACAGACGACGTTACGTGAGCAAATTATCTTGCCGGTTGCCAGGCATCCTGGGGCAGGATACTCGCCTCTTTTGTTCGGCCCCAGAGAGACAATTGCACAGGAAGTTACCCTTTCCTTTTTGGCTGGCATATCGTGATCCTTAGAGCCGTGGGTGCGCTCTAGTCTAAATTTGATTTTAAGTGAGCCACAGTCTGGGTCTGGGGCTACTGGGAAATAACTCGGTTTATTGATGAATTGCATGTGAGTCCGTCCGTTGTCTTAATCCTTTTCTTTATTGAATATATCTGGGGGTTTTTGTGTGCTGCTGGTCGTCCTTTGTATCTTGTATGATCTTAGTATGGTCTGTGGTGTAATTGTGATGGAATTGTGTTCTGTTAACATATGTTGATTGGGTAACTCGGGTCTTAGTTTAGGGTTGAGGTGGTGCTTTCATTATGAAGAGATATTATTAAACTTGCGTGATGTAGAATGACGACATGTGCGAATGCGAACTGTAGTCTATAAAAGGTTCATGTTTGCACGAATGTCAATATTCATCTCTTTATTTGATATTTGAACGTTGTTTCAGGGAAATATTTTGCATTAATACTTCTTATGTTAATAGCTACTTGTTTTTACTTTTAGGGTTAACTCTTTGGATACTGGCATATAAACAAAGAATTCTATAAGCAAAACAAGAAATGTCAACCGGAATATGATGATAGGACTGATAGTATGTTATGCTCAAATTTTGGAGCCTTATCATGAATAGTATTAGGTGGAATAATATGTGTCCGGCGTTTTTCATTGATGAACTTCACTAACTAAGTTTAGATAGATAATTGGATTAGGTAAACCTTCCTTTCTGTATTTTTGCAATATTTTATTATTATTTTCTTTCAGTTCGCGAAGTATGCAAGTCACTAGTTTCTGGGTAAAACAAATGAACTGAAAATATAACGCATCTAAGCAGAGTTCATCATCATAATTCGCTGAATTCAGAAAAGGTAACTTATTTAAGAGCGGGTTTTATTTCAACGAGTTTATTAGACATTCAAAAAACTATCCACTTTAAGGTCCTTGTGATCCTTAGCCGAAGTCTTTTTATTTAAACAAAAAAGGCTCGACCGAATATTATGAAATTTTTTCAGATCACGTTTTTGTTAATATTCTTCGATCGGTACCTCAATATAGTTTTGGGTTCGTGCGATATCGTGCAGATACTAAAATCACGAGCATCGTTTGAACCAAATAAACGGCTTGACCGAATTTTATGAAAACTTTTCAGATTATATTTTTGTTAATATGCTTCGAACGAGACCTGATCGATGTTCGTATCGTATTTTTTTTTCGCGATATTGGCCAGGTACAAAAATCACGTATGTACGTCGTTTAAACAAAAAAACGACTGGACCGAATTTTATGAAAATCTTTCCAGATCATAATTCCATTAATACGCTTCGAACGGCACCTCAAAGAAGTCGATATATTTTTTGGTTCACCTTGAGGCAATAGATCCACCGATTTGGTGACTGCATCGAAATCCACAGATTTACTGGGTCCATTGTATCAATTTTATAGTATTCGGATAGGGTCTGTTACTGGGTTATAATACTCATTTCACAACGGCCAACTATAGAGTTGTGGTTGTATAAGGGAAATGATTGTTGGTAAAGCCTTCGGATATTCTCTGTTGGAACACAGGATTCAACCTGTGATTTACTCAAGGGCGCATAGTAATCTCTGGTTCTCATTATCCTTTACTAGGCTGATTTGCTGACCTCTTCGTTTCCGTCACTTTCTGATAATTTGCGACCCTTCTATAGGTAATTCTGTCAATGCTGCTGAATCATCTTCGTCCTGCAAAACTGGTAGATTTTCCAATTTAGTGATTAGTCTTTTAAATTTGTCTTTTCCGGTAGTTACTCTTCTGGCTTGAACTTGGCTGTCTGGTCCAGGTTGGGTTTATACCACCATTGCTAGCGGCCAGTGTGTTGGAGGAGTTTGTTTATCGGTTAGTAAGACGATGTGACGATCTTGATATTCTCCTGATTTTTCATTCATTTTTGGACGTTTCTGCAACCTTGACGATGCCTCCACTTGTTCCAGAAGTTTTTATGCTTTTTTCAATCATCTGCCATCGTTTCAAAAGGCTCATAGGCGCCTCAGCCAAGTTCTTCATTGGAACAGATAGGAATGACATCCTTACTAAAAACGTCTCTGGATCTCGATGTTCCCTTCGGGATCTGCTGAGAGGGGACATAAAAGCCTTAAATGCAAACAATCCTCGATTTGTGTAAGGAGGATATACATTTTTTTCAAAATTGACGATTGAGTTCCCAATCGCTCGTGTCAAATGGTACTTGATTGAGCGTACTCCAGCCTCCCACAATCCCCCAAAATGTGATGCGGCTGGCGATATAAAATGATTTTCAGTTTCTTGCTTCAGAAGTTCCCTTTGAATTATTTCGTAGAGCTCAGTTTTTTGTTCCTTGCTATGGAATTTCAATATTTTGTTTGTGAGCACGAAGTTTGTGCCGTTGTAAGTGTGAGGTGTTCTGCCTGTTCTAGCGCAAACCGTTTGTAGCCTGCGACAAATGCCTCGGCGCTGAGATCACTTGCTAATTCTATATGAATTGCTTTGGTCGCCAAAGAGATAAATACGGCGATGTATCCCGATGTAGTTTTGCTTCTACCCAGTACCGGCTTTAGGGGTGGGCGAACCGGGGCGACAGCCCTATGACGCCATGTCCGAGGGGGCGTCGCCGCGATCCAGTAATGCGTTAAATGATTATTAAATGATAACATTTGCACAATACCAGACACAACGCCGGATATGCATAGGAAGTTAACAAAGCTTGTATTTGAAGAAAAAAAAACGCAAAAGATTGCTGGAAAGGGCGCCTTATTATATGTTCTTTTGTAACTAATGTCTTCAGTTTATACCAATAAACCAGTGCTGGGCAATAGTAGCTCTTGAAAGCTGCACGAGCTTCCCCGGAAGTTGCAGATTCAGCCAATCCTGCTTGTGAGTTCAACTGAGAGAGGGATCTCTAATCTTCTCTCTTTTCTTCTTCGATTGTGACAAACCGCAGAAAAAAATATTCGCGTCTATATAACCAAGTTTCCCACTAAAATAGAAATCAAAAACCGCACACTTTACATACCTGGCGAGCTTGTTTCTCTTGTGTATAGTTCTCGGCCATTTAATTCTTTTGGGGTCAAGTTTGGCCTTCGTGAGCCCGTATGTGCTCCCAAGCGGGTAGTGTTCGCCCGTTGTAAGGCTATCTTTTATTTCTACTCTGGTTATTGTGCATAATAACATAAGTAATCTACCTAAAAGAAATGTCTAAAAAGTTAAGGTCGAAAGTTAAGTTAAGGTTAAGTTATCTCGCACGGGGCGCCAAAATACCTAAAGCCGGCCCTGCCTCTACCCTTCTTTGATATTAATGTGATGGGTCCTGCATAGTCAATTGCGCAATGTGTAATCGGTTTGGTAACTGCCACCAGTGGTTTGGGTCAATCTCTCGTTAGTTGAGTTAAGGGTTTGGCCATTAATTTACACCATGTAGTTGACAGTATTGACTCCATTGAGGATCCAATAGTTTTGACGAATGTGGCAATTTCGCATTGAAGCATTCCTCAAGCCTCAACCTTCCCTAAGAATACCCTTATTAGCATCTTACTTTTTTGTGATACTGTTCTTCTCAGCTTAATATCAGTTATTTCGTATCAGTTATGGATTTGATACCAGCCTAAAACTTAATCTAATAGACAGAATAGAAAGCATTGGCACAGGTTAGAAACTGAATTTAAAGGTCTTGAATTTCTTTTCGTTACTTTTGTTTTCCTTCGCTATATTTAGTATAATGGGCTCTTGTGCAACATCCTTTCACAGCTTTGCTATAAACTCCCTTTTTAATAGCTTCACTTCAAATTAATATTCATAAAGTGCATTAATGCCTCTCATCTCCTCTTGATTGCGACTAAAAATTCCACATTTAAATAATTGTTGCAAAATAATCATAATTAATATTTGCTATTCCGCACAAAAAGACCAAAACACCACAAAATGATGATCAAAAATGCTTTTAATTAAGTCAAGGATGATTGTTAACAACGCTATCTGGCGAAACAAGCCATTAACAACAAGAGCCCGGCCGCAGCCGCAAAGGCCAAATTAAAAGTATTAAAACGTGTACAGAGGGCCATAACAGCCCTCAAAGAGCTCGTTTAGGATTTTTTTATGATCCACTCGTAAACGTTTTACGACGCCACTGTAAACAAGCCAACCGCAAAATATTGCTACCACATCCAAGGGGCCCTTGAGGCTTCCCTTTCTTAGCTGAAATGAAAGCAGCAAGAATGTGGCGACGAGCCTCCATATGTGGTCGCGTAGGTATCTATCTCCTTGGGCGACAAGTTCCGAGCAATTTTATATGAAATTAAAAAACTTTTTACGAGCCACCAATAAAAAGGAGGAAGCGGCGCAGTCCCAGCGGAACCAGTGAGTGCCCTTTCGAGTGTTTGCGCTCAAAATTAAAACAAGCAAAAATCCTGCCTGATTTGGCGCGGCAAATTGCCTGCAATCCTGGCAGTTCCCATCGAATTTTCCGAATCGCCTCCTGATTTTGCAGAAAGGAAGCGCTGCATCAATTTGTCACCGAATAAAGGGCCCCATGTCTACTAAAGGGATGATAAATGGACCTCTTGCTGCGATCTGACACAGTCCTTACCATTGACCACAAAAAATAAGTCACAAAGCACAAACAGTAGCGGCGCGATGGCATCCTGTGCAATTGTATGGCAGCTCTGCTCTGGTCTCGGGGGGGAACCCTCCTAGGACAGGACTATTTAGCACTCGGTTCGGGTGTAAAAGGGAGAATAATTCGATTTAGTGCAGCACAGAGGAGACAGGACTGAAAGGACACAATTTCATTGACAAGGAGCCGGGTAAAGAGAGCGCAACAAATCACCCCATTAAAGTCGGAATAATACACGTGAAAACTCGGTGACAATTGCTAAGCAAACAATCGATAGGCCGAGGTCCTTTGTTCGGTGTTGGTACTCACTTACAAGGATTTTTATCCGTAATGGGTCTTGATTTTTGTGCGGTGTTTACCACACAATTGTGGTGCGGTTCGAACAGATGTAAGGATGAGAAACGATTTTTTGAAACTTACTTCACCTAAAATGAGTTTTGTTGTTAAGATCTTAGGTTTTTGCGAAACTAGTCTTAATTAAGGAACATTGGTCTAGAAGGACTAGATTTCATAAAAAAATTTCTTTGCACTTGCTTCAAATTTTGAACAAGCAAATGTTTCTTTGTTGTTCGCAAAGTTTGCTTTATTTGTTTAATATTTAGAAGTAGATGATCTCATTGTACAGATTACTTTTAATCCAAGCAGATTCAGGGTTCGTGACTGTAGATTGTACTAGTATCTTGAGTTGAACCATCATTTCATTTAGGATACTGAATATCGTTATTTATCCCGTTTATGACTAGGTTCAACCCAGGCTCAACCTACGTTCACCCCAGTCATAAACGGGGGTCGAGTTGAAACTGGGTCCACTCAACCCAACTCAGCTCTCCTACCAGGATCGAGTTCATATTACCCCTCATATACGCGAGTTGAGTTGTAATTGGGTTGAAGTGACATTTGTTTTGTTTGTTTACCATCCGTGACGTCCGCCTTCGGCGTTAGTTTGGTATTCGGTGTTTTTGCTTGCTTAGGATTTGATTTCAGTTCAACTCTATTTCAACCCAAAGTGAACTCAACTCGAAATCATATACGGTGGTCAAAATTTCAACTCAAACTCGACTCAATCTTTCAACCTAATTATAAACGAGGTAATTGTGATTACGCGACTGGCTTGGGCTTCTATGAAATCGGCACTTGAATAAAAATCTTATGTATTGGGTTATTTCTTCTTAGCTTCTCATTTGGTAGCACTTATGATTTATTTTATTACGGATTTTTAATTTCTAGGAAGCTGTTAACTCTATTCAAGGCTAGATACAACTGCTGGTGCTTCTTTATCACGTCTTTTATAGTAGCCTCGGCTGACGGAAATGCATCATTTATTACGAATATAACCTCATTAATTAGGAAAATCGATTTGGTAAATGTTGGATAATCGATTACGAAAACTCAAAAGAGCGCCATCTGTCAGTCGAAATATTATTATGAAAAGATCGTTTTAAGGGGCCGTTACGCGAGGCGTTAGGGGTGGGGAGGAGGGGGGGTCGAGCCGAATCTCACTTAATCTCACGTGAGGGAGTAGAGGAGGGGTCTCGGCAAATATCACGTAATTTTTTTTCTCCAGAAACTGTGTACAATTGTTACAAAATACTAAAGGCCCCCATTAGGTTACTGGCCTCCGGCAGGCCATGCCTTTCAGTCCAGGTAGGTAGGCACGGCCCGATGAAGGGCACACATTACTCAGTCTGACTGAGGGATGAGGACTTCATGTATCCACCTGGCAGGCCGCGACATGTAGATGACGACATGATTCCATGATAACGACACACAGGTGAAGACGACAGTTTAGTATAGTAGGTTGTTCATTCAAGTGCAAAAATCTTCATGACCTCAACGAAAACTTTAAAGGCAAAAACAGATAGGCGCGGCGCATGCCGTGACTGACAAAAGTTTAAACTACACGGTCCACCATATTTGCGTTAAGGAGAAATTAAATAAGGAATTCTATCGCTGGCAGCCGCCATCACCGCTTTCGCGCCAATCTGTTTGTGCCTTAAGGCAGCTTCAGACTCATGCCGTGAACACCCGCGAACAAGCGTGAAGGCGAGTGTGTATGGTTTTCGCACCTAGTTCCGATTCCGGATACGGCGTGAATTCCGTACCGTAAATTCAGTGCTTGAGACTGAATAGAAGTTCAGATCGGACGATAAATGCCCACATACATAACGATTTTTGTCAGTTTTCTTGGACTGCAGGCCCTATCCAGTTGGCGGCCGGCGAGTGTGCGGCTTCAAGGCGAAAATTTTCAGACCAATGTCGGCCGTCGACCTGTGTGTGAAGGGGGCCTTAAGATATGGCCAGAAAGTAGATTGTTTAGCCGGCATCAGCAAGTCAAACGCGCGACTCGACGAATGCTGTGGCTCAGGAGCCAAGTAATACTGACCCGCGAAAAGGCCCTTAGAGTATAGAACTACAGAAAGAGCCTTCGCCGAATTTCAACGTCTTGAAATTCTTGTTGTGTATGAGTGTTTTTCTATAGTGTCCTACGGTGTATCAGCTGATTTTCATTTCAATTTGAAAATTAATAAAAAATATTACTTGTTTCCATATTAGCTGATTGAGAGACCAGCAGGTGGGCAACAACACAAAGAAACCAATTTTGTATTGACATTTTCACTACACTACCGCTTGTTACAACTGTCAAAATATAATGACGTATTTCCACGTGTTTCACCTCCTAAAGGCGTTCGTCATGAATAACGAATTTTCGTCATATTTTGATAGCCGTATATCGAGGCTAGTAGAGACATACATATGAAATAAACAAAACTGCCCCTTAAAGTATGCAAAATTGAATATAAATAACGAAATTTACCTAAAAGTATGCGGAAATAAAACCGGACCACAGAGGCGCTACGTCGTGAATGGATGACTTAAGTGCATTCAAAAATTTTATTTTTTGAACAGATACTACGGTAGCCTGTATCAATTTCATATTTTTATTGTATACTTAGATGATGAATTTAGATGATTCAGAGAAGATGGTGGCCATTTGCATATTTTAAATTTAATTTTTTGAAAATTTGATTTTTTTGAAGAATTCTCTAGAAATTATTTCCTTACCTAAAAATATTTAAATTCCATCTGGATCCATATCTGGTGAATCAATGACCCTCATTAAATGCAAAACAGCCCAGATCTAACTTGAGTTTTTTTCATTTCCTCCATTTGCTGGGTCTTCTTCCTTTTTCCGCCATGTTCTCAAGCCTTGTCAGACATCAGGGACATTCGTTTTTAATTTATTTTTCATATTTAGAGGCTGTCAGGACGAGCCCTTCTTGTTGTTCCACCCGGGGCCCCGATGTTTATCCCTTCGGCAAGGATTCCGCGCCCTGCCGAACACACCGAAATGGAAGGGTATATAGTGGGATCATGGGTCCCTACTCGTAAAGGAATCACAAACAAGCTCCCAGAGAATTATGACGGTGATTAACGGTCCTCGGGAACGCCCAATTCGCCCATTCATGACGCTACATGTATCATTCCAGGTTACACAATAGTCCTATATACGACAGCATGAACATATATCTATTAATAAAGCTAGCATCTATATGTCCATTGTTGTTGCTGCTCTGTATCTACTGTGCAGTTCCGTTTGCTCTCGGGGAAGAGCTGCTTTTTTCCTCCTATACTCGCGACGACGTTACCTATAAAAATTACCTTTGAGCTCGATATATGGCGGTGTGTTACTGAAATTTTTTTATCCTGTTGGATAAATAACGCCAGGAAGAGGAGCGAGCCTGGAAATATGTTTATTGAATGGTTTTACGATATGTTCTGTATGGAGGTAAATAGGCGGTCACGCCCATCTCTGGGCTCGTACTGCATTTATTGTTGTTCGTCGCCAATATATGACAGATGTTTGAATAACTGTAAAAAAAATTTTAATCAGGAAAAAGATATGAGATACAAGGATTTAAGGATGGGAAGTTTCATTGCAGGGTAAAAGTAGAGCACGGGGGTTGATTTCCAAATAAATTTACATTAAGGAAAATGAGGAAAATATTCAGGTAAAAACGTAACTTTTGTTGTAGTAAATTTTAAGAGGATTATATGAACTTTTTCTTCTATAAAAAAGCGGTGTTTTAATTAGGAGAGGCGACAGCTCTTTGCGAAGGGCCGTAAATAGAGGCTCCTCGCAAGGAGAAGTACTTTTCTCGCTCCTATGGATTGTAACTATGAAACAACTGAGGCAGAAGGACATCACGTTCTGGCGTACGTGGATGACGTTGTTATCACCACAAAGGAAAATTTCCTCGGGTCCTCTGTGATCTCATGGAGGCGGCCTCACAAACTTTCTCAAGCTGGACTGCCGTTCGCGGACTTAGCGTTAGTTCAGTAAAAATGGAACTGGTTCTCTTCACAAGGTGGTATAAAAACCCACCTTTAACACCCTCCGGCTTAACAATGTTAGGCTCAACTTTAGCAACAGTGCCGAATATCTGCGAGTAGTCCTGGGCAAGAAACTCCTCTAGAATAAAGGCACAGAAGATCGAATATAGTGCCTTTTCCTTGCAAAAATTCATTGGGAAGAAGGGAGAAACCCCCCCCTAATAGAGTACAATGGATCCACACAGCGATCGTCTGCCTAATACTCTCCTATATGGGGTCTTAGCTTGGTTCCCAACCGTAAGTAAGTCCACCACGCTAAACAAACTACAGAAACTAGAAAGATGTGCGGAGTTGTGCATAACAGGAGCCCTTCGATCCACACTTACAGATGCTTTAAATGTTATATTCTTTTAATCTTATGACAAGTGAAAACGCAACCATCGCAGCCCCTAGAATAAAATAATCTGGTTTTTGGACCGGAATCAGGGGAGGCCAGACGAAGTTGCTGAACTCTGTTATCGTCCC
Organism: Thereva unica; assembly: GCA_949987705.1. Taxonomy (NCBI): domain Eukaryota; kingdom Metazoa; phylum Arthropoda; class Insecta; order Diptera; family Therevidae; genus Thereva; species Thereva unica. The sequence goes on from OX465284.1 coordinate 111,516,109, forward strand.
CACAAAAACCAACATCTGCGTACCTGAGATTACCTTCACGTCATGAATGGAGAATTATATCACACAGTTTTCAGGGTGCCATAAATTGCTTTACTGATGGTTCTAAGCTCGAGGGTAGTGTAGGAGGAGGAATCTTTTCCCCAGAGCTTGGGATGGAAGTCTCCTTCCGACTACCCAATCAATGCAGTGTATACCAAGCGGAGGCTCTAACCATACATGAAGCTGTTTTACTAATCGACCAGAAAGCGACAGGAATCGGACTATCTACATCTCCTCTGAAAGCCCTTCGCTCTTGCTCAAACAGCTCTAGAACTATCTCTGAATGTCGCAGGTCGATCTCTTAACGAGATTGCTCAACAGTTCAGGACCCTCCTCATATGGATGCCCGGTCACCGAAATATAGAGAGGAACTGTAAAGTTAGGAAAGGCAAAACGAAAGTGTTGGTATGGCTTGGGCCACTTTTAAACCCCGATGCATACAGCACACAATGCAACAAGCAAAGAAGCATGGGATATTAACAAATGCACCTTGGCCAAAATGACCTGGCTCTCTTATGATCTCAGACGGACTATTTCACTGCTGAGCCTCGGAAAACAAGACCTCTCCGTTATAGTGGGAGTGTTGATCGGGCACTGTCTGATAGGGATGCATGCGAACCGCTTAGGTCATGAGACCTACGAAATTTTCCGAAGCTGTAAGAGTCCGGACGAGGAGGAACGTGTTCTATGTCTCCTCTGCCACTGCCTAGCCCTAAGCAGAAGGAGACTAACCACATTTGGTGAACGCTTTCTAAATACGCTTTAAATTCCGCAAATTAGAAGATTCATTATTCCTCGAGATGGTTTAGCGAAGAAACTACACTTTAAACATGAGGTTTAAAGTGGGATCACTATGGCATCACAATGGGCTTACCCTTCTGGCCTAAGTGTATGCGCTTAAACCAACAGCTCAGCCAAATCTAACCTAACCTACCTAATATTGACGTTTGCCTAGCGATTGTTTTTCACATGGCACTTGAGTAGTATTGTAACAAAGCGCCTGGAACAGTGATGTAATCGGTTGTGGGCTTGATTGTTAACTTTATCAGGGACAAAAACCTGAGTGGTGAGTTTTGGTAGTGAGCGCCACCTGTGTTAAACTAGTGGAACTTCGCTGTGGTGGGATAGTGTGTTTTTGGGTGGGCTTTCATGCTGGGGAGTCTTGGGTGGCATTTCGCGGGGCTTAGACCAGAGAGACCAGACAGACCAACAGATAGATCAGGCAGACCAACTTAGTCTGATCAATCTGGTATATCTGGTCGGTCTGGTCCTCTGTGGTTTTGTTTGTCTGATTCGCCTGGTCTATCTGTCGGGTCAATAAGTATTTTTTATGACTCGCCCAATTCATGCATTGTGATCTTCGGGAATATTTGGTATTATGTTGAATAAGTGGTATAGAAATTTCGCAAGATGTTTACTGTTTTTTTAACCTTACCTAGACCTTTCGACTGGAACACCAAAACCTATCGAAATGAGCTACTAAAAAGCCTCGATGGTACTGCTCGAAGAAAACGTATGGGTATGAATCAGTCGTAAAAGTGGATACCATCTTCCATCGTGACAATGGTTGATGATCACACGGCAATCAATGGCCGTGACTAAACTTAAAACAGCAATCGCAATAAAAGATTCTGCAACATTCAATGGGTTATCTCTCATATGACTTTCACGCCAATCTGTGCACGTACATCTTCAATAATTTTCCATTAGTCTATGGCGTCCAAGGTTGCAGAGGTACGAAGGAAGAATTTTCAATTTCTTAATGATAACGTCATGAACTTAGAGCTATTCGTAGTACTTAGAGATCAATCGAATCGTTTGAAGAAGTAGTTACCACTGTCGAAATGTAGTACCAAAGCTGTATCCTGATGATTTTTAATGGTTTTTTTTGTGGATTGTACGAAACATACGTTTTTGTTAGCGTAATATTCTGAATTAGGAGCGTCATGTATATAGAAGAACGAAACTTATATTTAACCCTTTTTTCACTTACTGCTATATGAGCCCCATCAATTCAATCTCTCTCTTAAAGGCACCCATCATTTACTGCTAGAACAAAGCAAAAAAACTCGAAATCATTAACAACGAAAAAAAAACGGTCGAATAAAGTCGTCAGTGTCGAGTTATAATTGAATTCACAAAAACGACGTTAATTAAGGTAATCATACCTGCCCAATTATCGTCACTGCAGCAACTACCTTAGAAACTATTCAACTTTTTCTACGTGAATCATTTACGAGGTGTAAAAACTAAAGACGATTGCCACCAACTTTTTGCGGCCATCTGCTATCTCGCGCGGCCGTACTTAGTCCGGCTAGTGGCAATTTCAAGAATTCCAAATCAATTGCAACTCCGGGGGCGCCACAAGCACAAGTCGGGCACAAAAAGGAGAACTTCTGTGTATGTTGAGGAATTCACTTGCATTCGACATCGATAAAAACGGAACCCTTTCGAGACTGCAGCAGGGCAGGGCGGCAGTGCTTAGGAGACAGATCCTGGACTCTAAGAAGAAGAAATAATTAGAGGAGACCTAACGGCATGTGTTGCCGTCGTCTAAGGAGACAAAATGGCTTTTAAATTATTCAGAAGGACAAATTATGTTGTTATGTAGCCGTTCTCTGTAATTTCAGGGCTCGTAATTAAGTCGTTTTGTTGCCGCAGCAAAAGGGTTAAAATTTTGATGTTCTGTGCTTACCGAATATTTTCACGAAATTCCTATCATTCGGGGGAGCACTAACGCCTGCTCATTGGCGGCGGGTGGGGGAAGTCTTTCACTGTTATTAGATATTAAACTTATGTCCTGCCCCCACTTAATGACACACCTAATCATAGTATTATTGATTCCATTACCAGAAGGCGGATTCCCATGTTGGCATTTTTAATTCAGATATTGGCTGGGTAGAATTTTCGATTGAGTTTCTGCCCTCGAAGCGGGGAAATTGATTAGGGAACTTCTGATGTTTGCAAATTAAAAATTTAAATTCTGTTAAAAAATTCCTTTGGTAGTGGGAGTGTATTACAGAGAAGGCTTGTTACAGAAACACAGATTTCGTAGAAGAAGCGTATCTGAGTCACGCTCCTCCTGTGTTTCTGCTCCCTAAACATTTCAATACAGCGCTCCGGGATGAATACCAATGCAGTATACATATTATACATCATTTTATCATCATAACATTGTGTTGTACTTCTCTCCGCCCATTGGGCCATGCCTAGTAGTATAGCTTTGTTGGTCTTGCGCAATCGAGCTTTTCGTTTGTGTCTTGCGCTGAACCTTCGGTTTATGTCTCGGGCTGAAGCTTTGGTTTATGTCTTGGGCTGAAGCTTCGGTTTATGTCTTGGGCTGAAGCTTCGGTTTTTGTCTTGGGCTAAAGCTTCGGTTTATGTCTTGGGAAGCGTTTGCGGTTTGGTAAACTTGTAATGTTTCGCATACAAATTGTATTTTGAAACTAAGCCAAGTAAATTTTACCAGTTTTACACACAACCCAAACTTAACTAGTTTATACAGACCAGGTGGACAGACCAGATAGGGAGAGAAGCAAGATAGACCAGTCAGCCAGACATGACAGACCAACTAGTCTAGCGGTGTAGCTGCCTGCCTAGTCTATCTGTCTAGTTGCATCAATTTGTATACGAAACATAAATTAAATTAAAGCTCTCAGGTGAACAGCTAAACACGCAGTCAGCTAAATAGATAGACAGGTAGGTTTGTCTGCTTGGTAGACTATCCCAGCATGAAAGCCCACCCAATACACACTACAGCGAAGTTCAACTAGTCTCAGACATGTGGTGCAAAGATATACCAAGAAAAGCTCAGTAAACCTAAAAAAATTCTCAAGTCACAAACCGCAAAAGCTTCAGCCCAAGACACAAACGAAAAGCTTGATTGCGCAATATTATGAAATAGGTGGCCCGAACCAACATTGCTATACTACTATTCTTTTTCGCTATAAGTGTGGGTATACGCCGTATTAAAGGTTGGAAAGAAAGCTCGTTGTGTGTATGAAGTACGAAGGAGTCACGCGAATTTGTGTTCTAACCTTCGTTAGACCTTCATCTAGTTCAGCTCGTTGCTCAGAGTTGATTCTTCTAGATCGAAGGGTTAAACAACAAGACTATCGCTCGACAGTGACAGGCCCATTCTCATCCTAGAAAAGCCTACAAGTGAGGTCCCATGCTCTTTTCCATAGATGGCGTAGTACCCTATTACCTAGCCAATTACTGCTCTGTCGTCCTCCGTACTGCGTCCTAATATTTCACTGAATGCTTTACGAACGACACAGGAAGAAACGGCTTTAAGAGGACCAAATTACGTCCGAACCTCATGTACGTTGACTAAGGGCCTTCTCCATCAAGCTGCCGAATCAAAATAGCTACGCTGCACTGATGCATAGAGTTCCAAAGTCCTGCTGGCCGTCCTAGACTTGTTTCAATTTGATACTGCGGGATGAAACTCCTATGTATAACAAATCTGAACCCAGTCCATAATGCACCCGTTTATTTTGAACACAGAAGCATCATTCCAAAATCACTTCGCATTTCCACACGAGTCTACATCAATATAACTTGCGAGCACGAGTCCTTGTTTTATTATCCTTTTGCCAATCAATTACAGGAGGCGTAAAACTCCCAAATCAGCCGTCACCATTCAATTCAACTCATGGCGACATAATCGACGCATTTTGCGCGCGATAAAGCACACACGAAAAAACGAAATTCGTGGCGCGATTTTCCTAAATTGAAAAGGTTAAAAACTTTTGTTAACTTCCGTTCAAAATCCGTCAATTTCTGCATGACTGAGTCTTTGACGCCTTTTGTGCAGCTTTTGTTGATTGTTTCGCCAAATATAATTGCTTGTATACAAACACTTTTAACGCGATTCCTTCTAAACTAATTGCAACCGGCACAAAGGACGTCATAATTGCTGTCGGATTAAGTTTGTCGATTCAATGGATTCGAATGCACGAGAAACAATCGAACCGTTTTTGTTGTGGAGTCTCGAGATAATGTTCGAAAGTGCGCCAGGCTTTGTCTTTGTTAATTAACGACTTACAAGGGTCCACGGTTGCGGGCTTGCTCTCTTGCCGATTACAACCGCATTCTGGTCTCGCGGATCTTACCCCCCGTTTTGAATTTTTGATATTCTTAAAGTGGATTCACGCTGGGCTGGTCCTTTCAGACAAACATTGCCCAGATCAAAGGGTAATGGAGGTAGTCTTGAAGGTAGTTCGATCATTGTAAATATAGTTTCTTTCCGGGGAATCCTTTATTTCTCACTCGAGTCAGTTATGGCTCACAAAGGGTTCTAATGTTAGAAGTAGTTACCACCACGGCAGAGCAATAGAATGCACTTTTGTTTGATACGAGGTCAAAGAAATATAAAGAAACCACACGAAAATATTCCTTATAAATTCAAATTTATCCACAAATGGCTTATCTTTGAAAGGCTTCAATAATTTTATTTTGTGGGTTGAAAAGACCAGTAAATAGAAATTTGCTTCCGACTGTTCCTTTCTCTCAAGCAGACGTTAGACGTTAGTCGATAGACGTTGTCGGTGACCTCGTCCTCCCGAGATTTCAAGTGTTGTTGAATGTGTCACCCTCGTTGCTTTGCATGATCGATAGAAGCGATAACATAACAGACCAGACAGTAAGTAGCTCGTCATTTCATCGATGGATTTCCAATTTCTGTATTCCGATGAGAACAAATTTGGATCACTGCAACACCAGCCGACGTAATGTTTGGTACCATATCTCGTCTTCCAACATTATTTTTGACGGAGTCGACAAAATAGCACGTCGAGTTGGAACTCTTAAAAACCCAACGCCCAGCTTGAAGCCAACAGGCTCCACTCATCATAGTAAAAAGACTAGCACCTTTCTTCGGGCAGAGTTAGGCAGGGGTACGAACGGGATTTTGTGGAACGATGCGTTGCGAACCTGCTTGCGACCTTCCTTATATAGAGCGATTCAGTGCATGACCAACGAACGACAAACTACTCGTGACAGGATCATAGTATTAAGATCATAGCAATGGCATAAGTCAGCACCAAACGAAGTATATCAATCCGAATTGAGGCCGTATAAAATTCTTCACACCTGGAAGAAAATGTTGTGGCAATCTGGCGTTAAAGTCGTTGACACATAACATAACCAGTTCGTAACATAACCTGGCGCGAAAGATGAAAGTGATCCTTATCTTAGAATTTCGGCAATTTGTACCCATGTGCCCCTCGTTTGAAACCCAAGATGTGTGCCATGTACCTTTGCGAATAGCCTTATGAGTAAACCTGGGTATCAAAAACAAGTTCTTGCTTGCTACCATCTCTAAACTGCTGCCCATTATACATTAGAGTTCTCATGCAAATTGGGAGTTCCTGAGTACTGTTTAGAGATGGGGCCACTGTTCTATCTTAACTTTTATATCTTCCAGGATGATTCTTACATCTGAGACTGGTAAAAAGGTTTTTTGGATTACAGGTTACAATATTTGGCTCTGCCAAAAACATTCTTGCATCGCAAGATGCAGCCAATCCAATTCCATTTCGTTCGCTTGATTTGGTCGTCTACCCTTTTTTGGTTCATTTGAAATTCTGTCTTGCCAGCGGATTTTTAGGATACGACGTAGGTATCTGTTGATGAAAACTCTACGTCTCTTGTAGAGCTCACGTTATTTTTGAGGACCCTTCTGTGTTCTATTTTTCGACAGGTTGTGTCCGAGATCCAGTGTTGCTGGCTTCTTTGGACATAATCGATACTTGTTGCTGCTTTTATAATACTGTTTGTACTCCACAGCTCTCGTCAGAAACGGTTTGCTGGTTTAAGATTTTTTGCAGATTCACAGCAAATTCTTGCCTTTTAATGGTCTCCCACAGAAGGTTTACATTAAACCATGTTTATGGTTTATGGCGTCGCGTTGAACATTTCTGATATCGGTGATTTTGAGGCGAATAGTTGCTACTACCAAATGATGGTCACTTCCAGTATCTGCTCCTACAATCCTCTAGATTAGTTCTCCATCTGCGGCTGAGGTTCACTTGATCTATCTGGTTTCTCGTTTTACCATTGGGCAATACCCAGTTCTCCTTGTGTATCTTCTTGTGGCAAAAGTAAGTTCCCCCTACCATGACTTGGTGGGAGCTACAAAAGTCAACGAAAAGCTCATCATTGTTATTAGTCACTTGGCCTTGATTTCCAATTGTATGTTCAAGGCCGGTGTTGTTGGGGCCGATCTGTGCGTTTAAGTCACCCATCAAAACAATGATGTCTCCCCTGGAATAGAGCGAAAAACCTCATTCAGTCGCATATAGAACTCGTCTTTGATGTCATTTTCTGCGTCTTCAGTTGGAGCATAGTATTGGACTGCCGTAGTATTTCTTAATCTGATACGCAGGCGCAGCGTTAGAATCCTCTCAGGTGACCAACTAATAACGCTGGAGCCAACGTCACTCATACGCCTTTCAGTTTCCTTTCTCTCAGAATCGTAAGAAAGACTCACCTTTTGGATAGATATGCCATCTGGTCCCACATTGGACCATCTGGTCTCACTGAGTCCCATAACCTTGATTTTATACCGGTTCATCTAGTTGAGGACTTCATCCAGCCGGCCATCAGCAAGCAGTGTTCTCACATTCGATGATCCGATTCGTGTCCTGGTTCGAAAAGCAAAGGTCGTCGTCATGTTGTTCATTCGGTTCCGAGGCATTGTTTGCGGAATCGTAGCAATGGTAGTTTTTATAGGAGCGGGTTGCTAACCCTCAGACCAACCGGTTTAAAAATCTGTTTTGTGGCGCAGAGAACTCGCTATTTGACCGTCTTCCGTTAGCCGCGGGGAGATGAGATTACGACTTGCTAACACAGCTACTAGGTGTTCGTCTGCATTGATTCTTCTCGGGTTTTGATAGAAGTGACAAATCACGTCCCACCACTTTCCAAGGTCTTTGTTAGCCGTTCTCCCCCCAACAACACACATTTACAACATATTAAAATAATTAATTTCATCTAATTTTGCAAATATTTCCATAAGTTACGGCTTAAAACATCACAATTTATTTATTTTATTTGACAGCTGTCAACGCATGCTGAGGAAAGGGGAAATTTTAAATTTCCCTTTGTGCTAGATACTGTTCTCAATAATTATCGAAAACAAAAGTTTGAATAGAAGCTGTTCCAGGACAGAACAGATTAAAATAACGCAGCATACGTAATTAACTATCGCATGCTCGTTATAATTTCACAAAAAATACATAATGATATTGCACATCACTGTATCTAATAGAATTGTTGATGATCTGCAGACTGTACGGCATGATGAATGGGATCTGGAAAGTCAAAAAATATTGTTTTTCTTACCTTGTAAAGCACAAGTATTAAAATGTCAAATTTAGTACATAAAACCAATACTTTAGTACTTGTTAAATGAAGTTTATTACATAAGAGTAATAATTGCATGATCTCACCCACAGATGGAGCTATAATTAAATTTGTAGAATTATAAGTTTAAAAATTTGATTTTTTCTTGGACTTAGGGCTTGGACTGGAGTCTTTGGAAACAGATCTATTAAAAGGTTTCCTATCTGATTTTTTGGCACGATTGAAACTCTAGATTGTTTTTCCTAGGTCGTAGGGTCATTTGTCCTACCTCGAAATTATTCTGTTCGAAACCTTTAATCTTTAAGGTAAACAACTCCGACGTTTCACTACAATCACAAATGTCAAATACAAAGAAAAGGACTCACAGGACTTCAAATTCTCTAAACTTCTTCCAAATCACTAACTTTTGCCCTACGGACACCTTTCTACAAATTTCACGTGTCAATTCTGTCGGCTTTAAAGTGTGACATGAGAATTTCGGGAGCCGATTCGAGTCCCAACATTGACAAAGCACACATAGCTTCCGGGGTCCCTTCAATTTGCTCATTCAAATGACGCGCGGCATATTTAGATTAGGGAGGGAATTATTCCAGGCCAGGGGATTTCTACAATTGATTTCCAGCACTGCGAAGGGATGGTCCTGACGCAACCCGGTATCTGTGGGGTGGGCAACACACGCCAATTTCCTTTGATCGCTGCGCAATTTGAATTTATTAGCCTCGACATTCATGGCAGCACAAAGTTTTGCACGTTGGGAAAATACTGATTGATGGTGACGTTGTAGCTGTAGCTCTCCTCTGCAGAGCGATGAGCTGTGGAGCTGATCTATATTTTTTCTGTTTGCGGTTCACTTTTTTACAATGGTGGAGAGTCAATTTTTTTTAATTGCTTGTCTATAAGCTAAATTGCTTTGTTTCGTGATACTATTTCATAACTTTTCACGTTTTTTCTCCAAATTACAATCATTACTTATGCATTATTCATGCGAGATATGCAAAGCCATTCCGTCACATTTACTATGCACAATTTGCGAGCGAATGTTGTAATCAAAGGGAAAGTTTTTGCTGAATTATTTGTTAACATAATATCGACCTGAAAGTCAAACAGGGTTGCACCAGCAAGTTACTCGTCAACAAAAGGTGGACGATAAAGTTAAAAGTTTTGTTCTTTGGCACATGAACCCATTTCAAGTGTTAAGTATGTGTGAAAAAGTAGTTCTTAAACCGTGCGTTATCTACATAATTTGCTCGACTTGTGGAAGTTTTATTTCTGTCAGCAATAAAACTTCTGGAATTTTTTACTTGCGGTTAATGTTACAACCAGAATCACCAGTAAAAGTGACTCCAGATATTTCCCTGGCTATTGGACACAAGGCTTAAGAAATGAGCCGATCGGACTAATCTGATGTTAAAGAGAACCCCATTTTTAAGAAGACCTAAGGTAGTTTTGGAGGGTCGCTAGTTATATTTTGTTTAATTTAAGCTACCTATTAAGATAGTGTCGCCATCGTTGCTTGCTTTTTCTAAATCATTTTTTTTCAATGTACTATGTCGTTATGCAGAATCTGGGCCCTGTGCTGAAAGTCGAGTCGTGTAATGTGACAATTCGTTTGAGTTGAAGAAAGTGACGTTACGACTTTCAGCTCCGGGGCGAGATAATGGGTTGCTAAGTGGAGTTTATAGCCCCTGGACTGAAAGACGTAATGCGACTGAAACGTCACTTTCTTCAACTCGAACGTCGAACCAATTGCCACATTACACGACTCGACTTTCAGCACAGGGTCCTCTATGTAACATCGCGTTATCAATCGATTCATATCGGCGATTTCTTATATACATGGAATGAATTCATACTGTAGCTTGTTTCTTTCAGTATAAGGATGCAGCATCCATATACATATATACAACTTTGATGTAGTAATGAATTTTATCCATTCTTTCTTTTTTCAGCATCTCCTCGTTGTAACCCAGCGGTTTAATTCCACCAACAATGTCACCATCAATGCTGAGAAGTGGTTCAGAAGTTGATTTGCCAAGTTGAAATTACAATTTAAAAATATGCTAACAGCTATACAGGAGAGCATGGTCCATATACATACTCTGAATCTTTTAATGCAGTAATACACTCAGGTTTGTACGAAATTTGTATACCATTACATTTACATACATTTTTCTTTCTCCGTAGAACAAGACAAGATAATGAAAATAAGTTTGGTTCGTGCTTCAGTTGCATTGACTCACTAGAGAAACGCGCAATAGGAAAATTCCATGGTGGAATAACAAACTGTCGAAGTTGAGATGCGCCACGAAGAAGCTATTCAATGCAATCAAGAAGAGTGACAGCTGGGAGAGTTATAAAAGTTCGCTAACCACCTATAATACGGCGATCAGACGAGCAGAAAGAAACTGGAAGAATCTCTGCAAAGGTAACGAAGACATTCTAGACTCAGCAAAAATTCACAAAGCTTTAGTAAAGGACTCGTCGGATCTATTAAGAAAACCGATGCCTCTCTCACACAGTCTAGCGAACGCTACTTCTGATGGGAATCTAACAGCCCCACTTTTTATAGTGACCAAAGCTGCCAGGACAGAAACAAATAACCGTGTTTAATCACGAGACGATTAGATCGTTCAAACCATACAAGTCCTCTGGAAAAGACAGGATTTATCCCGTTCTGATATAAAAGGGCAGTGACCTAGTCACCCCTTAATTATCCAAAATATTCAGGGATTCCTTCGTACATGGTTACATCCTAGCTCTCTAGAGGAACGTCATCATAACATTTATACCCAAGCCAGGGCGTTTGGGTTACATCTCGGCTAAATTTTTTAGGCCAATAAATCTCTCGTTTTTCACCTTGAAGACAATGGGGAAAATTTTCGACAGGGTGATAAGGGAAAGTTATTTTTAGCGCCAAGTACTAAGCTCCTACCGGAATGCGTACAAGGCGGACAAGTCCACTGAGACAGCCCTGTATAATCTGGTGCTCAGGTTGGATTGCGCACTACTAAACAAAGGAGTTGCGCTACTGGGCTTCTTCAATGTCGTGGGAGGCTTTGCCAATTCATTGTTTGATACTGCAAATAGCTAGTTTCATTCGAATGTTGGCTTCCAACGATTGAGTCAACATCAATATCAGGCCGAACGAACGTGCCCAAATACGAAGATTGGACATTTTGCATTGGTCACCCGTAGTTCTAGTATCGGCCACACGATGTGTCCTACCATTTAGCGTCCAACGTTGGAGCACTTCCTTAGCATCGTGTAGAGCCGGCTTAAGTAGACGAAGTCTAAGTAGAACTTTCTGCCCCTGGATCGACTTTATGCTGAGAACTCGAAAACTAATGGTATTTCCTGTTGAGGAGTCTCTGGAGGGCACTATTGCAAAAGGATGTCCCCGGGGATGTTCTATCTCCACTTCTCTGCTCCCTTGTTGTAGATGGACTCCTAGAGCGACTTAACGGCCAAAACTTGTTCGTCCAGGCTATGCGTACGATGTCATCAACGTAGTAACAGCTAAAACAGAAGGCACCATGCCAAGGCGTCTACGGCTAAGTACTAGATCTGATCTCTAGATGGTGTGCCAGCGTAGGACTAAATGTCAATCCCGACAAAACGGTCATAGTTCCTTTTACTGGACTACACTCATAGCTAGAACTATTGGATTCTCAAAATAAGCCAAATTTTTAGGAGTGACACTAGTTGCCAAGCTCAACTGGAACCAGCACATGAACACTCTGATACGCAGGACGCGCTGATTCCTGTGGGCTTGCCGCAGAGATTGTGGATCCACATGGTATTTACGATGTTACGAAAGCGATGTACTGGATATACACCACCATCATTAGATCCATGGTAACTTACCGGGCTTTAGTTTCGTGGGACAGAACGAAGCTTAAGGGTTTTATAACTAATTTAAGCAAAATTCACTAAGGTCGTTAAGGTCCCGTAGGACTAAGGCATAGGGCTGGTGTCGCAGGACCCAATTCCAAGGTCTCGATTGCAATGGGTAAGTGGCCCTCTGTGGTCCACACTGAAATACATGCCTTTGCGACCTGCGCTAGACTCAACCTTGAGAAAAGGTTGAAAAGCGCCAACATTAAAATATTTTCTGATAGCCAACTGATTGCCAAGCTACCATCAAAACACTCTTATAAGATCCTTTGCCTTAAGGGGCACTATCACTTTAAACAACGCGGACCCAAGGCTATAGGCAGGTTATCTGACGGGCCATGTAGGACTGTTTCGCTAGTGAGGTACCCTGAGGTACCTGTTTCGCTGGAGAGGTAGACCTAATTGTTCCGCCGTGTTCATCACAAGGGTTGTCCCCTCCTTTCTTAAAAAAACTTAATTAGTTTGGGACTACCAACAAGCTCTTGTTGAGGTGGGCGTTTTCAAACAAGTTACCCTTGCCTGGGTCCTGGGTCACTAGGGTTTCTAAAGTAAATAACAGGCTAAATAGGGTTCTCGCGGCCAGGGAAAGAGACATTTAGTGTCTACAATAGTGGGTTAAGCAGCTTTTCAAGAAGTATGATTTGACACCAATATTTGATATAAATATAATGATGTTTTACACTAGTATTTGTATCATAGCAACTTATATTGTATTGCCAATGCTAAAAATCGGTGGGAATGATAATTGAAATGTGTTGGAATCTAGATTTGATTAGCAAATTGGCCACTTATTACCCATGACATCGAAATCGACAACCACATATTATAATGGCCGCATATTCGATAATTTACGAGTGATTTCAATATTACTAAAAGTTTATTTATTGATTTGCTGAAATATTTACTGGTCCACTGAAGCAGATCAATAATTACCAGCATAACTCTTCGAAATTTATTAATTGCCTATTAAAGCGCCCATAAATCACCTGGCTGCCTAATGAGGGAACTTAGTGACTTAATGGGTTATTGTGCTAAACAAATTTATATAAGACCGCGCTACAGCCTCTGGGAATTTGAATGGGGAATTGTGTAAAACTTTTAATTTCACCTCCTCCAAATTCCCAACCCGTAACCAGGCACAAGAGAGGTGAATTTCCCATTAAGCCCGCCAGTAATAATCCTTAACAAAACAAAGAATTTCAGTAGCACTCGGCTAATTGCATTCTATACAACTCCGAAATTAAAATCAGCTTCTGTTTGAGCTAGTAACAGCCACTGGTGAGGCGACGGCGCGTTGGAGGGAATTTGCACCCGAAATAATACCCGAAATGGGTTACCACCAGCAGTCCAAGGCCTCAAGGTGTGATGATGTACATTTAACGGCGATTATTGTCTGATTACTATAACAAGACAATAAAAATGCTGTCAAGGTAATTACCTGCTATTTATAGGCAACAGAACGCCTCCGTATGGAATAGTAGAGGTCCCCGCAAGTGTAACCCATCCAAAACAATGTGAAAGTGTTATTGAACACGCTTTTAGCCCAATCGCAGATTCGTTCCACACAGTTTTTGATTGATCTGCGATTGTCGTGATTTCAACATGGACGTTCTTTGTTTTTTTTTAAACGTCAAAGGCTATAAGAAAATTTGAAATCTAATTTTATGGCGTAATTGGGATGCCTCGTTAGGGTACCGCGGTCGTGTCAATGCCTAACAATGGAATCAGGTCAGATTGTGTTTGGTTTAATCGGTGTAAACGTAAGCGAGTACCACACGTCGTCGATGGTTCATTAACCAAACAAATCACGAGAAATTTGACGGAAGAAAAACATATTGACTGCAGTTGCCACACACGTTGCAGGTGCGATTATGGTTGATAATAAGTTTCTAGATTAATTGTTGGAGGTGTCGAAGAGGAATTTGGGGATTTAATTGGAAATTGGTTAAATGAAAGTAAGACTAACATTTGCCATCGCCAGAAGAATAGTATCCAGAGAGCGCTTTGTGGAATTTAAAATTATTCAAACAAAAATTTCAGTGCGGCATCTAGACCTTCGGGATTTCAACATTGAATAACTTTGACATTTCTTAGCTTTTTTTGACAAGTGAGCAAGATTTATTTATGGTATTCTCTACAATTCAGTTTTTGAATATTATATAGATTAAATGACCACCTCCATTCGATACGCAAAAAGTAGATCTTTTTTGGATTCTTTTTTACCCTGGTATGACATCTATATCTCTTCCTCTATCGATGATAAGGTCGCTATCTTGTCCTCCGTCATTCAGCCATTGTACCGCTAGTCATGCGTGGACTCAAAACTTCTTCTCCTTGTCCATCGTTCTCTTGCGAGATCCGGGATCTGATAGTCCAACGTAAATCTATGTACCGGCGCGTACCCGTAGAGCTAAACTTTGCAGTTAGTCAATTGAATAAAAAGTGCTTTGTAATCGCAACAACCTCAAAGTCAAAGCTGCTAAACGTCAGTTCTATGCTCCCAAGCTTAATCCTGACTTAGATTCAAAATAACTCTATCACTCATGTTTTTAACTATTGTCTCACCGCATCGGAAGTATGTGATTGCATTACCCAAAAGACTGCCTCCATCGGACTTTCGTCCTATTAGTCTCCCCTTTCTCGCCTAGTATTTTTTATCAATCTGGCTTTCGTAAATCGCACAGTTGTGAAACTGCTATGTTAAGGGCTACAACGAATCTTAGGACTGCGATTGATCAGGGTAATCTTGCATTATTAGCTCTACTCGACTTCTCTATGGCTTTTGACACCGTGATCCATCCAAGCATGTTGACCAAACTTAATCAACTTAACCATATCTCTTCCTCTGCTACGCGTCTTTTTTCCTCTCTTCTTTTTGGTTGATTTCAATGTGTTCGACACAGTGGTATGGCGTCCTCTCTTCTGTCGGTTCGTTTGGGTGTTCCTCAAGGCTCGGTATTAGGTCCTATTCTTTTTTCCTGTACATCAATGATCTTCCCTCTGTTATTGACGGCTGTTCTTTTCATAGGTATGTTGATGATCTACAGTTGTACAATATTTTCCTCCTAGTGATATTGTAACCCGTATTGCTGTTATGAATAATATTTTATCCCATATCAGGGAATATAGCGCTAATAATTTCCTCAAAATTTATCCTAGTAAATCCCAAGTATTGTTTATCAACCGGCGTCCTCTACCCTCTGAATATACGCCAAATCTATTCGTAGGTAATTTTCCTATTCCTGTCGTTGATTGTGTAACAGCTGTCTAAGATTTATGGTACCTTGTGTAAACTATGGCTATTCGCTGATTTGCTATCACCTTCTGTCCGTGCCAAGCTTGTGAAATCCCGCATTTTTCCTATGGCTCCCTTGTATATATTTCTCTTGAATCGTCGTGCCATGAACGATTCACTTGCACGATTGTCTGAGATCTGATCCGACTTGCAAAATTCACTACTGAGATATAGGCGCTTTCATTTTTTACTCTTAATGTCCTTACTACCTCTCTGACTTCCTTGTTCCCATGAAGTCCTTGAGGTCCTTCAAGTTTTCATCGTTCCTGAGTTGGTAGTTATTCCTTTCTTGTGCATGCGATTAGACCTTGGAATGGACTTCTTCTATCCATTCAAAAAATCAGCACAGCCACGACTTTCAGAAAGCAAGCATCTATTTTTCTGTCTTCTCTTCTAGCTTCACTTTAGTACTTTGTCCTATACTATTATTCTACTTTCCTTACTCTACCTATCTCTCTTGTCTTTTATTACTATTTCTCTGCAACCCTACAGTATCCTAACAATTATCTAAGAGGTCGTGGATTCCAACTTCACTACGATATTGGCCCCTGTGCTGAAAGTCGAGTCGTCACGACACGACAAGACGTTTAAGTTGAAAAAGTGACGTTTCAGTCGAATCACGAATTTCAGTGCAAGGGCCTAAACTCAACTTAGAATTTTGACTCTGTACTAAAAGTCGTAATTAGACTAAGACTAAAACACTTTCTTCGATTCAAACGACTCGTCATGGATGACGACTCGGCTTTCAGAACATGGGCCATTATTCTGTGCCTTTCTAGTATCTAATGGACATTCAGTGCATTTTAATTCGGCCTTCCATCGAATGCACAGTGGTTCAAAATGCCAAAAAACACGGCCAAACTTAGAAGGAATTGAGATAATTCTCTGCAATCTGATGAACGGAGGTGTTAGAGGTCGCTGATTACGAATCAGCTCAGTTTTACGAAAATGGCGGTCATTGAAAATAGATGTCTGAGGGTTTTTCAGGTTACAGATTTATAGTTTTACAAGTTTTTTTTTAATAAAAACAAAATGGCGGTCTTATAATGGCGACCAAAAATATTTGAAATTTTTTCCCCTGCATAGAACTTGGTTTGTTCGGCTTTTCGAGGCTGCAGATTTCGAATTTGACAATATGCTTTAGGAAAACAAAATGGCGACTAAAATATTTAATCCGTCACATTCGCATTACACACGGAGTCAATTGGATAAGAAATGCATGTTCAACCGTGGAGTGTTCTTTTTGCATTTTTCCGCTCTTTTTCGTTTTGTCCATTCACTGAAACTTGTAGAGGGAGAACCACCACCTTGGTTTGTTTCCATATTTATTTTCGAACTCAGAATCTGAGACCTCAAAAACCCCAGAAACCTATTTTCATTAAAAAATTATGATTTTTTTAACATTGATGGCCGCCATTTTGTTTTTTCAAAAACTGACTAGTAATCAGCGACTACGAAATCCCACGGTCACCAGATTTATAAAAATATCTCATTTCGCTCTAGTTTTGTCCGTTTTTTTGGCGTTTTGACGTTTTGTGGAATGAAGCGAAACCCATCTCAATGAATGTGGAAGTAGAATTGGACAAACTTTCATCAATTGTAATAAGCCCTTTAATTCTCTTGTTTTACTCTTTAGTAAAATTATATTATTTATAAAGACTTCTTCTTAGAACATTCCATGAATGTTGAAAATTACCTCTTGATTTTCAAGTCATTTTCATAGTAAAAAAAAGTGTTGGCAGACTACAAGAGTATTGAAAAATGCGCATTAATTTTTCATGCGAAACCATTATACCTTTGCAGGTTGTACTTGAAGTTCACTAAAGGAAAAAAACTGCTGATTCGTTATTTAAACCTCAATTTTTTCCATTTAATGCTAAAAAATAAGGAAAAAATTTCCTTTTTATTCCATAAGCTACAAAACCACAAGAAAGGGTTTTACCCGGAATTGATACAACAAAATTATATGTTGACGTCCTGTCGTCGGGCATTTTTCTCTTCATCCACCCCAAAATAATTGCACTAAAACAGTTCTTTTTTTTAACTCTATTAGAAATTGATCGTGTTCTATTGAAGCCAGGAAAAAAACGGATGGAATCAATATAAAAAGGAAGCATTTTTTAAGTCACAGAGGAGGGAAGTTAATATTTAAGCATTCGCTGGTACCTTGCACCACGTGAGGACGTCCATTTGCTCCTTTAGCAATTATCATAAATTATGAACAATATTTCGTCCTGAGAATAAGTCTGCGGCTTTAACAAGACAACTTCTGGGTTACTTCTGGCTACTCGATAATTACAGAATGGCGGAAAAAAATTGGAAACGGTGGACAGCGGAAAAAATGGGAAAATTATAGGTTTCCATTGCTGGATATGTTGGCTTCACTTATTTTTTTAGATATTGAGAGAAGTTTTTTAATTGGGGTGGTTTTTATTTTTCAAAAGGAAAGGGTTCAGGGTTTTGCATAGGCATTCAGTTTTTATCTAGGAGAAAGGCGTTTGTACTGGGATTCACTGTATAAGGTCATGCCAGTGAAGACATCCAATTGATTAATATTCATACACTTCAGTAAGGACTCCGATTGCATGGGTTTTACGTTTTGCTTCCTTCTTTGTTTTATAGGGCTAATGCGTCCACCCAAAGCCCTCTAGTCCATCAAGGCTACCTGCAGGTGAACTCTAACCACTTCACTCAGCAACGTTTTTGAGCTTGGCTGTGCTCCTTCAGTACCTGATGCGGCAGGATTTTCTTGGGGGACTCTATGAAACTGCAAATAACTTAGTTTAAAAAATCAACTCACGTACAGACTGCGCTATCTAGACCTTCGGTATTTCAACATTGAACAACTGTGACATTTTTTAGCCAATTTTGACAAATGTACACGATTCTGAAATGTCATTCAATATCATTTTAGCTATGAGTGACTACACACCGAAAGAACACGCTGAAATTGTAGCGTTTTACATTGAAAATAATCTTTCAATTGTGGAAACTTTTGCGTAAAAACACTTTGTGTCGAAAAATGGTGATTTGGAATGGCCTCCTCGTTCTTCAGATTTAACTGATGCTGGGCAATGTTTTTTTCTATATGTATGATAAAATCAAGCTTAGGAGTGACCCTTTGTACTACCAGTCTGTCAGTCTGTCTGTCGTTAAGGCCATGGTGCAATGTCTAGTAACAAGCTTGGTTTCAACTCTAAGGTATTGTACGAGTTCGGAAATACTGACTGCGAGAGATTATTCCACAGTTGAGTTGTTCTATTTATAAACGAACTTCCAGACCGTTTTGTGCGCGAAGGGTATGGGGATGTAGGGTATGCGGATAAGCCAAACGGGCTAGTCTTGTTTCCGAGGGAAATAGATGCGCGAAAGGTGCCATCACCAATGAGTTTGATGTCACGATTTTGCACCTTGTCGAGGGGAAGGTGATTTTTGGAGCGCTTGCTCAGATGTACGAATTGTATTCAAGGCGGGGCCGGATGTAGGATTTGCATCTCTTGAGAAAATCAAGGCATTGGGAGAGTTATTTGGCGTTTTGTAATATGTGATCATACTATCGCAGATCCTCCTATGATGTAAAAATTGAGTCAATCGTTACATGCTCTTCTTTCACTGAGATAGGAGGAATATGGGAGTTAGCTTTGGTGTAGATGAGGCAGTACTTCGTTTTGGTGGCGTTAAATTCAACATGATTCATGCCGCTCAAATCATGAATCAATTCGATATCCCGGTTTATCGAAATGGACATCAGTTCACAGTAGTGAAGACAAGGTCTGGCACGTGCTTGTCTTATATTGTCGAAGAAGTAAGAGTAAGGCAAAATACCGAGAGCAGATCATAGAATTGGAGAACATCGGCCGGAATGGCGTGATGGTTGGATTTGACGCCGTCAAATACTACCTTGGTTGAACGGCTAGAAACGAAGCTCTTAATCCAGTTTCTTAGAACTAAGTTTAAACCTATAGCATGGAGTTTGGTCAACAGAGCATGGTGTCAGATTCTGTCAAAGCTTTTGAAATATATAGAGCAGCCAGACCCGTTCGTATAATTTTGGTGACACAGAGAGCGCGGCGTAGCTCGCATTGGCACTATAGAAACACAAAACCCTTTCAGTGGCTTGAAAAAAGCGAATAAGACCCAACCAGTTACCTTTTCCATAGTGCCACACATACCCCGTTTATGACTAGGTTCAACCTAGTTTGAACCTGGGTTTAACCCAGTCATAAACGGATGTCGAGTTTAAACTCGGTCCACCCATCCCAACTCAGCTCTCCTACCTGTATCGAGTTGATATTTCGCCTTATATACGCGGGTTGAGTTGAAATTGGGTTGAAGTGACATTTGTTTTGTTTGTTTGCCATCCGTGAACCCCGCTTTCGGTGTTTTTTCTCGTACAGGAACAAAATGTTATTTCGTTTTGAATTTTTACGAATATGTAAATGAGAATTACAAACAAAAATTTGAGGTTATGTTTTGATATCAGTTCAACTCTATTTCAACCCGCAGCGAGCTCAACTCAACATCATATACGGTGGTCGAAATTTCAACTCAACCTCGACTCAACTTTTTAACCTAGTCATAAACGGGGTAATAGTTCTTTTAGGAGCTGTGGAAGGTGTGGTCCAAGATGGATATGGGGAAAAAAGCGTGTAGAAGAACCTGACGACAATTAACAGAAAGAATTACATCCTTCCCGGAAAGAACCCTTTAAGTAATCATAATAATCTGGTTTCACTTCATTAAAATCCGAAATCTTTCATGGTTCTAATTACTGCAAAGACGGATTACACTGTAACAGATCAATTCTCAAGTCACAAAATCCTCTTTAACCAGGGGAGACCTTGAGCAAGTCCCACATGTCACCCTTAAACCAAAATAGACCAAATCACTTCCACATATCCGATAGCGTCCTATCACTGCCGTTATCTGGTCCCATGGTGTCCGCATATGTAGGGTTGAGGAAGGAGTACGAAAGTATATTTTTAACCAGTACCGAGGAGATGCTTTGATTAATGGCCTCCCGTCTTAGATATCAGCGACATCGTAGTGTTGAGATCTCAATTTTGTTCGCACTCGGTCTTATTTATTGCTTGCGATGCCCAAGGACCGTCCCGGGGCGAAAAGGCGCGCAGGAAGGAGGGTGCCCAGATGATGAATAATTAAACGACAAAACCAGAAGGCGAACAGCTTCCATCAAAACCTTGTTCACACCACGTAAGGGACACACTCTAGACGCCCCAAACGCATCTTTCATCCGGGAATGTGGAACACTGCTCTTTCTCGGTTAGGTTAATTAGTAAATTGAGCGGTTCGAGTGTGGATATGAGCATGTCGCCTTCTCTGTCTTTTTTTTTGTTTTACCTTGCAGGGCTGCGTCTACAAGTGCGGTAAGTACCTCCACTCAAACGCAATAAATTTCACGAATTCAGATGACGTTATTTATTACGGGTAATAATATTTTATTACTGGATGAGAAGGGGACGCTAAAATAGAGATTTGTTTTCATTCGAGACTATTTTCTTGCATTTCAGGCTGGACATCGTTCGTGACTTTTGGTCATCAAGGAGGAGAGAGTGGTGCTAGATAGAGCTGTGGATGTTAATATCTAGAGTAAGGATCATAAAATTGTGTTCTGTTTATAGATCGGTGCACATTGGGCTTTATCACGTACTTTGTAGTAAGGACAAGGCATATTCTCTGCGTGTGTAAGTCAAGATATATAAAGTTTCATAAGTAATGAAAGTTATATTTTTTAGATTCAAAACTGCGGATCTTTCGAAATTTTTGATCTCTAGAATCAATATAAAAGCGAAGGACTACTTGCTGACGGATTTATCTCTAAATTTGGAAGGTAAGGTGTCTTTATACAATGTAGAAATCCGCTAAGAGAGGATTATTTAAGAGGTAGAAACAAGGCAAGAAACTTTGCATGGTAAGTACAGGCGTGTAAACTCGTAGTTGAACTTGTCGAGCCGAATCCCACCCAATCTCAAGTGGCAGAGAGGGGGCTCTCGGCAAATATCGCGTAATTTTTTGCTCAAGAAATAGTGTAAAATTTGCTAAAAATAACTGGGTAAAACATGTTTCTCTACTAAAGTCCCTCATTCAGTTACAGGTCGGCAGTAGCCTGTCAGACCAGGGCCTGCACTCCGAAACGATATGAAATAACGAGACCCGACAAAACTATATTTCATACTCCTGGAGACGATAATTTCGTACTGCCTTACATTTGTTATTTTTGACCTATTATTCCCAAAAATTAAAGCTATCAACAATTAATAACGAAGACGATTACAAATATGTCATCGTTTGTTTAGACGAAAGCGAGACGATATCGTCTTGCCATGTAGCATTTTAACAAAACGGTTTCGTTCTTATTTTGTTTCGTCTTCGGGGGTACAGGCCCAAGTCGGCCGGCACGACTAAGCTTGACTCAGTCTAACTGAGGGATAAGGTAGCCGCCTGATAGGTCGTGGCATGCGGGTGAAGTCATGACTCCCTACCGACACACAGGCGAAAACGACAGCTTAGCACAGCAGGTTATTAATTCAAGTGCAAAAATGTTCGTGGGCTCAACGAAAGCTTCAAGGCGGCTCCAGATTCACGCCGTGAACACCCGCGAACAAGCGCGAACGCCAGTGTGGATGGTTTTCACACCTATTTTGTGTTTTCACGCCTTGCTTTCCGTTCCCAAGGGAAACGACATGAATTCTTGCCCTAAATTCACGGCTCGAGAGTGAATAGTAGTTCAGATATTCAGGCAAGAGCTGACGATAAATACCGATTTTCTCAGCTTTCTTAATCTGAAAGCCTAATACGGTTAGCGGTTGGTTGGTGTATAATGGAGATACTTGACCTCAAGGCAAAAAGTTTCAGACCACGGCCTGCCGGCGTCCTGTGTGTAAATTGAGGCCTTAAGATATGGGTAAATCCTATACAAAAAATTTTGCTCGATTGTTGAGCCTCCACCGGCTAGCCAAACGCGCGACTCGGCGAATGCTGCAGAGTACGAGCCAAGTAACCCTGATCCGCGAAAAGGCTCTTAGTGAACTACAAGAAGACACACGCCGTAATGCGTTAATGAAATGCTTGTTGAGTGAGTGCTCACGTTTTGGTAGTTGTGGGTCTACTACAAGCGGATAAGCGGGTGGAATAGACGAGGGCAAGGAGTCCATATTATAAGTTATCTCAAATAAAATCTTGCTCCCAGTACCCCCTCCCCCACCCCTTCCTCACAAATGAACTTTTTACACGCCTTTTACTCCGAATTCTAATCAGCTGATGGCATTTTATCTTAATGTAAACAAAGCATTATATAATTTGACACTTAACTAACCCAATTTGACAATCGACGGACCCAGATTTTATGCGCGAGGACCTTTCCTGCAGTTCTATATTCTAAGCAAAGGCCCATCTTGCTTTATTTTAGTGTAAATTTTAAATTTTGAAAACTCTCACGTTAGATTAGGAGAGAGGGAAGGGGTCGAGCCAAATCTCAAGACATCTCACCAAGGGTGGAGGGGAGCCGAAAAATCGCAAAAAACACTTCACGTAATTTATGGACGACCCCTTAACTTCTGCTCCTCAGAAAATATTGTTTAAATCCCTACTAATATTTTAAATTCGATAAAAACTCTGCCTGTTACGCTTTCACGCCTAACCCGCTGAACCGATTTTTATGAAATTTAGTACAGAGATAGATAAGACCTTGAAGAAGGACATAGGCGATGAAAAAAGGTTTGAAGGGGTTGATATTGTTTTGAAATTGATTGAAAGAGACAGAGTAGCTCGAGCTCTCACTCTGCCTACACATTAATACAATCACAACATAATCCAAAAGCCAATTTTATTATATATAAGTATATACGTCACAATCATGTATTTCAAATCTTCGATTATATTTCTCAACGTTTTCCTACTTAGTAATGGTGTCTATATTATAGATCTCTATTTCTCATGGTTATAGGATTACACAGGAATTATGTATCATGAAGAACAATCGTTAACTAAATTAAATCTTATCATCCCCTACTAAGCAATAAACCACCAAAAATATCATTAACCATTGTCCACTGATTTGCCCAGATTGCTACCCCAGCATTATCACCATTCAATGACTTTAAAAAAAAGCAAACTCCCCTTACCCCCACCCACCGCAACATTGAAGAGGCCATAATCCCTCGGGTTTTGCTATCTTGAAAATTTGTCAATTCCATTGTCATGTTTACACAACCCCAAGCTCTGTGGCGCCTCATCCCTGCGCCGGGGGGTAGTGTTTTATTGTCGTAAGGGGTGCCGCAAAATTGAATGCGCAATTGAAACCCTGATCCTGTCTGATCCCTTTTAAAATATATACGGGAATCGAGTTCATTTGGTGGAAACATCCAGCCATAAGTTTCTCATTTAACTGAAACATCAACAGGAGGAGCAGGAGGGGGTGGCACTCGAAGGGTGATTTGCAATATAATCCCCTAATGCACTGTCATTTATTAATAGAATCTTCCGGCATATTGTGAGATTGTCGTTAATGAAAATTTATTACACACAAGTTTTTCTGCA
The DNA here is from genome assembly GCA_949987705.1 of Thereva unica. Classification (NCBI taxonomy): domain Eukaryota; kingdom Metazoa; phylum Arthropoda; class Insecta; order Diptera; family Therevidae; genus Thereva; species Thereva unica. The sequence continues at coordinate 111,540,266 of OX465284.1, forward strand.
ATTTATTTTCTAAGTCGTTGGGTGCTTTGTTTTCGGTATTGGAGGAGTATTTTCAAGGTTGTCCTTGAAGGGGGCGAGGGGTGCTGATGAGAGTTATACTGGTGCAGTGGTGAATGTAAGTCGTTCGTTCCGGTATTGAAAGGGGGAAAACATACGCACTCGTATGCATTCATTGAGAGTGGTTTAAGGCCACCGAAAATGTGTTATAAAATGCTTTCAGCACTATTTTGCAGGACAAGAAACGTGATGACAAAGGTTTGCTGGAATTGCTAGAAGAAAATGTCAATACTTGTACGAAACAAAAAGTACTGAAGCTTGTCCCGATAATGTCTTCTTCTTTCTTCTTTACGCTCCTTTAATCCCTCATGGGACATAGGGCGGAATCCGATTCGTAGCAATTTTGTATGAGAGCGGCTTGCTAACCCTCCGCCCAACCGCCTTTAAACTCTGTTTTGTGGCGCAAAGAGCTCGCCATACGCCCGTCTGCCGTTAGCTCCTTTCGAAGAAGTACCCCAGGGGCCCGAGAGGAGGTGGTATTAGGACTTGCTAACAGGTCTGCTAGGTGTTCGTCTGCAGAGACTCGGGTTTTGACAGAAGTGACAAATCGGGTGCCACCACCTTCCGTGGTCCTTGTTAGCCGTTCGCCCCCCCCCCCCCGATAATGTCTTAGTTGACACATATCCTTATCCAAAACCAAAGCACAAAGACGACAGTAGTTGAAATTTACATAGGTTGAGATTACCTGTTTAGGGCCTGATAGAGAAAAAAGAGAGGTTAAGACTACCATTTCAAAGATCCATAGCCGTCTTATAATGTGTGTATGGTTGTTAGCAGTACCCCGACCCGGTATAGGCCTTAGAGTTGAGATTCATGACAAACTTGTGATTGGGTTGTGACTTGTGAATACGGTGGATAACCTTTGCCGAGTTAACTTGTTCAACGCTGCTGCTCCCACTGACGCTGTGTATAGCAAGACTGGGCTAACCACCCTCGATACTTGGTTCGCCCATAATTCTATCTCATGGAGGCGTTGTCTTACTCCTATTTCATCCGCGATCCCTATCGCAATTGCCCTAACACATCATTATACATTGTGATCCACAATAGAGGGCCCAGGACGGATCCTTCCGGGACTCCGCATATTCTTCTGTACGCCGTCAATCTATCTTCCGATTCACAATGAAGTTGTCTACCTATTTTCCTTTTTCGGAGTTTAGGAGACGGGCTGCGTTTGTTAGACTACCCGGTCCCAACACGATTCGCCGGCACTGCAAAGATCTATGGATCGATTCTACGCCACGACATGATCCTTCATATTGTCGTTTCTCCCAATTCCTTTGATTTCACGTCGTTAGCAAGTTATCCTTGGTAAAGTCAATATTATTTTAGATTATTAATCTGGGTTAATGCGCATTTTAATGGAAAACCTTGTGAAATGATTTGGTAAGCGCTGGAAATCACAAAGCAGCTTACATTGAGAACGACCACCGTCTGAATATTTTAGTAAGTAATTTACATTAAATGTGCCGCCCTTGAGGAACGTCAAGGATTGTCAGCTTTATTTTAAATTGAAGTAGTCTTCCGAGCGTATATTTTATGTGCTTTTCGTATGTTTGTAAAAAATTAATACCATAATCTCTTCTGTTTCAAGCCAACGCAAGCATAATATTCGTTTTTACTTCAGATTTTCAGAATTGTCTTCTTTACTTAATGGCGAAATTTTCTAATATTTTCCACTAAACCAAAACAATTTAATACCACAGAACCCCCTCCCTCCCTCTACACACAGCCAACAAAAAAAAACTCCCTCTGGCATTTTCCCCCGCACATAACGACATTAATTCAAACCGACAACACAAGAAAAAAGTTAACGCTGCCTCGAATTGTCGACGGAATAATAAATGCAGCCGCCCCCCACCCCTGCACCCGGCACGAGCATAACAAAAAAATAGTAGAAATTGTCGAAGTCGAGTCCTTGATGCGGGGGTGGATTTAACAACCACAAAATCACTCCAACATATAACCTCCATGGAGATGCAAATTCAGGGATCGTGATGAGGCTCCCTTTCGGAGGACGTCAGTCTGCTCCTCTTTTGTTCGCTAACTGAGCCAAGTCGAACGGAATTTAGAGAGTTTCGAAAGCAATTGGGGCTGGCATTAAGGATAAGCACAGCAAGGACACGTCTCCGAGGGTTGTTATGGGCCGCCTCATTGCCTTTTGCCTTTTTATTACCGTGGCACTTTGCAGCCACAATCGACATTAATGACAGGCGCTTTTTCGTTGCACGCCCATTTCAATGGTGGAATACTTCTTAAGTAAACACTGATGAGCTGATGAGCGTTGCGATATTGCCGTTACGGACTTAATTGCTGGCGACGAAGTTTTTTTTAGTTATTTAAAGTTGAGTCTTGATTCCCCAGGAATGTTATTCGGAGCCGACTAAAGATTTGGACTATTTGGTTATTCTTTTGGAACAGACCTTCCAGTTATATTTTCTTAGTTTTTATATTAACCTAAATGTACCATTCTTCTTAAACGTTAGCTTTTTCTCCTGTTGGGTGTCTACAGCCCAATTCGAGCTAGGCTACAGCCCAAACCTTCAGCATTCTCCGCCCAAAGGTATTTCTGCTCCTTTTAGTAATGGGACAAGCTTTGTTTTCTCTATATTTAAAGAATCTCTTTCGTATGACCACTGAATGTCCGAAGGAAAGGCTCAGGACAGGGTTGCACGTTCCCTTTTTGACGAAAGGATTTGCCTGCTAATTTCCGTCGAATCCTTCAAGCCATGATATACGTTTCAGGATAACTCTGCTAGTGGGATGCGAGAGCATTTCACGAATCGATGCATCCATTTGTAACCTTTGATCCCACTATCCACGAATTTAATGGTTTTAGCACTGCTTGACTGTTCGAAATTATATCGATAATATATCGGTGTAAACACACTTGTTCCTGGAAAAGTAAAGAGGATTTTTGACACTTTCTATATGAACCTTCATCGAACCACCTACTTTGTGTCCATACTCCTCCCTCCCACCCTTGTACTGGTGAAAAGCTATACCTAAATTCGGTGTTTTATATGGAGAAGTGACTTGTTCTCTAATTCTTCTCTCCTTCTCGCCGCGAGTGTCGTTTTACAAAGTGGTCCCCCAACTTAGTACTAACCACGTCCAAAGCTGCTTTTTTTGCTCCGTTTAATCTAAAAACGTGTGAGCGTACCGTGCTTCGTTTGGACTATTACGTGCGTCTTTCATTGGTACGCACCTGTAGCGAGCTGCATTTGGAAAAGTAGGATTTTTACCTACCATGCCCGTTTTGGGTGCCATGCAGGCGTTTTGACGTCGTACGTGCGAAGGGTGAGTTTTTTTACTCGAATATAAAACTCGATTGTTTCAATGTTGTTCTATGCAGATAAACCAAACTTAGGAATGACTTCCTTTATACTACCAGCCCTTCATGTCGTTCAGGCTATGGTGCAAGGTGCAGTAGTAAGGTTAGTTTATAGGATAGAAGAATATACATTGATTATGCATATCGTATCGAAGGAAGCACTGCACAAAATCTTTTCAGCCAATTTGAGTATCTTTTTCCAACAGTCTGCAGCTAGGAGCCCATAATTTAAGGTACCTTTCACATTCTGCCGCACACAAAGCTGAAATTCTCTTAAGGGTAGTTAATAGTGAATGGTTGCGACTTTCTTAAACGCCGCTAGTAACTGAATCCTATCTGGATTTCAGGCAACAGCTCTCTACACCAGTCCGGAAACCTTGTCATATAACTCTTTTCTCAATATTGTGTTTCCAGTTCAGCTTAGGGTAGATTGTAACATCTCTTCAACATATGCGACCACTTTAGTTCCTTCTTTCTATATAGTTTCGTGCATCCATATTAGCAAGGGCCATAGTAGCGGGTACAGCATTTTTCCCTGTGGTGTGCCTCTACTAAGCCTCCAGCTTCCAAGATCCATTTGAATCTCTCTGTTTTGGAGCATTATACGTATCCATCGGGTTGGTGCTGCTTCCGCCCCCAACTCCTGGTGGGATCCTAGCATAGCTGTAGACACCTTCTATTCCTAGTCGATACTGTGTATTCTTTATAATATATGGAATGCTCATCAGTTCGGACCACTTCATTGAGCGCAGTTTCCGTGGAATTGACTTTGCAGTAGGCATGCTTTGATCTCTTAACAACTAAATAGAAGTCACACCTTTGATGTTAATATACCAACTATCTTGTATCTCTATAGAAACCTGCACCATTCTTTTTTAAGTTCCAATGAACGATCTAGAATTGCACTCGAACCTAGAGAAGATATCCCGGATATATGATGAAACGAATTCATATTCGATCTCGTTAACCAAATATCACAGTCTCTGGGGCTCTCAATATGCAAATTCCTTCCACAGTCACCAACAAGGGGTGGTCTGCTTGAGCACAACGAAGTCTGTCGAAGGCTGCTTTGAGCACAACCAAACCTAATGTTTCAAGAAATCTCCAATCTAAGCGTTCAAATTGAAATCTTGGAAAAGCAGACCTAAGTCGCAAATCTTGTAATGCTAAAATTTGTGGTTCTGGTTTGCTGTTACTTTATCAATAATAATGAAAGATCGACTACTAGTACATCGCGTTGGCGTACTGAATTGAAAAGACAGTAACTGGAAATAAAGGAATACGTCAGTGTCGAACTGGGTACTGTCAAACTGAGAAGTAAAGAAAAATCAAAAATTATTCTGTATTGCATGTTTCTGTATATATGAGCCGTTTTAGACAGTACGCTTCAGCGCATGTGCCTCACGAATGTTCGGAGATGAAGGGAGAAGGGAGGATGATGAGAGATACTACCCCACTTTCCCCTTTATCTAAACCCGCTCTATTGGATTGTAAAGTCTGAACTATATAATAGACATAGGTCGACGTAAGTATCTGTCCTACCACTGTCACCGTAAACCTTGACGTACAATCCGACATAATAATCGCAGTAAACATTTTTTGAATTTGAGTCTGAATACAACTAATATGCTACGATTTTGACAGTACAACGCTGTCAACTGGGCTCCAGTTCCCATAAAATGGCGGTTAACGAAAACTTAATACATGTCATGTGCGTTTATTATGGTCAATCATTCACTTTCGTTTTAAAGTTCTCGAAACCTGGGTATTGACGTTCGTTTTAAAATGTCTATTATAGTTCCGGCTTAACTATTTGCATAATATAAGCTAACATATACTAATTTAATATCTCCAATTTTATAACATACTAGCATAAAACCCGCGTGCCTTGCAACGCCTTTAAATAAAAACTGTTTATTATGTGCAATGTTTTCCTTCAAAAAAAAAAAAAAAGTCAGCTGTCATTATCCCTAAAAGGGTTTATTATAGTGCATATTTTTAATAAATATGGTAAACAAATTGCTGCGTATATCACCTCTGCTCAACAAATCTGCAAGTTTTGAAGCAGAAATGGGCATGTTTATGTCCCCCATTTCACTGCGTTAGGGAATGAATTTCGAAAAATTGCTTCTTAGTGAATGTCCACGTCATTATAGAGATGCACTGTCAAAATTAAAGCCCTTCAGCTCCAGCGGTTTGGGTTAACCCCATTTAACCCCCTTAGGGGATAAATTTCAAAAAATCGCTCCTAAGTGGATGTCCACGTCATTATAGGGATGCACGGTCAAAATTAAAGCCCTCCAGCTTCAGCGGTGTGGGTTAACCCCATTTCACACACTTAGGGGATGAATTTCGAAAAATCGCTTCTTAGTGGATGTCCACGTCATTAAAGGGACGCACTGTCAAAATTTCAGCCCTATAGCTGCAGCGGTTTGGGTAAACCCCATTTCACCCCCTTAGGGGATGAATTTCGAAAAATCGCTCTATAGTGGATGTCCACGCCATTATAGGGATGCACTGTCAAAATTTCAGCCCTATATCTATAGCGGTTTGGAAAAAACCCATTTCACCCCCTTAGGGGATGAATTTCGAAAAATCGCTTTATAGTGGATGTCCACGCCATTATAGGGATGCACTGTCAAAATTTCAGCCCTATAGCTATAGCGGTTTGGAAAAACCCCATTTCACCCCCTTAGGGGATGAATTTCGCAAAATCGCTTCTTAGTGGATGTCCACATCATTATAGGGATGCACTGTCAAAATTTCAGCCCTATAGCTCCAGCGGTTTGGGTAAACCCCATTTCACTCCCTTAGGGGATGAGTTTTGAAAAATCGCTTTAATAGTGGAAGACCACGCCATTATAGGGATGCACTGTCAAAATTACAGCCCTATAGCTTTAGCGGTTTGGGTAAACCCTATTTCACCCCCTTAGGGGATGAATTTCGAAAAATCGCTCTATATTTGATATCCACGCCATTATAGGGATGCTCTGTCAAAATTTCAGCCCTATATCTATAGCGGTTTGGAAAAACCCCATTTCACCCCCTTAAGGGATGAATTTCGAAAAATCGCTTTATAGTGGATGTCCACGCCATTATAGGGATGCACTGTCAAAATTTCAGCCCTATATCTATAGCGGTTTGGAAAAACCCCATTTCACCCCCTTAGGGGATGAATTTCGAAAAATCGCTTTATAGTGGATGTCCACGCCATTATAGGGATGCACTGTCAAAATTTCAGCCCTATGGCTATAGCGGTTTGGAAAAACCCCATTTCACCCCCTTAGGGGATGAATTTCGAAAAATCGCTTCTTAGTGGATGTCCACATCATTATAGGGATGCACTGTCAAAATTTCAGCCCTATAGCTCCAGCGGTTTGGGTAAACCCCATTTCACTCCCTTTTGGGATGAATTTCGAAAAATCTTTTTAATAGTGGATGACCACGCCATTATAGGGATGCACTGTCAAAATTACAGCCTTATAGCTCCAGCGGTTTGGAAAAAACCCATTTCACCCCCTTAGGGGATGAATTTCGAAAAATCGCTGTCCACGTCATTAAAGGGATGCACTGTCAAAATTTCAGCCCTATAGCTCCAGCGGTTTTGAGTTGACCCTATTTCACCCCCTTAGGGGATGAATTTCGAAAAATCGCTAGGGATGCACTGTCAAAAATTTTAGCCCTTTAGCTCTAGCGGTTTAGGTTGTGCGTTGTCTTTCAGTCAGTTACTTTTTATACAATAGAAAAAAAGTAAAGAAAATAAATCCCCTTACAACTTATTGAACCCCATTTCACCCCCTTCAACCCTTTTTTCTCCAAAAAAAAATAGCCTATGTCCGTCTCCAAGGTCTAAACTATGTCTGTTGCAAATTTCATCAAAATCGGTCCAGCGGTTTAGGCGTGAAAGCGTAACATACAGACAGACAGACAGACAGACAGACAGACAGACAGACAGAGTTACTTTCGCATTTATAATATTAGTAAGGATTAGTAAGGATTCTATTTTCATATAGACTCATGTACCGTGCTATGAGGCAAGCTAAGAAATTCATATTCTCTTTGAGCTTACTTAACCCGAATTCAGAGTGTCCTGATAAGGATATGCAAACACACACATATGCAAAACTCGGCTTAACTTGACTGGTTTTGTAGAGTTTACTTGGATTAAAAAAATCTTTACTAAACTCCATATACTCAGTAAACCCAGGGTAAATGTTCTAATTAAACCTAGCGTAACTATTCTAAGTAAACCTAGGGTAAACTCTGCTTGGGAATTTATTACCAGAGCTATCTTCATGCTGATCAGTAGCGCAAGTTCATCCCTTGGGTAAACAGCGTTTGAATGGGAGATATAAAAAATCTATTATAGATCGAAGTGTTTGAAAGTCACTGATGGCTTTTGGGGAAAAATAATGCATATTCTTAGAGGTCAAATCTGCTATTCGCTGCTAAGCACATCCCTTGACAACGTTTGGACCGTTTTGGCTTATTAGCCGAATAAAGCGCCAACTATAATGCACGTAAGAAACGCACGTCATCTGAACGCTCTTATGGAAATTAATGCTTTCGATCATATTGGATGTACATCGTACATCTTGTTTCGTTAAGTTTCGTTAAACGTAAGAATGCGAAAAGAACCGCGCTTAATCGAGCTTAATAATTTTATTTGAATATTCCAATTTATTCCGCTAGGGGCGCAAATGTCATTTGACAGCTGATTGCTAAATTGTGGATCGAGACTTTATTTTCAGTTGAATTGTAATTCTGTTGCAAGTTCTCGTAATAGCTTCATGAAATTAAGTAAGTTTTGTCTTTTTATCTCAAAGCACATCACACATTTCCAGTATTTAAGTAGTGTACTGCCAATAGAATTAATCTCGCAGGTAAAATTTGGTCATTGGCGTACTTCTGAATGTCCAATCTCTTCAAATTGAATATCCATGGCTACAATCGTTAATAGATACAATGATTATTCAGAAATACGTGTTACGTATTGAAATTTGGATATGACGACTGTTGGGTGTTAAGGTAAATATCCATTTTGGGGTTCTTCTTTGGTGTGCAAATATTGATGGCCTATTGGACAAAGTTCATTGAGTTTGATATCGTTTAGGAGGACCTTTCCATAAAAAAATTCTGTTTTTATTAGCAAACCAAAGTCCTCAAGTCGTCCTTAGCAGTCCAAGTTCTTCTACCCCATATCCAACCCACTAAAAACTACCATAAACAAAAATAAAATCAAAACACACCAAACGTGATTTGCACACATATATAATATATTTCTTTACAATGTACACAAGTTTTTTTATTTTGTTTTGTTTGTTCCAATTAATTTAAATTAATTCATTCACTTATACAATATTACAGTTATAATAATAATTAATAATAATAATTATTAAACTCTTAACACGAGTTTGCTTCTCTCTCTCTTTTTTTGTATCTCTTAAAAGATTTTTTTTTTTTTATTTAAAAACGATTCTCCAATAATTAACAACAAAATAAAAATTGTTCTTTGTTTATATATAAATATGTAAATTGGCTACGAACTAAAAGGAAAGTAAACGAAGAAACATGTTACACAAAGCTGACAAGAAAGAAACAGAGGAAAAAAGGACATTCTTGTGTGTCGTCTCCTTCAGAGGAAATACTTAGGGATAATCACATAAAAATAATAAAATATAGAGTAGAAATAATATAATTCGTAGGAAACTAAAGCGACATTTTTTTTTATTTACAAAAAAGCAGAAAAATAGAGTTTTGTTTTTTAATATATAGTCACACACCTGAGCGTTTGTTTTTTGCCATTTTTGTGACAAGTGACAATTGATTTTGTCATTTTTGTGGCAGGTGACAATTGATTTTGTCATTTTTGTGACATGTGACAATTGATTTTGTCATTTTTGTGACAAGTGACAATTAATTTCTGTTTTAGATTTTTCTCCTTCGAATGGTTTAATTGAAGTTAACTTTTTTTTAAATTTGCAATAATTAGTTAACAATAAAACGATAAAACTGGAAATGCTTGTATTTACAAAAATTGTTTTAGCTTTTTATTTTTTTGTTTTAAATTTATTTTCTAAGAGCGATTTTTAGTTGTGATTCTCTTTTCATTTGTTTATTTATTTATTTATTTTTTTTTTACAATTTATTATTAACAATTGCACGCGAGCACTTCACAGTACCTTTAATATTTTTTTGTGGAGGTATAAGGATGATTGTTGGTTCGGTATTTGGGTCTTCCATACTTGTATCGAACAGTTTACAGCTTTAAGTTTAGTTTAAAATAATAAGGATCTTTTAATCTGTCCTAGAAGTGTGCCTTCATTTTGTTTTTTGTTTTTTTTGTACAATTAGTCAAATATGTATGTATGTATATATTTTTGCTTGTAAAGCCGATTTACAAATGCGAGCGTGCGTGTGTGTGTATCCATTAATTTATTTTATTAAAAATATTTTTTTTCTTTCCATTTAAAACCTTCAAAATTTTTAATGTTATTCATAATATTTAAGTCTAATAAAAAAGAAAAAAACAAAAAAGGATAAAAATTAAAAAAACAACTAATGAAAGGACCCCGAGGATGGTGTGAATATTAGGGTCCCAATTTGTCCTCAAACTAGTCCCGGCTTGACATCCATATGATCCATGCCGGGGCTAGGAGCATGGTGATGATGGTGCTGCTGCTGCTGCTGTTGCGACTGCTGTTGCTGCTGCAGGACAGGAGATCCAATATGATGAGACATGCCCATTCCAGGATGTGTCGGAGTCCCTGGATGACTTTGGTGGTGATTTTCAGATTGATTTGTTTCTTCTGAATCACTGCACGACTCCGAAGAGCCTTTTTTGGTGCCACTCTGTGGTCCGCCATTGTGCGTCTTAACATGCTTCGCTAGGTGATCACTGCGCATGAATCTCTTATTACAAACTGGACAAGCGAACCGCTTCTCTCCGGTATGAGTTCTGAGGTGTCGCTGCAGCTCATCGGACCGAGTGAATCGCTTGCCGCAGAACAGCCAATTGCAGACGAACGGTCTTTCGCCGGTGTGCCACCTTAAGTGTGCCTTTAAGTGACTTGTCTTTCCGTAAACTTTTCCACAGCCAGGTATGTGACATGAGTGAATGTTCTTCTTTCGCAGATGAACTCCAGCTGGTCCTAGTCTCTCAGCTTCCTGACAGTTCGGGCAATCACAAGTTGCTCGCCCAGCATACCTTCGCTGTGATCTAGGAGACGGACTCTGTGGTGTGGCAGCCTGCCCTGGAGCTGATGCAGCAGTGGCATGTGGCAATCCAAAACCGCCGACTCCTTGACCCGGCAGCATACTTTTGTACGTGTCCTGAAGTAAATGCTGCCCAGATCCAAGCAAATGGGCAGTATTTGATAATGAATGTGTTAACGATGAATAGTCTGATCCTGCTGTTGCATAATTAGCCATTGTCGAGTGCATCCCTGCTCCACCCATGTCCAACCAGCTTCCGGCGGCGCTATGCATGTCCCACCAGCCAGAATTGACACCCTCTGTCTTATGAGTTGTGACTGCATTAAACGGCCAGTCATAGGGGTGTCTAGTATACACCGATCCAAATGTGGTCCCATCAACCTTTCCCAACAACCCTTGATGCATGTGCGGATTGTCGGCGATCGAGGGTGAGGATGTTGCGGTTGGGAAATATAGATCACCTCCATACGATGGTGTTGTTACCGAGCAGGATGATGTGATTGGACGGCTAAAATAAAACAAATAAACATTACTACCCGATTCCATTTTTTTGATAAACAAGAACTCACCTTGAACTTATGTTAACCATTGTATTGATTGTGCTAGAAGGCAGTGATCGCTGGACACTTGATATACCAGAAGATGATGTGGAAGATATGGCACATGGTGAGTGCTGACCAACAGATGTTGTAGGACTTTTCTTCCATGGGTGGAAACCTTTGCCAACTGCTGCATCAGCCAGTGGAGGCGGGGATTTACTTGATAATTTGTTACATTGCGCTGCTAGCATTGCTAATGGTGTTCCACGTAGGCTAGGATGATCCTAAAATAAATGGATTTTAATTAGTTTTTTCGTAATAATTTGCTGGATATAAAATGATATTCTAAAAGGTTTTCAATTAACCGAAAAATTTGTTTTCAGAGCGACTAAAATAATCGATGAATTTGGAAATAGAACGAAACAGGAACCGCTGTAATCCTAAACAAAATAGCATCGCCGCTGCAAACAAAAGTCGAAACCGCTGTAAAATCAATACGAGACAGAACAATGACGAGCACCATGGCACTAATATAAAAAGCCGGTGCGTGCCTGCGGAAGACAGATACTGGAAGAGTTGATTCCTCAGCCTGATGACTAGACAGCACCCTAAAGAGAGTTGATCCTATGGTATACAGACAAAACAACAAAGCCATGGGGAGTTGATCCAGTTGCACATCGAAAACTATCAGAACCCCGGTGAGTTAATCCGGTGATAAACCTACAGACCAAGAGCCGATAAGCCCCGGAGAGTTGATCCGGTGGTACACTGAGGAAGATAGACAATGGACTACCACTAACCAACCGGGTTACCATGGGAGCATTGATCCAGGGTAACCCGCTAACCCGGATTTGCTCTCCTTTCCTTTCCCTAGATAATTGTACTCAAATAATAGATAATTTCTGGTTAATACGTAATTCGGTCCCCCAACTAAGTACTAATCACGTGCAATGCTGATTGACCTACGCAATTAAACGAGAATCGTTCTACTGAGTATGCTAATGGCACCAAGATAATTGTTTGTTTTCTTCGTCCTATACAATTTCTTGAAGCTCCAATAAAGTGAGCGTACCGTGCTTCGTTTGGACTATTTCGTACGTCTTTTATTGATACGCGCCTGGCTACATTTAGAAAAATAGAATTTTTACTTAGGCCTATCGTGCCAGTTTTATCGTGGACGTCGACGGAGAGTCTTATATTTATTCAAGCGTATCGTGTTTGGTTTGGGTGCCAAGCAGGCTGATTGACGTCGTGCGCCCCTGTACCTGGCCAGGAGCGGACGAGTTTTAATTTTACTCGGACGTTCGTTTGCAAATTTTTAACTAATGATTAATAACAATTCCAGTTTCTCTGAAGTATGTATGATCTCCAATGTAGCTACGTTTTTTTCTCTTTCTTTACGTCGATACATCAATGTTAGGTAAAGCTTCTCTAACTTTTTCTAGCTGTCCAAATTGTAAGATTCAGAAAGGCCCTCAAATAGGCACTCATCCGGTGTAACTCAATGTAAGATAAAATTCACAAATGAATGCTCTTTATTGCCTTAATATACAATTTATACCCTATATTTCTAATAAATAAATTCGGACTCAAATTGTTTTTTTTTGTTTCAGTTAATCTACCTTACTATCGTAGCTGGAATGTGGGCTTTAATTTGTCAACGTGGCCGTTTATGCTGGGACGCTGCGTGTTTGATGCAGGATTGCTGCGTGGCTGCTGCGTTAAAATTGCTGAAAATCATTTACTAATTATGGAGGTTAACTGACCTCTGAATTTTGGATATACTGACTCAAGACGTCATTGAATTTGGAGAGAAATTAAGCAACTAACATCCATGGCGCCATCTATTAGTTTCCGGAGAGAAAGGATATTCGACTACACTGGTTTAGAAAATGGAAAGTTCTAGAACTTGGATAAAGAGGGCACTTGGATGTATGAATGCAGTGGCAACGGCATGGCATGCTTCCATGCGAGCGTACACACGACACGACAAGAGTCGGTTGCATAGGTGGTTTATAGAGAAGAGGGTGGTAGGGGACGATGGAATGGACACAATTTTCACTGCTCTCTTCCACCCCCTTCTCTATAAACTACTTTTCCAGCCGACTTTTGTCGTGTCGTGTGGAATTTGAAGTCAGTTTGGTTGAAAAAGCAATTGAAGTGTTCTAAAGTGATCAAAGTGACCTAAAGTGATCAAAGCGACCTAAAGTGATTAAAGTGACCTAAAGCGATTAGTGGTGATTAAATAGTGAATTAAAAAGCGATAAATAGAACTTAATAGTGTGAGATATTAAATTGCAAGTGACAATAGTGACCCCTTTTGTGTTTTAATATTGAATTGTGTTTGGTTTTTCATAAAAAAGTTTTTGTGTGGACATTTCAAAAGTGTATTCCTTAATTAATCCTACGAATCTGTTAAGCTGTAAAAACGTAATAGTATGTAAGAATTTCTTCTATAAATACGAAGGGGTTTTGTATAGAATTCAGTATTGTTCTATGCTCAGCGACTACAGGGTGCTTTTTTCGAGGACCACAATAGCATTTTAGACTCACTTCGTCATTTGTCACCATAAGTGACAACCACAATAAGGCTGAATATCACTTTGACTTTGCTCCCAATCGAAAATTATCACATTTCAAGGAAGGCATAACAGAAATTCGCTAAAGGAGCTGAAGGACATACCTCAATCACCCTCAATTTCATAATTTTTAAGAGTCCTTTCGAGAAATAACCTAGTTACTGCACTAAAATTTTAAAATCTACCATCGACGCGACTTTCATATACCACATTCACTGTTACTGTTGTTCCCCGCACTATGAGGCGATCATACGACTCATTTACTCCTTATACACTTTAACCGCTTCAGACAAAAAAATTAAAGATTTTTTAAAAGCTGGAATTAAGTCCGCCCTCGTTTGCGGCCATTTAAACCCGTAGCTGCAGAAAGATCTAAATTGTCGATCTTCGGTGTAAAACCTCCGAGAGCTCAATTTGTTTACTTTTACTTTATCCCAGATGTTAACGGGCCCAAAACTACTCCAGGCGATATCTTTATAGCCCATCTCTTTGTCACTCAATTAAGTTGAAAGAAACGAAAAAAAACCCTAAAAGACACAGAAGATCCCAAAAAACGGTTAAGACGACCACAAAGCAATTTTATAGACGAGAAACCAAGACAAGGCATATGTCGCCATTTTTCTGACCAATTTTCCCCGAAAATTGCTTTTCTCAATGGAGGTTGAAATGCCCCGGCCCCGACCGAAAAAAAATAGTTAAAGAACTTGAAGCGTTAAATAGTGTGCTGTCATGCCATTACTGTGACAGAACGATTCGAAATCTTCCTAAACTGTCCCGGGGATCGAGGCGCACACAAAAAGGCGAAGAAAAAGCGGAACAGAAATGCCAACGCCGGAGCGGAGGGATTATCGCGTGTAATTCCTCAATGCGGCTTCTTGTTCTTGGGATGGAACAATGCTAATGCAGGATAATTACCATTGTGCCTTCAGGTATTTGGGTCGGGACGACTATGGCCTAATCCCCCAAATAGCGTAAATAAATAAGCGGCCTATTCTCCGGCCACAAAGAGTGCATTATGGACCAACAATGACAACTCGGCCACGGCCACAAAGGGAGCTCTAAGCCCCGTCCTCTCAGAAGGGTTGTTGCACTTTTCCGTATATTTGTCCGATAATTCCGCATTTATTTGCTTAAGTCGAGTGCGATTAGGCGTAATCCCGAAACCTGCGGTGATAATCGCTGCAACATCATCGCCGAGACAATGGGCAGTAATCTCTGTACTCTCTTCGAGTGCGACCTTTGTGCGCGGGGCCAAAAGTGGTACCATAGCGCCCTCTCGCAGCCCAGAGCTGGTAAAAGAGCATCGATGGACCTTTTTTCAGCTCCGGCGTTTGTTTCCACTTTGTTACAGTTTTCGATATCAAATGGGTTCTCGTTATGGAAACCTTAATGGCACCGCATGGGGCCTCCCTGACTTCATTCAATGCGGCGCACCACCGCGGAGCACCACTTTCTACGCTCTACAACAGTTTCCACGTTTGCAACGCGAGTCGCGAGATACGACGGCGGGACAAAAACTTGTTTGAATACGTTATAGCGGTGTAAACGCCCTGTGGAAACCCGCGACGAATGTGGGAACATCACCGATGATAAATGAATTGTGGGTGGCAACGATGATGAATATGGAACGACCTTTCGAGCTCTGTGCCACGGCATCAATTGTCATGCGGCATGATACGTCGTTAAGACTTAAAAGCCATCAGAGACTTCGGGGGGATTTTTTTCGTGGTGAATTAATTATTGTCAGAGTTTAAGCATATTTTCGGGACTTCAGCGTCACACCCTCGGATTAGAGGGAGGAATGTTACGCAACTGTAAGGAAACTCATTGGTTAATGCTAAGTCGATAAATGAATGCTGATTGGAATTCATTTAATAGCGTAATCAGGGTAGAAGGGAATGACCTAGGTGCAATTTTCGAGTATTCGAGTACTTCTTTGTTTTGGGGTGTACCCGGAAGGACTGGATACTTCTTGCCATGATATAAATTTTTGTTTTGATTTTTGTAATTGTTGGCGTCTAGCAAGATGCACCATCTTCATAAATGTCCGTTCAACGCGAAAGTTAATTCGCTTCGGACTACTAAAAGAACTACTAATTCAGCACTAACTGTACATAGTAATCTTGTACTAAAACAAACCCAGCTCCTGGGAGAACGGTCTGGGATTATGGGAAAACTAACTACATCTTCTCAGATAATCAGGCTGTTCTGAAAGCCCTGCCCTCTTGCACAAACAGTCCTAGAACTACCTATGAATGTCGCAAATCTCTTAATAGTTCGGGACCTTCCTCGTATGGATGTCCGATCACCGAAATATAGAGGGAATTTGTAAAGTTGACGAATTGGCTAGGCAACTAGTTTTACACATGTGGCGCTCACAATCGAAAGCTCATCTCTGGTCCAGTACTCCTGCTGCTATACTACTAACGTCTGGCTGTTTTATCAATCGAATTGAGCTTAGCACTGTACATTGCACCATTATGTGACCAACTAGATGACGGACTGCTAATATAAAAGGCCATTCCTGAGCTTAGAACTGCCACATAAAAAGTTTATGAAGAATGCTTGTAAGACGAGTCTGACTACTTTTGTGCAGTCCTCAAAGTTCGTCGCTTATCAGAAAAAAATTGAAGCGTAGTTTAAGCCACTATCGACCTTAAATTCGCACTACGAAACCAGGTATAACCCAACACTCAATATTCAGCCAGTAACTACTCTACCTTTCCGCCGAAAACTATTAAAACAAGTCGCCAGAGTGAAAAAAAACTGTTCCCCCCCCACTTAAGTACCGAAATGATAAATGAAAAGCGATTTTCCACAAGGCAATCTCTTGACTTTAAATTTCCTGTGAAGTTTGCGCGTAATTGATTCAAGCCGATTCGCTGCGGTTCGGTGCCTTCCTAAGGAGTTGCACAAGCACCCTTCGCCGCCCTTCCGGCGGCCCTAAACAAAAGGGATGACAAACCCATTCGAACTAATTCATTTGCAAAACGCCGTGAAAAATCGTCTCAACCCCAGGCAGCTTGTTACAACACTGCCGGATGCCTTTTCCTGTGTGTGAGAGTCAAAACCTGAAGGATCCGAGATGCGCAAGGAGCACAGCGGCAAGAGAGAGGACGAAGCCGACTGTCTCCGGGAACATCATTTATTAACTTCGACACGGCAACTAAAGTGTCTGCAGAGTTACCCTCTCGCCGTGCAGTATGCAAACAAGCCGAACGCTGAAATCCCTGTAAGTGATGGCCGCGACTAATTGTTGTTGGGCCAGCGGAGCATATGGATCCGCCGTGCTGCTCCCCAGCAAGGACTCGGCACAGTTCGCGCAATGCCTTCTGCCATTTGCATTAACAAATCAATGGTTAAGCATATTTATTGCTGCACGTCCTGGCGCGGCTACTGGTTTTCGGACCGGCGGCTGACCCCAGCGGTGCACCGGGCTCCAGTGGCGATGGCCGGCTTCTTACTTCATTAATCAGAACCACCTCTGCTGGATCCGTTTGGGCTCCGTTCGCCAATTTGTTGCAGCGGCAGTGATTTGCATATCCAATTATAACCGCGAGCAGAGCACGCCAGGTGAGTGGGCCGCTGTCTGTTTGATGTACGAATGGCGATATTCGACCGTCATTGGAATGGATTTGCGTCAAGGATTACTGCGGTTTTTTCAAGAGAGAGTAATAAATAGAATACGGACGGGTTCACGAGAACAGACCAAGACCCAGCCCTGAATTAATTGGGAATTAATCATGTTTTCCCAATTAAGGTATCGCTCGGCAAGAAACGAACGCCGACAAAGACTTTGTCACTGCGGCATATTCCACGCAACAACGAACCACTGACAGCTCCCGCTGTGAAAATTACGATAACATAATAAGGCTAGGGACCACCGGCAACTAATATCACACACAGGTAATTATCTACGCCACAGTTTACCTGTTCATAAATTTGGCGAACTCGGCCGGCCGCGATCTTGTTATGGGGGCTAAAAACCCAATTTGCTGGGCTGTGGGGCGGCGGTGGGCACCTGTGTGAGATTCAGGTTTGCTGCAGCGCAAAGGACCTTACCTAGGCTGGCATAAATCAAATTGTGACATATCAAATCTCTCGACATCGGCTGTGTGTAAATTGATTACGGGCAACGGGGCCCAGATGAGAGATGGGAATTCCGGGCCAACACCGTCGCCGCCGTACGTGCTGGTTGGTGGCGGTGGTGGTGCCGCATCAAACAAACCCGATTTTCGATTAGTTCTGGCGTGTAGAATCGATCTATGAATTAATTACTCCGGGACTCGAATCTGATTTGTTTCTGGCCTAGTCCGCTGCAGGGCTGAAGCCGCATCACCGGCAGCAGGAGGTAACTTGCGGCGCTAGGGAATCCTTGTTGTTTTTCAATGCCTTAAATCTTTAGGACGGGATTTGTGGGCTCGATTCCTTGTGGCACAGTGTGTGCGGGGTTTAGTGCCGGCCTGGGAGAGTCGGCTTTGGCTGCTTAATGACTTCCTCTCCTTTTTTATGATTAAACACAAGTTGGAAAAGTTGCGGCCAAATGTGTTTCGGATGCCAGTAATAAGAATTCGGCACATAAATTATGAACGGGGTTCATAATTCCTGCGCCATTCAATTTTTTTGATGGAAGTTGGCGCGGATTTTTTTATTCGTTTATAGGATTAAAAAGTTTAATAAGAAACGGCGAAACGGGGGAAAAAAACGTTGAGATTAGGTTGAATTTAGAAGTTGAGATATTGACCTAAACATGCAACATTTGTTGTGTGTGTTCTATGACGCACCATAGAGGAAAAGTGAAGAGTTTCATGCGACGTATTTTTTACGTTCAATTTTAATCTGGATGAACAAAAAAAACTTTGAACTCGCACAAATAAGTCATCAATTCATTGTGTGCAGATTTAAATACAGTGTGCCAATTCAACATTTCATTTGACAGCTATGCAAAATCACCATTTCATTTGACAGCTGACAGAAAGAGACGAATATGAATGATTTGGAACAAGTTATAATGGCCAGTTTTACACGGGCGAACAACGAACCCACAAAAATTGCTGAAAACGTTCGTTTGTGGAGAAGACAGCGAGAGAGGGCGGTTGAATTGGCTTGTTTTTCATCATCCTCTCTCACCTGCTTCACTACAAACCAGGCTTGCACCAGATTTTTGTTGGTTGGTTGTGGGAAGGTGTAAAACTGGGCAATTTAGCATCGTAACACATTTATTACCATACACGTACATATTAGCCTTTGTTCGATTTCTATTAAAAAATCTCCTAAAAAATTTGGAAAATGTACTACATGGTGCGCCATCTAGACCTTCGGTATTTCAACATTGAATACCTCTGACATTTCTTAGCCAATCTCGACAAATGTACACGATTCTAAAACGTCATTCAGTACCATTTTAGCTATGAGTCAATACACACCGAAAGAGAGGTCTGAAATTTTAGAGCTTTACATTGAAACCAATCGTTGAATTGTGAAAATTGTGTGTGCTTATCGTAAAAAGTCAAGGTACTCATTTTATCAACATTGTATTCAAAATGTGATTTAAAATAAATGGTAGAGGGTATCCTAAATAAATCTTGCTCACTTGTCAAAGTCGGCTAAAAAATGTCAAAGTTATTCAGTGTTGAAATACCGAAGGTGTAGATGGCGCTGTCCATATAAAATGTCAGAAGAAATTTTGTGCAACATTGTCAACAGTTAACCCCGTCATCACAGCGTAAAATAAACACAAATAAATTTAACAAAAAAAAAAAACAATTTCCATCACAACCTGCACCAGCAATAAAAATTCCTTGTGTAAAAAAAAAGTTTTATCTCTCTTACGCCATCATTTCGAAAACAATTTTCTGCATGAATAACAAACAATGAACGGCGAAACTTTCACTTGCATATCGAAACGGGCATAGACGATACCATTTCAATTGTGACACCAGCGCCCTCCATCAGTGTATCCATCGGTTCGGCATCTGTCACCTGCGGCAACGAAAGCAGAACCAGTGGCATGCGGCGATGTATTGACACAAAATGCACGAAGCGCGGAATGCCAGCGAAGCTCATCCAACCCACTGTAAGCAAGTGCAGCCCGCAGAAAGTGCATTGTATAGTAGATACTTGCAGCAGGAGGTGGACGACAGAGAGGATAGGCCGTTCGTTCGCACAAGAGAATACTCGAAAATTTCGTCATGGTAAACGCACACGAATCGGGGCCCTGTTTATGGATCGTTCGCCGCCTACAGCCCATCGCTGGCCCAGGCCAGACCACAACACACACACACGCGCACTACTTCTTCCCCATTAAAGTTTCATTCTTAATGGCGCTGTGCCTGGCTTGTAAAATAAAAACATTTCGTGGCGTGCCATTCAATTGTGGCTTTTTTGCTTCTCAAGTTGGTATTACAAACATTTCATTGTGGGTTGTGGTTTTCCAGCTTTGCTCGTTCCATTAACCAGGAAAAATGCCCCCAACGCAAAGGCAACAAACCGTGAACCACGGCCAATTTACGCCGTGACGTGTATCACACAGTGTATTCCCCGGCACCCGTCACAGCGACTCAATCAAATATGGCGAATCCCGCCTGTCCACCTACCGAAATGGGTTCGTTTCGCACCGTTTTTTTTCACCTAAAATGCGGGCAAGTTACGAGGTCGAATGTTTGGTGACAGTTTCTGGCTGTTAGACTAGTTACTAATGAGCTCGGCTTGAGGAATGGCGCGCTCGCAAAAAACACGAAAAAACGGAAGACCTGCCCCAGGAAACTCATTAGGGCCATTAATCTCTGTAATGAATAGCCGGGAAAAATGCTTGATGTACAACATTACTTCCACTCCTTCATATATGAGAGCGAGAAAAATCGATTAAGGATTAAACGTCGTCGCATGGTGAAATTTCGCAACCACTTAGATATCCAGTATCCACCTAGCGGCAATTAGGGGCAATTATTCATGTCAGTCGTTGACGGGCAACCGAGTTTCCAAAACTTCGCTTCGCTCCAGCTGAAGTCACGAAAAAGCAAAGGAAAGGCTCAGAGCCGTGAAACCCTAAGCCTTCGTGAACAGGTAGACTGGAAATAATCTTTCAAGGGTCACATTCACACACAGATCTCATGAGGCATTCCCCCAGTTTCGTCGTATCGTTTCATTTCTGCATTGATCGCCAGCCGCAGCAGCGCTCCTTTTATTTAGTATTTCTCTAGGCGCAGGAAATCCTCTCTCAGTCCTCCAATATCCAGAAAATAATTCCCCATTATTCAATCCGTCATTCCGATCAAAAAAACCAAACAGAAAAAAGCAAACTAGAAAAGAAGAAGAATTAAATAAATTCCTGACAGTTACCGAACGGAGCCTTCGTGCGATCTGCCAGAATGGGCGAAGACGCGTTGTTACGTTTGTGTGTCGGCCCGGTGAAGTTTAGACATTTACGTCATGTAAACATGGCTTCTTGTCACTTCTTATCTCCGTTGAGTAATTAATGGTGAGATCACGAGAGAGTGTGATGCGATGAAGTGCACCTGAAGTTTCCCTGATGCTGGGCTTTTATTTATGGCTGGGCTCGTTGGATATTGATTTTCTTAACAGATGGCATTTTGTATCTGTGCTCATTGGGAATGAATACCGCGAGTTTATTTCATAATGTCAAGTGATGGCGGTTTGCGAAATTGTGAAGATGAAGAGTTTTGTGTGTTTTGGAGTTACGAAACGCTGTTTTGAGCTCCGGTAATTAATTTTCGAAAGATGGCGCCGACATAAAAATCATTTTGTAGGAGACGGCGTACAAGACATTGCCGGTGGTCTGAAGATTTGTTGTAAGTCGAAAAGTGTTAAGAGAATTCACTTCATTTGTATAATTTCAGAATTTTGGCGAAGCATCATTTAAACGGAACTTTGTCTTCTCTGATAGCCAAGTTTGGGACTTGCCCTTGCTGAGCCGGGCTTGGCGTTCTCAATCAAGTTACTCTTGGTTAGTTCTGGACCATCAGGACTTCAAAGGCAAGAAACAGGCGAACGCTGTCGATAGGCAGAGCTCTGACATTGTATTTATCAGTCCGGAACCGGGTATTGGTGTACCCACTTGTATAGGGCCCTTGGCGATCGCATTATGATGTAGCGAACGCTTGAGAACCTCACCCGTAGGCTTTGCCTTGAAGAAGATAAATACTACACTAAAAGTAAGAAGGAAGAACATTATGCAAAGCACTTATAAAACCGAATTGTCTTTTTTTTGCAGATTTCGGACGTGTATGCAGGTTGGCAACAGCCCTTGACAAAAGCTCTGTCAGTACTTTTGGACGATGTATACGCCATAGAGGAAGTGTTCGTGAATGTCCGTGACGTCAAACAATATAACGGAGCTATCATTTAATGGCAGTCCGCCATTAAGCGAAGGTGTCAAGAGCTGTATAACCAGCCAGTGGTTAAAGATAAAGTTGGTCGCAAACGGCCGTTCCCGATGCCCCAGCAAGGTCGGTGTGTAACAGTGTCTTAACTTGGTGAGTGGCTCTGCCAGGGCGGACTCATCTTTCCGCAATGGGAACAGAAATGGAGGCAAATACGTAAGAGGTGGAATTCACTCCCAAAATAAAGGAGATGCGAGGAGGAGCAGCTTGGAGGCTATCGATGGCGGCCTTTTTAGAAGAAGCAGCAAGGTCACCGCCAGCAAGGCTGGAAAAATTTGGATCTGATTCGGACCAGCTGCGAGGCTCGGAACGAGAGTAGTATCCTACTGCATTCATTGAGCGAACGCCAATACCGAAAAATGAAGACGCTTGCCAGAAACTGGGAGTTTGAATAAAAGAGGTTATGCCTGATTTTAGTGGCGCGTATCAAGGCGCAAGAAAAAGTTAGAGAAAAAACGGAAACTGACGGAGGCAGCTACAAAAACGGTCGCCATAGATGATCCCAATAACAAAGATCCTAAAATGGATGTCGTGGCGGTTGCAAAGCAGCGGAAGAAGGCCATAAGAACTCCGGAGATGCACAAGCACTTTAGGGAGCCCGGAGAGTCGAAAAAGGCCTCCACAGAAGAGAAAGCGGCGGTCGCCGCAAAGAAAAGACGAAAAATAACCAGAGAGAGCGCCCAGAGATGAAGTCCCTCGGAGAGGAACAATGGCCTGGAATAGGGGGCTGCCCGGACTAAGGTAGAGTGAAAGAAGAATTTAAAAAAGAAAAAGAAAACAACGCCACCGCGCAATAGCAAAAAACCGCCAAAAAAACCAAATGCGCTTATAACTGCGACAAGCGGAAAATCGTTTCCTATGGAAAGTCTGAACGGACACTTCCTTAACGGACCTTGGGCGCACTAGGTAACACGAATTAGGCGGATGCAGAAGGGAGATCTACTGTAAGAACTGTAGGCGGGCGAAAGTAAAGCAAACCTCTAACAGAAGGTCAAAACCTCGCTGGGAGGAGCTGCACATGTGAGAGCAAGCACCAACCGGGTGACATCGAGATAAGGGATTTGGACGAAATCACCTCCAAAGAAGAAGTGTACGAGGCACTGCTTAGCATAGCTTCAAATAGGATAGGATGTCTGCCGAATAGTGGAACGCACAGCAGCGAGGAGATCCTACAGGTACTGGGAGTTTGGGCACCAAGGGCAGTGCGGACTTATGCCTGAATTGTGGAGAGACCAAAGAACCACCTAGAACCACCTAGCCGAACTAGATGCAAAACCAGGCCATCAAACTCATTTGTGATAGCACCTTTTGCGGCGCCATACGTGAGCAATAGCTTTATATCTTTAAACGAGAGTATCGTTTTACCAATCGGTCCCCTAACTGATTACTAATCATGTCCAATGCTGCTTGACCTCCGCAATCGAACGAGAACCAACAAGATCCCCTGAAGCAAAGCAACAACAAAAATTAAAGCTTTTTATGAGCCAAACTAAAGCTTCTGAATACGCAAGGCACATTTTGGGAATGCCTCATTTCATTTTTAATGAGGTTTGACTCAGGGAATACCTCATTGCAGTATCGCTGATTTTTCTTTGTGTGTTGTGCTCGTGAGGAGTCTCAGGGGAAGGAGTCTCAGGAGTCGTGAGGAGTCTCAGTCTCAGGTGTCTTTCGGTATACCCCTTTTTTGTCACATGAGGTCCTTATGGGGAACCTACCAGGAAATCCTTCTTTCTGGGTGCCCCTCATTTTCCACATGCAGCGCACATGCTGCATGATACATACTCCCTTAAAGTGTTAGTCGGGTACTTCCCCTGCCTATTTAAAGCGAACTTGAAAAAAAGGGTTTCTTGATTAAGAAGCATGCTTCTTCGTGTATTTTTGGCCAAAGAGCTGCTTATAAACTTTTAAAGCTAACTATGGATTTTCGTGCTTAACTTTTTTTGTAGAAACGCTGACCACGACTTAAACTATTAAAAACTTAGCAAAAACAAGACCGTAACTGTTCGACCTTTAGTGGCTATACGTAAAAACGTCCTATTTTTGAACCTTTTAACTGAAAAAGGATTACGTAAAATTGCATCATCATCAATCAGCCACGATTTTATTTAACGACATCGGCTGGCAACCTTTCAAAATACTTTCAACTCCCCCACAACCGTCAAACTCGTCTTCATTACCATACCACAGGTGAGACTCTTCATAAATAATTCCCGCATTTTGCGCCGCAAAACTTTGTTGCAAAAGAACACGGTCAGCCCCCTCCGTTCGCCTGTCGCTATGCAATCTTTTCACTCCTTTTATGTTTGCTTAATCATGCTTTCGGCTGGACGACGACGTTAGGAGCCTGGCTTCGATTACGGCAAGAAGGTGCAAAGGTGGAAAGTCGCTTCCGAACCCTTTTTGGCTGTTTGGCATGTGGGTAGGGCTGCTGCGATTTTATTGGAAGCGGAATTTGATGCGCGGATATTGGTTGGGCTCGTATTGTGGTGGGTCTCTATGTAAAGACGCCATAGATTGGGCCTTGACATTCGGGACGTTGGAGCCAGTAATAACGAGCCGAAAACGATGAGGCAAGAGTTTCCCACACTTGCGTGCAAGTACCGTTTTAACATTCAAGCGCGCCCCGCCAGCGTTCAGGTTCTTCAATTAGCGCTCCGCTCCCAGTTATTAACTTCTCGTCAGTTTTAATTAAGCTCCTGCTTTCGAGACGGCCGAGGAGAGTTTGTTTTTCGGGGGCCTCCAGTTTTATTGTATGCAATGTGGTCAACTGCATCTCGGCCATCATCCTGCGCGGCGCTGCTGCTGGCCGGGATCCGTTTCGTCCAATTTCACCAAGAAGATGAGATATGTGGTGGTGCTGGTACGACTGCCGGGGCTTGTGTGCAGCCGGAAAGACCGGGTTCTCAGGAAGGTGAAAAATTTGGCAATCAATAAAAGCGTAAAAGACGCCCGATGGATGTTCTCGGTGGATGGGATCCGATTCCCTCATCAACGAGGTTTGATTACCTTTTTTCAGGCGGTGGAGGTGGTGGCGGCCGGGGGACACGGTAGGGCAGCATCTTCACCTTCGTACTACTTTTCTTGTGCCGGGCAGAGTCGTCGGGGTAGGAGCCGGTCGCAGTCCTTGACAATGCCTCGCTCGCTGGCAGCTTTTATAATGGGTGCTCCTTCGCCTTTTATTTTTTGCGGTTCAACTTAATTTAACAGAAAAGTCATTAGCGGAGTGCCCCGGCTTTGTCGAAGTTAATGGGCTTTTTGTCTCGGACGAGCTGAAATTTAACAGATAATTACAACGTGAGGATGTGTGTGCGAGTGTGCGTGTGAGGACCTGCCGGAGATCGGTGTATGTGGTTCGATTATGAAGAGAAACGAACGACGGTGGCGCGTGATTTGAAAACATGAATCCGAAAACAGTGTTTTTTGGGGTCATTTGATGGCCTGAGAAGTCCGTCGTCGTCGTTGCCCTTAAAAAGGATAACATAATCGAGCTGTTATTATTCTAATGACAGGCAGATGATCTGGGAATATAACGGCAAAGGGGGACATGACACATCGAAATTAATTGGATTCTTGGGGCCCGAAAGTGGGGTGAAATGCGCCTAATTAATTTCGGTTAATGACGGCATTTGCGGACCGATGAAATGAAATCCGAGCGGTCAACGCTGATTAGATTTACGTCATCATTAGTGTGGACAAACAAGCGTTTACTTACAGCCAGAGAGATAGAGAGAGTAAATTACCAGTTCCGATTAATTTAGCCGGATTGATTCGATCGCGCGGCGGCGCGGTGACTCTGCAGCCCAGGAGCTGTTGTGCAGGCACGTCGATAATTTTTAATGGAAGCAGAATAAAAGTCGGGTTTGAGTACATTTGGTCAATTACCCGATGGAATTCGTAATTACCCCAGAGAAACTCGTGATTAGCCGCAATTATCGATCAAAATACAATTAACATATTTGTAATGCAGCCGAGAAGTGTTGAGCGCCATGTCAGATCCAGGGACGACCGATGCACGTTACCTAACCGCGCACGGTTCCGGGTCAGGCTTCACATCTATGCGGACTTTCACCAATTTACCCGGGGTCTAAGCAAACACCACTTCTAGGGTTTCGGGTGTAGGTGAGTGTATTCCTTAAGAATGATCCATTGATCAAAATCCATTATGCAATTTTGAGAGAGAGCGGGAGATTTACATGCTCCGACGACGACGACTTAGAACTGGGTGGCCCGGGGCGTCCTCATCATTTATAACGCCTGGATTTCCATAGTCGTCTTTACTACACAAGGCGAGAGTCAGCTTTGGGATTAATCCGTATTGAGACCCGAAAATTAACTTGTTACTTTCCGTCGTCCGTCGTCCCCCCCTTCCCCAACCCTGACATCGTCATAGGGAATGGGAATTTTACAGTCTGACGACGGTGCATCATTAATAAAAATTAGAAATTCTTAAGCAGCCCTAATGGCGGCGAATAAACTCTGTTCCCGCGGGACGACTATGTATGCGCAAAGCAGGCAGAGCCAGACCTTTGTGACGTCCGTCGAAATTATCAAAAAAAAATTTAAAGTCGTTTTGTTGTTGTTCCTGTATTGGGGGCCCTCCACCTCTTGAACGAGTGCTAAAGTCATCGAGACCGCGACCGACGGATAGACCGCGTTGTGATATGGCATTCATCTTGGGCCTTGTGAACGAACAGAACCCCAAGTGCTAACAAAACGCCATTCGGCTATTCTCTTTGCGGTCGAATTTACTGCTGGCGCCACAGAGATGGGAGATTCTCACTCCTTCAGCTCCTTCCTCGCCGTGTGTGTGTATATAGAGTCGGAAATGATCTGTGATGATCTGCGCTGGAACTTCTTGACTTTTGTATTAATTTTTTTCTCTTATTCTTCAATATTTTTTCGGTGTAATTTTTTTTCTTCGTTCTTACACTTTCCCAAAACTAAAGGGAACGCGCATCAAGCATAAATGACTGACGTGTATACACCATAGGATATACCTGGGCCCAGACTTTTGATGATGTCGACGGAGGCTGGGTAACGCAACAGACGTAACCCTATACAGAGCGAGGTGCTTATGTTATGTGATCGTCCATTGTTCCATTATGATGCGGTTTCACCTTGTAAGCCTCACAATGTCGATGTAACCAAACAGGTAGACGCCGCCGCCACCGTCATATTTTGGATCGTTTAATAAAAATACTTAATACGGCGGCGGCGCGCGGGGATCAGTTTAAAAAGAGTTGAAAATATTACTTTGTAGCGCGGTTTTCGGGGGTCCCCCTATTGTATGGCGGACGATGGTGGAATGGCAGTTGGTGCACGTTAAGTATAAAATTCATTAAGAAAAGTGTGGGAAATGTTAAATTGTAAAGAGAGGGTCTTTTTAAGTAAAAGCTTGTAAATGGCTCGTGTACTAGATCGGTACTGAGAGGTGTGGAATTTCCAACTAAAATTATTGAGAGCTAAGCGATCTAGCCGATGAGAACAAAGTGGTATACAAGAGTATGTGCCAATATTTTGGTTTCTGTACCATGTCTGTTAATGATCACCAAACTGATCCTCGTTGATCACGTAAAAAGCTGCTTTCGTGTAAATGGGAGGATTCCAAAGAACTAATTTACCATGGCTGCGATCTCTTTCGGTGAATCGGTAAACGAATGCTAAGTTGGCCAAAATGCCTTCGGCCAATGCCTTAGGGATCACCGTAACATAGGTCTTGAGCATAGTAAGAACGTCGTCGCTATGCGTACCAAGTTTACGCGTATGAGTGATTACAGAGCCACCCGTGGTATCCGTTTATGGAGTTGGTCACAACTAAATAGATTCTGGTCTGGTGATCGTACGAGTCGGTCAGTCGGTTGAACCGGTCATCTCCAAAGAATGGATGACTCAAGGATACCAAAAAAAGCCCTGTACCTACTACCAGATGGCAAAAGACCAGTTGGCAAACCACGGTCAAGGTGGGAAGACAATGTTAAGGCCGATGCAGCAAAACTGCTCAACACAAGAAACTGGGAGGAAGCTGCGGAGCAGAGAGACGTCTGGAGAAAGAAGATTATGGAGGCCAAGGCTCGAATTGGGCTGTAGAGCCATCTAAGAAGAAGATCGTACCAGTCGTCAACTTCGATTCGAACCTCTAAATTCTTTGTATGCTGTTCCAAAAGCACGACACACCGCAGAAAAGCTCTGTGTTTCCACACAATTCAGTCTTCTTATAGAAAATGTTAACGCGAAGAATACAAAAAGCTCAAAAGACGGAAGGCAGATAGAAACAGGAAGGGTAGTCAAAGACTCTCACATGAAAACTAGAACAATATACTGCAAGGACCAAGATCGCAATCTGATCGTCGATACCATAGGTATTTCGGAGCGTTTAAGCGAAGTAGTATAGCTAGAGCGGTACCAAGCAACCTATTTCACAATATTGAGCTTTTGGTTTGTGCTTAGGGTTGAAAGCGTGCGCCACCTGTGTTGAACTAGGGTGAACATTTCGAAGCCCATCGATATGAAGGCAACTACAGATTCGATCTCCAGTCGGAAAGCTCCCATAGCATGAACAGTACCTCGGCCAGACAATTGGAGGCTCTGTGTAAAAATTCAACAAGAGCCCTCAGGGGGTGTATACAAATTGTTCTTATTATGATTATTGAAAACTCCAAGCCGCTACAAAATCGGGGAGTGTTGGGCCCCACCATTTAGGACACATCAACCTCTAGCCTCCAAAATATCCCAGACCCACCATTGCGAATTTCAATTAGTTCCACATCGATGGCGCACCCTTTCAACCCAAGACACAAATCGCAAAGTCGGCGGCTGGAACGCATCTGTCCTATCTCTTCTTTAACTTAGCGCCAAAAAAGTACAATGGACCAAAATTATATCCAAATATTGATTTACGTAGGAATGGAATCGAACCACAGAACTCTGGAATGGTAGTCGGACGTCTTATAGTCTCGATACACTACAATCTAATTACGATGAATACATCAATCAATCTAATGACATTTAATTATTCGAACCATGAACATCTGGGAATCTTCTTTGAAACCAGTTTTGATTCAACTTCATCTCCTCGCGGCATTCAACCACACCAAAAGTCACAGGACATCGTAGATTAGGGTATCGAATTATTTACTTTCGTACTCTCAATGCGCATGGAAAACGTGATTTGCAGTTAATCAGCTAATTTTCAAGATATACGCTTGAACGTACTTTCATGTGAATAAGTGTAATGCCTTATTTATTACCCTTTTATTACTCTTTTATTACCCTTGGTAATTTTTTTCGTTGGCAAGATACAATTACGGACTATGGCCAAGAAAGGCTAGATGACGAAATCAGGCGATGGAAATAGAATTGGACTGGCCACAAGTTGCGATGTGAGAACTAGAATCGAGTCACATAGGCCCATGATTGGAATCTGCAAGAAGCCCGTCGAGTTGGAATAACAAAAACAACGTGAAGCCACACACAGACCTTATTAGCCGAGACCACAACAATTGGAGATCCTGAACAGAGCTAAGAGATGTCAGACAAAACAAAGTGCGTTGGAGGGTAACTGTTTCGTCCTATCTCCCATGAAAGATTCAAGTTGCATAAGAGGAAGAATAAAAATCCAACTGGATACTCCGACGAAGTTAAGCAGCTTTGCATGCGGCAAGTACTTAATTGGGGGAGCGGATATTGCCAGTAGCTCTGTTTAGGGGATGGAATCATCAAGGTGGTCCAATTCAGTATACCTTGACATTTTCAACTTTTGATAGTCTTGTTAATTTTCTAAAGCAAACATGTTTTGTAAATAGCGCCCGGTAGAGGTATTCACGCTCTCGCTACAGGAATGAACTTCTATAAATGCATCCGCATCGTCAGAGACCATTAAATACACGAGAGTCCTTCTAAGAAGCGGTCCCCCAACTAAGTATTTACCATGTCCGATGCTGCTTGACCTACGCAATCGGACGAGAACTGGTCTACTGCGTATGCTAATGGCACCCTTTATTGTCGCCAAGGTAATTGCACGTTTTCTTCGTCCTATGCAATTTTGTAAAGTCACAATTTAACTCCCTTTACTGTAAGAGAGTGTACGCGTACCTACCGTGCTCCGTTTGAATTATTCCATGCGTGTTTTATTGGTTCGTGCCTGTACGGGCTGCATTTGGAAAAGTAGAATTTTTACTTAGGCGTACCGTGCCTGTTTCGGGTGCCATGCAGGTATTTTGACACCATTCGTGCCTGCTGCAGGCTAGGGATAGCCCATTCGTGCCTGCTGCAGGCTACGAGCAGACGAGTGCTATTTTTACTCGGAAAACCAAATAAATTTAGTACCAGGTTGAGATCTACAATAGTCCTATGTCACGATAAACGTTCCTAAACGTCCTATGAAGGTAAATAGATTCTACTCTCGAAGGAATGCATAAGACCTGCAATCCTCACTTTAATACGGATTTGGCTTTTAAACTCTCCTAAAGCCTAACATGCAAATGTATTTTTCCAAAACTACATCCATCAAAACCGCATTCACACAGGCAATCGCCAGCTCTCGATCGATTAGGCCGCATTCACCTCACGAGTTGTACCCTTGAAAACGATTCTAATTCAATTACTTCGCACGCACCTATTGCACTCTCAGAAATTATAGTGAACTTGGCTGAACCGCGCCGCAACGGGGGGAGCGTGAAAGGCGGCGGCGGCCCATTCCAACTGCAGCTGAGTCACTCCGCCACGAAGGTGCTCCATTTTAATATCAATTTGTGAATAAATGCACGATCGATGATGCCTAATAGGCCCACTAGATTCCCAGTCCATCCTGGTTCATTAGAGGCACACAAAACAACGACACAGACAGATAATAGCCGACTAACTGTACACACACGGCCGTGGCGCATAGGTGCGCTTTTATCAATTAGCCGCGTAGCTGCTATATCAATCGACGACTTCTCAAGCACCGCGCACGGCAAGGAATGTGTGTGCTGCTGGTGCCGAGTGCTGAGTGCTGCATGTGCTCTATTCTGCAGGTGAACTTCTTTCACTCAGGTGGAAAGCGCCCGAGTCGTGATTCGAGGCAATAAAACAAACAGCCGCGAACCACCACTTTACTTACTGCCATTGCAGCAGCAGCGGCAGTTTGGATTCTTCTTCTTCTGCTTTTTTTCCTGGTTTCATTTAATGAAATTAATTGGGCAGCCACAGCCCCAATCGTAGGCCGAGCAGCCACATAGCATTGCAATTGTAGACTCCTGGCTCTGGGACTACGGATGCTTCGGAGCGAACGAACACCCACTTGCCAGGTAAATTGGCTTCCAGTTTTCTCTTTTGGTTCCACGACCACGAAAAACTCATTGCATCGATTTGTAATTACACTGTGGCGCACACAGAGAGCGCCTCTTCTGTCCGCTTTCAGTGGAAAACGGTTAATTCCAGGTGAACAGCATCGAACTCACCTGAACTGAACGCCTTTTAATCGAAGTCAATTCTATGAGTAACTCTGTCCAGGCACGGAGCCCGGCTGCCAGCCTCAACTTTCAACGATTCTGAGCTAAACTGGTGCCTCTATTATTAGCCGAGGTAATTGCTAGGCGCAATCAAATATCTCCCGTTGACGTACAAATCGCCCCTGAATACCCCCTCCCCTCTCGCCCGACATGCCGCAATTAGCATTCCCAAATATGCAAAGTAATTGAACGATCAAGTGATTCTGCTCCATTTAATGTTCTTCAGTTGGTACTCATCGGCTTCGTTCAGGCGAAATGCATTTCCTGTGAACTGAGATTAAAATTGTGCTTTTGTTGAGGGCATTATTTTTGGCCCACACTGTTATATTTTATCAAAGAAAAACGCTATCAATAGAAACAAAACGTCAAAAAGTTGAAGGAATTTCGCCATTATGCAACGCCGCCACCTATTAACGAACCTCAGAATCTGCGCAAATTTGCATTTTCGAGCGCGCTTAATTACTACTGCTTTAATTACTGGTGACAACCTTCGGATTTAGTAGCTGTGCACTCACCAAGCTCGTTTGTTTGTGACATCGATTTCCATTTTGTAGTCGATGATTGGCTAGAAAGTTTAGAATTTAGTACAAAGTAGAAGCAGATGGAATCTCAAGGAATACAGCTGACCTGGCGATCTCAATTTGCTGTAACGAGTAACTCACCTTGTTTCTGATCGCACTTCGGTCGTTTTTTTTGTCGTTTTTATCTTGACAGAAATTGTTTTATTGTGAAATTGGAGATTATAGAAACTAAGCTCTACACCGCAATTTTGATCATTCCTTAGCTACCTTAAAACCCCACTTTCATTGAAATCGGAACATAATTGGCAAATGCAACCATATGCGGCCATTTTGAATTTCTGTCATATTTCGGCGGCCATTTTGAATTTCTATCATATTTCGGCGTCCACTTTGAATTTCTGTCATACTTCGGCGGCCATTTTGAATTTCTGTCATATTTCGGCGGCCATTTTGAAATTTAAAAATCGAGGTGCTCTATGAGAGACCCCCACGGACCTTTATTTCACACGTACGTACAGAAAATTTCTTTTATTAATATATACCGAGTTTCCATGGGAGTCGGGTTAAGTTGTGGTTGAGTTACCATTTCTGCCTTCCACCTTCCTCCATATTTTTCCGCGGCATTTTCGCTTTTTGTACCTTGGTCAGTGTGTCGCTTTTAATTGCGTGCATGAACTCAGTTCAACCTACCAATTTTTGTTGAGCTGAGCAGAGTTGCATTTTTTCAAAGAAAACTCTAACTCTGTTTGCTTGCATGACTTATAACTCGAGTCCAACTCTGGGGTGGTAGCACGTAAGTTGTTTCAATCGACCTCTTCACTTACTACCCCTGACCCCTGATTGAACTCTTATTGGAACTCAGTAATAGATGGAAGATAGAACATATATACAGAATATTGCAACATTCGTTGTGTAAGGTGTAATTAACCATGGCTTCACCGGCCAAACTACGAAAGTTCGTGCAAAATTTGTGAACAGAAATACAGAAGTTTAAAATAACCTCAGTTCGCGTACAATTTCCATATATTCAACTCAGGATAAACAAACCTCAGTTCGCCCAACTGAACTCGAACTGAAGTTAAACGGAAAAGATTGCTCAAAAGAGAGTAATTAACTGTGCTATTTCTGTGGGGTTTTCCATTTCTAACTTCTAGCGAAAAAGCAACAACAATTTCAAGCATTAACTGAACATGAACTGGACTCTAGTAGGTGAACTTACGTATGTGGATTGAACTGAACATTATTGAACTTACATCGGTGAATCCGGGGCATTAGGCCGGGCGACCACTGAAGTGGTCTGGCAGTGGCGAGGTTTTGGCTTGTCATGTGGAAACAAAGTGGTGCAACCTCTCCGCCACCATTCAACTGTCGCACCACTTTGTTTCTGCGTCGAAACTGCCACGTCACTGTCACACCACTTCAGTGGGCGCTCGGCTTTAGACGGCATTAACGAAATGATTGACCTATACTCGAAACTGAATTCTTAACTCAATCAAATCTTAACTTAACTCAACTTTTTACTATAAACTGAAACCTTCCCTCTACTCTCAACTCAATTCAACTAAACTCGTATCGGATCTTTTAACTTATAGCAACTCTTAACTCAACTTAAGTCAACTCTAGTAAGCTTAATTCAAATCAACTCAGTTCTTAACTCAACCCTTAACCCAACTATTTAAAATATACTAACTCAACTTAACTCAACTCAACTCGTCGGTCAAAGGAAGGACGAAAACCCATGCCGCGGAATGGATTCGAACTTTGGGCCTCCGAGATGATAGTCGGGCACCTTAACCTAGACCTTGACATAGTTTGAAGGATAGAAAAGTATAGGATAGGCTTTGAGGCGCCTGGTTGCGATTAAACAGATGTAGATGTACGTTAGAAGTTTGAAATCGGAAATTCTGACTTGTAAACTTTTACGAAAATAGTCGAGTAATTGCGGCGTAATATTGTCATGCAGGCTGGAGGTCGTTAATATCAGGCACGCGAACAGCCATTTTGCCAGGACTGCCAAATTCCTGCGATGTCTCAATGAATCGATGGAAGCGCCTAGTTGTGCACACATCAAGCTTGAAACATATTTTATTTCGATTATCTTTTCAATATTAACTCATGCAACTACCTTCTACCCAATTATGTTTGTGTAGCAAGCAACTTTATAGACTCTGACTTCATGCCGGCTGAGGGTTCTTCAACCCAAATGCAAAAAATACCCGCAGACACAATCACTTAAGGCCAACATAAAACAGCAATTAAAACCGCCACAAAACCTTTCGTACCTTCCTCAAAAATGGTGTCGATTTCAAGCGTGAAACTACCCAGCAACAAAATGGATAAAAACTTAAATAATTTGCGACAATCGCATGCGAGCAGCCATCACCGATGCAGGTACAAAACGCACGATACTTAAAATGTGAAAATAATCCACGAGAATCCATCAACTCACGGCAACAACAACAACAAAAAGTCCACGTGCATGAATGGTAGCTGTGCTGCGGCCTTAAATACCGCTCGGCTACACCTTTTGGCTAGATACACTAGAAACTATCGCCTTTGCCGCAGCACTAAAGCGCTGCGCTCTAGACTAATGGGAGCTGAGGAGGGCCGAGCTCGCTCCATCGGCGGCTCGGTCGGCCCGGCTGCAGTTGAGTTGTCCGAATGGAAATTATCGGGGCAACTTGATTTGATGCAGATTTTTCGCTCTGAGCCATGCGCACACGGACGACCTTACACAAACCAGGTACGAAAAGCACCGCGAACTCATGTCCAACCTGCATTTAACCGATCACAACGCATCGCCAGCGAGGATCGCTTTTGCAGAGAGCACCTCGAAGCCCGGCTGGAACATGTGTCGGCGCACTGCGCACGATTCAGTTTCTGCGCGACGTCGTGATGGTTTTATTTCGTTGAACGCATTTAGCGAGTGCAGCGCTAGCCCCCAGTCAGGGGAGCCCTGAATATTTTAATAATTTACCGCGCGGTGTAGGCAGCGCGGCCGGGATCGATGGTGATACCGCGATGCGATCAATGAGATTTGAATTAATTTCTCGTAAATTGTTAGCAACAGCCATAGGGCACTCGGGTCCGCATCGAGGACCTCCGATCGGGTTTTGGCTGTTCAACGATCGGCAGGAGAGAGAAAAACGTCGCAGTACCAAGGGGGAGAATGCACTGGGGTGCAACGGCGGCGGCGGTGGGTTATCGTGAGCTCAAAACTGCCGGAAGGATACCGCGGCGGTGAGATTTCGCTGACAAGCTGATGCACCGATCCCAGCGGACCCAAATCACTCGCGCTTAGCCACACTGAGTCTCGTTGTTCTGCATTCCATAAGGCCGTAAACGTTTAGGGCCCCTCATAACGACGACATCCTTGTCCCTACATAGTTGCGCCGCCAATAAACCGCTCCGAAAACAAACAGCCGCCGTATTAACAGCAATAAAGGCCATTTAATTGTCCGTTCAACGCTGAATGTGTTGTTGAACGATAATGACGATAATAAAATCCCAATTCGGCAGAACTGCTTGTGGTCGTCATTATTCAATTCGTCTGAAAATTAAATAGTTTACGGCTCCGAATTCGGCCGCGACATGCAACCTGCAGGGTCGGCGGGTGGATGCCTCTCATACAGAAAAGGTGCGTGCCCCGCCAAGGCACAGACGCGCCTAGACTGGACACGAGACATTGTTGCAATCACGGCTATTAAGCGTCCTACATCCGAGCCACTGACACTGACCTAACAACGGCCAATTTTGATTGAATGACATACGTCCGACGACGACGACTCGGTTTAGGGGTGTTTAAGAGCGAACGAGATGGGAACGGGCCTTGTTCATGTCCGTGGATGTAAATTGCCGGCCCGAGGCGATCAATCTGATATTTTACTGTTTTCGGGATTTTGGATTTTTTGTTGATGTTTTCGGGCTGCTTAAGTGATATCTGGTCGGACGGCATCGGGATTGGAGTGTTTATTATTGGTATTAACGCAGGAGAACACGCCGTGAGAACTCTATTACAGCAAATAGTTGCGCTACTTGTTTTGGAGTTTAGAAGAGTTTGGGTGTTAATAAGGTGTTTACTGAAACTCAAACATAGAAAACCCTAAATAAGATAAGATAAGTGACGTAAGAGCGAGTGGTTGCAGCTTTCCTAGCTTTTGTTGTAAGTGGGTATCGGTTCCAAGGAGTGACACTGCCACAACTTGGACTAACTATACTGTTAGCAGCCCCCTACTTTATATGTCTAGATCAAACTATCGTTTTACCAAGCGGTCCCCCAACTAAGTACTAACCATATATAATGCTGCTTGACCTACGCAATCCAATGAAAACTGGTCTATTCTGTATGCTAATGGCATCCTTTATGGACACCAAGCTAATAGCACGTTTTCTTCGTCCTAAACTATTTTTTAAACCCCAATTTTTTCCCCTTTTAATCTAAGAAAGTATGAGCATACCATGCCTTGTTTGGACTGACATATTCTTGATCATAGAGATACATGCCTTCTCTCGTGCGTAAGACTATTGAGATCATCCCCACTATCATCCACGCAACTATAGATTACCTGGTCCTGTACGCGCAAAGCACGCGAAGGACGCTTAGTCCGTATGCGGCCCTACACTTTCTGTTGTTAGCTGTCGTGTTCAATGTTGCTGCAGGACTGAGCTAACCACACTCGCCACCAGGAGGTCACGACTCGGCCTAGAGACACGATGTTGGGCAGCAAATTTGGGAGTGCTACAGAAATAGCGGACGCTTGACCCGCCATATCCTCCAAGTGTCCTTTAAAAGCCTAGCCTGTCTTCGATCATCACTGCAAGGCACCTTAGGGTAGGCCGTGACTGATAATACTTACGGAAAGTAGTTTTCACCGTGTGCATCACGCTTCAGTTTAGTTCTCAGTGAGCGTTAGTCCGCCGCTTTCAGGTCACGATTTAATCTCGCAGATTACTTGGTCCCCATGTAAATCCATCTCATTGAGGCGTCGTCCTACGAGCACAACCGTATGTGATCCGCGATACCGAACGCAACTGCTCCATTTTGGTACGCGATGCCTCAACACATCATTATACATTGTAATCCACAGAAGAGGGCCCAGGACAGATCCCTGCGGAACCCCACCTGCACTGTACGGTGTGATATGATCATGCTGTCCTAGTCTGTTGCCAAAACGGAGACATCGTTATATATATATACAACTTCCATCTTTCTCAAACACACCGAGTAAAGTTTGGAGGGAATTAGACTACCATATCTCAAGTGGGACATAATTAAAGCAATCACAAGCATTTTTCGGATACATATGCGGTGTGAGAAGGCTAGAGCTATCCCATAGTTGATGTAGGCACCCATAAATTTTTTTAAAGAACTCGACTCGTCCCTCTCCATCCATCCAATGGCGCTACAGCCCAAATCGAGCCTTGGCCTCCTCAAGGGCATTTCTCCAATTTTGACGGTCCCTTGCAGCAAGTCTCCAGTTCCGGATGTTGAGCATTGACTCTGCGTCAGCCGTCACAGAGTCTATCCATCTCCTCCTGGGTCTACCTACTGGCCTACTTCCCGAAATTTCTGATGCCATAAGCCGTTTTGGGATGCGATTGTCCTCCATTCTGATCACGTGGCCGGCTAGTCTCAATCTGTTGATTTTTATTAAAGTTGAGAGTTGTGGGTCGTCAAAAATTTCATACAACTCGTTGTTGTATCTTCTTCGCCATATTCCATCCTCTCTGATTGGGCCTATTATGCATCTGAGAATTTTCCTCTCGAACCTGTTGACTCGTTCCTCTATGTCCTGGGTCATAGTCCAAGTCTCGCTACCATAACACAGTACTGGTCGTATTACTGTTTTGTAGAGTGAGAGTTTCGTTTTCCTGTGCACAAATCTTGAGTGCAGGATTTGTTTTTGGGCATAAAAGGCTCTATTAGCCAGTAGTATTCGTCTGGTTATTTCTTCTTTTTCTTCGTTTCTTTTTGTGATAGTAGACCCAAGGTAGACTGTTTTATCGACTACTTCTAGGTTATGTTCGTCGATGGTTATATTTCTTCCCATTCTAAATCGTCCTGCTCTGGATTGTTGCATAACCTTCGTTTTTTCTTCGTTAATCTTCAGGCCTATGTCCTTTGCCGCCTCTTTTAATTCGACATAGACTTCTTTTGCTGCCAAAAAGGACCTTCCCACGATGTTTACGTCATCCGCATATCCAAGTAATTGTACCGACTGGGTGGCTATTGATGCACTTCTCTGGACTGACGTTTTCCTTATCACCCATTCTAGGGCCAGGTTGAAAAGCAAAGACTCGTCCCTCTACACCAACTAAATTTAGCATTAAACTTGGCATATAAGTGAATAGACGTGTTCTTAACGGCAAAAGGAAGGTCATTAATGTAAATGCTAAATAGCAAGGGACCTAGAATAGAGCCTTGTGGAACAACATAGCGTAGAAACGTGGGCTTAGGGAATTTATCCAGAATTTTAACGATTTGTGAACGACCAGATAAATAGCTTAGAAATAATTTCACAGCAGTAGAACCAAGACTACAATTACAACCTAATTTCTGTAAGAGCTTTACGTGATCAACTGAATCAAATGCTTTCGAGAAGTCTGGTAAGGACAAGAAAGTTACTTTACTGTTGTCCAAGGCATCATAGATATCAGAAGAGACTTTTAATAGTGTCGTTTCACAACTGTGGCCATATCTAAAGCTAGATTGCCATTTAAAAAGAATAAGAATAACTGTCACAAATGTCCCAAAAGTTGTGGACTCTCTTCTAAATCGTTTTCAAACGTTGTTTTGATGTTGTATTATGTAGGAAACGATTTACTTCTACTAAAAACGACTAGAACGATGCCTCAATGGACTTTGAAATAGGGCATTACAATTAAGGAGTTACAAAATCTTTTTGGGACAGCGTTTTTATGTATCACACTCACAAACAATGTCTAAAATTGTTGAATATTGAAAAGTTCCTCCTCTGACGTCGAATTCATTCCTTTGACGTCGAGTTACAACTTTAATATCACTGAAAAAGTCAGTTTACCACTGTCCCAAAAACTGTCCCAAAACCTATACCCACAAACATTTCAATAAAATCGCATTAATTTTGCAGCGTGTTGTGTCATACCGGCAGCACTTAACTACGCACAGTTGTTGATAAAGCAAACCAAGGAGTTCATGCACCTCCAAGGTGCAATTACAAGACTAGTGATAATAGCCGCACTGCGCCCGTGTACGTACAAAGGCTCCCTTTTGATCAATCGACTCACACCTCGACCGGCCGCAGAAGACTCGCGTGTTGCATTAATAATTAAGCAGCAATTAAAGTGAGGAATGATGAATTCTGCATTTCCATAATGCCTCCGCGTCACAGTTTTATTGTTTATGATTTTATTAATTAATAATAATAAACACAAGTTTGAGTTTAGCTCAGTGGGGTAGAAAGAGAGGGGAGGGAAATTGGGTTATCTTGAATGGTTTCGATTTTGGATTGAGCCCCACCGAAAAAGAATTCCATTAACTCTTGCAAGCCATTGAGAAATTCGATTGGTTTTCGATAGGACTTGTCACCAGACCGCGCGTCTGGCATTCCCGGATCCCATTGAAATCGGATTTGACAAATAAATAACACGAAAGTGTCCCATTAAAGAAAATCTTCGAATTCCGCCGCGGAGCTGAATGGAAATTCCCCATCAGGACTAGGCTGTGATGGCGACGAAGGGTGCAAGCAGGGCGTCAGATTGCAGCACCACACGGTCCTGTTGATTCACACACCATCAGCCCCGACATTCCATGACGGTCCCGAATGCATCTCTCCGCGCAGCATCCCCCAGTGCCGGGGTACCAGAGCGAGCACCGGCGGAGCCCCGGCCTCTGCTATGCCGGAGTTAATTTATTTTGACAGAGGCATCTCGAATTTGTCAACAAGGAATCCAGGGGCCGGGCGCGTTTCCCCGGGTATAATTAATTCGTTTTGTATGGTGAGTGTCAAATGCCCCCGAACGGGGGCTTGGGTTTCACACAGCCGCCCGGGGGCCGGGGGAGCGGCTGTATGGCGCAGAGATGTCTGCATCTGGTTAATCTGACACCCTCATTTACGGGAACTTTGAGCCCGGCCAACAACAAAGGCGAGGGCGGCAATCATGTGACACAGAGGCTCTCTCTCGCTCGCTGGTTAATGAGCATAATGACGGGCTGATTTGATCAAAATTTGATACTCTTGGTTGGCGCTAGTTAGCTCTGCTGGCCGTGCAGAGGGGGCTAATAACGATGACACCGATTCTGATGGTCGTCGTCGTGCTGATGGTGCGGATGGTGTGTGCTGTGTCGTGTCGTCTGCTCGTTGACTAATTTGTCATCAATGGAAATAAACACGACAATCTCCCTCTGCTGGCCCGGGCGACAATGATGGTCGGGTCGGTAGCACCCACACCCCCGCGCCGCACTTGGGCTGCGGGACAAAGTGCCTGGTCACTGGGCTGGACAGAACACACGAAATTGCTATAATTAATTCGGTCTTTTAGGGATGCGTTTTTAATTTTACGTAGTCAAGGGGTGTGGAAGGCAGGAATTAAAGTGTAATTAAGTCGGCCTTTGTTTTAAGAGCGAGACTTATCGCACAAGTTAAGGAATTGCCGAAATTTTGAATTTTCCATGGAGTTATTAAGAGACAACGCCAGCAGAACGAAGTTGCGAATTTCTTTTCTTCTCTATTGCGTGCTGTCCTACTCTCTTGTTATTCTTGTACTTAAACGCAAGTCTCACATGATTCCGAATCAGATAGTAATCTTCCTTGGTGTAAATTAGTGCATAACTAGTCTGGCTGCAGCCATTTACATTGGGAATGGCGTGTAGGTGTAAAATAGTTCATCTATCTGACTTGAACCATCTTTGAATTAAAATAATCCTTCGTAGCCTGCAGTATTCACTATTCTCTATTCACCGTACAGAAATCCTACTATTATTAACAAAGCCTCCACTTCATCATTCGTTGATATCTTCGAACAGATCTCCCAACACTGAACTTCCCAGCCGAAGTGCGAAATCATTGTTGCTGCTAATTTAAACGTTCACAATGTAAATTACCTTAATTAAGCAAATGGATTTTGAGCTCTTTATCACAGTTAATAATTTACATTAAAATTGAAAATTAGAGAGTTTCTTACGTAGCAGATCAAGACGTCTACCATCTTCATTTTTTCTTTACTTTTCACTAATCTCGGTACACCGTTGATGTTGTCTCGTCTCTTGTTAACTCGATTCACAATTGCCTTGTGCGTGCCTATTTCACATATCAATGTTTCACTCCAAGCAGCACAGCTTGCAAAAGAACAAACTGGCATAGTAGGAAATCCAACGGACTGAAGCTTGTTTGCTTCTTTCAACTGTGATTTGTGTTTCCTTAGTACTAACGCACATTTTACACCTTTTTGTTACAACAAAGTTATACGAATATCTCGCACTTTAAGCTTCGAAATTGCTCCCGAGCTCTCACTAGGCTGGAAGATTTCCCATCCTTTTTCTGGTGGAGATCTGGACATTGAAACCCAGTATATTGCTATGTTCATAGGTCTTTTCCATCCGTTTTCCGTAGTCCTAGATCCTTTCAGGTCTTTTTGATCATCACTAAATAAAATCCTGAATATTCTTCACTTAAGGTTGATCTATATATATCCGTGACATGATGGCGACTTCAGTGCTGCTTCAGTGGAGCATCAGTGAAAAATAATTATTGGTATGATATAATTCCATGCAAACAAATTGAGAAAGGCGCGACATGTATATCCGATGCAACGGGGCACTGACGATCTCAGTATTCTTCAGGCCTCCGCGAAAATATCAAAACAATACGTTGCCACCGATACATACA
The DNA here is from genome assembly GCA_949987705.1 of Thereva unica. Lineage (NCBI taxonomy): Eukaryota > Metazoa > Arthropoda > Insecta > Diptera > Therevidae > Thereva > Thereva unica. The sequence goes on from OX465284.1 coordinate 111,582,270, forward strand.
TATTTTTAATTTATCCCGGACGTGAAAGAAATATTTTTTAAATTAAACGGAAATTTTTATGAGAATTCAACAGAAATTGAAGTAAAGTTTATTTGAAATTTACTCATACTTGTTCCTGTGCGACCATTTTCCGAAGAGTCCATCTGGGTCGAACCCACTCTTTTCACGCTAAATTCTATGATGCAGTTGAGACGCTTGACGCTTAAAATGTCAGATGCCATTGAACATTGAGCACTGATATAGAAAAGGGCGGTGCTGTGTGAATGTCCGTGAAAAATTCATCACGGAAGCCCCTGACACGGAAAGCATCGGCACCGTGGCATTACGGATAGGTGTGGATCGGCCTTAACCGTATTCGTCGCACTTTCCTTGGCGATTTAGCCGACTTTTTTGGCCGCATGCGTGCTGCGCTCCATAACTCCTCTTTGGACTTGGCCTAGTGGGATTTGGTGGATTCTTTTGCAAGAACGCAACACGTATGTCAGCAATGGTCTAATCACTACCATGTGACTCATACGTGGCTTCAATTCCCATCTCTTGCCGAAGGTGTGCTTACTGACGTCTTTGTCCTTACTTCAATGCTGAGCCTACCACTGTACGGTGATTCCGGGCTTCACGGGTTCCTGACCGCAGTCCTCCCTTCGGTCGGTTGGGAGGGAGCTCACAAAAGTGGGGCTCAGGTATGTTTCGTGGGGCTGCCCAATTCCAATTCGACCGTCCTTGCTTATGTCCTCTTCAGCCTAATTGGTCCATAAAAGTCTCATGAGTATAGTAGGAAGGGGAAGGTCTATTCGGTCACCACTGGCTGCACCCGATGCCCAGAGAAGATCGTTAAAAGTGCAGACACTACCCGTTGTTATCGGCACGATAACTTTACATCTTGACTTGGGAGGCACGATCATATTACCCCATCCCTTTCAGGACAGTTTAAAGTGGGCATCATGACGGTTATGATCATACTTCTCCCTATCTCGCTAGGTACTGACCACTCGAGCTAACAACCATTAAACTATGACGTGAAAGACATGACGGACTGGTAGTACGTATAAAGAGGGTCACCTGAACTTCGTCTGTCACATCAACAAAAATAACCCACAAAAAACTAATCTTCCTCTCAACATTCTTCAGTAATAACTTTAATTTCTTCCGAGCAAAATACCCATTCTCCTCTGCACAATAGCCACTCCTTATCCCAAAACGCGAATCACTTCCTTTATGTCCTTAATCCCATTTTGCACCGAAAAAACAACCCCCAGCGACCCTAGCTTCGGTTCCAGCCACTCCGTAATCCCTGTCACTTGTCAAAGGTAATCCGGAACGCAAATAAACACGATTTTCCGAGATCCTTGCAACCAACACACACGGCAGAGCATGGATTTCTGTGGAAAACACCATTAGGTCCTTGTGCAGCAAAGACCCAGCCAAAAGGCACACCACTTGAGATTGTCACTTCAAGTCCTCTATTCACGCAGATCAGCTCTCCTCCGTGCAGCGGGGACACAGGAATCGGCTGCTGACAAGAGAAGAGCTATTCCGGCTGCGAAGGGTCCCAGGGGTCGGAGCCGGGTACTTAGTACCAATTTAGGACCCCTGTTGAGGCATTGTCAAGTTGTTTCCACTTAAAAACTGTAACGGTAACAGTAAAACCGGCAGAAGAGCGGCCAAGTGCCGATGCAGAAAAGCATTTTTGTGAGGAAATTAATTAGAAGTTATCAAAACTGGGCTTCACCGCCGCATCGACGGCCAGGGGGCGCCCCGCGACTTCGAATTGAGGAGATTTTTCGGAGAGTCATCGCCTTTAATTCAGACCCGAAAGCTGGTGATAGAATTTCGCTCAAACGCGGTGCGGACATTGGCTTCGCGGTGTGCGCGGATTTTTCACTGACACAAAGTCGCCGTGCTGGTGTCGCGTTCCGACTTTGACACAACCTAAAAATCAAAGTGACAAGTGGACGTGATACGAAATAAATTGAAAAAGCTGTATGATTTGCGTATTAATTTTCTATCCTACAGGACTTGTATTTGTTCTAGGTATTAATTCCATCACCACAATTTCGAAATAATTATGAAATTCAACAAATTTCTTATCCCCTTCACCAGCACACGATTCAAAACATAAACAAAATGCCCACCAACACCAAAACACGACTCAAAACACACACACACAAACAACTTTTTTACACTGGACCGCGCGGCAACGCGCCAGAAGTAGAAAGTAAAGCAACTTACGCGGTGTGTGCGTAGTGCCCAAGCCACATCTCGTTAGTTCGCATTGCAATACACACACTTTACTCTATCTGTCAATGTCCGCACCGCGTTTGAGCGAAATTCTATCAGCAGCTGAAGCGCCATAACATGGGTCCCCTGTGGTCAAGCCGCGCGCCCCATTGCTGCTCTGTCCCAAACCTGCGCAAGGTGATCGCGCAGCCGCATTCGATCGGTTTTTTCCTATCACCTGGGCGCTGATCTTTTCGCCGGTTTTCGCCGCCATAACTCTCGCAGGCGACGACTTTCTCGATGGTAATGCCCGTGTCGTCCGTCTTCGGATCGGGTTTGTTTAGATTTTCCCTGAATTATTAACTCGAAATTGGAAATCGAGGCGCCTTTGATGTCCGCCGTGCTTTCGGGGATGGATCCGCGCTCATCGGGAATATTTTTATTGACGGGAAATGAGATTTTTAAGCAATTTTTGTGGTCGCTGACGGGCGGAGGGGACCGGACTGGACCGCGCTTTGGGATTTCTGTGATATTCATTCATGGGATTTCATTGGGCGGCCTTTCAGGCCCCGTAATTACACGGTGTCAGTCTCTTAATCACTTATTTTTATAAATTATGAGATAATGAAGTAAATAAGCCACAGTCGGGCCTTTCTCGAATGGCCGCGTAAACTCGAATAAAATTACGGGCGAGTCTGTTATTAGTGGGGTTTTATTGCTGATGGCGACGACGACGGGGAAGCTCTGCGCGGAATTGTTTGTTTTGAGGAAGATGATCGTAACTTTTTACAACACTTTGAAACCTAATCCTATTGTGAAACGAGCCGTAAATCTGTCGGAGATGTCAATACCAGGCAATAATTTGCGAAGGTAAGTGCAGTAGAAATGTCGAAGTTGGCGAAGGTGAATGGCTTAGACCTCATTTGGAGAATCGTCTGCTGTTATGCATTATAGTAGTGTTTTTCATGTGGGAAAGGCAAGTTTAGCCAGAATCGCCCTTTGTACCTCCTCATGTGAAAAAATCAAGCTTATGAATCACTCTTTGTACTGCCAGTACATGTGGTACGTACCGTAGTCCTGCTAAGGTTCAATAAATTCGTCTTGCCAGTCCATATCAAGACAATTTTCGACCAGTCGTGTTAGAGACACAGGCCGAATGTAGGACATGTTGATTGGAGCCCGGGCTACACCGAACTCGCTTTCTTAAGAGATCCTAGGCCCTGGGATGCCTATTGAGCGATTTGAAATATGCGGTCATTCCATCGCGGATCCTCTGTTGAAGGTATGCCTAGGAAGTTAAGGGATAGATCACTCATAACAATTCACGCCGTACACTGAGACAGAAGGAAGGTCGGTACAGGTTTTGTTAAATGATGAGGCAGTACTTGATTTTGGAGACGCTGGATTCGATCCGATTCTTGCAGCCCTGTTCAAGAATAAGTTCGATGTCCCTGTTTAGAACATGAATCTGCGATTGTTAGGCATGGTATGGTGGTGCAAATATGGCTTCGATTCAATCCGATTAGACTTGTACCGTACCGTACAGTGAAAGTATTGGAATAGGTCTGTTCTGCAAACTGTAGTCTGAAAATTTGACAGTTAACAGATCCTTAAAACAGTATCTCGACAAACCCCAGTTTGACAGTTAGCTGACCCCAGATTTCACACTACGCTCACGTACACGGATTTTATACAAGAGGACCTTTCCTGTAGTTTTATATTCTATGGTTGGAACGGAATAATTGGTTAGACGGATGACACACGGCTAAACGTATGACACACGCTGTCACTGGGACGGATGACACACGCTGTCACTTTGTAGTTCGTGTATCAAGCGAAGGGTAGCAGCAAAGTTTGTGATGTTGACCGAAACTAGAATCGAATTCTAGTGTTCCTCGAGTTCCATGAAAAATGTTTATGTATACTGTCAAGCGGTTGTGGTTCGGAATAATTTGTAATACCCACTCATATAAAATCGCATTCTATTATTCAAAGTATTGAGTGCAACGCGTTGAGTCCTGCATAACCTCCGCTCAACAAAATGACATTTGAATCAATACGTTGAGCCGTGTATCATCCAACTTAGAGATAGAAAAGGTTTGCACTGCACTTCACTATTGGTTTGATAAAATCAGGTCTCCTTCTTCTTCTCTACGCTTCTTTAATCCCTCATAGGACATAGGGTGGAAACAGTTGCCCTCCAGCGGACTCTGTTTTGCGTGACAGCTCTCAGCTCCAACCATAATCTCCCAGTGGTTGCGGCTGCTGCTAGTAGGGTTCTCCTCCACGTTGTTCTAGGTCTTCCGGCTCGACGGGATCCTTGCGAATTCCAGTCAAGGGCCTGTTTGGCTAGATTTTCGTTTTCGCGTCGCAAGGTGTGGCAACCTAATTCCATTTCCTTCGCCTGATTTGGTCGTCTATCCTTTCTTGGCCGGCACGGCGCCATAGTTCTACGTTCCATATTTCGCAACCGTACAAAAGTACTGCCTTACCGTTAAAGTTGAACAGCCGCAGTTTGGGGTTAGTTGAGATATGTTTTGATCTCCACATGCTTTATTTATTCTGGAACTGGCGTCACGGTTATTCAGCGCAGTGCAAGGGTGTTTGCATTTATCCGCATTTCTTTCTTTCGCTTTAGTCGGATTTAGCCTTAAGCCTGCTTGGCTGCAGGTGGTAGTCAAAAATAACGTTTTGACCCCGCCTATTAGGCGGCTGACTATCTTAGTTTCCGCGTTTTAGAGCTTCTTCCAATCTTGGGTAAGTGCTAGACCATTGTCTATATCTTTACCATATGGTTTTGAGGTCCAAGCCTCTTCTCGATACGAACGTTATATATAGAACGTTTACATGATGGGTTGAACTCAGGCTGAACCCGAGTTCAACTACATGTAGACGCGAGTCGAGTTCAGTTAGGGTCGACTAATCTCAACTTAGCTCTGCTACTTGGGTTGAGTTGAAATTATGGATATAAACGCGAGTTCAGTAGCTAGTTAGTTGACAGCAGCATCTCGGTGTTTTGTTTGTGATTTGTGACCCGAGTCGAAAATTCAACTCAACCTTAACTCAACTATTCAACTAATCATGCATACATAGTAAGAAATAATAGTAAAATTGTTTTCAGATTTAGAGAATGCTAGGATAGGGGAACTTATTCCTGGAAGTGGTTTTTATGAAAAACTTAGTATGGGTCCAAAAAAACGTCTACAATTCAAACCACCATTTTAAGTTCTGGCTACATACTCATTATAAAACTTCCTTCAAACCATTCGATTACAATCCAAAACATCTTTCATTACATGAACGCCCAGTGCAGGAGGTCGATAGTGCAACAAAGTCAACCATTACAAGTCCAACAATGACCAGCATTACACACAAAAATTTGAATTGCTAATAGCCCTTCAGTTGTTGGCAATGTTGCCATAAACGCATTAAGAATATTAAGTGTCTCAATTAGTAGCCTTGTCACCAGAAAAATTTCGATCCGACAAAAAAAAACGGCGCAAAACCACCTGCATTCACGTTAATTTGTCTCTTATATCGCGATAATTAGCAATTACTGGTAATTAGCAATTAACTCAATTATTACTATAAATAAATTGGCGGTAATTTGTCCTGTGACTACTCTCGGTGATATGCGAGTTAAAAAGTGTCTTTTTTCGAGGTAGGTTTCGTGAAATTGGATGGAATTTGGGGAGAGCTTTTGTGGAACAAAACAAAGTCTAATTGCCGTGATCGGTTTGAGTTTGGTTTTTGTGGGTTAACTCTTGACTCGTTCCAACTTTTTGTGAATACAAATTGTAACTCGCTACAAAATACAGATTATTACTTAACATATTAATTACAATTATATTTTGCGAGTTAATCAGTGGACATGTCGAAGGCCTGCATTAGTCGCTGCCCGGCCGGAGGGGATCTGGGAACGCGCGCTTTAATGCAACCGAATTAATTCATGCGCGCTGAGTAGGCGCGCAAGCAGCCGATTAATAATTGCATAACTCGCAGCCATGACGCAAACTAAGTGTTGATAAATTACCTTGATGCTCGACTCACATGTCTATTAACGGGTTTAGCTGCAACTGCGACATTTCTGCATTCTGCCCTCTAACTCCTCTCTGCGTTGTCCCGCGTGGCCGTCGTCGACGTCGTCGTCCGTTGTCTTTCTAAAAACCGGAAAATCATCAAAAGTCTAATTGGCTGTTAGCAGCATTTCATGCTAAAACTGTCGCCGGTTGATTTTGATTTTTATTTTTTTTGTTTATTTTTCATTTTTGTTATTTTTAATCATCTGCATCTGGTGCGAGGAGAGTAATGTTCTGTGACGAGCCGAGTCGTCTTCCAAGAGATGCTCGACATCTTTAAAATCGTTAACTCGCTCGCCACGTGATTTATCTGCTTTGAAATTCAGAAAGTTGCGGCCATAAACCGATTCGGTGTCTCCACAACTTTGAGACTTGTTTTACGTTTAATACAGTCCCGAAGAGTCCTCGAGTGCTGGAGAGGAGCAGATCTGTTTATTACCCGGAGGTGATCCGCTGCGCTTTATTTTATGACAGAAGAGATAGAAAGTGGATCCAGCGCATTTCACCGCGCGGATTGTGGATCACGTTTTAAAATAATAATTATGGTCGTGTATGGAACCGTATACTGCGAGATCAGACGACAAGATCACCTAAGATCGTTTTGATCAACCTATGTTATTTTTTTAGATATGTTTATGTTGACTTTTTGTCTTAGGTATAATTAAAATTTTGTTTTCCAATCTACCTACGGATTTAATTTCGATCTTAGCTTAGACTCGATCATGCTTGATCAGATTGATCGCGTTGCTGAGGCAGTGGTGAAGGCCGTTCGTTTACCGCGCGATCGGTTAAAAGTTGCTTTATGATTTTGCTTGATTCATTAGTGTCGAACCTAATAAGGATTGTGTTGGAGCTTGCTCTAAATATAAGAGTGCGGGGTTGATATAAGATCAGATCCAGATTAAACATTTTTTAGGTTATTACTTGTACATTGGGCCATTTATTGATCGTACATTTTTGGGCCGTTCGCGGTCGCCCGAACAGTAAAATGTAACAAATATTAACTTGCGGACTACATATTTCATCTAGTGCATCCTTTCGATTAAATTCTACGATCAGTTCGACAATGGATGAATTTGCCGATCATAAAAACCATCAATGCGAACAGGTTGTGGGGAACTGAACCGAATACGTGCCATTAAAAATCATACAGCTTTCAATGTCAACATTCCCACAGAAACCGATTTGCACATAACCGAAGTTATCTTTACGAAGAACTACGAGGTCCACATCCCTTCACGTCGTGAATGGAGTAATAGACCACTTAGTATTCAGGATGCCATAAACTTCTTCTAAGCTCGAGGGTCAAGTGGGAGGAGGACTCTTTTCGACGGAACTTGGGATTGTAGTCTCCTTCCGACTACCCCATCACTGCAGTTTATACCAAGCGGAGCTTTTAGACATACGTGAGGCTGTTTTGCACATCAACCAACAAGGCGACAGGAACCGAACTGTCTACATCTTCTCAGATAGTCAGGCAGCTCTGAAGGCCCTGCGATCTTGCAACTAACAACTCCAGACCTATCTCTGAATACCGCAGATTCTTAACGAGATGGCTCAGCAGTTAAGGACCCTCCTCATTTGGGCACCCGGTCACCGAAATATAAATGGAAACTGTAAAGCTGACGAACTGGCTAGGAAAGGCACGACCGCCACTCTCCTTCCTGGAAACGAAAGAGTTAATATGCCTTGGTCCACCTTTCAACTCCGATGCAACTAGCAGAAAAGCATTTGAGATATCTTAACAAATGTACCTTAGCTAAAGTGACTTGGCCTTCCTACTATCTCACGCGGACCACTTCACTGCTGAGACTCGGTGGACGAGACTTCCCAGTTACAGTAGGAGTGCTGATCGGATACTGTCTGATAGGGATGCATGCGGTCTCGAAACCTACGATTTTTGCAGAAGCTGTAACAATCTAAACGAGGAGGAAAGTGTAGAACACCTTCTCTGTCACTGCCCAGTCCTAAGCAGAAGGAGACTTACCACTTTTGGTGAACCCTTCCTAAGCACGCTTTCGGAAATCCCGAAGTTTGGGATCCCGCCACTAAGAAGATTCAGCACGTCCTCGAGGTGGTTTAGCGAAGAAACGATACTTCAACGACAGGGTTCCAGTGGGATCATTATGGCATCACAATGGTCCTTTGGCCTAAGTGTTAAGGCTGAGCACCAGCAACTCAGCCATATCTAACCTAACCTAACTTCTCCAAGCGTCGTACAATGGCCCATGATGGCTCAACCGCGATCGTGTTCAAAGCGACTTATCCGAGATATTCCCCATTCAAACAGGTGACGTGCAAGAAGTCGTCGCTTTGCCACATCTTTTCAACGCGATTATACGTGAAAAATTTGATTGACGACGCGGACTTCGATACGACGCCAACCACTTCTTAATCGACTTGATGTTCGTCGACGATAGCGCCGTCTTCACCGACTAGGCTAAAGTGCTCACAACGGACGGATCGAAAGTCGGTGTTCACCTCGATGGAACCCAAATCGAACAGGTTCCGATGTTCAAATTTATTTGAAGCAAGTGGCACCGACGGCCGACGTTCACAGCTGCATCGGTCAGGCAACAAGCAACATTGGCCTTGATCAAATGGTGCATATGAAAACGAGCAAATACTATAATCGAAATGAAACGTTGATCCTTTCGATTCTTCTTAATGCATCTGGAACGTGGACATTACTCAAGCCGGACGTCAACAAACTCGAGGTCTTCCAAATGCGACGCTTCATGCAGATCCTCGTTGTCTCACTACGCGATCGCCTTCGAAACGAGACAGTCAGACAAAGATGCGATCAGCAGACACTGATCGACTACGATGGTTTGGACATGTTTGCCGATGGGTGACAACCGCTTGCCAAGTAAACTTCTCTGGCGAGACCGTCCGGCAGAAGAATTCAGCGATCGGCACTGAAGAAAACGTGGCTACAGAATATCGAGGGCCACTTACAGAATCAACGATTATCAGTTATCTAAGCTCGAGACGTCGCCAAAAATCGGCTAGAATAAAAACGAATCGTGAATGGAGTTCGAGACCCAGAGTAGCGTTATCAAGGAAGCTATAAATACTCCGTTTGTGAGTAGACTCAACGCAGGTTGAACCCAGTCATAAACGGCGGTCGAGTTACAGCTGGATTCATTCAACTCAACTCAGCTCTCCTACCTGGATCGGGTTACTGTATCTAAAGGTTATGTTTTGATGTGAGTTCAACTCTATTTCAACCCAACCTGTGCTCAACTCGATATCATATACAGTGTTCGAAATTTCAACTCAACCTCGACTCAGCTTTTCAACCTAGTCATAAACAGAGTAAACGTGGGATAGACAAGACTGATAGTAGGTCTTTTCTAAAAATTAGAATTAGAGCATGTGACAGAATTTACCCCTGTGGAACCCGGTGTAGATGGTCGGGATTCGATTTTGAGGCTATCTAATATGACTTTGAATGAAAGGAAACTCTCAGCAGTAGAGCTGAGTCAATACCAATAGCTTAAAGCTGGGTGTCAAAGTTTTATAGATATGTATCTAGATTAACCAGAGCAGACTTATCAAATCGATGCAAAATTTTAACCAGCAGTTCTATTTGCTGATCTTACAGTAAGTAATGCTACCTCAATACAATTCCGAGTCACCGCGGCCTGAACTTAGCAGTGGTAAAGTAAAGAAACGTCTGGCAGATCAGAGAATCGCTGATCGGTACTTCTCAAAAACTCGATTCTCAAGACGAACATTCCCACCTCAGGAAAAATGATTAAATATAGAAAAAAAAACTAATTAAGTAAACTTATCTGTGAGATCGTTGAGTTCAAAGGTGCACTTCTAGGGAAATGATTTCTGCAGGAAGTTCTCTCACGATCAATTTGTACACAGACACACACACACACATCCTCTACGTTCGTGCAGAGTATTTAAATGCGCATGCTTAAGCCCCCTTTGAACTCTAATAATGTTTATGTAAAAGAAATTATGGTAATTAACCCGTTATTCAGTAAAACACAGAAATTTCATGCATAATTTCCCTTTAGAGACGATTGGCTGCAATTACAGCCTCACAATTATTATCCCAGGTGGAGATTTCAATATATTTCCTAGGAATGACAAGAGAGCCCCAACAACGACAACAACGACGATCGTTGCCTGATGCCTTCCAATTCGCACATGACCGAGCCAATGTCCCCCCGTTGTCCACGCGAGCCTGTTCCGCCGTATAACATTCTTGCCGTCGTCGCATCCAGACTCTACAACACAGTCTCTCAAAACAATCAAACAACTCTTCGCCCTTGACTCTTTTGGAGGACTATAGAGTCCCTCGCCCTGCGCGACGTCGCGTCGCAATCATCCTCTGCCCCGTATGTCCCGATCCCGTTGAATACGCCGTCCGTCGTAGGTGAATCCCAGTCTCCTCGTCGCGTAGAGTATTATACAACGTCCGATGTTTTTCGCTCGAAAAACGAGGAATTATCAGAAACCTCCGTCACTGCGCCATCAATCATCCATAAGCAAAAAGAACAACAGACGCGCAGCGCACAACACAGCACAACAGCAACAAATTGCAGCCGATTACGACAATTACTACAGACTCCAATAAATCTCCGGTCGTGCAGTACTCCATCCTCGATGACGTCCACCATAATAATCCGCGGCTAATTATTTTATTCAAATGAATCCGAATTAAAGAAAGATGACGACGACGGCGGCCGCGACGATGCAAAACATTCCGCGAAATTGACTCATTTGATTTGAAACTGACTGCGGCGATTCCGATCTTATGGTGGTAGGCATATGGAGTAGTGATCACCCTTTGTCGGCGCTGATCTAGGAGCGATCTGAGGTTCAGGACGATCCTTCTAAGAACTAAGCTAGTCAAAACCAGAGGCAAGATCGAGGCAATGCAACTGGATGTTCTGAAGATGTCGTTCGTTAGTCGATGTGGTTTTACAATAAGCAATATGTGCGTTGGCGTTCTGCCGCCGCCGTTCCGAACACTGGAAACTCTTCAAATTCTGGAAATTGCAGACAAGCTTAAAATATTCTTTAAATTACGGCTTTTGAAGGGTTACAGAATGAACCATTGCATTTATATGATGGCTCTATAGGCCTACCATGGTCAGACAGAAGCTCGCGATTCTAAAGACAGGGTCTGGCAAGTGCTTCTTGTAGTATCGAAGGCATAAGAGTAACACAGAGTACCGTCATCTGAGAGTAGTAGATCATTTAAAACGATTAGAAATAGAGCAGGTAACAGGATTGACCCCTGTGGGACCTCAACAGTAATTGTATAAGGTTTCAATTTGACGATATCCAGTATTTCCTTGATTGAACAGCCGGGAAAATACTTTCTGTAGAACTGAGGCAATACCAATTACTTTGAGGTTAGCAAACACACCGTCACAGGCTGAACATGTGAGAGTTTTCAATCTACGGTGTAAATAAAGGGTTACCTGTTAAAAAATCTGAGATTTTATTAAAATGAGCACACGAAATGAGCAAAAACTGAAGTTGACGAAACAACTTAGAGTCTCTGACCTTGACGAGAACCTTTAGAACATTCCAACTACAAAAAAAAGTATTTATGCTAAAAATGCAAAGTGAATTGGTAAAAATTTGACAGGATTTAATTGCTGCTGGCTCAATATAAAATTAGACTTCGGTCAGTCTTGATTGATGATGAGAATTTCCTAAAAGAACCTTTTACCAATAAGAAAAAAGGTTTGAAAAATTAAATAAATATAAAAAAATGAGACTTTTTTCCGTATTTTAACATAGACTAATTAATTCACGAGTGCCATACATCAATAACCTCTTTTTTGTGCTCTGTGTGGTACGGGTTTGTCTTGAATATGGTTGATTTTTTGCAAGAAAATTTATTTAAGTTGAGTCAAATCGAAAAAACGTGACTTTTAGAAGTAGAGACCATCGGTTTCAATTTTTCACAATAAAATTTACTTTGATGAAAACCGCGCTCTCAAATGAGCGTCTCACTCGCACAGACTACAACCCTTAATTTCGTGCACACTGCCGTCAACAATTTCGATTATAACTAGACCAACTCGACTGTGGAACAACCTTCCACCGTCACTTTTCCTGAACTAACACAATCTCTAAGGTGCCATTAGAAAAGGTTTTGCTATTAGTTTTGCCACAGTCACTGCTATGACTGACGAAAAGCTAACGTCTAAGGTGATGAGTGATGTAATTCCAGAGTAAAAATAAAATATGGTCTTACAACGGGCGAACAATGGCCCTGATTGAAACATAGTCCTCAGCCAAGTGACGGCTATTAGACGGCGATGCGATGGCATTACAGTTCTAATAATGGACCGACGAATAAAAAAACGAAAAAAAGTTGTTAGAGCAAAATGAAAGCTTTAAAAATTAGAGAAAAAAAGAAAATGAAAGAAAAATTTCCGATTCATGATAAATGTTTAATTTTTTACCAGTAATAACAATAACAAAATTTCTCACTAAAATATAAATCAACAGTTTTTTGGTGCTTTTACAAACCGAGGACTGACGAGATTGTTTCCCTTGTGCATCGATAGCCTTTAAGTACGATAATATAAAGGCCGATTCTACATAACGAAAATAATCCCATAAACCATTGGTGCAGATTCCTTTTTGTCTTAAATTTGCCGTTATATGCCTGCGTGTAGCCCTCAGTACTCGACCTTTTAAATCTCTTGGTCAAGTTTGGCCATTTTGGGCTCGTATATGCTCCCGTTAAAAAAGGTACGGCCATCATATTCCCCTTAAAAAGCCAAGCGGCCGTTGTTCGCCCGTTTAAGTCCATCTTTTATTTTTACTCGGGTTATCTGAATATTTTGGATTTCCATTATTTAAGACTAATAGAATTGATTGACGCTTGAATGAACGTGTATTGGACCTCTAAGAGTTTAAAGGCAATAATCAAGGAAGCTAGCATCAGATGGTTGGAGGATAAGGTATCTTGTGGACAATTGCTTCTAAAGATAATCTTTCGATAATCTTGTGGGAGAGAAATAGGGATCCCAAATATCCATGCTTCATTTCCATTGGTCGTGGTTTAAATAGACGTTGAAATTGGATGTGAGCTCAGAGATAAGCCTCTTTGTTCCAATAACTGTTGTTGAGAGAGAAATACTAGAAAATTGCATTAAAGCAATATTGATGAAATATTTAACTGACAATATTCTTGCACCGAATCAATATGGCTTCAAACCAAGAAATAGCAAAACAGATGCACTGTATGCAGTGTCGGGGTTTATAAATCGTGTCTAAGCTAAAGTACACAGTGCGTATGTGGCGCGCCACAGGACACACTACTAGGTCCTCGGGTGAAATCGTAACGTTTTAGCATCAATTTTAGCCAAAAAATTTTGTTAGCTTTTTACATTTCACCCGGTAACCGTATAACCTATTTACTTGAATAATGTAGTAGTGTAGGCAGAATACTCCCATCTATCTAAAATTGTAAAAGTGACCAACTTTCAACTTCCAAAGTCATAATGCATATTTTAATGCTAAAAAAGAAAGAATTTTAGATGGTTAAAATGCAAAATTTTAATTTACATACCTACTACACGGAGTCGCTCAATTTTGTGTTCCTTATACCAAATTGAGTTATCTAAAAAACCAGCCTAAATATCTTGCTCTAAGGTAATCTGTGTAGTAGTTAATAAAGTTTAACTACATTAAAAACTTTCCAAAACGTAATTACGTAAACCCCCTGTATCTCAGTGGATAGTATCGATAGGTCCCTTCCATGTCCAAATAGCAATGAGTCTGAAACACCCTGTATAACGTAAGAACAACAATATATTAAACGACGGTGTCTGTCAGGTGATTTCCACTATTCAAAGTGTCATTAGCAATGAAAGATGTGACTTCCAATAGTATTCCGTAGGAAATATTAAAATATTAATATTTACAAAGACTAAATTTCACAGTGAATTACTTTTATATATGAATTAATATTTTTCTTTAAAACTATTTTGTGATAATCAAAAGAATTCATTTAGTGGAGTCAGATGAGCAAAACATAAGGAATTGTCTCCAGAGTAAAATTTTTTTTTTGGAACATGTTAGTTACATCGAATACTATACGAAATGGACATTTTCTACCTCTAGCAACCGCCGCTACGTAAGTTATCGGCCATTATGTCAAAAATTTACCATTTTGGTCGTTCTTCCTAAATATAAATGCGTATATCTCGGCATGTGTAGGTCCGAAAAAATTGAAAAAAATAGAGGTTGTTCGTTATGATATTGGCTACCAGCGGTTACAATATGAAATCCTTATCTGCACATATAACCTCAAAAAAAATCAAAAACTAAAGAAACTACAGAATTTTAGTTTTTTGGAGATAACTTCGAATATTTTTAGTGAAATTTGATGAAATTTTCAAAAGTTATACTTTATAATAGGAACAATAACTGGTTAAAATTTCAAGTCAAAATATCTAATACAAGGCTCAAAAATTGACTTCAAATTTGAAAATTGATTGGCCTATCAGTTTTGTGCATCGCTTCGTATGAGGTTCTTACTTTTTTTTAAATGTAGCTTCTTTTATGCACTTTTGATGGTGAAAAAGAAAAAATTTTAAACTTGAAGAAAAGTGAAAAAAAATCGAATCGAAAATCGACAATTTTTGCATTTTTTCGTCAATTTTTTAGGAAAATTGGACTTTTTTTGGCAAAGTCCAATTTCTATTGAATTATTAGTTCATTTTTGACATATGATGATCGAAAAATTGACTTTTATCAAAAAATGTGATTTTTTTCTAAAAAAATTGACGAAAAAATGCAAAAATTGTCGATTTTCGATTCGATTTTTTTTCACTTTTCTTCAAGTTTAAAATTTTTTCTTTTTCACCATCAAAAGTGCATAAAAGAAGCTACATTTAAAAAAAAGTAAGAACCTCATACGAAGCGATGCACAAAACTGATAGGCCAATCAATTTTCAAATTTGAAGTCAATTTTTGAGCCTTGTATTAGATATTTTGACTTGAAATTTTAACCAGTTATTGTTCCTATTATAAAGTATAACTTTTGAAAATTTCATCAAATTTCACTAAAAATATTCGAAGTTATCTCCAAAAAACTAAAATTCTGTAGTTTCTTTAGTTTTTGATTTTTTTTGAGGTTATATGTGCAGATAAGGATTTCATATTGTAACCGCTGGTAGCCAATATCATAACGAACAACCTCTATTTTTTTCAATTTTTTCGGACCTACACATGCCGAGATATACGCATTTATATTTAGGAAGAACGACCAAAATGGTAAATTTTTGACATAATGGCCGATAACTTACGTAGCGGCGGTTGCTAGAGGTAGAAAATGTCCATTTCGTATAGTATTCGATGTAACTAACATGTTCCAAAAAAAAAATTTTACTCTGGAGACAATTCCCTTTTCACTAAAATTTGATGCTCATCTGACTCCACTAATTGTTTCTTTTTCTATGCAGTCGGGAATTAACTTTATCGTGTGTTGTCACTTCAATATTCAATATTTATTTTCATATTCAACAACTAAAATTAACACAAACAATTTTAACATTCGACATTTAAATTTCCTTCTCATCAAAATGACAGAAATTTGACAGAAAAATTTCAGTTCTATGGCAGTACTTTTCTTTCGTTTCTACATTCACAATCAAATCAGCTATCGATTCTCAATTGATTAGCGAATTGAATTTCGTACTAGGGGCTATTGTTGCACAATCGAGTTGTTCTAACTAGGAACGAATTCGTTTTCTGTATATAATGAGCCAAACGAGTAAATCTGTCCATGTTATGGCTAGAATGTTATGAAACTGGTCAGCCATTACATAGTTTAATACTATCCACAAAAATGTTTGGAAAATATTCAGTTTTTGAAGGTTTTCTTGAAGGCAAGGCAGTACTTCTTTTTTAAAACATTGAATTCGAAATAAGTATTGAACTTCAAACTAGTTGGGATGTGGGTTTGACCCCTTCGGTCCACACGATTAACTTCCCAGTATGATGAACGAAGATGGAATAAACTGGCTTCTTACAAAATAGTTATACGTTTAGCACTAGTGGAAAATTGGCTAGTATCAGAACTGATGACAAAGCAATCCCGAGAGAAGCTAGTTCAAATAACTATAATAGTAGTAAATCCACAAGATTTTTCTAGAGAATTTGTTTTCCCTGAACGTTAGCAAACAAACATTTCCTCCGTATTTCGTTCGCTGCACTAAAGCGGGTGTTCAAATTCGTATTGAGCGTGCTGAAGCGCCGTTGACGAGCTGAGAAGCGAATGACTTCATTTGGAAATTCCAAAGCTTTCCGGAGATATTAGCAAAACTGTAACTGTTAAGTACTTGTCAGACTTGACCAAAAAGAACAAATTTTACGGTAACTACCGGAAATCCCGGGATGAACCGCAATTTCGTGAAACTGTATCACGCGTAGAAAATAATTCCCCGTCAAAAAGTGCTAATCCAAGGTTTGAAAATTCGCGCTGTTTGTAAAGGGTAACGAAATTTTTGCACGATTTTGAAAGGTTGTCGGATTTGGACAAGTGATGGCTATCGCTGTGCAGAACCCAAAAAAGATCACTTCTTTTAGAACGGGTCTCATTCCATCGAGTTTATTAGATATTAGCAAAACTTGTCTTTCTTACAATTAGCCGAAGTTTTTCTATTTAAACAAAAAAGGCCCGACCGAATATTATGAAATTTTTTTCAGATCATTTCTTCGTTAATATTATTTTTTCGGCACCTCAATGAAGTCGATATAGTTTTTAGTTCGTGCGGTATCGTGCAGGTACAAAAATCATAAACGTCGTTTAAACAAAAAAAAAACGGTTCGACCGAATTTTATGAAAGTCTTTTTAGATCATATTTTGGTTAATACTCTTCGAACGGCAACTCAACTAAGTCGATATCTTTTATAGTTCGCGCGATATCGTGCAGGTACAAAAATCACTTATGTCATTTAAACCAAAAAACCCCTCGACCAAATATTATAAAAATCTTTTCAGATTATATTGTCGCTAATACGCTTCGAACGGCACCTCAAGTAAGTCAATATCTTTCGTGGTTCGGGCGATATCGTGCAGGTACAAAAATCACTTACGCCGCTTAAACAAAAAAACGGCTCGACCGAATTTTATGAAAATCTTTTCAGATCATATTTCGGTTAATACGCTTCGAACGACACCTCAACGAAGTCGATATCTTTTTTGGTTCGCGCGGTATCGTGCAGGAAAAAATGACCACATCCGTACGCACATACACACACACACACACACACATACTTCCTCCCAATTTTTTGCTTAAAATGCTCCTGGGACCTTGAAAGATGAAAATACGTCGAAATTTTCGATTTCGATTTTCGGACCGATTACAATAACTTCCTATACTGGGAAGTTAAAAAGGATAAACACAATAAAAGTCCTATTTACTTTTGTAAATATTTAGTGACTTAAAAAATAACAAGTATATCGTCGGTCTAGAACCAGAACAACGTATGTCCAAAAAAAAAATTCCTTTTTTGAATTTTCTGGTTGTAGAAGAGTTACTTTATCCGTCTTTATATAAATTCGGCCATAACATTTTATAATAGTAGTAGTTTCCATTTTATCGTATCTCCATTTCACATAACGATAATGCATAAAATTCACCTTTTAATAGCTCTCCTGTAAAATTTCAAAATTGGTGGTTACGTTCTTCTGGTTCTAGACCGACGATATGGTAAAAGTATTAAATTTTTGAGCTTTGTACAGACGTGTTCCACAATTCGGGTGGAATGAAATCGAGTCGGAATTCAATTTCACTCGAATTAAATATATGTCACATAAATGGAATTAGTCGATATATAGAACATCTAATTTCGATTTCGAGTATATATTCCACAAAAATCGAATTGTAGAGCACCCCGCTAATCTAATAATTGCTAATTGGAATAACTTTAGAAATATAAAAGGAATATGAACCAAATTTTCATATTTACATTTCAAACAATTTCTGAAACAATCTCCGAAATGGAAGAATTATATTTCTGGAATAATCTTAATTCTGAAATAATGAAATTTACTAGGATTTCACCCACTTAAATTCTTAAAATAAAATTCTTTTAAATTCCAAAAATAATTTTATGTATTTTTAGAACTATATGGTGAAATCTACTACTAGTGTTAAAACTTAGTTGTCTATTTTTAGAGATTTATTATTTATTGGTTTCGTTTCTCTGTTATAAAAAAAACTAATACTTTTTTCATAGTTTATATTATAAGACACTGCAAAGATCAAAATGAAATAAAAATTGGAGACAAAACCTGTGTGAAAAGTAGTAAAAAAGTAAAAAACAATTATAATATGATTTTGAATTTGTCTCTGTTTTTCTTTTGAGCCAGTACAATGTCATACTTCAAATGAGGCGAGGTGCCATTGTAATACCAAAATGACAAAAAACAAGCAAAATTAAAGAAAGAAAGAAAACAAATATGTAGATACCAATAAAGAGATTTTTTACGAGTTTATAGTATAATACAATGCACTATCGCTAATCACCTGCACAATAGTATCTATCGATTATAGACACTGAAGCACAGCCTCGGATGTGGATAAAATGGCAACGGCTTTTCGACTTTTTGACACGAAACAGGACTAGCATAGAATTTTGAACACTGAAAGAAGCTAGACATGTCGTACAGACAGGTCGTAGAAGAAATGAAAAATATACAAAGTTATGATACTTGGAATATGTGAAATGAGATGGCAGCACTCTGGCGAAATGAAAACAGCGAACAATAACAAGCTCATATATACAGGTAGGCAAGAAGCAAGCTAGCTAAACTACTCCAAAAGTGGAGTAGGCATTATAATACATCAGAATATGGCTACAGCTCATTCCAATAGGACTATTACCACCAGGTTTCATACGACAGTAAAGAATATAACACTGATCACTTGCTAAGCGCTAACTGATGTGACAAATTATGTCAGAAAGGATGACTTTTGTTCACAAATGACAACAGTATTAAATGAGATGCCAAGCGAGGTTATAATATGATTGGTGACTTCAAGGCAAAAGTACAGCAACTGGTCATCATGGGCAGACCACATCAACTTATAATAATTAAGAGAGACTGATAGAACTGTGTGAAGAATATAGCTTGGTCGTTGGTGGAACATTATTTCCCCATAAAGATATATTCGTAAATATACGTGGACGTCTCCAAAAAGACGAAAGACTGCAAGAAAGAAGAAGTTGGACATAACTAAAATGGCTGAAGAAAGAACAAAAAGTGAATTTGTACCAATAAAACAACAAAAGTTCGCAAATGCCACTGCAACCCCTGAAAATATACAGGAAATGTCTAGAGAAGCATGTGAAAAAATCCAAGGGTATGCTAGAACGCTAAGGAAAAAATGGATCTCAGACGAATTCTGGAAAGAGATCCAAGAAAGAAAGGACAAAATTACTGTATACCAGAAAAGATCAATTAGAACACTTGAAAATATTATACCGTGGTAAAGCAAAAGAAGCCGAACTTGCTGCTAAAATATATAAAAGGATATTCTATGAAACTATTGCTATGGAAGTTATTTCGATACCAGTAGGACATTATTTCTGGAACCAAAACATTGAAAAAATGAGGCCTCAGTACAAATTACCATCGTGTAAGGGCCAAATGTACGGGCTCGTGTAAGTTCGACTCAACTCTACTTAACTTCCTCAGCAAGGCCCCTTTTGATTGTTACTAAAGCCCCTTTTTGGTCGTCAGTTGCATCATTTATAACTCATATCAGACTAATTGATTCCTGTTGTTCAGATTTTACATACAAAATGGAAATGAGTAAAAATAGCACTCCTCAATCAGCACGAACTATTCAAACCAAACGAGAATCGCCGTCGGCTCAAGAATCGACATTAAACATAGCACCAACATTTTGTTATTGAAATTGAAAACACATAAATTCGCTAAAAATTACTTGAACTAAAGATCGGACGTCGATGGGTCCAATCTGAAAATTTTGGATGTTCAAAGGCGACCTTTTGAAACCAATTTTAAAACAAACTCACAAAACAAAAAGAATCGACGTATTTGAATGCCTGGAGATACATATGTACATAGATGTTCCTAGGACAAAGGGTGTATTGAAACATAAATGACTAGAACTAGACCAATCAATGTACAAGAACGGCAGATATCAACAAAAATAGTTCACTAAACTTATCCTGCTGTCGTAAATCTGTTAAACCTATCTGACTCTGACATACATACGTCAATCAAACGGTTCTATGTTACATATTTAATAAGGTCACAACATTGCCGAACCATTGATCCACTGTCGAACAGCGTTTCGAAACTTCTCGAGATATTTATAAGTTTTATTTGCTCCGAATCGTCACGTTGCACAAGTCCATTGAATTGATCAAAAGATTTCAAATACATGTCTTAAAAAATATAAAGGTGACCTTGACGCCATCAAGGACGAATTTCAAAGAAACAACTATTTTCAAAAAAGACCACAAGACTTAACTTGTGCCAATAAATAAATAATATTTATTAACCGAGTCTCCCCCAGACAAGAATCGCCCTCGTTTTATTGCGATATTGCCATTCTGGTCACCCTTGCCCTTCGTAGTAATCTTGGAACACCCTCAACCAAAAAAAAAAAGACGAAAGAAAGAAAGAAACCGAAATCCTCAAAGTGAGTCAATCTCCATTGAGGCGCCTTCTTCAACAGATCGCATCCAATAAAAATATCCTTTTATATTAAAACGACGCCGAAAGGGAAAAGTGGGTGGATACCACTCGAAATCAACTTTCATTTTCGCCGAGAGAGAGAGATCCCATAAAAGGACCAAAGATAAATATCACCCGCCGCGCCGCCAACAGTCCTTCCCCTTGACTTAATCCGAGAGTAACTCTGGGCATCCGCACGATAGTGATGCCCTCTACAGAAGGCAGGAAAAAAACGAAAGGAACAACGGTCATCGCCGGACATCCGATGCTGCCTTTTATCGATTTGACTTCTTGACCCTTGGTGGTGGATGGTCTCATAAAGGATCAATGGACACAAAAGGAGTCGTCCTCCCCCGCCTGAGTGTGATAGCGCGCGGTCGAGAAGCCCTTTTATGACTGGCACAGATCCCAGTCGGATAACGGCTGCGGGCGTGCCGGGGATGCTGCCTCTCAATGGGGATTAATCACCCACTTACAGGACTGTGTTTTAAGGACTCTAAAGATACACAAAAAGGATATGCTCGACTCTCTACTCACCGGATTGACCTGCGGTTTCTGGATGTGCGTAGCGATGTTGGTTATGTTCATTCCCATCGCCGGTATCTGCGACCCGTACAGTTGGCCAGCCGTCGGAGTCATGTCCGTCAACATCTTTTCTCGGTCGGTGTGCTTAATGGTCACGGATTCGATCAACTTCAGTTAAGGATATGAAAACACTATTCCCACTCGCAAGGAGTGCGCTCACCACCAGAACAAAAAACACTCGGGCAACTCTCGCGGATTTATTTTATTTTTTTTCTAAATCACGTCACGTCACGTCACGCGAAGCGCCCTCTTTGTTATCTTTTCTATTCTTTTTCAATTTTCTTCAATATTTTCCACAAAACAAATTACCTACGGTCTACCGAACAAACAGAATGCCCTGAGCTGACTTTGAGCATGTTAGAAAGGAGTCGAGCCTTCGGCAGCAACGGCAACAACAACAACAAAGCGAGAGAATCCAAAATCGCACCGAAAGGAACTGAACGATCCTGAGTTGTTGATTGATCGGCGAACAATGTTCCGGCAGCCAAAAAGGACACACGCTACCTGGAGAAAGGTGACGGATGTGCGAGGACGTTCTTCTGGACCCGTCAAATTATCGACACTTTCTACAAATTTCCCAAAACACTCGAACAATAAAATTCACACAAAACGAGAACGCCACGGACCGTGTATATATCGGGATAAGGGCCGACTCCTAGTCCCCGGGAAATTGATTATCTTTCACCTCAGCAACAAAATGTCAACATTTGATGAATGCCTGACACCATCACACAAAACAACGGCAACGCGAGCGGTGGTGATCAGCAGCAGTGCAGAACTAGCGCCGAGTACGAGTACTGTGGGTCGGGGCGAAAGCGTTCCTATGCGAGGCAGCAGCACTCCCGGTAATTTTGCGGCACTACAGAAAAAACAACACACAGTCCACATTCACATCGATCCCAAAGTCACTGCGAGTCCTGCCGGAATCGACTGCAATTATTCATCGCCGTGTAAAATATCGATTAGCGGGCAGAGAACACACTTTTTACTGCATCCAAAGGAATTGCACTCAGCGGTGGAGAAAGTCGCGCAAAAATCGCTGAAACGCAAACCAAACGTAGTCGGGCTGACAACTAACTTACGGGTCCCGGCGACGAGTTTTTCTGCCCCGCAGTCAGGTCGCAGCGTGATCACGCCCCGTTGTCGATTGCTGGGAACGCCCTCCTGGCGGCGGCTAGCCAACCGACATGTAGCAAATATCGCTGGAGTGGGATGGAAACTGGTTCTCGAAAGGGGTCAGCGCGGTGAAACCGGTACGGCGTACGCATGTGTGTTGGTGGGCCATGGGCCGACCCCTCTTCGGTTCATTCATACCTGGTTGCCGTGACGAGGAGCCGAACGTCAGAGAACCGGATCTGGTGATGGATTGCGCATGATCCAGCGCAGGCCCAAACCAGTTTCTGGCTGTGGAAAGCAGAGACACGCATGATCTGCCGAAAGGGGTGGCGCTGCAAATGGAAACTGACGACGACGACGACGACGACGTCGTGCGATTGTGTGGGTGCTCGCGATCCGCTAGGGCTATGGACGAAGCGATTGAGATTATTCAAGTCGTACTTCTCCCCATTTTGGGGCATTCTCCCTCCTCCACCCCGGATACCCCCCTCCTATAAGGTCGTTGCAAGAGTGAGTCAGGCACCGCCCTTATTTTTTCGGACCTTTCGCTTCGTTTTTGGTTGTTTTTGAGGAACTTCCACTTCGCAATGATGGAGTCCGAAGAAATCGTATCTGAGTGCAGAAATTTTGTTTTTGCTGACATTACGATCGCTTTAATTGGGAGCGCGTGGGTGTACCAGGGGGTGGTCAATCGGTGACCCATTCCACCCCACAGTTTGACCTACGCTGACTGCTCCAAGGACGTATGCTGCTGTAGCTCCTTGATGGATCGCCCGCTTCTGCTGGTGCTGGACTATGCCTTGGCTGTCTTGCCTGTCCTTCTCTTGTCTGTCAAACCGACCGAACCGAACACACCACTTGCAGGGCGGATTGCATGCATTCCTGGGGCACTCTCGGGGTGCAGTGCGAATTCCATTGATGATGAATCCTTGACGAGAGAATTCAGCGCGGATTCAACTTCAAGTGCAGAACACAAGTGCAGCAGTTCACTTGATAACCTGCTCACCACCAGTAGTACACCGCCTCGGCCCGCTCAGTCCCAGCTGATTCTGGCTGGCTCCGTTGGCGACTCTGACGTTTGTGCGTTCTCAGGATTGTTTTGGTTCTGCTCTTCTTAATTGCATTTTTTCTTCGTCGATTATTTTTTTTAATTAAAATTTTATTTTTACACCAGCGAAAGAGTTGCGACGTGCACGAGGGAAATTCTCGGGGTATTTTAAGAAGTGTTGTGTGCTGTAACGAAGTCTCGTTTATTTTTAGTTTTTTTCAAGGATTTCGTTCGTCGTGAAAAAGTGTTTCTTTGGCAAATAAAATTTAATTAAATATAAATTAATTAATTTTGGTGTTTTATTATTACGATTACTTTTTTGAAAAATGGTTACGACGTTTTGAACGAATTTTTCGACGTCGTTGGTTTTTGTGTTTGTGTTGTAATTTTATAGTAAAAAATTCAATAATTTAAAGAAAACCGCCAATTTGGAACGAAAATCTGAAAATCAAAATGCTACTATTAGTTTTGAAACTGTTATTCAAAGCTGCATATTTTTTGTGGTTTTTGTGGCTTGGACGTAGCCCATCTTGTTACCCAATTTTCTAGTACATTGTCGATTATTTGTGGCCCTATTTCGCGACGAATAGTTCGACGGATGTTTTCCTTGAGTGGATCAATTGTTTTTTGTACCGTTCGAGTAACAACTGACCTTAACGTTTAGTTGTGAAAAAAAGAAATCTTCATCGGCGGGCGTCATAACGAATCGATATATCACGCTCTTCAAAAAGAAACTAACGGACGACCCAGCGGATGGAAAACTGGTGTGTTTTTATAATTTTTATACATTTATGCATTCAGCCGTTAACCCGTTGACAACGTCGTTAAGGTAATGCCAAATGTCTTTTGACACTACGAAGTCTTTTGACACTACCATCAGGGAACTCGCAGGTTACCTAATCGCACATCATTTAATAGTGAAACTCGTGCGATAGTTTTCTATGTCTTTCACAGTGGATTTGCTCAACAAAAGTGTATTGATCGTCCTCGTAGTATCTTTGTGAAGATGAAGAAGATGATCGCATCCGTTAAATTCAATGCCATGAGAGGACTGGCCAAAACATTGACATAACGACAACACATTAATGATCTTTTGCTTACTAATTTTCAACTCTAAAAGGCTCCAAATTATGGTGTCGGAAATCCCTGAATGAAGATTGACTTCTTAACTTGCTTCACGTTAAAGATACAGTGAGCATCAATATAAAGTTAACACAAATTCCCCTTTTTTATTTTGAGCCTTTTAGGGAGCCTCCAGGACCCCCTTAGAGGCAAATGCGAATTTTTAAATTATTTTTTAATTGTAGTAGAGACTGTTACGAAGATTTTAAGGGGTCGTGTAGCCTCCTCCGATTTTTTTTGAGGAGGTAAAAACGTGGATTTTTTAGTGCATTTTTGTTGTTGAGCCTTTTGTGTTAACTTTATATTGATGCTCACTGTATATTGCGTAGTCATCATTGTACATCGAGTAAAGGTCGATCCACACATATCCGTGATGTAACGGCGACTTCAGTGCAGTACTGGGACCATCAGTGAAAAAAAAAATATCGACACGATTTAACGATGTAATGGGAAGAAATTGGGGAACGTACGACATGATTTTACACATCCAAAGCAGCGGGGCACCGACGTCTTCAGTACCCTTCAGGCGTCCGTGAAAAACTTTTTTAATTTATCCCATTTGTTTTTTTTTAATTATACGAAAATTATAAGAAATTCAGCGTTTATTTGAATAACACTCAATAGTGTTTCTGATATAGGGTTGCTTATCCTCCTACATACTCGTTAATAGTGGAACGACCAATTACATTGCAATAATATAAATATACATAGACCCATTGAACCATTAAGCCTAGTATCCTGTTCGTGCGGAATTCAGACTCCCCTTTAAAATGCATGTAAAAAAAGTGTGCGGAATTCAGGTTAGAGGCCGGTCTGAATTCCGTCCATAAAGTTTAGTATCCTGTTCGTGCGGAATTCAGACCCGTAAATGAACTTTGTACTCTAGAAGAAAGATGGCGTTTTCTCTGAGTGGAGACTTCACGTTTCATTTTCCGCAGGACACTTAGCCCAAGAAATATATTTTCTATTTTCATGAGCGGAAATTCTGACGTTTACTATTATTTTTCGAAGGCATACGAGATTGAAAAGTGCAACATTAGTAAATGAACACGTCAAATACAAATAATTTTATTATAATTTATGTTTTTTACATAAAATCTTCTCTTGATTTATTTTACTTTCTTTTAATTTAAAATGCTTGTCCAATTTATAAGTACGAGGATATACATATATACAGAACATGCATTTTTGAAAAAATTCTCTATCAATTTACTTTTTTCCAAATAATAAAATTACTCGATATGCAGGCAATTTTCTGAACTTATTTATTTTGTTTTAATACCGCAGAAGCGCAATAAAGGACAGTGCAATAATTTGAAATTGTCCAACTGTCAGGTCTACATTGTCTACATAAGTCTCCCAGCTAAGCGGAATTTAGACTAGTTATATGGATTCTCTACAGAGCGGAATTCCGCATGAACAGGATACTAGGCTTTACTACAAAAGCTTCGGAACGTTTTTTATACGTTTCCAGAATGTGTCATTTTTGTGGATCAGCTTCCCGATTTTTTTTATCAAATCACTAAATGCGTTTTGGCTCCATGCTAAATTATTCGTAAAATTTAGTTTCGTGGTCCACCAGTCCTCTATATAAAGTTGGGAACTCTCCTTTCATTTCGCAAAAAGTCCACATGGGATAAAAAAACATTTTTTTTTATTATTCAGTTCTTCCTCATCTAAGAGCAATGCTATTGCAACAAAACATTCAACGCTAAATTTCATGATGCACTTGAGATGACTGTCAGTGAAAAACTCATCACGGAAGTCACTGACACGAAAAGCATAGATGCCGTCACGGAAAGAATGGATAGGCCTTAAAGATACACATTCGTGCTGTATAAATGGGATATTTTGGAACGATCACCTTTTTATCGGAGTAAAAGCTTCAAATATAACGTTTTCATGAACGATTTAAGTCCTCGACTTAAAACTCATTTAATTTCTCTTATTCTTGACTTGAAAGCAGCTTGAAACTTTAAAACTTGAACCGACGTTGCCTACTGGATTTTTAATATTGAGTATCAGAGCAACCCATATAGTAAACACCGTAGCCAAATGAGGCCTATTTTGTTTACGGTCCAATAACGGGAAAGACCGAAGGAAAGAAGGTATTTGGTTATAGAGGACCGGACCGGGGGGGAGCTCAAAAGCTCTTTGATAACGTGGAATGTGTGAATGTGTAAAAGTCTCGTGAACTTCCATTTGGAGTTGGCGATCTGAGACAGTCTAGGGCTGTCTAGGCTAGGTTGAACCCAGCAGAACGAGTCCTTATTTCACCTGGCCAGGCTCTGAAGTACGTCAAAGCAGTGACGGGGCGGCTGGTGTTGGTCCCGCGTGGGTAGTCAAACTAACACACCCCCCCCCCATACTTTTTATGGGATTTTACCAAATAGGTATGAATCGAAGGACACTACATTGTGAATCGAAAGATGGGCCGACGGTTTACAGAACAACATGTGGATTTCCGCAGGGATCCGTCCTGAGCACAAAAGGAGTAACTGCGATGAGGTCAATGAGATCGAATTGTACGCGAATGAAGCGATCCCGGAAATTAAAACAGGCCTAACAGCGTTACCTGAGAGGAGTGATCGACCGGAGGTTGAATTTTAAAGCTGGTGACATATCCAAGCGTACATGCATTGCATTCGTTGACAGATAATATAGAAGTGTGTATTCAAATGCGATCTGACGGAATGGAAGGCATGCCACGCAAAGGTCGGGCTACGAGCACAGAGATAGCACACACAAGCATAAGCACACAAACACATGAACACGTTACTTAGATTTTCGGGCTATGTGTGAAAGCCAGCACGGAACGCAACCATGTAATATTGTGTCAGAGGAAATTCGCCGGATATCATGGAGCCGCTGAATGCAATGCATGTACGCTTACATATGTCACCAGCTTAAAGCACACTTTTAAGGCACGGCCGGTAAATTACCCGATATTTGTGCAGCACTGCTCAACGTGAGCGGCCCTAGAACGAGTTGTCGCCTCCTGATGGGTAAGGTGCTTAGCTCATACTATATACAGCACCAGTGTGGGAGGCAGCTTTAAAGAGGACGGTTCCCACTAAGACGGACCGTTTGTTTTCTTGGTCCGTCTAAAGAAACGGATATGCCAGAGGCAGTACAATTTATATGAAACTGTTACATTTAGACATAGATGAAAACGAGCGGATCAGGGTTTTAAACGGACGTTTTGTCACTGCGAAGAGCCGTCTAAACACTCAAACCGGTTATAGTTTGAATGAACCCGCCGACGAGATGGCATCGATGTGCCCCTCCAATGCTGCGCTTGTGCAAATGAATGTCGATTCATGTACGCTAATCTCGCTGATTGAAAATAGAGATGTCTTGTAGAGCGAAACGTCGGAGCACTATAAGGACAAAAGGTTAGCAGAGCTAGCTAAGCAAGAACCATATATAGTCCGTTTAAACAGATGGTCCGTCTGAGTTGGGAATGAGGCCTAACAGCAGAAAGTGGAGGCCACATACGGACTAAGCTCTTTCAGCGCATTCTGCGCATACAGAACCGCGCTCAACGATGTGCGGTGCGTGATAGCAGAGATGATTTCGGTAGACATTCTGGCGAGAGAAGGTATACGTCACTATAATCCACAATATGTTAGAGCGGATCCAACCACAGTACGCCAACAGATGACGAACTGAGACTCCGTAATGGAATGGCGGAGGTAGTGGAGCGAGTCTTTTGACGGTCGACCGAAGTGAGTTATGACCTAATCCAAATGGAGGATAAAGAAAATACCTCCTTCGATTGCTCATAGATGTACCCGGCATACTTACGTATGTGAGATTCGGGGTATGCAGGGCAGAACTAGAGGAAACATACTAGGTCACATGAGTTAGTAACAAGGATGGAAGCAGAAAAGTGGAAGGGACGCTGAAGGCCGACAGAAAGACGAAGAGAAAGAGGCAAAGAAACGCCAGAAGTATTAGTAGATAGATAAAAGCTGATCCAATAACTATCATTTGGAAAATAAATAGACCAAGTCGCACGCTCTGTTACTCTCAAATTCCTGGTGGGTATTTTCCCCATGCAGAGTTTTTCGGGTGGGTACTGTTACCCACCACACCCACATTATCCGCCGGCTATGCGTCTAAGTACCCTGCAACTACTTTGGAGGAATGTTTCCACAATGAGAGCGCCTTAATGGCAGCTTGACTGTCCGAAAAGATTCCTTAGTTGGCGCCTTACAAATCTTTCGTAAGGTTGAGCCTAGCGTGGGTCTCAATGGCATGTATTTCAACGGGACACGTTCCCATTACAAATGAGACTTTGGAGTTGGGTCCTGTGACATCAGCCCCTGTCTGGCCATCTTTGACTCTTTGGTAAACCAGTAAAGGTTTCTTGGACCCTCAGAAA
The DNA here is from genome assembly GCA_949987705.1 of Thereva unica. Lineage (NCBI taxonomy): Eukaryota > Metazoa > Arthropoda > Insecta > Diptera > Therevidae > Thereva > Thereva unica. The sequence continues at coordinate 111,611,537 of OX465284.1, forward strand.
GGATTAGCTCCTCGCACCTCAAATCGGAATAATCGCCCTGAGTTTTCCGCTTGGGATAAGCCCCACATTTCCGGTTGTTCTTATCATCTTTCCAAAAAACCTTGTTGATCAATCCTGAAACCATTGCCTAGACCTAGAGCTTGATGATATTTTGTTTATGCTTGGTTTACAGACAGGCTGTATTTAGTGGTGAGAATCGGAATGGGAACACAATTGGCAAATTCGTTGGCCATATTGACGCCGCCATTTTGAATTTATAACTTATGACTACAAATTCGTCATTAAAGTCACATTAGCAACGGCTAAAAGTCTGTTTATCTAATTGAAGAATTTATATCCTATATGTGTCGACGCGAGGTTAAATATTTTATAACCCAAAACCAAAGGAATTTAGGTTTCAACAAATTTCGTGTCCTGTTCCTCGTCCTCAACTTGTTCCACTTTGTAGAACGTAATCGCTGCTTTTCCTGATGTTTGGTGATGACTTTAGAACTTTTTAATGGCCCAAAGTCGTCACTTCCGAATTACAAAGCAGTCCAAAAGTTTAAAAACCACGCTTGAGTGTTCCCTGGATCCAAGCAGGTTTCCCTCAGTCTCTTCCATTATTCAGGACCAAGGCAACAAGGGTTTGGGTGCATGCGTGTGTGGTAAATAAATGTACGACGAATTAATTCCCCAAAAGTTGGAAACTTCAAAGCCGAAGCGCGGCATTTAGTCACCGAAAAAACAACCCAAAAAGTAAAAGCCGCGTTGAAACGAAAAAAGTGCGTCTCCTTCCGCCATCCCTGCCAGGACCCGAACGGCAGCGCTCCTAAATAATTTCGCTGGAAACTTTTTAATCACCGGGCGGCTGTGAATAATTTAACCGCCAGCAGGACGAAAGGGGGGGGAGAACAAAATTAAAATCATTAAGCTGTCATCAAATGCATATTTCCAAGCTGCGGCTGTATTGGTGCGGAGGGGGGCCCTAAATGGTCGCAATTAAGCGAGGGTGGCGCCGCAGTCCTTGACGTGACCCGGTGGGCTGTGCTGGGTGGGGAGGCACCCTGTGCTACATAAAACGGCTACGAACTTATTACGAAAGTAATTAACTCGCGACCGTTTTGTACTGGTGACGCTTTTATTACCGGCCATGCGGGCCCCGCTATACCGCCATTGAGCCGCAAACGGGCTGCAGTCGACTTTCATCGAGATCACAGGAGAAGACAGCAGCGGCGACCCTTTTGGCGTGTTGAAGGGGTAAAAATGGACATTAGTAAGCAAGCACGAAGCAGGCTCGCCTCAAGAATTGTGAATTTATTAAATCAATGTGGTCTGGCCGGGCTCAGGCCTTGCTGCAGGGAGGGGGACGGGCGAGAGTTACGCAAACATGGAACTTGGAAGTGTAAGTCGTCCATTTTGGTACTTGAAAGGATAAACTCATTTTGTTTTCGTACTTAACTTGGAATTGTGGAAGTTTGATCAAAAAGTATCCTTTAGACGATTGCATACCTCAATTGCTTCCTCAACCACTTTGTCAAAAAGCTGCCATTTTGGTTATCATTTTTCATTAATTGTAAACATGAAGAAAAATTTGTAGTTTATAAAATACTAGCTGACCCCCGCGACCTCTCCGCGCCAAATTACGCTTTAATCACTGGCAGTGGAGTATCATGAATTTCTGCCACCCGGGCAGAGCCTCGCCGTCCCCTATTAGTAGAGTCAAACATAGTATTCAGGCCGGGGTAGAGTTTTCGTTGAGTTTACAGAAAACTTTTCCCTTCAAGTTAACTCGATGCTGTTTCTATAACCGAGCTTCATGGGAGCCGAGTTGAGTTGTGGTTTTATTAAATATGAAGTCTCTTCTGACGTCCAAGCGAGGCGCGACATTTGCACTTTTTGTACCTCTGATGTACCGTTTTTAGTTGTGTGCGTGAACTCTGTTCAACCTACCTATTTTCGTTGAGTTGAGCAGAGTTGAAAATCTTTAACGAAAACTATTAACTGTGTCTGTTTCCATGACGTATAACTCGGGTTCAACTCTGGTTGAACTCTTATGGAAACTCAGTATATGAGGTTCTGAGTTGAAGTAACAAATAAATAATTGTACGTCGTGTGTCCGTTGGTATATGTGCAGTAAACGTCGGTACTTAAAAAAACTGCTTAATCCGACGTATTTAGTGGAGTTTTCTTCGAAACTTTACTCAACACGCATTTCCGTGGACGCTTACTCTGAGTTAATCCAGGGTAAACTCTGCATGGAAACTCAGAAATTGATCAGGTTCGGACATTCGTACATAAATACTTAGCCAACTTTGTGTTATTACTGTATTGCTTAGTAGATTTAGCTTTAGATCAAAACGGTTTACTGGCGACCTCCTTGTGTGCTTAAGCGACCATCTCAACCAAATCATCCATCCTTTTGATGAGTCTGGTTTGGTTGCTCTAGATGTTTCAAAGGGTTTCGACAAAGTGTGGCACCCTGCTCTGTTGGCCAAACTCCAAGCTTTTGGCATAAACTTAGTTCTAAGGAACTGGATTGGACGGCGTCGAACTCCCATACCATTTCGGCCGTTGTTCCACAGGGGTCAATCGTATTACCCGTGCTTTTCCTAGTCTTCATTAATGATCTTATCTTAATCCCTTCAACCCGCTTCATTGTTTCACTAAAGACGGTACTTTGCGTTACTCTTACGCCTACGACAGTATAGAGCAATAGAGCACCTTGCCTTCACTATCGTTATCTGAGGTCCAATTCGATCAGCTGGGATATCAAATCGATTCTTAATTGAGGCCGCATGAATCGTGTTGAATTTGAATTTGAGAATGTAACGACTGACTCAACTCTTAACATCCTAGGATAGACCCTTAAAGCCACCGTAAGAATGCAGCAGCCCTCTCTATACTTTAGTCACTGTTCCATTAAAATTCAGAACTTCCTGCCTGCACGGAAATATTTTTCTCGCAGCGCATGACTAGCCCGCTCGGCCCACCTCCAATAACCTACAGCTCCCTTTCGCGAACGATTCGGTCTAGAACTTCAACTCGACTGTAGAATAACTCCCGAAGTCAGTAGGTCCAAACTGGTACAACATCTACGGTATAGTTCAAACGTACGGTTCACCGACATTTCTTGGAGCACCACCCAGACTCCCTCTAACCATTCCCATTTTCCTCTATTCCGCCAAGCTTACTACTAGACATTGGACCATGCCGTGTTTGACGCGACGTGTTGGTAGTACAAAGGGCGACTCCTAAGCTTGGCTTGTTCACATAAAAAAAGGTGCCAAAAATACTCAGAAGGACTTTCCTCTCCAAGATTGTTAAGATGTCGAAGTGCTTTCTTCTGAACACCCTAGTTTGAGTCCGTGTGATAACAGCAGCAGTTTTGACGTCGTCGTTAGATTCATATTTAAAAATCCTTGAAAGACGGTAATATACCCCGTTTATGACTAGGTTAAAAACCTGAGTCGAGGATGAGTTTATGTTTTAACCACCGTATAATGATGTCGGGTTGAGTTCCCTTTGGGTTGGAATATAGTTGAACTGACATCAAAACATAACCTAAAATTAGTATAATAGTTTTATGTTCCTGTGCAAGCTACAACGAAAGCAGACTTCACGGATGGTTAACAAACAAAACAAATGTCACTTTAACCCAGTTATAACTCAACCCACGATATGAGGCGAAATATCAACTCAACCCAGGTAGGAGAGCTAACTTGACTTGAGTGGACTCAGTTTCAACTCGACCCACGTTTATAACTGGGTGTAACCTAGGTTGAACCTGGGTTGAACCTAGTCATAAACGGTTGGGATTTCGTTGGGATGTCTTTTATAGAATGCAAACTTATCTAAAAACTTCTTGATCACCGTCTCACGTTTGAAGCGATTTCAGATTGCCACCCACACATTCAATGTCCGCATTCTTGCTGATGCTATTTCCTAATCTCGGCGGGCAACACTCGTTAATTTTCACAAAATTTTATTTCATGTCAAGACGGAATTATCATTTTCTCTCGTTTTTTTAAATTTCCAATTAATAACGACAAAAGCTCCACAAGAAGAGAACGTTTCCATGCATGGCACGACAGTAACGTTACACGGTCCTCGAGGAACACGAAATGCGTATACGTCAATGCTCCGCCTTTCATCAATAAATTTGTGCTAGACCAACCCCCATACATGATCGCACACAGAATGGCACACGGATAAATACGAAATTTACAAACGCAAAAAAAAGGAGCACAATGAAAAAAAAGGAAGAAACCAAAGATAAAATAAATAATTGAAAATCCATGGAGTCAACAATGGCGTTGGCGCGCGAGCGAGCATAATGCGCAAATTATGTGAATAAAATCCGCAATATCCAATCCCCAGGTATGTCCAGGTACGAGGCGTCGTCGTCGTCCGGGCCTGCAGTCGGCCAGGGCTATGCACGAGGAGGTGTGCTGCGAACTCTATTCTGGTATGTGGATAAAATGCAAGTCGGCATCTTTTGATCCCGCGGCGGATAATCGGAAAAGCGTCACACCGGCGAGAATGGCGATTGTATCGGGAATGAAATGCGAGAATGAGATTCAGAAAAACAATGAGACGCTGCGGAACTCAATCGATTGCAGAAAAGGTCAGGCGGGCTTCGCGACTGGGAAGGTCGGGCGAAAGATAAATGCAGCTGATTCCGATTCCGATTCAGATCCGCTGCATATCCATTATCGTGCCCCCAAACAAATAAATAATTTCGTTGATGCAGTTTTAAGTGGAGACGGAGTGATTAATTGAGATTCTCTAGATCCCGAGTGGAGATATTGATTTTGATCGGAATCACTAGACAGATTTCAGGGAGAGAGCAGAAATGTTGACAGGTAATTGAATGCTTCTTCTTCTTCTTCAAATCAAATGTCAAATCCGAAAGCTGCGCGCTCATCGTAGCGAAATCCTGAACCTTGCTATCGAGAGAGAGTGACAGAAATCAAGAGAAAGCTTAGCTTCGGGATATCGGTAGCCAAGGGGTTTAAAGCAGTGATGGGCAACTTGGACTTTTTCGAAGGAGAATCAAAGCTTTTGCCTCACTCGACCTCCAGGCAGGATAGGAAGGCTCTGGAGCTGCCGGAAGTAATTCATATCCGTGCAGCGCCATGGTCCTTCGTCTTTCTACTTCTCTCTCCCGTAGAGATAAATCCTTAGTAGCGCCATCTGCGATCTAAGATCTATACGATCTAAGATCTTCCGATATGCTACCGAATCCTACCTAAACCTCCACGAGGATGTTGATATTACATCGGGTGACCCCTGGATGTTCTTGTCTATACAAGAATAACAGACTGAGGAGGTTGAAAGGCGAGTGTTTCGCGCACCAAAACGAAGCAAATACCAGATTGGTCCTCCAGGTAAGGGTTGGGCGGCAGACTGACAACCTTCCATCATAAAAACCCACTCGTCACGAATCAAGGCAGGCCTCGGACAGGACGGACTCAACGGCAACCTAAAGATCACAGCCCTTTAAGAAACCAAATGGACCCATAGTGGTAGGGCTGACGCAAAGGCATCGCTTAACATCCGGAACTGGAAGCATACTGAAAGGTCAAACTTGGAGAAATGCTCTAGGGCAGGCCAACGCTCGATTTGGGCTGTAGCGCCATTGGATGGAAGAAAGAGCCTGCAGGTGAGGTCCTCTAGTCTCCCTGTCCATAGATTGATATTTAAAGCGCTGTGTCCAGTATTTTAGCCCATAATCAGTGTCCTACTGCGCCATAGCAATTCTCTATTCGCTTTACAGGACTTCACAGAACAAAATCGTTTATCGGTCGACCAACCTCCAGTTTATGGTAAGGTTCATCAGAGCTCGACGGCCAAGCTTGTGGTGTCGTACTAGTCTTTTCCAGGTTGACGAATGCAGAGTGCGAGCTCTTTCCCAGATCGCCAAGGGCAGGCAGGTCGGTAGCAGCCTGAAATTAATTTAGTTTTAGTCCGTTCTGACTACCGGTTCGATTCCAGATAAAATACAAATACAATTATCTGTCCGAAATCGGGCTGGTAAAGAGGGACCTTTCCGTTCGAACTTTGATGAAACACACCGTACGCTAGAGCCCGAGCAAAAATAAGACTCGCCCGTTTTTAGCCTGCAATAGGCACGCACAGCGTCAAAACGCCTGCACAGCACTCACAGCACAGGCGCGTACCAATAAAAGACGCACGGAACAGTCTCTAAATGAACCACGCTCACACTTTTGTAGACTAAAAGACTAAACTTATAGGCCGCCGGCAGGCCGAGGACTTTTAGGCCACGTCGGAAGACCCGGCCCGATGAAGCCAAACCATACTCAGTCTGATTGAGGGATGAAGACTTAAGGCTACCGCCTGACAGGCCGAAGGTCACCTCATGATTCCCCACAGACACACAAGCGAAGACGACAGTTTAGGGTAGCAAATTTTTAAAGTGTTAGAAAAGAATCGACTGATGTTCTCAACGAAAATTTTTGACTGTTCAGATCTTCAGGCCCGGACTGCCGATAAATGCCCTCACACATAAATATTTTTACCAATTTTCCTGGACTGCAGACCATGGCCTGCCGGCGGCCCGTGATTGTGTGATGATACTTGGCCTTAAGGCGAGAAACCTACAGGCCAAGGCCTGCCGGCGGCCTGTTCGTCAATGGGGGGTTTAAAAATTGCATAATTGCAGCTTTAAGATATAAGAAAACGATCAATTATCTTGGTGACTATTAAGGGGGCCACTAGCATACTCGGTAGGCTGATTCTCTTTCGGTTGCGTAGGTGAAGCAGCATTGGGATGGTTTGTACTTAGTTGGGGGACTGCTTGGAAAAACGTTACTTGCGTTTAGAATAGTCTATGCCGATGCGGGTGTTTTTAGATATGTTCATGCCTTTAGTAGTGACAGCGTGAATACCTTTGGCGGGCAAATGCGATTACAAGCTATTGGAGTAAACTGAGAGGGCTTGTATTGTTTTGATTGGAATAGCATTTCACGATAAAGAATTCTTCGGCTACCATCCGAGGCATCAGGGTTCAAATTCTGCTCAGCGAAATGCCCTTTCGCCTTTTCACGTCTCCTGCCTTGTTAGCATTTCTTTCTTACTTGCCTTCCATCTTAACACCAATTTTTTTGCCGTCCTGTTTCTGCCTTCGCTTGTTAGCTTAGCGAGGAGGGTTTGTGCCCGATCATCAAAGTCACCGTTATCTTGCGATAGCGGTAGATGGAAATCGCTAGAGTAAATCCGCGAGTTAGAGTTTGCAGTCCTTTAGTTTTTCTTTCTGTATTCTCTCGGACTACACCTTAGGATTGCACTCGATACAGATTGAATGATAGAACCGTCATCAGCACAAAAGGACTCCAAAACTCATTTTTATTTCTATCAACCCAAAAATAGGAACATTACACCACCTGATAACAATCTACATTACAGCAATCAAAGCCGAACTCGATAAAGGCCCAACTCACACCTCGTCGTCGAGAGTAAGCCCAGTAGTGAAAGGATTGAATCGTCCGCCACCGTGTTCTCCTCGGTTGCCTCTGATACAAAAAAAACGAATCTAGCCAGCTCCACCAACTCCACACGGACGAAGGGCAATCGGATTCAATTCATTAAGGCCAGGAATACCCAGTGGCAGGTAATCACCACAGATTCATATTCGAAATAGCATTCTAATGACGCCTAGCCAGATAATGACAGAAGCGTGGTCGACTGATAGGAGAACTCGCCACCGAGGCCTTCGAGGTGTCCGCATGCAGGCCTGGGCCGAGGCCAATTTTCTCCACACCTTGTTAATACGGAAATAATGACTGCATTATATTTGGGCAGCAATCATTATTACTCAAATTAGTCACGTGGTCCCCGACAATAGCCCGGCGAGGTGTTGCGTAGCCCTCGCCCGTTCAGGTGCTATTGTCCAGGAGCGGTCGATAACGATTCACACGTTGACCTGGATGTCACGGGCTGGGAGCTGCACATTGTGTCCCGATGGATAATGACTAATCAGACAAGCTCCTAGCGCCCCCGTTCGTTCCTGCGAGGCGTTGGATGACAAATTTCGGGTAAACACCGGCGTTGTCCTTCGACAGTGGTCAGAATGCCCAAGGAGGAATCCTTCAATTCAACGCAAGACAAGACGCTAACAAGGTCTTTGTCCCAGCGCGAAAGGCGAGGGCTAGCGTTGGATGTCGTTCAGGTGCGTACCCAGGCCCAGGGCGAATGCTAATGAACGAGGGGGAGGACCGCCGCGGCCTTTTACGCTGTCATATCGAAGCCCGATGTCATGATTAATTTTTCAATATTTGCGCCCCTGTCGCCGTCCGAAATTCATTAGTTAGCACTCCATTACCGCGCGTCCTTAATGTTTTTGTCACCTCCGGCAGGAATGTGATTACCGCGCGATGGACATCGGACTCGGCTCGTCGGGGGAGGGGGAAACTCGGGGCGAGAATAATTGGGATTACAATTCCCGAATTTACTTTCTATAACGCGGCTTTCAGGGTTGTCATTTGAGAGTTTTGTGATTGTGGATTGTGTGTGGAATGAGAAGCGGGAACTTAACGCGTTGTTGTGATTTATCGGCGGCATTGTGAAGGCTTTGTACGTCAATTGGTGGCAGGATTATGTAATGATTGGTATTAAACGGAAGGAGTTTGTGATAGTTGAGCGTTTTGAAGGTCTGGGGTGTGTTTTTTTTACTTTCGAGAATACTTACGACGTGCCAGAATCAGAAAATATTGGTATTGTCATTAAATGGGTTTCCATATCAGGGTTAGAAATAGATCTAAGTGGAAAGCTTTCAGTGTTTGAACTTTTTCTGTTATGTGAAAGACTAAGCTTAGGCGTCACCCTTTATACATCTTCTTAAACGGGGCTATAGTCAGGCACAGGCACGAAAATCTAAATATTCCCATCGCAAACATGAACATTTATAAATTAATCCGCATCGGCATAGACCAATCCGAACTCGAGTATCGTTTTACCAAGCGGTCCCCCAGCTAAGTACCAACCTCTTCCAATGCTGCTTTATCTACGATATCCTATTAGCACCCTTTATGGTCACCAAGATAATTTCCCGTTTTCTTCGTTCTATACAATTTTTTAAAGCTCATGGCGAGAGTGTCCACGAAAGGAGCGGTCGAGTTTTATTCCCGAGTAAAAATGAAGCTCCCCGCACCTAGCATGCAGCAGGTACACACTATCCCCAGTGCCGGATTTACCAACAAGCAAAACAAGCAATTGCTTGAGGCCCCTACCCTCAGGGGGCCCCGCGACTTTTATATTTTGTTTGTTTCGTCTTTAGATAAAAGTGAAGTAAAAAAATTGTTTGGCCATAATGTTTTCATAATATTTTTTGCGAATCAAATATACAACTGTCATAGTTTTACGACTAAAACAATAAATGTAACGCACATATCAAACTTTCAAAGCAGAAAAGAAAGAAAAGAGTGGCAGCGTATCGTGCGCTTCTAGGAAAGAGGGGCCCCTTCACGAGGTTGTGCTTGGGGCCCCGCAATATATAAATCCGGCCCTGACTATCCCGCACGGCGCTCACAGCTAGCATACACGCTTGATTAAAAATAAGACTCGCCCGTGTCAATTGACATTGTTCGTGCGTGCCTGCTGCATGCTAGATGCGGGGAGCTTCATTTTTACTAGAGAAGTCGAGCCCCAACACGTCAAAACCGGCAGAGAAAGAAAACTAGAACGGTATGCAGACCTTCCTTGCCTCCTCTTCGAAATTGAAATCTGTGCCCAAAAGTCGGGATATAATTAATCTCACTGGATGTTCCCGGGTAGTAGGATCATCATGGCATTCGCAAATAGCGTTTTCTTACGGATGGGAATATTACATCGGTCTAGCAGCAGGGAATGTCTGCGACCGCCTGCCTAAGGCTTCCATGTCTGCGACAGGAGGCACCGCTGGGAGTGCGTACCAAGACGGAAGTGTCAGATTCCTACTGACTAAACTCACCCACCCTTTTATGCATGACGTTCAAGTCCAGATCGGTACGAACCGTTAAGGCATTATTTCAGTCGGGCGTCATCAACATGATTCTTATAAAAGGGATCCCTTAAAGGTGCTCACTAGAGCCGGAATAGTCTAGCCATCTAGCTACCTAGCTGCTGTCCTGCCCTGTCCTGTGCTCCGCCAACTGCGGCTTTTAAAGACGACATGCTGCGCATCCTCTTTATCGTCCGGGCATTCCCGCCAGAACGGTGAATCGTCCAATCTGAAGCGGTGAAGGTATACCCTATAACCTCTATGCCCTCTTAGGAACTGCATGAGGTAATAACTAACTTTTCCACATTTGGTATGAGGCTATTGTCTATGCGTCCATCGGCCCTTAGTCGACGCGTCCCATCTTCTCTGCAATATTGCGATGGACTGGCTGCATTTCGTTAGACCCCCGTCTTCCGGGTCGTACAACGATCATTCGAGCTATCACTCATGCTACTTCGTCAGACGTAGTACGTTATGCACAGCATGCCCGAAGGACACTTGACCGAAACCGATAGGCAGAGTGTCTTTTCCTCCGATGGGTCGTTCTGTCGGCGCTTGCCACAATGGCTCTGCATACAATAAGACCGAACTAACCACTCTGGTGATGAGGAGACGTCGGCCCCCTATATTAGGCAGCATCCTCACAAAAAGCAATCTACTGAAAAGTCTACTGTGCCCGCCAAGTGTATCCTAAAGTGCCGACTGGGAGCGGATGACCTGGTCACCTACGTTCACCGCTGTGATCTCCACCTTTTCCCGCTTGCCGATTAGCACTACTTCCGTTTTGAGCTCAGCTAGGATTAGACCAGCATTCTCCAGACATATTTTATTTCCCATATCCCTTCCTCCGCGAATATCCCGATTTCGTCGAGTCGTTTTCCTTCTACAGCGACCGCGATGTCATCTGCAAACCCAATAGCGACCGTTCCTAGCAGGAGTCGTAGTGGGAGTACTTCATTATACATGATGAGACACAGAAAAAGACCTAAGTCGGAACCTTGTGGGACTCCGCAAGTTGTCCTATATTCCCTTACTTCCTCGTCTGACTTGCAGATATCTCGAAAAGTAAGGGACACTTTTAGTGTCCTACCTACAAGGAATTCTATCACAATGCAATACTTCGATGTATCAAGTTTTATCAACGCCTAGGCGATCTTGCTCCACCTGGCGGCATTGAAAGCATTCTTCACGTCAAGGATTATCAATGCGCAACTTTTATTCACCTCCATTGGTGCCCTTGCAAGACTAGTCACCGTATTGATAGCATCCGTTGCCGAGCTAGCCTCCCTGAAACCGAATTGCCTTTCCGACAGCCCGCCTAGCCCCTCGGCGCTTGGGAGAAGTCTGTTGTGTATCACCCTTTCGAGAAACTTTCCCAAAGTGTTGAGCAGACATATCGGCCTGTAGTCCGACGGTTTCCCTGGGGGTTTACTCGGCTTCAGGTTGATCACAAGCGTTTTGGCGTCTCCATTGCTCAGGGAACACTCCTTCGCTTAGGCTTCCTTATCCGCTGTACAGACTCTCAAAATGCTTCGCTTACTCTTATCCATAGCCATAAGGCAGAGCAACGGCGAGATCACTCAACTCTGAGGTGTTCCATGGCAGTTTGAATTTACCATTCTGATGTTGGTTGAAAGCGGCTGAACTTTTCATTATGTGGTGGAGCTATCATTTACCGTCTGATTTGAAATCCCCTATTTTCCGGCAATGTTGGACCTTAAATACTCCACAGCGATTGTTTGATGTATCGAAACTGTGCAATTGTGACATCCAAGCACCCGATACCACAGCAAGTCATGTGTAAGTCATTATGCAAACAGATTTGGAGCTCCACATGCCGCGCACTGCAAAAGGACTCTCCTAACGACGAAAACCAAATCTCACCAATGACGAATTTATGGCAATTCACTTAAAGCCGCCAGCAGCGGAACAACATTGAAAATCCGAACGGGTTCCGAAGCATGACATTTAACAAAGGCACAAAGGAAGCAATCCCGAAGAGGAGCATGCTATCCTTGCGGAGGAAAAAACCGAGAGTCCTGGGGATGAACATAAAAGGAGACAACCAACAGCAGAGCCGGAAAAAGATCCATGGAAAAACCTCATAAACAAGACACACTCGGCGAGAGCGGGGCGCTGCGAAAGTTTCCTGATTTCCTTTAAATAAAACATTTCCCGGCCCGTGATGGGTGGGTGGGGGCCGGCTCCATTACATAAGACGGGCACGGAGCGGGGGAGCGAGCTTAATACACAAATGCCTGTAAAATTGCTATGCGGAGGCGTTGCCGGGCCATAAATCACTTTGAGTGCACCCACTCAGGATGGGGTGCCCGTTCCCTTGTTTCGTACAAATCAAATGTACACGTTTCATTCCACTCATTGGTCCTGGACCCAGCAACACACAGGACGAAGTGCCGCTCCTGTGGTGGGCTGTGAGTGCGGGTGTGTGCGTGTGTGTGTGTGGAGATCGGGCTTTCTCAGTGCTCGATGTGTAAGGGTGGATTTGCTCGTGCTGCTTTAATGGGGGGATGAAGTGAACGTTTTCCTTTCACTATCAGTGGAAATTGTGTCCAAAGTTTTTGCTGCTATTGGAGAATGTTCGTTGGGGTTTCGCTATGTTGGTCTAGTGGCGGAAGAGAGTATGGAAATTTACCAGTTAAAGCAGTCGATTTTGTTGGTCCTTTATTCAAATTTTATAACTTTAAATGTTTTTAAAGAAGTAGGGGATTTTTACTTATATGCAGGTTTTGCACACTTGATAGATCCTGTGAAGACATTGGACCCTAACGACATCAAATAAAATCCAATTACACCACTTTAAGGACGCTGCTTCTCGCAAGATATCACCGACCTATTAGTTACTCCAAAATTTCTTTGCAGTTGATCGGCTTTTTTAACATTGGTATGGAAAACAGAACCGGTTAACAGAGAGAGCCTTTCTGCTTTCCAATGTAGGCTAGGCAATGGGGTAGGTGACAGAAAGTGTTCAAGTTTAGTTCTAGTAGTTTAAGCAAATTTCTTCGTGCCAATTTTGGTTAGTCCCAACTGGCATTTTGAGGTGGTGCAGATAGGTCCCCTATGAGGCAAGCCTCACTGCCTCATGTGGACCACGTGTGGATTACCCTATAAGGATTACCCCAATTAAAAATAGAGGGTACAAAATTTGGAAATTGCAGCGTGATAATAGTGACGGAGTCGAAAGCTTTACATTTTTAAATGCAAGTGTCGTTTTTCCAAACGGTCCCTCAACTAAGTACAAATCGCGTCTAATGCTGCTTGACTTCTGTATTCGAACGAGAACCGGTCTATTGAATATGCCAAGTGGCAACTTTGAAGCAAGGCAACAACGTAAAACTTAAGCTTAGACTTAAAGCTTTCCGAATACGTAAGGCAGATTTTAGGATTGCCCCATTCCATTTGTAATGAGGTTTGAGTCACAAGAAACTCATAGGGCATACCTCACTTTAGTATCGCAGAATTTTGCTACAAAGCGCCAAGGGTATTCCGATTCTAATAAAAATCGGCATCTAAGAGGTTTTAACGCAGCAAATAACGAATTTATGATCAATACTTAAAAATTCAAAATGGCGGGCCCAATATGGCGGACGAGTTTTGCGTTTTGTGTTCTGATTTCAATGAAAATCGGTATCTGGAGGTTTTTAAGATTGCAAATAACGAATTAATGATTAAAACTTATAAATTCAAAATCGACAACTTTTTCGTTGTCCTAAAATTTTGTACTTCTTGGTTTATTTCGCTCTGAAGGGTGCAGTGAGACGCAACGGGTTCCAGCTAGTTTTAAATAATTACATCAGTTCAGAGTTGGCAAATTCCTTTAAGATAAACCCTTATAACCCAGCGCTTACTTAAACTATTGATATTGTGACCAGTCACATGCTTTTGTGAATCGTGCTTGTCATTGTGGGTACTTACACTGGTATTCCTTTAAGCCAGAGTGTATGTGAAGGTCAGAGCACCTCAGCGCGATTTCCTTTATGGCGAGGATCATACCAAATTGCCCAAGTTGACACTCACCACACAGATTTGTGATTGAGTTGTGACTTGTGACTGCTTTTAAAATACGGGTATTAGACTCCTTACACGACTAACTTCTGGGGATAAAATATTGACTGTGGCGAGTTGTGAGCTGTGTGGAGTAGCTTTCGATCCACATTTACATATATCGTGCCTAAATGAGGTTGAAAGTGTGGTGACCCCCCCCCCCCCCCACACATAAAACGTAGATATCCTAGGTTATGTACGAGTTACTCCGATTAGAGTTTCAAGTTTGGTCATCCTTTGCTTGTCAAATAAAGCATGAAGGGTAAAGAAGTATTCGAGGTAGAAACAGCCAAGCGGAAAAAATTGATAACGGTGTTCAGGGGAGCTAATTCTGTGTGCTGCTAAATATGCTTCTAAGGGAGCACTACCGGAGTCTTCAGAAATCTTATAGGACGAAGAAAACAGCCGATCATGTTGGTGACATTAAAGAATGACTTTACAATACTCAATATACCGGTTCTCTTTCTATACGGAGGACAAGCAGTATTGGACATGGTTAGTACTTAGTTGGGGCACTGTTTTGGTAAAACCACACTTGTGTTTGGAAAGAAACAATTGCAAAAGAGGAACAATAAATCGACACCGGAGCTCATTCACATGTTCACAGGCATCCAGGTATATTAAGAAACTTGTTTGTAAAGCTTCCAAAACGCTTCTGAAGGAGCACTAAAAGAAAAGTTTCCCTATGATGATATGCAATGTTAAAAAGTACATATATGGAAATGGTATGAGAACGGGGGCGCTGTAAGATTTTTAAGGAGGGCTCAAAGAGGGCAACACACCATTTCCCACTGCTGGGACGTTCTAGTAAGTCCGCGTTGTAGATAAAGGAAAAGGCTTTTGATGCTGGGAACCTTTTTTGGTGGAAGTTAAACAAGAATCGGCTCTCATGGAAGGATGATCGCATATTTAAAGTAATATTGGATCATTCTTGGAATGCCAGCTTGATTTAGGTCTGGGTTAGGTCAAAACTAAACCAGACACCTAAATGGAAAGGCCAAATTTTTACATAAATTAGTGGGAAATGCAGCAGCAAAGATTAAAGTATACAAAAAAGGAAAACAAACTACTATATTCTTTCACGGGGTTATATTATGTAACCACTTTATTGGTTTCAGTAGAAAGATTGCTCGGTATAATGTTCAAAAACTTTTCTGGTAGGACGTTCTTAAAAATCCTCCAAAACAACTACAAGGTCCCCGATTTGCATACCAAACAAAAACCCAAGACATATTCCCACAAGGCCTCGATTAAAATTGTCCTACATTGAAGTACGATCGTGATTTGGCGCCCTTGCGAAGGTACCAGCCGCGCAATTAGTTGTGGCACAAAGGCTCCAATTGCCATTTTAGCATAATTCAAAATTCCGACCATTTGACAGCTTGTAATTCGCTCGGCTCGTTGGCACCCTCCCCGAACCGAGTTGGCGATGAGAATCGCCCGCGGCGGTAAGGGCGCGCTCGATCGTCCACGAATTTTGACATAAACACGCGTTGCACCTCGCCTTAATTATTTTAATAACAATTATTACCGCTTCATTGATACTTAGCCCACTCCGGCCCCATAACTTATGGGGCTGCCGATTGATTGCCGCGCTGCGCTGCCGCCTCGGAGCCGATCGATTTACGCTTTCCCCCGAAACAGTCATGCGCTGGCGGCTAGGTTTCAAAATTTGTTATCAAAAATTTGTTATTCAAATTTCGATCGCGTCGATCGATCAAGTACCGATCGAGGGGCGCACAACTCACGGAGTTGAGTCGAGCT
Source organism: Thereva unica (assembly GCA_949987705.1). Classification (NCBI taxonomy): domain Eukaryota; kingdom Metazoa; phylum Arthropoda; class Insecta; order Diptera; family Therevidae; genus Thereva; species Thereva unica. The sequence goes on from OX465284.1 coordinate 111,627,342, forward strand.
GGCGGACGGATGAGGTGGGCTGGATGCCGATCGAGCCCCGCTAGGCAAGGCGAGACCCATATATTTTAGCCTAAATTATAATAATTAAATCCAGTTGGCAATTGCATTAGTTAATGACTATAATTAGCGCCGTGAGGTGCGCGAATTAGCAAACAACAAGTCATCGCCTTAATGACTTGGTATAGTGCGGCCAGATGCAACACCTCTCGCGGTAATCGCCGCGGCCGTCCTTAGGTAAGGGAAGGTGACGAACAGAGTGGCAATCCGGCAGAAATTTATGTCTTGGCCACGCGCTCAATTTGCTTAAGAACGCCACGAAAAATCTCCTTAAGACTGGAAATTGAATAAGACGTCGGGTATCCACCCTCTTCCGGGTTATGAGGCGATGCATTAAAGATGTGTATGCAAATGGGGAATCCCCGAAGTGATCAATCAACTTCTTTGCTGCTTGGCGTATGCATCGACCTGTGGGATAGTTCTTGATTGTGTTTAGTTTAAAGTGCGCGCTGAAAACAATAACGGGAAATTGTACTTATCCCAATTTGGAACTGTCATTTGGCTTAGAACTGCTGCAGAACATCTCAAACGTCATAATTTTCTGACGTTTTGGATTTTGACGTTTCGGGAGACTTTTTTAACATGGCAGTTCCAATCTGAATACATGAAACTTAGAAATGCCTCCCACAATGAATGAACCCACCTTTGACAATAATTAAAGGCTGTTTACACAAACTTCCCTTCTTCCTCACCAGTCCTTCGTCCTTTTTATTACAAATTAAGTAAACATTTGAATGGCTCCGCTCAAAACTGATTGTCTCCGGAGTCTACATACAGAAAATAAATTTTGATTGGAAAATTTCCATCGAATCGCTCGGGGGTGAAATGTCAATAACGAACGCAATTCAAAGAGGCATCGAACCAACGCAATCCACATCGAGAGGGCGCTGGCAGAATGTGCGACTCACCAAAGGGTTGAGAGTCTAGAAGCTGGAAAATTTATTCAAAACCCCTTTGAACTTTCGACACAACGAGTTCTGCTTATAAACGAGCTCCGATCCGAGGCTTCTTCTGGCTGCAAATAAATAGCTGCTGACTGAGTTCGGCTGTCGACCATAAATCCAAACATTAGCAACAACCGAATTGGATCCTTGCGAGCACCGCAAACAGATGTCACCCGAAATGGCGCTAGTTTTGGAGCTTTGTGCTGTGTCATCCTGGAGCCCCATGACTTCACAGATCCTGCGGTTTCACTTTCTTCGCATTTCTCCAATTTTTTTTCAACTTTCTTCAATGTGTTGACATTAACGCAGAGAGAGAATGAGTTTGTTGAGATTCACACACAATTTCCAGATTAGCAGGGGTGAGATTTCAGCTGCACACATCGTTAGAAAATTCAATCGCATCCACCCTCTTTGGAGGGAGAGATGAGCCCACCGGCACGTGACCTTTAAAATCTCCGCATGATAGAACGCCATTTGGAGGGTGGCAGCAGCGCCAGGGGGGAGCAAATTGCGTCTAATGACACACGCGTTGATTGAATTCGCAATGATTTTCGGATGACAGGAACAACAACCGCGTAACGAGATCAAATTATTCCCGTTCAAAAATTTTAAAGGGGATGGCTGCTCCCTTGGCGCCTTGTGCCTTCCTCCCTCGTCTGCGCCTTTTAAGTATCGCAATATCTGAAATGCTGTTGAGGTCCCTTTGAGCGAAAAGAAGTCGGTTTCCGTTGTCTAATGAGATACTGATTTGTCGCTTTGTTTGTTGGAAATGTAAACTACTTTTAAATGACGGGGACTTATTAATTGACTTTGGCAGGATACCTCTCAGAGGGAAGAACCCGGAACGCTGTTGTCTAAGTAGAGTCGTTCTATAGATGGCATGTTGCAACTGCTTCGACAAATTTTTTATTTGCTGCAAAAACCCCTCGGATTGAAGGTAGGTGTCCGCATTAGATAAGCAACAGCGGTTCTGAGTCACTTTCTTCATACAAAAGTCACGTGAGGACTCCAAAAAGAAAGTTACACTTTTATCCGCTAGTGGCTGTAGAAGTTTAAAGAGAAGTTTAAAGTTCTCTACGATTAATGACTTTTTATAGAAAAAGTTTTAACTAGGTTCGTAACTTCGCTATTATGAAGGCCTTTGCCTTGATAAAGTTTTTTGTGCCTTCGCTGGAGTAAAAGCTTTAGTGCAGGCGAAGTTTTAAGAAGGTTCGTGTCTTCACTAGTATGAAAGCTTTTTGTAGGAAAAATTTCAGAGTTGTGAGTTGTCAAATTGCTTATAACTTCAAAATTAAAGGCCGTAGCATAAAAATTGTCCAAGGAATTGGCAGAGGAAATTATCCAAGCGATGAACTAGGTATTTTTTGGAGCTGAAGTTGAAATTCAACCTATCCACAGCCGACTGCTTTGTTACTTTACGTAGTACACCCTATATAAAAAGTGTATAATAGGTTAAGGGTGTAGTCTGGAAGATGCATGAGGAGGAGGCAGTGAATTTCGCCGTTGAACTCTTGGAAGCTGTATTAGCTAATGTTTTTAAGCAGCCGGCTGAGCCACAACTGTCGGAGTCGGTAGCAGCAGCGAGCAATAATAATAAGAGTGATGAGCTAGAACAAATTTTCAAAAATGTTTCAATGCCCTTGAGATCAGCTGATAAAAATTTCAGTAGGAGTGAAAAAGTCAAAATATCAAAGATGTAATATCTATGATAAAAGGAGGCAGAATTGCTTTCACACTACACGCAACGTGTGTGAAAGAAAGATAAAAAATGAAGGGGAAGTGCCAATTTTCCAATTTAGCCAATATTTAGCTCAACACTGGAAGAATTGCAAAACGCCCGCGTTTTTAATGTACAATACAAAGCCAAGTTTTAGAGTCGCGATGTGTACCAACAAGAATTTGCCCACGCATACATAGACACATATTAGAGTCGGCTACATGTGCTCTGTTCCAATTCGACTTCCATTTGAATGTAAACATTCCAATAGGGGAAGCAAGCAGCATGTTCTGTTTCATTCATACTCTTGTGTTTTTGGTATGAAATGTATATGTATCGCGCATTTGTTAATATTTTTTTGGACTTTTTGAATAATGGTAGTTCCAATCTCTTCTTTCATATGTTTAACTCTTTTACTTGTCCTTGAGCTCCACCTAATCACTCTTGTTATTATTGCTCGCTGGTAGCAGAGAGCCTCATCAGAAGCTATGCTCCCTGAAACAAGAGAATCCCGCTAACCAGCTGACAAAAGGCAATACCAGGCTACCAGGGGATAAAGAGGTGCTTCCTCTTTTGGCTTAGCTGGCAGTCCCATCGCTGAATTCTTCAGTCTGCCGAACGGTCTCGCCAGAGAAGTTTACGTCTTTGTCTAACTGTCCCCTTTCGAAGGCGATCGCGGAGTGCCTCGAGCATCGCATTTGGAAGACCTCGAGCTTCTTAACGTCCAATTTGAGCAGTGTCCACGTTTTAGATCCATAAAGAAGAATCACAAGGATCAACGTTCGGTAAAGGCGTTCTTTCGTTCTGGCGAAAGTTGCTGGCTGATGCGGCTGTGAACGTCGGCCGTCAGTGCTACTTTCGTTTCCTCAAACAATGATCCTAAATATTTGAACATTGGAACCTGTTTGATTTGAGTTCCATCATGGTGAACACTGGCTTTCGATTCGTCCGTTGTAAGCACTTTGGTCTCTTCCGCTTTGATTTGTAACCCGTGAATGTCGGAATGCCTGAAATGTCGAATAAGAAGTCCGTTGCTTCGGCATCCGTGTCGGCGAAGACGGTGCTATCATCGGCGAACATCAACTTGGTTACGAAGCTGTCGTCGTAGCGAACTCCGAGTCGTCCATTGTATACTTCACGCATAATCGCGTCGATCACAACGTTAAAGAGAAGTGGCGAAGCGACGTCTCCCTGTCGGACATCCGTTTAAATCGGGAACTCCTTGCAATCGAAAGCGGATTTGAAATCGATGAAAACGACGACAGCTCGTTTGGCGCAACGAATTCTTTCTTCCATTAGACGGAGTGCGAATATTTGATCAATGCATCCTCAATGTGGTCTAAAGACAAAGAGGTGCTCCGTCTGCTAGATGAACACCCGATGTAAGCGGAAATTTGGTACCCTATTATTAGCCGTATAAGTTAGTTGTGGTAATAAACGTATCTATCTCTCCATCTGAGCCTGGCTAGTGCCCAAGCAAATCTACATATTTGCTTCTTTTCAAGTCGTTAACGTTGTTTCAAATGCCTATGAGTATCCATGCCCTTCTCATATTTTTCTGAATTTATTTAAGAGGAGGAATCTGTTCTTTCTCTCGTCCGAACTATCTGTCTGTCTGTTTGGCTCTCTGCCGGCAAATGGGCGGACAGACAGACGGATAGACGGACCGATGGCTAGACAGACGGCCGGGCTAACATACGGGCAGACGGATGGACAAACGACAGACAGATTGACGGACAGAACGATTGACTTACAGACCGACAGACGGATGGACAGACGGAAGCTGGACTGATTGACCGATAGATTGATGGAACGGATGGACTGATGGACCCCCAGCATTCCTTCGTTGTGTCTTTCTCTTTACCGGAGTTTCGCTTGTAAGCAAAATATGCGAAGATGTTATCTCCGATTCCACAGCAGATCGGCTCTCCGTCAGAGAGAGAAGGAACTAGTCTCCTAACAACTTGTCGAAATTTGCACAGGAACTACCAGACGGAAAAAATCATTGGAACCGATAACGTCCAGGCAAGAATCTTTATGTTTGAGACCAGCAATCAGAATCGCTGTGAGATGCATTTCGTCTGGTTGTGTTGTCTTGATAAGCATCATCTTAACAAGGTAGAACTGACCAATGGCACAAGTGGCTGTCTAACATCGAAGGAGTCATTGTGCAGTATGTGGACTCCTCTTCATAGTACCAAATACTCTCTCTCCAACTCTCAGCTAAACATGATAAATAAATAAACCACAAAAACAAAAACTATCCATAATCATAAATTCCCGTTTAATTTGTGTGTGTATCGAGGGGGCAACTAAATCCTGTCCAGTTAGGATTAATGCTCACCTGATGATAATTATAAATACTTCCGCCAATTGCACGGTTTTAGCCGGGATTCAATTATTTGGAGGTATTTTCAGTCAATTATCCAATTCACTGTTCAACGGCGAATTCTACCCAAGATGGAGACCGGGTGGGATCGATTCATTGTATTAAAATAAGCATAATTCCCGATTTTCATGCAAATTCATGATGAAAATAAAAAGTTATGATTGTTTAAAGTTTCGAAAATAACAAAAAAAATATTGTCCGATTTGCTTGATTTTTGGCATGGTGGGTGGGAGTAATTAATTAAATATATTCGCGTTATTAAAAATTTTTTATTTCAATTTTTAAAGAAGTTAATAAATACAATTTATTTGGTTTTTGTTACACCCATACAAAAAATATATCAATTTCAATACTGACAATAATTTGTTAATAACTTTTTATTTTTATCACAGAATTTTCTCAAATTTCGGATTTTGGCTCCTCTTTATGTCCCCTATATACCCTATCAAGGATTTCCTTGGGTAGAATTTGAAAATCAATTCTGTTCAACAGTGAGGAGCTCTCTGCAATTACAGCATCGTGCAGCATCGCATACAGTCGTCGTATATTTTCGCATATCCACCGACTGCGCGGCTTTCGGGCCGAGATTAATGATTTACGGTGGCACACAGAAACGGTGCCCGGTGCATTCTGGACTGCAGTTTTCCAGATTTATGCGAATGTTGGCTGTAATCACTTTTAATTGGTCAATCCCTTTTCGAGTATCAAAGCGAAACACGTTTTCAGCTTTTTTGGTTTTGCTAATCGAATTCTTTTTATTGGCAATTTTATTTGATTTTTTTTAGTTGTATAGAAACAGAAAATATTTTTGTAGAAGATAACATTGCAGCTGTGGTACAGGGTGGAGCAGAATAAACGAACGGAATGAACTGTTAAGCGCCATTGTCAAAGCCTATAGTGCTTCTGCTGTAAAAGTGAACTATTTGTCACTGGTTTGGCGGCTTTTACTTACTTTTCGTGCCTTGGTTGAGCTGCTCTATTAAACACACAAGGAGTTCGCCAATGTGTCTTTTTAATCTACGGCCGCACTGTCATGCAAAACTCGCCATAAGCACAGAAATATTTGGCCTCATATCGAGAGAGCATCGTTTCCGGCTCTTTGCAGAATGCTGAACTTGAAACTACTAAACGCTTCACAATTCTAATGAAATACGCATACCTGAAGGTCAGGGGCAGCGCTTGGGTTTTTTGCGCCCGGTGCACTATGCCATATTGCGCCCCATAAGCTGTTCGCTTTTTAACGCAGTGAAGTGACAATGAAAAGAGACACAAAGACTCGCTAAATGGGTGGCAGAAATAATTTTCATAGTTTGCACAAAATTTAGGATTGCACCATAATAATGCATATAACATAAAGAAAAGATTATACAGGGAGTTTCATATGGGTCCAACAACAAAAATCTGCTGAAAACGTCGTTTGCGCGGAGTTGGAGAGGACGGTGGACTGAGCAAATTTTTTGGATCTCTGAATTAATCTTTTTGATAGCGTGCTTGTTATTTCTTGTCTCCTTTTTGCTAGGAAAAGAAAAATAATGGCAAAAGGGAGAATTACGATTAAAAACAACAAGAAGCTAAAGCATTCTGACGTATAGTTCGTTGGAAAAGTTGGCTCTAGTGAAAACCCATCCGACTCTTCATCGTCTTTCAAAAGGAAATGAACGATTATAGCCAATTTTTGTTGTCTGAAACTACGTCCCCGACCAATTGCACCCGGTGCAAGTGCACCATTCGCACCTATGAAAGCGCCGCCCCTGCTGAAGGTAAATCTTCTATATATATTCTATATATCCATTTAAAGCAGATAGCGGAGAGGTCAGGACGAAGAGTGGCAGATTGAGAGAAAAATATGCAATGAGACTTCGAAGAATTATGCTCTAAACATGCTAAGGGCGACGGCGAAACTATTTTCCTCTGCCACGGCAAATGGCCCGACGAAATTTGTTGTGAGCACACACTAAGAGCGACGGCGACACAAATTAAAAAACATACTTCGGAATAACCATCTTGCACAGCCGAATATTCTGCACACGAACACAGAAGCGCACGAGAATAGCAACACAAACCTATGCCGCAGCGCACATGCAACTTTGACAGACGACCGCTACGAAATATAACTTGGATTGATTCTGTCGCTTAGTTCGGCGGCGTAGTTATCGCAGTGCTCTGCAGATTGTGCAGCTTCAGACAGTCGCTGAGCAAAGCGATTCGTCCGCCGCCCTTAGCATGTTTACAGCATTAAGTTGAAGTAAGTTTGAGGTCGACCAGGAAGAAACACAGCGTAGGTCAAGTAGCAAGCTCCTCCACACATCTTTGAATTTGATCATTGAGCGCTGAGCTTTATATCTCACATGCACATAATCAGAGTACATATGAATCTTAGAATGTGTTACTACCGAAGGAAGATTGTTAATAAGAGAGGACCCAGAATGGAACCTTGGGGTATGTCAGCACGAAGTGGAGCTATCGAGGAACTACAACCGCCAAGGCCGGTTGGTTAAAAATCTTTATAAGAGTTTGATAGCATAAGGAGAAAAATTGACACGAGGGGAAAGTTTCTGCAAAATCAGAGAGTGATTGACGCTATCAAAGGCTTTAGAGAAGTCAAGCAGCAATAGGCAGCAAACGTGGTGAACGTCGAGAGAGTTTCGGATATCAGTTGTCACTTTGAGGAGCGCGGTTTCGCAGCTGTAATGCAAACAAACTTGCAAGGCTTCATTATTTCTTTTTAAATAGGATTAACAAACTGTCCTGTTTATCTTTATCTCGGTGTTTAACGTCTTTTTATCCTCCAAGTAATTCTGCGATTGTCCAACGGCGTAAAATGGCAAGTTTTATGGAGTTGGGAGACTTTAACCACAAAGCATTAAGCACGTACTAACTTTTCTAGTACGTCTTAATTATATTACTTCGACGAATAATTGCACGCTCTTAAAACATCATTTCCAACTCGTTTCAACAGTCTCAAACCCGCGAAAGTCGTTTTCAATAGAAGAGTTCACGACTTTACCGCGGATTTTGCTTTCACAAATTGACTCGACAATATTTTTCCCAGAAAGTCTCCATTGTGGCCGTAGAGATCCTCCAGAATCGCGCAGAGACCACCCAAACGAAATTGTAAAGTCACATTAAAGCGAGAGAATGCCCAAAGTTATCAATTAGCCGCGCACATCCCAGAGTCATCTTGTTGTCAATTGAGTTTTGAGCCTGAGTTTCAATTGCCCAAAGACCGATTGACAGAAATCCATTAAAATGCCTGACATGACCTTACACCTAGGCAGACACTAATTTTAATAACCAGGCAGCGACCAGCACCATGTAAATCATTAATAATGGGCTCCGAGCAGTCCATCCAAGTCCCACCAGAGATCTTCCCACCTTGTTGGCCCGAGAGCAGTGCGGAGCCACCCTTGGCGCGCGGGGTCCTGGGTAATCTCCGACTTTCTTCTGCCGGAACAAACCCTTTCCAGTCCCCGGGAAGCGATAACGGATAAAAAATGGGAAAAATCCGGGCGAAGGGAAAAAATCCATCAAACGAACTCGGAAAAGGCGGTGCCGCCTATTTAACATGGAGCGAATGTCATTATACGAGGCCGCGTTTGGTGCTTTGTTGTCGTCGTCGTAGTCGTCCTCCTCGTCCCCGGCCGGGTCCAATTCACTAGGCCCCGATTTTTTTCGGTGGGGAGAAAACTCATCTCGCGTCAAATGAAATATGAAAATTCTTTCTTTTCTCGGAGCACCAGCACCACCACCCCAGCGGAGTGCCGCGATCCGGCGATGTTTGGGCCACGGTGCGTGTTTTGTATGTTTACACGGAGTGCGCCCAGCGTGTGATCATGTCAACTAATAATTGCCCCGGTGATGACTTTGATAAATTGATGACATCGAGGATGACGTTGCCACCAGGCTCCATCAAATCAGGTGATATCCGTGCCAGAACCGACCCGGGGGCGCCCAGCAAGACGTCTGGTTCCTTAACGCAGCCCAACAAAGGAGCGTGATGAGAGCAGAATTTGTCAGGCGCGGATTGAATTTCGTGGACTCCGTTTGAGGCTGGCCGGCCGGCCGCGCTCGGTTAATGGCGCGGAAACGTTCTTTGCCATCAGAGATTCAATTTGTTGCGTTTCTTGTATGATAACGATCTACATGAAAAGTGATATGCAATTATTGTCGAATGACAGGGCCCAGATGCCACTAGGCACAACAGCGGAATATCAATGAGGCGAGAGGAGCACGGCTGGCGGTGGTGGTCCGTTGGACTATCGATTTTTGACAGCAGGGAGAATTGTAGTAAAACTTTGCTTTCTTTTGCACCATAATGACAGTTGAAAGATTTGAGTGTGTGCAATAAGTTCTCGGCGCAGTGGATTCAGTTCCAGCACAGGATTCTAATCTTTATTTTTCACACTTCCTAAAGACCGGTATACTATTGAAAAGCTATGCAAAAAAATGGTCAATATCTCGCTTAGAAATATTTTCTGCATCAATTTCTGTAACCTGTATGCCAGAGATAAGAAATGACACCAAATGTATCGTTTTTTTTAATGACACACAGATGTCGCTTTTGATAAACTTTTGTGGCGACTACGATGCGTTCACCGCGACATCCACATGTCAAACATAAAGACACAAACCGCTGTACACAAACCACGGCGAAAACACTGAACTTATATGCGGCGAATCCCAAAGGTTTTAGTCAGTAGGCGTAGGTTAATTTATTATTTTAACTTTAAGGAATTGTCATAATTTTAAGTTAGTTCTAAGTTAGTAGCCTTACTGTTAACAACTACTTTATAAATATTTATATTGGTAATAAAAAACGATTATAAATATATCCCGGCGTTATTCCTGTGAGCGACTAGCCCCACAGGAAATTGGTGACCCCGACGTGATCCTTGAAGGACGAGAAGGAGGACACGACGATATCTCAGAAGGAGGACCCGACGTGATCCTTGAAGGACGAGAAGGAGGACACGACGATATCTCAGAAGGAGGACCCGACGTGATCCTAGAAGGACGAGAAGGAGGACACGACGATATCTCAGAAGGAGGACCCGACGTGATCCTTGAAGGACGAGAAGGAGGACACGACGATATCTCAGAAGGAGGACCCGACGTGATCCGAGAAGGACGAGAAGGAGGACCCCGACGATATCTGAGAAGGAGGACCCCGACGATACTTGAGAAGGAGGACCCCGACGATATCTGAGAAGGAGGACCCCGACGTTTTCTGAGAAGGAGGACCCCGTTTTGATTTGAGAAGGAGAACTACCCGACGTGTTCGAGAAGGAGGACCCCGACAAAATCCGAGAAGGAGGTTCCCGACGATCAAGAAGGAGGACCCAGCACTCGCATCCAGGTTAACAGAGGCCAACAATAGTAAGACACGTTAATATAGAATAATGGTCCAATAAATTAGTTTCAAATTTAAATATTATGCGAAAGAAATTGTTTAGAGTTGGCTTAACCATCAAGTTGTATAGATTCTAAGTTAATGATGAAACTTGGGATTCGGTGCGATTCAACTCACTCCACTCCATTTCCACTTTCTGTTTAACTTTTCATTACGTTCAAAGTTACAAGTTTTATACGTTACGTTACGGTTACATTGATTCCTGACGATAACAGGAACAAATAAGACAAGCCGAAAATTAGGAAAGTCGGAACTATTTGGCTCGCGTTGATATAACGATGGAAACTTCATCAGGGAATACCCAGGAAAACCACATGTCTGACCGCGATCTCCTACCAACGCAACACCAACAAAATGTTACGTCAACAGAAGGTTCACAAGGGAGCGAAACTGCTAGGCTCAACGCTGTGTCTAGTGTTAACCTACCACGGCCATTCTGGAGGGATTCACCAGCCAGATGGTTCGCAGTGGCAGAAGCCGCATTCGGACTCCACCGAATTACATCCGACTTAACTAAATTCAGACACATTCTAGTAAATCTAGACAATGAGATTTTAAGCGTGATTGGAGATCTTATTGACTCACCACCCGAAACAGAAAAATATGCCACTTTGAAGAATCGAGTGATAACGGCATTCGGTGAGTCGTCTGAAACACGTCTTCGACGATTATTGCGAGGGCAACCGATGGGAAGCGAGAAACCATCGCTTTATTTGCAAAGGATGAGAAACTTGGCAGGAGGACAATGCAACAGCACAGTTATGCGAACTTTGTTCATGGAGCAATTACCAGAGCAAATGAAAGGGATCCTGGTTATGAACGACACCGAAGACCTTGGCGCACTAGCATTACAAGCAGATCGGATTGCTGAGGTAACGCAACCACGGATCGAGGCCATCAACATGAGGCCAACGCAGCACCAAGACAGAGTTAGTGGATATGAACGGACATCACGAAGACAAAACATGGAGCAAGGAACGCCCGAAGCTAGAGGACTTTCAACCAATTCGGAGGTAAACGAATTGAGAGCAGTCATCGAGGCTTTATCAAGAGACGTGAAGAATCTGCAAACAAGATCTAGAAGTCGACAACGTTCAAGGCAAGGACGGGATAGATCGAAGTCACCTTGGAGTGGCACTCGAAGCAAGGAGGACATATGTTACTACCACGAGAGGTTTGGAAAGAAGGCGCGCAAGTGTCGCACCCCTTGCTCTTGGAATAAAAACTCGGAAAACTAAAAGAGCCGATGTGCATCGAGGCGTCCGTCGGCAGTCCACACGTCTCAAAACGCCTCTTAATACGGGAACGGAAAACCGGTACGCAATTTCTAGTGGACACAGGAGCAGACGTTTCTGTATTACCCAAAGCATTTAAGAAAAAAGGCCAAGCAAATACCGATTTTCCACTTTATGCAGCAAATAACACCAAGATCGCTACATATGGAGAGGCCAATCTCACACTGGACCTTGGAATAAGGCGACCATTGACATGGAAATTCTTAATAGCTGACGTGTCACAACCCATCCTAGGAAACGATTTTCTACATGAATACCATCTCCTTCCTGACCTCCGGAACAGGAGGCTAATTGATGGTATTACGGGACTTGCTACTTACGGGATTCTCACACAAAACAACGTGCCAACAATAAAGATGGTGGTAGATGACAACGAATACACAAAGATGGTTAAGGATAACATAAGCATCACCCGAAGGGGTAAATACAGTGAGCCGAAACATAACGTCAAGCACCATATCATAACAAGAGGACCGCCATGCGCCGAACGAGCACGACGCTTATCACCTGGCAGATTAAGAGCGGCACGAAGCGAAATAAACGAATGGATTAAAGAAGGCATAATCAGACCGTCATGTAGCCCGTACGCTAACCCGATGCTAATGAGGAAAAAGAAGGATGGCACATGGAGGCTTTGTGGCGATTATAGGCGACTAAACAAAATCACACTTCCGGACAAGTACCCGGTTCCGAATATACAGGATTTTTCTCATCGACTACATGGTTGTAAATTCTTCACGACAATGGATTTGGAAAGGGCTTACTTCCAAATTCCCATGGCACCGGAGGACCGCGAAAAGACGGCATTAATCACACCATTTGGACTATACGAGTTCAACGTGATGCCTTTCGGACTAACGAATGCTGCGCAATCGTTCCAGAGGTTTATCGACAACGCACTAAGGGGCCTGGACTTTTGTTTTTGTTACGTAGATGATATCATTATTGCATCACGTTCGCGGAAAGAACACTTAGAGCACGTGGGACAAGTCATCGAGAGGTTGAAGGAGTTTGGACTTACGATCAAACTTAGCAAATGCCACTGGGGTCAAGACAAGGTTGAATACCTAGGATACGAAGTGACCGGCGAAGGCATCAGACCACTCGAACACCGAGTTCGCGCTATTCTCGAATTCCCAAAACCTAACAACATAATGGAATTACGGAGGTTTTTGGGAATGATCAATTTTTATAGAAGATGCATTAAGGACGCTGCAAGAATACAGGCACCGCTGCATGCCTTAACTATTGGAGCGAAAAAGAGGGACAAGAGACCTGTCGAATGGAATACGGAAGCAGACGAAGCATTCAGTACGTGCAAGGATACCCTAGCGAGAGCCACTCTTATAGCTCATCCTGCGGAGGGAACCCAACTGTACTTGACCACTGACGCATCTGACACCGCTATAGGAGCAGTTCTGGAACAAGAAATAGGTGGTGAAAAACAGCCACTGGGATTTTTTTCAAAGAAAATTACAGAAACTCAATCAAAGTACAGCGCTTACGACAAGGAACTACTCGCGATTTTTTTAGCGATAAAATTTTTCAAGCACATGATCGAAGGACGAGGTACCACGATCTTTACAGACCATAAACCGTTGGCCTATGCTTTTAACCAAAAAGCTTCAAAGGCATCTCCAAGACAACAAAGGCAACTTGATTTGATTAGTCAATACACAACGGACATTCGACACATCGCCGGTAACGAGAACGACGTTGCAGACACGTTATCACGAATAAATGATATTGAACTACCAGTCTGCGTCACAACTGAGGAGATTGCAATTGAACAAGAAAAAGACCCAGAAATGAAGCAATTAATCGAACAGCCGGGAGCGATAAAATTCAAGAGGTTACGTTTAACAGGTACTGATACGGTCGTATATTGCGATGTATCAACTGAAGCGATAAGACCTTATATTCCAATAACATTGAGAAAGAGGATTTTCGATAATGTGCATAATACCGCCCACGGTAGCGGGAAAGCAACACGAAAAGCTATAGCGAAGAAGTTTATTTGGCCACGAATGAATAAAGACATTACGGAATGGGCACGAACTTGCTTACCGTGCCAACGCTCAAAGATTAGTAGACACACGAAGCGTCGACCAGAACACATCGATATGCCGGATGAACGTTTTCAGCATATACACATCGACATTGTAGGTCCAATGAGGGAAGTACGCGGATACAGGTACTGTTTAACCATGATTGACCGCTTTACACGGTGGCCGGAAGCAATTCCAATAAAAGACATCACAGCACAAACGGTTGTTGATGCAATCTTTGAAACTTGGATAGCGAGATATGGTACACCAGCAGTAATAACAACTGACAGAGGCACACAGTTCGACTCTCAAATTTTCGAGGCATTTGCCAGAATGATTGGCAGTCATAGGAAACGCACTACAGCATATCATCCCCAAGCGAACGGTATGATAGAACGATGGCATCGATCACTCAAGGCAGCCATCAAATGCCACGAAAACGAAGACTGGGTACAAGTGCTGCCTGTCGTAATGCTGGGATTAAGGAACTGTTTGAAGGACGACATTGGCTCATCCAGCGCTGAACTGGTTTTCGGTACGACATTGCGGATACCTGGGGAGTTCTTCATGCAAGACAATTTCCAAGCGGACCAAACAATTTTCAAAGAAGCGTTAAGAGAACGTATGAGGGAACTGCGTCCACGTGAAACGGCACACCACAACAAGCCAAGGATATTCATACACAAGAACCTCGCCACTTGCACACATGTGTTTATGAGAGTTGATGGTACAAAGAAGCCACTTGACCAGCCTTATACCGGACCTCATCAAGTGATCAAGCGAGATAGCGACGCTTACTATACAATAGACATGAATGGCAAACATACCAATGTTTCAATAGACCGACTGAAACCAGCAATATTACAAGATATAACAAACGAAGATAATACGACATCAACACCTAGGCCAAGAACATACGAAGGGCCAGCCGTTAGGAGAAAGAAAGTAAGTTTCGCAACACCCAACGATTAGTGACGATGTCGCTGGAAGGGGAGTAGTGTGGCGACTACGATGCGTTCACCGCGACATCCACATGTCAAACATAAAGACACAAACCGCTGTACACAAACCACGGCGAAAACACTGAACTTATATGCGGCGAATCCCAAAGGTTTTAGTCAGTAGGCGTAGGTTAATTTATTATTTTAACTTTAAGGAATTGTCATAATTTTAAGTTAGTTCTAAGTTAGTAGCCTTACTGTTAACAACTACTTTATAAATATTTATATTGGTAATAAAAAACGATTATAAATATATCCCGGCGTTATTCCTGTGAGCGACTAGCCCCACACTTTTAGTTTTTGCTCCAGGAATGTGTCGATACATTTATTTCTTGAAGTAATTTTGAAAGTTCATGAGTACATGACGTGTCAGGTGGTTCTTTTTTAATTCTTTACTATTTCAGCTACTTTCATTAATTCCAAACAATCACAAAAGAGTTTATGTAATTTCGGCAATGAAGCTAAGTAACTGTCAAAATTTCTGAACTGTTGTCATTTTGGGAAATAAATGCAAAAGTTTTCTTGTGCAAATTTTTTGTGTCTAGAATACCGGACATTAAACACACGTTATTCATTTTACGACATTAACTTTAAACAAAAGAGCATGCATATCAAACATTCATCCAAAAACTTCTTATCGTTCTTTATCAAAATGTTAATTCCAAATCCACCAAAAAACCAACTTCAATTATGACCATAACGATGCAGCAAACATCCTTCGCTATCCACAAAACAAATATTCCCTAATCATTAAAATGCATTTGATGACTTAACTGCGCGCCGAGCCCTGCAAGGAAGGCCCTCGAACGTCCCAGCCATATGGCAATGATTTGTGTATTTTCGTCAAGGTACCACCACCAAACAAATGCTCAACTTTTTTCCCAAGTATCCACCTACTTTCGGTGCACGGCATTGAATGACCCATGCAGGACCCATGAAGAATGGCTTGTCACATGTGGTCAGGATCTAATATCAGCCATAGCCAATGCGGTAAGCAGCCAGAAAAAGGGATCTTGATGAGAAGTGATCCCTTTTGCGGGCCTGCATTATGCGCCGTGAAAATTAACTTCCGCGTCTTAAGTTAACACAACGAAGAAAGAAAGGAAATCAATTCGGGACATTGTGCATCCCCTCTGCTGTGGGTATTGGTGGCATCCCTTAGGGAATTGATTAATAAGAGTTTCGGGGGTGTTTCCCCCTTATGCTGTTGTTTGAGGGTGAAAAATGGCTAGAGAAGTTTAAATAATCAAAACAGACCGCCCTTGATAATCTGATGTGACTTTTATGGCGTTTCATGGTTTTATCCAATGATTATTTCGTGGTAGAGTTTTGTCGATTTGAAGTGGAGCAGATTTGAGGACGATTAGGTTTAAGATTTCAACCGATAAATATAATCTATTTCCAAACTCTTGGTACAAACTTTTCACATCGATCTGTATAATTGTCCAATGTACCAAATTGACATTATAATGACCCCTGTGCTGAAAGTCGAGTCACCACCATATGACAAGTCGTTTAAGTTGAAGAAAGGACATTTCAGTTGAATCATCACGTTCAGTACGGAGTCCTAAACTCAACTTAATATTTCCACTCTACGCTCCTGTGCTGAAAGTCGTAATTCGACTAGAACGTCACTTTCTTTAACTCAAATGACTTGTCACGAATCACGACTCGACTTCCAGCACAGGGGGGAATGTTGGTGTAAGCTATAGAAGTCCACAAAAAGCTCAACGCTGCTGTTAGTGACTTGGCCTATGTCTTGTTTTCCAATTGTGTGTTCAAGGCCGGTATTGTTGGAGCCGATCTGTGCGTTCAAGTTACTCATCAACACGATGAATGATGTCTACCGTTGAAATAGAACGCAAATTCAGTCGCATATAAAACTCGTGCTTAATGACATCGCCTGCCACGGTATACAGAAAAGTAGGCGACCCTTTTCTACGGTATTGGAAGCTGAAGATTTTATTCCAGTTCATCTCGTTGAGGACTTCGTCGAGCCGTCCATCAGAAATCGGTGTTCTCACATTCCATGATCCGATTCAAAATTGGTTCAAAAAGCAAAGGTCGTCGTCGTGTCGTCCATCCGGTTCCGAGGCATTGTTCGCCGATTTGTAGCAATTGTGTTTTTATGGGAGCGGGCTGCTAACCACAGTGGACTCTTCTCGGATTTTAATAGAACTGACAAATCGGGGGCCACCACCTTCCGAGGTCTTTGTTAGCCATTCGTCCCCTAATCTCCCCCCAAATCTAAGGTACATCAAGGTAGACTACTGGATAGGTGTCGGTTTCCGTAGCTTAGAGGTTTATTGCATGCGAGTGCCATTCCAGAGATCGTGGGTTCGAATCCTAGAGCGAAGAAACTTGGATTTAGTCATTCAAACGTTCAACGCCATCTATATGCCATCGGGACATTCAACAAGCTGGGCCGAATCAATTGGAGCAAGCCGAATATGATCTCTTCTTTGCTCTCTGTAGTGGGCTGTAGGGTAGGGGGTTGGGCAGAGTGGGCTAGACTTGCGTTGCGGGAAAAATATTGCCGTGGAGGCAGGAGGTTCTGAACTTCAGTGGAACAGTCGTTATGGTAAAAACGCTGATTCAGTCCTACGGTAGCTTAAAGAGGGTATAGAGGCACGACAGTGCTATGATCAATGAGTTTGATGACACGATTTTGCACTTTATCGAGGCAAGCCAAGGTGATTTTTGGGACGCCTGCCTAGATAAACCGATTACATTCAAGGTGGGGTCGGATGTAAGATTTGTAGATTGTAGCCAGGGCGGCTGGCTGGAGAAGGATCTCTTAAGAAATCCAAAGATATGACGAGGCTTGTCTGGCGATTTGGAATATCTGATCACTCCATCGCAGATCCTCCGTTAGGAATTTACTAGACGATAGGTTTCGCAGTTAGTTTTGTCACAGTTACTGCTATGACTGACAGAAATCCTACCGTTAAGGTGATGATTGATGTAATTATCTGTATATGTTGATTTCCATCAAGGATGACTGATGGAATTGATTGACGCTTGCATGAACGTGTAATGGATGCCTTAAAGTTAGCTCTAGGATGGTAAGAGTTGAGTCAGCCGTTAAGTCTGGTCCAGACTCACGCCGTGAACAGCCGCGAACACCCGTGAACGCGAGTTTTGAATGGTTTTCTAGCCCTCTTCGCCCCTTGTTCTCTGTTCTGAGTGGATACGGCGAAAATTCTCGCCGTGAGTGTGAAATCGTATGTCTCTCCGCTAAGATATGGCTAAATCCTACGCAAAAACATTAACCGCGGTTATGCGAACGCCACAAAGGAGCGTAACCCCTCGATTACTTAGCAGCCATCGATCAGACTATGGCGTTCAAGGCGGGTGGGAGCGACATGTAGAAAGGCCCGACTTGCTGTGTTTACTATCCGAGACGAAAATGAGTTACCATTATCTTATTAGTTTCCCCACGTCTCCTCCATCCTTTTTGAAACAGATGACCTAAGATCCGCTTTCTGGTACCTTAAACTCAGTACGATCCACCTTTTTGCTAAGGCTAAAACTCACCTAGATTTGGCTCTTCATAACTTAGGTTGACTTTACCAAATTATTTCAACCCTTCGAGTAACCTTTAAAGAACAGCAGAAATTGAATCGCCTGCCAACCGACCCACAACTACAAACAACCTTCAGCCTTCGATTGTTCCTTTTTAAAACGACCCAAGTGCAAATATCCTGCAATAAAACAAATCTCATGCATTATTCCAGGATAAAAATACGCTATACCGCATCCATTTCTCCTGGATTGGCAACTTAGAAAATCGCAGGGCCTCCACCATCGGCCCTCGGAGTAGTCCCAGTCTCCAGTCGGCGCGGAGATCTTCGCAAAATGCGCGGCAGTAAATCGCAGTCCGCGTGCTGTCCGCTCCGCGATAAGATCAATGCGAGGATTTATGTCTTTTAATTTATATTGATCGATAATTGCACGTTTCCGAGCAGAATCTATAATTAATGCTAATTGCAGGCCGCGCTCACATGTGAACGGTGCTGCCATTCGCTGCCATTTGCGAAATGCGTGCTCAAATCTAGAATAAAATTCGCGCGAAGGGAATTAATTTGAACGTTGGGGAAAAGTGTTGTTGAACTGTGTGTGTGTGTCGTAATGCTCGCCGAAATAAGTCTAAATAGCCCAAAAACATTATTTTTAAAATTATATTGCCGAGGAAAAAGGCGCGTCCTCGGGCTACAACAATGAAATTCCAAAAATGAAAAATGGCACGCGCTGTGGCCATTCCTGTTTTGGAGACTTGTAATTGCTAGTTGGGCCTGAATGCTATTAATTTTATTTCGTTGCAGAGTTCGGATGTGTCTTCAGGACTTTTCGTTTGGACCCGCAGAAATTATGTGAGACTTGATTTCGTGGCGCATCAGGAGAGCAACAAGTTAATTTTGGGGTGAATAGAAAAAAACTTAAAAATCGTAAAAGTTTTATATTTCTAAATGGCACACTAATTATTAATTTGATTTTTTATTGGAAGATTTAAAATGGTTCAAAATGTTTAAAAAATATCTCCAAATACGCTTATAGGCCTAACTGCAATGGCCTTAAGACGGCTTAAGACTCCTCGTCAAGTTCTCTTAAGACTAGCTAATTTTCTGTCAAGTAAGACTACATCCTTCGCAAGTTTCATGCGAACGAAAGAGAAAAAAGTGTTGAAGTTGAACGAAAAGTTGAACGTGTAGAACCGGTTTTAGATTTATAGCTGAGCTTAAAATTCATTAAGTTTTCACAGAAATTATTCATATGTATTAGAATCTGACGAGGAGTCTTAAGTCGTCTTAAGGCCATTGTAGTTAGGCCTTGTGCTTATGATACATTGAGGTATGGTAACCAAGGTATCGGTACCAGGATATGGAATAAACCGGGGTATTGAGGAAGTCCTGACACACATGACTTCTTCTTCTTCTTTCACAGCTCTACAACCGGGATCCAGTCATGGAATCTCGCAAAAATTGCTCGTTCCGTAATGCCAAACAAGAAGAAATAAAACTAGATCTGAGTCGAAATTCTTTAAGGTACAAAAAATGTATTTTTACACGTTTTTGCTTTATTTTCACACATAGGTGGCGCTGCGCGCAGTGAAAAGACTTTATACCGGGCCTTAACCTGGGAAAATAAGTATCCGTAAAAATCAAGCATGGGAACAGATAATTGACTCACAGCTCGCCTTAAGGTACCTGGGAGTGATGATCGACCGCAGGCTTAATTTTAAAACACAATTGGACGCCATGGCGCATAAAGCTTCCGCTATTCCGTATTTCTAAGAGAGATTTCCGTCGATGCCTGTTGGCGAGGGTGGTTAGCTTAATCTATCTTAACGCAGTGCTAGTATATGCAGCAGAAAGAAAGAGGGCTAACAGCAGAAAATGGAGGGCTGCATACAGACTAAAGCTGGAAACAGATACGTGCGTGCGTACAGTGCCTACGTTATATGCGGCGAATTTTCGCTGACGGACAGTTGCGTGCTTGGGTTCCGGCTAGTAACCAAAAAATTTAAGCGACGACTGCATGTGTCTGTAGCATGTGTGGGCTTATGTTTGGGTATTTGAGACTATGGTGAAATTAGGATATTTGGAAGTAGGCTAACTTTTGTGTTGCCTGCGTTCTGTTTACGTAACTATATGTCAGTTGGTATTTGAATGTACGCAATTCTATTATAACAATCCCCGCACGCACCAACGTACGCATGTATCTGTCTTCAGCTTAAGCGTCCTTCACGCTTGCAGGCGCATACACAGGACCATATATAACGATGCGTCGTGCGTGATAGCGGGAATTACACCCACAGAGATACTGGCGAAAGAACGCATGGGTTTCGATCATCCAGAATATGTTAGGGGGCGACATAATCAGTGCGGCGGCAGATGACCTATCATAATCGTAAGGCAAGTGAGACAAGTCTGTTAAGAGCCAGTGGACCCTCAGGCTTATCCCAAACGTAGATAGATGGGTTACGTGGTAATGTGGTGTGAAGTGAGTTGCGACCTCACGCAAGTGAGTTGCGACCCCAGGAACATCATCAAGTAAGGTAGACTCTATTATCTTCGCTAGGAGTCTTAGGGCCGTATTTATCAAGGGTGGCCAACAAGTCAATCCCGTTCGACCTGTCGATCCCAAAGCCAATTTTCGTCGATCGCTCTCGATGTCTTCATTTAACGACGTTTTACAATTTTAAGGTGAACGTAATGCGCATATGCAACAATATTTATATCAAAACCTGACTAATAGATGGCGCGATGTTAGCTTAGTGCATAAATCGTTGCAAATCGTTCGATAAAATTTTAACTAAACTGCACTTTGTTTGAACTTCTAATAGATGGCGCACAAATCATCACAGTATGCATGCAGTCAGGTACAGAAAAACAGGGCCAGTGGTTTACCTGACTGATCTATTGCACTACATTTGAAGGCTGAAGTCGAATGGTCATGGTTGTTCTTCCATTCTTTTCTGAACTGTCTTTCCGCCATTTCTCAATACGATAATAAAAAACGGTGCTGCCAAGGGTAATTTTGCGGCGAACTCTTAAGAAATTTTTGTTTAAATAAAATTAAAATAAAAACTAGAATTTTCCCTTAAACTTTTCAACATATCCTGAAGCGCCATAAGCATTATTGTTAAGCTGCATGCGGTCCGCCCCTTTTCGGTATTGTATTTCCACACGTTAAAAGTAGTTCGGGCTACTGTTTGCCGATTGACTCCAATCACTCAAAACCGATTAAATGTTCAATCAAGCCCGACAGATTGAAATTTTCGCCGTAAATCAAAAATCTTTAGCTGACCTCATAGTCTTGATTTAGTGCTCCGTAGATGGTAGATAGAGCTCAAGTGGTTAATTATCGCGGCTCAATCGATGTACACACACAGCACTGCACAGCACTCTCGGTCGGTTTTGGCCCAGCGAGAAGATGAAATCTTAAATCAAAGATACGTTCGCCGCGCAGACAAGAAAATTGATGAATCTCTCGGCCGGAATCGTCTGGTCCTATCAATAAATCTTTTAATTCCCCATTTATGAAGCAAGAGAGTTTAGGGTTTCATAAAAATCCCGAAATCGTTTCTTATCTACTCCTGCCAAGTCTGCAATTAAAATCAAATCAAAAAATTCCACAATTTTTACCAGATTTCATCCCGAGAAACAACAGCGGCCGAAATGATTCCCTCCGATTCTCGCCAAGGAGTTTCATGAATATTCGCCGCACAGCCCTAGGCGAAAATGCGGCCGCGCAGCGACTCTCTGGATGTGAACTCTGGCGATGCGATGCCTTTTGTTTTTCTCATTGGCCGCCCGGCCGCGTTGTCCATATTTCACTCGGTTGTATAATTTTCACATATTCACTTGACAACCCTAAATCACGATAGGAGTCGAGTACTATAATCGGGAGTCCTCCTTTAGGTTGATGATAACTTCTGGATCCCGCCCGTCCTGGAACACGTCCGTAACATATGACCAGTCGGGATAATGTAGCATATATTCGCCCGGGACCGGGACCCCGGACTGCACTAAGTGATTGACAGCTGTAGAAAGTGAGATATGTGCCAGTAAGGCGAGTGATCCCCAGTTCCCAGTCCCACGGGCGAACAACCTCTAAACAGGATAGAGAAAGAGAGCCTCTCGCGGATAGCAAATACTGTAATTATGGCAGCAAGACCATTTTAGAGCCGAAGGGTAATAGGGTTTGATTTATGACTAGCGGAATTCGAGTGCCTTTGATGCGCTCCTTTTCTAGATTTTGAATATCTTTTAATTGCTTTAATCTAATTAACTTTTAATTGGTGGTGCCCTCTGTGGCGCCTCGCTCGCAGCTTTTCACAATTCCACAAATATCACAAATCAATCATGGCCCAATTGATCGCTTGACAGCAGTGGGCTCTTTGGTATTTCGAGATTGGTTTTTGATTGCTATGCCATAATCAAAGGTGATCTTTTCACTTTCAAGATGATCACAGCGGCTGGATTATCCCTTATCGTACTGCAACGTCCAATTTGAGGTCCAATGTTAACAGCGTTAAAGTCTGTCTGTTCCAATTAGAAATCTTTACTCGTCCGACAATTTGTAGCTTTATTCAATAAATGCCAACACATGGCCCTCATTTGGCTCATCCAGTAGAACCAGCAGGTTCCGTAAGGGCCAGGACGACAGCACCGAACGAAAATTGAAGTCACAGGCTCCTACAACGTAACTTCGAAATAATTGAACGTTCTAGTAATCATTGGAAATTGAAGATCAACTTTAGAAAATGTAAATCTACCTTTTTCCAGACTGACGTTCAGAATATGAGGGCTTCAGAGAGATACAAAAGAGATTCACCCTATGCCTTTGTACTGGTGTTTGGAGATTACCTCATCATTAGGTGTCTATCCTCACCCGTATCATAATATCGGATACTACTGACATTTTAGCTTTAATAATTAGCTTAGGATAGGATTTAGCTCTCGTTTTTACTGTAGTAGATTTCAGTAGGAGTATAGCTGGAGACAGATACATGCGTGCGTGCGGTGCGTGCGGTGATAGATATTATGCAAGTAAGTGCACTCAAATATCTACGACCTAACATATATTTGCAAGAAAGGAACGTCCGGAGCGCTAAAATAGGGACATTTTCAACTTTTCCGGTATTGCCGCATTCCACATTGCACAGTATTCCACAGACACAAGCCCACAACACATATATGTATGCACTTGTCCCTTAGATTTGTTGGTTATTTTTGAAAGACGAGATGGAATACAAGCACGCAATTATCTGTAATAAAAACGCGTCGCATATTGTGGAATCGTCGCACGCACAGCACGCACGCATGTATTTGTGTACAGCTTATAGGTTAGTGGCGCGAGCTTCTAGCAAGACGTAGGTAGAGACGACTGCAAGAAGAGGCCTCAAGAGGGCCGAGTCCTACAAGGACTGTAACATGTCTATGACTTTATTGCAAATCGATTTGTCAAACTCTTCAAAAAACACTTCAGTTTCAGCGATCACCTCCTCATTGGAGATACATCTCTTTCGGGTAAGCTCTTTTTTGTCATTTCAGAACAGAGTCGCTTTGGGCTAAATCTGGACAATACGGTAGCGGTATGTATATTTTTTGCAACATGATTCTGACCCACTTCCATATAACCGATCAACAATTTTGCACATATGTATGTATAGTTTTACTGACAATGCAATCCGACCATTTTGTAAAAAAATCAAGATGGCGGTTCTAAGATGGCGGCCGAATTTTGCAATTGCGCTCCCCGACCTCCGACATGGGTATCAAATTAAAGAGAATGACAAGTAGAATACAATAAGCTATGTGGCGTCATTCAAAATTCAAAATAGCGGCCAATACAAAATGGCGTCTAAATTTTTCTTTACAACCCACTCGGAATGAGTATCAACTGCAAGTGTATGACGAGTATAGTACAGTAAGCATGTATGACGTCATTTTCAATCTAATATCACGGTCACCACAAAATGGCTGAAGACATACATATAATAGACTAAAAAGTAAAAAATAAAAAAAATATATAGTTTAAAAAAACGAACTAAAAACTAAAAAAATAATTTTGAATGTAAAGTTTTTATTGCTCCAGCTAGTATATGGAAACAACCTATATTTCGAGCTGCAAAAACGCGTGGGGCGCTAGCAAAAAGTTCTGGTGTTAACTAAATAAGAATATATGTAAAGAGTCCCACGCTTTTTTACATTTAAAAAAGTATGTTCTTACCATATACTAGCTGGAGCAATAAAAACTTTACATTCAAAATTATTTTTTAGTTTTTAGTTCATTTTAAAGTAAAAGCATATTTTTTTAGGTTTTTTTAAACTATATTTTTATTGATCCTAATACCAGCCCAAATCTTTGAGTAAAATTAAATTCAAAATCAGCTTTTTACAATAATATATCGACGGACAGATGGCGCTTTTTTGAATTTTCGTAATCGATTGACCAAAATTTTCCTAATCGGTTTTCCTAATTACTGAGATTCATATTCGTAATAAATGATGAATTTTCGTCATAAATGCGTACGTATGTCGAGGCTATAGTACATGCCTTTTTATTTAATTGTTATTGGTGAGCCAAGCCTGGGTGCTAATGCCAATTAATGTCTAGGCAAAGCTGCACAACTCGACCATGGACCAAGCCTTTCGTTTGCTACATGGGTCAATTTCAAATCACCTGCCGATATCACTCCTCCACTGCATATGACTATCCAAAAAACACCACCTTTAGCACCGACCCAACTTCTTACGACTTACAAATCCAAAAATTCCTCACTCGTTAAACTTTTTTGCCTTAATGCGATTATTTTGAACGAAAAAATTAAATTCTAGTAATTTTCATTTATGCCCCTACGAAACGGCTACGTACCAACTTCAAACACACAATTTAAAATGGTCTAGAGGCAATTAATCAAGGTGGAAAATGATGCCAACGTCTGGGCCAGATATGAGTCAATCCATTGCGCGCCGGCTTGTTCCAGTAATAATCCAGATCAGTGCCCAAAAGTCATTTAGGTCCGGCGAGGGCGGTCATTAATTCTTTAAAGCCTTTTGACACCTGTTTGTAGAAGGTCGATTATCGAAAGGTGGACCAGAGAACAAAAGGATGGAACGACTAATAGGGAGAGCATACAGCTCTCAAAAGCATAACGTCATCGTAATTACAGCGTCTGCCCGATTCTGTTTGGGACTTCAAAGGGATCAGCTTTAAAGTTGACGGGCACCTAGCACATGGATCCTTTTAATGATGCCGATTGTGGCGCCACAGAGCCCGGAACAATAATTATCGGTAGGCCCGATAGATTCTATTGAACACAATCAATTAGTCCACACAGTGCTAGCTGGCTGGCCGGGCAGCGCTAGGTTTTGTGTGTACTGAAAATCATCTCCACAAATTGGAATATGCGCTAAATTGGAATATGGAAGCGATTCGCCGCCACCGGAGTCTCTGTATGTATTATGGAAAACCACGATTTCTGATCGCGCGGTGAAGAAATAATTAAATCGAGGTTTTCTTTGGCGGGTTAGAGTGGAGCGGAGCGCCTGCTCTGGACGGGGGCTCGATCCCAGTTTGCTGGCGAGATAGCAAACAGAATTTCGTGTACCTACCCAAAAAAAAACTAATGAATGTGATCTTTAAATGAGAAAAGAAGGTCCAGGGGCCCAGCCGCCAGCCAGCAGCCGGGTTCGGCAGAAATAGAAAACGAGAGACAAGACGAGAGGTCAGAGCGGCTCGCTCATGATGACTTTCTGGGATCGCATCCGCACCATATAATTAGTGGACTTAAAAGCCGCGCACTTCAAAAATCGCACAACAACAACGAGAACAAACGAGCAAACTGGACGGAACACTGCCGGCCCGGCCAATACGTGATACCGCGCGGTGCGTATGAATTCGTCTAAGGACGATCAGGGCTGGCAAATGGACTTTTTTGAAAAATGGAATAAACCAGTCTAGACGATCGAATCTCATGAGAACTTATCCAAATTCACGTGGGTGATCATCATTTGCCTTTTTTGTTTCAGGCCGTCGTTTCGGGGCCTCGGCAAAAAACGCGGGGGTTGTTGTCCCGACTGAAAATGATCTGCAAAAAGGCGAAGGTATAGGAATAGGAAAATTAGACAGTCTCGGGATTTTGGGGTATATTCCCAACGTTTTTAATTAAACTACATTTCTTCAATGGGAAAACAATTAACCTCCCCCCCCCCTCGGCACGCCAATGTGAAAATATGAAATCGCAACCAGCTTTCACACGGCATGAAAACATGTCCCGGCAGTGCACTCATATTGGTTATGTGATCTCTCCTGCTGCCTGCGATACCGCTTGATCCAACGCTGAGCATTAACCTTTTTGGTTAATTAAAAATTCCAATTGGCAATTAATTTTGATATGCAGGCCGCATTAAAATCTTTACGCACGTTCACCTGGACTTCGATAAAATCAAACTCATCCACGGCACCTGATTAGTGTGGCCCTCTCCCCCTCCGCTCAGGGCCGCCATATGCCCGCACATGCCGGCCGCGTTGATCCGCGAAAGGTAATGCCGTATCCGAGTAAAAATATGAAATATAATAAGTATGGAGCTTAGCGCGATATCTCACATGTGAAATCAGGATTTATGCTACACCATCGTAAAGAATTGATGTAAATCAATTATTTTTACTTGGGATCATTCTTGTCCAATCAGTTGCTCGGTTTATTGCAGTTTTTTGTTTTTTTCGTTGGTTGGTTGGTGTGCAAGTTAAATGGAAGATTGTATCGGTTTTGGAAGTATTCAGTTCGTGGTTAAATGAATTTAATAATTTTTTGTAACTACTTTGTTACTTGCGGGTTTTTGTGCAGGTTTGAGTGTTATGATGCAGGATGTTACACATTTAATGTGCCGTGAAGTCCTTTGAACATGTCGTATTTATCTGAAACGATTTCTTTTTACATTCTCAATGGTGATTACTTTCACACATACCATAATATTGAATTTATGCGAGTTATAGCACTTTGCTAATGAGCAAAAACCCGGAATGACGATCATTAAAATATAAAACTTCATTTGAACAACGTTGTGGCGGAGTGTCCTAGTTCTTTTTTTTTCTGTCGGCCAGCAATCCCTGGTTAGAATATCCAACGAGACACTTTATTCTTTGGATTGGAAACATAAATTCTACACTTGGTATTCATGAATTATGAAAAACTAGCTGGAACCCGTTGCATCTCTTGCTGGACCCCTGGATTCTCATCTGCAATGTCACTGACCCAGGTTTTATTTGTTTACCTAGATGCCAGCCTTTTCCGGTATTGCATAATCCTAAACTTATACCTAAAATTTCAGAGGTGGGGGTTTCTTTAATTCTTATCCATTGTATATAAATCCCACATTTCCGCTTCTCCTTACTATCTTTCCAAAAAAAAACCTTGTTGATGAATTTTAAACCGATTGCTTAGAGAATTTCAGGATGTACTATGTTCAATGTTTTTCTATTTGTAGCTAGAATATCAAGAATTTCCGATTTTACAACTCTTAAACAATCTATATACAGTTACTCGGCAAATGACACTTATTTGGCAAAAATTTTCCGCCACAATTATAGGTTTCGATCCTAAATTCGTTATTTGCTACCCTAAAAACCTCTAAATACCCACTTTCATTGGAATCGGAACAAAATTGGCAAATTCTACCATATTTCCACTGCCATTTTGAATTTCGGTCATATTTCGGCGGCCATTTTGAATTGTTCAAAACCGGACTTCGAAATGCATCATGGAAGACCCCACGAACCTTCATGCAAAATTTCGAAACTCTGCGATGATTTTCAACGAAACTATCCATTACAGCGCCATCTAGAGGTGGCTTTAGAAAGTAACAGAATAGCATAATGTTATAGGTATATGTATTTTAATGTAAATAGCACATGGTTAAAATTTTATTAAGATCAGTTGCACGGTGTAGAAGCGTATTGCGATCATACGGACATACACACATTAGTCGTTAGGTTTTCTGAAAATATTCAATTTTCTGCGCAATTTTCTTAATTTTTGTTTCTGTAAGATTCCTACTACAAAGTGTTAGAAAACTTAAAAATAAATTCATTTTTATATATAGAAGATTTACTTACCTATGATAGCGAATGTTCTCAGCTACCCTCCACAGCCTTTTCAACTTCGAACAGCCTTTTACGTCGCACTTCATTTTATACACACTAATGTTTATCACGCACAGCATTGTCACTTTGTAAAAAAAAACTAAAACTTTAATTTAGAATTTTAATACTTTCGAATATATTTAATAAAAATTTCAAGTGGGAAAGGAACTGTCAAAGACACGCGTTGCTTGAGACCTAATTCTAAGAATAATTGTCTAAAGGTCGAATTACAATGAACGGTTCTAGGCGGATTGAAATGTCAAAAGAACACACCGGAAAGGGTACGAAACTGCACTAATTACAATGAACCGATCTGCTCGCCTTTAAACGTCCGTGTGTTTTGTATAAATTTATAAGCACTTCTCGCCTACTTCTCCTATTGATTCCTTGTCGGAAACCATTTTTTAAATTACAAAAAAAAACGAACAAATTTTAACTTGAAATATTCACACTCAAGAAGGTAATGTTTACAAAAATTCTGACAGCTCAATCCCACGATTCCTAAACAAACTAAAACGAATTCAGCCAGATCCGATCAAATGCAATCCGTTCATTGTAATCGTTCAAATGGGAAACGCATGCTGAAAACCCTCACTTTGACAGATCAATCCGATTCTGTTCCGCTCTCATCTGTTCATTGTAATTAGCTATTTATTCCGTTCCAACATGAACGGGAAAAGTTTCCAAATTTCTTGCAGAGCCACCTGTTGGTGAGTTAAATTACCACTAGTATTCCATTCGAACTTCGTACTCACTCACAAAACAAAAGACTCACGGAAAAAATGGGTAAACGGAATACCGTGCATCTTTCCGTATATTTTACATGGGAAGCTGAATTCTATCTGCGTAGCTGTGTTAGATCTGTCTCATCTATCATATCTCTCTGGTCTTCCTTATCTATCTGGTCCGTCTGGTCTTTCGAAGTTCAACTAGTTTCACACAGGTGGCGCCCAGGCCAAAGCACAACACAAAAAGCTCACCACACAGGTTCTTGTCACGAATAAAGCTCACACCCGAGCCCACAACCGATGACGTCATTGTGATTGTACCTCCATAGCTATACTACAAAGCTGTCGGGTATTAAAAAAATCAAAACTAATATTTTTATATCGGAGTTACACTTCTGTATTGCGGGTACAATCCATAGCATGACACTGATTTGTTATTTTAAAGCATAGGAGTTAAACGTTTCGTGCGGCGAAATACATCTATCGTTTCTATAACTAGTCACTCTCATAATGACTGCTGAACGAATAATTTTGTCGAACGATGTTATGCAACGGCGGAAACGAACGAACATATACTACCAGAACCAATGAGTCCTAAATTGCCTAAACTACCAAAAAAATTATGTTTATTTATGGAAACAAAGTGATAAACTGTTATGCAACTCTCTCCCCCACTGCTCATAGCCCCCATAAGTAGCCGAAGTGACAACCTATTCATCATTGAATTAAACAAGTCACTAAAGTCCATAAAATTGCCAACAAAATGCAAAAAAATCGCCGGCTTCCTTCCGGTGCAAAAGCATTTTTTATGCGACTCTGGCACATCGGCACCAAGATGGGCCCGGGGACGCGCAAGGAGCAGGACGCCGCGCCGTGATGGAAAAAAACATCCCCCTGGCACTGCATCCTGAAGTCCTTTATAGCGCCACAATGAACAAACAAATAAACAGGAGCACAACATGCTGTTAAATTTTTTATGAGCCATTGACCGGCCCCGATACATCCGCAGCACTGCAGAGCGAAGCAGGGGGATCCACCGGGTGCAGCCCCTGCCCAACAACAATAAATTTTTCATCTGCCTCGCGTCGACGACGGGGAGATATTCCCATTTTGTAGAGATATTCAGGCTTTTAGGATATCCTTGACATATCCTGCCGATTGTGCGAGATATGAATCCATTTGCGACATTGTTGCGATTTTTTCACAACGGACCGGAGCCCACTCGGATTTCAGCGCTGGCATTTTGGAGATATCGGAGATGTCGGATGAGAGGACGACATCCGACAGGTCCAGGATATTGAATTGCATAATGTTTGATGTGATCCAGAGGCGACGGAAGGTGCGAAAGCGATATTGAGTGGTCTATGAGTAACCCGTGGGAGGACGGAATTTGCACCTGCAGTAGGCGACGACGACAACGACGAGCAGAAAAGATATGGACGTGAGTCTCTGAACAGGAAAAGGAATTTTGTTGCTAATTTTCTACTACTTTACAGGCGATGATTGTTACGATGGAGTTGAAAAGTCAATCAACGAGGCTCTCAGAAGAAGAACCAGGACGCAGAAGCGCCAACAGATCGAATCTATTCGAATCCATTGAGCCCCATTGCGGCGCTAAAAGCCTTCTCGTCATCGCGGTCCAGAAACTCTCGATCATGCTTGTCAATTAGTTTTGTTAAATCAGTAACCGACATCATTACGGCCAGGCAAACCACGTTCCGTCGTTCAATCTGTTCAAGGGCGAAGTACCACTCGGCTGCATCTATGGGAGGACATCACCTGTAATAACAGTAATAACTGCGGCAACGTTGGAAGCAATTGAAGTGGCCGATCTGGCCAGGTAGGTACATGTACAGGTACACGTTACGTAGATATATAGGTAGATGCACAGCATACGCGGCCCAAGCTCACGTACCTGATCGATTGAAG
This sequence comes from Thereva unica, assembly GCA_949987705.1. NCBI lineage: Eukaryota > Metazoa > Arthropoda > Insecta > Diptera > Therevidae > Thereva > Thereva unica. The sequence goes on from OX465284.1 coordinate 111,658,513, forward strand.
CTGATTGCCCGTCAATCAATTGAAAACTGTCCGCCGTGGACAATGGTACATGGCGGGAACGGGGCCGACTGCGAGGTTTTGTCTTCCTCCCTTATATAGGCCCCAGTAACAAGAAGCGTTCAGAGGTTGGCGGAGTGTTAATTAAAATCCGAATCAAAGGAATCTGGCGAGGAGAAAAGACGTGGAAGTGCCGCCTTGAAGTCGACTACTGTTTAGTTGGGATCCGGCTGGTCTTAGAGAGAGAGAGAGCGACTGCACAATCGGCCAACGGCGCCCCCTCAAAGGCAAATAGTGCAGCCCGACGACGATGACAATGCACGATTTCTGGGCGCTGCTGATGAAGACGTAAGCGGCTGGCAGTTAGCCGCAACTTTGAAAGTACAGAATCATCCTGTGGCCATTTCTGGTGCATTTATTAATATTTAACTGGTCTTGAAAGAGCCGTTCTTTGTGGGTTGTTTGTTTTGCTTGATTGCTGCTGGGGTGGACGAAATCCGGAGTTAATTTAAAGCTTCTTTTATGGTCGCCCGAATTCGTGTCGACTGAAGCCACCACACATTCCACATTAGACCTGATTTTGGAACCTCTTGCAAAAGTTCAGTCGTTTTTGCGAAGGTAATTGAGAAAGTTTCAAGGATATTGACGGAATTGTTTGGGCTAATTCGCCAATTTCCCAAACAAATCGGTGCTTTTGGGGAGTGTGTAATTGCATGTCCGTAAATGGTTATCCAAATACAATCCACAAAGAAAGCAGCCATTACTACCACATCCAACCAATTTCGTTCAAAATTGGAATTTCTTATTTGTTGCTGTGCAAACAATTTTCTAATTGAAAAAAAGCGTGAATAAATCACCTCTAATTGGTCATGGCATATCATCATAAATATTTTCATCAGAATTGACGTTATTTTATAAAAGCCACGACTCATGTGCCACGTCAGATATCAAGATTTTCCTTTAGGCTACATTATCACGATTTTTGCTGTTTTGTAACAAGTTGATTGATTATATTCCTGCAAATAACCTCAAACCTACCTCAGACGTGATATGTTAATTATGTTCATTATCGGTAAAAATTTTGGATTAAAAAATAAATTACAACACGAGCGCTTGACAATGTGTTTCAATGTGACAGTTGACAAACAGCTGATTGCTTACGTGAAGTTGCTCTACCAAAAAAGATAGAGCAGGAAACCGTGCTCTTGCTCAACTTAGAGCAGGCTCATGAAACACAAATTAGAGCAATTTCAGGCAAGTTAGAGCAACCGAATTGCTCATGGAAAACATTTTCCTGAGATATCTTAACCTAGCCCAACCTAGAGCAGCTCATTAAACACAACTATCTTATCGCCAGCACAGTGTAGTTGCAAGGAACGTGACCATTCCGATCCTCATAGGTGAATTTAGGACCCTGTAATCGTGTATGAGACGTTTTATCGATGGCAATTTTGATTCCTATGGTATTTTGAAGCGATCACATTCCTAAACAATGCGTTCAACTACTATCCACTCTCGAAATAAACGACTTTTGGGCATCCATGCTTTTGCAATTGAATTCCACTATTACTTAACACCATCAATAGCGATCCACAATTTCCTACACAAATAAATAATCGAAAAAACACGTCTTTTGTTAAACTGTCATTACATTACATAACAAATCCCCAAATTCTTCTTAATCTTAGTTTAACGAAACTCCCGAAAACAAAAACTTAAAATCCATCAGAAAATTTCAAAACAATAAAAATTTCGCAACAACAACAACAAAAACACAATCAAAAAATCGTTTACACTTTGGCGTGTAGACGGCGCGTTTCTCCAAAACAACCACGATCCACAGTTCAAGTTGGTGTCATGATGGACACCTCCTGTGACAGAAAGTCAATAATGATGGACCTTGGCGCTGGAATGAGGTTTTTTTTAATTAAAACGTCGAAATTGTTAATAGAGAAGCAAAAAATCGCCCCAAATTATTGTAATTTTGTGTAATTATCGACTTAAGTTGCCATCTCACATCAACTGATCGCTTTTTTTCGGGGGCCATGTTCGGAATAGCGCGGCGAAAATAAACAAATGAATTCGGGCGGGCTAATGTCATCGAGCAGCAGTTCGGCTTTTGTTTCGCCGAGATGTCGGATTGAAAATTTTGAGTTTTTTTTTTTGGTGGAAATTGCAGAAAAATGGTGGTAAATTGTTTTTTGTTTGTAAAAGGCGTGAAATGTGATGAAAATTAAGTAAGTTTTAATAACTGGTGTTAAAATTTTTGGTGTTATTTAGAAGTTATTGAGACATAAAGCGAAATGTGATGAACTTGTCGTTATTTTTTGTGGAACTTATAATGTTTTCTAATCGTTTGTTTTTCACTAATATCGTAAAAAAGTGATTATATTTCCTGGAAGAATGAATCTAGATCAGCTAGATAACGCCGAAATAGAGAGTAAAAATATGCCTTAATGTGTGCGCCAGTCCTTGGATTATTTCTCGACCGATATCGGCCTATGAATATCTTATATATTAATAGGCAAACAAAAAGTTTGTACACGCTAAGGCTTTTTTGTTCGTGGACCGATTTCGTTTAAATTTTCAGAAAATGTTCTTTTTATGGCATAGTTTTGTAATAAGGAATTTCAACGAAATCGATTCACGAATAAAAAAGTTATAGCGATTTTAATTTTTCGAATTTTAAAAAGCCGTTGGAAAATTTGACTTTTTTGGGAGCATCAACGTAGAACTGAGTAGCCTACGATTGACACAAATGCCGTTTCAGTGAAGCGAATGAGAAACAGAGAAAAACAAGCGTTTGTGTGGATTTTTGGCGGCATAACTGACATAAAAAAACTCGGTCACTTTGTGCGTGCATTTTTTTATACTCTTTTGTGTATAGTATTATTGAGTTGTATTGTGTAAGGGGCTGCCGTTCGTTTTTTGGCGAATGCCTTTAGAAATTTTAATTGATTCATTGCACCTTTAGAAATTTTGACTGATTCTTTTAAATGTGCTTTGAATGTTATTCCGGTTAATTTTGATTCGTTTTCGTGTGGTTCTTTTAATATGAGTTGTCATTTTTGTCTGAAGTAACTTTTTGTCTGAAGTAACTTTACGTAATACTGAGGCATTTTCTTTGTGTTGTCATAAAGGCAAAGTTAATCTACCTCCACTTTCTCAAAATTACTTTTTCAATAATTTTTTTGAAGGATTAACTTCGAATGAAAGTGGTATTAAAAATCGTTCTAAATTTTTTTTGCAAATATTCGTTCGTATAATGCTGCGTTTGCAATGACTAGCTCTGAGTGTAATTTGCCAAATGACACTGCAAATGGCATTTACCATTTTAAAATCCATAACATTTTCTATCACCGAACTGGTGCCTTAATTCCTGGCTATGGCCGACCTCCATGCTATGCACAGTTGTATTTCTATGATGTAGATACTGCTGCTAATCATAGAATGAATAGAAATGCGAATATTGAATGTAATATTGATATTATGCGTGAAATAGGTTTGGAGTTAGATCGGATTAATCCTTTTGTTCACTCATTCAGGTCCATGCATGAATATTGTCAAAGACCTGAGAATATTGCAGCTGAAGTTTCTATGATCATAAAAGTTAATAACCAAGTTGATATTCGTCGTTTCAATGATGCTGTACAAACTGATGTTGCTGCTATTTTCAAAAACGATGATGGTGAGCCTCCTTTCGAACGAAATATGATTGTTTTTTTCAAAACCAACAAATGAAATTCGTTCTTTTTCTGTTCTTGATCCTTCTTTGGAGCCTTTGGCTTATCCATTATTACTAGTTGGGATGCCCGTTACCGAAATTCGGTCACAAAAACAATAAATATATAAAATTCACGATTCGATTTAAATATTTTTATTTCAAAAAAAAAAAATTATTCGCAATGGCGAATTTTTAATTACTATGAAACATTTCCATTGTCGCTCCAGAGCATTTAAAATTTCCCAGGATTTTTTTAATCTCATCCATGACGTCTTAAGACTAAACTCAAGCATATTGTAACATTGTTACTTTTGTACATGGTAAGTTAGCACGTGAAGTAGAATGTAAACTGTGTGCTATATTGACATATCACCATGTGGAAATAATAATGGATAAGCCAAAGGCTCCAAAGAAGGATCAAGAACAGAAAAAGAACGAATTTCATTTGTTGGTTTTGAAAAAAACAATCATATTTCGTTCGAAAGGAGGCTCACCATCATCGTTTTTGAAAATAGCAGCAACATCAGTTTGTACAGCATCATTGAAACGACGAATATCAACTTGGTTATTAACTTTTATGATCATAGAAACTTCAGCTGCAATATTCTCAGGTCTTTGACAATATTCATGCATGGACCTGAATGAGTGAACAAAAGGATTAATCCGATCTAACTCCAAACCTATTTCACGCATAATATCAATATTACATTCAATATTCGCATTTCTATTCATTCTATGATTAGCAGCAGTATCTACATCATAGAAATACAACTGTGCATAGCATGGAGGTCGGCCATAGCCAGGAATTAAGGCACCAGTTCGGTGATAGAAAATGTTATGGATTTTAAAATGGTAAATGCCATTTGCAGTGTCATTTGGCAAATTACACTCAGAGCTAGTCATTGCAAACGCAGCATTATACGAACGAATATTTGCAAAAAAAATTTAGAACGATTTTTAATACCACTTTCATTCGAAGTTAATCCTTCAAAAAAATTATTGAAAAAGTAATTTTGAGAAAGTGGAGGTAGATTAACTTTGCCTTTATGACAACACAAAGAAAATGCCTCAGTATTACGTAAAGTTACTTCAGACAAAAAGTTACTTCAGACAAAAATGACAACTCATATTAAAAGAACCACACGAAAACGAATCAAAATTAACCGGAATAACATTCAAAGCACATTTAAAAGAATCAGTCAAAATTTCTAAAGGTGCAATGAATCAATTAAAATTTCTAAAGGCATTCGCCAAAAAACGAACGGCAGCCCCTTACACAATACAACTCAATAATACTATACACAAAAGAGTATAAAAAAATGCACGCACAAAGTGACCGAGTTTTTTTATGTCAGTTATGCCGCCAAAAATCCACACAAACGCTTGTTTTTCTCTGTTTCTCATTCGCTTCACTGAAACGGCATTTGTGTCAATCGTAGGCTACTCAGTTCTACGTTGATGCTCCCAAAAAAGTCAAATTTTCCAACGGCTTTTTAAAATTCGAAAAATTAAAATCGCTATAACTTTTTTATTCGTGAATCGATTTCGTTGAAATTCCTTATTACAAAACTATGCCATAAAAAGAACATTTTCTGAAAATTTAAACGAAATCGGTCCACGAACAAAAAAGCCTTAGCGTGTACAAACTTTTTGTTTGCCTATTAATATATAAGATTTCCACATGGTGATATGTCAATATAGCACACAGTTTACATTCTACTTCACGTGCTAACTTACCATGTACAAAAGTAACAATGTTACAATATGCTTGAGTTTAGTCTTAAGACGTCATGGATGAGATTAAAAAAATCCTGGGAAATTTTAAATGCTCTGGAGCGACAATGGAAATGTTTCATAGTAATTAAAAATTCGCCATTGCGAATAATTTTTTTTTTTGAAATAAAAATATTTAAATCGAATCGTGAATTTTATATATTTATTGTTTTTGTGACCGAATTTCGGTAACGGGCATCCCAACTAGTACATATGAATGGTTCTATCTAGGGTCCCACCGTATACAGCAACAAGGTAATGTAAGAGAGACTGACAGCTTCGAATACCGTAGAAAACGGTCACCTAGTGACGTCAGCACTAATGCAAAAACAACAACAGCTTCGATTTTATACACGGTATACAGAAACAAGGTAATGTAAAAGACTGTATGCCGTATATGGTATTTTAGTGCTGACGTCACGTGGGGAACACTTCCCATATAGAATCGAAGCTGTTGTTGTTGTTTCTGCATTAGGGCTGACGTCACCAGGCGCCCATTTTTTACGGTATTCGAAGCTGTCGTCTCTTTTACATGACCTTCTGTTTCTGTATACCGTGGATTTTATATGAAAAGCGGTCACCAAGGGAATTCAGCACTAAAATACCGTTTACGGTATATGCTTTTTTATATTACCTTGTTTCTGTATACCGTGCTAGTTCCAAGGGGGGGAGTACGTAAGTCAGCACAAACTTCAAGAATCGGGTTTGCTGTAACAAGGGCTCCCTCTATGGAAATTAAGAAATATCTGGGTGGAGGAGGGCGAACATCCATGGCACAGCGTGGATTCGAACGACAGACCTTGGAATTTCATCATAAACGTTAATAAAAAGAGATGATCTGGTTGGTTCTGGTTCGAAGCTATGACATCAACTTTAGCATCTTTGGACGTCCTAATGCAGCAGTTTCCAAACCGGGGGTGCTTGTAGCTCAAAGAGGGGGCGCAGACAATTTTATCTTTTTGACTTTTTTGACTCAATTTTTAATTTCTGTTCCATCGCATATGGAGATCAACACAGATCTCATCTAACACTAAACTGCGGCTGTTCAACTCCAACGCTAAGGCAGTACTTTTGTACGGTTGCGAAACATGGAAAGTCACCCAATTCATCACAGGGCGCCTACAAGTCTTCATCAACAGATGCTTACGTCGTATCCTAAAAATCCGCTGGCAAGATAGAATTTCAAACGAAGAACTATGGCGCCGTGCCGGCCAAGAAAGAATAGACGACCAACTCAGGCGAAAGAAATGGAATTGGCTTGGCCACACCTAGCGACGCGAAGACGAAAATCTAGGCAAACAGGCCCTTTATTGAAGTTATTGAAGCGGTAAGAGAGTGTTGCCGATAATCCAAATGTTTCGTACCGCTGAGTTCGATCTCAGGAGTCAAACGTGAGCGAAACGACTCTAAGGGGGACTATGAAGCAAGATCTTCATCGCCGTGTCGCTTGCAATATAGAAATGTCCTCGTAAGAATGATCGATGCAAGGCGGACGATTTTTTACTCTCTGGCGGAGTCAATAAACACAACTGTCGAATTTGACGAACAGAGAATCCACATGTGATTCACGCACCACAAGAAAGTCACTGTTTGGGTCGGAGTTTGCTCAAAAACCATCAACGGTCCATTCTTCTTCAAAGTTCGAGAAACCCTCGGCGGCCGCACACTATCGTTGGATGCTGGTGCACTTTTTGTATCCGAAAACACGCGAAAAAGGTCTGACGAACCTATTTACCATTGACGAACTCATATATACAGCATACAAGCCGAAATAGCTGCTATAACCCTCGAAATCCTGGACAATGTTATGCAGGTTGCCCGAAAAAGCACTGCTTTCGAATGAAGGTCATTTAATCGAAATGGTCCGCAGTATCATAAAGTTTGGAAACCACTGTCCTAATGTATGCTTGGTTTCAAATGAAGGTATGATCAACCTAGTTATCCCGTCCTATAAATCGTCGCTACGAACTAGATGTCCTGCTCATCGGGATGCCCCGAGCCCTTCAAAGCATATATCTCGCTCGTAACGGTTCAACTATTCTCAGGACTCCCTTCGAACCTAGGGCTAAGAGGTCTGGGTGCTTCTTGCTGATCACTGAAGTCTCGTCTTATACTATAGTACTGACCCTAGTGATGGGGAATTAGATATAAGTCTATAAGTACAAAGAGTTACAAAGAGATCCAAACAATAATACTAAACAAATGCCTCTCATGCGATTTGATTTACAGGATATAAAAACGAAATGCATTTGTCAATAACGTCATCATTTTTTTTATATAAAATTTACTAACAAAACAATTATTTTATTTACATTAACTGGATCACAATACTGTAATAAGAGGAATTGAAACAAGTAACAACGAAATTGTTCGTCACCAGGATTAGTCTCTGGATGGTCTCTGATCAATCCTTAATGGCTATAACTCTTCATCCGTCCATCGTGAAAGGACTCAGCCTAACTGAAACCCAAGCAGGCCACTCCACATCGGCCCCTAGTTCATTTGAGAATGGTAATTCGGCCAATGATGGTAGTTGCTTGATATTGCAGGATTGCTGGAGAATTCCGGATAGATGAACTCTGGCTTATGCTGACCCATAGCCGGGTAGCAGCCCTGGTTGAGGTGAAGAGTGTCGTATTGTGACGGCATTACGCCTTGTCCCGCCATATCTTGACTTTCAGGTTCGGCGGTTCGATCGAATTGTCCATTCTGTTGATGGTTCAATGAGTTGCTGCTGCTTAAGGAACTGGATTTACTGTTGTGCGTTTGAACGGAAATTGTTGAGTCCACCGTTCGGTTGGGGTACAGCCCCATGGACTGGCTGTTGTGAAACAATGGAGCGCTCGGGTAGATGTATGAGTAGCCCGAGGGCACTTCGTTGTGTGAGGTGGACGATGGCTCGGTCTTCATGAAGCTATTGTTCGGCATTGAACTAGCATCGAACTGATGCGGGTTTACCGCTCGACTTTGTACTTTTTTCTCTGGCTCCGCTGCACCACTTGCTGCGGTGCTGCAGCTCTTGGACTCGTCTTCTTTTTTTGTACTTTCCTTTTCAACTTTCTTGGACTTTTTGTCCTTGAAGTGTGTCTTCTTGTGCTTGCTTAAGTGATCACTTCGCGAAAACTTCTTCACACAATGCGGACAGCTATACGGCCGGTAATTAGTGTGAGTCCGCCCGTGCCGCTGCAGCTCATCAGATCGCGAAAATCGTTTTCCACAAGTCAGACATAAGAACGGCCTTTCTCCTGTGTGCCATCGGAGATGGGTTTTCAAGTGACTCGCTTTTCCATAGAGACGTTCACATCCGGGAATGTGACAAATGTGCTGCTTTCGTCCACGCTCATCTGGTCCAACTATCGGCGGCAGGCCGGACATTTCGTTTGCACAATTTGGACAGGTACAGCGTACAGATCGTCTCTGGAGCTGGGTTTGGAATGCAATGTCCTCAAAGTTAAATCCGTACGAGTTTGATGGCCATGTTTGATATAAACGGTCTTGAGAGAACCATGGTCCAGCTGATGACATGCCCATGTTGCCGTAGTACTCGGATGCGTATTGATGGTAATGAAATTGTGATCTGGAATGGAGTAAAATAGGAGTTGTAGAAAAGTTGTTATTGTGGAATTGTAAAGAAGTTATTACCTGCCAGGAAGTCCGGTGTACGCATTCCATGTGTAGCCACTACTTAGGTCGCTTTGAGTGTTTGACGTATATGGAGGTGATGGGAATACAGCTGGAGAGACACTTGATGAAACATTGGAATGCGGTGATACTGAACCGGTTGATGAGGGTTGTGGTGGATATTGTGCTTGATGCATCATTTGTACTCTGGAGCTGCAAAAAAATTGTAAAATTTTAGACTTTTACACAAAATTTGAGAATTAAGAAATTGGTGGGATAATAGAAGAAAATAGAAGACTCAGAGAGAGGGACAAATGTGTTACTTTACGGTGGATGATAGATATGCATCAAAACCTCCTAAACGAACTCTCCCAAGTTTCTAAGGAGTCACCAAGAAGTGCGTGCTGGCATGTTATCCTGATGGAATAATACACCTCACCTATTATTCAATTCGGCCTATTTTCGTCGTTCATTTGCCTGGCGCAATCTGTCAAGTATTGCCCAGTAGAGTTGAGAATCAATTGTCTGACCTGTAAGTTCCTTATATTGGACGATTTCCATTCAGTCCCACCACACACACAACATCACCTTTTTCAACAGACAGTCCACCATCCCTTATCCACGAATTTTGACAATTTCGATTGTCGTAACCGATTTTTCAAAGCCGGTTAAGAGACGTTTCAGCAATGGGTCGATTTAGATGTTAGTTCGGCCTATCATGTTTTCCGTGTTCAAGTCGCGAGGATCCCATACATCAAGCTTCTTTTTGTATCCAGCTTGGTATAAACAGTTTTGCGGACTCCATGCCATGACACTGCTGACATGCCTATCTTGCTGGACTTTTTCAATAATGTCATTAGATTTTTCAGTGGTCCAATCAGAGAGATCAGAGCGTGATTTATTTTCCCCATTAAAATTACCGCGAAGAAACCACTGCCTTTGAAGCGCATGTGCAGGGTTCTTTCTTTATTGTGGTAATAATATTGCCAGATTTGCAACCACTGCACCAATTGATATTTATACACTTAAAGTAACCCTCGAACTGTCACCTTCCAAACGAGCGTCAATCAGTGCTTCGTAACTTATTTGCAATTGACGCCATCTATCGGGAAAACGGTACGAATATGCGTTTTAATCATTGGGGCTTTCTAAAATATTGATTCGTACGCAGCCTAGACCAATCAGAATGGACCAATAAAGAAATGTGTTGAAGCTTTCACGGTTTGTAATGGTGAAAGAGATCGAAGAAGTGTTGTCAAGTATCTGGTAAGAATTCGACTGAGGTATTTTGACTGATAGTTTTGCACTTTTCGAATTTCCAGCAGATCTACAACGGACAACAACGGAAGGCCAAATCTAATCAAAACATTGGCTTGGCTTAAAAGAAACGAAAAGGACCTGAGCTAAGAAATGCCCTCTACTTCTGCACCAATCAACGAAATTTATACAACAATAGCCACCTCGGGTTGATTTGTCACAAATACTAATAATTGAAAATTGTACAAACCTTGTTGGTGATGAAGGAGAAATCATGTTTAATCTGTAGATCGAATTGAAATCCGTTTGTGGAGTAATCCCAGCCATGGAATGAGCTGATGTTTGTGGTAGCTCTCGTGATGAGGTCAAAGGGTTGTGTTTTCCCTGCAAAAAAAACAATTTTTAATATTTTAAAAAATTAGTTAAAAAATTTGATTAAAAATGTTTGACAATTATATTAACAGTATTTAGTTCATAACCTTCAAAGTTTTAGCAAATATTTTTTCCTGGAGCTACACAAACATAGGGCATGTCCAAATCCAAGTCTTCGTCTTGTTATGACAGTTTGTGACGTCACACCGAGCTAAACTCTGTCGGAGTTCCATGACTATAGCTTTGCCTTCGTTTTACATGTTATACTAGCTTAGTTCGTTCGCTAACGTCATAAACTGTAATATGTAGTAAAAAGAAAGCTTGGATTCGTATAGGCCCTTAAAACATTTAATTCGCAGTACTTAAACCAGTTAACCCATAAGACCAGCCTGCTCATATATCGCCTCGTACGATTTTAATAAAATTTTGAATTGTCTGCCCGAGGAACCATAGAAGTAGACAGACATTTTTTTTGTTACGCAATAGACAAGCCGCAAGGATCCCGTCGAGTCGGAAGACCTAGAACAATGTGGAGGAGAACCCAATTAGCAGAGACCGCAACAACTGGAAGATCCTGGTTGGAACTGAGAGCTGTCGCCCTACACAGAGTCCGCTGTTCCGCCCTATGTCCCATGAGAGATTAAAGTGGAATAAAGTAAGTTTTCTGGAAAGGACCTGGTAAGTTTGTGAAACATATGTCCTGGCTTAAATGTAATCCAAATGTGGTTCTGTTTTAGCGTAGACGGATTTAGGAGTCCTCTCGAAGCGGGTACAAGCTCACTGACAAAAATAAAGATCCAAAATGCAGTAACAGAAGAGTTCGAAGTACAACAAGGTCTTCCACAAGACACAGAAAGTTCCGTGCACACGACACAAAACATGAGAAGGTCCTTTTTGGCAGCAAAAGAAGAGTATGTCGAACTAGAAGAGGCGGCAAAGGATATAAGCATGAACATCAACAAAGAGAAAACAACGGTGATAAAATAGTCCCGAGCTGGGAGATTTAGAAAGGAAGGAATATAACTATCGACTAGTATAACATAGTAGAAGTCGATAAAACAGTCTACCTTGGGTCTACAATTACAAAAAGAAATGAAAAAGAGCAGAAATTTCGAGAAATAAACGAGTAGGCACATGCAGGAGAAGATGGATAGACTCTGTGACGGCTTACTCAGAGCCAATGCTCAACATCCGGAACTGAAGACATGCTGCAAGGGACTGTCAAACATGGAGCAATGCTGAGATATAGATATTTGTATACGTCATTTTTTTTTATTTGGAATGCCTATTTAGGACCGCTCTATAATCAAGGAATCATCCGATGGTAGCATTTTCAAAAAGTTGCAGGGCTGTCCCTAAAATAAGGACGTGAGAATACGATTTGTAAGGTTTTCGCGATTCTTTCGTGATTCCCATTCATATACAGGGTGTCCCGTCGCAAATTTTTGGCTTGAAATTCGAATATTTGTAAAACAGTTGTGTGTAGGAACAAGATAGGATTAAGTTCGGCGCAGCATGCGAGGGAAAAACCGCGATTGAAGCACCAACAAGCTCTAGTTGGCACAAAAGTGACCGTTTAGGCCGTTCTACCAACGAATGGAATAATCGAACCGTTTTTCTTTTAAAAGTCTTTTGGTGAAAATGTCACTGTTGATGGTGATTCTTACCGCCGCAAAATTAGCAAGTACTCACTGAACTTGTCAGTTTGCAAATGTTTTTTAAAGCTACATAAGTCTCCTCCTTGTGCTTATAGACTAAAAATTTACCGTTAAGATTACCAGCCAAATTCTGCTGTTCTCAGGAAACGATTCAATTGATTTGATTCACTTAGCAAAACAAAAAACAATGGAACTAACTATCAAACCAAGCAAAATGGCAGTCTGAAAAGGGCCTAATACGATATTGTCGTTATTGCTTGAATCTTAAGATGTTATTCCATAGAATCAGAAGGACCCTTTCAAACAAGATTATAAATTTTAGTAAAAAAATTGCCTTTCCTTATAAGGACTGTAATACGAATACTTATGTACGATATACTCCATTTTTCTGGGCATTCACAATTATTAGTTGCAATTTGAAAAGAACTTGTGTCATTTTCATTTACCCCTTTTTTGTTTATTTGACAATTGTCATGTCAGGAAACAACTGAACCCATTCTTTTTCATTTCTTACGTTAATCCCTTTTTTGTTAGGTTTTAAGATTTAGGACTTAAATCTATCCGGTTTTCTAGCTATAGTGCTGCTGATCGTTTAGAAAAATGAATAAGACTTCCAGTGAGGATAGTGGGATCTGTTTCAGTATAACTACTTTTTATTTAGGTATGTTATCTTTAAACATTTAATTTTATTTTAAGTTAAAAAATGAAACATATAATTCTTTCAATTCAATTCATTTACATTTCATTACTTAAATATGCCTAATTATAACGCGTATTTACTTACTAAATATTACGGTGATTTGACTGATCTTGAAATTATTAATCATCAAGTTAATTTTTTTAATATTATAAATAGGTTTTAATCTGCTCAACTCTTTTTAATCTTAATCAACTCTTGTTGTCCTCGGTAATTATCGAGAACAGTATCCAGCACTATAAATTTCCCTTTTGGCGACATCGGTTTTTTTAAATTGACAGTTGACAAATAAAATAGTTAAATTGTTTTGTGAAGTTTAAAGCCGTAACTTATGGAAATATTTGCAAAATTAGGAGAAATTAATTGCTTTAATGCAATAAACTTAGTTCGAGAAAATATGAGGAGTCAGAATAGAAAGAAAATTTGACAAGGATTCAGAGTTTTTCAAAGAAAACACCGACTTAATACAATAGGAAGGAGACTGACAAACAAAGTATGTACTAATAACAAACAAAACGGTGGAAGCAGAGCAGCGACGACAAAGCAGATCGTGCAATAAAACCTTGAATAAAGTTAAGTTTATCCTGAGGTATCTTAAGTTAACAGTGTTTAACTTTATCCGAGGACTAACCGGTAGTGTGGAAATTGAACATAAGTGAATTATTTTAAATTAATGTAGAGGTTGTGTGCTGCTTCTCTTCTGACAGAATCTTACCTAAAATTCTCATATTTGCGGTATTCCTACCTCAAGATATCACTTGGCAGATGACTTGACGTCTTAAAGAATTAGATTAGAGTTGATGATATATCGTTATTTAATTCATACGAGGATGTATAGCAAAAAGAAATTCCTCTGATGGCAGAAGCACAACATGATGGTCTTAGAAAAATATATATTCAAAAGTAAAGGCATTGTGAGGACATTGATATTTTGAATATGAAAATTGTAATCTTCAAACGCAACGAAAAATCCAATTTCTTTTTGCAGCTTCTATTTTGCTCGGCTGTGGAGACCATTTCTCTCTGTATTCTTTCGTGTGTGCCTCTGCTTTTGTCGAATTGAACCGAGGTGCATGCGAATCATCCAATGGGAGTAAAGCTTTGATTCATTTTTCATTTCCCAAAAATAATAAAGACCACAGGTGGATCCCCAAAAAGGCTTCATGCACACCTGAAAGCAATACACAGTATTGAAATAGGAAGGAAGGATGACACTGCTTCAACAACCCAACAGCGTTTTTAAATTTTCTTACAGCAACGGTTTCGCGACTAGTGGCACGAGATGGACTTCCCTTTGCAATATTCATGACTTCTGATGATCTAAGAGATGCACTAACAGCGAAAGGGTTCGATTTACCAAAGTCAGAGCATGGCTCCGGCAAAATGACTATGGAATATGCAAAGGCAATCCGATCGAGTAATGCGGAAGAAATTAAAGGATGCAAAAAGCAGGGACGGAAGGTCAGCATTGCGCTTGACGAATAGACGACAGTGCTTGGTCTTCGATACATGAACGTCAATATCCATGGAAATGAATAAAAATTTTGAAATTTTGGCTTTGTGCGTGTTTCTGGATCCATGCCTGCTGAAGTTTGTGTAGAAATACTTGAGAAAAGACTAAAGGGATATCATTTGTATCTCTCTGACGACAACATGTGCATCTCTACAGATGGCGCTAGCATATTGGCCAAACTTGAAAAAATTATTGCTGCGGAACAACTTGCCTTGCTCATAGAATACAGCTAGGAGTTTTGGACATGTTATATATGAACGAAAATTAGAAGGTCGATGATTGCTTAAAAGCAGAAGCCGAGAACTTACAGGAATCAGACGATGAAGATTATGAAGAAGATTTCCCAAGTCAACATCAACAAAACTGTGGAAGTGGAATTGCTGTGTGTTGAAGAGGAAACTCATGTAGATCTCTCAAACTAAGATGGCGTCTTTGTTTATAGATTTTTAAGAAGTGTAAACCAAATCATTTGAAATAATTGACGACTTTTCAATTAATTATTATCCATTAGAAAATTTAAAAGGATTATCTTTACTGAAAGGATTCGATGTCTCATAAAAAGTAGAGAATGCCTTCCGCTCTAAGTCGAACAATGGCATGACAATACAAAGAGTGTCTCCTAAATTCAGATGAAAAAAAAATAAATAATGCAGAAAATAATTAATAACAAAAAGAAGCAATTAAAGAGAGGAACGGTTTTTAAATTATAATTATATGTTCTGTGGCAATGTCAAAAACATAATTTCATCTAAAAATTCATTCCATTCACCAAAGCCACAAAGTGTCATATCTTTCAAAATCGTGCGGAAAGCATATATTAGAAAACATATTTAAAATATGCTCATGTAAACACTAGATTATTAATATTAAAATCCTATGCTCAAAGATATATTGAGTAACCACACAAAAACCCCTCATTAATTATCTCCAGCTTATTAAAACCAACTTTAAATAAAATCAGCCTAAGCTTACAAAATTATTTAAAAAAACCCAAAAAAAACTTAATCTTATCATTAACAAAAAAAAAACTAATCTTATCATTTCCAGCTGAAAAAATGCTACTAAGTATCCCCAAAAAAAACGAGTCCAGTCCTCTGCCCAATTATTAAACTACTGCTGAAAGGCGTGGCGCTAGTCCCCCATTATTATTAAAAAGCACGTCATAATTACGAAAATGCTGGGAATTAATCAAGCTAAATGCCATCAACATGCAGCACCGCGACCTGCAGCCGCTCGCAGTGCCAGAGCAGAGCAGCTTTCTTCAGAAAGCCGCGCCGAATGTAAATTTAAATCCGATCCAGTGGCAAAAGAGTCCCACAACACACAATCCACATCGGATGAACGTCGTCCCCAAACGTCGGCTTTCAATAAGCAAATTAAAGTCCCGTATTCGCGTCTCATTCATCACACACGGCCGAATGTGTGGCCGCCGCCGATACATATTTCAGAATTTTTCGGTGATTAACATGTTTTTTTTTTCGTTGTCTGTTTTTATCATCATCGAGCGGAATAAATTATGATTTATCGAGCTTAAAATAGTTAAATGCCAGCAGATAACCGGCTAAGCTACGGTCAACAGCAGTCGTTTAGCGGCATTTACAGCAATTAGCAGAGCGCTCCGCCAAATGAATGCGATTATTCAGCGAGGAACGCTTTCCACACACAAATATGACATCGAACTCTTCCAGCATTTGTCGAGACCACTTCGAAATCAATCAAGGATTTGTGTTGACACTTGAGATTCAAATTATTCCAAACAAAACAAAAAATAAAAACCAACAAACAAACTAGAAACTTACTTGACTCACTATGGCCTCGGACGGCGGCTTGTTTGCGAACGGTGCAGCCATGTAATTAGCTGCTGACGACTCCACCATCATTTCGAGCACCTGAACCGATATCCGTTATCCCCAAGAAATCAACTTTCATTCGCACAAAACCGACACGAGAGAGGAATTCGCCTCTGTTTATCGGTAGTTCACACTGATTACAGTCTTCGCACCGCGCGATCGGAGCAAACGTAAAACGGGATGAGAACTCAGTCCGCAGGACCTCAAATTATCTACTTTTTGCCAGACACACCGCTACCCACTATAGCACCACTTCGCCACGAAACGGTCGCACTGAAACTGATTTTTTGTTTTCCTATTTGCCCTCGAGGAGCTGCTCGGCTGCGTCTTGAAGAAAAATCAACTAAACCGCATCGCATCGGCCCGAGCCGAGACGCAGCTTCGAGAAATCCTAGGACCATACTATTTCCCTCCCTCTAACCGTTTCTAATGGCGGCTTGTTCCTTCTATCCCGAGCGACATACACACTTAATACAACTCTCCTACCTGAGTGTGTGCATAAACACCAGCACGCACCAACACCAGCATCCAGCCACCATCCGAGACGCTTAGGATGCTGCTCGGCCGCATGGGATGCTGTGTGGCTGTGTACCACGTCTGGGCAATAAAGCGACGAGCATAAAGAGCGGGAACTATGGCATGCGGTCCAATGAAATAACTGTATTTAAGTGGGCGTGACCGACACCCGATTGACAAGCGAGGAGATGCAAGATCTGGTCCAGCTGTGGCTGGAGCGGAACGCCGATAGCCGGTGTTTTGTTTCCCTTTTTATTGTTTTGTTCACACGCATCCCACAAATTAGGAGCGTGTGTTCGATGCTGTGTATATGCTCGCTTGCTGCCTTCATAAAGGTAGGCCACGACGGGCACACTTGGGCGATACTGACTCCGCCGCGCGATTAACATTTGATTCGGGGGTTGGCATAGGGATGGCGCTGCGGTGCGTTACCTGAGCGTTGAGCGGTTGTCTTCTCGATAAGCCCGAAAACCTCTTTTTAAGTTCTACGAGAAAGATCCTTTTTTGTTGGGCTGGTTGGGGAGGCGGAACGGGCGGATATGTTTACGCATCGCTTTGTGTGTGCACACGGAGTTGCATGCGTGCGAAATTGCCATGGTAACGGGAAGTTTTGCTAATTGATTGTTGGTATTTTAGGGATGATTCAAGGACGATTTGAAGGAAATCTTTTATGCTTTGATTTGGTCCTTTATGGCATTTTGGGGAGAAGTAGATTTGATGCGTGAGTTTCTTTTTGTTATAGTAAATTGAACCCTTTTTGACAGAAATTAAACTGATGTGGAACGTGTTGATTATATTTTTTTTTAATAAACAAGATACCTCCCACAAACGTAAATCGATAAAGAATAAATAATATTAAAAACCAAACACAACTGTCAAACTGAATGCACTTATAACTTCCAAAACTTATATTTCTCGTGTCACGTGTTTCTTTATCTAGTATAATTAATGGCGCCCCTCCATAAAACAGTATTTCCACAACGCCATTAAAACTTTTATTATGAGAATTTTCTTAAATTTATTTCAAAGGCGATTTTTATGATATAATTTCGAACCAAGTACTGACGCCCACATAAACGTTGCAAAATTTGTCTAAGTTGAAAGATCTTGTCAAATGTCGCCGAGTTGAAAAATTCGCGGAATGGCTACGAAAATATTTTAAAAATTTCTCTGTTTGTCCGGTACAAATTTTGCAATAGATTTTAAGCATCCTTCCGGTTATCTGATTATCCTGAAATTTTGCACACAGCTTTATCTCCGAAGACAATGCAACACTCAATATACCGTTAGATCCACGGCGGCCGTCTCAGGAGGGCGGATTAATATTTTCTTCACAACCCCCTCGACATGCGTATCAAATGAAATTGCATGATAAGTAGAATACAATTTTAAAATACAATAAGCAATACCAATATACCGTTAGATCCATGGCGGCCATCTTAAGAGGGTGGATTAACATTTTCTTCATAACACCCGCAACATGGTTATCAAATGAAAGGGTATGATAAGTAGAATACACTATGCAATATAGTATACTTCTATAGTATACGCCCTATGTCCCATGAGGGATTAAAGGGGAATAAGTAAGTAAGTAAGTAATACTTAATATACCGTTAGATCCATGGCGGTCATCTCAAGATGGGGATTACTATTTTCCTCACAACCCCCTCGACATTGGTATCAAATGAAAGGGTGAAAGGGTATCATAAGTAGAATACAATAGGCTATGTCTTAAGATCCATGGCGGCTGCCCTGGCAGACAAATTCTTTGACCATAGTAGCCCCGTCAACTGTGTAAAAAGGCTGGTTTTAAATTGTCTCCTCTGATCTGTTAATATCCTTAGTGGAACTCTCAATCGGCTTATCCATCCAGAATAAATTGTAACGCCCACAGTTTCTGCTCTTCGTCTCCCTTCTGAGGGTAATGGACTTCTTGTGTGCTTATTAATTTTATCTTTTTACAAAAATGTTAATGATCTGTAGCCTTTAATAACTGTACAAGGTTCGTTTGTAATATTCGCCGATCTGACCATATCAGTCAATATCGTTCTTCTGTTCTGAGGTGCACACTTGATGTGTATTTATCCCTCAAGGCATTGACATTTGTTTACGAGCTACGACCACCCTTATGCATGAGAATCTTCGATTCGGTGAAACGTCTAGAAGAATACTAGTCTATGTTTATCTAGGTTCTAGGATTTAGTTTTGGAAGAACTTACCTGCCGATATGCAGAATGTGAAGTTACTAGAGCTGTGCCAAAGTTCTAACATTTCCTTTACACCTTACCTCCACAAACTAACAAAATAACAGTTATAAACACTCACACATCGCATAAATTGAAGTCTATTTAAAAACTCCTTTTACAAAAATACAATCTGGCAGCAACAAAATTTTTGCATGTTTTTGAATTTTTGTTTTGTAAGTGGCTTAAGGAAAATCCCGAAGGAAAATCCAATTATATCGATCGATCCTTGACGAGAGTTAATCTTCTCGAGAAGGTAAAAACAAAGCCGAGAATGTCCTTTCCCTTGACAGGATTAAAAACGAAGTTTCAAGCCGTGTTCGGGGGGGATTAGTTGGCTTTCCGGGTTGACTTTCTGGATAAGCGGTTGTAAATTAATGGATTAGGACGCAACCACTGGAGATCATTGATTGGATTTTCGTATATTAAAATATTTTTCCACCTACTCGCAAAATATTTTGGGATTAGGAAAATTTTTGTTTTTGTGAATTTTTCTACAGTTATGTCCAAGAATTGAGGAGGTCGTTTCCGTAGTTGGTAACTGTTGTGATCGTAAGCTATAACTGATAACCGATGAGGATCTACGACAGAGTTGTCGAGTATACCAAAACGATTAATAGGCATCTTATTGACAAGATTCCTTAGAAGATTGAAATACTGAAAACCATATGGTACGAGCAAAACTACCTACTCAAAGCATCGGGGAAGCTGACGTTTGTTCCATTATCGATGCATCCATAGCAAAAAAGGAACTCGACTTGTCTTCTATGGCGATCGTCATCTCTTATTTTATGTCTCACATCTTTCATTTTTTACTAAAACACTGGACTGAATCGATAGACCTTTGATTTGACGTTAACGATCGTCTCACATAATTTTCTCGATAGTACATACGATTGCAGTATCAGAGAGATGAAGCCAAGTAGTGCAAACTCTTGGTTTGTTAGTATCAACGCGTCCTTAATGAACTGAGCATCCTCAATCGGAGCCTTCTTGTTATCGTTTTGTGTCATCAATGCTTCGTAAGTCATGATGCAGCGCAGTGTCGGCGGATCGTGTTGGGCCCGGCTAGGTAGTCTGACAAACTGACCCCCTTCGAAATTGTTATTTGGCAACAACCTTTCATAGAACCTCACTTCATTGTGAGTCGGAAGATGGGCCCATGGTGTGCAGAACAATATGTGGAGCTCCATAGAGTTCTATCCTGGGTCCCGTCCTGTAGATTACAATGTATTTAGGCTACGCCTCCCTTCGATCTTGTTTGCGGATACATCGTAGAACGACGCCTCTGTGATGTTGCAATTTCGCTAAGAGCGATGGCGAAACGATTTTCGTCGGAAAAGACGAAAGTGCCGAAGAAATAAATTCGTTGTGGGCATACACAAAGAGCGACGGCGACAGACAATAACCCCGACAGCTGATTACGCTAAACGTGCATTCAGGAGCTCACGGAAATAGCATCACAACCCGATGCCATAGCATGCATGCCATTTTGACAGGCAATTAGATTGATTCGTTCCACATGTATTCTATTCGTTTTCGATAGTCGCTGTATTAAGCGATTTGTCGGTCGTCCTTAGCATGTTTACAGCACAAGATCGTATTATGCGCGAACGAAGCTGCCTAAAGCCTAACGCTTTCGTAGAACGCATCGTGTGGCCGATACTCAAACTACAAGTGTCTAATGTCAAGCGTCCAATGTTCGTATTTGGACACGTTAGGGTTTTTTTCGATGCTGACTCAATCGTTGAAAGCCAACATTCGTTTGAAACGTTTACCGTATCATTTAGAGAGAGATAAAATACTGAAAGCCTGAACTGAGGCCTTGCTGATCAGCAAACTAAGAAAACAACTCTCCGTAAGGTTCAAGGAATGGGAACAGATCAGGCACCAGGAAGTGATGATGGACTGGAGGCTTAATTCTAAAGGCAACGTGGGGCCCTAGAGTGAGCGAGTGTGTTTCGCTCAGTCTTGCTTTGGGCAGCGCCGGTGTGGACAACAGCGTTTAGCAGGACGACTAACAGCAGAAAACGGATGACCAAAAAACAGACTAAACGCCCTCCGTGAGTGCGGCGCGTACAGGAACTTATCTAACGATACGGCGTGAGTGATATATAGAATACGCGAAAACAATTGGGAATTTCATACGCAGGCGGGGAAATGACAATTCCATACACATTAACATTTCATATATGGATAAAATACAAGCGCTGGTGCATTATTATTTTGCCCTTTCGAAATTCCTTTACGGGCAATGCCACTCAATAGCATTTGACTACTACAAGAATCGCAGTGAGACTGATTGAATTGTGATTGGGAATATAAATGAGCGAATGATTTGGAGGAGTTGCGCACTTTTCTTTTAAAATCTACTTTCGTGGTGGGGATTTGAGACTCTCATTGCGCATAAAAAAAGCGATTTTGAAATTCCCAATTGTTTTGGCGCAGGCTATAGCAGGATGCCCATTGAGATACTGCTTCTCTTTGATCAAGAATTTGTTACAGGGGAGCCAAATACAGTGCGGTACCGTTGCGAGCCCGTATCAGAATGGAAAGTGAAGTGGGACGAGTCTGTAGAAGGGTCGGTGGATCCAAAAAATTATCCCAAACATGGGGAGATGGATTACGAGGAAGTGTTTTGAAGTGAGTTGTGATCTCAAACAGTTCTTGAATGGAAATTTGGACGTGGGGGATATAGTTAATATGACTCACTGTAGGCCAAAGTGTGCGTAAACAGGACGACATAGACCACTATTGCCTTGGTCTGCTCTTGACTTTTCAACTTGTAAAACAATAACTAAAATATCAAGCTTTAATCAGCAGGGAATACTAACAAAGAGTGTTGGTTAAAGTGCACTATGTTTTCCATTCTACTCTCCCAATAGTTCAGACAAAAAATTCCAACAAAGGTCAACTCAAATTTATTCGACTTTTATGAATGGAATCCCAATGACGTTCGTTGGTCGATCTCCAATTAATCATCGCCTCAAAAGTGATAATGACCAGCATTGCTCCGCACAATAATCCCGAATAGACGTAACTCTAGAGCTCGACAAACAAGCACCACACAAAACAACTAGAAAGGAATCCGAAAGGTTAAGCCCACAGAGCCTACAAAGGTCAATTTTCCTGAATGGATCTCGCCTCGGCACTGGGGGCTATCCTTCGAGAGAGAATCGGAATCACGCGCGTATTTTTATTGGCCTCTATGATAAAGGCAAGGATTCGTTCACTCACACCGAAACAAAAAACGAAAAAATAAAGCCAGAAAACCGCTCTCGGGGCTGAATTCACTCACAACAAAGCGAAGATGTCGTGGATGTTGCGTTGACCAAAATAAAAGAAAAGCAAACAGGGATTCGGCCATAAATCAAGCAGGACACCCGCTGGGCGTTTGGTTTGTACTTTGTGCCTTCGACGACAATGGCCAATGTTAAGGGAACTGCAAGGAGGCACTCAGCATCGCAACGGACTTCGATTGCATTAAGCGTAGTCGAAAAGTTTTCCCTTCGGCTACACGACTACGACTACGGCCCGCAAAATCGCATAAATCATAGGCGGCGGCAGAGTGTGGTCACATCTCCAATTTCGGGTGACAATGATGTCGTCCTTTAAGGATAACATTAGCGCTCGAAATGCCCTCTAAGCAACGATAGCTGTAAAAGGGATCAGGACTTGCACATTGTACGGGTTTTATTGTGCTGGGTTCTTCCTTGGCACTTTTTGTTTGTCCTTTTGGGAATTCGCCTCTAAAGGAGCATGTGGTGATGATTTCACAGCTACCGGATCCTGGGCTGTGCTCGTGGAGATTATCACCGAAAAATTCTGATTTTCAACCCGTTTATGACTGTCCGTCCGCTTTAATCGGCGTAACTAATCGATTGGGTCGGTGACAAGGTGTGGGACGGAATTGTTGGAATGGAGATGTCAAATTATAACGAAATTATCGCCGAAAATGGTTTTTTGATCGTTTTGTGGGACCAGGGGGATTGTGGAAGTCGGAAATAAAAGTTTGATTAATCATGTGCTTGGAAGATATTTAATGTGGAGTGGAGTGGATGGTCAGTAACACGTAAAACATGTGTAGTAACAACATTATTTGGAGAACTTTGACGAAACAAATGTATGTAGCTTATAAAAATGAGAACACATTCCACATTTATTAAAAATTTAATCGAAAAACGACCTTATATGCTGTAATTCCTTCCATGCTCATGTAGAGTAGATAATGTAGAGAGATTTTTGACAGTTTTTGAGTTATTTGGTGGAATTTCTTGAATTGAGATCGCACTTCCTTACTTATACAGGATCTTTCAACAAGAACTGTCATTTTGAATTTTTCATGTTTTAAGAGCTGTCTGACAGGTGGCGCTGTCCTACCGCAAATAAACGTTTCCCCACGCTATGATTAGCATCAATTTCAACCCTAAACAAGTACCTATTTGCTTGCAACAAAAATTTACAGCTGAACGTCAATCTCTTTTGACAGTTTTGAACTGTGTATGCCGTTGTTAACATGTCTTGCTGTAGTAACTTGGGCCTAAAATCGCGCCCTATTGACTGTTGACTCCTACATTGAAACGCAGCAATATTTAAATTGTTGAAAAGCACCGCCATAGTATGGAACTTTGGGTAATCCCGAGCGTGAATGATTGGTAAAGTATCTAAAATTGAAATTTGCAGCCATGCTTGAGATCGATTATGCAAGTAATCCTGAATTAAGGAGGCAACAGTCGTTGAACGGGATGCCCAACTTGGCAGCATGGTCTCCTATGGGCCAATGTCTCGTGATCATTGCCGTAATTCTGGCAATGTCCCGTCGGGGTCTATTTAAGAGGCTCATTGTTTTTTCTTTGTTATAAATCGGCCAAATCACCCTAGAGATAATGCTTTCCATTTTGGCTGGCTAGCAGCACGTGGTAGTAAAAAATAGCGTTTTTGACTCCGCCTGTTGGGCTGCCGACCATATCGGTCTCCGAGCCCCGGAGAAAACTCCCTGCTGGTCTAAGTAGTCAGCAGGTCCAGGCCCCAGATTCCCTGAGTCTGAGGGCACTACACGAGGCTAGACGTTTGATGTGAAGGTCGGGAAAGTAGATTCAAGAGAACATCAAGGACTATCGCTACGATCATCTGGACCCTTCCCAAATTTATGACGTTATAGGTCCTGCTCAGAGCTAGCCACCATAAGTCATACGTCAGAATTGGGCGTTCCGCAGCTGTAAACATCCACAGGACCATCTTCGGCTTGGGAACCCATCTCTTGCCAAAAGTGGTTTTACAGGCGTAGAATGCTATCATCGATGTTCGACTTCCAGTCGAGTTTAAGATGCAGTATTAGACCCAGAAATTTGTTTTCCCTAGAACAGCATCAACTCCGTTTTCCGCGGATTGACTGCCAGACTGTATCTCCCTATCTTTGGGATAAAGACGATTCTAGACTGTCTCAAACTCCTGGGGTCGAAGAAGAACACCACGCAGCTCTTAAACATGACCACCAGCCATGGTACTACCACGGTATTTTCAGGTATAACTGAAAAGGCTATTCGGGCCGGGTGCCTTGAAGGGGAGAAGCTGTTTATCGCCCAGAGTACCTTTTCCTTTGTAATAATAGCGGAAATCTCCTTCCAGGATTGTCTCTGTCCGTTCCCTGATGCTTCAACCTCATTTTCGTCCTAGCCACCGAGAAAGTGTGTGTTCATTAATAGCTCTATAGACTCAGCTTGCGATTCTGTCCAAGATCCGTTCGCCTTTTTTTATAAAGGACGGACTTGATTGTTCTTTGGAGAGGATCCTGCATAGTCAAGCAGAGTGTCCTTGACTCTTGATAGAATGGCAATAGCCCTGGCTGAGACAATGGCCTTCTTGTTCAGTTTTAGGCAGTCTTTCCTGTAGGCACTCTCTACAGAGTCTGGTTCTCAGGTCCTTCCAGTCAGTCCTTCTTGGGTTTCTGTGCGGTTGAGGAGCTTCAACCTGAAGGTTTACCCTGAAGGGTATCCATCGGTGATCCGAGAAAGACCCTTGATCTCATACCCTCCAGTTTTCTACTTCAAATGCTTCCTCCCAACCTTGGAAATTCTCCGTGCTTGGGAATACAAAGGTTATATTATATGGTCTATTAGCTGCAGTTTCTAGAAGCATATATAGCTAACACTGTCAAAGATCCGTCGTCACCTTCTGAAGTGCAGTTTCACAATTGCTGCTATTTCCGAAACCATTCTGTGCATGCGAATATTTTTCTATCGTTAACTAGATAAATAACAAGAATTTATAGTAGAGCATTCTTCTTGAAGTTTTTCGTTTACCCTAACAGAAAAAATAGCAAGAAATTTTCGCCATTACTCCATCGTCCATTTTCATAAAACTTAACTAAAAAAAAAACAGCGCCACCTCTAGGTGAAAACTCCATACAACAACAGTAATTAACCAACATGCAATTTTTATCCAGCACGCATTCATCGATGCTATTCCCGATAACTTTTCCTCTTAAATTTAATAATACCTCATTAATTGACTTTTATGTGCGGTGCTCATCATTTTCCAGAAAAAAACCAATCCGATCGCTTGATTCTTGTGAGCTTAAGCCGGGGCGATTCATTGAAGATTTCCGGGCCCAAAGAGTGCAAGTCATTAATGCGCGATCAGCATCTGGGCTAAATACAGTTCGATGCGCGAGTACCTTCAATTTATCGGTTTTAATTTTTTTGCTACATTATTACGATACTTAAAACCACATGAAAATGAAGCTTCCAGCTACCGACAAAGAATCGGACTAGCATAAAAGACTAGAATGAAGCTCTTCTCTCAATCTATTGTCGTTCCCAGGGTTGTGCCCCATGAAGATGTGAAAAACGTTCAATGAAGACTTGTTACACAATTGATAATATCACAAAAAATATATTTGAAAAGTAACACAGACAAAAGTTTCTGACAAAGGATGAAATTCAAAAGGACACAGGAGATGGCCTTTATGCGCTCCTTTTTGCTGCAGTTTTCGTTGAAATTGAAAACGCGCCAATCTGAGAACCTGTCGTGATTTTGAGATACCTGAATCTCACTGAAATTGACAAGGAATCGTCAAAAATGTGATCCTAGATTTATCCGAAATATTGATTGGTGCTATCATGTTTCACATGCGAGAAGAATTGGCGAAATTGGAGACGGGTTCCACTTTCCACTTTGCCCCTTGCCGAGGAGAAATGTGACAAGTGACAGATAAGCAAGTGCGAATCAGATAACCGCAGTCCTGCATGAGAAATGACCAACTTCCTGCCATTAAAAAAAAGTGCAAGAGTCAAACGGTGCGCCCGGGACCGAAAAAACTCATCCTAAAACCAGCACTGGTAATTAATCCGCCTGATTTTGTAATTTTTGAGCCCCTTTTTCTGGACAATAGATCATGTTAATGGCAGTTGCAGAAAAAGTTCGCTTCCTTAGATCCTGCGACTACACTTAACCCAATTTCGCTCAGCATGACAACAGTGATTCCGATTAGGATCAAAGCGGCACTCAGCAGGGCTCCCTATGACCATTTCGTCACTCTTTCAAAATGTCCCGAGATCCTTCATCAAATTACCAAATGGGCCGATTGTTGAGCTGCCGACACAGTTGTTGCGTGCGGTAGAACAAAGGACGAGCTGAACTACCTTAAACTAGGTGAATTGGTGGTGGCGGTTGCTTTCTTTTTGGGGGAAAGATTTTTGCTGCAAGTGAAATTTTCTTTCACTTTCGCTGAGTTATTACTTGCAGGTACTATTATGGGCTGCAGGTACTAGTAGAACAAGTGAAGTGATTTTGGTCGACATGTAGTCTAGAGTCATGCACTTTTGCGGCAGAAGAAGAAAGTAATGTTTGGGGGATAGTTCTGGAACTATAGCATCCGTGAAGACGATTTTAAATCGTACAATTTAAAATATATTGTGAACCAACCATAATGTGCGATTGTGAACCAATGTATTATGTGAAATTAAAATGATAGATAGTAGTTCACCGCAAGACTTCGTACTAAAAACACTTTGTTGACAGTTTTGTGCTTGCTTGACTCAGTTTTATTTGAGTGCACGGCAAAGATGGACACCAGCAAACAGAAAATACGCCATATTTTACAGTTTTTCTTCGATAAAGGTGAAAACGCAAGCCATGCTGCTGAAAATGTGCATAGTGTTTATAGTCCTGATAATGTAACAGTCAATCACTCACAATTTTGGTTTCGTCGATTCCCTTGCGGTAATTTCGATGCCAAAGATGCACCCTGCGCTCTGGAAGACCAATTGTCGAAAATGTCTATAACATCATGGCAATCGTCAAGTCCGACCGTCATGTAAGTACTGTTTTGATTGCCCTGGAGTTAAACATTGCACAAAACCCGTTTGAAATCATTTGCATAAAGCAGGATACTAAAAGAAGTTGTGTGCCACACGAGTTAACACCAAAAACCTCATGCACCGAATTTCCATCTGCGAATCGCTGCTGAATCGCAACAACATCGACCTATTTCTGAAGCGTATGGTGACTGGTGATGAAAAGTGGGTCACTTTTTTATATGTGAAAGACTAGAGGCTCAAAGAAGGCCCCTTTGTACTGTCGACTAATCTATTGTTTTTTTTTTCAGAAGGAAGGAAGGAACTGCCACAACCTAGCTGCGATAATTTTATTCCACCTGCTTCCAACCATTACTATCTCGTCTGACATCGGGGCATCGCGAAGCAACTTGCTGGAGTGTTATGCCTCCTGAAACCAGTTGAATCTCATAAACCAACTGATAACATGCGCCTATTTGGTGGAGCGGAGAAAGGCTAAGGAAGACTATGACAGGAGGAATCAGGAATGTAAATAGGGAAGAAGAAAGAAGGAAAGTTAAGTGGAAAAGGCGAAGAACCGTGGGGCTGGGCGGGATTCGAACCCAGGACCTCTGGGATGGTAGCCAGACGCCTTACTCTCTAGGCTACCGAGGCCCCGTCGATTTACGACAATGTCAAGCGAAAACGGTCGTGGTCTAACCGCGGTATACCGACTAAAAGAAGCTATCGCAGAGAAGCGGCCAGCGATGTAGAGGGTTCACATGACGGCCACGAGAATATGCCCCACCAATTCCATCCCGACCTTCACATCAAACATCTAGCCCCCTACTACTAAGGGAACCAGGGGTCTAGACCTCAAAAGAACCCTACGGTCACAGCAACATCTTGAATTTGTTGCCCAAGGGTATTGTCGCCAAAACCACAGACAACGGCCCCCTAAATTTACCACCAGGAAGGACTTCTCTGTCAAAATAGCCTCAAAAAGAAAGCGGAGGCGTCCTGAAGAAGTCGTTGGCTCCAAGGCGTGAAAGGGCGTCCGTCGGAGCAGGTATATATCTATAGAATACATTCCGGAATCCGCAAGGATCCCGTCGAGTCGGAAGACCTAGAACAACGTGGAGGAGAACCTTACTAGCAGAAGCCGCAACAACTGGGAGATCCTGGTCGGAGCTGAGAGATGACGCGCAAAACAGAGTCCGCTGGAGGGCAACTGTTTCCGCCCTATGTCACATGAGGGATTAAAGGAGCGCAATGATGATGATGACAAGGATATAGAATTCGGATTTGCAAAGGTAGCCAAGCCTCTATAAGAGCTCTGCATTCAGTGATGATGTACTCCAAGTTAGAGTGGAGCAATTCAAAGCAAAGCTAGATACTTGTAGGCACGGTAAAAAGTATATCGTGACTCTCGTCTGTGTTCCTGGGCACAGAGACACAGATTGCAAAGAGAAAGCCAACTAGCTATCTAATCAAAGAGATTCTCGGGGGCTCGGACATCGAGATGGCTGTCAGCTCAATAGGCCTCATGAAAAACGCTATTTTTGATTACGACCGCGGCTGCTAGACGGAGTGCATAGAAGATCTATGTTATTTCTAGGACGACTTGGCCTACTTACAACAAACAGAGCACAATGAGCCTCCTAATCAGACCCCAAAGAGATATTACCAGAATTAAGGAAACCAACACGGGACATTAACCGCTCGTAGGGGAACACGCTGCCAAGCTGGGTGTCCCGCCCAACGTCTGTTTCCATATCTACGGGAAAACGAAAAAGACTCCTTCATTTCGGGTAGATAAATGCCCGACTATAGCCAAAGCCAGGTAGTGCACACTAGACAGTTACGTTCTGGAAGATTTAAAAGAGATCTCCAGCCTAGAGGTCGGAGCATGGATAAGGTTCGTAAGGAATAGCAAGAAACTAGGATTTATTATGAAATAACCCTCATAAGTAATTTTAATTTTACAGATAAAAACCTTGAATTTATTGATTTTCAACAAGGATTACAATTTTATTTCTAAACTTACATTTAATTTACACCAAAAACAAACTTTCAAATAAGGCAGTAATAAGTTACAGCAACAACAAAAATAATTTCTCAGAAAAACACAATCAACCAAGCGCGGTCTTTGTACGCACACAAACAAGGACAATAATTAAGAGGACTTCCAACAAAACTGACAGGAACTCTCCTAAATGTCCAGTTAATTACGTTTCCTTTATTCTGTGGATTTCGAAATCTGACCTTTCCACATTTTTCGTCCTTAAAAGTGAGCGGTAAATTTTTATTAAATTATTGCAGGTCGTAAAAACCCCGGCCATAAAAACGGATTTTGTAGCAGCAGCTGACACCAAATATTTGCGGTCGGTTGCTTATATTTGTTAAATTTCGGGGTAAATAATTAATAGATTTTTCATAATGTTTTTTTTTTGAAAAGGGTTTTTCGAGTACAAATATTGAAGTTTATTGCTGTTGGGGAATTGTTTTTGTTCTAGAAAGTGTATTTGTTGTTTTGGGCCATTTTATAAAAGTTTTGTTATTGTTTATTGCTGTAATATTTCAATTATTAAATATTTAATAACGTATAATATTTATTAGACTCCTTAATTCTATATTACAATGATTATTTTATTATAAACAAATTCGGCCTCTCCGGTCGACGATATTATTCTCTTATTAATTTTCGCTCCTTTATTTTTCTCGTTATTTTACATGAGTTCAGATCGTGGGCAAACAGTTATGCAATAATAGAGTCCTATAATTATTATAAATTTATTTTTAACAAATATCACAAAATATTGAATAGTATTATAATAAACTTTGGGTGATTTTAGATTTTTAAGTATTTTGAGATCATTTTCATTAAAATCGACTGTAGCCCCACCTGTCTGTGAATTACAAAAGCTCAAAGAGTTTTTGTGAAATGTGTCTAGGATAAACTCGATTTATCAGTGGCGGCAATTTTTAATTTTGAATTTAAGGGCCTAATACACTCAATCGAGCAATTATAGGGTATCGCGCGCCCGCGAATATTAAGAAAACTATCCAACCAAATGAAATAATTTAAATTAGGTATTTTTAAGAAAACATAAATCTAGCTATTCATGGTGGAAAATTTTAATATTTTTTATTAGTATATTAGTTATAATGGTTCAAAGTTCCGTACCTCCGCCCGGAAAATACTCCTATTTAGGTGAAAAATTTTAAAATTTTTTTAATGTACGATAAACTTAAATCGATTATCTAGCTATTCATGGTGGAAAATTTTTGAATTTTAGCCTTCTTTCATGAGTAAATTATGTTTTAAAAATTGTCCACAAAATTTAAGAACGAAAATTCCCTAAAATTCTTCAGTTTTAATACATCAAATTTCCGCTCCAAGCAAATCTCTGCGCTAGTTGTATTCTGTATAAAGCATTTGCGTAATCATACACGAGATGCGTTTGTATAAGTGAGAGATTCGGCTTCGGCTTTTGCAGGGGAAATTTCAAACCTTTTTTGTTGCAGGCATGGATGGTGATCGTATTTTCGGGAAAAAATAAAATCTGAGGAAAAATCGGTTTGTTTGGCAAAAATTTTAATGACTTGCTTGATGGTGATTTCCTTGATTTGAGAATTTAGGGATTCTTGCCCGGTGGTCAGGTAGTGATCAATCGGTGTTTATTATCTTGGCTTTATGAAAAACCCAAGAAAATATTTTAATGGCAAATACTACCTTCATGTAATAATTAAGTTTTATGACATCCTTGTTTTTCGTTATTGTCTTTTTAGCCGTAACAACTTCCCGGAACTAGATTCGCAAAAAAGGTGTATCCCTTGCACAGGTATTTTACAACATGAGTGTAGATAAATTTTGCGTAAATTCATTTTTATGGTTTTTATTATTTTTGTATGTAAATATGGGCTTTGCTGGACCTCTGGGTTAATTTGGTAGGAGGTCCGGAAATTCGGAAAGTCGGGGGTGTTTTTCAGATTTTTTAGTAAAGGGGGTGGGAGCCAAACAAAAAAAACTAGTATCTAGCACTTGCTAAATTTCAAATCAGCAAAAGCAGCGATATCAAAATTTCACATGAATGAAAAATTTAAATATCAAACAAAAAAGATCTATTCTCATATCCCATGACAGGAACAAGTTCGTAGAGTGCATTACTGCGACATTAATTCAATTTCCATTCATAATTATCTAACACTGGCTTCAATTTCTAGCCGGCGACACCGCAGAAGAGATTTCTTGAAAGTCGCCAGAAAATTTACCTCGGGCACGCACTCATAAAGTAAAGCCCAACAAGACATACGAATGCAGCCGAACCCCTTTATGTGCAAAGATTTCCCCTCCGGCGGCCGCGTTGTGCACTGCAAGCAGTGCACAACAGGTAATTTTGACTGTGTTCGGATGTTTTTGAGATTGGGTTAGTTTAATTTTGTGACTGTATTTTTTTTTAAGCTTCCCTTAATATTTTGTTGTTGGAACTGAATTTCATGTTGGACTTCGTCGCTGAGTGTATTAGGGCCTTAAGGAGAGAAGCATTAAAAAGCTAAGCACCATAAAAAAAGACTTTTAAAGTCTTACTGAAAGGGTTGTATTAAGAGAATTAACACTAATTAGGACACCTAAAATATACACCCTTATACACCAAAAAAATCCGCCCCCGGCCTTTAACTTAACTTCGGCATTAATTAACTTTCCGTCCCAGCATACTCCTCCAGAGTTTTTTCGGATAACTATAAACTAGCTCATTGTTCAGCTTATACCAAAACATATAACATATAACAGGTAATTAATTGTCTTCCCTCTCCAAAACTATGATAATAATAGCTAATAGTTGGAGAGAAAATAATTAATTAATTGTTATTTGCCTGTATTTATATATGTTTGCTGAGATTTTACTCATGGATTACCTAGAAACAAGCCAAATCTTAGGTTTTACAGAACGGTGGATTTTGTCTGGTTGTTCTTAATAATATTCTTCGAAGCTTTTGCTAGAGTGTGGCGACTTTGTTGGGGCGAATGCATTGAAATTGAGGCAGCTATAAATAGCTGGATTGAACATTTCCTTCCTGAAGTTCAATCGAACTTTAGTAAGCAACAGCATGGAATCTAAATTTGGCACTATTTTTACCATTATCCAATAGTACTTAATTCCCTCCAAAAACCCATAACCATAAGCTCAGTGTAGAAAGTGAATCATCTGCTTTCCAAAAGATGTTGAAAATGCTTTACGGCATCTAGTAATTTACATTCTATACGCTATATTTTAACTGCGCTGATGTTAGCTTCTGAGAAAAGAAACCAAAAGGTTTGTTTTTATGTGAAAGACTAGAGGCTCAGAGAAAACCCCTTGGTACTATCGACGAATCTATTTCTCTTTTTTTCATATAGAGTGCAATGTCGAGTGCAGCTCCAGTCGGAAGGAAAGAACTGCCACAACCAGCCGCGATGTTTTTATTCCACCTACTTCCAACCATTATTATCGCGACTCTGACATCGGGGCATCGAGAAACGACTCGCTGGAGTGTTATGCCTCCTGAAACGAGGGAATAAGGAAGGAAAGTTATGTAGGTGGGGAAAATCGGTTGCCACCGACCAAGAACGTGCTGTTGTAAACTGCCCCCTACGACTACTTCTGATGCATCTACCATCAACGCCAATGCAGCATTTGCCTCCGGACTCCGGACTCGCGGTTTTTTGTGCACTATAATGCAAAAATTCGTTCATAAATAGAACAACTCAATTGTATAACAATACTTGCAAATATAAAAGTACAAATTCAAAGTTGTTGGTCTTCTCAATCAACCGCAGTCTTATGAAAATATTCTATCGCCTACCTCTAAATTTGAGGACAACCCAAAGTTGTACATAGCAAAATAAAAACATTTTCCTTTTGAAATTTACTTTTATTCAATTCAACATTCTATAAAATTACTCGAAACGAAACTCCTTGACTGTGAATCTGTGGAAAACAAGATCTCGTTTCATTCTCCTTTAGTTTAAATGCCATTGATTAATAGAAACATTGATTCTATACAATGAGCCACATTTTTATTGTATCCATGCTAAACTCTTAAACATACTAATAGACTAGGCTTTAAAAAAGTGTATTGAAGGTTCTTTCTTCCTTATTGCCATTATATTTTCATTAAATAAAGTTATATTATATCCAAACATACAAATAGACTAGGTTCGAAAAAAGTGTAGTGTTACTCTTAAATTATAAGTTGGAACATTTCCATCTTTTCATTCTAATGTACTTTATTGCACAGGAAATGGTTGTATATTTTGTGGAGCTTAAATCAAACAAATAGCTGCATTAATATCACGGGAATTTTGGTTATATTTAAAGAGTTAACTTAAGAAACACAATTATCTACATATTACTATTATTTTGGCATAGTATTATTTCATATTGTACGAGTATAGGATCTGTCTATTCCAAAGTAGAGATGTTGCAGAATTATTTTGGTTCCAATTTATTCAAAGTGCAGATGAGGATGTCGACGCCTACAATAAAAATTTAAATTATATTAGGTAGAAAAATATTTACTTTAGTTTATAGTTAGTTATATTACAAGCAAATAATAATAGTTTACAAAGTTGATTTGAATATTTATATACATGAAGAGTGATTGTGTATAGCGATTATCGGTTTCAGCACCAAAGTCCGAATTCCTTACTTTCAGATACCCAATGATACCCTCACACGAAGCAATAAGGAAATCCCCAAGCATTCAATAGCACCTGCCTCGAGGCTGTTAGGAAAAATAGTGTAACTATCGCGGAATGTCATCTTTGTTATGTAAAGAAAAAGAAAGAAATAAAAGTCATAGGGAGAGGGAGTATATCGCCAGACCGACCAGGACTAGAATGGAAACCTTAAAAGCAAAACGACGCATATATGAAAATAGACTACGATGGGCAGGGCATGTAGAGCGAATGTCGGAGAGCAAAGCAGTAAAGAAGATATATAACAGAATCATAATAATCAATTTGCGCCTACGAAATTGGAGGACTCTGGCCAGTGAGCGAGAAGGTTGGAGAAGAAAACTGAAGGTCAAGGCTCCATTTGAGCTGTAGTGCCATTAAACTGAACTGATTCGATTAGAAACCAAAAGTAAGATTTTTAAAGCACAGAATGGATGGCCGGAGAAGAATTCCCACCTCTCAAGAAATCTCACTATGGCTCATTCCATCGCAAACCTATGGCTAATGTTCCGCCTAAGATGTTAAGGCCTCGATTGGCCATTATTTTAACACCATCCACTGACACGGATGAAGAGGTGTTGCAAGCTGGCTTGGAGTAGGACAGTACTGTGTTTTGGCCTCCATCGTGAACGAGCCCAATGCCCCTGTTTGAGTTGGACATTAGTCCAACGATCGTGAAGACAGGGTCTACTTGTCTTGCATTATCCAAGCCATGTGAGTATGCCAGTCATCGACGAAGCTGGGAAGTGAGTTGGAGTGAATTAAGAGTATATCATTAATAAAGATAAGAAATAGAGAAGACACCAACAAAGATTGAGTGGGGTTTTGATTTGACCTCATTCAATATTACATTAATTGAGCGGGCGGAATGGAGTATTTCAGTCCAGTTCTCTACAACTGGATAAACACCAATAGCTTTGGGTTTAGCTAACAGAATTGATTGTCATACTCTTTTGAAAGCCTTGGAAATATCTTGAAGTTCAGCCAGATCATATTGTAAACTTTGATTGTGAGGTGTTCCGCAAGGCACAGTAAAAGATCGCCATGTTATCTCTATCGAATAGCTCTCTGATTTCGAGCCTCGTTTTAGTCAACGATCACTATGTCTGATGATTAAAGGACAAAGTCAGTCAAGTGCAGAATCGCTCATTGCAACTGTGGTGTAGCGAAATAAAGATCAGCAACAAAAGCAAGAATACAGCGAAGATTGTGAGATTGGCTATAGCACAACACCCCCAAGATGCTTGCCTCTCCTTCTCAATCTCCAGACCATGAGCAGCAGTGTTCCAACACCGACAATAACGTCCAAAAAAGATCTCCAGGCTGCATTAGCGGAAGAACGGGAGAGTCTTTCCCCAGATATTGCCAGAAATATCGCTAATTCAAAAAAGACGCTTAGATACCGTAAAAAAAACACGGAGTAAGATGCCACAAAATACTGCTACTTGTACATTAATATTTATTTGTTGAACAATTGGCTATTTTCTGTTATTATCCTAGATTTGACTGTATTTTTCGGAAGATTCCTTCTTAAATGAATTTCTTAATCTTGTCATCATATTATTAATTACTTAGGAGTAAAATTTCACCACAGCCAAAGTTCTTATGGCAGAGCTTCGAAAGTCCCTGAAAAAGGTGCTACTCTTTGGCCACAATATTTCTACTACGATCATAAATAAATATGTAGGTACAGAAAAACGGCCATCAGTGGTAAAATTACTATCATCGTAGTGACCACCGAGATTCTAGAAAGTTGGATAATTAAATTGCCGACTCCACAAAGTAACAACATTGCTACGCACTTCAGAACATTCCCTTGGAGTTATATAATACATCCACGGTGAAATATTGCACAAAATTCTAAATATAAGCTTCATTTTGTAGATCGGAATATAAAATTTGTATTTCAAGGAAACCCTTAAGAAATTGACTAATTTTATGTTGACAGATTTCGATGCCTTCATCCTTCTTGCACATTCCTATAAACATAGTATAAACTAAACATTCAACA
This sequence comes from Thereva unica, assembly GCA_949987705.1. NCBI lineage: Eukaryota > Metazoa > Arthropoda > Insecta > Diptera > Therevidae > Thereva > Thereva unica. The sequence goes on from OX465284.1 coordinate 111,694,742, forward strand.
TCCTCAAAGTAGAAAAGAAACCAGGCCTGAAGGGAAAAATAATTAATATAAAAACATTCTCCTATTGCATTGTTTGCGCAAAAATATTTTAAACATCAAAAACCATCTTTACCTGGCCTAAATCATCTTCTAGAATATTCGAAGCCCGCATAGATCTCTTCCTTTACGTCCTCCAGTCCTAGTTATTAATCCATTATTTCGAATATTGAAAATCTTGCTCATAAATAATTATACTAAACAAAATCAAAGGCCGGCCTCAGGTTCTTTAACCCCCACAATCAACATCTTTCAAAAACGTCCAATTTTCCAGTCTAGAAGAACTGGAATTATCTCGATTGCAAACATCCACGTAGCGATGCGAGCGACATCTGCTAGGAAAGTACTAAATTAGATAATGCATTTTTAGTGTACGTAGCACAGCGATAGTTTTTGTGATTTTCTGTTAAACGTGCGGAATTTGGAATTAATTGTAATAATTATGTTTAGCTAGTAATTCTGGTAATAATATTATTAAGTTGTAGTAATTGAAATTAGTTGTAATATATAGGTGCACTGTTTAAATACTTAAGGAACGGTATACAGAACCAGTTTCATGGAAGTTACATATTAAGGAAAAGGATCTAAACTTCAGATTAAATCTATAATGCTGATGAATCAGGCTTGTACTGGAGAAGGATACTGTTAAAACATTAAAGCAAACTACAAAAAAACTCCTGTTGTATATTTTTAGCCAGCAAGAAGTATCGAGAATGCGCACTATCTCAAGTCCTTAAAAGAAGCCACAATGAAAGATGCAGTTTTTCCACTGGACCAAAGCTAGCAGCAATTGCCTCCAAATTTGAGTAAAAAGTCTTGGAAGCCACTGTGGCCCTTATTATTCGAATCAGAGGAAACTTCGGGCCAAGATGTGGTGGCAGATTTTGATCTCGAAGATGCCATTAAGGATTTTTCGAAACACAGGCTTTTCGGAAGTGGATATTAACAATTTCTTGGATGGAATTGATTGTCAGGAGTTCTTAACTGATGAAGATATACTAAGGCAATTAATATTTCAGTTGACCTTGACAATATCATGTACTTAATTTCTTTTCATTTATTTTTAGCTCATTCCCATCCGTCCACTCCTTGAAAATTTTCAGGTCACCGTTCGTGCCATTTTCTAGCTCTTTTGCAGCTCTAGCTAGATATATCAGGTTAGTATCATCTGCAAATATATGATACTCTCCACTGAGCCGTGAATATTTGAAGTTGTTGATATAAAGCAAGTGTAGAAGTGGTCCTAGTATGGAGCCTTTTAGGGAACTCCAGTTGTGAACACTAGTTAGTCACTCGAGAGACCATCAACTCTAGCTCCCACGTGCCTCCCAGTGAGATAGCTCCTCAGCAGATCAAGATTCCGGCGGAGTGGAAGTGAGTGCGGATTTGACACTTTGTGATTCTCAAATCCGCAGTTGCGGATTTGTTTAATCAAAATATATGGAGTGAAGACTCACACGATTATGAAATACGCGATGTCGGATTATCTTAGGCGAATCTATCGTTCAAATCCGCAGAAAATTGGTTGCGGATCACACTTTTACAGCTCTGAAAATGTCAAAGAGAAATTCGCGGTTGCGGATTTGAGAATCGCAAAGTGTCAAATCCGCACTCACTTCCCCTCCGCCGGATCTTGGAATCGAGGCCAATCTTCCTAGTCTGATTCAAAGAATGTACCCAGTCACAGCTTTCAGAAGGCAAGTATGTCTTTTTTCTTCTTCCTCGCCTTCTTAGTATTTTTTAATTTTTCTTAAACTTATTTTCATATCTACTTTTATAACCTGCCTGTCCTGTCCTGTCCTCTTTATCTCACACACTAAATTTACTTATGGTAATTACCTGTTTAAAAGTGTACTCTAAAAGATGTACGATTTTGTGTACCTTTCCAATAAATTTATTATTATTATTTTCTGTAGTAAGCATTTTTTCTAAATATATAAAATGTTCTATTCGAATCGATACTTCGGCCTAATCGTTGTCCTCGCTTTAGTACAATCATAATTTTTTTATTTGTTTTACTATGGTTTAAATTATTGTTCTAAAACCATTTTGATATTAATACTAAATAAAAATATCTAAATATAATTATTAAAAATAATAAATAACCTCCCATGTACAATGCTACAAATTTTAAACTACATGACTAAAAATTAATTCAATTTAAACAATTCTGTGTTCTAAATAAACACCAATATGGCATTATAATTTTCTGTACTAAACCTACTCTACCGCCATCTATTAAAATCTATCACAAATCCCATCAACCAATCAAAAACTTTCATTTCAGTCACGTGGGTAATATTAACCAATCAAAACTCATTTCACTTAATTGTCCGCGGACATTTTCCTTTATGACAAGCGTAGAAAAAGTTTTTCACATCAACACATAGCCGCCATTTTGATAAATCGGAGTCTCGGTCCTCGGTGTTCAGAGAATTTTCGCTAGTTTGCTTAGTAAAAAATTGTAATTTTACTAAAAGTTCAATTATAAATAATAACATTAAATTGTGCATAAAGTTGTACGGCATCGATTTTATTAATTAAAAATGTGAATTTATATGAAATTTTTACGTTTTTTAGTGTCAAATTTATTTTGTGTGTGTTCACTTTTTCATCATTACCCAAAAGGCGCTCATTGTGTGATGGTTGAGAGAAAGATAGAAGACGACGGACGACGAGCAAAAGTTTTTTTTTTTATTTTTTTGATTTTATTATTTCCCTGCTGGTGCTACTCTGGTGCTGGTTGTTCTTGTGTTTCTTCGCGGAGCTCTCTGAAAGATTTTTTTATGCTTATGGTCATGATGCGCTTTACACCAGAAATTTCAATTTTTAGTAAATATAATTTTTTCGCTTAGCAAAATATTTTATATTGGCTACAAGCGAGCAGCGATGTTTCTCGGGCGATTTTTTGATTAAACAAGAGTTTTTCGTTGAGATTTCTTCTATGGAGGATAAGCTGGGATAAAATTTTTGTGTCGGAATTGTTTAAAAAAGAAAATTCCTTATAGTCACTCGACCGCCAGAAAAAGGGGCAAAATAAAAAATGTACGGCGGCATCGCACTGTTCCGCTGAAAAGGAGAAATTTTCTTTCAATTCTTCCTCGGACCTAGAAAAAAAATAGAGGAGTTTTCAGTAGTTTTTCCTCCTTTATTCTTTTTTCCCCAAAGAGTTAAATAATAATAATAATAATAGATTATTTGCCGAGGGAGGAAAGAAAACAAACGTAGTTAGCAAAAAAATATTTTCTAGCAATGTCGCCCCGAAATTGTGTGCCCCAAAAAAGAGTTGTGTTGTACGCGCGACCCGAGAATTCTGATAGATTTTCCATCGGAATCTTGTCCTTTAATTAATTTTTGTTTCCACAATCAGCAGCTCGACTTGTGTGTGAAGTTTTAACGAGGATCGCCCTGCCCGAGGAGGAGATAATCTTGCTGGATTGTGAAAAGTGACACAACAAACATTTTTTCTACACAAAAATAAATATAGAATAGAAATTCTCAAGCCTATAAGGATCCCGATAATTTTTCTTTGATTGGGGAACAATTTGCAGGAAAACTAGTGAAAAAGTGAACGCTCATAAAAATTAACCATTAAATAAAAAAATATGAACTATATAAACGCAGGAATCCCAGTGCTATCATCAAAAACAGACTTTTGTAAATTATTTTGTGTGAGATATGATGCCACCATCAATAGACTACATCAGCAGCATCTTATTATTTGTTAAAAAAAACGATGAAAGTGAAATTTCAACAATATTTTTCCTTGTGGTATAATGATTTTGGATTTCAATATAGACAGAAAAAATCAAATGATAAAATTGAAGTGCCGGTGCCAAAGTAGTAAGCTTTTGCACCTATGTGTAGCTCGTATCATAATAAAAAAAAGAAAAAAATAATATAACCAACAATCTGAAATATGTATATTAAAAGACTATTTAACAGCAATATAATATCGAGCGACCGCTCTGGGTCAAACGATTTGTATGCATCAACAACAACAATCTACTACCGTGAGGAGGGTAACATCAACACTTTGGATTTTAATGTTCTTGTTTATAATTATAATTTTGACTGAGAGAGGGCGAGCACACGGACAGACAGACACACACGGTTGGGGGGGAATTGCAAAACATAATATTTTTAACTAAAAAGAAAAGAAGAAGAAACATTATTTAATTTAACTAAAAATCAAGTATTAGTGACCGCGACTAAGTGAATTAGAAAATCATCCACATTGATTCGAAATAATAATATCATCACTGGATCACCATGGCGGATCATCTGGATGAGCCGCCCCAGAAAAGGGTAAAAATGGAAAGATTTCCCCAGTCCGCTAGTGATCAAGGTATTTGTTTACACTTATTTTGTTTTAAAATCAACAATAACACATTCTTTACCTAAATATAACAAAACACACTAAAAAACCCCATCAAATCTCTCTAGACCTATCCAACTTGGACATTTTCGGCCTGGAGAATAATCTGCCTGATGAGCTTGTATCAACTGGAAGCAATTGGGGCGATCAATTAGGCGGCAATAAACCACCTGCTCAAGGTCCTGGTCCTGGCGGACCGCAGCTAAACGGCGAAGATCCTGGGGTGCCAAATGTCGCACTTAGGCAAATGCAACAGCAGCAGTTACATCATCTTATGCAACAACAACAGGTTGGTACCACACAATCCTTCTTCAGCATGTCCATATATACAATATTTTTTTTTTGAATCTTGCCTTATTTGTTTTTTTTTTAATATTAATTAATTAATAATATAAATATTATCTAAACATCAAAATGTGGATGGGGTTTTACGCTTTTTTGGGAGTGACACAAATTACATATATGTACTTATAGCTAACGCATTGGTCAGATTTGTTCTATTTTGTACAATACATAATTGTGTATAAATGTTTCTCATAGGTAAAAACTTGTATGTATCATATATAATGTGTTATTAACTTCACTAGGAATATATTGTGTAATATGCATATTTTTTTAGAGAATTATGTTTACATATGTACATTGTTTAATAATAATGAACAGCACAACTCTAGGGTTAAATATAGGCCTCGATTTCCAGATCCGGCGTTTCGGAAGTGAGTGCGGATTTGACACTTTGCGATTCTCAAATCTGCAGTCGCGGATTCAATTAAATCAAAAATTGGGAGTGTAGACTCACGCGATAATGGAATACGCGATGTCGGATTATCTTAGGCGCATTTGTCGTTCAAATCCGCAGAAAATTTGTTGCGGAACACACTTTTACAGCGCGGAAAATGTCAAAGAGAGATTCGCGGTTGCGGATTTGAGAATCGCAAAGTATCACATCCACACTCATTTTCGATCCGCCGGATCTGGGAATCGAGGCCATAGTGTGTGTTTTTTGGGATCTTTAATTTTATTAGAAATGAAAATGTTTATTATGTGTGTTAACAATATAAAATACTGCTCTATCTAATTCTTAACTTTGGGTATTTTTATTTCTAAGTCGTTGTAATTTGTTCTAATATTGCCGAAATAAATCAAAAAAATCTTTTTTGGATTTCGCAATATAATAATAAAATCTTACCCTTAAACTGCTCGAACACTGTATCCGTATTTGTAGGAATTTGTGCGAATTCTCATTAAATATTGGATACAATTTGATCAGAATTCGCCAATTTCTGATGCAGTGTGCGAGCGGATGTACACCCAATACTATCGATTGTGAGCCGGTTGGCCGATCAAAATTCGTTGCGCTTATGGGCTTGATGAAAATCTGGATGTATCTGGATGATCCAATTTGACTGTGTGGGGGTCTTTAAACATCACCGCAGAAAGTTCCTTACTTTCCAAGATATCGTAGTGCGTATAAGCTTAAACTACGGCTTAAATATTATAAGATTTATAAATATTATGGTGTTTTTTTATCTGGTGTAGAAAGGACATATTAGCGTATTTGTGTCATTTTCGGTAGCCTAGGGAGTAAGGCGTCTGACTACCATCGCAGAGGTCCTGGGTTCGCATTTCGGCCAGCCCCATGATCCTTCGCCTTTTCCACTTTCCCACCTGCATAACTTTCCTTCTTTCTTCTTCCCTCTTTACATGCCTGATTCCTCCAGTCATAGCCCTTCCACGCTCCACCAAAGCGCCTGTCATCGGTTGGTTGATGAGATTCAACTCGTTTCAGGAGGCATAACACTCCAGCGAGCTGTTTCTCGATGCACCGATACAGCACCGAGCTGCTGTTCGACATTGCACCCTATTGCACCAGGGCCTTTCCTGAACTCTAATCTTTCACATACACAAAAAAAAAACTTTTAGCCCCGACGGTATTCATCCTGCTGTTCTAAAGTCCTGTGCGGAGGTTCCCCAGTCTCCACTGAAAACCCTTTTTCAAAAATCCCTGAATAAAGGGCAATCTCCTACTCTCTGGAAAGTTAAGTATGTTAGGCTTTCCGCAAGCCGCCCTTCTAGTGTGGTTCCAGTCTTACATAGCTGACACGACCTACCAAGTTCTTTTTCGTGGATCCAAATCAGTAACCATTGAAGCGTCATCCGGTGTCCCCCAAGGAAGTCATCTTGGTCCTCTTTGGTTCCCTTGCTAAGACACTTGCTAAGAATATTGATTTACGCTGATGACATCTAATTTTACCGTCACATAAAGAGTATCGAGGATTGCAAACTTTTGAAAGTTGACCGTGGCACTTTTTACTCTTGGTGTGCTAACAAGAACCTGGTTCTTAATATTAGTAAATGTGATGTCATGACTTTTAGTAGGAGACATGGTCTTATAATTTTCAACTACACCTTTTCTAATGAGAGTATCCCTCGTGTTAATTTTGTTTAAAGATCTCGGGATTAGATTTGACAGTAAGCTGGAGTTTTCCTCTGATAGACAATCCCGGGATTCCGATGTAACCCCGGGATTTTGGAGAAAGAGAAACCTTTGTCCTGGCGGCCATCCAAGCTGCCATTTGCTCGGCATGTATGTCCAAAATAATAAGAAGCAATAGGATATACAGCGCAGCCGTTGTGGTGCTTCTCGGCTATTTAGCGCTGTCCGTTCAAGGGTGTTTGCATTTATCCGTATTTATTTGGTTTTAGTCGGATTTAGCCTTAATTATCACTTTTGGAATTCAACTTATTTCCTTGGAGCAAAAATCATTAACCATTTTTTTTATATTCCCGATCGGGATATCATCATTTTTTAGGCACATTATAAATATAACAAAAAATTTAACTTTTAAGCTTTAATTTATATTAATCTATTTTATTTATGTATCTATGTTCTGATAAATAACTGATAATTTAAGTGTGGCGAAATTTGGGTAACAAGCCTTTGTATAATTTCATCATTTGAAGAAAAGTTCAATCTTGTATTTCCTAACTTTGTGTCATTATTGCATATTTTATTTTTGTGGGAGAAACCAAATCACTATCAACTTTACCAGATTTTTTGTTTTTTCTTTTACTGCTATTATCGTGATTTTCATTTATATCGCTTCTCTGTGTCATTTTATTGTATTTCTAAAAATATCGCAATTCTTTTACCAAGTCTATCGATTTCATCCAGTTTGGTTTTTCTAAGCTCGGGATGTCGGCGGAAGCTGAGTTTCCCTAGCTGTCGCATCCCATATATCTTACCGACCCTTAGGTTAGATATGGTTGAGCTGTTGGTTTAAGCTCCATAGATGCCATAGTGATCCCACTTTAAACCTGACAAAGTGTCGTTTCTTCGCTAAAACATCTCAGGATCCCAACCTTCGAGATTTCCGCAAACGTGTTTAGAAAAGGTTCACCAAATGTGGTTAGTCTCCTGGCTGGACAGTGACAGAGGAGATGTAGTACATCAAGATGTAGTTCTCAAGACTCAAGCGGGTCGCAAGCGTCTCTATCAGACAGTGTCCAGGCCCCACTCCCACAAAAACTGAGAGGTCTTGTCTCTTGAGGCTCAGTAGTTAAGTGGTCCGCCTGGCTGAGATCATAGGCCAGGTTAATTTAGCCAAGGTACATTTATTACGATCCCTCCAATGTTTCTTCGCTTGTTGCATTTTGTGCTGTTGGCATTGGAGTTTAAAAATGGCCCAACGCATACCAACCTTGGCTAGAAGGATTTTTCAATCTCATGCTTCGCGGAAAAGATTCTCCTTCTTCCTTCTACTCGACACTCGGGCTTAGGGTCGTCAGTAAAGAAGTTTATGGCATCCTGAAACTTATTCATTCACAACGTGCAAGTCTGTTTTTGTGAGAATCTTAACAGAGTTCAGCACCTTCGTGTGCCCTCATTCCGGCCCAGAAACCAAATACCAGAATTATAACGGCTGTGATGGTTGCGCTCTCTCGCTACAAGATTCAAAGGGGGAACTATAGAATAACATTTAGGGCGCCTGTAGGTGTGGAGCGAAGTGCTCCTGTTATGCATAACTCCGCACAACTTTGTACATTCTGTAGTTTGTTTAGCACAGTGGATTTACTCAGGGATTTATACGGTTTGGCACACAGCCCTGTTAGCTTAACCCAAAGCTATTGGAATCGACTCACTTCTCCAGAAGTGGATTAAGTATCCTTTTCGGCCGTCAATCAAGGTAGTATTGGATTAAATACGAATCCCACTTGATCTCCGCGGAGGTCCTCCAGGGGTCAATTTTATCACCTGCCCTATTTATTATTTTATAAATGACCTACTTTCATTCCCCTCCAACATACTTCTAAGCTTCGCTGGCGACGGTACTCTGCGTAATTCTTACGGCTTCGACAATACGAGATTAAATTCATTCTAGATTGGAGAAGCAAGTATCGTGTCGAATTCAAACCCACCAAAACTAAGTACTGTCACATCTCCAATAAAAAATGCAACACGTCTCCATCCGTGACAGTGTATGAAGTTGAACTAACGGCCGACCCTTCCCTATACATCTTAGGCGTGACATTAACCAAAGACTTGCGATGGAATGATCACATATTACAAATCAACAAACAAGCATCCCAGTGCTTGGATTTCTGAAAAGGTTCAAGTTCCTCCTCCAGCCACGGTGCGTGCAGCCATACAAATCCTACCTTCGGCCTCTTCCGAATACAACTTCTTCGTTTGGGGCGGCGCTTCGATAACCACCTTGGAATGGATGGATAAGGTGCAAAAGAGCCCTTAAATTAATTGATGACACCATTTGCTCCACCATCGAACCCCTGAGCCACCGTAGGAATGTAGCAGCATCTACCATTTTTCGACTGGAATTTGCAGTTCGACATTGCATTCTAAGTAGAATCGTATCTGATTCAATCAGGTAATAATGCTCACGGAAAGATAAAAATCCAAGCGTTTGGAGCGATTTTCTCGGTTAAACCCCAAAAATTGAATCTGATGAATATTACAGGAAAAACGAACATGTAATTAAGATCTATCCACAAATTCCGTAATGGCACCCAACCGACGATTTCCGTGTCAGTGGTTTCCGTGATGAATTTTTCACTGACATACACACAGCTGTTTTTAACGCTTTTTTTACCTACGTCTAAAGGGTCCTGGCGGAGGTGTGGAAGCATGTCACGCCCATATTGCTTCCAAGGAATTACATCGTGCCCATATTTTTTTCACTGATGTGTCGGTATTGCACTGAAGTCACGGTTATGTATGGATCGACCTTTACCAGAAAAATCTTGGATAAATTTTCTGATCTTATACGGTTGTTATAACATGGTAATAGAGTGTATTTGCTAAGTTTACAAAGCGGCCGGCTGTTTGGTTTTGTTAGACGAACATTGACTCTTTTCTGTATATAGATAGACAAAACCAAACTTTTTGCAGTATGATTTATTGGTAAAATTTTGAAAAAGGATGAAAAACGTTTTATCTGTAATTGCATAAGTGTTATTATAGGCTTTTGTCAATGGTTTCTTTTAAAATCAGCAGGGACAACATGGTATCTTTGGTATATGCTTTAAATGGACAAAAATTTACAAAAGAGCTTATACATAAACATTCATTGATAGTTTCTATGTTCTGATATTTAGCAGCAAGTACTTTTATGTGCTATATTATTATTCAATCTTAACCTCACAAAAATTACTAATAATAATTTATAATACTTGGAAATATACATAAGAATAAAATTTTGTTACTATTTGATCTGCATAAATGATCGGTAACACTATATCGCTAATTTTTAAGGGATTTGTTTGCACTACTTCATTACTACTAAATTCTCGCAATATTTTTAATATGCTAAAAAATTTTATAGGCAGATAGGGCAACTCAAAAATAAAAAAACAAAAAATTAAAATAAGTACACATTCCCATTTACAAAAAAAAAAAATAAAAAAAAAAAATATTTTGGTTCATATCTCGTTATTCAAAACTCATTCAAAAGTCATTCTCCGTTTAGTACAATTTTATTATGACACTTTTTTTTTACCAGACACTTAGATTCCGAGAAAATTCAGGTGGCAAATTTAAATGGGACGCCCTGTATACTGGTTCACAACCAATGAACACAAATAGTTGTCAAGTAAGTTTTTATTTGAAAAAAAAAAAAAAAAATAACTATAAATTTAAGCCCTTTTTTGCGAAATAAAAACAAAACAAAAATATTGTAATATTTAAGTTTTTCGAGTACACTCTCACTCTATATAAAAATATAATCACGACAAAATATAGATAATGTTTGACGAAATGAATTGAAACAAGCCAGTCAGTAAGTCGAAATCAATGGCATTATTTATTTATATTGTGCATTGTTGTTGTTGTGGCTAGTTAAACTTACTTTGTATAAATATGTTCGTCTTTCAACTAGATTAATCTTAATATGGTTTTGGGGCCAATTTCAAATAAGTTCGGATTCGTCAGTATTTCACAAAGTTCGTTTCGTGTAACCGTTTTAACTTCAATAGTCTTCACTAACTAAGATTATCCAAATTTTCCAAACTTCCTTTATTATAATTGAAGAATTCCGGATTATTAAGGATGTTTTACAATAAGAAAAATATAAATAAGGAATTTTAAATCGCGTTGAAGTATTCAGAGGGGCTTAAAAATATATAGAAGAGTTTGTACGAAATTTGGTCTTTCTAAAATGGCTGTGAAGGTAGTAGGTAGGTAGGTAACATGTAGCTTTGATATTTCTATAAAATCTTCTTAAGAATGTGGACTTTAGCCGGAAATTTAGTTGGTTGAATTAGGCTGAAATGATACGTCAAATATGGCACATATAGTAACACTTTCGTATATAGTTATTACATAATTTTAAAAATTAGCTAGGATCAGGATTGAAAGATAATTTGGAAAACCTAGTAGGATTTCTCTATTTTGTTAGATTCGGATTGGGCAAAATCTCGCGTTGTGGTACCAGGGTGGGTTTTTGTAAAGATTCGTTTATTTTTTTTTATTGGAAAGAGTAAAAGCATTCCTAAAATTGAAAATTTCGTGTTCAATTTTTAAATAAAATAGAATAATTTTACCTATTAAACTATATCGAAACTGGGTACTGGATTGGACAAAATCTCGCGTTGTGGTACCAGGGTGGGTTTTTGTAAAGATTCGTTTATTTTTTGTTTATTGGAAAGAGTAAAAGCGTTCTTGAAATTGAAAATTTCGTGCTCAATTTTTAAATAAATTATAATAATAAATAATAAACTATATGAAACTGGGTACATCTCTACAATTCCTTTTCTTGTGTACTTATATGTCAGTCCCAAATTAATGGATTGCGCATTAGTATCTAAATCCTGACTCTTATTTTTTTTTTTTCAGAAGTAGAGAAGTCGTTTTTTTTCTCGATATCAAGTGAAAAATCACAACCCTCGAAAATTAAAATCAGAAATTTTTATTTAATAACTATAACTTTTTATTTAAACATTTTATCTCCGCCCGTTTTGTTTTGGATGCATTTTTAAATAGTTTCGACATCTTAACGATTTTGTAAATTTATTAAAATATTTTATTCCAGTGTAAAGTATTAAAAAATTATTAAAAATCGTATTCCCTTGATTTTTTTTTTATTAATTTGTGAACACGATAACGTTTTTTTTATTATTATTAAACTATCAAGATTATATTAATTAATTTAATAATTTACAATTATATATTATATAAATATAAACAAATTCTATTAAAATTCTCATAAATAACAATAATGTGTCTTTTTTATTTTAAAGGGTAACAAAAATGCGCTCGTTGGTAATACACTTAATATGGGACAATTAGGCAGTAAAAGTCCAAATCTTCAGTCACCACCAAATCTTCAAGGAAATATGGCCGGTAATATGGGTGTAGGAATGGTTAATTCTATGCCAATGTCTATATCAAATAATGGAACTCAAACAATGAATTCTATGCCAGGTAAGTTTTTTTTAATTGTTATTTTTTTTGTATATTTTATCAAGGTCTTAAATGTGATCTAAATATGATATGTCGATTTTTTCTCTCTTTTTTGTGTTCAATTTTGGACGAAAACGAATTAGTATTCAATATTTTATCTTCAACATCTCTACCCGGGATTGCTATAAGTAATTTATTCCGTATCACATAGTCAGTATTTCCTAATTCCTACAACATCGAAGAGCTCAAACGCAAGTTTCATCGCCATCTCCTTAAACATCTTACCGACTTCTTATAGCTGATTGACATGGATGGAGAGATGTTGCGGCTTTGATTGAAAATAAGGCTTCTTCTTCTTCTTTAATCCATTAGCTAGCGGTCTGAGCGGGAGGTTTCCGCAACGGATACGTTGCTGCGGTGCCGCTGGGTCTCGAACTCCTTTCACGATTCGTATCCGTTCTTGACGACTTTTGTCGACGTCTCGAGCCTCGATAACTGATAATCGTTGATTCTTTAAATCGTCCTCGCTATTCTTTAGCCAGGTTTTCTTAGGTGATCCCAAATAGTTGAACATCGAAACCTGTTCGATTTTGAAACCATCGAGGTGAACACTGGCCCTCGATTTGTCCGTTGCGAGCAGTTTCGTCTTTTTCGTATTGATTTTTATCCGATGCAGGAAATGTCGTATAAAATGTCCGTTGCTACGGCATCCGTGTCGGTGAAGACGGCACTATCGTCGACGAACAACAAGTCGGTTACGAAGTTGTTGTCGTCGTATCGAAATCCGCTTCGAATACGAACGCTGCTGGTTGAGCCATCGTACGACGCTTGGAGAAGTTGGATGATTTTCAATAGCACGTGTTCGGTTTCGAAGACTCCACACGCCGTTCCAATCGATGCAATCGAAAGCGGATTTGAAATCGATGAAAACGACGACAGCCGCAATGAATTCTTTTTTCCATTAGCTGACGTAGAGTGAATTTTTGATCAATCCCGCTTGTTCTCTCCGACTTTCGATGTTTTGTAGCCTATATTGTATGATTTTCGTAAATACCTTGCCGACGATCGAAAGGATGCCTAATACCGCGGTAATTCTTGCATTCCCGACTACCGCTTTCTTCAAAATTTGGACAACGATCGCTTTCTTCCACGCCGACGGGACACGTTCCGAATGCCATATGTGTGTGTTATGAGGTCGTGGAGTTGTGATAAGACACCACCTCCGGCTTTTACCATCTCGGCGGTTACTTGATGTATTCCCGGTGCTTTTCCATTTTTGAAGGATTTTATTGTCGTGTTCACTTCGATAATTGTCGGTTCGATATCGAGAAAATGATTCGTCGGCTGTTTGATAATCGGCGTTTCGGGTGCTGGAAATTGTGGCGGATCGTGATTGTACAAACGGTGGAAGAATTCTCTCTTCCGCTGCAGGCGCTCATGGAGAGTGGTCACGAAAGTTCGATCCTATTTTTTGGATGTTGTCGTTTGTTTGCCGCCTAACGGCCAGATTATCTGGTACAGCGTCCGTTACTCGTGCCTCGACCGCTTTTCGCTCCGATTTCATTTTTTGTCGAACTTCTTTGTTCAATCGTCGGTATTACTCGAAATCGATGTGTTTTATTCGTTTCCGCTGATCGACGAGGTCCAGACAGCTGTCTGACAGATCTATTCATCCCAGAATTCTGTTGCATCAATATCGTCGGTGTGTGGCTTCGATGTTGAGCATTCTATTTCGTCGTAGGAATATCATTAGAGCAACGAAAATATTGTTCCTTAAAATCTCTTAAATATTTTACTTGAATTATTTGTTCTTCTTTTCAGGGATGAACAGCATCGCTCAAGGAAACGTAGGAAATATGATAATTACAAATAGTAACATGGGTAATATGGGTACCGCAATGTCTTCTGGTGGAATGGTAGGAAATAGTTTGAAGCAACAAATTAATTCTGGACTTCTATTGAGTCCAAATGTTCAACCGGGACAATCAAATCAGGGTCTTCATCATGGCGGGCATCAGGGTGGCTTACAAAATGGCCCCCTAATGAGTACTGTTGGTGTAACTGTTGGACGTATGGTAGGACAACAGCATATGGTTAGGGGACCTAGTCCACATCTGATGCCTAGTGGACCTCGCATGCAAAATCCAAATATTCCTCTCGGTAAGCGATAAGATAATTATTTATTATGTTATGATTGTTAACATTTTTAATTAAAACAAGGTCAAATAAACAATATGGGAGGTCCTAACGGTCCCTATGGCTATGGTAATCCTAATCAAGGTGGCGTTAATGTAAATGCAGCTGGCGGTCCACAGCAGCCTATGTTAGTCAACACTATATCGCAGCAAAGAGTACCCCCAAACATAGTAATGCAGGGAAATCGCCCTGGGGGCCCCATTGGTACAAACATTGGTCTAGGAGGCGTTGGGAATGATGGTGGTATTGCTGGCCAAGCTCAAGCACCAAATCAAGCTCCAACTCAACCACAGACCGTGGCACCCAGCGGGGTCCAACCGAGGCCGCAAGCTGCTGCACAACAAAACCCCAACGCTATGCAACAGCAACAAAATCCTGGTGCACCGCAACAGCAACCTAATCCATCTGTAACTATGGACAAGAAGAAACAAATCCAGCAGCAGTTGATGCTGCTGCTTCACGCACACAAATGCACTCGCCGAGAAAATGAGAATCCTAACAATTCAGTGAAGTGTCACGTTGTTCATTGCAAGACAATGAAAGATGTTTTAAGTCACATGGCGACCTGCAAATCGAATAAGGATTGTTCCGTTGCACATTGCATTTCTTCTAGACAAATTCTTTTACATTGGAAAAATTGTAGCCGCCAAGACTGCGGAATATGTTTACCTTTTAGACAGCCAGATAAGTATAGGCTGCCTGGCACTAATGCAAACAATGCCGGAGCCCCGCCTAATGTACCGGTAACAGGAAATGTAAATATTGCCAGTAGCACAGTCACCGGAGCCTCGTCACCAGCCGGCATTAATGCAAAACCAAATCAAGATTTGGCGCAAATGCAGAATCAAGCACAGCAAAACCAGGAAATTCGTCGTTTTGAAGCATTGCAGATGCAAGCTGCCGTTTCATCGGCGCCAAATATTCTTCCAACTAATACAGCGGCAACTCCCCAAGTAGCTCCAGGAATTCGGATGTCTGGCCCATCAGTTCGAGTTATTGTTCCCAATCAAGGTGTCCCGCAAAGTAGTAATCAAGTGCTACCGAATAACATTTTGATGGGATCCGATATGCCAGGTGGAAATAATGCGCCTCAATTACTGGCTGGAGGCGGAGCAGGAGGGCATGTGGTATCGATAGCTAATCAGCAGGGTCAACAGCCAGGCATGTCAGTTCAGCAATCTGCTGTTGGTGGGCAGCCCAATCAGCCGCAACCCCAACAACAACAGCCAAACATTCCACAATCTGTTAACGTTCAAATGTTTAACACAAATACTGCGGACAATGCAAGCAAAGGCATTGCAGCGAATCAAATAGCCCAAATGAAAATGGCAGGCCTACCAACAGGGCAGATGCCATCGGTTTCGACATCTGGAACAACAAAAGATTGGCATTGTTCTGTGACAACGGACTTACGAAACCATCTTGTTCATAAGCTAGTTCAAGCGATATTTCCCACTTCAGATCCGGCCACGATGCTAGACAAGCGTATGTGTAATTTAGTTTCGTATGCAGAGAAAGTGGAGAGGGATATGTACGAAATGGCTAACTCCAGATCGGAGTACTATCATTTATTAGCTGAAAAGATATATAAAATCCAGAAGGAACTTGAAGAAAAGCGCCAGAAAAGAAAAGAACAACAGCAGCAGCAAATGCTTCTGCAGCAGCAGCAACAAGGGCAAGCTGGCCCATCATCTCAGAACTTGCCGGGTCATCAGCAGATGAGGCCGACTGGTCAACCTACTAGTATGGTTAGTCCTATGGGTAATAATCAGCCTGTGGGGGTTAACAATCCTATGGGATCTGTTATGCAGCGGGCTCCAGCCCCAGGTATAATTGGACAAGGTCCACAGCAGGGCGGGATGCGCAGTCATTCCCCTGGCATGGTTAATGTTGGAATGCAACAGAATCGCATGCAGTTTCCGAATCAAGGCCCTTTAGGTAACCTAGTGGTAGGACCACCTGGACCAAGTCCGAATGGTACGCCATCATCTCAACAGAATATTGTAGTTCAAAATCCAGTTTTATCTCCCTTTACTGGTCAAGCGATGGTTTCAACTGCCGGTTTAACGCCGCCCTCAAGTGCTGGATCTCAGTTTATGAATACTAACGGCCCTGCTGGCGGTGTACAAACAGCACAACATAACCAATTTAATGATATAATGAAGGCCCGGCTGGCGCTCCAAAATGTCCAGCCGCAACAAACTCCCAATCAAGTTGTATCATCAGCCCAAACTGTCGTTACACCCCAGGCCCCTTCACCATTTAGTTCTGCCGGACAGATTCCTAACAGTAATTCAAACAATGCATTTAACACGAGTATGTCAAGGAGCAGCACATTGCCGCCAACGCCGACAACATTGGATTCCCTAGGAAATGCAAATAGCACTCCAATGGTTCCTGTAGCAAGTCCCTCACCAAGCCTTTCATCCAATGGCCCTGTTCCAGTTAGTACTCCAAATCCGCCTAGTGTTTCATCATTAATGCAGCCAATGGCCGATCCAACACCGCCACCGCTTATGACATCTCCGTGTCAAACAGCAACTAGTGTAACACCATCTATAACACCTACAATGATGAGCCAGCCCGGCTCCATCGGTAAGGGTGCTGGTAATTCTAATTCTTCTATGCCACTACCACCAAGTCGACCGTCGTCGAGTAATAATTTATCCTCACAAATGGCCGCCTTGGAGGCAGCAGCACGTGATCAAGATGAAAGCACCCCATCACCAGAGACTGGAGCACCGCAGAAGGGAAAGCTTGATTCAATTAAGCAGGAGGATGATATTAAGAAGGAAATGGACGATAGTGAAAATAGTCAAATGGAAAACTCAACAGGTGGCAAAAATGTAAATAATGAAGGAATGAATATCAAATCAGAAATTAAATCGGAGCCGATGGAGGTGGACGGGAATGCATCTAATGATAATTTAGGAGATAACAAAGACGATATTAAAATTAAAGATGAACCAATGTCGCCATCGCAGCTTGATAATAAGGCATCAATTAAATCTGACGTGAAACCAGTGGTTCCCGAGCCGATTCAACCAAATGCACTAGATAAGAAAAAGAAATGCCGTAAGTTTTTTTTTATTGTTTCTGTGTGGATATTATGTGATAACGCAATATTCTTTTATAGTTTTCAAGCCAGATGAATTGCGACAGGCATTAATGCCAACATTAGAGAAATTATTTCGCCAAGATCCAGAATCGTTACCTTTCCGGGTTCCTGTTGATCCGCAGACACTTGGGATTCCAGATTATTTTGAAATTGTTAAAAAGCCAATGGATCTTGGTACTATTAAATGCAAACTAAATTCCGGTCAATATTCTGATCCATGGGAGTATGTTGATGATGTATGGCTAATGTTTGATAATGCTTGGCTATATAATCGGAAAACATCACGAGTATATAGATATTGTACAAAGGTAAGATAAAAAAATATAGTATCTAGGATATATTGTTATAATAATAATTGTTTTATTAATAGCTTTCAGAAGTTTTTGAACAAGAAATTGATCCGGTTATGCAAGCATTAGGCTATTGCTGCGGAAGAAAATATACATTTAATCCTCAAGTTCTTTGCTGTTATGGAAAGCAATTATGTACTATACCTCGAGATGCTAAATATTATAGCTACCAAAACAGGTAAGCAATGATTCATTTTTATTGCAATTTCTATTGAAATTAAATTGTCGAAACTATTGGCTTCTGCTTCATATCTTGTTGTTTTGGGGATTAGCTAGCAGAACAAGTGAATCCCTATGGGAGGTTTCTTAATGGTCCAGCCTTACAGCCACATAGATTTTAACCACAAATTGGCCTTTATAGTAGTACAGACTTCAATGACCATCTTTAAAAAAAAATAAGGCATTCATCTCCCCACTGCGAGATGGATCACGTCGTCTCTCAGCTGCAGATTGAAAACTGCTGAAATGAATGGTGAATCGATTACGGTAATGGCTGCTAAAGGCTGTCATCAAGGGAGTGTTCTATCACCTCTCTTATGGTCAATCAAGATCGACGAACTTCTTGCCGATCTGAATAGCTGGGAATTAGAGCACAGGCCTATGCCGACGATGTCGTCATAACGATTAGCAGCGGTCATGATAGCGCCGTTTCAGACCTCATACAAGCCGCTCTGTCATATGTGCATAGCTGGTGTCGTAGCAAGTAGTTTTCCTTTGTAGGAAAAACCTGGGGCCCTAAACCGAGGTTAACGTTTTGTCTATATAGGACGGTCGTAAGGCCCATGGTCACGTATGCATCCATCGCATGGTGGGTCAAGACCTTACTTAATCATAACACAAAGACTGGCTTGTCTTGAGATCAGGGGCTGTTGAAGAAGGTGGTGATGGACCCCGCATTTGAACTCTTGGATGTTGCAATAGCTCGGAAATACCGACTGCGATTGTTCCACAGTCGTGTAGTTCTATTTAGAAACGAATTACTATTTTGTTGAGTGCGCGAACGGACAGGCTGCAAGTTGTGTGCGTGAGGGGAATGGGCTCATCTGCAGGGGCGAATGGGCTCATATTTTGTCAGTGCTGCTACATTCCTACGGTGGCTCAAGAGGTCGATAGTGGAGCAAACGGTGTCGTCGTCAATTAATTTAAGGGCCCTTTTTTGCACCTTATCTCACCATCCCAAGGTGATTATCGAAGCGCCGCCCCAAACGAGGGAGTTGTATTCGAGAGGCCGAATGTAAGATTTATGCCGATGGCTGGAAGATGAACTTGCACCTCTTACGAAATCCTTGGTGATTTGAAATATGTGGTCGTTCCATCGCAAATCTTTAGCTAATGTCACGCCTAAGATGTGCCGGGGGGGAAAGGATCGGGCATTAGTTCAACTTCCCCCACGGTCACGGATGGAGAGGTGTTGAACTGTTTTTTTAAATGAGACAGACTTGGTTTTCTTGGGGTTGAATTCGACACGATTTTTTCTTCCCCACTCTAGAATTTGCTTAATGTCGTTATTAATAGAGTTAGACATTAGTTCACGGTCGTCAAGACAGAGTCTGGCACGTGTTTGTCTTGTATCGGAGCCGTCATCAGCGAAGCTGAGAAGTTGGTTGGAGGGGATAGAAAGTAGGTCATTTATAAAAAAAAAGAAATAGGGCAGGCGATAAATTATACCCCTGGGGGACCCCCGCAGAGATCGGGTGAGATGCGGATATGACGCGATTCAATACTATCTTGATTGAACGGCCGATCCACTTCTGTAGACTCCAATAGCTTTGAGTTTAGCTAACAGGGCTGAGTGCCAAACTCTATCGAAAGCCTTGGAGATATCCAGAGCAACCAGACTAGACTCACCAGACTAGACCCATGTAGACTTCGGTTGAGGTGTTCTGTAAGACAAACTGAAAGATCGCCGGATCCTTTTTGTCGGAAGTCATACTGTCTGTCGTTTATGAGTAGTCTGTATTCTAGGTATCCCATAAGTTTTTTGTTGATTATCATCTCCTGATTTTTGAGAGAATAGAAGTAATTGCTATTGCGCGGTATGGGCTGAACATGGGCAAGTTTCCAAGAGTCAGGATAAACTCCAGAGAAGTATGATGGGGCAAAAAGTTTGCGCAGAGGTTTAACCAAAGGTGAGGCGCATTGTTTTAGGACAATAGGGGGTATATTATCGAGTTAGTGGATTTGTTGGCATCGCGCTCCTTAGGCACCTGTACACCGCGCAAGTCCTGAAGAATATCTTGTCCATTGAATGGGCGTTGTGCTCGAAAACAGGGGGCCAGCGAACAGGGATGCTAATAAATCGGCCTTGGATTTGCTGTCTGTTATCACCTTCTCATCGTGGATAAAGGAAGGGGTTGTGAAGATGTAGTGATATTTTTCTTGATGGAACTTACCAAGGACCAGAAGTTTTTGCTACCAGTTACATTAAGGAGTTTACTTTTCAATTTGTTGTCAAATAAATTGGAAATTTGAAAATTGCTAGCGATATTCCCAAGATTTGTAATAGCTTTTCTGAAAACGATATTACTGGTGTTACCCTTTGAATAGACTGAGAAAAGAGTAAAGTTTGCCTTAAGATTTTTTGTGGTTACGGCACATGGATTTAGGGTGTTATTAAACTTTTTTTAATGGCGATGGCTGTACCTCTGAAACCATCCCGACGTTCTGATTATGTTGTAGTTGCTTCATATTTAAACTGTCTTATTTCTTTTTATTACAGTAAATTAGAATTTATTATTTTGAATTTAAGGTGCAAGGATTTTTATTATTATTATTTATTTATATTTAACAATAATCCTTTTTTAGTTTTTTCTATTTATTTTTATTTATTTTATTTATTAAAAAAAACGCTAACAAATTTTCTTAATTTTTCACTTCCAAATTTATTTTTGGTTTTTTTCTTCTGCTGTTTCTTTCTTCGGCACACGCATATTATATAACCATACATTGCTTTTCGGTGTATATACATTCTACTCGCCAACCACATTGCAATGCATGACTGCTATCTCTAATTTGGCAAAACACACAAATATATTGATTTAAAAAAACTATATAAAATATGAAAAATAGTCTAAAGGCATATGGTGTTGTATCTGACAGATATACTTTCTGCCAAAAATGTTTCAATGATATTCCTGGAGATACTGTGACACTTGGAGATGATCCCCTGCAATCACAAACGTAAGTACTACAATTTTGTTAAATATATATTTTTTGTTTTTGGCGTAATATGAATTTTTTGTTTGACAAAGAGCATTGATTATTTAGTAATGATTTAACGTACCAAAGGCTAAACACTGTACCAAAGTGACATAATCATGTCGATTATACAACTCGCCGGATTTTCTGCGGCGGGAGAACATCCGATTCGCATACGATCCGCATTTGAAAATATTTGCATTATACAATCCGACGGAATTCTGCATTCTATCTGTATCCAGGGTACCACGGTTGAGTACTCAGACTCAGTCAAATATTTGGGAGTAAATTTAGACAAGAGGCTGAACTGGAACGCTCAACTTGACTACGTCATCAGCAAAGCCAAAAGGGCCATATGGGCCTGCAAAAGGCTTCTGGGTAAGACATGGGGTCTTACACCACAAATGATGTACTGGATGTACAATACGATCGTTAAACCTGTTGTCACTTATGCTGCTATAGTTTGGTGGCACAAGACTAAACAGGGGTGGTAGCACGTAAGTTGTTTCAATCGACCTCTCCATGCAAAATTTTTGTATGAAGAGGTCGACTGAAACAACTTACGTGCTACCACCCCAGGTTACGTCGATCCTCAAGTGCAGCAAGCTGCAACGGCTTGCTTGCCTCTCCATTACCGGAGCTATGCGGACCTGTCCCACAGCTGCAATGGAAGCAATCATTGGATTGACCCCTTTGCATCTCTTCATATGGAAATCTGCCGCCATAAGTGCCTTGAGACTTCAGATCTCATCCAAATGGCCCCATACGGTCAAAGGACACATGGATATCCTTCAAAATATCCCAAGCATTTCCATTTGCCGCGTATCCGAGCATATGGTTAGTCAACTGCAGTTCCAAACGAAATTCGGAGCGATTATCCCGGATCGCTCTGAGTGGGAGGAAATTATTCTTCCTGGGGGTCCAAAAAAAACATCTCCACTGTTTTACTGACGGGTCAAAAATGGAACATGGCACAGGGGTTGGTGTCGCAAGACCCAACTCCAAGGTCTCGATTGCAATGGGTAAGTGGTCTTCTGTTTTCCAGACTGAAATACATACATGCCATTGCGACTTGCGCTAGGCTCAACCTTGAGAAAGGTCTGAAAAGCGCCAACATTAAAATCTTTTCTGACAGCCAAGCTGCCATCAAGGCACTCTCAACGTGCAAGTTTTCTTCCAAAAGCAGGGTGTTTTGACGTTATCCAGAGCCTGACCAGAAGAAACGAGGTCTCGCCCTGCTGGGTCCCCGGACACTGGGGTATTGAGGTAAATGAGGCTGCAGACAGCCTCGCGAGGGAGGGGTCGAGACGTTGTTCCAGGCCCAGAACCCTTCTGTGGCATCTCTTGGTCCACCTCCAAGTCCTTGATAGAAGAGTGGATTAAGAGAATAAACCTAGCCTATTGGGAGTCAGTCCCAGGTCTTAGACAAGCTAAAGATCTTATAAGACCATTTGCCTTAAGGGGCACTATCACTCCAAACAGAGCGGACCTAAGGCTGTTGGTGGGTTATCTCATTGGGTTATTTCACACTGCATTACCGTCATTTGGTAATTTTTCATTTCGGCGTATTCTATAATACGCCAAACGTGTTAAATCCGAATAAAATTCCCTCCGCTGTCAATCCGGCGAGTTGTATAATCGACATGAATATTTCTACACTATAAAGTAAACATAAATTATTTATAAATATTTACAAGATTATTTTATTTATTTTTGTTTGTTGGGTGAATTTAAAAAAAAACAAGAACTTATGAAAAAAGTTCATATTACGCTTAAAAATGTGAAGAAATGGAAATTCCATCTAAAATATTATTTTTTTAACTCATAAATAATAATTTTTTTAGGCAAATTAAAAAGGATCAATTTAAAGAAATGAAAAATGATCATTTAGAACTTGAGCCATTTGTTGATTGTCTTGAGTGCGGACGCAAACAGCATCAAATTTGTGTATTATATCTCGAGACAATATGGCCGGGTGGATTTGTGTGCGATAACTGCCTTAAAAAGAAAAATATTAAACGAAAAGAGAATAAATTTAATGCAAAACGTTTACCTACCACTAAATTAGGAATATACATTGAAACTAGAGTTAATAATTTTCTTAAGAAAAAAGAAGCTGGTGCCGGTGA
This sequence comes from Thereva unica, assembly GCA_949987705.1. Taxonomy (NCBI): domain Eukaryota; kingdom Metazoa; phylum Arthropoda; class Insecta; order Diptera; family Therevidae; genus Thereva; species Thereva unica. The sequence continues at coordinate 111,718,062 of OX465284.1, forward strand.
AGTTCATATACGTGTTGTATCAAGTTCCGATAAATTAGTTGAAGTAAAACCGGGCATGCGACGACGATTCGTCGAAACTGGTGAATTAGCCGCTGAATTTCCATATCGAGCGAAAGCATTATTTGCATTTGAAGAAGTTGACGGTGTTGATGTTTGCTTCTTTGGCATGCATGTACAGGAATATGGTTCTGATTGTCCTCCGCCAAACACTAGACGTGTTTATATAGCATATTTAGATTCTGTACATTTCTTTCGACCTAGACAATATCGTACAGCTGTATATCATGAAATTCTGTTGGGTTATATGGATTATGTAAAGCAATTAGGTTATACCATGGCTCATATATGGGCATGTCCACCATCTGAGGGTGATGATTATATATTCCATTGTCATCCGCCCGATCAGAAAATTCCAAAACCAAAAAGATTACAAGAATGGTATAAGAAAATGTTAGATAAAGGTATGATAGAAAGAACAATACAAGACTATAAGGATATTTTGAAACAAGCGGTAGAAGATCAATTAAGCTCAGCTGCAGAGCTACCTTATTTTGAAGGTGACTTTTGGCCAAATGTTTTAGAAGAAAGTATTAAAGAATTAGATCAAGAGGAGGAGGAGAAGCGGAAGCAAGCGGAGGCTGCTGAAGCTGCTGCTGTAAGTTATATGAATCTTATTACGAATTCGTTATTATATATTATTTATATCATTACAGATATTCTCAATGAATGATGATAGTGAAGTAAGTGGTGATGGAAAGAAGAAAGGTCAGAAAAAAGCCAAAAAATCAAATAAATCCAAAGCTGCACAGCGTAAAAATAATAAAAAATCGAATGAGCAGCAAACTGGAAATGATCTCAGTGCAAAAATTTATGCAACTATGGAAAAGCATAAAGAAGTTTTCTTCGTTATTCGATTACATTCTATTCAATCTGCTGCCAGCTTAGCTGTAAGTGTAGCTAGCAAAACTTTCACAAAATGAATCCTGTTAAAATTTGTTTTTTGTTTTTGCAGCCCATACAAGATCCAGATCCCTTAATGAACTGTGACTTGATGGATGGACGAGATGCTTTCTTAACAATGGCTCGTGATAAACATTATGAATTCTCTTCGCTGCGACGGGCGCAGTTTAGTACATTATGCATGCTTTATGAATTGCACAACCAGGGACAGGATAAATTTGTATACACTTGCAATAATTGCAAAACTCCAGTGGAAACTCGTTTCCATTGTACTGTTTGTGATGTAAGTTTTCAATTTAAAACAATTTTTCTTTCGTGTTTATTATATATAAATTAAAAATATTTCCAGGATTTCGATTTATGTACTGTATGTAAAGAAAAAGTTGGACATCCACATAAAATGGAGAAATTGGGCTTCGATTTAGACGACGGATCGTCTCCGACAGACATGAAGCAAGCAAATCCACAAGAGGCACGAAAACAATCTATACAAAGGTGTATACAATCATTGGTACATGCTTGCCAGTGCCGAGATGCAAATTGCCGACTACCATCTTGTCAGAAGATGAAACGTGTCGTTCAGCATACCAAAAATTGCAAAAGAAAAACAAACGGCGGCTGTCCAATTTGCAAGCAACTTATTGCGTTATGTTGCTATCATGCTAAGCACTGTCAAGAAGCTAAGTGCCCAGTACCATTCTGTCCAAATATTAAACATAAACTTAAGCAACAACAGCTACAGCAAAGGTAATTTATCTTGCATGTTTTAATTAGATATAGTCTTTAAGTAATTTTAATTGTATTTTTAGATTACAACAAGCACAGCTGTTACGTCGTAGAATGGCTGTGATGAATACGAGAACAGCGGCACCAACAAATCAGGCCCTAACAGCAGGCGGAGTTCCGTCACTGCAAGGTGGGCCTGTAGTCGGTGCTACAGGAGGTGGAGGCATGAGTCCATCAACAGTTCCATCTCCAGTTTCTTCATCAATTAGTGGAATGACTAGTCCACATCAACCAAGTATGGGCATGAAGCCTGGTACACAGACGCCGTCACCAAATGTGTTACAAGTAGTCAAGCAGGTAAAAGTTTTTTTTTTTTTTTGAAAAGTACAAATAAGAAATATTTAACGCTGGTTCATTATAGGTTCAAGAAGAAGCTGCCCGGCAGCAAGTGCCTCACGGTGGTGGCTTTGGTAAAGTTACTCCAACCGGTCCTCAAATGACGGCTCCTGTTATGCAAAGGCATCTAGGTGTAGTTCCTGCTCAACCACAACAGCCGGGCGTTCCGATGGGAGGCCCTGGTACAAGTGGTAACTTACTTTCAATGGAGCAATGGGGTAATCGCTATCCCAACAATTCAAATCAAGCTGCCTTACGACCTCCTAACCAGAATCAGATGATGCAAACCAATGCAATGCAACAGCAGGTAAATATTAAAATGTCTAATAAATAATGCAAATTTATAATAATAAAAACAATTTTCAGCCTGGCATGATGGGAATGGTAGGCGCTGGAGCAAATCAAATTGTGGGAGGAATGAGAGCAACAGGTCAAGCACAAGTTGGGCAAAATTTATCACTAAATACCCAACAAATAACACACATCATGCAAAAAATCAAAAATAATCCCTCAAATGAGAACCATCATCAGATTTTACAAGTATTAAAATCAAATCCCCAACTAATGGCAGCTATTATTAAGCAGCGGCAAAGCCAGAATGCTGGAGCAAATAATCAAGCCGTTCCGCAACAGGGTGCACATTTACAGCATATGATGCAGCAGCAACAGCAACCGCAAAATCAGGTTGTACTTACCAATCAGGGTGCTCATAATAGAATGCCAACAATGCAGAATGCAATGATGGGTCAGGCAGCAGCTAATCTGCCCCAACAAGGGCCGGTAAGTACAGTGTATATTTTTGATTTTCTAGCAGTTGTGAAAAATGTCGTAATTTTCGAATATCACATAACAAAAATAAAGCAAATGGTGACATCGTTTTGACGAAAAAGTAACGTTTGTAGATGCTTGCAATGTTTTATTGGGTACAGTTTTGTTGGATTTATTCGGTTCTCATAATTTGAGCTTTGAAACCTCCACCAATATCGTGAAAAGAGGGAACATTATACCACAAATGCGGCGTCTGCGATGTTGGCCAAAACCGGACAGCCGCAGAGAAAGTTGTTTCAGCGATCTGTTCCTCTCCACAGCTACGGCAGTTAGTGTTGTACGGAATTGTCAATTTGGCTGCATGATGCCCAACTGGCGAGTAATTTGTCGCCACGACTGTCAATGTCTTTACGAAGGAACCCCAAGATGTCGCACGATCTCCGATTGCTATAACAAGTCTCTTGGCCTTGAGGTATAGTGATAGGCTCCTCCAATTGAAGTTAGCTACTGAAGAAAAGCACATGGAGATATTTCTGCTTAGCACGCTCAGGGACTTCTGTACATTCTCCACCGGTCTGCTGGCGAGAGTTGCCCCCAGTTTTGCCAATTTATCCGGAACCCATTGAAAAGTGGCCCCTGAGTCGAGTTGGCTAGTCTTGTGTGCAGTCGGTTTGTTAATAGCAATAAAATTGTGTGAGAGCTGTCACATTCCTATGGTACCTTAAGCAGTCAATAGAGGAGCAAAGGATGCTATCGCCAATGAATTTGATGGCGCGGTTTTGCACCTTGTCCGGCCAAGCTAAGGTGGGTTTTGGAGGCCAGCCCAGATATACGAGTTGTATTCTAGGGGGGCCCGAATGTTACGAAGTGTAGACTAAAGGCGGGGCAGTTGTCTTTTGAGAAATTCCAGGCATTGATATGGTTGCTTGGCGATTTGGAGTATGTGATTATTCCATCGCAGATCTGCAGCTAAAGTTACGTCTAGGATGTTAAGAGATGGGTCAGCCATTAGATTACAGCCATTTGCCCACTAAGATAAGGGGAGGACGGTGCAGGTGTAATGTCTTGATCGCCGCTTGGCTCTATGATAGCAGGCTTCTGGTTACTGTCGAGCAGTCACCTAGGATTGATGGACGAGAAACACCAGCGATTCCTCGATTTCCTGTTATGTTAAGGCCAGGGTAATGGCGTCAGGGAGTATGTTAAACGCCGTCAGGACCTGTTGAATTATAGGGTTGGAGGTGTTTACAGGTGTTTTGCTTCAACGACAGTCATCTCCGCCTTTTTGTCGCTGTAGGTGACTTCGTCGATGTCTGAGCTGAGGAGTTGGCGCTCCGTGTACAGATTACCGATGGCTCTGCCCAGCTCGGAGTCCGTCAATGCATCAACTTCGCTCTGAACTGCGCTTTCGTCATCGGTTTCCATGGTTTCTGGTTCATCGCCAGAGGCCTTGGTGCAGGCCCCTTGGTTCACTACGGCATCCGTGTCTGTTTTGTAGACCTTCAGTTGAATCTGTTGGAAGCTGTAGTTCACAGCGTATTTTTTTTCATTTAGGAGCAGACTGGTAGTCTGCTACGTTTTGATAACCTTCCAGTTATCGGTGTTGATTATGAGTTGAAGTGAGGATTTCCTCAGGCTCCGATGGAGCCACTGGAAACCATGCTCTGGCCCTCGTACGAGATGGCATATCCAGCGGCAATCACTGCCTTGAGTCGGGCGCCTGGGTAAACTTCCCCGACTCTAGCTACCGCAGCTTTATATAGCTCTGCGGATCTGGTGTTGTCGCAGGCCGTAAGTTTTATGCTGCCTTGATACGTACCGGCATCAAGTCATTAGGCGGAGGTCCTGGGTGGTTTTTCAGGACCTCTAGAGCGTAAAGTTTGGTATGACTTGCTTTGCCCAAGCAATGTCATCCTGGACTTTGGTGTAGTCCTCCTTCGACACTTGGTCTTCCTTGATCAGGTTGGTGGTCAAACGGCGAAGGATTCTGCTGGCCACGCGGACTTCTTGATGATTTGCTTTTGCCCAGTTTGGTCTTTTCAGGTACTTGGCCCTTCCGCAGACCATTCGCTCCTATGATCCCCTCGCAGCGGTCGTGCCCGCAGGTGTGCGCTAGGCAGCGACATAACTGCAAGGAGGGGCAGGTTTCCTAGTGATTACTTGGGGGCCTTTTTTCGAGGGGTGGAGCTTGTGACTCCATTTCCACTTGGTTTGGGTTGGCTCGGAGGTGCCGTAGCGTTGTTGAGAAACGAGGTCCACCCGAGCAGAAATCCGCAGTACCCCGGGTAAGGCTAGTTAGAGCCGCAAGTCGCCAGGTATCCGAAGCACACCGTACACGACTGAGCTCTTTTTTAATCTGGGTCCCTAGCCAAGCTGATCGTCGGCACGGTTCGTATGACACCTTGATCCGATCCAGAGGATTACGGATTGGAGGATGACTAGCAAGGATTGAAAACAAGGGGAGGAACGTAAGGTAGGGAGAACGACTCTCCGCCACATTCGAGAACGCATTGCCCAAGGTGAACCAGCGTGATGGACTCGTCACGCATACATGGAAGTCGTCGTCATTTCACCCCTGCTAGAAGGGTAGCTCTATAAAAAAAAATATTGCACCCGAAATTTTATATTTATAAGTTTTGATTTGATTTTCGTTAATTCCTACCTCAAAACATTTTCGTGGAAATCGGTCCACAAGCGGCCATTTTGAATTTCGGTAATATTTCGGCGGCCATTTTGAATTTCGAAAATCGGGCTTCGAGGTGCATCATGGGAGACTTCAACGCACCTTTGTGCAAAATTTCAAAGCTCTGCCCGCTATAGCGCACACACACACAATTCACGCATACAGAAACTTTCTCTTAATTAATATTAGATATAATACGAAATTTTTTTTTTACAAAATTATAGGCTGGACAAAACTCATCAATGTGGTATAAACAGCAGCAAATGCTCCGGCAAATGCATATGTCTTACCCAGCTCCACCCTACACGCAGCGCCCGCGTGCCCCGCAAATGGGCGGGTTCCAGGGTGGCGGCTTTACACCAGATCAACAATACGCAATGCAGCAAGGCTTAAAACCAAATAATCCACAGCAGGCTGGCGGCGGTGTTATGCCACCGGCGGCGCAAATTGTCCAAGGACAACCAAACCAAAATGTTATGGGACCTCCGACACCTCATTCCATGCAGCAACAGCTAATGCAGACTGTCCGATCACCGCCACCAATACGGAGTCCCCAGCCAACGCCATCGCCACGTTCAGCTCCATCGCCCAGAGCGCAGCCTTCAGCATCACCGCGGGCGCAACCATCACCCCTTCATATGCCGAGCCATTCACCTGCGCCACAGCCTGGTGGACCAGATATGCATAATCATATGCATCCGCATCAATCACCGATACCGAGCGGCCCTGCGGACAATGTTGTGCCCGGGGGCGAGGCACCACCAATGACGGCTCAGGACCAACTGACGAAATTTGTTGAACAATTGTAGTAGTAATAATTAGTTTTTAATTTTTAAACAAAAAAAAAAAACATTTGTAAATAACGCATAATAGTTATTGTAAGTTAAACCAAAATAGAAAATAATTTCGCAAATATCTAGGTTTTAATAGAATTGAGAGAAAAAGAAAATTATTAATTATTCTTATTATTATTATTTTTTTTTGTTTTACGACATATAGTTGCTTATTATTTTTGTGAGAAAAGAATAATTGTTTTTATTTTGGTAGCTGAGAAATTACAGAGACGAAATCGAAATAAAATACACTATTTAAGTTTTTATTCTATTTAAAAGAAAAAAATGCAATTTTATTGCTTGAATTTTTATTAAGGAGAAACACACACACAACAAAAAAACTATAAACCGAGAGTGGGGGCGAGGGCAGATCATGCGTAGATTCTCATAGGATTTGTGGTTGTATAAAGTCGTACTTTTTTTTAATGTTTAATAAAAAAAAGAGAAAAACATTTCCTTCCTTTGTTTAAATATCTAAAAATAAAAAATTTCATATAATATTTTTTTTCATATATATATATTATTAATTTTTTAAGTTTAATTTTATTTTTTACAGTTTTACTATGTTTTTTAAGAGAAAAAGAAAAAAAACAAACAAACTGAGAATATTTTTTCGTCGTTGTTGAGAGAATGCGCGGCTCCTGTGCTGAAAGTCGTATTTGCTGTCATATGAAGTGACGCTAACACAGCGGTGTGCTGATAGTCGTTTCTTGTCGTGTAAATTCTGCTGGCAAAAATCGACAGCTTATTTGGTGTGCTGACACAGTCGTTTTTATTGTAGTTTTGTTTTCACTTTTGCTCGGACTGTGGCCCCTGTGCTGAAAGTCGGGTCGTCACGACACGACAAGTCGTTGGAGTTGAAAAAAGCGACGTTTCAGTCGAATTATGACTTTTACCACAGGGGCCTAGAGTCGGAATGCTAAGCTGAGTTTAGACCCCTGTACTGAAAGTCGTGATTTAACTGAAACATAACTTTCTTCAACTCTCATGACGACTCGACTTTCAGCACAGGGGGCCTTCTTTGCGTTAGTGACAAAGTTGGAAAATTTGAAAGAAAATAAATGTTATATTGGAGTGTTGCTAAATGACAGAGATATGCTGACAATTTTTTAATTCTTCGCGTTTGCTATCTTCATTTACCGAACTACTAAATCACAACTCAGCAGAATTTAACATCTCTAATCTCAAATTGTTTATAATTTATTAATTACCGCGAAACACGAAACTCAAAAATGTTTCTTCTTCAAACTAAAAATGTTTATTCCTCATGAAACATAAAAACTTAGCCTTGGCCCCTGTGCTGTGAAAGTCGAGACGTGATCCGTGGCAAATTTTTTGAGTTGAAGAAAGTGACGTTTGAGTCGAATTGCGACTTTCAGCATAGGGGGGCTAAACTCGAACTTATCACTTCTACTCTAGGCCACTATGCTGAAAATCGTAATTCGATTAAAACGTCACTTTCTTCAACTCTCAAAAAACTTGTCACAAATCACGACTCGACTTTCAGCACCGGGGGCCACAAACAACACTCTCTGACCCCTGTGCTGCTGACAGTCGTGTAATCTCACTGAAACGACACATTTTCTTCAACTCAAACAACTTGTCCCGCCACCTGACTCTCAGCACACCAACTAAAAAACGAGACGACAACGTCATATGCATGCGACTGTCATATGACTCGACTTTCAGCACAGGGGCCCGCGTTTTCTCCATTAAATATAACATCAAAGGTGTTTCTTTTTTTTTTTGTCTTTTTATAAGTTTTTATTTAAAAATACGGAAAAAATATAAAAAAAAAATAAATGAAAATAAAATGTTTTATCTTTCTGTTATATAAATATTTTTATAGGCCGTTGAAATTCCGGATTTGTGATCAGGTGCGGTGCGTGCGTGTGTTGCGTGGCGTGCGTTTAACCTATGCTCTGCTGATGACTCTATTTAAGAAGTAATTGCGCGAGAGCAAATTAATTAAAATAAAATAAAAAAAAAACGTTTTTATTATTTCAAAAGAAGAGAAAGAGTAAAAGAAAGTAATCATATTGATATAATATTATGTTTAGATTATTATGTTAGCCAATAATTGTTTAGGCTGTTAAACAAAGAAGAAAGAAAGAATAAATAAATAAAAAAAAGCTGTAGAATATTTGTAATATCAAAAAAACAAAAAAAAAACACATAAAACATATAAATATATATTATATAGATAAGTTCTTCTAATAATGAGATGTGCGTTTCTTTCGAATGTAATTTATCGCTTTTTGACTAATTTCCTTGTGTATAATTATTATTATTATTATAGAAATAAAAAAATAAGTGAAAATATGAAAATTTAATTAAAAACCGGGGTTTCAATTTTTATTTTATTTTTTATTTTTTTTTTCCTCTTTGTTTTTTACTCCTGTTTTTTTTTAGTAAGCGATTTGTTAAAACACTATTATTATTATTATTTTATTATTTAAAATGGATGATTGAGAATTATATATATATATATACATACAAAAACAAATATATTATATCGGTATTTATTCAATTTAGCTTAAAAACTCTTAATATAAATTGAATTTGAGAAAGGATGACGAACATTATTTTTATAACAAATTGAAATTTTTTTTATTATTTTCATTTGCTTCCAAGTTTTTTTTTACTGTGTATATATATTTTTTTAAATTAAAACTAAAGCAATTGTATCACTTTTACTACTACTACTATTGTTTAAATATTATTTACTAATAATTTCGTGAAACTAAAACACCGATATTTTTAGTAAATTTATAAATATGTTTGTTTTTAGAACAAATTTTTAAAACTTGGACGAAATGAAAACATACATAAAATATTAAAAAAATTAAATTAAAAAAAAAAACAAAAAACATCATTAAGTACTGCTACTTCATTTCTATTTTACCTTATATACAATTTGCTTTAATTTTTATTACTTCTTATTTTTTATTTAAATAAAATTTGAAATTATTAAATTTTTGTTTATTAGATTTTTCTTTATTTTTTTTTTTTTTCATTTCTTATTTGTGTTTTGATTGCTGTTGTATATAAATTTGTATTTTATGTATAAGAATTTAGGATTTTTAGGTCAGTCCTTTTCTATTGTACCTTAAGACTTAAAATTATTATTTGGAATTGTTGAGATATAATATTGAAAATTTGATTTCATTATTTGTTAATTAATATTTCAATATTATAAGAAACGGGTGATTTATGAATCCGGGTAAGTAGTTATTGGACTTTTCGTCTGTAAATAATGACATACATTTTTTTTTTAGAATATCAAAAACAATATTTTCTTAAACATTGGAAATAATCAGAGAATGTTTTTGTCGCGATATAAAAACATATAGAAAAGGACAACACTAAATCAAAGTTTAATAAGGCAAGAATTTTCACTTCTAAAAAACTTATATTTTATATAGATTTTGAGATATATAGCAGTATCGTAATTAATTTGTGCGAATTTTATTGATTATTTGTTTATTTTGTAATGCACGCGTGCAAATTTAGAAGAAAAATCTTTCTTACATGCAGTAGGGATCATTAACTTCATTAACATTAAACTTCGGAAATCGTTCAGTAGGAAACGCGCAAACCAACTGACAAAAGTTCATTATTAAGAAAGAAAATTAAGGGCGCATTCTTGCCGAACTACGCCCCACAACTGTGATTTATTGCTGATTTAAGTATTTTCAATAGCAAACTTAAGTTGCTGGCATAAATTCTCATTGGGATTGAGGTCGGGCGGTTGAGAAGGCCACGGTAAAACAGACAATTTACGATAATTTTCTAGCCTGGTGAGTGGTGGCTTACGGTAAGTGATCAATTTTCGAACATGGTAGATTAACTTTTGGTTCGACCGGTAGCCTACCATGGTGAATTCTCGAAAGTGCTATATGTTTCTGCGATACGTATTTGGTGTTAAAACAACAAAACACCATAACGGAAAACTGTTGTGAAAACTATGCACAAGTATACTTTGGTATTACTATTTGTAACATGGACAGCCTTATTCTCGTTGTCGAGTGACGTAACAGATTTATCACTGCGACCTTAAATTGGTATTCCCAATGTCAATCTAAGAGATTTTTGGCAAGCAAATCGACTAAATTCGTATTTAATTGTCGCAAGGTGGCGTGTGAAATGACATTTTCCGCGATACGTGTGAAGATATCGACAGTTTCATTCCACCGCGCTCCTCGTAGTCACGTGACTCGCCAACGAGAATACCACCTGGAAAAAGAAGAGCAGTTTCAACAAACAAAAATCAGCCATTGCCTTCGAATACTATCCATACTGGCGAAACATCTGAAAGTTCTTGTCCAGAAGACCAGGTAAATCTAGATCCCCATTTTGAGCTCTCTTCTCAACCACCACCGTTTAACCAGATAGAATTGAATGATTTGACAAGAGATTTAAGACTACCTAAAGATGCCTCGGAACTTCTTCGTTTGAGAAAAACTTACTTTCTCCTGGAACCGGAAAAGAAAGAAGGAATTCTCACAATTTATCTCGGAACATCCAGATCTCGTCTATTGCAAAGACATTTTCGGGTTAGTGAAGGTATAATAGGCATAAAATTAGACTGGAAACTCTTTATTGATTCATTAAAAAGACATTTATAGGCAGTTCTACTTCATAATGGAAATAAATGCTCTTCTTTGCCCATTTGTATATTTTCATAAATGTGTATTGTGAAAAACTCGGGCGTAATAGAAAAAACCGATTTCTGATTCGTGATTACTTTGTAGGTCGATGATAGCATTGTCTTGATTGTGGCTTTGTCTAGCTGAGCGGTTGATGGAAAACTTTTGTATCTCGTTGTGTTTAAATGGAAAGCACCCAGAAGTTTCAATATTTCTTTCAGAAGTCTTCAATCAAATGGTATAACTTTATGATCTACTTCTGCATCTGATTCAATGTTATCCAAAGATCGGACGACTCATGAAAAGCTCCCGCTATGTGCCCTCAGAAAAGGGTGCCTATAAGGTGGACGTATGACATTTTCCTCCCCCTCAGTGAGCCATTGGATTTGCATCGAAGACAATCTGGCGTCTTGCGGTCCCTGACCGATCGCCGTTTATTGCTGGAGTGGCCTCTGCGGCCAAATTTGGTGTCTCGAGTTGATTCAAAAAAAGTATCGATTTTCTCTAAGTTTTATATTTGGCATCACGCCGAAATCGATAGGTAAGTGGTTCTTAGAAAACTATCAATTTGTGTTACATTAGTCCAAGTGCAGCAAACCACGTGTTTATTGACACGTAAAGAGATGATGAATTTGACGTGAATTTTTACTTATCGATAGAAATCGATGCCGACTTGAGAAAACAAATATGGCTCCTGGCTGGGGGTGTTCACAATTCGAGTGCAATGAAATAGAATCGGAATTCAATTTCACACGTTTTAAATATATGTATGTTACATATATGAAATTCATCGAAATCTGAAACATCTTATTTCGATTTCGAGTGTATGGGCCCTATTGTGGAACGAGTCGATCCGACGACTTTGAGTCGATGTTAAATTTTCATACTGAGAAAGTCGATTTTTATCGATAAAAACATAAATATGAGTCGATTACATTTTTGATGTCGACTTAACAATTGTGTAATCGACTCATATTAATTCTTTTATCGACTAATTTTGACAAAAATCGACTTTCGCAGAAGGAAATTTGAACATCGACTCAAAGTCGTCAAATTGACGATATCCACAATAGGCTCCTATATTCGATAGAAATCGAATTGTGGAACACCGCCGATTTTCCGTTTGCTGGGCCTTTCTTTCTTGCCTGTCCCGACTTTGCATTTCGTCCGGTGACGGAATGATGTTGGTTTGGCCTAGGTTCGGGTTAAAAGTTTCGTTTGTCTGTTCACTGTTGGGTACTATATCAAGGTATGGTGTTTTTGTCTTCCATTCTCATTCATTCTTGTTTAGAGGCGCCTTGTCGGGCATTGTAACCTATCCTATGTGATCTGTTGTGTCAACGCCGTCGTTAAAAATCTTCCAGGTCAAGGCTATAGCCAAAAATTGATTTAGGATTCATATTCCAAATCTCCCTGGCAGCACGGAAGTCGCGATGGAATAGATTCAACCCCTTCATCGCTGTAGCGTCACGTTCTCAAAGCAAGTGCTCCCCAGGATCGGGAGCTGCCTCCTTGAACCGACAGCTACAAACAGCTACCAGCGCGACAAATGCCAGTTTGTTCGAGAACTATGGCAGCTAGTCCGATTCTCGTCAAACAGTCGAACGAATTTCAAATCGAAAAAGTAATAGTCCGATTCTCGATTGTAGTGAACCGAGTCGGTTGGATGGTCTAATGTTTGTGTTGTATATATTTTATTTAAACAAGCACAACTTTTGTAAAACAACATTGCCATTCAAATCGAATTTTCATATTAGGGGTCTATCATTCTGCGGCCATTATTTCTTAAATGTTGAACAATGTTTCCAAGATGCTTAAGTCCGCTTCAATACAAAAGGCTTTAAAGATTCTTCTAAGTGGCACTCGTCATATTCACTACGATTGTGTACAAGACTATATTAAGGCTTCTTTTCTAAATATATATTTTTAGTTTCATTCAAATTTCACTTTGTTTGTATAAGGGCTCAAAAAACGTACATAATGTAAATATAGCCCTATAATAATAGTTTAACAACGATTGGCTTAACATTATTTCCAAAAACTAGTTTAGTATGTATCATTATTAATGGCGAAACTGCAACGTAATAATATACAAATAGTGTGTCGCGTGAGACTAGAGAAAAAGACAAAATGTATGACGAAAAGAAATTTATTTTTGATCTGTTCGTTAAATTCAATATTATTAATTTAAATTTTAACAAAACGCACAAATAAGTGCACGGAAGAAAGTAAGGTCTTCTCTTTATCTTTTCTCCTTGATTTTACATTAAAAATTTACATCCTTAAATTTTAAAACTCACCAAATCCTCAATTATATTAGTATTCTCCATATTCGTGACGATATTCTTATTATTATTTATTTAAGAAGATAATTAGATCTCGCATGCTCCCCCACACACACACAATAACAATTAAATAAAGCTTGTTAACAAAAAATGGTAAATAAGACATGGTTGTAGAAATCAAATATAAATAAAAGCGTCTTAAAAATAGTTTCTGTTACATAAACATGTAAATATTAACGAAAAATGCTATTATATATATTTAAACAAAAAAAAAACTGTAAACATAAGACATATATATACATTATATATTTGGTTCTAAAAAAAAATAAAAAAAATATATATATAGATATATATTATACATACAAGACGCTGGCTGTGCTGTTTTATATACATGTTTATATGAGAAAAACTAAAAAAAAAAAATAATAATAATAATAATACAGAAAATGTAATTAAAAAATTTATAGGAAAAAAATAAATAAAATAATTAAATGTATAAAGTGTACTAAAGAATTTAAAATTACTATACATTATTAAGTAAAATAAGAAATTATATAATACAAAAAAAACAAAATATATAGGTATATATATATAGACAAACAAACACACATATTGAGATACGAATTATAAATAATAAAATTGTATGAATATGAATTAAAAAATTGTATTTTAGGATTTAGATTAACTTCTCAAAAACAAAAATTGTTTAATTTAAAATTATGATTTAAATATGTTATGGAATAAATTGTAATTCTAGCCAAGTATGTCTGTATGTAGTTCTTACTTTCTTTTCGAAACAGAAAACAAATCTTATATTCGATTTAAAAAAAAAACAAACATAAGTGAGAAAAAGAGTTTATATAAAAAAGTAAAAATTTTATTCCATTATTTTTAACTGCCATTGTTTAATAAATATATTTATGATAAACAAAAAACAAGAAAAAAAATATATATAAATTTAGTATCAGTCATATTTAATAATTTTACCCCATTTTACACACACACACGCTTGTGTGTGTTTAGTATTCGTAAAAAAATTAAAAAAAAAATTTAGGAATTTTCGTACGATTTATTGTACATTTGAAAGATAAAAAAAAACAATTCTGATCTTAAGAAAAAAAAATTATAATAATAAAAACAAAAAAAAATATGCACCAAGGATTTAAGTAAAATTGTTTAGTTACTAAAAGAAAAAAATACATTATTATTATTATTATTATCGAGAAACAAAAAGTGAACATAATTTCTACTTGAAAAATTCTATGTGCACTTGTGAGCACTTTATGCATATACAATTTGTATATAAAAAATAATGAGATAGTTTGTTATTGTAGAATTGTAAAAAAAAATATCTTATACATAAAAATATTAATTTTTTGGTTATTATCCTTACGTACATACAACAAAAAAAAAGGTTAAAAGTTAAATAGCATTTGGCGTATTTTAGGGGTACTCATTAATGGTCATTAAAGTAAATATAGTATTTGCAATAATATACAATATATTTTGTATTTGATAACTTGATTCGAGATTTTCAACATCATCTTGTTGTGCGGATGATGGGCTTTGCCTTTTTCAATTTTTCTTATCCACTTTGTATTTTCTGGCCGTTTTGCTCATCTTGTCTCTAATGGCCATTTTGGATGGGTGTGTATGCCTTTATAAATGTTTAGGGCCTGACTATGTTCGTTTGGGCGACATGTCCGTCAGCCCGCTTTCAACAAAATTAAAATTACCTTTGTAAAGCTAGATTTTGTTTAGAACTTCTTCTTTCTTTTAGGCAGTGGGCCGTCGTCAAAAACGCCTGAACTCGTTTTTCCGACAAATTTCAGGTTTTTCGAGAACTATGATTCCGTTTTACAGTCGCTACGCCATTGCTCACTTCAAGCGCCAAACATGATCAGGTCCAATACGAGATTGCGATGTAGGAAGCCTCGCCCAATGCTCGGTCTTGCTTCTAACTCGAATTTCAATGTACAATAGTGTTAGTAATTTTGAAGTTTATCTTTATGATTTAGTCCCTCGAGACCCCGTTCGTTATGAACACTTGCGTAATATTCCTCTGCTCGCAATTCTCTCAAAAGGACTTTGACGTAAACACTGTACCTTTCCGTTATGATCCTGTGTGGATTACCGAAGAGATCAGCTTGGAACTGTTACATACGCCTACCTTCGTCAGTTGTAGTCGACTTACAAGATAGATATAGGCTAACTTAGTGAAGGCGTCGATCACGACAAAGAGATGCTTGCAGTTCTTGGCAGTAGAGTATAGCGATCCTAAATGGTCTAAATGGTACGTGTGAAGGGGCCGGTCTAGATAATCTATCGGACTTAAAATACCCTCGGGTTTTCCGGCCTTTCTTCACACCAAAATGCACAGTACGCAATTTTTCAAGACATCTTCAGCTTTTTTTGCTAAATTTGGGATGTAACACTCCTGCTGTAATATAACTTCGAGCTTCTTTGAGTGTACGAGTATATGACCATCTTTGAGTGTATATGATAGGAAATGTTTGTACTCCCCGTTCTCCAGACGTGTTTTCGTTAAAGACGAAAGCATATTTACGTCTTCTTCTTCGATGGCTCTACATCTTCTCCCGGCTTCTATCTTTGGCCTGCATCAGCTTCTTCCTACAGATCCTTTTTGCTCCGCAGCTTGCTTCCAGTTTCTTGTATTGATCTAGCCTTGCTTGGCTGGGAAGGACTTCGTCGATTCTCTTTGTATTCTGACTGTACACCTTGCGTTTTCCATTGTCATTTTCGTTAATTTCACTATCTTTAGGGGAATGTTTAGGTTCAGCATTGTCGCAGGGAGACAGGGAGAAAGTCGATGCTGTCGTGTGCTTATTTGAATTCGATGAAAAGTTGATACACGTCAATTTTGTATTTCCAGCATTTTCGAAGGACCTGCCTTACTGAAAAAAATTGGTCCATCGTTGACCTATTTCTTCTGGATCCAGCTTGGTATACACTTATTGCGGCTTCTGCATAAGGTTCCAGTCTGGCTTTTATTATATTTGTCGTTAGTTTCTATACTATGCTTAAAAGTGTTATGCCTCTGTAGTTTGCGCAGTTGAATAAGTCCCCTTTCTTATGTATTGGGCAGATAATGCTTTCCTCCAAATCTCTTTGTTTGTAATCATGACTGCTTCTAAACTCCTACATCGCGACTGGTCTTATCATGGGTTTTATAAATTATTTTATTAATATCTCTTGACACATCAGTAGTTATTTAAAAAGTTGAATATTTTTATATTAGCGTTGTTAATTGAACTTTCTGACTCTGTCTTCAATTGTTTCTTCATATTTATATTTTAAGTATTTATTTTTGTACCCCTTAAGACTTATAAGCTTTAATTTGTATGCCTTTTAGTTGTGTTAACATCCTTCAATATTTTTAAGAGTTTTGTCTTTATTTATTAATTCCTATCCTATCCTTCAGAGCCAGATTCTTTTCGTCTAAGGAATAACGTTGTCTACGTATGCTATGATTTGATTTAATTAAAAATAAAAAATAAATCGTATTGCACCTTCAGTAACTATGTAAAGTAAAAATGCTAAAGATTAGCTTGACAGATTTCCATTTTGAATGTTAAGTTTATTATATTAATTGATTAAACTTTGCATTTTTGTGCTTTAGTGTCATTTCCCAGTGGGAAAAATGGCAGCACTGCTCAGGGGAACTTATTTTGAGCACTCTTTAATATGCTTCGGAGGAAGCATTATTGAAGTTTTTATAGATTTTTATAGAACGATGAAAACGGGCGATTATCTTTGTGATATTAGCACACTCAATGGACCAATCCAACAGGAAAAATTGGGTGCGATACACAGGGGAGCTTATTTTGAGCACTGTTAAATATGCCCCCGAGGGAGCTTTATTGGAGTTTTAATCAATTTTATAGGAAAAAAAACAAAACAATTGTCTTCGTGACCATAAGAAACGTATGCTCCTCTGCAAGGACATGCAATGTTAAAAAGTAGCTGCAAGCTTTTTAAGGAATGCTCCAACATGGCTGTTATTTCCTTCTATTTCTCGCTGGGTTGTTTTAATTTTTGTTAGTTAGTTGTCGTGCCCAAACTGCTGCTACTGTCCCTATAACTGGATCTCCTCTTACTGTTATCAAATGCTTCTCTAATTAAATTTACATTTCCACCTAATTTTTACAATGTAAGGTTTAACAATTATACAAAATATTAATAACGCATTGATTACTTCTGAGTACCACTACATAATATAAAAATGCTATTAATATATTTTATTTACATAACTAAAAAAATTCATAAAAAAAATAATAAACATTTAAATAAAAATTTTTGGATAAAAATTACATAATCGCGAACTTATTATTATTAAAAAAAATTCTGAATTTATATATAAGAGAGTATGTTCATATCGAATAGTGGAATGCATGTGTAATTATAATAATTAAAAAAAAAAACGAAAGAAAAAAAAATAATGATCTTAGTAAATGAATAAATAGGAAAAAATAACTAATTTTTAACACAAAAAAAACATAGCTAGTTGCTGCTTATTAAAAAGAAAAACATTTACCCAAAAAAACAAGAGCATTATGTAAAATTAATAAAAATAAGAAAAAATTAAAATAAAAAATGAAAATAATAAAAAAAAATGTTATCTATGTACACACGGACTAGACTAGAAAGTTAGTTTTTTACTTTTAATACCCTAGTAAATATACCTTTGAAAAATAAATAAAAAAAAAACTATGATTAGGTATTAAAAAAATATATATATAAATATAAATATAAAAACATCGGCACTAAAACATATTAAGTGCATTTTCAATATTCTAGATTATATATAAATAAAATGAGTAAACAAAAAAAAAACAATGCTGACTATATGTAATGTAGTAAATGAAAAAATATTATATATAAATATATTTTAGGAAAGAAAAAGAACATCTATTCATTTTGAACATTTAAAAATTATAAATATACACAAACTCACACTCAACAATACCCAAAAAAATAAAAAAAAATAAAATTTAAGAGAAAATAATTTTCTTGGCAAAAAAGAGTATTACCTTTTTTTATTTTAATTTCATTTAATTCATAATAAATAATAATAGTTATATAAATATATAAATATAAAACAAAATAAAACTATAATTATAGTTTGTAAATTTATTGTATATTACATAAGATTATTTTCTTAAATATTAAAATATAAATATAAACTAAACAATTCTATAAATAAAAAACACAAAAAAATGAAAATTTTCAAACAAAAACAAAAAAATAAATAATAAAATAAATTGAATAAAATCATCATAAATGCTAAGGCAAAAACAAAAATTAATAAAGATAAAAAAAAAGTGAAGAAAATAAAAGATAAACATAAGAAAATACACTATATAATTAAATTTTTAATAACAATTATATAAGATGAATTATTATGATTTTAGTTTTACTATTGAATAAATTATAGCCTTAGAGAAAGAAATGAGAAAAATGAAAAATGAAGCAAAACAAAATATAAAAAACAATATGAAATATATTAATAAAACAAAATATTTGAAAAGAAAAACAAAAAAAAATACAATTACGTATGGTGTTTACAATGGATTTTATTTATTATTTAGTTTTTAAAAACTATAAAAGAAATAAAAATATATTTGAATGTAAAAAAAATATAGGACGTTCTTATTTTGTTTCTGATTATAGTTTTGATTGGATTCAGATTGGTGATTTTGGATGAAGCTTGTAATTTAATAAAGTTTTCACAAGAATCAGGTCTGCGATAAGAAATAGCATACAATTCAAAATTAGCCTTATGACCTCGTCATAATTGAGCCGTTTATTTTTAAAGTGGCCCACTTTGTTTTTAAAAATTTGTTTGTTTAAAAATGAAAAGATACCGTTCAATTGTATTCAGTGTTGCCATTACCCCGTTTTTTGTGAAAAAGTTACTTATGCCACTTTCAAAATAAACGGCTCAATTAGATGCCAAGCGCGAGACGTAAAGGAAGGATTTTCAAGATTGTAGAAAACTCAGCACAATTCAATATAAGAGAAAATTACACGAAAACAAACTAATGGTCGTATCAAAAAGAATGAAATGATTAGGACGAAGCATTAAAGATAACATTTGAGGACAGTGCTTACCACAGAAAATAAGATAAAGGACGACATTCATAGACATCTCAGTAAAATACAAAGTTAGAATATATAAAACATCAATTAGTCTAGTTCTATGCTACAGGCTGAGACTTCAACTAAAGTTGAGCCGGACGTACACGAAGCAGTACATTTGTCCCTTACACGATGATACTGAGGCCTTAACTTTTTTAAATGTCCCGGTTCAAAAATAATGTCCCACTGGTATATGAACGTGTATCGATATAAAAGATGTGAGGTGTGATCGTAAATTACGTAGGAAAATGTCCAACTTAAAGCCTAATGTCAAGGTGAGATTGCAAAATATAAATATGCATAGTCGAGGCATAGATTTCTTTCATTAAATAGATTTCACTTACATATGTAACTTACAGTTTTTATTATCGTAGCCATCTTTATTGAATGAAACTTACAACACTATGGGGTTATTCTCGATTTAGTTATTTTTTAGTAGAAACTTTAATAACTAATGTATTAATTGTTTTCAATTAGTTGATGCAGGTCGGCAGTTAGTAAGATTGAAGCCGGGTTCAACACGACTTGAAAGTCATGTACCCTGAGATCGACTTCAACTCAGCTTGACTCAAATAGCTTGAAAAAATTTGTCGGCTCGACTTGAACTAAAGTCATTAATTCTTGCTTCAGCCCTTGAGTTTTGAAATTAGTTTTTCTGTTGATTGTGCAATTCAGTTTCTATGCAATTCATTTTTAAATTTAAAAGCATTTCTTCCATTTTGAGGCAAACTTGTGTGAAGTGTCAAGTATATTTCAAGCCAGCTTAAAGTCAAGCTCTCAAGTTCAAGTTCTCAATCTGACATGTTATCGTAGTATATGTATTTTGTGCTAAGTCTTTTACAGTCAAGAGTATTATGAGTGAGACGTCCATCTGAGTTTTGCCGAAAAGTACCAAATAAGCACCAATTCCGGACTTTGGTGGGTTGAAACTTTGACTTTTACCGTTTTAGATAGGTGGGAGTATTCTGCGTAGATAGTTACCTTATTCATGAAAATATCTAATAGGATTACAAAAATACCGGGTATATGTAAACCTCTACCAAAAAAATTTCAAAACGCCCTAGCGGCTAAACCGTTACGATTTCCCCTCCCCACCTGTACAATGTTTTGTTTGTCTATCCAAGACCTCTCCAAAGCCAGGCGATTCGACATTTTAACTGATACACCCTGTTTCTTTCTTGCCTTCTTCCTTTTAGTGAGTTATCGGACCAAGCAGTACACATCCAATTTGTAGGGCAGACAACTTAAACAGGCTTAGCTCTGCCTAAAAATTTGTCGCGATCGTCCTCCTCGCTGTCGAAGACAGTGATCGAGAGAATGAACGGCAGGCGAGTGGAGTCCTCTGCCATTCGGAACCTCTTCACGAGGGCGCTGTGATTTGGATTGGGATTTAACCAGAGCAAATGTGGAGCTAAGTGGCATGTGTATTTTAGCAGATTCTATGACCTTATCATCAAACTGGAGATTTCCCAAGGGTATTCCTAGTCGCTTGTTTAGATGAAAATAAACCTAAAACAAAAACCTAGGACTAACCAACCAGAAATCCTCGAGCTCAAATTTAATTTATATAATTATGGCATCATTCGGAAGGAGAAGCTGCATCTTAAATTAGTTTAAATTTTATAGATAAGTTTTGATGGTAAGTCAGTCATATCTCTAAGCCCGGCTGAAAACTTTTAGAAGACCAACAAAAAGTTTTGTTTTCAAATACACTCACAGCATCATTATTACAGGAAAAGAGTTCGATAGCCTCTGCACGTGCCGAATAGTACTAATGGCGCCAAAACTCCTATTACCTTTTTAAATACGTAAAAGCTTTGTCATGCACCTGCAATTTTTGTATTTATGCTTCTCCATTTGTTATGGATAAAAAGTTTAACCGGTTTTTTGGCCAAAATTTTGGGCGGTTATCATGGCATGGATGTAAGTAAATGTTTAAATATACAGGGTGTCCCACATAAACTTACAAAGCGGCCGGCTGTGGATAGGTCTTGGATAGACGAACAAACAATCGTATGGGTGGGGGGGGGGGGTAAATCGTAACGGTTTAGCCGCTAGGGCGTTTTGAAGTTTTTTTGCTAGAGTTTTACATATCACCCTGTATTTTTGTAACCGTGTAACCCATTTTCATGATTATGGTACCGGTGTACGCAGAACTCCCCCACCTATCTACGACGGTCAAAATAATAGTCCTATCTTATAAACTTTTGGAGTTATGAGTCGCCAAAGTCAAAATTTTGTATTTTTTTCACTAAAATTTCAACTAAAACCACCTTTTTCTCCAAAAAATACGTGATAAACCTAAACTTTTTTTTCCAAAATTAAAAAGTTTGGACAATTTCCTATAAATAATGTATTACAAGTTTTATTCTAGGGCCTTTACTTTAGAAGTTATAAGCAATTTTAAAGTTAATATTGGCCTTTTTCGATGCTTATTTGGCACTTTTCGACAAAGCTCAGATGGAAAAGTACTAAAAAAGGACGAAATAGAGCCAATTTCAACATTAAAAATGCTTATAACTTCAAAAATAGAGGCTGCGGCGTAAAAGTTGTAATACAATATTTATAGGAAATTGTCCAAACTTTTTAATTTTGGAAAAAAAAGTTTAGGTTTATCACGTATTTTTTGGAGAAAAAGGTGGTTTTAGTTGAAATTTTAGTGAAAAAAATACAAAATTTTGACTTTGGCGACTCATAACTCCAAAAGTTTATAAGATAGGACCATTATTTTTACCGTCGTAGATAGGTGGGGGAATTCTGCGTACACCGGTACCATAATCATGAAAATGGGTTACACGATTACAAAAATACAGGGTGATAAGTAAAACTCTAGCAAAAAAACTTCAAAACGCCCTAGCGGCTAAACCGTTACGATTTCCCCCCCCCCACCCATACGATTGTTTGTTCGTCTATCCAAGACCTATCCACAGCCGGCCGCTTTGTAAGTTTATGTGGGACACCCTGTATATCGGCGTACTAAATCAATTTTTCGCTTTAGCTTTTTGGAGATTTTCATTTCGCAATTTAAGATAATTCGTTCGCATTTATCAACTGGAGATAAGTGATTGGAAAGCTCAGTTCGTTGTTTACTACTATATCAAATTGATATAAGCCCGCTGTTTACTACCGCATTCGTTAGTTAATGAAAACGTTTCGTTGGGATTAATTATAATTTTTAAACGGATTAACAGCAATGGGAAGTGATTTCATAATAGTTATAGTTCTAATAGTTTTAAGTAATATTCAACTTCGAAACGCAGAAGATATTAAAAACAGTTTTTCCTATTTAAACAATTTCAAGCCTGATGCTTTTAATACTTTAAAGGATGATGTCCTTAATGCGATTGCCAGTAGTGTAGCTACAAATTTTGATAACGATCTTTGTGTAAATCAAACTATGGCAGTTATTGATGGGCTGAAGAAAGGATTAAGCGAATTATGGGCTTATAAGAGTGAGTTTTGAAAATGATGTTAGTAATATGTAACAAGAATAGTGGATCCAATTTATTTAGTGTTAGATAATATAATTTTGTGAACTATGTTTCTACTTTATAAATCAATCAATATATCTAGATAAGAATCAGATGGCAATAAAGATATTTTCAGAATGTTTTATTGTTCTGGAACAAAATTAAATCCTACGGGGATAAACATTTTGTGTGAATGAATCGCATCAGTTAGTTATAGTAATACTTTTTTTGTCGCGGTAGAGTAACTTTCTCCATCGTCTGGTCCCAAGTCCAGGGTGTGAAAGGAGGAGGGTGGACGATCAGCCGAATTGATCAGAATCGGGAGACCGCAGAAACTAGGCAAGAAACCGCATGGATAAAAGAAACTGAATATTTACGAAATAATGCTACTACATCTAGGGCAGCCAATCCATGGATGTGGTGGGTATTGAGTTACTGGCCGAAGATCCAAATTAGTCACACCGAAAATGGAATTTAAATTCGCCGCGTAGAATGTACGAACAGGACATCACGTCGGTCAAAAGGAAATCATAGCAATGGAATTGTTGAAATGCAAAATATCAGTTGCTGCGTTATTGAAACTACGACTTACCGGATCCGGGACATTGACGATCGTCCCGCCAACAATCGACGAAACGATGACGCTTTACTATACCGGGGTGGTGAGAAACGAGAGACCGGCGTCGGGTTTATGTTCGATCGGCGGGCTGCCAGCAGCATTATCGCATTCCAACTGATATCCGTTTTGAGGATATAACCATCACTGGAACGATCCATACCCATATTGCATCCGTTTATGCGCTAACCGAGATCAGTCCGGGCGCGAACAAGGACGAATTATACGATTAACTTCAACAGTAGCTGGATACGGTACCTTGAACCGAATTAATCATACTCACGGGAACTTTAAAGCACATTCAGGTGCAGATCGAATCGTCTGGGAAGGAACGATGGGCAAATTTGGACACGAAGTAATTAACGACAACGGCTTACGCTTCCTTTCATTCGCAGTATCAAACATTTGATTGTTGGCAACAGCATATTCCGCCATCAAACATCAACTCACCTGGCGAAATCCATTCGGGAACGACTAGGGGATGTTAGACTATGTTTTGATCAACGCAAGAATCCGATCGATGCTCAAAGACGTACGTGCAATATGTGGGCTCGATTGCGGATCGGACCATTATCTCGTTCGAGCGAAAATACAAATGCGATTTCAAAGATCGGATGGTGCTTTCGTGATCTCTCACCCCCGTACACGAACCACCAATTATCGGACACAACCGACTATTCAATTTCTCGATACTGAACCAATTATCGAAGTGAAGATGCCAATCGCTAAAAAATGGAAAATCGCCGGGAATAGATCAAGTAACCGTTGATATGATCAAAGCCGGAGGTGATGTCACAATAAATCCACGTCCTCATAACACACATATGGCAGTCGGATCGTGCCCCGTCGGCGTGGAAGAAAACGAAAGTGGCATTGATGATGATGATGTTCACAGCCGCATCGGCCAGGCAACAACAACATTCACCTCGCTCAAGTGGTGCATATGGAAACGAGCAAATATTACCATCAAATCGAAAGCCTTTACTAATGATCGCCTTTACTTTTTGATCCTTCCGATTCTTCTTTATGGATCTGAAACATGAACCCTGTCCAAGTCGGACGTCAACAAGCTCTAGGTCTTCCAAATGTGATGCTTGAGGCAGATTCTCGTTGTCTCACTAAGCGATTGCCTTCGAAATGAGACAGTGAGACAAAGATGCGATCAGCAGACACTGATCGAAAAAGAAATGCAGAAAGTCCACTGTTTTTTTTTTTTTTTTTTTTTTTATGTGAAAGACTAGAGTCTCAGGAAACGCCCTTTATACTGTGTCGACAATCTATTTTCTTCATATAGAGTGCAATGTCGAACAGCAGCTCTAGTCGGGGAAGAAAGGAACTGTCACAACCTACCCGCGATATTTTTAGTCCACCTACTTCCAACCATTACTGTCGCGACTTTGACATCGGGGCATCGAGAAACAACTCGCTGGAGTGTTATGCCTCCTGAAATAAGTTGAATCTCATCAACCAACCGATGACATGCGCTTTTTGGCGGAGCGGGGAAGGGCTAAGGAAGGCTATGACAGGAGGGATCAGGAATGTAAAGAGGGAAGAAGAAAGAAGGAAAGTTATGTAGGTGGGAAAGTGGAAAAGGCGAAGGACCGTGGGGCTGGCCGGGATTCGAACCCGGGACCTTTGGGATAGTAGCCAGGCGCCTTACTCCCTAGGCTACCGAGGCCCCCTTTGCCGAATGGATGATAACGGCTTGCCACGTACACGTTGCTGGAGACCGTCCGTTAGACTGGAGAATTCAACGATCGGCACCGAAGAAAACCTGGCTAAAAAATATCGAGGGCGACTTAAAGAATCAACGATTATCAGTTATAGAGGCTCGAGACGTCGCCAAAATCGTCAAGAATGAAAACGAATCGTGAATGGAGCTCAAAACTCAGCGTATCCGTTGCGGGAACGCCCTCTCGGACCGCCAACTAACGAATCAAAGAAGAAGAAGACCTCCATCGCCAAGTATGCCTATAATATCTGGTGGGATCTAGCAGCAAAGCAGGAAAAGGGTTACAATTTAGATGGCTGCTTCAAGCAAAAAGTACGCCACCCCCACGAGCTTCCAAGTCAGTGTGACGGTCCCTCCGAAAGACTTAGTTTTCGTGGATGCTATGACATCGAACCCACTAGCCGCCGTTGCCTGAAGGATGTCGTTAGCTTTTGACCTGGTACTCCATACGTTTAGGTAGTAGAACGAAAGCGTCTCGAGTTGATAGTCAAAACAGCCAAATCCTTTCTTTCTGCTATCGCCACACCCCGTTCTCTCGAGTATATCGTCAACGAAACGACTTCCTTTCCTCAATTTTAGTAAAAAAATGATAAAATTCGCACATGTCCTTTTCTTTCTAGTGATCGACGCTTGGGGAAAAATTCCTTCTGGTATACTTAACGGAAATTTATATGAATTTGGCAGCTTCGAAGAATGCGTAAATTTGCAAAAAGATCTTGGAAAAAATCTGGGTTTATTGAAAGGACAATATTGTCTAGCCCAGATCATCATAAATGGAAGTGATATAGAATTGCCGTCATTTATTCCTGGATTTGAGCACACTGAATTGAACATCGGCGTTTGCTTTCCTGCTGTCTGCGATGGAACTTTACTGAAGGATTTACTAGAAGAGGCGCTCAATATCACTAACAGTACATTCAATATTAAGGCTGAGACGTGTACTACTAACGATGCGGTAGTTTTCAGTGCACTGGATTGGTTTGCAATGTATTATAATTATATTTTTGGTTTAATATTTTATATTTACTAAAACATGATTTTTTACAGAGTTCTGTTTTCTACATTCGGTTTAATGCTGATTTTAAGTACTGTTTATGATTTTCTGGTCGAAAGAGGTATGGTGATATGTATTTTTTTGAAATTTCACTCTAACATACTTTGTATTACAGAAAACACTAAACCGATATTTCTGGTGTTTTCAATGCGTGCAAATTGTGAGAAGATATTCCAGATACAATCGAAAGGTTCTCCTGATATTATTGAGTGCGTTAATGGAATTCGATGTCTTTCTATCGTTTGGGTGGTGTTTGGACATTCTTACGAAATGGCGCTCAGGGCACCAATGGCGAATACACTATATTTGGATGATGTGAGTATGCTAAGTGGATGTTTAACTTTTGGTAAAATTAAATATTTAAAGGATCAAAATTTTCGAACTCCCTTATATAAACGAACAACCCTTTTTTATGTGGGAAAACTAAGCTTAGGAATCACCCTTTGTACTACCACTCTGACTTGCCGTTCAGGTCATGGTGCAATATCTAATAGCAAGCTTGGTTTGGTTTGAAAGATAGAAAAGAAATGATAGCATTAGGGGGTCTGGGGGTGTTGGAGCAGGTGGCGATGAACCTTACGTTTGAACTCTTGGGTATTGTACGAGTTCGGGAAAACTGACTGTGGGAGATTATTTCACGGTCGAGTTGTTCTATTCATAAACGAACTTCTAGAACATGTTGTGCGCGAAAGGGGAGGCTGTAGGGTATGGGGGTGAGCCGAGCGGGCTAGTCTTATGTTGCGAGTGTTGAGAGCAAAATTTTATTTGAGATAACTGATAATTCGGTCTCCTTTGCCCTCCTCGTTTTTCCGATTGTGGTGGACACACAACTACCAAAACTTGAGCACTCACCCAACAAGCATTTCATTACGCTAAAATTCGGCGTGTGCGTTCTTGTAGTTCTAAATTCTAATGGCCTTTTCGCGGTTCAGTATTAATTGGCTCGTACTTTGCAGCCCAATTTACACACAGTTCGACGGCAGGCCGTGACCTGAAAGTTTTTGCCTTGAGGCCAAGTATTCCTATACACTGATCGGCCGCTAACTGCATGGAATGCCGAATGCTAACTGCATGGAATGCCGAAGAATGCCTTCAATTCAAGAAAGCTGACAAAAATCGCATTTATCGTCAGTTCGGGCCTGAAGATCTGAACTTTTATTCACTCTCGAGCCGTGAATTGACGGTAAGAATTCACGCCGTATCCAGAAAACAAGGCGCGAGCTAAGCGTCAAAACAATCCACACTCGCGTTCGCGCTTGTTTGCGGGTGTTCACGGCGTGAAACTGGACCCGCCTTGAAGCTTTCGTTGAGGCCTGAACATTTTTGAATTAATAACCTGCTATGCTAAGCAGTCATTTTCGCCTGTGTATCTGTAGGGAATCATGATTTCATCTGCATGCCACGGCCGCCAGGCGGATACCTGAAGTATTATCCCTCAGCTAGACTGAGTCAAGCTTAGACTGACAGGCCTCTGTCTACCGGCGGCCTGTAAGTGAATGGAGGTCTTTAGTGGAGAAACACGTTTTACTTAATTTAACCCAGTTTTCTTGCTATTTTACACTGTTTCTTTAAAAACAATAATTACGTGATATTTGCCGAGTCCCCCACGTGAGATTTGGTGAGATTCGGCTCGACGCCCTCCTCTCCCTAAACGCCTCACGTAATTTATGGACGACCCCTAAGAAACCCTAATCCATCATTGGGATGCTTGTTTAGCGATTTGGAATATATGATCATTCCACCCCAAGTCCTCAGATAAAGTTATACCCAAGATGTTAACAGAAGGATCAGCTGTAAGATTTATTTTGCCCACTGAGACAGAGGGAAGGTCGGTGCAGGCTTTATAATGAGACAGTACTTCGTTTTGGAGGAGTTCAACTCAACACGATTCTTGCGGCTCCAATCAAGAATGTGTTCGATGTCTCTGTTGATAGAGTTGGGCATGAGTTCACGATGGTGAAGAGAAGGTCTGGAATATGCTTGTCTAATATTGTCGAAAGCGTAAGAATAACGCAGGGTACTGTCATCAGCGAAGCTGAGCAATGGGCTGGAAGGGATTGACAGCAGATCATTTATGAATATTACGAAAAGAGTGGGTGAAAGAATCGATCCTTGAGGAACTCCGGCTGAGATGGTGTGGGGATTAGGCAAAAACGAAATCTAGTGATTGAAAATCTTCATACTCCTAACCATTGTTCCTCCAATACATAAACTTTTTTTAATATGAATAAAAATTTAACACTATCTCATTTTTAGTGGATACGAAATTATTACTCATCACTGATCCTAAATTCATCAGTTTCAGTCGATTCCTTTCTGCTGCTCAGTGGATTCTTAGTCGGTTATGTTGTACTGAAAGAACTTAACAAAACGTAAGTCTCAACTTTCTTCAACAATATTCCAATTTCAAGACGCACCCCATTAATTTTAGGAACGGAAAACTAAATATCCCTCTAATGTACTTTCACCGCTTTCTACGTTTAACACCAGTCTTAGCTGCAATGCTTTTATTTGCAGTAACGTTGATGAAACACCTCGGATCTGGACCATTGTGGAAGACCGGCGTGGTATTTGTTAATGCAGAATTTTGCGAAGAATATTGGTGGACGACACTTTTATACATTCAGAATTACGTAAACACGAATAAAATAGTAAGATGAAAAAATATTTGTTATTTTGTATTATTAATAATATTTACATTTTTCCAGTGCATCGGTCCCACATGGTACTTGGGAGTCGATACACAATTGTACCTAATATCCCCGTTTATATTAATACCTTTGTGGAAGTGGGGAAAGAAGTTCATTTGGGTTATACCAACTCTAATGGTTCTTTCGATGAGCTACACCTTTGCAATGTTTATAGTACATGATTTGAATATTAAAATTAGTGAAAAGTTAGTATAAATGTAGAATTTAAAAATGATTTTCAAGTAATATTTGTGGTATTTATGAAGATCTTTGCACGACATGGATATGGAGACTTTAACCTATGCTCCAACACATACTAGGCTTGGACCATGGATGATTGGAGTTCTTTTAGCTTATTTTTTCCATTTAAATAAGGATCGTGAAATAAGATTTTCAAAGGTTAGTAAAACAAACAGTCATATTTTGACAAGATCTTAGTCTATTTCATTTTTATTTTGCTCTAATTTGTTTGATTTCCTCTGTAGGATGCCCATGTCACGTTCCCATGTCTCTGCTAACCCCAAATTACCAATTAATATTCTCCATCCATCCGTCCAATGCGGCTACAGCCCAAATCGAGCCTTGGCCTCCTCTAGGGCATTTCTCCGGGTTTGACGGTTCCTTGCAGCAGTTCTCCAGTTCCGAATGTTAAGCATTGTCTCTGCGTCAGCCGTCACAGAGTCCATCCATCTCCTCCTGGGTCTACCTATTGGTCTATTTCCTGGAATTTCTGCCACTATGAGCCGTTTTGGAATACGGTTGTCGTCCATCCTAATCACGTGGCCGGCTAGTATTAGTCTGCTGATTTTTATAAACGTTGAGAGTTATGGGTCGTCAAAAATTTCATACAACTCGTTGTTGTATCTCCTTCGCCGTATTCCATCCTCTCTCGCTGCCATAGCACAGTACTGGTCGTATTACTCTTTTGTAGAGTGAGAGTTTCGTTTTCCTGTGCACAATTCTTGAGTGCAGGATTTGTTTTTGGGCGTAAAAAGCTCTAGTAGCCAGTAGTATTCGTCTGGTTACTTCTTCCTTTTCATCGTTTCTTTTTGTAATTGTAGACCCAAGTTAGACTGTTTTATCGGCTACTTCTAGATTGTGTTCGTCGATGGTTATATTTCTTCCCATTCTAAACCTTCCAGCTCTGGATTGTTACGCCACCTTTGTTTTCTCTTCGTTGATATTCAGCCCTATGTTCTTGGCTGCCTCTCTTAATTCGATATAGACTTCTTTTACTGCCAAGAAGGACCTTCCCACGATGTTCACGTCATCCGCATATCCAAGTAGTTGTACAGACTGCGTTGCTATGGACGCATTTCTCGGTACTGACGTTTTTCTTATCACCCATTCTAGGGCCAAGTTGAAAAGTATTGGGGCTAGTCCATCTCCTTGTTTAAGTCCTTGTCGCACTTCGAACTCTTCAGCCGCGTCTCCACCAACCGAACATGTTCGCCGAACAGTGTTCGCGAACATAAAAACGGACAAACATTCCACATTTGGTTTCCAAACATGTTCGGCGAACATTTTCAATATAGCTCAATAACGGCGAACAAATCAATGTTCGCTACAATACCGAACAATGTTCGGCGGACATCACCAATATCTGTCGAACACTGTTCGGCGAACATGTTCAGTTGGTGGAGACGCGGCTTTCTGTTACTGCATTTTGGATCCTTACTTTCGCCAGGGAGCTATTCGTTGCACATTTTATCAGTCGTACCAGCTTGGAGGGGACTCCTAATTCCAATAGGATCCTGTGCAGCATCTCTCTGTTTATCGAGTCATATGCCTGTTGAAAGTTGACAAATATCTGGTATATATCTATATTCCTTTCCCAGGTTTTCTCCAGAATTTGCCTTAAGGTCAGCAGTTGGTCCGATGTTGACCTGTTTGTCCTAAAGCCAGCTTGGTATTCTCCTATAAGGCCTTCCGCTATAGGTTCTAGTTTTTGTTTCACAAGGATTGTGGAGGTTTTGTAGGTGGTGCTGAGGAGTGAGATGCCTCTGTAGTTTCTACAGTTTAATATATCTCCCTTCTTGTAGGTTGGACATATAATCGTTTTCTTCCAGTCATCTGGTATAACTTCTTCCTCCCAGATGTTGCATATGAGTTCGTGTAAGTTTCTTAAGAGTTGCGGTCCTCCTTCCTTTAGTAGCTCAGCTGCGATGCCATCGATGCCTGGAAATTTGTTACTTTTTTGTCTTTTCACAGCTTCCCGTACCTCTTCCAGTGTTGGTGGTTCTATTGGAATACTATCTTGGTTACCATTGCCTCCGCCTGCGAGTCTTCGCTTATTCCTTGGGTTGGATTCAATAAGTTTTGAAAATATTGTTTCCATCTTTCCTTTATCCTATCCGGGTCTGCTAATAGGTTCCCATCTATGTCTCTGCAGATATCCGTTCTTGGCTGAAACTTATTGCTGATCTGGCGTGTTCCTTTGTAAGCTTGCTTGATTCTCCCTTCGTTGAAGTCTTCCTGTATCTGTAGGATCCTCCTGTTTAGATACTCTCTTTTCTTTTTTCTGCACAGCTTGTCTGCAGTTCTTCTTTTTTGCTTAAAGACTTCCATCCTTGCTCTTGTGGGCCTTGCGATGTACTCCCGGTGGCTCTGGTTTCGTTCTTCTATTGTAGCTCTACAATCCTGATCAAACCAGTCAATTCTAGTCTGGGGGCCTCAGCCTAGGGCCTCTTCTGCTGCCTCCTGTACGCTGTTTTTTAGTTTTTCCCATTTGCTGTCGATTTCAGGCTCTTCTCCTACTCCTTCTCTCAGGTTTTGTATGATAGCATTCTGATAGGCATCTATTCTTTCTTCAAGTTTTAGCTTGTCTATATCGTACCTTAGTTGTGTTTATTTGTGTTTGTTTATTCTAACTACTTTAATTTCTAGCTTTACGTCATCCTCGGCTGGACAATTTCCGTTCTAGTCATACTCCTAATAATTTTCGGACCATACCATGCAAGACTGCCAGATTCCAACACCACAAATCTAGAAAGCGCCTTCTATGAAGCATTGAGTCGAAACGCTTGGTCATTAGCATTGGCATGGATAATTCTAGCCTGTACCACAGGATATGGTGGAATAATCAACTCTTTCTTGTCATTGCCGTTTTGGCAGCCATTTAGCCGTCTTACATACAGCATCTACATAACCCACATGCCTATCCAGCTTATTGTCTCTCAAAACATGAAGGTTGTTGGACATTTTTCGGATTTAGAAGTGGTAAACAGTGTTTTTTTTAATTTTTGGATAAATTAATATTTAAATCCTTTTTAATTTTAGATAATGTCGTTTTGGGGCCATTTTGGACTGACTTTATGCGTTGCTCTACTGACCACACTCGCGTTTGAAGCTCCGATTTTGCAATTGGAAAAAGTTATATTTTCTCGAAAAAACAAAGGTGAAAGTTGTAACTCTTCGGAAAAACTTGGTGAAAATGATGGACTTTCTGTTGAAAGAGAAATAAATAGAAATGTTTAATAATGATTGAAAAAGTGCTTACTTAATTCTTTTCAGGAATACTTTTGTTGCATTTTCTTTAAAACTTTTCATAAAAAAAGATGAATTATTCTTACTACGTATACATGATGAATTGAATAGTTGAGTTGAAGTTGAGTTGAATTTTCGACTAGAGTCACAAATCGCACAAATCACAAACAAAACACAGACATTCTGCTGTCAATTAAATTTAACTACTAACTACTGAGCTCGCATCTATATGCTTAATTTCAACTCAACCCAACTAGCAGAGCTGCGTTCGGTTCAGTAGACCCTAACTCATCTCGACTCGCGCGTCTACATGTAGTTGGACTCGGGTTGAACCTGAGTTTAACTAATCATGAGCGCGTTCAAAAACCTTACTATGGTAAACCACGAGGTAAATAGTCTCCGCTATTTGCTTGAATTATTTTGTATGTCTCCATTAATTATTTATTTTCAATAATTTCACAAATCCCACTTTGATTTGTTCATTTTTATCATTAAAACAAATGTCAAAAAGTTGTTTTTATTCTTCTTCTTCTTAACTATCGCTAACCCTGCTCCCGAGCATGGTTAAAATTTAACTACACCATGGTTAACCACGGGAGTTTTTGAACGCCAAAAAGTTATGCTCGTGGTTATGTTGTAGTTAACCACGGAGTTTTTGAACGACAAAAGTTTACCATAGTTAACCATGGTTAACCATAGTAAGGTTTTTGAACGCGCTCCATGTATGCGTTCTGTCTGTAACAGACGTCTTCTGGTTAATGGCCATCTATCAAATTAATTTTATTCTATTTCCGGCTTCGCTCAGGGTTCGCACATGGGTACAACTCTCTTTAGCATCTTTATAAATGACATAGGCGTTAACATCAGTTCAGATTATCAATTATATGCCGACGATAGGAAGATATATAGAGTAATTAATAATGAACTATAGATCTTTATACCCTCCAGTTTAACACCTGTGAAGTTGACGATTGGTGTGTTGTAAATAAGTTATCATTAATCATAAAATAGTGTACAGTTATCCCATTTACGCGATCCCAGAAGCAAAAGCCAGTATATGCCTAATGGTCAAATTGTTCCAACGGCTAGAACGATTGAAAACCTTGATGGCAGATAATCTTCTCTGAACATATTAATACCATTACACTTCGTGAGTTTCGAAACCTAGGTTTTATTTGTAGAGTAAGCAAAGACTTGAGAGATGTTAAAACCAGGGCTGTGGAGTCGGAGTCATGGAGTCGGAAGGAGTTTTCTAGTTACTGGAGTCAGAGTCGGAAAATTGAAAAAAAAAAATTGTGTACACCGATTCCTTTTACAAATTATCCATTTTGTGTTGGTCGCCATTTTGATTTTGGAATAGCGCCACACAAGTAATTGTATTCTTTTTGTGTTACACTTTCATTTGATACCCATGTCGAGGGTTGGGGAACACAATTACAAAAATTGGATTTTTTGAACCGCCATCTTGATCTTTTTACAAAATGGTCAGATTGCGCGAACTATACATAATGTGCAAAATTTCAACTTAATCGTTTGAAACTCACCATACACTTGTAATTGCGTTGTGACTACTTTTATTAAACGATAATTTCGGCTGAGTTAACTTTGCAGATTGCTTCTAGCTCCGCGCCGTTCTATATTTGCCGAACCCCACACAATAAACGACGGCGTGCTTTACGTTATCGTGTATACGTGAGCATGCTGGGCATAGCGGTAAGTCATCTTGCTTGAAAGGATAAAGGTTTTTAAATATCTCCATATCCACTGGAGAGCAACGCGAGGTCATAATTCACTTCACCGCTCTCCCTCGTAACCGATCGCCCAACCCCCTTTACAACTCGTCCGACTTCCATTATTATTTCGGTACAGACTCGCCGTGCGTCATCTGCCGCCGCATTAAATTTCGCTCCCTTCTAACATATTCTGGGCCATAGAGACGCATGTTTTCTCTCGGCGTATGTCTATTGGGGTCATCCTCACTATCACGCATGCTACATTGTTGCACTCGGTCCTGTATTACCGAACGCGCGTAGGGCGCTTAGTCTGTATTATGCTCCCTCAAGTTGGGCAGCAATCTTGGGAACGCCTTCAGGCCGCACGCTTTAATCTGACAGATCTCTTAGTTCGACCATAACTCCATCTCATAGAAACCTTGTCCCACGAGTACTACCCCATGTCATCCGCGATTCCGACTGCAACCGTTCTTTTTGGGAGACATAGCCCCAACACATCATTATACATTGTGATCCACAGGCGAGGGCCCAGAACGCAGCCCTGCGGTACTCCACATGAAGCTCTGTCCACAATCGGTCCATCTTCCGATGCTGAATGATCTGGCCTTACATATAATAAAATATCATTTTTCTCAAAGAAAATTAATTTTTGAAAACAATCAGTTTAATAAATTAAAATAAATTATACAATATTTACACGTTTCTATTTTTGCCGTAAAAATCACAATTTATAGTCAATTTCCGGTGCAGTTGGTGTTGGTGGCTTCACTGGTTCGGTTTCCTGTCTTTCTGGCGATTCTATAATTCTTTCAGATGTTTTTGGCCGTGGTAAAAGCATCCTCTCCAAGCCGATTATAGGCGACTCAAACACCAGTGCAGCAATAATGGCAAAGAGGAATGTGAAGGCGAAATCACCCCAAAATCGATACATCTAGAAAAATATAGTTTAGTACAAGAATATTGAACAAGTTTAGTAACTTACAGATTCAAAGTTAGAAAAGTGCGAGTCAGATTTGTGCATGCTGCTTATCATGGTCTGCAGTGGCAAACTGATAAGATAAATACAGTACGACAGCCGGCTGATTGGCTGCCAGAATGGGAACGACAGCCAATGGTTGATAACTCCTCCGTATCCTTTATGACAAGCAAATATTATCCATGCCAGACCTGCTGCCCATGCGGTTCTAGTAAAGGATTCATAAAATGCCGCTTCTAAGATGGTCGCTGTTGCGCCTGTCTGTATTTTTGGATAGTTTCCAAACAAAACTGCTGCAATTGTTGTTAGTGCAGTAAGCCAACCAAGAAACACAGTGCCCTATTTGTGTAAGTGTGAAAGTTGAATCAAAAATTGAACGAAACAAATTGAATGTTGTACCTTTGATAAGTTCAGTTCTTTGTTCTTGATTTGATAAAGATAGTATCCAAGCAAAATGCCAAGAAGCCAAGGACCCATTCTCGTGTGTGTAGGGTAGTATATTTTAGCCATTTTGAATTGACTGTTGATCCTGGTTAATCAATTGATTGATTAGTTTAATTTATATATATAAAAACCTGTAAACTTACGCATCACCACCCAAAAGCATTCCAAAATCATATTTCATAACCATGGCAAATGTGTATCCAATGGAGAATGCCATAAGTGCAACAACACCAATCACAACCTTCCAACCCCATCTCCAGAGTCCCATCATTATAAATGGTGAAATAATAAATAGGTGTGTATCACAGGCTAAGTACCAAGAATGTCCTAGACACTGCAGTTAGAAGATTTTTACTTGTTAAATTTTCGACAGATTTTTATATGAAATTATATTTTTACAATGGCATCTGTATTGACGTAATTTTGCACATACAGCAAAGCTGGCCACCAGTTCTTCTCGCAAGGTGTCACTAACATCCCCTGAAACTCGTTCCAGAATGGTCCTGATCCAATATATTTCCCAAATGTGACCACGAAGAATATTAGAGCAGCCAATGCCGGTGTTAGTCTGATGTAGCGATGGAATAAGAGCATGAATATGTTTAAGCAGCCGTTTCTAAAATGGTTTTTGAAAGGTTAGTAGGAATGGTTTAAATAATATTGCTATTGAGTTTTTTTACGTACCTTCTTTTTAGCTCTTGAAGGCTAAGCCATGATACTAGAAGTCCACTCATCAAGAAGAACGAATCAACCGAAACTGTTGCATTTTGTATAAGCAATGAAAATGGTGACTCTAGCCACTGGAATTGAAATAGATTGAATTTGTGAGAGACTGATATATTATCAAAAATTTAGTAGAACTAGAGAGAGAGATATTAGTTGTACATTTTGCTATCCACACTAGGCGCAGTGGCTTTAGAGTAATATTGGCCCCAGTGCCATAGGATGGGGGGTGGGGATTTTGGGGGCAAAAATTTCGAAAAATTAGATTCAGTATGCTTTTATATTAAGTTTGACCGGTAGAATACAATAAGCAATATAGTATACTCAATATGTATATCGTTAGATCCATGGCGGCCGTCTCAAGACCCGGTGCGCCACGCTGCACCCATAAGCCAATAGTAGCCAATAGATATGAAGATCGATATCTATGAATTTTACACAGATGAAGTGCATCAAAGAACGGGTACATGGGTCGCCGCCATCGATCTAACGGTATATTGAGCATACTATATTTCTTCCTGCTTGCTATTTCCCAAGGGTCAATGCAGAAAAGACCAAAGTGCTCACAACGGACTGATCGAGGGCGAGGGCCTCGATGGAACCCAAATCGAACAGGTTTCGAGGTTCAAAGATTTGGCATCATTGGTTGAGTAAATGAAAGTAGCATCGACGTCCGACGTTCACAGCTGCATCGGCTAGGCAACAGTAGCATTCGCCTCGCTCAAGTGGTGCATATGGAAATGAACAAATATTGCCATCAAAACAAAAGTACGCCTTTACCGAACGTTGATCCTTCCTATTCTTCTTTATGGACCTGAAACGTGGACACTGCTCAAACCGGACGTTAAGAAGCTCGAGGTCTTCCAAATACGATGCTTGAGGCAGATACTCGGTGTCTCACTCTGCGATCGCCTTCGAAACGAGACAGTTCGACAAAGATGTGATCAGCAGACACTGATCGAAGAAGAAATGCAAAAACGTCGCCTACGGTGGTTTGAACATGTTTGCCGAATAGATGATAACCGCTTGCCACGTAAACTCCTCTGGCGAGAACGTCCCGCAGACTGGACAATCCAGCGATCGGCACCTAAGAAAACCTGACTAAAGAATATCGAGGGTGACCTAAAGAATCAACGACTATCAGTTACCGAGGCTCGAGACGTCGCCAAAAACCGGCAAGAGTGGAAACGAATCGTGAATAGAGTTCGAGACCCAGCGGCACCGACAGCAGCGTATCCGTTGTGGGGACGTGTCCCGCTCGGACCAACAAGTAACGGATCAAAGAAAGAAAAAGCAGTTCTTGGAGCAACTGGATCAGAGAAGTATACTCGTCTTTTTAAGCAGAAGTCTTCTTTTACGAAGAAGTCTATCCTTTTTACTATCGTCTGCGAGTTGGCATTGGCAGTTCTCTTATTCTTCTCTGTACTATCTTTAGAACTAGCGTTTGCTGTTCAAAATTGCCCTCTAAAAGAAAGATTGGCAGTACACGAGCTCTAGTCGTCATCAATGTATACTAGCTTTACATAGATTTCCGGAACCATACGACATTGCTGACCGTAACACCTTCTAAAAGTTCTAGTAAATACTCGAAAACCAAGTAAATACTCAAGAAAACACTCAACTCGTCATTGAAAAAACCTGTCGGGTTGGCAATTTTATGAATGAACTGTCAGAACGATGTACTGTCAAATAGGTACAACGAACTCATTCAACAGTTGCAATTCGAACTGTATACGAAATTTACACCATCGGTTAAAATATATATATTTACCTCTCCAACATTCTTGAAATTAATATTTGGCGAAACAGCTTCCATAATGTATGCATGTCCAAAAACGACCCAAATCAGTGATAAACTTCTAATCCCATGCACACATTCTATAACATTCGGCGAAGTTGATCGCTGCATTTGGAATATCTTTTTTCCATTCGATATGGCAGAGAATGCAACAAAAAGTGGCTTTGTGTGTCCTGTGATAAATAAAAAAGGAAAATTAAGAATAATCAACAAAAATTGGTGGATTACCTCCTCGTGTTATGACAAAATAATCGTACGTTGTTGAAACTATTAAAATCAAACCGAACAATGAAAAGACCACTCTGGAAAGAATTCAGATATGAAAGTAAGAATTTTGGCTCATTATTGAGAATAAAGCTTACAACGCAGCCCAATCAAGAGTGCGAAACTCTACTTCAGTAGCAGTCGAGCAGGTTTCGTCCTTTAGAATAGTTTTGTTAATCTTTATGTCTAGATAGCTTTCAAGCTCATCCTTCAGCCATGTATCCATCCAACTAGCATTGCAGCTGTGAGGTATACAAGCTCCAATCTTCAGTTCCATGCTGTCTCTGGAAGGTGGCATCATTCGTAATTCTGGCTTGTGCATTGCTGCTTTCATCAAGCTGTCAAGGGGGATTGTTGACAGACAGTATTTACCATGGAATTGTGTAGACCCTTTGGGCTTAGCAGTTGCACCTAGGCATTCCTCGAAATTTCCAAGAGATGCCAGGTTGCCAAAGAATATGCCGCTAGGGATTTTGCCCCATGAATCTATAACTGGAATTTTGGAATGGGGTTAATACAAAAGTCTAAATCTATATTATCTATATTAATAAAAGCAAGTTTCTGTATGTATGTATGTACATATGTATATATACATATGTGGGCGAATCATAGCAGAGCTTCGATATGTTGCATGAAGGCCTGCGGAAGTCTCCCATGATGCACTTCGATTTTTTTGACATTCAAAATATTGTCGAAATTTAAAATGGTTGCGAATATACGGTTGAATTTGCCAACTGTGTTCCGAATTCTAATGAAAATGGATATCTAGGAGTTTTTAAGGGGTTCGCAAATAACAAATTTGTGGTCACATCTTATAAATTCTCAAAATGGCCGCGCCAAGCCCGACGAGTTTGCCAATTGTGTCCCGATTTCAATGCAAATCGATATCTGAGGGTTTTTAAGTTAAACAATTAAAGAATTTATGATTAGAACAAATAAATTCAAAAAGGCCGCGCCAATATGGCGGACGAGTTGTTCTCGGTCAGATTAATGAATACTGTAGATGAAGTGTGAAGTGTGATCTTAAACATCAAGCGTGAAGCTGTGAGACGCAAAATGAATGCCTTGGCGGCCATCTTGGTAGGCTCCAAATGCCAAGTAATCTAGTCGGAATTTAGTGGATAAAACCTGATAAAACTTTTAGAAAAAAAACAAAGGAAACTATTTATATTTTATTTTATCAACATATTATCAGCAAATTATTGAAATAAAATCCGAAACTCAAGCTTAGAAGAAGAAAGTAGAGCCTACCGAAATGGCGAACACAGCCACTCGATTACACGTTACACCCCTATAGTATTCATTAATCTAAGTTCCCTCGTCTTGTAAGCTTGCTTTAATTATACCAATACCCAAATGCCCATCTCTTGCTTGTCCTTCTGATTTACGGCCCATCAGTATTCTTCCATTTCTGGCTAAGGTTCTCGAAAAGCTGAAAGCAGCTCAAATCCTTGAGTATTGTAATCGACTTCGACTCATAAATGTGTGGCAGTCTGGCTTTCGGAAGCAACACAGCTACGAAACTGCTCTCCTCAAAGTTACAATAATTGATCTTCGCAACTCTCTTGACGTTCCCCACGTTTACCGCCTATTGCAGAGACTTTCCTCTCGGGTCCTTTTTTGTCCTTCTGCTATCAACCTCTTGCATAGTTTTTTAACCAAACCTTCTCAGAAAGTTATACTTGGTGGATGTAGTGCTAGTCCACTTCATGCTGGCGTACCCCAAGGCTACATTCTGGGTCCTCCTTTATTCAGCATCTTTATTATCTTTATTAACGCCCAATGATCAAGTTCAAAGACGTTTTGGAGGAGCTACCTACGCAGTGTTTCTTCTTAACTTACTATAGCTCAAATATTTTGAAGTCCCATTGCATCTTTTTCTCTCATTCTACCGCTGTTCGTCCTGACTTCTCCGTTATCGCTTTAAATGGGGTCTCTCTAGTCAGAGTTGAGAACGTAAGAAATCTAGGAGTTATCATGAATGCCAAAATAAGCTGCTGGGATCATGTTCCATCATTCACAGCCACCCAGTCTATCTATTTTTCCTGCTCTTGACATCTCCTACGCCCGTAAACTTGAAATTGCCTAAAGCCTTTCTTTGTTTTGTTTACAAGTTACGCCGTTTTGACCGTATCTCTCCCTATTATAATTCCGTTATGGGCTGCTCAATACCAGTTACCGGTTAGACAAGACATATGTTCTGTCTTGACATCTGTCAGCTTTGCAATATGTCTCGTAAGAACCACCAAAAATCTTCATGACAAGAAATGAGGACAGAAGTTAAGACATGGCGATGTTAAGACAGAAATGAAGATGGATTTGACACTTGTGAAAAATAAAATGGCGGCTTTCTTTATTTTAGGTTTAAAATGGAACGAATTGATTCATGAGGCACAGAAACTTCAGCGGCTGTCTCTCTCTGAGACTTAAACGAAGATTTGCAGTCACCATTTCCTTTACTTTAGAGATGTTTAGCTCAGTTGATGGTCGACCAGAACGAGGCGAATCTCCCACTACATATCGACCGCTTTTAAATGCACTGTATCACTCATAAGCGCGTGATTTTGATCTTCGTCGATTCACCGTAAGCCTTATTTAACATTTTCATCTGTTTGGCGCACGAAATTCCATTTGCAATGCAATATTTAAGACAGACATTCTTTGTTCGATATTTTTATCCATTGTATAAATCCCAAAACACACTTGAAATAAACTGACAAAATGCTGTAAACTGTACTAAATGTGACTGTAAACAAACTAAATGTGACTAGTCACGCTCAAAAATTTTGCCATAAAAAACTAAACTGGGTACCAGGGGCGGCGCTTTCAGAGGGTGCAAATGGTGCACTTGCACCGGGCGCAATTTCAAAAGATTGATTGTCTTGTGTGCGATCAAAAAATGAACAGCTGGTGGGGCGCAATATGGCAAACTGCACCGGGCGCAAAAAAATCAAGTGCCGGCCCTGCTGAGTACGTCTTTAACCTAACTTGAACTAACAAAGCCATGAAGTAGGTTCGCAAATAACGAGTTTGTGGTCAAAAGTTATAAATTGAAAATGGCCGCAGCAATATGGAGAATGCAAATTTGCAGTTTTATTTCGAATCCTGTAAATCTGTTTGTAAATCAAGCTTACACATAGGATCTAGAAAAAAATTTCCTACTTCCCGAACTATCCAAGTACTCGAGGAAAATTGAACCCAAGTAACCCCAGTTTGGGAAAGGATAAATAATTAAAACTGCATTGCATCATTATTAAACCATGTTGGTACTCGAGATGCGATTCTATTCAAATGCGATTATACTCGGCCAAAACGGAAACTTCATAATTCAGTTCGTCCGAATTAAGTTGATACCAAATATAATCTTGAAGTTTAATCAAGTATCCAGTCCATCAAAAGCTTTGCAATATCTGAAGCTGCACTTTAAAGTGTTTAAAAAGTTATTAACATCTTAATCAAATAATGGGTGAAGTCCCAATAAAACACTTATGTTTTAAAATAAAACACTTTAAAAAGCTAATACCATGTTTCCATCGCACTCGAAATCCGCAGGTTTTGATAAAACGATTTGGCGAAATCCAAATGTGTTTCCATCGCACCAGGCAGTTTTCGCTTGTCATAACAAACTTGCACATCAAATTTTAAAAACCTAATTATATCAACAAAACTGAGGAATTTATAAAGAATAGGCTGTAAAATAAGGAAAAAATATAAACATTCATTTAAGCTCCATTTTAAACGTTAAAGATAGAAAATTTAAAAATGACAAATTCGTACTGTCAAAATTTTTTACAGCTGAGAAATTTCCCCAAAATTTCCCACTTGCTGAATAGGCTGAATAGTCATTACCAAGATTTCGATCGAGATTTCATTGAAATCTCCTCCGAAAGGCGATTTCATTTTATATGCTAAAACATGAGATTTCAAACGAGATTTCGTCCGAAATCCTCATTTTTGCCGAAATCGGAAGATTTCGAGTGCGATGGAAACATGGTATAAGACTTGTAGTGTTTGGACGGTTTTAAACACCCGTATCTACTCATAATGGACACAATTTCTAAGTTTGTATAATTATCAATGATTTTTCAATCAATGGATTCTGATTAGCTAATAATAGTGTCTATGATATTGTCTATTTCTATACGAGTATGTTGCATCTGAAGTGTTTAATTGATTGATACCAAAAGATAACCCGATTTTTCTTATGAATTCTTGATTTCGGTTATTTTTTAATGGAACTCCTTAAAATTAAAAATTGATAAAATTATATTCATGGAAATACGAACGTCAGCAATCATCAATGTCACAATATCGCTTTAAGCGCGTAGATTATAACTAAGATATTAATTTTGATTTGAGTTTGGAATACGTTTTATCAATTCGGTTGATAACTCAAAACGTGTCGATATAAAATTATTATGTAATTAAATAATATAGAAAAACAAACAGTAGTCATTTATCTTTAACAGGTCATGTTTTGTTTTTGCGATAGTGTTTGATAACGATCAGTATTTGGTCAATACATATATGTGTATAAGAAGAAGTTAAGAATAGTAACAACATTACAAACTGTGATGTGGGTTTGACCCCTTCGGTCCACTCGAAGAACTTCCCAGTATGAATCATGCAGGCAGCGCCGGTCCTAGCCCTTGTTGAGGGTGGAGCGAGATTGTCTTTCGGCGCCTTTTGTTCGACGCTTTCACTTCACATAAATTGTATTTCCAGTTGTCCTAGATAAAACTTTTTTCAAGAACTGCCTGCCATTTCGTTACGGGATTATATCTCCCCTTTTGCAAGCCTTTATGGGCTGGGGGGCCCTAAGGATTTCGATGGTGGGTTTAGGGTCAGCGGCAATAGAGGAAGTATGTTTTCTTAGAGTTGCTTTCCCGACGTTTCGCCAACAGCACCACCTTCTTTGGAGGCGATTTGGTTGTTTGTATTGCATGGTTAGGCATTAGGACTTGCCCCAGCTAGTAAGGTTGAGATGGTGGAGAGAGTCACCGTCTCGTTGAAAGAGGCTTCTCCATTCTTCATCAACCCAAAATTGCAGTGTTCACCATCCTGACAACTTCATCTCTGTGAATTTTATGCGGTGCACTTTGTGGAGTATTCTCCACTCCTACCCCCTTAGGGTGTCTTTCAGCATAATGCCAGAGGGGTCTTCTGTTGCTGCCGCAAAGCACCCGATTACAAAAAGGCGGCACGGCAGCTTGTTCCCGTCTACGGCAACAAGACTTGCTCCTTCCAATTCTGACACTTTCCGCTATTTGACAGAAAGTCGGCTTTGGAGTCGTTCTAGACTTCATTATGCGTGCGTTCGACTTTTCTGAAGGCTTTTCAAACCGTATGGCCAAAGCCTTCGCCCTTTTCGCCGGGTTATTATGCCCTAGAGAACATCCAGATGATCTAACCCTCTTCTTATTAAGAAAATCGGTATCCCTTTCTTCCTCGGGGGCCACGCAGACCCTACCAGCCTCTATACAGGAGTAGCCTGCTTCCAGATATCGCATAAAACGTTTTCGGGCTGCGCCACCCCGTCTTCTGAAAGTGGTCGTTTTTTTCGAGTTACCTCTCCGATTGGGTGCCCTTACTTCCGCAGGAGATC
Source organism: Thereva unica (assembly GCA_949987705.1). Taxonomy (NCBI): domain Eukaryota; kingdom Metazoa; phylum Arthropoda; class Insecta; order Diptera; family Therevidae; genus Thereva; species Thereva unica. Next base: position 111,762,112 of record OX465284.1, read on the forward strand.
TCCCAATGAAGGAGTGATCTCAACGTACTCCATCCCTGGGTTTACGGGCTCAGACTGCCCTTCCTGAAGAAGAATCCCGAAAACTTTCCTTCACTGCGACCACTCGACACCTTGAAGCATGGATCCAAAAATATCTAACTGGCCTTGTAGGTCGTTCTTTTGGGAGCTGTGGGAGCCCCAGAAAATTATCAATTTAAGGTCTTTGTGACAGATTTCAATTTGTTTTTCCATTTAAACACAAAAAAAGGCCCGACCGAATGTTATAAAAAATTTCAAAGCACTTTTTCGTTAATATTCTTCTTTCGGCACCTCAAAGAAGTCGATATAGTTTTTCGTTCGCGCGATATCATGCAGGTACAAAAACCACTTATGTCGTTTAAACCAAAAAAACGGCTCGACCGACTTTTATAAAAATCCTATCAGATTATACTTCCTTTTATACGCTTCGAACGACACTTCAACGAAGTCGTTACCTTTTTGGGTTCGCGCGATATCGTGCAAGGAAAAATGA